>CM055124.1:186866265-188129629 GCA_029206835.1 Rana muscosa | reverse complement strand
GGAAACCTGCGCTACCACAGCCACCCCCACGCGCACCACTGTGAATGAGAAGGAAGTCAAGCTCGAGATTCCGGTTACTGCGGAGACAGAGAAGCCGGCGGATGCTGTCTCTGTTGCTACCGAGACTTCCCTTCCACCTCCCAAGCGGAAGGTGGGCTACGTGAAGGCCTACCGCGGTCGAGGTACACCCCAGCGCCTACCTGAACCGGAGCTCGAACCCGGAGGGACCTCCAGGAGATCCACGGCAGGCGACGGTAAGGTGGCTGGGGACATGACAGTGGAAAGTTTGCTGGGGAAAGGGAAGAGGCTCAGTGTCCGTACTATAGGGGACGCTTGGGTGCCTGACCCGCGGGAACTTTTGAGAGACAGTGAGTCTATGTCTACCAAAATCTACCTGCCAGCGGAGGAGTGTGACACCTCTAATTTGGAGTCGTCTTCCGACGTGGGAGATGATTGTGAGTAGGGATGAGCTGAACACCCCCCAGGTTCAGTTCGCACCAGAACCTTCGAACGGACCGAAAGGTCGGGCGAACGTTAGAACCCTATTAAATACAATGGACGCGAACGTTCGAAATCTAAATTGCTAATTATAACGACTAATATGCATGTTGTCCTAAAAAGGGTTTGGGGACCCGGGTTCTGCCCCAGGGGACATGTATCAATGCAAAAAGAAGTTTTAAAAACGGACGTTTCTTTCTGGAGCAGTCATTTTAATGATGCATAAAGTGAAAAAAAAAAGTTAAATATTCCTTTAAATATCGTACCTTGGGGGTGTCTAAAGTATGCCTGTGAAGTGGCTTGTGTTTCCCGTGTTTAGAACTGTCCCTGCACAAAATGACATTTGTAAAGGAAAAAAAGCCATTTAAAACTGCTTGCGGCTATAATGTCATGTCTGGTCCCGGTAATATGGATGAAAATCTTTAAAAAAAATGGCATGGCTACCCGACCAGCCCCCCCCCCCCACCCCAGCCCATTACCAGCCCCTTTGGGTCTTGTATGCATATTAAGGGGAACCCCGCACACAAAATAAAAAAGGCCCTATATACTCTGAACAGCAGTATACAGGCAGTGCAAACAAGACAGGGACTGTAGGTTTGTTCTTAAGTAGAATCTGTTTGTAATTTTGAACACGTACATTGTTTAAGTGTAGCTCCAGCCAAAAAATCTATTTTTAAGCTTTTTGGAAAACATAGGGAAGGGTTATCACCCCTGTAACATTTGTTTTGCTGTCTGTGCCCCTGTTCAGAACATTTCACCTCACTTTCCGTCCCAATGACAAATGTTTTTGAAAAGTGGGGTTTTTATTAAAACAAGGATTGGTGATAAAGCATCAGTAGAGAGGAGACACCTTTTTCCCATATTAACTCTTACAGGAGAGAATTTCCCTTCCTAGGGGTAGATTTCCTCTCACTTCCTGTTGTCTCCTTCCGTTTGCAAGTAGGAGTCGTTTGTAAGTTGGATGTTTGAAAGTAGGGGCCTGCCGTATATACTCTGCTGAAATTTGCCCCTTACATGTTGATGTTGCCACAACACTGTAAGCCCTCACAGTTATTCTTGGTGGGCGCTGGAACGCCCTGCTGTGAACTATTATATCAGGAATTGTATTTACTTGCCATTGTTGAACAGTGGTAGGAAAAATTGGGCCTTTGGTGGTGGTGCTGGTGTCACAACACTGTAAGCCCTCACAGTTACTCTTGGTGGGTGCATGAATGGGCCCTGCTGTGAATTATTAGATCAAGAATTGTAATTGCATGGCCCTGTTAAACAGGGGCAGAAAAATTGGGCCTTAGGCACTGGTGCCACAACACTGCAACCCCTCACAGATAGTGTACTTGGAGCACAGCAATGAGCCCTGTTGCAAAGTATTGCATCAAAAATTTTAATTATACGCCCCTGTTAAACAGGGGCAGAAAAATTGGGCCTTAGACACTGGTGCCACAACACTGCAACCCCTCACAGATACTGAACTTGGAGCACAGCAATGAGCCCTGTTGCAAAGTATTGCATCAAAAATTGTTATTACATGCCCCTGTTAAACAGGGGCTGAAAAATTGGGCCTTAGCCACTGGTGGCGGCACCCAGAAACAAAAAAGTTCTTCCAAGCTATCATCAAGAATCGGATCATTGAGGAGGAGGAGGATAGTCAGTCAACATAACAGGACAGTCACTCAGCATCAGCATCAGTCTTGAAGGGATGTGACATTTGAAAATAAATTATTCTGTTATATCAGCTTCAGGTGCTTGGTAGCTGGTGGTGATCCAAGACTGGTTCATCTTTATGAAGGTCAGTCGATCAACCGAGTCGGTGGACAGGCGCACCCTGTGATCCGTGACAAAGCCTCCAGCAGCACTGAATGTGCGTTCCGAAAGAACGCTGGATGCAGGACAGACCAGTAGCTCAATTGCATACTGTGCAAGTTCTGGCCAGTGATCCATCCTCAACATCCAGTAAGCCAGAGGATTTTCGGTGGGAAAGGTGTCCAAGTCTGACCTTGCCCCTAGGTATTCCTGCACCATGTATATCAGACGCTGGCGATGGTTGCTGGAACCGATCATACCTTGGGGCTGCAGACTAAAAAATTGTCTGAACGCATCGGTCAGACGGCCACCTTCTCCACCGCTCCTTCTGCTACTGACCGAAGCCTCAGGAACTCGTTATCCAGGACCAGGAGTTTGTAACCTCCCAGTCTCTGGGAACGCGTTGCACAGACCTTTCTGCAAGGCCTCCCGGAGATGTCTCATCCTCTGCTCCCTCTGCAACGGCAGGATAAGGACCGCAACCTTACCCTTGTACCGTGGATCAAGGAGAGTGACCAGCCAGTAATGGTCCCTCTCCTTGATCCGAAGAATACGAGGATCCTTCCGCAGACTTTGCAGGATCAGGGAGGCCATGCAGCGGAGGTTAGCTGAGGCATTTGGTCCGGAGTCCTCTGAGTCACTAAGGACGACATGATCCGCAGCCACCTCCTCCCAGCCACGTACAAGTCCACGGGTTTGTTGGGACTGTAAATCATCCCTAAAAGACTGCTGCTGTTGATGCTGAGTGCCATGCTCCACCTCCATGCTGACACAATCCTCCTCCTCGTCCTCTTTCTGTGTGATGGGTGGGACAGAAGGAACACTGTCTGGGTAAAGGGGGCCTTGAGAGGCAAGGAAGTCCTCCTCTTCCTGCCTCTGTTCTGCCTCAAGTGCCCTGTCCATTATTCCATGCGGCGTATGCTCCAACAGGTGGACAAGAGGTACAGTGTCACTGATGCATGCACTGTCACTGCTCACCATCCTCGTGGCCTCCTCAAATGGTGCCAGGACAGTGCATGCATCCCTGATCATGCCCCACTGGCGTGGTAAAAAAAAAACGAGCTCTCCTGACCCTGTCCTGGTGCCGTAGTCGCACAGGTACTCATTGATGGCCCTCTGCTGCGTGTGCAGCCGCTGCAGCATGGCCAGCGTTGAGTTTCACCTGGTGGGCATGTCACATATAAGGCGGTTCTTGGGCAGGTTCAACTCCTTTTGCAGCTCAGCCAGCCGAGCACTGGCATATTATCTGCGGAAATGCACACAGACTTTCCTGGCCTGCCTCAGGACATCCTGTAAGCCAGGGTACCTGCCCAAGAACCGCTGCACCACCAGGTTAAGGACGTGAGCCACACAGGGCACATGGGTCAGTTGTCCCTGTCAGAGGGCGGAGAGGAGGTTGGTGCCATTGTCGCAAACCACCATTCCTGGCTTAAGCTGACGTGGCATCAACCACCTCTCGGCCTGCCCCTGCAGAGCAGACAGAACCTCTGCCCCAGTGTGGCTCCTGTCCCCCAAACACACCAGCGCAAGCACGGCATGGCATCTTTTTGCCTGCGTACTTGCGTAGCCCCTTGAACGCTATGGAGCACCGCTAGTTCCGAGGACAAAGCACAGGAAGAGGCCATGGAGGAAGAAGAAGAGGAGGGGGTGGAGGAGAGAGGTGTGTCACAACAACCAGTAGTAGCATTTTGGAGGCGTGGCGGCGGAACAACCTCCAGCACTACTGCACCTTGTCCTGCATCCTTCCCAGCTGCCAAGAGTGACCCAATGGGCCGTAAAAGAAAGGTAACGTCCCTGTCCATGCCTGCTGGACCATGAGTCAGCGGTAATATGCACCTTACCGCTGACCGCCCTGTCAAGCGAGGCATGGACATTGCCTTCCACATGCCGGTAGAGAGCCGGAATCGCCTTCCGTGAGAAAAAGTGGCGTTTGGGAACCTGCCACTGAGGAACCGCACATTGCACAAACTCACGGAAGGGGGCCGAGTCTACCAACTGAAAAGGCAGCAGTTGAATTGCTAGCAATTTAGCCAAGCTAGCATTCAACCGCTGGGCATGTGGATGGCTGGGAGTGAACTTCTTTCGATGGTCCAGCAGCTGGGGCAGGGAAATTTGCCTGCTAGAATCGGACGTCTATGTACTGCTAGCAGAGTGCCCGCAAGTACTTGGCTGTGACACACCTAATTCTACACCTTCATTCCTCTCAGTGCAGGTTTCAGAGAGAACTGAAGGTACAGTGGGGTTGGAGATCCCAGCTGATGAGGAGCAAGGAGAGGTCCGCTTTGTTCTTTGGTGTGGGTCTTTAAGATACGCTTGCCAACGAGCTGCATGGCAGGTCAACATATGTCTGGTCAAGCATGTGGTGCCCAAGCGGCTGATGTTTTGGCCATGCGAGATATGCTTCAGACATATGTTGCAAACAGCAGCGGTGCGATCTGATGCACTCGACTCAAAAAAGACCCACACCAAAGAACTTTTGGAATAATGGGCAGAGGCAGCTCCCTGCACAGGCAGAGCTCTGCGGTGTGATTCAGTCGGTGTGCTGCCCTTACGCTGGCCCCCTGAGGGCATCCTGCCTCGTTGGAGATGTGCCTCCTCCTCATCCTCCTCCTCCTCCTCCTCTCTCCTATCAGGCACCCACGTGGAGTCAGTGACCTCATCATCCCCTCCCTCCTCATCACTGGAGCCAATCTGGCAGTATGCTGCAGCTGCTGGAACATGACTGCCAGATTGCTGTCCTTCTTGAGCATCCCCTCTCTCTGCTCTCACGCTACTGCCTTCCTCTAGCTGGGTATCATTATCAGACCCTTCGAAACGCTGGGCATCCTCCTGGAGCATGTACCCAACACTGTGCTCAAACAGTTCAGGGGACTCCTCAGGAGGACACGGTGGGTCTAGGGAAGTAGTGACTGATGATGACATTGATAGGAGGGAAGAGGACACTTTGGCAGCTGCTTTGCCAGTACCCTGAGCCTGGGTGAGAGGATGAGGAGGGCTTGGTTATCCACTCTACCAAGTCTTCGGCATGATGCGGCTCAACACGTCCAGCTGCCAAAAATAAGGACAAGCGTGTCCCATGGCCACGTGCTGATGACGATGCACCGTGTCCATGACCAGCACTGTTGTCTCTAGACACAGAGCCTGCTTGCCCTCTTTTATTGGCTCCTGCCTGTCTGCCTCTCCTTGTTTGCCTTCCAGACATTCTAATGGCCTGCAGGGAGATGGGAAAACCAGCAATAAGGGGTAGCTTCAGGTTTATACTGTGCAGGAGGCACACTACGCCCACTGTAAGTGCTGCAGATGCCTGCCTGTGTTACACAACAGGAAAACACAGCAATAAGGGCTAGCTTCAGGTGTATATTTTGCAGGAAGCACACTACGCCCGCTGTAAGTGCTGCAGATGCCTGCCTGTGTTACACAACAGAAAAACACAGCAATAAGGGCTAGCTTCAGGTGTATACTGTGCAGGAGGCACACTACGCCCACTGTAAGTGCTGCAGATGCCTGTTGGTGTAACACAAAAGAAAAAAAACACAAGCAATAAGGGCTAGCTTCAGGTGTATAATGTGCAGGAAGCACACTACGCCCGCTGTAAGTGCTGCAGATGCCTGCCTGTGTTACACAACAGGAAAACACAGCAATAAGGGCTAGCTTCAGGTGTATACTGTGCAGGAGGCTTAGCAAAAATGACACTGACACTGTCCCCTGCCTATCCTTCTCTCTCCCTGCACACAAGGTTTAGCAAATAATATCACTGACACTGTCCCTATCCTTCTCTCTCCCTGCACCCAAGTTAAATGAACAAATGGCACTGACACTGTCCCTGCCTATCCTTCTCTCTCCCTGAACCGGAACACACTACACAAGGCCACCGCGCTGGCGGCCTTTTATAGTGTGGGGCGTGTACTAAATCCCCCTGAGCTATAATTGGCCACAGGCATCCTGCCTGTGGCCAATTATGGCTCTCCTCGCTGCCGGCGCTGTGATTGGCCAAGCATGCGGGGTCACAGTGCATTCTTGGCCAATCACAGCGCCTGGATTGCACTGCGATGGCGTAGTGCATTGTGGGCCGTTCGCGTCACTCTAATTTGGCGCGAACGGCCCAAATCGTTCGATCTTCGTCGAACGATCGAACAGCCGATGTTCGAGACGAACGTACGTTCGACTCGAACACCGAGCTCGTCCCTACAGTAAAGACTGGACTTTTCTTTTTTTTATATATATATATATATATATATATATATATATATATATATATATACCTAGCTACTCCACATTAAAAAAAAAGGGGGGAAAGAAAGTCAAATTTCTTAGGAGATGAGGCTTTGCTTCCTGTTGTACAGTGATGTGTTTTATATTGTTGCCTGTGTGTGTCTTTTGTTTTTCAGGTACAACTGGATCTTCTGTCAAGCTGATGTCACTCTACTGTGTGTGTTCATGTTTAAACCTATACTTCCTTTGCTACCTCATCTTTTCCCTTCCCCATCCACGTTTTGTGATTCAGGTATCGACTCTCAGGAGTGAGAGTAAATTTTTTTTCTCAGACGATGAGGACATCGTCTATTGCGGTGGGGGGAGTATGTAGCGCCCTGCTTCTATTGAGTAGGCGATATATGTAAATTTAGGTTTATATGAGCTGTAGTTTAGCTCTGAAGTGATTGTGTTAAATTGCTGGTTTCTGTTCCAGTTCAGCTGTGTTGTGTGTTTTCCACTTGGCCGTGGGTGTCGCTGTCACCACCGGTCAGTGTTGGAAATACAACGGGCTGGATGCATTGAGTACCTCTTTACCCAGAAACAGCCCACTGGGAGTGGTTTCCCCGCTGTGCATTCTGGGAGAGGGTACTTAAGGGACAGACACCGTTTTCAGGTCTCTCTCTGACCTGATGGCCCTCCTGGCCTAAGGTATGTAGTAGAAGTTCTTCTGCCTCGGGGCCTGCTGGCCCGAGGCATCGTTACTGAAAGTAGGCCCAGGTGTTTCTGGGGTCTACTGGTCCAGGGGTGGTCCTGTGCTGTCTTGCCTGCGGGGAGAAGCCGAGCAATTGGAGAATTGCAATTGGAGAAACCAGAGGACTTTTCTCAGAGAGGACCGAGCGAAAAGGCTGATATCTTGGGAGGAGCCTGGAGACTCAATTGGAGGACGCATCCTGGCCAATCTACCGCACAGTATTGCCGGATGGCTGAAAGAGACTGGTACTGTGTAACTGTTCTTTGACTTTGCAAAGTTCTTGGTTATACAATCCTGTGGCAGAGGATTGTACAACGACTCTAGTGTTTTCATCAAGTCTGTGACTGAGACTATGACCGAGCACCGCACCGGCTGCTAGGTCAGTGAGAGAGGCCTACCCGGTGGTTGCTAGATCCAGTTGTGGAAGCTGTTTGTCCTCTGGATCAAAGAAGTACCCGTGATCCGCAAAACAAGGTACCCGAATCTCCCCTAACCCTCCATCCCTCTATCTGACGTTGATAATAAAAGCATTGGGAAAAAGAGACTCAGGCCTCGTACACACGACCGATTTTCTCGGCAAGAACCAGCAAGAAACTTGCTGGCAGAGAGGTCTTGCCGAGTAAATCGGTCGTGTGTACGCTGCTAGCGTGTTTCTCGTCGAGAAAACCGACAAGAAACCTTGACGAGAAAATAGAGAACCTGCTCTCTATTTTCTCGTCGAGATTCTCCTCGGCGTGTTTCTCGACGAGAAAAGTGAGTGTGTGTACACTTACCTGTCCGCCCGGAAGCCCGCGCATGTTCGAAATGAATTTGACGCATGCGCGGTAGCTTCCTAGGCATACGTAGGGTGTACCAAGATGGCGGCGACGGCATCGAATGTGACGAGCGCATGCTCGACGTAGTCGATGACGTCACCGCGTACACTCCTTTCAAAGAACCGCGGGTTCTTTGAAACGAGCGTGTGTACACTCGGCCGGGACAAGTTTCTTGTCCAAGAATCTCGTCGAAAAAAACGACATGTTTTTCTCAACGAGAATCTCGGCCGTGTGTACGAGGCCTAAGTGTTTGGTGCGGACATCTGTCAACAACTCTCCAATGGGACCCTTATGGCAGATACGGTGAACAGTGAGGTAACGGCAGACCCAAAATTAAACCAGCAGCTCCTACGGGGATAGTGCTACATACATGCTCGGTGAGTGGAGCGCTGCGTGTGATAGATTGGTTTTATACCAAATCGGTGTGAATATGCATGTCATCACCATACTTATGTGCTCTTTTATAAATTCTTTAAAATATAGACAAATGCATAGCGAAGCTTTTGCATTTTATGTATGATTACTGTGAATGTATGAATTTAATTGTAAATTGTAGGACTGATAATGCTGTGTTGTCCCTCACGCAGTTTATATCAACACTATTGGCTAATAAGCCCTTGTTTGTTTATAATTTTCTTCTTTCTTGTTTGTAAATTTGAGACTGGTAGGTGAAGCCTCCGACTCCATGGATTCCTCCACATTGACATGCCTCCCCATCATGGTATGGTATGATTAATTCCAAACCAACACAAGACATTAAATATCCACACGGGTGCGTGTTCATCCACACATTTGGGCATACTGGCATACGCAGTCTGCGGTTATGTGATGTGATGTACACGCACATCATTATTATTTTTTACAGCATGCTTCTCCCCCTCTTCCGCCCACTCATTCAGCGCTTGAGCAATCACATGATCACATGCGGGAGCCCGGGGGCAGTCATCAGCACAATCTGCTGAATCCATGCGAAGGCTTGGATGTTATGACTGTCCGACCCTTCGCGGTGACGTCCACTCGTCCACCCGATGACGCGTGCGCTGTCCGATACCTTGCGGCGGCGCCGCTGCTGTCCACAACAGGGCGCATGCGCCAGTCGCCGCTAGTTCGGTATTGCGCATGTGCAAGGCTGGCCGTACATTTGATGGTAGATCCATCGAAACGTCATCTCCGCGCGCCCACACTCACGCCATTGAAGTTCATACGTCAATACGCGGCGTCGCCACACCATCGCCTCGTGGGATATAAAAGGCCAGACGCGGCCATCATGGCGGTCACGGGGCCTGTCCTGGGAGCGCAACTATCGCATCGACAGCCACAGGTAAAATTCAGTATCAACTAGACGCTTGTATAATCGTATATTTCATGGACATGGAAAGCTAGTTCTTTCTTATTTGTCATAATACCCGCTATACTCTTATGCTTAGATCTCAAAAGCGAGGCATCCCCTGACGCTATTAGAGATACCTTCTTTACAACACATCATGACTGCTGCACACCAAATCTAGGTGCAGCTAATTACAGGTACTTGTCTGAATTGTTTACGATGGTAGCTATATACTACACATTCCGTATATGCCTTAGTAAAGGCTTACAGGAATCTATAGATACACATATACTTTTGCCTCTACAGATACAGTGCCTTGCGAAAGTATTCGGCCCCCTTGAACTTTTCATCCTTTTGCCACATTTCAGGCTTCAAACATAAAGATATACAATTTTTATTTTTTGTGAAGAATCACCAACAAGTGGGACACAATTGTGAAGTAGAAAGAAATCTATTGGATTTTTGAAACTTTTTTAACTAAGAAAAAAATGAAAAGTGGGGGCGTGCAAAATTATTCGGCCCCCTTGCGTTAATACTTTGTAGAGCCACCTTTTGCTGCGATTACAGCTGCAAGTCGCTTGGGGTATGTCTCTATCAGTTTTGCACATCGAGAGACTGAAATTCTTGCCCATTCTTCCTTGCAAAACAGCTCGAGCTCAGTGAGGTTGGATGGAGAGCGTTTCTGAACAGCAGTTTTCAGCTCTTTCCACAGATTCTCGATTTGGATTCAGGTCTGGACTTTGACTTGGCCATTCTAACACCTGGATACGTTTATTTGTGAACCATTCCTTTGTAGATTTTGCTGTATGTTTGGGATCATTGTCTTGTTGGAAGATAAATCTCCGTCCCAGTCTCAGGTCTTTTGCAGACTCCAACAGGTTTCCATCCAGAATGGTCCTGTATTTGGCTGCATCCATCTTCCCATCAATTTTAACCATCTTCCCTGTCCCTGCTGAAGAAAAGCAGGCCCAAACCATGATGCTGCCACCACCATGTTTGACAGTGGGGATGGTGTGTTGAGGGTGATGAGCTGTGTTGCTTTTACGCCAAACATATCGTTTTGCATTGTGGCCAAAAAGTTCGATTTTGGTTTCATCGGACCAGAGTACCTTCTTCCACATGTTTGGTGTGTCTCCCAGGTGGCTTGTGGCAAACTTTAGACGAGACTTTTTATGGATATCTTTGAGAAATGGCTTTCTTCTTGCCACTCTTCCATAAAGGCCAGATTTGTGCAGTGTACGACTGATTGTTGTCCTGTGGACAGACTCTCCCACCTCAGCTGTAGTTCTCTGCAGTTCATCCAGAGTGATCATGGGCCTCTTGGCTGCATCTCTGATCAGTCTTCTCCTTGTCTGAGCTGAAAGTTTAGAGGGACAGCCAGGTCTTGGTAGATTTGCAGTGGTCTGATACTCCTTCCATTTCAAAATGATCGCTTGCACAGTGCTCCTTGGGATGTTTAAAGCTTGGGAAATTTTTTTGTATCCAAATCCGGCTTTAAACTTCTCCACAACAGTATTACAGACCTGCCTGGTGTGTTCCTTGGTCTTCATGATGCTCTCTGCGCTTTCAACAGAACCCTGAGCCTATCACAGAGCAGGTGCATTTATACAGAGACTTGATTACACACAGGTGGATTCTATTTATCACCATCAGTCATTTAGGACAACATTGGATCATTAAGAGATCCTCGCTGAACTTCTGGAGTGAGTTTGCTGCACTGAAAGTAAAGGGGCCGAATAATTTTGCACGCACCACTTTTCAGTTTTTTATTTGCTAAAAAAGTTTAAAATATCCAATAGATTTCGTTCCACTTCACAATTGTGTCCCACTTGTTGGTGATTCTTCACAAAAAATTAAAATTTTAAATCTTTATGTTTGAAGCTTGAAATGTGACAAAAGGATGAAAAGTTCAAGGGGGCCGAATACTTTCGCAAGGCACTGTATATAATCAGCATTTTTTGCAAAATATAATGAAGTATAGTCACTGGCTGTCCTGCGCTTCAACAAGCTCCCAGGTTATAGGATCAAATTCAATTTAAACAGTAAGCATACATTTATATATATATATATATATATATATATTCATTTCATCTTCAAATGTTTATACATGGTCTAAAATTGACCATGTTTAGATTTAGATTGATATTCAACAAGATGCATTTTCTTTAAAACAACCTTTAAAAATACTGTTCTCTATATTCAGGTCCTTTTTTATCATCATCTGCCCTATCCCCCTCTCAGGATCCTCTGCGTTTTGCTCATGTATGCGTATGGAGGTGGTTGCATAGGTGGAGAACAATTTGCCAGCCTCACCTTTGGGTGTACCCTTATTCACCACAGGTGACACCCGTCTGTTAGCACGAGGATCCATTGGAGTGCGGAGGTATTAAAACACTTGTCTCTAATTATTCCAAATTAATACATTTTTGCATATGATTGTTATTTGATGATAATAGATTCTGGTTTTTCGTATATGTGTCAAACCAACTATGTAATAAATTCCACTGTATCATTTTTTGTTCTAAATATTTATGTTTATTTTAGATAAACTAAAGTCCATGTGCGTCCCTGAAGAAGCATAAAGTGTGCGAAACATGTAGGACGATAAATATGTGACGTATAAGGAATGTATACACTGCGTTGTATTTTCTTTCCTCAGTGTTTTTATATGATGATATTCATTTATTCAATACAATACTTTTTAGTACTTGCTTGGTATTTTCTCCTTTTGTATTTGATTTGGTAACACTCTCAATGAGCATCTTCAAAGTCCCACACACATTGCCTCTAAAGGGCTCCCTTCATATTATATTATTGGGACCTAGGTGCCATTGAGCAGATAATCTTTACAATAGTGCTTGCTCTGTATATTTCCTATATGCGTGTGATAGAGGTGGAGGCTGGGCGGGATAGCCCTGTGCCCCATTGTATTGTAGAGGGGAGTCTGTGGGACTACAATGTCCAGCATGTCTGTGTGGAGGACGAGCAACTTAGTGTGAGGCTGGAGGTGGAACATAGTGTATTAGCCCCACTCTCAGTATAACGTGTCTGGATAGCTTTGCAGTGTGAGGAGCCCTGAACACCCCGATATATACACTGTGTCCACATATCCCAATTACCACATGTCAGCCCCTCCCCCTCTCCCCCTTCTACCTCCCCTCCCTTTTGCCCACTCTATCCCCCCTCCTTCTGCACTCTGACCCTCCTCACTCACCCCATCCTCTCTCTCCCTCTCCACCCCTGTCCTCACCCTCTGTCTTCTCTACCCCCATCCCTCTATCCAACTCTCTCCTCTCCGTCCCCTTCTGTCTTCTCTACCCCCATCCCTCTGTCCACTCTCTCCTCTCCCCCTCCCCCTCTGTCTTCTCTACCGCCATCCCTCTGTCCACTCTCTCCTCTCCCCCTTCCCCTCTGTCTTCTCTACCCCCATCCCTCTATCCACTCTCTCCTCCCCCTCCCCCTCTGTCTTCTCTACCCCCATCCCTATGTCCACTCTCTCCTCTCTCCCTCCCCCCGCTGTCTTCTTTACCCCCATCCCTCTGCCCACTCTCTCCTCCCCCCTCTGCCTTCTGTACCCCCATCCCTCTGTCCACTCTCTCCTCTCCCCCTCCCCCCTCTGTCTTCTCTACCCCCATCCCTCTGCCAACTCTCTCCTCCCCCCTCCCCCTCTGTCTTCTCTACCCCCATCCCTCTGTCCACTCTCTCCTCTCCCCCTCTGTCTTCTCTACCCCCATCCCTCTGTCCACTCTCTCCTCTCCCCCTCCCCCTCTGTCTTCTCTACCCCCATCCCTCTGTCT
Organism: Rana muscosa; assembly: GCA_029206835.1. Taxonomy (NCBI): domain Eukaryota; kingdom Metazoa; phylum Chordata; class Amphibia; order Anura; family Ranidae; genus Rana; species Rana muscosa. The sequence continues at coordinate 188,116,447 of CM055124.1, read as the reverse complement.
ACTCTCTCCTCTCCCCCCTCTTTCTTCTCTACCCCATCCCTCTGTCCACTCTCTCCTCTCCCCCCTCCCCCTCTGTCTTATCTACCCCCCCTCTGTCTTCTCTACCCCCCTCTGTCCAGGCTCTCCTCCCCCTATCCACTCTCTCCTCTCCCCCCTCCCCCTCTGTCTTCTCTACCCCCTTCCCTCTGTCCACTCTCTCCACCCCCCCTCTGTCTTCTCTACCCACATCCCTCTGTCCACTCTCTCCTCTCCCCCCTCCCCCTCTGTCTTCTCTACCCCCATCCCTTTGTCCACTCTCTCCTTTCCCCCCTCCCCCTCTGTGTTCTCTACCCCCTCTGTCTTCTCTACCCCCATCCCTCTGCCCACCCTCTCCTCCCCCTCCCCCTCTGTCTTCTCTACCCCCATCCCTCTGTCCACTCTCTCCTCTGTCTTTTCTACCCCCATCCCTCTGTCCACTCTCTCCTCTCCCCCTCCCCCTCCGTCTTCTCTACCCCCATCCCTCTGTCCACTCTCTCCTCTCCCCCTCCCCCTCTGTCTTCTCTACCCCATCCCTGTGTCCACTCTCTCCTCCCCCCTCCCCCTCGGTCTTCTTTACCCCCATCCCTCTGTCCACTCTCTCCTCTCCCCCCTCCCCCTCTGTATTCTTTACCCCCATCCCTCTGTCCACTCTCTTCTCCCCCCTCTATCCAGGCTATCCTCCCCCCTATCCACTCTCTCCTCTTCCCCCTCCCTCTATCCTCTCGCCCTCCCTCTGTTCATGCTATCCTCCCCATCCCCCCTATCCACTCTCTCTATCCTCTCCCCCTCTTTCCACTCTCTCTCTCCTCTCCTCCTCTATCCTCTCCCCCTCCCTCTGTCCACACTATCCTCCCCCCTATCCACTCTCTCTATCTCCCCCTCCCTCTTTCAACTCTCTCTCTTCTCCCCCTCTATCCTCTCCCCCTCCCTCTGTCCACACTATTCCCCCTCCCCCTATCCACTCTCTCTATCCTCTCCCCCCTCCCTCTTTCCACTCTCTCCTCTCCCTCCTCCCTCCTCCCTCTGTCCGCTCTCCACCTCAATTTCTCTATCCTCTCTCCCCCCTCCCTCTGTCCAGGCTATCCCTCCCTTCCCACTCTCTCCTCTTCCCCCTCCCTCTCTCTATCCTCTCTCCTCTCCCCCCCCCCTCTATCCACTCTCTCTTCCCCCTCCCTTTTTCCCCTCCCCCCTCCTTCTCTCCCCTCCCTCCTCTGTCATAGAAATTTGGCTGTACGCATAGCACACAGCCAGATATCTTGTCTCTAATAGTAACACATTTTGTCTCAATGATATAATGCATCTTAAGCTAAAATTCACTCACCTTCCATTCGATTCCCATTCATTCAAAGAAAGAAGCATCACCACACAGCTATGTCCTCATCACGGCATCCCAGAAAAACACTCACCGCCGACGCCCTCAAAGGCTCTTTTATTAAAATCCCAGCAGGAAGTGATATCACAACATGTGACCTCCTCCATAGGAAGTGAGCTCACAGGGTGTGAGCTCCACCCAGCAGATGACCATATAAGGATATGTTAAATACAGCTAATACAATACAATACATGAATACAACAAAAGAACCAATCACACACATGTATACATTCAAATAGACTAGCAGTGACGTGCACTGCTTCCAATGACAGGAACCATACGAAAAAATTATGGTTCATTGGGCCACAATTGTCTTATCGTTATGCTATAGTTCTCGTGGACGCAGATCTGTCCACTCGGAGTCATTTAATGCCAACGCCAAGAAGTGGCCAGTCCCTTGGTGAGGCATAAAACAAACATCCCTAAAAGAGCAAACATCGCTGTGTCCACAGAAAGATTTTCACGCCACCCGGTCTTCCACCAACATCTGTATGTGCAAATACGCTCACATGAGCGCATTACAGCAAAACCGACACTGGGGGACATCTGACAACATACATTAATAAAATTTTCCACAACAGTCCTCCCTTTTTTGTCATATGCCCCTACGTGTCCTACGATGAAACTTGATCTCCTTCTTACACCTGGAAATGAATCAGTCCTTACAGTCCATACGAGTTCATAAAAATTAAAACACGGCTTGACATGTAGACTCTGTTCTTCAGGAGCATGACTTATAAGGAGGACATGACATGGTGAGCTGTAGTAATCGCCGATCCGTCTGTGATCCTCTGTGTCTTGTACGTGGGTCCAGCTTTGGGGCGTCTCATCAAGGAAGCTCTGGTCACGCGTCCAATCAGGCAACAGGAGCACCTCATCACGACATAGAAAAAAATAGAAATAAAAACGACATGAATATATATATTCCCACTTCCTTTAACCACGATCCGCTGTAAAATAAAAATTAGATCCACAAAGATTCCCAAACCCTTAAAAGGATTCCCAATCCTCAACTATACCACATAGATAAAACCGACAGACTCAGATTCCTCACCCTCCTCTGTCCACGGTGGGCACAACTGACCACTGACCCACTCACTGCAATTGCAGTGGGACATAGTGGGAATAACTCCAATAGAGACCGTGGGTCCCTATTATACCAATATAGGCGCGTATGGGACATCACCACTAAAACATTAACGACCCCTAAACACAACAACTATACCCCCTTATGGCACAATAGACTACTCTCAGAGTTTCTCTTGATCCCTGACACAGAGATATGGTGCGAATATGGAATATATTATTTGCACCACATAATTTCCGATGGCACACTTAAAAACTTTGAGGACCTCCAAAATGAGTTTCTGCTGCCCAATTCTATGCTTTTTAGATTCTTCCAGGTGCGTCACGCAGCCCAAGCTCAGTTTCCCCAGCCTTTGCCACAATCTACGCCTAATGTTATTATGGCTGTGGTTAAAGGTGTGGACCCGCGAAAGCTGATCTCTGATTTTTATGTCATGCTTCTCACCCCATCATCTACCACGCTAGCTTACAGCCTTAAACCAAGATGGGAAAGAGAGGTGGGCCCACTGGAGGATGAGGAGTGGAGTGAAGCACTAGACTCGTGCAAGACTGTATCCCCCAAGCTCTCTGACAGGCTGACCCAGTTATACGTGGTGCACCGAGCGTATCTCACCCCCCTAAGAATCGCCCGCTTTAGACGACAGTTTTCTACCTTGTGCACAATGTGTAACCAAACGACGGGCACATTCTTCCATCTACTCTGGGCGTGCCCGGTCCTTCAGGGTCTGTGGAAGCAGATTGTTGACTTCCTCCATGATGACATGGGATCCCCATTGACCCTGGACCCCAAACAATGCTTACTGGGGATATTCCCCGACTCTGAGATGGACAAATTCACTAAAACATTCTTGCATGAAACATTGTTTAATGCTAGAAAAATTATAGCCAGACAGTGGATGAGACCCACTCCCCCCAGCTTCAACGATTGGAAACTAGATATAAATAACACTCTTCCCTACAAAAAGTTCATATACATCAACAGAGGTTGTCCAGATAAGTACTACAAAATCTGGGATCGATGGCTTGAGTCCGCAGACACATGCACTGATGGTCCGTAATACTATACATCCTTCTAGCGTGCAATTCCATGAATAGCGTGGACACAGGGTTTTCCACTTATTGATAGTCACTGAATCCAGTGTTCAATCTGAACAAGTTTTTTGATCTACTGTGCCTATATATGTATAAGCCACATTTCTTGTTTTATGCATTTCTCCAGTATTGCCTTGTAACTTGCAGAATTATGTTCCAAATGTAAATTGTTCAATAAAAAACTTTTTTCTCAAAAAAAAAAAAAAGGATTCCCAATCTTCACTTAGCTACAGCTCTGGCTTCAACAGTTACATGAAATATCCCATCCTCAATGGATGAGAATTGTTCAATCGTCTCATAAGCTCATAAGCTGGGGTGATGCATTTGGATGCGAAACGCGTCGGTCGACCCTACTGTTGCCATTTGATCATTTGATAAAGCGCTGTTACATTCTTCTAAATGTAAGTGTTCCTACCTACATTAAATACCCTTTTTATACAGTATTACACTGTGTGCCTTTTCTTTCCTTTTACTTTCTGGCATATATCTGGTATCACCACCTGGCGCTAACCGGGCACTATCTGCAAGTGTCATCACCATCTGGATACAAGAGATACTTCTCCCTACCTTCTGTATTTGATTGAAGTTTGAGGTTCCTGTTTGAATCGCAGCTGGAGATTTGCTGTTCACATCGGCTTACCCATGTCTGGTTGACCCTCTGAACGTATGTTTTTGGGGTCCACTCTCTCTGGTAAGCCTTTTCTACAATTGATTGGTGGTGGTCACTTTAAGTGCACTCGCTTCACGTCAAGTTCATTTAGGAGCACCATTATGTTGATTCTCACCAGCATCTATCAATTTTGTTTTTATTAATGAACTCAGTATTTTCTGGTGACTTTTAAGTTACACAACTCATATCACTGAGGACTATTTGAATATGTTTATTTATTCATTTATCACTTCTTGAATGTTGTTTATTTTGACTGTTTATCACTGTTACATACTGCACTTCATTCCAGTGCAGTTCTCATTTAGTTTAGCGCTACACTTTTTTGTCTTGTTCGTATTCCACCATTTTTCAATTGGTTGTGTGAGCTGCTATACAATCAGGAAGCGTGGAATTTTTTGTATTTGTTTTCATTCGAATAGTCTCCCTAGCTTAGGACTAGCAGCCGAAATGATGCTCGAACTTTACACTTGGTCTCTGCCACAGACCTGATGAGCTCGGTCTCTGCCACAGACCTGGTGAACTTGGTCTCTGTTCAAGGAGAAGACATCCCTCCAGAGAGTTACCGGGACCCTTCCTTCACTGTGACTTCTGCACCAGTCGCTCAGAACGGTTCCTCCCCCGGCCTCCTCATCTACGATATGGGTCCCCTCGCAAGGCGGCACCCTGAGATTCCTCGATCCCCGGTGGGCTCCAGCCGAAGGTGCTGGGCCCAGGCCTTTGTTGCAGTCCCAGGGCTGAAGGTGTCTGGTACCCTTGACAACGAACCGCAGACCCGCCCCTGGGCTAAAGGTGCCCAAGGCAGACAGGAACGAGAGCCCCGAACAGGCAGCGTCTGACCCTTTTATATCCTCTCCCAGCATGCCCAGCAGGTAGACCACACCCACTGTATGGCTGCCAAGAGGGGACACACAAGGCACAGCACTGTATCAGCGGTTCAACCCTGGCCTACCATGGCAGCGCCACCTGCAGGCCACAGGGAACTGTACACCAATACTCTACCTGTGGACAAAAATGGTTGCAAGAACTCTAACAATTAGGGTGTTTGGGCATAACTACCACCCAAACAGTTCCCCTAAATTTAGCACCCCGCTACACTTTTAGAATTACAGAGGTTAACATTATTCGTTTAAAAAAAAAACTGTCATTCTTACATGCATCATTCCCCCCCTTTTCTTCCTCATTACAGACTTTCAGGAAGAAATGTGTGGTGCAGGAAACAAGAAACAATGAAATAGCCTGTGATACTTTTACCTCCTTAGACTCATATTTATCCATATGTACCGCTGTCTACATACACCTGCTCTCTATGTACATACACTTTCAGAAACTCCTTGGACCTGAAAAATACTTATAAGCAAAATCATTACTCTATCCTTCATATTTAACCTGCAAAGAATGGCAAACAATAATGACATTCCTGTACATTGGTAAATTGTAAATGACATTCTTTCAAAACCGATTCAAACAAAACCCTCTGTAACCCTTATGCCGCGTACACACGACCGTTTTTAATGTCATTGAAAAAACCGGCGATTTTCTCGACGTGATTCTTCTCAAGCCTGCCTTGCCTACACACTATCGTGGAAAAAATGCTTGAGTAAAGCGCGGTGACGTACAACACGTACAACGGCACTCTAAAGGGGAAGTTCCATTCGGATGGCGCCACCCTTCATGTTAGTAAAGTTTGTTGAGAGACGATTCGCGCCTTTCAGCCTCGTGCTTTTCAGTCCATTACAGCTTGACGAATGTGCTATCTCCATTACGAACGCTAGTTTTACCAGAACGAGCGCTCCCGTCTCATACTTGATTCTGAGCATGCACATTTTTTTTTCACGTCGTTAAAGCCTACACACGGCCGTTTTTCATGACGAGAAAAACGATGATGTGAAAAACGACGAGAAAAATTAGAGCATGTTCCAATTTTTTCATGCCCATTTTTCACGTCGTGAAAAATGCTCCGAAGCCCACACACGATCATTTTTAATGACCATTTAAAAAAATTCAATTTTTCTCGTCATTAAAAACGGTCATGTGTACGCGGCATTACTTTTCCAGTTCCTACAAATATACAACAGCCGCGACACATCGGAGGATCGCCGCAGTTAGTTCGAACATTTTCACGTTACTACATACAAACATTCCGATACAAATGTGGGGGAGATACTTCATAGTTTCCAAAACCAAAATTAAAAAACAAAAACAGCCAGAATTCTACCTTCACTCTTTCAGAAATAGAAAAAAAATTACAATGTGACAAACATGAGAGCAGCTCGAAAACTTTGCATGGACCAGCCATACAAAGTTCAAACAAACGGGAATGAGAATTTTAACCACCGTTCCTCCTCTGAGAATCACAAAAAATGTGTACTACACCTCCATCAACACTCATTACAGATTTCTGAAACCACAGCTGAACTACATCCAAGGTACCTTTATTCTGAGGTCTCGTTCTCCAGACATCAAAAGTGCTTTCCAAAGGAGTACACCTTACTGTACCCTCTGACCAGATATGTCATCCTTTAAGGGGTCTCATGTCCGGAGCCCCAAACCCAGACCTCATGTGCGGTGCAGCTGTCTAACTGGTGCACTGCATGGATGGCACATTTGCCCATGACGATTCAAATCGCTTTTTTTGGCGAACTCTGCGTCCAGAGAACCCTGCGCTTTATTTTCGGAGCGGTTATGGTTTGCGCCTGTTTTTACCATAATCGACCCCTGCTTTCCGATTATTCTACATGGCCAGAGCAGGGCTGTTAGCGTACTACTCCTCACGTTTATGCCAATACAATCGCGCACAGGAATTCTGATTATTTTACACGGCCCGATCTGTCTCACGAAATACAGCCTTCTAAACGTGTTTGTCAGACGAACTACAAAGCACCATGAAATCCTCCACTATTCAAAACAATATTATGGCTTATTTCTACCTGCATCTAGATGTTACAACAATAATGGTGATGCCCCCCTGTTTGCTCTCTACCCAAAACTGTATTACAGTATAAAACTTCACAAAACTGGAACAAAACATAAAACACCCTTTTTCAAACGCCAAAATTCTTTCCATTTTCCTTCCAAGCACAAATCTCATTGCTCACCTTTCAGAAGACCCCAAACTCCTCCCACCAACTTCCTGCTGATACCTAAATGCTGAAAAGAACTTCCTGTTACATGCTCAGCTCTAAAAAAAAAAAAAAAACTGGTTTATTTACATATCAATGTACAGGAAGAGGGAGGGGGGAGCCTAGCCCCATCACCTTGTCTATTAAGACACCAAGAAAAATCCATGGCTAAACATCATATATATTTCAACAATTTCCCCTGGGAAGTCAAACCACATGTTTTGAGACCCAAATACAAACTCCTCCTTTGCAGGCTATACAATACAAGCTTCAAAAACAATGAATTGCCTTCTAGGAAACTTCCAAATATTTAAACATAAAAACAACACACACCACTGTGTACAAAAACTCAGTTAAAGTTAGTCTTAGGGTCCTTTCACACGGGGCGGATCCGTGCAGATCCGCCCCGTGAAGCTCCGCTTGCTCAGCGGGGATCGCTCCGTTGATCCCCGCTGAGCCGACGGATGACTGGGCGGACCCCGCACACAGTGCAGGGACCGCCCTGTCAGAGCGCCGCTCTCCCCTATGGGGAATCGGATGACGACGGACCGTAGAGTCCATTGTCATCCGATCCGCTCCGCAGACGGATAGAAAAATAGAAAATTTTCTATCCTGAAAAACGGAGCGTAGCGGACACGGGTGAGATCGGGTGTCAGCGGATGTTTATCCGCTGACATCCGCTATCCCATAGGGATACATGTATGTCCGTTTTTCATCCGAAAACGGATGGGTGAAAAACGGACATACGGTCCGCCCGTGTGAAAGGGGCCTTACAATCTATTAAAATTCAGTGTAAGGTAAGGATTTCACTTAAAACCAAAATCCAATACAAAAACCGCTGCTCTTATACTGCAAAGTCAACTAAACCTGTAATAGCTTACATTCACTTAAATGAAAACAGAGAAATCCCCATCCCAACACCATCTGCCTGGAGTTTGCATGTTCTCCCTGTGCCTGCGTCGGTTTCCTCCGGGAACTCCGGTTTCCTCCCACACTCCAAAGACATGATGGTAGGTCAACCAGATCCCATCCATAAATGGGCCCCAGCATGTGCATGTGTCCGCAAACGTGTCAGGACCCCTCAGGGCAAGACCGCGCTATATCAAGATACCACACTACTCAACTCAAGAGGCGATGCTTAGAAAAACTCATTTAAACCAGCGAATTTAACATCAAACAAAACAGCCTCTCAAGATGGCCGACAAAAAAAGCCAGGCCACAACAAAATGGTGGATGAAATCTGGACCACCGCAAGATGGCCACAAACGCATTTTTCCCGCCAAAACCAGGATCTCTTCACCAGAAAACCAAAAATGTTTTTCTCCACAAAGACAGACTACACAATTGAGATTCACACTTAACCATAGACACACACTTTAGTTACGTCAACTCTGACCCTTTGCCAACTAAACAGCACATTCAAAAACGTTAGTTACATAGGCATCATTAAAAACAACACTCTTTTCTCAAAGGTCATATCACCACACACACCGTATAATATTGCTTGTATGCTTTCTCAAAACATCAGATTATCATCTCTCAGGGCGTAGCCCCTCCAACACAAAACTCCTGCATGCTGTTGTTTACAGAGAGCAACCAACTTTCACCATTGTAAATGATAGCCATGCTGTCTGCCCCTCCCCCACTAAAGCACATGGCTCAATGCAGCGGCCATCTTTAACAATGCAGCAGCAATGACTGACTGCACAAGCTGCTCAATACATTGCACAAAGGTCACTTTTCCAAACAGCCATCTCTACACAAGTTCAATCTCACTCATGGGGACACGTGTCCTGCATCAGACAAACAATCCAAATACACACAGTCTCCATCAGCATTCACACAGGCACACGCAGGCACACGATCAAAATCACATATACACATACGATCGGATTCACAGGCACTCACACACAGGCACCCACACACAGACACCCACACACAGGCACCCACACACAGACATCTCTCTTGCATCTCTCATACAACAGACAATGATCCATGGCAAAATCACATGTAGCGGGTATGTACTTTCCCGGGTGTAATTTGAATCTGGCGGTGTCACCAGTGATGTGTGATTCCCTGCGGCCCACCAGGTGGCGCTGTCACCTTGGGCTGGGGGACGAATCATCGCTGTGTGCCAAGCCTCCTTTTTGTCCTCTCTCGGCAGCGGTATGGTAGGGCGGGGAACCCGCCATGCTTGCTGGGAGAGGGTATAAAGGGGCCGGCCATCTTTGTCACGGGGTTCGTAGTCCGAGGCACCCTCAGCCTGTGGGCGGTGGTTCGTGTCGGTCCTCTAGGCGGCCTAGGCCTAGATGACAGCCGGAGATTGTGTTCCATCCCAGGCACCTTTAGCCTGGGGTGAGGTACTCGGACGGAGGTCCAGAGCTCAGTGCCCAACACTGGGTTCCACGAAGGAAGGAGATCCTAGGGAACCCCGGGAGTGGGTACCCGAATCCGGAAGGCGTAATGGACCGGGGGGAGCTCCTCAGTTGAAGACCCGGTGCAGCATATTGCCGGTGACAGGTGAGCCTCACATCGGAGACCGCCTGGAAGGAAATCCCCCCTCGCTAGTAGACCGCAACCCACTTTCAGGAAGGAAAGTGGAGAACAATTGTGTCTGGGCCTATTCGCATCCACACCTCCTTTCCTGTACTATTCTCCAAGGGAGTTCAACTGATTGTGTACATTCGCATGAGAATAAAGGAGTGTTGGACTTTAATGGTGTGGGGCTCATTTCCTAACAGACATTGTTCAAGGTGACTCTCGGAGGGAGGATCCAGGTGCACAGCACTGACCCGAAGGTAAAACAAGAACGTTGCTTATATCGCACTGACACATGTGGTGGAGGCCAGGCGTGGTGTCCCCGCTCCCTCCCCTCTAAGGTACCCCTAGACAAAAGACAGACGAGCAGAAGAAGAGAGGGGAGTGAGGAGGCCCCTACACACACATACACATACGATCTCTTCCAGCCAGCATCATTTCAAAAAGACAAAAAATTTGTTCTTTTACAAAGCATAGCCTCCCTACGCATCAGATCGTGCATCCATTCTCCCCCTTTGCTAATCTGATGCTCAAAGAGGCCGTTATTAGTCCTACCATTGGCCCGCCATCCTGTCATAGAAATTTGGCTGTACGCATAGCACACAGCCAGATATCTTGTCTCTAATAGTAACACATTTAGTCTCAATGATATAATGCATCTTACGCTAAAATTCACTCACCTTCTATTCGATTCCCATTCATTCAAAGAAAGAAGCATCACCACACAGCTATGTCCTCATCACGGCATCCCAGAAAAACACTGCCCTCAAAGGCTCTTTTATTAAAATCCCAGCAGGAAGTGATGTCACAACATGTGACCTCCTCCATAGGAAGTGAGCTCACAGGGTGTGAGCTCCACCCAGCAGATGACCATATAAGGATATGTTAAAAACAGCTAATACAATACAATACATGAATACAACAAAAGAACCAATCCCAGACATGTATACATTCAAATAGACTATCAGCGACGTGCACTGCTTCAAATGACGGGAACCATACGAAAACTATGGTTCAATGGGCCACAATTGTCGTATCGTTATGCTATAGTTCTCGTGGACGCAGATCTGTCCGTTCTGAGTCATTTAATGCCAACGCCAAGAAGTGCCCAGTTGGTGAGGAATAAAACAAACATCCCTAAAATAGCAAACATCGCTGTGTCCACAGGAAGATTTTCACGCCACCGGTCTTCCACCAACGTCTGTATGTGCGAATACGCTCACATGAGCGCATTACAGCAAAACCGACACTGGGGGACATCTGACAACATACATTAATAACATTTTCCACAACACCTCCATCTCTCTATCCTCTCTCCCCTCCCTCCCTCTCTCTCTCCTCTACCCGCCATCTCTCAATCCTCTCTCTCTCCCCTCCCTCTGTTTACTCTCTCATCTCCCCCTCCCTCTGTCCACTCTCTCCTCTCCCCCCTCCCTCTCTCTATCCTCACTCCCCTCCCTCTCTCTGTCCACTCTCTCCTCTCCCCTCTCTCTCTCTATCCTCTCTCCCCTCCCTCTCTCTATCCTCTCTCTCTCTCCTCCTATGTTCACTCTCTCCTCTCCCCCCTCTCTATATCCTCTCTCTCCCCCCTCTCTTTATGCCCTCCCTCTGTTCACTCTCACCTCCCCCTCTCTATCCTCTCCCCCTCCCTCTGTCCATCCTCTCCTCTCCCTCCCCTCTCTCTATCCTCTCCCACCTCCCTCTGTCCACTCTGATCTCCCCCCATCCTTTCTCTACCCTCCCCCATTTCCTCTGTCTACTCTCTCCTCCACCCTCTATTTATCCTCTCCCCCTCCGTCTGTTCACTCTCACCTCTCCCTTTCCCTCTCTCTGCCCCCTGTCTTTTCTCCCCCCTCCTTCTCTCCTCTTCCCATCCTTCTCTCCTCTTCCCCCTTCTTCTCTCCTCTCCCCCTCTCTTCATGCCCTTCCTCTGTTCACTCTCAACTCCTCCTCTCTATCCTCTCCCCCTCCCTTTGTCCACTCTCTTCTCCCCCCTCTCTCTATCCTCTCCCCCTCCCTCTCTCTATGCTCCCCCCCTCTGTCTATTCTCTCCTCTCCCTCCCCTCTATCCTCTCCCACCTCCCTCTGTCCACTCTGATCTCCCCCCCATCCTCTCTCTACCCTCCCCCTTTCCTCTGTATACTCTCTCCTCCACCCTCTATTTATCCTCTCCCCCCTCCCTCTGTTCACTCTCACCTCCCCCCACTCTATCCTCTCTCCCCCTCTTTCTCTCCTCTTTCCCTCCCTTCCCTCTCTCAATGCCCCCATATGTCTATCCACTCTCTCCCCCTCCATTTTTCTGTCCTCTCTCCCTCCCCTTCCTCTCTCTATTTCCCCCCATTCTCTCTCCCCTTTCTGCCCTCTCTCACCCCCCTCTCCCTCCTCCCCCAGGATTATGTATTGTGTAAAGACCATGGACCTCTACACCGGAAGCATGGGGCCTCATGGGCACTATGAACAGCGAGGTCTGGAGGGGTGGCCAGGACACTCGGATTTATTTCAGCTTTTCATTTTGTATGAAAAGGTGAACTCACCCTTTAAGCCTTCCCAACTATCTCAGGGCATGAAAAAAGGACCTATAGGTGCTCCATTCTTCTTACCTACCTGGTGGAAAATTCAGGAGACCTGAGTCCCCAATAACTCATATACAGATCTAGACCAGCCAGGAGGAAGTCGTAAGGCTCCAATGGTTGTTATTGGCTTATAACTTGATGGATGGCCTCCTTTACCAGTAAGGTGGAGTGCCGGCCCAAGCGTTCTACAACAGTGGCTGGTCAAGATTTGCATAATGGAGCACCTAAGGTTTAGGGGTTCCGAGGTATGTGACCATAAAACCGGCAACAACAGATGGGACATGGGAACCTGTGTGGGATTTCACTGCTCCAGGCTTTACCAGCCATTGTCAAGTGCTCTCTCCTCTCCCCTGCAGCCATCACTTATTGACACAGGGGATCATGTGACCAGACCGGAGCTAAAAGTCCACAGGTTAGGGGGCTCTAATTACTTGCCTTGCCCCGGACACTGACAACCCACGCTACTCCAATGGAGGGGAGAGCCCAGCATCGGGAAGAAGGTTGGCGCTGCCACCTCGAGCTGTCAATGTCTCTATGTGCCGCTCACAAATGGCAATCTGCTGACAAGACACTCCCAGGAGAGAGCAAAGCACAGCCCGGGAAGGGGGGGGACCGTCTGTGTGAGCTCGCTGGTGTCATATGATCCAATAACATGCTGGAACCCTTGAGGACTGGCCATTGGTGGATTGCTATCAGTTCATTGTATACTGTACATTGCAATGTAGTATTAATTTTTATTGGTTGAATTATTTTTCCAATTATGGGTGTGAGAGGCCTCATGTCTAAGTTTTGCCTAAGGCCTCACAAAGCCTAGAGCCACCTCTGCCAGCATGTGCCACCTCCCATTCTGAACCATACCAGGCCACATGTTCTCAGCATTAGGGGGGGGGTCCCTTGCTAAGAGTGAGTCCCTGGTAAAACATTATGTCCCCATGTTGATGAGGACAGTAGCCCAGTGGGGTATGGGGGTTTCATGACAGGGGGCTTATTGGAATCTCAAAGCCCCCTTTAACAATAAGCCAGTATTGAGATATGTAGAAATATTCTCCAATTTCTTCTTGACAAAAGGGGTGAGGCCGATCAGTGTGACTTCTTGTCAAAAGTCGCACATAAAATTGCACAAAAATAGTGCAGGAACTTTTTTCAAAGACTCGTGTCGCACCGATTTGAACGGTTCCATAGCGGCAAATAGAGTGCAACTTTGATCATTCAAGTCACATGAAAAGTCGCACCCGGTGTGAACAGGGGCTAAAGCCAAATTTAAAAGTTAAGCCCCTCCACTGGAGATGCTTTTGAACAGTAGGTATACAGCATAATACAATAAAATCATAAAGTTACAAAATTATATATATTTATTTTTCAAATGTACAACATATCTAGTTTCATATAAAAAATGTATCTCTTATTTTTATTTCATTGTAACAAAAAAAAACTTCACACAATACACACAATTAAAAACAGCTAAAATCTTTCCCTTGCCTGGCCTGCCCATATACACTATATGACCAAAAGTATTGGGATGCCTGACTTTACACGCACATGAACTTTAATGGCATCTCAGTCTTACTCCATAGGGTTCAATATTGAGTTGGCCCACCCTTTGCAGCTATAAAAGCTTCAACTTGTCTGGGAAGGCTGTCCACAAGGTGTGTCTATGGTAATGTTTGACCATTCTTCCAGAAGTGCATTTGTGAAATCAGGCACTGATGTTGGACGAGAAGGCCTGGCTCAAAGTCTCCGCTCTATTTCATCCTAAAGATGTTTTATCAGGTTGAGGTCAGGACCTTGCTTTGTGCACTGTTGCGCAGTCATGTTGGAACAGGAAGTTCCCACAAAGTTGGGAGCATGAAATTGTCCAAAATGTCTTGGTATGTTGATGCCTTAAGAGTTCCCTTAACTCAAAATAAACTGTAGTAGTTTAAGGATAAAGATATTCAAGGGCCATGTATTACTATCCTGCTCCATCAAGAAGGTACCAGCCATTCAGATGCCCCGCTCGTGGGGAATGCTCAAGTACAATGCCTTGATGTCATTAGCCACAAGCAGGACATCCAAAGTGACCTGGACCCCCTCGATGTGTTTGAGCAGGCCTGTCGCGTCGTGGATATAAGAAGGTAAACTTAGAACATGAGGCATTAGAAATGTATCTACAAATTTGCTGGCATTTTCCGCTAGGGAGCCAATTCCTGAAAATATCAGCCTCCCAGGTGGTGATTGCATGTCTTTGTGAGTTTTGGGAAGTGTGTAGAAAGTGGGCATGTGGTCGTGGACGAGAAGGCCTGGCTCGCAGTCTGTGCTCTAATTCATCCTAAAGTTATTCTATCTAGTTGAGGTCAGGACTCTGTGCAGGCCAGTCAAGTTCCTCCACCCCAAAATCGCTCATCCATGTCTTTATGGACCTGCTTTGCCCCCTTAATGACCAGGCCATTTTTTCCGATAAGGCACTGCGTTACTTTAACTGACAATTGCGCGGTCGTGCGACGCTGCACCCAAACAATATTGACGTCCTTTTTTTCCCCACAAATAGAGCTTTCTTTTGGTGGTATTTGATAACCTCTGCAGTTTTTATTTTTTGCGCTGTAAACAAAAAATATTTTTTTACATTCTGCTATAATACATATCCAAAAAAACTATATAAAAAAATGAATTTATTCATCAATTATAGGCCGATATATATTCTTCTACACATTTTTGGTAAAAAAAAAAAAACGCAATAGGTGTATATTGATTGGTTTGCGCAAAAGTTATCACGTCTACAAACTACAGGATAGATTTAGAGACTTTTATTTATTTTTTATTGTTTTTACTAGTGTAGCGCCCTCACTCCCTCCTTCTTGTCTAGGGGTATGTTGTATGTGAGAGTAAGATGCGCTACGGCCCATGTCCTCCCCATGGCAGTGGGTGAGGTGAAGGCCAGTACCAGTTATTCTTCTCGGGCCTGTGTGTTTCAATTAGTGACAAAGTTCTGCTGTGCTGACACTTCCCTTTGCTCCCATCAACCAGAGTATCACACACCAATAAGGATCCAACACTTGCTTTATTGTCACATACAATCAAACAGCTCTTCTCCAGCCCACTGGTTGAGATCCATAAACAATTCAATACGGTGGGACGAGCAGGTCGAGGCACTGTCCTAAACGTAAACTAAACCGCTGTGGTTTCACCAGCGGTTGCTATAGCCATTGGCTAGAGAGAGAGAACTTGAAACTTGTGAGTCTCTACCAGCGACTCTGAAGAATATGAATTGGAGTACCTTCTCTGCGTTGCGGCCCCTGTCAGGGGGAAGATGTCCCTCCAAGGGAGTTACCGGAGGCCCCTCCGTCACCGGGTTGGTGCTGCTCCGGACTCTTCAGACAGGTAACCTCTCCGGCCTCCTCGCCTCAGACATGGGCCCCATCCTCCTCAGGGTCCCTCGGACTCATCCGCCCTTGCGGAGCCCAGTCAAAGTCACTGGGCCCCAGGCCTCCGGTGTAGTACCTCACCCCAGGCTGAAGGTGCCTGGGATGGACGCCAACTCCGCTCTGACCAGGCCTAGGGCGCCTGGTCTGGAACTCCAGACCGCCCGCACCCAGGCCTAAGGTGCCTGGGCGCGTGATGAAAAAGACCTCGTGGCGAGGGTGTCTCTCCCCTTTATCCCCTCCCATGACGTCACAGCAGGTTCTCCGCCCCCGCTGTACCACCTCCGGAATGGGACAAAAAGGACAGCACTGTGGTAGTGAATCTACCGTGACCTGTGGGAACCCCGCCACCCACAGGTCAAGCAGAATAGTACACCACCCAGTCCTCCACAAATTAAAATGGTCTAAATCCTCCCATAATTTGTACACACCTGGGTCATACTACCACCCAGGTGTACCCCCTAAATTTAGACCCCCGCTACACTAGTAATGGAGGTGATCTGCTATTTTTAACGGGACTGTGACATTGCGGCAGACAAATCTGACCCCAAATGACACTTTTTGGGGACCAGTGACATTATTACAATGATCAGTGCTATAAAAATGCACTGATCAATGTAAAAATGATACTGGCATGGAAGGGGTTAACACTAGGGGGCGATTAAGGGGTTAAGTGTGTTCCCTGGGTGTGTTCTAACTGTAGGGGGGGTGGGCTCACTGGGACATGACAGAGATTACTGTTCCCGATTGCTGGGAACAGAAGATCTCTGACATGTCATTAGGCAGAACTGGGAATCGCCTTGTTTACATAGCCAGTTCCCTGTTCTGCCTCTGTACACATCGATCGCTGGTTGCCGGCGGACAACGAGTCTGCAGGACCCACGGGGACTCTCCCGCGCACTCCGCCAGCGGCTTGCTCGCGCCCGCTATCTTCCTTGCACAGACCGACGTACAGATACGTCGGTTCAAACAGGAAAGCCATTCTGCCGCAGTAAATGTACGTGAGCTGGTCGGCAAGCGCTTAAGCTGGACTACAGAACAAAGCTACTGTTTGTGACTTGTTGGCCTGCCACTCGTCTTGGGACAACATCCCCTGCTGCAAGTTCATCTATCAACATCTGCTGGTACTCGTGTTCCTCCTGTGCCTTGGTACCCTCTGTTCTACTTCCAGTGAAGCCTGGGCTGGAGATACAAGAGAGGCTGACATCATCATTTCAGTCTCCTATCAGGTACGTGACGGTCCTCTTTTTCCAGGCACACTACTAGTCTTTTGTCTTCCAGCCATACACAGTTTGGAAACTAGCTAAAAACAGTTTTTAACAAATAGAAAGGAAAGTGATAATATGTATGGTAAGGTCAGAGGGTCACAACTAACAGTAATGTATATATATACCTACACATAAAAAACTATTACTAAGTTTCTTTTAAAACAATAACTTTTAAAAACTTATATTACACTTCAAATAGCCTCAGGCGGCCTTACCCAAACCTCTCGTGGGGGGGTTTACTACTCCATAAAACCCAGATTGGACTCCTGATGGACTAGTACCATGGGCTCTTTAGCTGTAGTTTGTATATGTAGCGGGGGTCCTAAATTTAGGGGAAGTGTTTGAGTGGTAGTTATGCTCAAACACCCCAGTTGTCAGGATTCTGTCAACCATTTTTGTCCGCAGGGAGAGTATCAGTGTACCGTTCCATGTGGCCTGCAGGTGGGCCAGGGTTGAACCGCTGATACAGTGCTGTGCCTTGTGTGTCCCCTCTCAGCAGCCATACAGTGGGTGTGGTAGGCCTGCTGTGCATGCTGGGAGAGGATATAAAAGGGGCCGACGCTGCCTGTTCGGGGTTCTGTCATGGTCGGGGGTCCTACCCCAGGGAGTGTGTTCCTGTCCGCCCTGGGAACCTTTGGCCCAGGGGCGGAGGTCGGTGAATCAGTCTCAGGCACCTTTAGTCCTGGGGCTGCAGCAAAGGCCATGGACCCAGAACCTTCGGCTGGGGCCCATCAAGGATCGAGGAGTCCCAGGGTGCCACCTTGCGAGGGGACCCGCATCTTAGACGAGGAGGCCGGGGGAGGAACCGTTCCGAGGGACTGGTGAGAAGTCACGGTGAAGGAAGGGGCCCGGTAACTCTCTGGAGGGATGTTTTCCCCTTAACAGAGGTCAAGTTTTAAGAAGGAACCGAGTTCACCAGGTCTGTGGCAGAGACCGAGTTCACCAAGTCTGTGGCAGAGACTGCGGTTAAGTGAGAGCACCATTCTGGCTGCTAGTCCCTATCTGGGGAGACTATCCAAATGGGCTGAGTCTGCTCGAGAATCTGAGCAGTAAAGTGTTTTGCGTTTGTGCCTGGACCTCTCCCACACTTTATGCTGTCCTGTTCTTACTCCAACCTTTCCTATCAGAGACTGTGCTTTAAGAAGAAAAATAAACTCTACGCTGGAGTTACAGCTGGTGTGGACCTTTATTATTTGTTATTGGGGGAAATAGAGACTGATCTTTATTAACTATAGAGGTGAGAATCATTCTCTGGAGGATTCTGGCTTTCTGGCTGTGGAGACCCACCAACAACACCGCTTAACCTCTTCACACAGGAGGGTACGGGCTTGTGGCGTGGTGTGCCCTCTCTTCCTGCGAGGAGCCAAAGGCAGGTGAAGGGGGTGAGTGCGCTACATATATATTAGCCTGAAGATATTAACAGGGATCCCCAGCCAGTGTTAACAACAGGGCCATCGTATACCAAGCTACTTCTGTTATCGGTCCTAGAGAGCTTGTTCCATGGTCAGCAGGGACACAAAAGCCACAAAACACGGACGCATTTCATGCCCATAGAGACTTCCAAAAAGCGGATGTGGCCTTATCTATTTAACTACTTCCCACCCGGCCACTGTACATATACGGCCGGGTGGGTGCTCTCTCCTTCTGAGTGGACGTTCCTGAACGTCCCTCAGAAGGAGGGGGATCGCGCGCGCGTGCCAACGACCCGGTGCGCGTGCCCGGCGGCCGCGATTGCCGCCGGGCACCCGCGATTGCCCGGGAACCAAGCAGGAAAGTGGATCTGTGTGTGTAAACACACAGATCCACGTCCTGTGAGGGAGAGGAGGCTGATGGTGTGTCCCTTGTACATAGGGACAACCATTGGTCACCTCCCCCAGTCAGTCCCCTCCCCCCCACAGTTAGAACACATTGAGGGAACATATTTAACCCCTTCCCGCCCCCTAGTGGTTAACCCCTTCCCTGCCAGTCACATTTATAAAGTAATCAATGCATTTTATAGCAGGGATCGCTGTATAAATGTGAATGGTACCAAAAATGTGTCAAAAGTGTCCGATGTGTCCGCCGCAATATCGCAGTCACAATAAAAATCGCAGATCACCGCCATTACTAATATAAAAATAAATAAAAAATGCTATAAAACTATCCCCTATTTTGTAGACGCTATAACTTTTGCGCAAACCAATCAATACGCGCTTATTGCGATTTTTTTTATACCAAAAATATGTAGAAGAATACGTATCGGCCTAAACTGAGGAAAATTTTAATTGAAAAAAAAAATGGGTATTTATTATAGCAAAAAGTAAAAAATATTGTGTTTTTTTTCCAAACTGGACGCTCTTCTTTTGTTTATAGCGCAAAAAATAAAAACCGCAGAGGTGATTAAATACCACCAAAAGAAAGCTCTATTTGTGGGAAAAAAAGGACGCAAATTTTGTTTGGGAGCCACGTCGCACGACCGCGCAATTGTCATTCAAAGTGTGACTGCGCTGAAAGCTGAAAAATGGCTTGGGCAGGAAGGGGGTTTTAGTGCCCAGTAGGGAGGTGGTTAAACACACTGAACAGATGTTAGCGATTGGGCATTGAGTGAGGAGGGGCAAAATTGTTCTTGCACAGGGGCCTTTGGTGTCTTTGCTACTTAACCATAAAGAACCCCTGGGATCCCAGTGCACAAATATAGGCTGATAACCAGACCAATATGGGTCACAGGAGTCTCATAAGCAGTCTATTGTTAAGCTACAATTTGCAGACAATTCAAGGCCAATCAATCCCCCCGAACGAAGATATGGTTGATCAATATAGGTTTTCTCAGCAAGTCCCAAAAATGTGACCCTTGTTCAATAAGGAAAGCATTGGGTGTGTCTACAAAGGGTATAACCTAACATTCATGGTTCATGTAATCATTAACAATTGGGCAATGGTCATTCTGTAAGACAGCTTTGCAATGGATGGAGTTTTTAACACCCGTGTCTGTGTGACACTAGGTATGGTAACAGCTGGGGAATGAGAGGATCAATTAGTTAATACAGACAATTTTGATCCTAAATGCTTACCCTGCACTTTCTTTCCCAAGGAAACAACAGAAAGTGAGAGGGCATCCCCAAATGCAAGGGGAATTCACCTCTTGGCTGTCAATGAAACAAAAGTACCCATTGGAAAGATATCTCTGTATTCCTGTTTTAGTAACAAATGTAACATTTTGGAATTCCCAGCACGTTTATTCACCATTGTGACCAGGACAAACACAGACAGTAATAAAATGTGAGAGAGATTCAAACCCTTGTCACGTATACAAAATGTAAAAAAAAATGTTTTAGTGTATTATAATATTATATACCATACATGTAAAGCGCTTCGACCCTTTAAGTGAAAAAAAAATAAAACATTAATTATACTACCAACCGGTGTAAATCCACCAATCCATCATCAATCATGCCGTCCGCCGCACCCAAAAAGAAAAAAACTCTCCCGCCGCCCATGAAGGTTGACCGCATACTGCAGGCTCCTCCGTTTGACAGTTCTTATATAGGTAAGGGTGGGGCCACCTGGCGACGTCACCTGGTGGCACCACCCCCACTTATGAAGCCACGGACTGGTGCATGCTGGGTCAGAAACGTCACAAGGGGGCTTGTTTTTTTGTTTTGTTTTTTCTGGGTCTGGCGGTGGCAGCGGCGTCATGATTGACGATAGATTTACATCGGCGGACACAGTTTTTTTTTTTTTTTTAATAAAGGAATTGTCAAAAACTGTCTCTGTCTTTTTATAACTTTTTTGGTAAATAGGTAGGAGTACTATGTACTCCATACTCATTCACAAGGTGGGGCGGGACCTTGGGGCCCCTTGTTAAAGAGGGCTTCCAGATTCCGAAAAGACCCTTGCCCGTATACCCCCACAGCGAGCACCCCCCCTCCTGAACTATACCAGGCTGCTTGCCCTCAACATGGGGAGGGTGCTTTGGGGTCCACTCCAAAGCTCCTTGTCCCCATGTTGATGGGGACAAGGGCCTCTTCCCGACAACCCTGGACATCTGCAGGCAGGGGGCATATCGGAATCTAGAAGCCCCCTTTAACAAGGGGGCCCCCAGATCCCGCCCCCCTATGTGAATGGGTATCGGGTACATTGTACCCCTACCCATTCACCCAAAAAAATCTCAAAAAGTAAAAACCACAATAGACAGTTTTTGACAATTCCTTTATTAAAAAAGAAAAAAAAGTGTGCTGTGATGTCCATCCATCTTCAATCATGCCCCCCAATGGACCCGGAAAAAAAAAAAGCTTCGGCTTGATGGGAGGCCTCCCGGCGACTGCTATCTCTTGGCTGTGACAGCTGTTATATAGGCAATGGCGGGGCCACCCGGTGACGTAACCGAGTGACCCCATCCCCAGACGGGTTGGAGTTATCCGCTTACGTCAGCAGGTGGCCCCGCCCTTGCCTAAAAAAAACAGCTGTCAAAGCCAAAAGACAGAAGATGCCGGGAGGCCTCCCATGGGGATGGAGTTTTTTTATTTATTTTTTCTATTTTTAGGGTTCATCAGGCGGCGTGATTGGCGATGGATGTACATTGTAGGACACTTTTTTTTGTTCTTTTTATATACCTGCGATGTACATCCATTGGCAATCACACCGCCCGACGGACCCGAAAAATAGAAAAAAAAAAGAAAAAACTCCACCCCCATGGGAGGCCTCCTGGCGACTGCTGTCTTTTGGCTTTGACAGCTGTTATAGAGGCAAGGGCGGGGCCACTTGCTGACGTAACCGGATGACCCCACCCCGTCTGACATCATATGACATCAGAAGGGGGCAGGGTTACTCCATTACCTCACCGGGTGGTCCCGTCCTTGCCATATAACAGCTGTCACAGCCAAAAGACAGTAGTCACTGGGAGACTGAGGAAGAGCTTTTTTTTTTTATATATTTTTCAGGTCCGTCGGGCAGCGTGATTGAAGATGGATGGACATCGCAGGACACTTTTTGTTTTCTTCTATTTTAATTAAGTAATTGTCAAAAACTGTCTATTGTGGTTTTTACTTTTTGACACTTTTTTGGTGAATGGGTACAATGTACACGATACCCATTCCCATAGGGGGGCAGGATATGGGGGCCCCCTTGTTAAAGGGGGCTCCCAGATTCCGATAAGCCCCCCACCCACAGACCCCAGCAACCAATGGCCAGGGTTGTCAGGAAGATGCCCTTGTCCCCATCAACATGGAGACAAGGTGATTTTGGGGGACCCCAAAGCACCCTCCCCATGTTGAGGTCAAGTGGCCTGGTATGGTTCAGGAGGGTGGAACGGTTGTTTTAAAAACTTTTTTTGCATTGGTATATGTCCCCTAGGGCAGTGTTTCTCAACCTTTTATGGTGAAGTACCCCTGCAGGTCTAAAAACATTTCCTAAGTACCCCGTCTCAAGAAAGTAAATTCTATTGTTTGGATTTCATGGTTTCTCTGTGTGTGTAATGTCAGTATGTGTTTGTAATTATTTATTTGTGTGTTTGTGATGGTTTTTGTTCCTGTGCAATATCATTGTATGTGTGCATCCTGCAATGACAGATACACACACACATATACTGATAGATAAACACACACACACATAATCACAAATTAACACAATGACACCCACACATACAATCCCAAATTAACACACCGGCAGACACACAAATATCAACAAAATCCCAAATTAACAGACTGGCAGACACACACATTGCCAAATTAACACACTTGCAGACACACACTGTCAGGAAAATGGCCGTAGGAGAACTGGCAATAGTGCCAGTACTAGTAATGGCCGCTTCCAGCACATACCTGTGCGCACTGACGCAAGCCGCGCGAATAGGCGCACGCACATGCTCAATGGAACCAACAGGCGGGCGCGCATGCACGGGAACGTCAATCGGCACACGCAACAGATGCAGCCACTTGCTGGCCTATATAAGACTGCCACTGAGCCCATCTCATTGATTGATAGTCATCAGCCTTCCTGTGTTCCTGAGACTCTGTTCAATTGCTGTTTGGATCTCCCGTTGTGACCCGGCTTGTTCCTGACCTGTCTGATCTGCTCTCCTGGTTTGACCCCCTGGCTTGCTTTACCGACTTGTTGCCTTCTCCTCCACCTGATCCTGGCTTGTTTCACGGACCTTGCCATAGTTATCTGTTCCTGCCTGTTTCCTGTTACCAGACCTTTGGCTTGTCTCCGTTCCTGCAACCTGCCTCTTCCTCCTGCTGGATCTACTGGGTTTGACCCTCAGCCTGGCTGCCACTACTACTCCTTAAGCGGTGTCCTGCATCCACCAGTGTTCTTCAGGATCCCACCAGCTCTGCTCTCCTGGACCCATCTGGCAACCTGTGCTTCTCTGGGCACTACACACTCTGTACCCAACCTCAGAGGTGTACTGCACTCAGCCGCAAGGGGAGCCCTCTCGGCATTTCGGCCTCCAACCAGGTACGTGACACACACAAAGTATACCAAATTAACACACTGGAAGACACATATATAATCCCACAGTAACAAACTCAAAGATACACATATAATCCCAAATTAACACACTGGTAGACACACAGACACATAATCTAAAATGTATACACTGGCAGACACACAAACACACATAATTCCAAATTAACACACTTTGAGACACACACACAATCCCAAATTAGCACACTGGCAGACACACACACACAATTTTAAGTACCCGGTCTAGAGAAAGTAATTTATTTTGATTTACATTTCTAAAAAAACGCATAGACACTTACGGTATATTAGAAATATTTGTCACTACCTTAAAATCAGACTTATTCTTAAATATGGAATTCACTTAAATATAAATATGATGAGCATTGTGTGTATGTAAGGAATATTGTATTAACTATTATTCTGAAGTATAAAAGACACAATGGAAATATAATATAGACAAACATGCAAATGTATATAGCCATGAATGAGCAAACAACGATAAAATAAGATCTCGTATTTTTAATGATACAATAATTATATTATTATTTATTTTTTTAATCATATCACAGCAAAATATATAAATTAACAACCTTCAGTCATGAAAAAAATAAAAATACATTTTTTAACAGCGTGGTTAGACTCCCTACTAAATGAATTAACGTTTTAGGCACTTCAGTAACTGTTAGTGACTAGTCAACTGTTTCTGATTTCAACAACATTACAATTGGGTTTATGCCCCTTTTACTTTTGGTTAAGAAACCAGATTCATGGTGCTGTGATTACCACTATACTTATCAAGCTTTATCAATCGATGTTTCATGACAGAAAACCTTTGTAATATATTGTTCCTAAATAGAAAACTAATTTAAATAGATTTCTCCAACAAAAATAGAATAATTTAACAAATATAATTTTGTTAAGATAAAGAGCTTTTTCACAAACATGAAACCAAATTATAAATATACCTGTATGACAAATTTGCTTAGAATCTAGGAGCCAGCTAAAAAAGTTAGGAGACAATTTTTTAAATCAGCTGCCCAGCGCCCAGAACTGCGTGTTGCTCACGCCTAATGCCAAGCGAAAAAAGACAGAAAAAAACTAACTTTTTTAGTTTTATAAGATTTTACAACTACGTTATTTTTCTCCTTCACTGATGTGCGCTGATAGGCTGCACTAATGGGCACTGATGAGGTGGCACTGATGGGCTGCACTGATGAGCAGCATCAAGGAAGCACTGAGGAGTTCTGTAAGTGCAAACTTCCTCAGTTCTGAGTATTAACTCTTCAGTTTTTGCCAAAACACTGATATTTCACTCATTCCTATGTTCTGTATAATCTTCAGTATAGTGTCTGTAGAAAGTTAAAAAAAGTATTTCTTTTAGGCAGCCTGGAAGGCCAGCTTGGGTTTAAAATCCATACATTCGGTGCCTCTTCCTGTTCTTTAGCATAGGGGAAATAATGTTTAAAGTTTGATTCCAAATTAATTAAATGTTCTATTACATTTTGTTTTACATTATCAGAAAGTGGTATCTCGTTTTCCACACAAAATTCAGAAAGCTGCTGAAATTAATTAAAAGTTCCAGACAAGGATCTATTTTTCCAAAATTTCAATTTTTTCCTGAAAGCTCTTACTTTCTCATGCAAGATAAAAATATTAGTGTTAGATCCCTGCAGCTAAAAATTTAAATCATTTATTTTATCAAATATGTCAGAGAAATAAGCTAATTTGCACATCCATACCTCATCTTCAAAATTATGCAGAAATTCAGACCTCATGTCTCTCAAAAAAATTGTAACTTAATTTCTTAGTTCAAAAAGACGATTTAACATCCTTCCACGTGACAACCATCTAACATCAGTGTGAAGAAGTACAGTTGTATGGTCAGATCCCAAGTCATGACAAAGTTCTTTGAAAAGTCGTGAATTCAGAGCTTTATAAGATTAAAAACTTTTATAGCGATATCTAAGACACCATTAAGATCTTTGCTGAGTTTCTTTGCAACCAATGCGTGTCTATGAATGATGCAATGCTTCCACTTAATTGAAGGATTTATTTATTTAATTCGAGCAACACGACCACTCCTTGGTCCTACCATGGCTGCTGCTCCATCTGTACACACAGACACACACCATTGCCATGACAATCCATTTTTTTCAATGTGCTCAGTTAAAAGCTTAAAAATCTCTTCTCCAGTAGTTTTTGTTTCACATTCTTTGCATCTATATATTTGTTCTTGTATCCCTAGTTCAAACTCATCATCAATATACTGAACAAATAGCATAAGTTGAGCACAATTTGAAATATCTGTAGATTCGTCAATTTGCAATGCAAACAGTTTTTTCTGACATATTTTTTTCAGTTATTTGCTCGCTTAGGTCGTGTGCCATGTCTTCAATTCTTCTTGTCATTGTGTCTTTAGAATGCGGTATGGTTTTAATTTTATCTACCTCTTTTTTTCCAAACATATTTTTTGCAATATTTAAGGGTCCCAGCAATGGTATGTGTTTTTTTTATTTATAGCCACCAAGTGTGCAATTTCAAATGAAGCTTGTAGGGACTGCTTCAATATTTCTGAATAGTATTTAATTACATCAGTTGATTTTTTTTAACTTTCAAATTCTCTTGTGAAAAAACTAATTGGTTTGTCTTTTACCGTAGCTCTGGATGTTTGGTATGCAGGTGGTTTCATGTAGTGGTTAGATAATGTCTCCCCACAAATCACACAGAGAGGTAAAGGTGGCACACAACTATTTGTTGTAAATCCAAAAGCAATATACTTGGGATCATAGCATCGTGCTTTAAGAATTGATGTCAATTTTGAACTCTCACTACCAATGCTCCGTTTCTTTAAATTAGGCTCAGCTGGTCCAACAAGCTCCAAATTACTTTGAGAGCTAACTTCATTTAGGTCAGAAGGTTTTCTTCTAACAATAAAACGATCCATTTCAAGTAAATAATACAATTACACTTTATTCACAGCCTTCCTTAATTATAGTACAGCAAATGTCAATTCAATTAGTACTTGGTTTCACTGTTTGTTCAAGCATGTAGTGATGCCTTCATGTCCTTAAATTGTTCAAAGGTTCTTTATATGCCTAGATTGAATAAACAAGTTGCACTAAGTATTATTACTTATCTCATATAATGGCATAACTGTAGCGCCCTCACCTCTCCCTTACCTGCCTTTTTGTGTGTATTTCGGCTCCTCGCAGGGAGGGGAGAGGCACACCGCACCACAAGCCCGTACCCTCCTGAGTAAGGAGGTTGAGCGGTGTTAGTTTTCGGGCCCGCCTGCGGCTGGAGTTGAATCCTCCCGAGGATGATTCTCACCTCTACCTTAGGTAGAGGTAAGTCCTTATGTTTCCCCCAGTAATGTAACTGTCGACCCCAACTGAAAGTCCAACTTCTATATTTATTTCACACGGATAATAAATATGCCTCTTTGACAGCAGACAGGTTGGAACAAGACACAGGACAGCTTAGGTGGGAGGAGGTCCAGGCACAAACTTGATTCAGGTTCTTTGACTGTTTAGGTTTCACAAACAGCTTTGGCGCACGATCTCTGCCACAGACCGTGAGGTTGGTCTCTGCCACAGACCGGGTGAATAAGAAGTCACTGCCACGGACTTGGAGAACAGGTCACTGCCACTGACCAGGTGAATAGAGTCACTGCCACTGACTGGGTGAATAGAGCATGGCCCTATTAGGTCACTGCCACTGACCTGTAAGCAAACTTCCTTATAGAGAGTACTTGGCCCGTGTGAGGGAGAAGACATCCCTCCGGAGAGTTACCAGAGGTCCTCACCGTCACCACGACTCTGTGCTGGGACTTCGGTACAGGTAACCTCCCTGGCCTCCTCATCCCAGATCTGGGTCCCCTCACAAGGCGGCACCCTGGGAGTCCTCGATCCCTGGCAGAACCCAGCTGAAGGTGATGGGCTCCGGGCCTCCAAATTAGCACCTCACCCCAGACTGAAGGTGTCTGGGATGGAACAGGAACCAGGCCTCCGGGCCTAGGGTACCCGGAGATGACACACACACCCAGGCCGTAGGCGCCTGGGTGCGGACGAACCCACACACCCAGGCTCAAGGTGCCTGGGCGTGGACGAAGACGACCCCAATGGAAGATGGCCGCCCCTTTTTATACCCTCTCCCGACAGGCACAGCAGGTTCCCCGCCCCGCCGCACTGCTGCCAAGAGGGGACAAGAAAAGGCACAACCTTGTACTGTGGTTCAACCCGGACCTATGGCGACAGCGCCACCTGTAGGCCCCAGGGAACTACACACCAATACTATCTCCCATGGCACAGAAATAGTCCATTAACCCTAACAATAGTGTGTCTGAGCCTAACTACCACTCAGACACTCCCCCAAATTGAACACCCCGCTACATAACATATTAATAAACTGTCAGCAGAGTTAACCGCTTGCCCACTGGGCACTTAAACCCCCTTCCTAACCAGACCAATTTTTAGATTTCAGTGCTCTCACATTTTGAATGACAATTACTGAGTCATGCACTGATGGGAGGCACTGATGGACATTGATAGGCGGCACTGATAGGGGGCTCTGATGAGGCAGCATTGATGGGAAGGGACTGATAGGGGCGCTGATGAGGCAGCACTGATAGGCGGCACTAATATGCAGTAGTGATAGGGGGCACTGATATGCGGTACTAATAGGGGGCACGGATAGGAGGGCACTGATAGGGGGGCACTAATAGGTGGGCAGTGATAGGGGGGCACTGATGGCTGGGCATGCTGGCATGTGTAGATCCTGAGCAGGCAGGACTCACCTTTTTTTTCTGTCTGCAGTAGCTGGCTATGTGGATTGCAGAGTGGAGTGGAGATCAGGGAGCCTCAGCAGGCATCTTCTTCACACATGGCAAGTGCTCATGGCATTCTAGGTGCGCTGGAGAGGGGGAGGAGCTGGGAGATGGGAGAACATGGAGCCATCTACTGACCCTGTTTAGTCCCCCTGGCTGGGGAAACATCTTCCGGACAGCGCACTGCGATTATTGGCTCCAGTACATTGACAGGCAGCTGCCGCCGGCCTAACACCCCACTACACACACACGGGGCAGACTGCTTCCCCCTTTGTTAGCACAGTACCGCACAACACGGCCGCCAGGGAATGTATGTATACGAGAGGCGGGACTCGGGAGACAGAGCAGTCAGAGCACTCAGCGTGCACCCTTGGTGCATGTACCGTACCACAGGTTGAGAAACCCGGCCCTAGGGCAGTACCAGGGTCCCCATAAACTTTTTATGGCAATAACTTGCATATAAGCCTTTAAAATGAGCCATTTTGATTTTTCATGTTTGTGTCCCATAGACTTTCATAGGGTTCGCATTTTCGCTCAAACTTTTTGCCTGTTAGCATGTTCTGGTGCGAACCGAGGGCGATCTGCTCATCCCTACCCACTACTTTACATTGTAGCAAAGTGTAATTTCTTCAGTGTTGTCACATGAAAAGATATAATAAAAATGTTACAAAAATGTGAGGGGTGTACTCACTTTTGTGAGATACTGTATATCCACCCCCCACCTTCTTGCACAAGTCCTCTCCCCTCCCAAAGCACTCCCTAGTACATATCTGACTCCCCCACCCCCCCAGCATAAGTCCTCTCCCCTCCCAAAGCATCCCCCCAGCACTTATCCGACCCTCCTCTGCCACACCTTCTTGCACAAATCCTCTCCCCTCCCAAAGCACCCCCCAGTATATATCTGTCCCACACTCTACCCTACATTCTATCACAAGTCCTCTACCCTCCCAAAGTGACCCCCCCCCCAGCACATATCCGAAGCCTGAGTTTTACATAACCATGTCCCCTAAGTCCCTCCCACTGTAAAGTTTGGCCATACTCCCCAGTGTGCTCCCTCAAATGTCCCTCATTATCAAGTTTGAAAGCTGAGAGGTACAGTATGTGAATACCCCATTATAAAAATGAAAACAAAATCCATAAAAAAACTATCACAAAGACCATTGCTTTTTTATTTATATAATAAAAATATATACACAATTTCAAAATAACTTTAATAAAATTATGTAAATCAGTGAAAAAAACACTTTAATAAAGATCATATAAAGCGCACCATATAGTGGCGAAAATTATGAACTATATTTTATCTAAAACCCACTAAAAAATATCTTTAAAGTGGCATTAAAGGTTCGGCATTGACTCACTGGCTGTGATTGACAGCAGTGGGAGCCAATAGTTCCTCCCCCTGCTGTGTAAGTCAATGATGAGAGGGAGTCCCGGGACAGCCAAGGCTCTCATGCACATCACTGGATCCAGAGGGGGCTCAGGTGAGCATTGGGGGGGGGGGCTGTGGGGGGAGCAGAACACAGAAGGTTTTTTATCTTCATACATAGAACGCATGAAGGTAAAAAACCTTTAGTCTTTTCAACCTAGAACCTCTGCTGACAAGAAGGGTCATATACTTAAAGCAGAAGTTCAGCCTAAAACTAAAATCTCTAAATCTACTTACAACCACAATCTAAGACTTACCTATCTAGCCCTGTAAAGCAAAAATCACTATACATACCTTTTCTGAAACCGCTCTGGCTATCTACAGTACTTGTATAAAGATGGCCATACAATATGCAATCTGATTCTATAATCTCCGTACAATTTCCTTTAGATTTACCAGAACTATGGAAAATCAAGACACACCTGAACAATCCATTCAATTTGTATCGAATCAGACTGGCACTTGTATTACACAGCTGAGGGGCGATCTAAAGGAGATTGTACAACCAGATTGTATAGGAAGAGGGTGGAAGGTGGTATTGTAATGAGAGTGGTGAAAACACCCCATCATGCCCTTTTCTGTGATGAAACAAGGATGTGAAGGCTTCTGGGAGATCACCTAAAGGCTGGTTTCACACTGGGGCGGTGGGGGCGGTGGCGGTATAGCGCCGCTATTTTTAGCGGCGCTATACCGTCGGGATTGCTGAGGTATTCGGCCGCTAGCGGTGCGGTTTTAACCCCCGCTAGCGGCCGAAAAAGGGTTAATACCGCCGGCAATGCGCCTCTGCAGAGGCGCATTGCCGGCGGTATTACTGCGGTTTCCCATTGCTTTCAATGGGAAGGAGCGGTTAACACACTGCTCCTCTCACCGCTCCAAAGATGCGGCTAGCAGGACTTTTTTTTACGTCCTGTTAGCGCACCGCTCCAGTGTGAAAGCCCTCGGGCTTTCACATTGGAGACACAGGAGCCGCTGTTTAGGCTCGGTTTGCAGGCGCTATTTTTAGCACAATAGCGCCTGCAAACCGCCCCAGTGTGTAAGGGGCCCAAGGGAAGTGAATGCTGATACAAGCTACAAGAAGTGATGGAATCTGAAAAATTGTTCAAAAGTTCAAATAATACACTGACAAGACATTAAACCTTCTGAGGATGGGGTAAGTGAGAGAAAAGCACATTGGGATGGCAGTGCCAGAGATGGCATTGGAAACCTCTTCTATTTATTATGAAAACTGAAATTCTGCTCGAAAAGGTGAATTCATCCTTTAAAATTCAACTTCAAAGGCATGTCCTACCCTGGTCGATGATCCGAGAAGGAATAACATTGAGAACACCATTGTAGTGAGCGTTGATTAATTATAGCCAATAAAATACATTTATAGAGACAAAACAGCACAAAGCAATGCCTTCAATAATGATTTACAGGATGTCAGTTCATTAAAGGCAAGGTGACAACTGACAACCCAAATGGAGGTCATGGCCACATTAACAATTCATCACCACAGAGGAGTGGAGCAACTAGGATTCAGTATGGGTGGAAGTCATCATGGGACAGCTAGACTCTGCAATATAATGTAAGAATGGTCCATGTAAGTACAGTATATACAGTAATAAAGTACAACAAATCTATCCCATTAAAGTGGTTCCAAAGCCGGGACATTTTTTTTTTAACCTTAATGCATTGCCTGCATTAAGGTAAAACATGTCCCAGTATTTGTATCGGCCCCTCATCTCCCTACTTAGCTCACTCAATCCAGTGCTGTGCCTGTCTGTAGCGTCTCTCTCCTCTCTCATTCACAGGACAGAAAGGCAGCAGCAAGAGCTATTTGCTTCTGGTGCTGTCAATCAAATTTTGGGAGCAGGGCCGAGCCGTGCTGTGTGTGTCTTTGGACGCACACAGCCCGGCTTAAGAGTGAGCCGGGCCAAACCATCACTTCCAGGATGCCTAGTTCCTCTGTACACTGAAGATAGTTTTTAACTAATTCAGCCCTGCTGAATGACCAGGCCATTTTTTTCGATTCGGCACTGCGTCGCTTTAACAGACGTGGTACCCAAACAAAATTGACGTCCTTTTTTTCCCACAAATAGCGCTTTCTTTTGGGGGTATTTGATCACCTCTGCGGTTTTTATTTTTTGCGCTATAAACAAAAAAAGGGCGTCAATTTTGAAAAAAAAAACAATATTTTTAACTTTTTGCTATAATAAATATCCCCAAAAAATATATAAAAAAAACTCATTTTCCTCAGTGTAGGCCGATATGTATTCTTCTACATATTTTTGGTAAAAAAAATAACAATTTTGTTTATTGATTGGTTTGCGCAAAAGTTATAGTCTACAAAATAGGGGATAGTTTTATGCCATTTTTATTATAATTTTTTTTTTTACTAGTAATGGCGGCGATCAGCAATTTTTATCGTGACTGCGACATTATGGCGGACACATCGGACACTTTGACGCTATTTTGGGACCATTGTCATTTATACAGCGATCAGTGCTATAAAAATGCACTGATTACTGTGTAAATGACACTGGCAGTGAAGGGGTTAACAAGTGGGGGGTGCTGAAGGGGTTAAGTGTGTCCTAGGGAGTGATTCTAACTGTGAGGGGGCTGGGTTACTAGTGACACGACATTGATTACTGCTCCCGCTTACAGGGAGCAGTGTATCAGTGCTCCCTAGGCAGAACAGGGGGATGCCTTGTTTACAAAGGGACCCCCCGATCTGCCATTCCGTGACACGATCGTGGGACACCGGCGGACATCGAGTCCGCGGGTCCCGCGGGCACGGTCACAGAGACCGCGGCGGGAGCGCGCGCCCGCTAGGCGACAGATTCAAAGCAAGCTTTGCCTGCCCGTGCCACGTATAGCTACATGAGGCGGTCGGCAAGCGGTTAATGATATCGGTTGTATGTTTGGGGTTGTTGTCCTGCTGCAAAATATATTTGGTGCCAATCACACACCTCCCTGATGGTATGGCATGATGGATAAGTATCTGCCTGTATTTCTCAGCACACCATTGATTCTGACCATTCTCCATTTGCAGAAATGCAACCCCAAACTTCCAAGGAACCTCCACCATGCATCACTGTTGCCTGCAGACACTCATTATTGCACCGCTCTCCTGACCTTTGTAAAGAAACTGCCTCCTGATACAGCCAAATACTTCCAATTTTGACCCATCATTCCAGAGCCCCCGCTGCCAGTTTTCTGAACCCCAATTACTATGTTTCCATGCATAGTTGAGTCGCTTAGCCTTGTTTCCACGTCAGAGGTATGCCTATCCCCCAACTTTTGAACTTGAGAATGAGTGACATTTCAGGAAGACAGTGACTTGCAGCGCACGTTATGCATGCCTCAGCAAACAAGCAGGTGTGGCCAAACATGATAGTGGGAGGGGCTTAAGGCCATGGTTAAACAAAACCTGGGCTTCCTTGTACCTATAAAATATGCTTTTATTGCTGTGCCACAAGCTGGAGTCTCAGGGATACATATTATGTAGCACACAGACCCTTCTTCCAATTTGTTCTCCTTTGGTAGTCGGGCACACCTGCTACTTGCCCGTTATCTCCCCTATGTATAGAGAGGCGAGAGGTGTTATGTTTTGGGTCTTGCGGCAATTACCTTTCTGAGTGGATCCCGATCTCCGTTGTCTAGGCAGAATAAGTCTCTTTGAATAAGGCCAATGTTCACACATGAGTAAAACCTAAGCAGCAAGGTTTTGTTCTTTTGTTGCTGAAGAAAAACTTGGAGAGAGAGAGATAGTAGAAGAAGGGGAAGGTTCAGGCACGCAACACTTAGATCCCAAATACTCGTCGCCACCCAAGCCTGAGTGGGTATTGCTCACCCAGATAGTCCCTATAAGAGCAGTCCTAGCAGCCGGGATGGAGCACGGATGTCAGAGATGACGGATCCCCATTTAGGTAGGCCTCCAGGCCTCTCCCCGAGACAGCAGTACCGTCGCTATCTCCGCCGGGACTGATCTTCCCCTGGAACTCCTTTCCTAAAAATGGGCCCCCTTACAAACAGGCCGCCTGGGATCCTTCTTCGAAGCGTAGGCCCTTGTTAGGAGAGCTGGGCCTACGATGCAGCAGCAGAGCCTCGGGCAAAAGGTGCCCGAGGCCTAAACACACCAGCGCATCTCGTGCCATGTGGGCCACGAGGCACGCTCACTGGACCAGAGGTCCCCCTGAATGCCTTGGGGTCCCCCTGGAATCGTCACACGCCTAATGGCGTCTGCCCCTTTTGTACCCTCTTCCAGCATGCACACGGGTAGACCACGCCCACTGCACGGCTGCCGAGAGAGGACACCCAAGGTGCTGTGATACCCCCGTGATCCAGCCTGTGCCGGTGGTGACAGCGCCACCTGCAGGCAAAGGAGAATAACACTGCCAGGCAATATCACACCCAGAGCAGAGCAAACAATTTGAACTATAATTGGTCTAAGCCCAACTACTGGCTCAGACTGCCCCTAAATTTCCATATAGCGCCCCGAAATATTGGGGGGGGGCGCTACACACACCCCCTCCTGAAAAAGACACTGTCCCCAGTGGCTGGGAAAATCAAAACCCTTCAATCCTGAAGACTGTTGATTTGCTCAACAAACTACAAAAAAAAAAACTGAACTGGGGCCTGAACCAATATTTTGGGAAGGGGAGAAAGGAAAGAAGAGAGAGAGCACACAAATGACATTACAATCTCAAATGTCACATTTAAAAATATACATCCCACCCCTGCTAACTATCTATCCCACCCCATTCTCCGGTGGTGTTGATAGCTGCTCAGATACCTGCAGAGGGAGAGAAAAAAAAAACATGCATAGAAAATTAAACATACTATCCACTATTCACATCCTAATCTACAAAAAGAAGCAGACTATTTCCGCGAGAGGGAATAGCTTCCTTCTATTTAAAAGTGTATTTATACTAAGCCTAGCATAAAAAAAATATATATATATTTGAAGTAATTCTAGTTATTTAAGCAGTCTTTTTGTCCGGCAGACCACCGCCACCTAGTGTTGGTGGGGCCTCAACATTCTGTACAAATTGCGCATGGGACTGCAACATAACACAATGAACACTTCACATCTTGACCACGGCGTTCCTTCACCATGTCCTACTAATCTACCCCAAAGTTCAATTTAGAGGAAAACTGTCCCTTGATCGGAGCAGGAGGGAGAGAAAAAACATAACAAGCTCTCCACTTTTCTTCCTCTTTAAGAGTAGATATCCCCTTAGCAGCGGGGCAAAGTTACTTGGATCCAGGGCACAGTTTGTCTGTGCAAAGACAGGATAATAGAAAAAAACACAAGTTCCTGTCTCAAAGGTAGTAGTGGGGATCTGGAAGAGTAATTGGCTTCCATTGTTTGTCCAGGGTCTCTATAAAATAAACAGCGTCCTCTCTCCCTGGGCAACAGATCACCACCCGATCAGCATGGATATGCCGACCATAGTTCCAGTCCCGGCGGCAGCATTTGAAGCGGTCAGTCATGGCAGCTGAGTGGGCAAAGTACCTGTGGGACTTGGGCACTTCAAGGTAGTCCCATATAGCTTCGGCGCTCCACCTTTCTCGATAGGCCTCTATTTCGAACAGCAGCTCCTTGGGCACATAGGGGTACTCCCAGCCACACTCACTGGCCACTCTTTTGTTCAAAATTCGCTGTAAGCGGGTAAGATGGGGAAGAGTTTTGCGATTCCCACTTCCAGCGAGTACAATGGCGTCCGGCGATCTCCGGACTGTAGCCGTATCAGGCCCTGTTAGGGGTTTTCCACTCGGGGCAGATACCGCTTATCCTTCTATGGCCGGGACCTCCACACGGGGTGTAGTGCTCCCCTAATTCATAGGTGATCCCACTGTGAGGCTGCGGGCCGGGGCAACAGTTTTTACATTGTCTCATCCCCTTTTAATAAAGATATTGTCTATTTCGGCGTCATCCCCCACATCAGACGAGGAGTCCAGGTCTGAGGTATCATACTCCTCAGCAGGCAAGTAATTGCGGGTAGACAGTGATGTAAGTAACTGAGTTAGAATAAACAGAGTTACGTAACGCAGTTATTTAGAGGGTAACGAGTAATCTAACTGATTACTCTTCTCCTCATGGTAACACAGTTACCATTACTTGGGCGGTGTTACCCCAATTACATCTGCCGCCACTACATGGCAGTAGTGTAATTCCTCCTCTTCTCTATGACCGGGTCTCTCTCATGTCACGACACTGACGGCAGTCACGTTGCTCCCCGCGGCCCCTCCTCTCTTCTCACCCATCCCCATTTGCTTGTGACATCATCTGGGATGGACGAGAAGAGAGGAGGGGCCGCCAGGAAGTAGCGTGACTGCCGTCAGTGCCGTGACATGAGAGAGAACTTATTAGACACGCTTCCTGCGCTACTCTGCATGGCTGGTAAACAATGTGCTATGTGCCCTGCCCTTATGTTCTATGTGCCCCACCCTGATGTGCTATGTGCCCTGTCCTGATGTGCTATGTGCCCCGCCCTGATGTGCTATGTGCCCTGCCCTGATGTGCTATGTGCCACATGTCCTGATGTGCCCTCATGTGCTATGTGCTATGTGCCCTGTGCCCTGATGTGCTATGTGCCCCATGCCCTGATGTGCTATGTGCTATCATGTGCCCTGATGTGCTATGTGCCCCGATGTGCTGTGCGCCCCGATGTGCTATGTGCCCTGATGTGCTATGTGCCCCGATGTGCTATGTGCCCTCAAAAAAAAGTCAGTTACTTTGCTGAGTAACTAATTACTTTTTCAATGTAGTAACTGAGTTACTAACGCAATTACTGTTTGGGAGAAGTAATTTGTAACTGTAACTAATTACTTTTTTAAAGTAAGATAACCAACACTGCGGGTAGATGTGGACACATTTCTCCCAGCCTCCTTACCATCACCTATCGGGGACTTCTCTGGCTTACTTCCACTCTCGATGTCCGTTTCTGGTAGGCGCTGGGGCAAGCTTCGGCCGCGGCCGCGGGAGGCTTTAACATATCCCACTTTTCGCTTTGCTGGTGGAACAAGGATTTCCATTGAGGCAGAGGCAGCGTCCGCTGCAGTGTCCGTCAACAGTTCCGTAGGCTCAGATGCATCCTTCCCCAAGGCACTGGTGGTAGTGGAGGTGATGCGCGTGGGCTCGGCTGTAGGAGTGTAGGCGTCTTCCTCCGAAGCTACGACGCCTGTGATGCAATTCACCCGGTAGGCCCGGGGTGATTAAGTGGGCTGCTCCACCTCAAAGAGGAACTCTCCACAAGCCCAACACCTTTCAAAGGGCCGCAGTTGCACGGCCAGTCTGTGGCATTTGGGACAGAGCATGGCCAGGGCCTCCACATCTCTGCAGGTGTACAAAGAAAAGCGGCCCCGGAGCTTGAGCCGGATCCCCATATCCGTAAGTGGGGCGGTGAGCGGAGCAATATCTATTGAAGAAGGCATCGGGAAGATCGGGGGTACCGACAAGGCTGAAGTATGCGGAAAGGCAGACATGTTGCTCTCTTTTCACTCGATCCAACTCTCTGTCTCTTGGCGCCAATTCACCCACGTGTAACTCGCGGATGTCGGGGACTCTTCCCCTTTTTCTTCTTCTGCACGTAGCTTGCAGGCTTTTCTTTTTCTGGACACGCCCACGAACTACGCAGTTGGAAAAAACACAGTTCTGTGCCCCTTAACCCCCCTTTCTCTCTCAAAATACAGTGACACAGTTCAATTTCTTCAATGGCCGACATTCCGATCTCACAGAAAATAATCCACTCGTGCGAGAGGTAGCCACAAATCCCGGACTCGAGCCCCCACGTGTAGCACACAGACACTTCTTCCACTTTGTCCTCCTTTGGTAGTCGGGCACACCTGCTACTTGCCCGTTTTCCCCCCTATGTATAGAGAGGCAAGCGGTGTTATGTTTTGGGTCTTGCGGCAATTACCTCTCTGAGTGGATCCCGGTCTCCGTTGTCTAGGCAGAATAAGTCTCTTTGAATAAGGCCAATGTCCACACATGAGTAAAACCTAAGCAGCAAGGTTTTATTCTTTTGTTGCTGAAGTAAAACTTGGAGAGAGAGAGATAGTAGAAGAAGGGGAAGGTTCAGGCACGCAACACTTAGATCCCAAATATATAGATATACTCGTCGCCACTCAAGCCTGAGTGAGTATTGCTCACCAGGATAGTCCCTATAAGAGCAGTCCTAGCAGCACGGATGTCAGAGATGATGGATCCCCATTTAGGTAGGCCTCCAGGCCTCTCCCCGAGACAGCAGTACCGTCGCTATCTCCGCCGGGACTGATCTTCCCCTGGAACTCCTTTCCTAAAGATGGGCCCCCTTACAAACGGGCAGCCTGGGATCCTTCTCCGAAGCGTAGGCCCTTGTTAGGAGAGCTGGGTCTACGATGCAGCAGCAGAGCCTCGGGCTAAAGGTGCCCGAGGCTTAAACACACCCACGCACCTCGTGCCATGTGGGTCACGAAGCACGCTCACTGGACCAGAGGTCCCCCTGAACGCCTTGGGGTCCCCCTGGAATCGTCTCATGCATAATGGCGTCTGCCCCTTTTGTACCCTCTCCCAGCATGCACAGCGGGTAGACCACGCCCACTGCACGGCTGCCGAGAGAGGACACCCAAGGTGCTGTGATACCCCTGTGATCCAGCCTGTGCGGGCGGTGACAGCGCCACCTGCAGGCAAAGAAGAATAACACTGCCGGGCAGTATCACACCCAGAGCAGAACAAACAATTTTAACTATAATTGGTCTGAGCCCAACTACTGGCTCAGACTGCCCCAAAATTTTCATATAGCGCCCCCAAATATTATATATATTTTTTTCTAACACCCTAGAGAATAATATGGCAGTCAATACAATACTTTTTGTCACACCGTATTTGCGCAGCGGTCTTACAAGCGCATTTTTTTGGAAAAAAAAAACACTTTTTTTAATTAAAAAATAAGACAACACTAAAGTTAGCCCATTTTTTTTTTTTTATATTGTGAAAGATGATGTTACGTAGAGTAAATTGATGTCCAACATGTCACGCTTCAAAGTTGCGCCCGTTCGTGGAATGGCGACAAACATTTACCCTTAAAAATCTCCATATGCGACATTTATAAAATTCTACAGGTTGCATGTTTTGTGTTACAGAGGAGGTTTGAACACCGTTTTCATTTGCGGGCGCTACTCACGTATGCGTTCGCTTCTGCACGCTAGCTCGGCGGGACGGGGCGCATTTAACAAAAAAATACTTTTTCTTATTTATTTTACCGTTTATTTTTACTTTTTACATTGTTCTTTTAAAAAAAAAAAATTGTGTCACTTTTATTCCTATTACAAGGAATATAAACATCCCTTGTAATAGAAAAAAAGCATGATAGGCCCTCTTAAATATGAGATCTGGGGTCAAAAAGACCTCAGATCTCATATTTACACTAAAAAGCAATAAAAAATTTTTTTTAAATTAAATGTCATTTAAAAAAATAAATAAAGTTGCTTTAAGAGCTATGGGCGGAAGTGATGTTTTGACGTCGCTTCCGTCCTGCAATAGTATGGAGATGAGTGGGGGGCATCTTCCCCTCACTCATCTCCATACCTAACAGGGGACAGACTGCATTCGCCTACGCCACTGCCGACGGCTCCGGTAAGCGGCGGAGGGCACCGGAGAGCGGTGGGAGGGGGGGCCCTCTCCCGCCGCCGATAAAAGTGATCTTGCAGTGAATCCGCCGCAGACACCACTTTTATCTGAAAGCGGACCACCCGCTCTTGAAGAGGATGCTGGGGTTATGGTAGCTATCTGCTGCCGCAGCAACGATATCCCTCTTCAAAGAGCCGCCGTATAATGATGGCGGGCGGTCCAGAAATGGTTAAAATAGAGGGTTATGAAGGACCTGAGGACCCTGGGATGGAGCCAAAAAATAAGTACTGCAGTACATGTAGCACATAGTAGCAAATGATGGTCATGGTCAAGTTGCACCTAACAGTGGGAGTGGCCTAAAGAGGGATGATTAAACAAAAACTGAGCCTGGTTGCAGTATACAGTGCATCATTGCTTGAACAAATGTACATCAGAAGGAAATCTTATCTCAAATGTCAGAAATATGCAACATAGCACTTAGGGCTCATTCATATCAGTGGTTGTAGGGATGGTAAAACTGTGGCTTAACCCCAGGGGTTTACCACATCGCCCAGTGCCCCCCCCCCCCTTTTAGCTGCAGAGGCAGCAATCAGAGTTGTACATATACTGCAGCCACGATGCTTTGCTTCAGAGCTGAGACAGGAGTTGTATCCCCTGATGCATTGGCGGGCACTACGGCCCACCGACCATATCCCATTTAGGTGAATGGGGTGCTCTGCAAAGCGCTACTTTTTCAAATCGTACCACACCAAGCTGCATAATATTGCAGCACCATGTGGTTTGGTGGCCACAAACACGCTGCCAATAACAATTAAGGGCACCCCTGTTTGATTCACAAGGGCAGCAAGGTTGCATGCAGTGCACCTTTCCTGCATTGTGTTCCAGAATGAACCAACCCTTAGGGAGAGATCACTGTTATACGTGTAGCACTACCCCCAGTTAAGAGAGCCGCTGGTATTAGTTTGGGCCTGTACCTTACTGCTGTCAACCCCCAATAAACTGTCTCTGACCCTCCACTGGCACAGCGGTTAAGCAGATGAGATTGTGCAACCTACTAGTAATGAAAACCACAATGCAGTATACATTCACCGTTCAGAACTAGAGTACCTGTGCTGGCCGTCTGTCTCTCTGGAACAGTTAATACTCCACACAACGTGTTTGCTTAACCAAAAAATATCTTTACTAAATATAAAAGAGGTTAGGTTAACAGACAGGCATTTACATATGCAGGGCCCTGCAAAGTCAAAGTTATGCCCAATGTAACCAATATCTAGATATACAACTCTTATACACTCTAAAATGTCTTTAAAAGAACTACACACGCGAGCTTCCCCCTCGTGGGCAGTATGGCGCCCAAACAATGTCTCCGTGAGTTACAGTCAGGCCTGACTATTTCACACACACACAGTTACTTCCGATAGAAGGGATCTTCGCTAGCAACGTTGGTGCACTGGTATATTTGTAATCCAATGGGGTATCCACTGTTAGCTATGATCCTGCTATAGTTTAGGGCCTGAAGTCACAAGCTACCAGACCCAAACTCTAACTGCGCAACACACTGCTGTAATGGCAGTGGGTCCTACGCAAAGGGGTCTCGGACCTAGCAAACAGTTAAGAATCCTGAGCAAGTGCTCTCTCACCCGTCCAGACCAATCCGCTTATCCGATCCCGCTGCTAGGCTCCAGCCCACGATCTCCCGGTCACCCGTAGTCTCCGATCTTCCGGACAACCGATAGGGAAGTTGAAGGTGACTCGACTCTTGGGAGCTCCGAGATGTCAGCAAGCTCTCTGGATAAAGGCTCTTTCCTTCTCCGACAAGCAGGCTTTCTCCTGGTCGGTAGGCCTGGACTCTCCGGCCTAGACCAACACGATAGGCCCGAGCAGGCTCCAAGTTGCTGGGCGAGCGAAGTCCAAAGAGACCACGCATTGCTCCTCCTCCCCTTAAATAATCCATCCCCAGCAGACCTTGCGCCGGGCAATGCACGATGGATGTTCAGTTGCACTGTCGGTATATTAGTCTGTGTAGTATCCTTTCCATTGGAGTCCAACTCTCCCGGTACCACGAATCCCACCATGCACTTCCCTACTCATAGTCAAGCAATAGTCAGCATATTACCCAATAGGAAACCAGAGGGGATCCGGACTCCTACATACAGAAGGAAGGATCACTATAGTACATGGAAGAAAGAAAGGAGGGATCACTATGGTACTTGTGTAGCACCCTCTACCTTTAGGTAGGTGCTAGAATAAGGATTTTTCTATGTTAAACTATCAGTGCAGGCAAATTTAGGCAGGCCTGTGCTTTAGGCTAGGCCTTTTTGTTTTGATCTGGGACTTGGAGTGGTTAGTGTAGCAGTGGATGTGATCACCTGTGCTCTGACTCTGAGGCGCCTCCCCTGCTTTCCGGAAGATTGTTCTGGAATAGGGGTTGGACCTGAGGTTGGAGTGGCAGGCAGCTCATGTGAGGAGCTTTGACCAATCCCCATTCGGTATTGGCAGGGGGCAGGCCTCCCATATAAGCTGAGGTCACATGCTGCTGGGAAGGAATTGCTGGAGAAAGGAAGATGGAGTATTAGGCAGTTGCTGCAGGACATCCCCGACCGCGGAGAAGGGTCGGAGGGAGCAGCGGGGAAGGCTCGTTCTCACACGGTCAGAAGGACTTCTTGGAGCGGAAGGGTGAATAATGTTCTCCACCAGGGACTTGGTACAGGAGAAGGTCAGTGTGTATACTGGAGCAAGAGAAGGACTGTGGAGAGTAGAGTAGAATGCTGTGACCGGGAAACGCACCATTTGCAGTTATGGACTAGCTGGGAACAGTAGTCCGCCTGTTGCCATGTGCTACTAAACTACTGGGCCGCCGGGGAGAGGTGTTGCAGTGCCTCTGGCCTAGTACCTGCACTGGAGTAACATCAGCCAAGCAACATTATTACAGTCATTAACCACTTAACGACCGCCCACCGCCGATTTACGTCGGCAGAATGGCACGGACAGGCAGAATCACGTAGATCTACGTGATCGCCTTTGTGCAGTTGGGGGGTCCATCCGGACCCCCCTTCACTGCAGTGAGCGTCCGTTAAGTGTTCGGGAGCGATCAGGCATGAGGGGGGGGGGGGCGCTCGATTCCGCCCCCCCCCTCGCGATCGCTCCCGGCCAATGAAAATGCTTCCTCCGCCATGTGATGTAAACAAGGCTGGAGGAAGTGATGTCATCTCCCTCGCCGCGGTCTTTCCGTTCCCGGCGCCGAGCAGAGAGGAAGCAGGTTAGTGCACTAACAGTCCACTGACACGTAGGTACACATAGGCACACAAATCACCCCCCAGTCACCCCCAGATCACCCCCCAGGTCACCCCAAAGCCCCCAATCACAGTGTCACTGATTGCAGTGATCATTTATTTTACTGATCACTGCATTTAGTGTCATCTGTGATTGTAAAAAGTTGCAGGGCAGTTAGGATTAGGCCCCTTTAGGTCCAGGGTAGCCCCCTAACCCCCCCTAATAAAGGTTTAACCCCTTGATCACCCCCCAGGTAACCCTTTCACCCCCTAACTTCAGCGTCACTAAGCGATTGTTTTTCCGATCGCTGTATTCGTGTCGCTGGTGTTTTAGATAGGCAGTTATTTTTTTTTAGGTTCGCCGCAGGTTTTTATTAGTGTCAGGTACCCCCATATATTATTTTAACCCCCTGATTGCCCCTAGAGTTAACCCTTTCACCAGTGATCGCCGTATAAGCGTCACTGGTGTCACTGGTTAGCCAGTAAGTTATTTAGTTATTTAGGTTACCCGTCAGGTTTTTATATAGTGTCAGGTACCCCCATATTTAACCTAATAAAGATTTTAACCCCCTGATTGCCCCTAGTTAACCCTTTCACCAGTGATCACCATATAAAGGTTACGGGTGACGCTGGTTGATTAGTTCGCTTTTTATAGCATCAGGGCACCCGCCGTATATAACCCAATAAAGGTTTAACCCCCCTGATCGCCCGGCGGGTGACATCAATTAGGTTTTAGCGCCAGAGAGGGTCTGCGTCGCCCCAGGCAGTGTTAGGTTAGTGACAGTAACGCTAACACCCACGCGCAAAGCATACACCCCCCTTAGTGGTATAGTATCTGATCAGATCTGATCAGATCTATACTAGCATCCCCAGCGGTTTAGGGTTCCCAAAAACGCAGTGTTAGCGGGATCAGCCCAGATACCTGCTAGCGCCTGCGTTTAGCCCCTCCGCCCAGCCCAGCCCAGCCCACCCAAGTGCAGTATCGATCGATCACTGTCACTTACCAAACACAACACACATAACTGCAGCGTTCGCAGTGCTTGGTTTTTGGGGCCCTGTACGTGGCTAGGCTCCCAAAAAGTCCCACACATGTGGTATCCCCGTACTCAGGAAAAGCAGCAGAATGTATTTTGGGGTGCAATTCCACATATAACCATGGCATGTGTGAGCAATATATCATTTAGTGACAACTTTTTGTACATATTTTTTTTTCTTTTTGTCATTATTCAATCATTTGGGACAAAAAAAAAAAATATTCAATGGGGTCAACATGCCTCTCAGCAAATAGCTTGGGGTGTCTACTTTCCAAAATGGGGTCATTTGGGGGGGTTTTGTGCCATCTTGGCATTTTATGGCCTTCAAAACTGTGATAGGTAGTGAGGAGTGAAATCAAAAATTTATGCCCTTAGAAACCTTGAAGGCGGTGCTTGGTGTTTGGGGTCCCGTACGCGGCTAGGCTCCCAATAAGTCCCACACATGTGGTATCCCCGTACTCAGGAGAAGCAGCAGAATGTATTTTGGGGTGTAATTTCACATATGCCCATGGCATGTGTGAGCAATATATAATTTAGTGTCAACTTTGTGCAAA
The DNA here is from genome assembly GCA_029206835.1 of Rana muscosa. Lineage (NCBI taxonomy): Eukaryota > Metazoa > Chordata > Amphibia > Anura > Ranidae > Rana > Rana muscosa. The sequence continues at coordinate 188,072,157 of CM055124.1, read as the reverse complement.
AAAAAAAAAGTTTGTCATATTCCCGCAACTTGTGGCAAAATATAAAATATTCCATGGACTGAACATGCCTCTCAGTAAATAGCTTGGGGTGTCTACTTTCCAAAATGGGGTCATTTGGGGGGGTTTTGTGCTATTTTGGCATTTTATGGCCTTCGAAACTGTGATAGGTAGTGAGGAGTGAAATCAAAAATTTGCGCCCTTAGAAATCCTGAAGGCGGTGCTTGGTTTCCGGGGTCCCGTACGTGGCTAGGCTCCTAAAAAGTCCCACACATGTGGTATCCCCGTACTCAGGAGAAGCAACAGAATGTATTTTGGGGTGCAATTCCACATATAACCATGGCATGTGTGAGCAATATATCATTTAGTGACAACTTTTAGTAATTTTTTTTTTTTTTTGTCATTATTCAATCACTTGGGACAAAAAAAAAAAATATTCAATGGGCTCAACATGCCTCTCAGCAATTTCCTTGGGGTGTCTACTTTCCAAAATGGGGTCATTTGGGGGGGTTTTGTACTGCCCTGCCATTTTAGCACCTCAAGAAATGAGATAGGCAGTCATAAATTTAAAGCTGTGTAAATTTCAGAAAATGTACCCTAGTTTGTAAACGCTATAACCTTTGCGCAAACCAATAAATATACGCTTATTGACATTTTTTTTACTAAAGACATGTGGCTGAATACATTTTGGCCTAAATGTATGACTAAAATTGAGTTTATTCGATTTTTCTTATAACAAAAAGTAGAAAATATCTTTTTTTTTCAAAATTTTCGTTCTTTTTCCATTTATATCGCAAAAAATAAAAATCGCAGAGGCAATCAAATACCATTAAAAGAAAGCTCTATTTGTGGGAAGAAAAGGACGCAAATTTCATTTGGGTACAACATTGCATGTCCGCACAATTTACAGTTAAAGCAGCGCAGTGCCGAATCCCAAAAACAGGCTTGGTCCTAATGGCCCGAAATGGTCCGGGGCTTAAGTGGTTAAAGTACAGCCAGCAATCTGGGATTATTCAGAGTGATCACCTTTGTCTTACTGGAAGTAATGAGACAGTTTTGCAGCAAAGGATTTGTACAAGAGGAAAGGAGTCCTAAAGAGTGATACTCTGCAGGAGCCAGTGCAGAAGGGGAGGAGCAATAGTCTGCAGTGGTCCCTGGAGACATGCAGGGGAAGAGACTATGAATGTTAGAAGTGCATCATTTTAAAAGCTAAATCTACCAATGAATACTGTTTAACGCTATGGGCATCCCATATCTTCCGTCACCCTAACCAAGTTGTATCCCGCAATAAATGGAACAAAAACAACGCACATGACTGCTTATTGTAAAGAGCGTTCCTAGTGATGACGGTAAGGTACATAAGGTGGATGTGAAGGTTTCAAGACAAGGGACTGTAAAGACTTTCATCAGACCTATCACGGAACTTATTCTGCTCTTGCCCTTTGGAGAATGAACTTGTTTGCATATGCTGCTTGATCCTACCTGGGACTTCAAGAAGAAAGTGTCTTGAACTTTAGTTGACATAACTTGAAGCCCTAAATTAAGAGTTATTGTTATTGCATTATATGCATGTTCTTATTATGTCTTTCAGGTCTTCAAGACATCAAAGAAAATTACACTGTTGTTATTTGCAGTTGCATAACTACTGTTCTGATGAATATAGTGACATTACCATGCCAGACGGGGAGTGTGCCACCCCAATGGGGCATAGAATTTATTTATATTGTTTCCCTTAGCCATATTTCTATGGACGTTTGTATTTAGTTCACATGCTGCCATCTAGTGACCTTTTGTGGTAATGCACTTGTTTTTTATATGTCTTTTCCCTGATGTTATGACACACTTACTTTGTATGTAATGCTCCACCCTTTCTTCCTTTGATTGTATTTCCTGTGTCATGGATGAAGCTACAGGCCACATGTAGCAGGGCACATGTATTCTGCATAGTAAGCTACAGACAATATTATCTTTTGACCGCATAAATACCACAACCTATTCATCTGTTGTATCCTGTCATCTGCTGTAACATGATGTTCAGAATAAAGCACTTCTGTGGATGGAAATCGGTATTGGTGAGTTCAAGCTATCTGATGAGGATTGTCCTCAGTGATTATATCTGCTTATACAGGCCAGGCATAGAGGTCTCACAAGGGATAAATCGCTTCACAACAATCGGAGTCAGAATAGTCAAAATATGTATAGAATTCCTACAGCCTGCTGTGTATACTGTATGTGTGTGCCTGATCTGCAATCAAGCTCAGTGCCATCCGCCATCTTGTGAAAGCACATGGTCGCACAAGCTTACTGCACCTCATGTAAATGTTAAAAAATGTTTCTCTACATTGAACTGTGTTACCCCACCTGTCTAAGCTGCTGTTCGTCTTCTTAAAGAGACAGTACAATTTTTTTGCAAAAACTTGAAAAATATCCAGACAAGACTCTAAGCACCCTTTTGTGGCCGAACCAACACAGATTCATCATGCCTCTGAACCCGCAGACGTACAGGGAGCAGATTCTGCAGATATTGCTGAACAGAGTGTAAGATCCAAACGTACAATAAAACCGACACAGAAACTCAGAAAAAACTATGAAACCACTAGAAATTAGTTCTCCAGCAATCTGTCAGACTTATGGGACAGAACTTCACACTGCATGTCAGTTTTGTCACACTTTAATGATCAACCAGCTGAACTAAGAGACTCTATAGATCGCTTATCTGTCACGTATGAACGCTACACAGCTTTCTTGCTGGACTGTAATATAGAGGACTCTTCAGCAGAACTGACCAGGGCTGATGCACCAAACCAACAAAGGGATCTCTTAGTGCAAAAAGCTCAGTTTATCTAAGCCTTCTCCACAGACTTCTGTGCATGAAGAGGAAACATTAGCTGTGGCTGGAGCATGACCGTGTTGCTCCCCGCCATGATTTGAGACAGGGCTGGAGGTAGGAGGCTGCTGTGAATTGTCTGAGGGTGGGCCCGGATGCATAGTTGTAACATGCCTGTCGCGACTGCATTCTGTCTGTCCTTTTAACAGATATTGCTCTAATAAAGTCTACGTTTAGCTGCTGTGTTATCATACCTTGATGAAGATGATGATGATGAGGCAGGCAAGTTGGGTTCACTGAAGCTAGGATCGTTTCTCATCAGTGTTTTTTCAGATGTTTCATTAGGGATGTTGGCAATCTCTCTACTTTCCCACTGGAGCTGAACTATCTTTTTTCTCATATCAGTAAGGGAGAGGGCATACCCCTACCAACATTAGTTGCCAGGGTGGCTTTGGCCAATTATGTCTCAGGGGGTTTAGTACATGCCCCACACTATATAAGGCCACATCCGTGGCGGTCTTGTGTACTGTGTTGTGATGGTTAAAGACAGATAGAGAGAGAGAGAGAGACAGTGTAATTTATTTTGAGTTAAATAGAGCAGGCAGGCGAGTCAGTTAGCTTCAGTTACAGTGTGTAGACAATATATATGCATCCTAGGTGTTGTATATATATTTATACACTGTATTCAGTTTAGCTATATCTGTTCCTGTTATTCTCTATACTGTGACAGGCAGGCAGGTGATTGTGCTAGCTGCAGCAGTGTTTCACTTAGTGTACTGTGTGCTTTGCATAGCGTTCACCTAAAGCTTACCTGAATACAATTGCTGGTGTTCTCATACAAATACAGGCAGTGAGGCAGGGACCTCCTGTATTTTGTTTTAGTGTTCTTTGCACAGTGTGCGCCTAATTCTTACCTTAATACAATTGCTGGGGTTCTCATACAAATACAGGCATTGAGGCAGGGACCTCCCGTATTTTGTTTTAGTGTTCTTTGCACAGTGTGCACCTAATTCTTACCTTAATACAATTGCTGGGGTTCTCATACAAATACAGGCAATGAGGCAGGGACCTCCAGTATTTTGTTTTAGTGTTCTTTGCAAAGTGTGCACCTAATTCTTACCTTAATACAATTGCTGGTGTTCTCATAAAAATATAGGCAGTGAGGCAGGGACCTCCTGTATTTTGTTTTAGTGTTCTTTGCACAGTGTGCACCTAATTCTTACCTTAATACAATTGCTGGGGTTCTCATACAAATACAGGCAGTGAGGCAGGGACCTCCTGTATTTTTTTTTAGTGTTCTTTGCACAGTGTGCACCTAAAGCTTACCTGAATACAAATACAAATACCCAAAGGGGCTGGTAATGGGATGGGGAGGGGGGGTACCCATGCCATTTTTTCAATGATTTTCATCCATATTGCCAGGACCAGACATTACATTACAGCCGCAAGCAGTTTTAAATTACTTTTTTTCTTTTAGAAATGTCATTTTGTGCAGGGACAGTTATAAACACAGGAAACACGTGGCACTTCACAGGCATACTTTAGACACCCCCCAGGTACGATATTTAAAGGAATATTTCCCTTTTTTTACACTTTAAGCATCATTAAAATCACTGCTCCCGAAAAAACTGCCTTTTTTAAAACTTTTTTTTGCAGTGCTACATGTCCCCTGGGGCAGGACCCGGGTCCCTAAACCCTTTTTAGGACAATAACTTGCATATTAGCCTTGATAATTAGCACTTTTGATTTTGAACGTTCGTGTCCATTGTATTTAATAGGGTTCCAAAGTTCGCGCAAACTTTCGGTCTGTTCGCAGGTTCTGGTGCGAACCGAACCGGGGGTGTTCGGCTCATCCCTACTGCTGACATTAAACAAATGTTTCATTGCTTCATTGTACGTGAAGACCATAGGAACTTCCTAAGGCTTCTGTGGCACCGTGACATCAACATGGACAATGAGATCATTGAATAACGCATGAAGGTACATGTTTTCAGAAATAGTCCCTCACCCGCTGTTGCAACATACGGTTTACGAAGGACTGCCCTTGATGGAGAAAAGGAGTATGGCGTGGATGCTCAACACTTCTTGGAGAGATACTTCTATGTGGACGATGGACTTAAATCTTTGCCAACAGACAAAGAAGCCATAGACCTGCTCCGAAGGACACAAGGTATGCTTTCTGAGGCTAACCTCACACTACACAAGATTGCCTCAAATAGTGTTGCTGTTATGAAAGCCTTTCAACCTGGCGATCATGCCACAGGGTTTAACCAGTTGTCTACCGCCCACCGTCAAATGACGGCGGGCGGAAGACTCTCTTGTTCTGACAGGACGTCATATGACGTCCTGCCTTTAAAAGCAGCTAGGGGGCGCGCGCACCACAGGCGGAAAGCGTGCGCCCCCACCGCTTCGCTGGGGACCCGATGCGCGATGGCCGCCGGGCACCCGCGATTGCCCAGTAACTGAGCAGGACAGTGGATCTGTGTGTGTAAACACACAGATCCACGTCCTGTCAGGGAGAGGAGACCGATGGTGTGTCCCTTGTACATAGGGACAACCATCGGACACCTCCCCCAGTCAGTCCCCTCCCCCCACAGTTAAAACACATCTAGGAAACACATTTAACCCCTTTCTCGCCCCCTAGTGTTAACCCCTTCCCTGCCAGTCACATTTATACAGTAATCAATGCATTTTTATAGCAGGGATCGCTGTATAAATATGAATGGTCCCAAAAATGTGTCAAAAGTGTCCGATGTGTCCGCCGCAATATCGCAGTCACAATAAAAATCGCAGTTTGCCGCCATTACTAGTAAAAAAAAAAAAAAATGCTATAAATCTATCCCCTATTTTGTAGACGCTATAACTTTTGCGCAAACCAATCAATATATGCTTATTGCGATTTTTTTTTAACAAAAATATGTAGAAGAATACGTATCGGCCTAAACTGAGGAAAATTTAATTATTATTTTTTTTAAATGGATATTTATTATAGCAAAAAGTAAAAAATATTTAGTTTTTTTTCAAAATTGTCGCTCTTCTTTTGTTTATAGCGCAAAAAATAAAAACCGCAGAGGTGATCAAATACCACCAAAAGAAAGCTCTATTTGTGGGAAAAAAAGGACACAAATTTCGTTTGGGAGCCACGTCGCACGACCGCGAAATTGTCATTCAAAGTGTGACAGCGCTGAATGCTGAAAAATGGCTTGGGCAGGAAGGGGGTTTTCGTGCCTGGTAGACAAGTGGTTGACCACTTCGCGCTCGGGCCATTCTGAAAAGACGGCCACATTGCGGCGCTCAATTGCCGGGAGGGCGTCCATGGACGTCCTCCTGTTTACTTCCGCAATGAGCGCCCCCGGGAGCGCGCATCGCGGAAGAGCTGTGCCCGCCGTGTCACGCGGGTGCCGATGCGCGTGCCTGGCGGCCGCGATGTCCGCCAGGTACCCGCTATCGGCTGTCACAGAGCCAGGGATGTGGATCTTGGTGTGTAAACACAGAGATCCACGTCCTGTCAGGGAGAGGAGACGGATGGTGTGACCCTTGTACATAGGGACAACCATCGGTCACCTCCCCCAGTCAGTCCCCTCCCCCCACAGTTACAATCACCTAGCAGGGAACATATTAACCCCTTGATCGCCCCCTAGTGTTAACCCCTTCCCTGCCAGTCACATTTACACAGTAATCAGTGCATATTTATAGCACTGTTCGCTGTATAAATGTGAATGGTCCCAAAAATGTGTCAAAAGTGTCCGATGTGTCCGCCATAATGTCGCAGTCACGAAAAAAAATCGCTGATCGCCGCCATTACTAGTAAAAAAAATCATAATTCTATCCCCTATATTGTAGGCGCTATAACTTTTGCGCAAACCAATCACTATAAGCTTATTGCAATTTTTTTTACCTAAAATATGTAGAAGAATATGTATTGGCCTAAAATGAGAAAAAATAATTGTTTTTTTTTTTAAAAATGGGATATTTATTATAGCAAAAAGTAAAAAATATTGTGTTTTTTTCAAAATTGTCGCTTTTTTTTTTGTTTATAGCGCAAAAAATAAAAACCGCAGAAATGATCAAATACCACCAAAAGAAAGCTCTATTTGTGGGAAAAAAAGGACCTTAATTTTGTTTGGGAGCCACGTCGCCGACCGCGCAATTGTCATTCAAAGCCTGACAGTGCCAAAAGCTGAAATTTCGCCTGGGCAGGAAGGGGGTTATGTGCCCGGTAAGCAAGTGGTTAAAGACTTAAATCTGTGAATGGACATAACACCTGTACAGAGAAGTCTGGGCCTATGGTGGGACTTATTAGAAGATACCTTTGGCTTTCAAGTCAGCTCTGCAGACAAGCCATTTACCAAACGTGGTGTTCTGTCAGTGGTGAACAGTCTATATGATCCATTGGGATTAGTAGCTCCTATCACCATACAAGGTAAATCCTTACTTAGACAGCTCTCAGAGACTTTTAAAGATTGGGATGCTCCACTACCAATAGACCAGCTTTCAAATTGGGAGTCCTGGAAACAATCTCTACATGCCTTAGATGGAATCCATATACCACACTGCTACACCTCTGCCTTCCTTGCTACAAGTCAGAGGAAAGAGCTTCACATCTTCTCAGATGCATCTACTGAGGCCATAGCAGCTGTCGCCTACATCAAGGTAAGAGACTCTTCAAATCAAGCCCACATATGGTTTCTGTTTGGAAAAGCTAAGTATGCACCTAAGCCTGAACACACGATTCCCAGGCTTGAACTTGAAATAGCAGATTTCATACTGCGTGAGCTAGACATTCAGATAGATGACATCAAATTATACACAGACAGCAAAGTTGTTCTGGGCTACATATACAACCAGACTAAACGTTTCAATGTCTATGTCAGCAATCGTGTAGAGAGAATTAGGAAATCATCTAAACCTGAACAATGGCATTACGTTCCATCGGAAATTAACCCTGCAGATCATGCCACCAGGCCAGTGTCTGCAAGTGTCTTTGCAAACTCTTCTTGGTTACCAGGTCCTGAATTCCTGCTGGATCATTCAGAAGAAACCACAGCTGATGTCTTCAGCCTTTTAGAACCTGACAAGGATCCAGAGACCCCAACTATCCTTACCCCAGCTACTCTTCTCACCCAGAAGCTTGGGTCTGTTCCTGTTCCACCTGGAAAATTTAAAGCAGGAAATCTGTGCTATGACCAGTGGAAGCAAGTACAACACCTCGCCAACTGCTTCTGGAATCGTTGGAAGATGGAGTATCTTTCTACTCTGCAAGGACGCAGGAAATGGCAATGCCTGAACCCTAACATACAAGTTGGAGATCTCATTCTGCTTAAGGATCAGCAAGCTGAAAGAATTGAATGGCCCATGGGACTTATTGTAAAGAGTGTTCCTAGTGATGACGGTAAGGTACGTAAGGTGGAGGTGAAGGTTTCAAGACAAGGGACTGTAAAGACTTTCATCAGACCTCTCAAGGAACTTATTCTGCTCTTGCCCTTTGGAGAATGAACTTGTTTGCATATTCTGCTGGATCCTACCTGGGACTTCAAGAAGAAAGTGTCTTGAACTTTAGTTGACATAACTTGAAGCCCTAAATTAAAAGTTATTGTTATTGCATTATATGCATGTTCTTTTTATGTCTTTCAGGTCTTCAAGACATCAAAAAAAATACACTGTTGTTATTTGCAGTTGCATGACTACCATTCTGATGAATATAGTGACATTACCATGCCAGACGGGGAGTGTGCCGCCCCAATGGGGCATAGAATTTATTTATATTGTTTCCCTTAACCATATTTCTATGGACGTTTGTATTTAGTTCACATGCTGCCATCTAGTGACCCTTTGTGGTCATGCACTTTTTTTTTACATGTCTTTTCCCTGATGTTATGACACACTTCCTTTGTATGTAATGCTCCTAACTTTCTTCCTTTGATTGTATTTCTTGTGTCATGGGTGCAGCTACAGGCCACATGTAGCAGGGCACATGTATTCTGCATAGTAAGCTACAGAAAATATAATCTTTTGACCGCATAAATACCACAACCTATTCATCTGTTGTATCCTGTCATCTGCTGTAACCTGATGTTCAGAATAAAGCACCTCTGTGGATGGAAATCGATATAGGTGAGTTCAAGCTATCTGATGAGGATTGTCCTCAGTGATTATATCTGCTTATACAGGCCAGGCATAGAGGTCTCACAAGGGATAAATCCCTTCACAACAATCTGAGTCAGAATAATGTGGAAGGAATGATTAATCACTGTTATAAGGAAAGAAGGAAGAGAAAGAGGGGTGAGCTCAGTTACAATCTTTGTTTACTCACCCAAAGCTGGCTGGTCTCCAGAGGCTCAGGCAGTGACATTGTGTACTGCTTCAAAATTTCCACCACACAACCCCTTTACAGACACAGCATTGGCTACTTGCAAGGGGTTATGGATGGACACAGGGGAACAAAGGGAGGTGGTGGACATGACCTAGTCTATCATCTTTCCTATTCTGCAGAGCGTGTTGGCAAGCTGGTGGGTGGGGGAGATGGGGGGTTGTGCTGGCTGGGCATAGACGTGTCAGTCTCAGCTTTGCCAGCACTGGGTTCCGCTTCGGGATTCAGCCCAGATTTGTGGGACACCAGGATTTACTTGAAATCCTGGGATGGTCCTGGCGAATCCAAGACCATTGGGAGGTATGGCTTTTCCACATTTCTTCCATGAAGGCCACGTCTGCCCAGACTTCTCTGGACAGTAGCTGGGTGTACTTGGGTCCCACTGGTTTCTATCAGTTATGTGCTGATGGCACTGCTGGACATCTTCTGAAGTCAAAGGGGAGTAAGCATGATGTGTCTTTCATCTGCTGCATTAGGTTTCCTTGGCCAACCACTGCGTCTATGGTCCATATCGTTGCCTGTTTCTTTGTGCTTCTTCAAAAGAGCTTGAACAGCACTTCTTGAAACTCCAATCTTTGCCTGGGAGAGACTTTGCTGATGCAGTATAAGTACCTTGTGTCTTGTTGCTTTGCTCAGTCTTGCAATGGTGTATGACTTGTGACATGAAACTGTTTTTCACAAACTCACCTTAGTAGCAGAGTTTGGCTGTTTTTCACCCAGTTAAGAAAACTAGAGGAGGTGGGAATATGGAGTCAGTTCAGTTGCTGATGCTGCCCAAACACACATAACCACCTAAGAGGGACGTACTAGACTATCTCGGTACTGATAAAATGACTTTGTATTGTACGGTCATTGTATCAGTACCAAGATAGTCCAGTACGTCCCTCTTAGGTGGTTATGTGTGTTTGGGCAGCATCAGCAACTGCCTCCATATTCCCACCTCCTCTAGTTTTCCTATATTAATTTGGATGATGGTACTTTTTTTCTATTCATTATCGAATATTATGTGAGGCTATACTCAAATTTTGTTATATCTTCACCCAGTTAAGCATTCTTACTTTACAGCATTTCTTCACACCTGCATTAAACTTTTGCACAGTTCTGTATTTGATACTAACAAAGGCAGTTAAATATCAATCAATAAAATAGCTTTGTGCTGTTCAATCGAGGTATGTATCAATATGTTGTGAACATCTGCCAAAATAATTATGCATAGAATGCATTAGGATAAAAAAATAACTTCTGGTTTACAACTCCTTTAATGAAGTATCCCACAGCCTATCCCTGTTTGTTTAGCAATATATTTAAAAAAGACAACCTCTAGACTGCTCATTGAGCCAGAAAAAGTGACTGCTGCTGTGTACCTGGCTGCTGTTGCACTAATCTGGGAAACGGACAGGGGCAAATCAGCAGGCCCTTCAGGGATGAGCGCTACACATGGATGAGAGATTGAACCCAGCTCCTCCAGAGTTCAGATCTTTCCAATTATAAAAAATCTCTCACAATGGAAAATTAATCTAATGAGTTGTTCAGAAATAATAATGTCCTTATTAGTAGAGGAATATAAAAAGGAGTTGAAACAGACCGATGAAGAAATTAAAAACTTTGGACCTCGAACCTCAGACAGGTTGCCCGTTTTTATCCCATAAACGTTTTCAAGAGAAAGACACTGAATTAAAATTATATCTGGAAAGATTCAACCTTACTCTGATTGAAAAAAAAGAATAGAAAAGTGTTTCTAAAGTCAAGACATATATTACTTTAATGAAGTCCCTGCATTAAAGTAAAAAAAATTCTACCACCACCACCATAAAATACTTACCTGCATCCTCGCTCGATCCAACATTGTGCCCGTATCTAGTAGTCCTCACAGGACTTTGGTTCCCACTCCTGTTAGTCAAATCTTGTGAGGAAGGAGAGGGGGGCATGGCCAAGATGTACTGTGTGTGTGTCTATGGATGCACTCAGCCCATCTCAGGAATGCACCCACACGAGTGCCCCCTCAGTACACAGCTTGCTGAGGGGGCACTCGTAGAAGAGGAGGAGCAGACAGCTCCAGATGGGAACCCCAGAAAAGGAGGTAAGTGACCGCTCTGTGCAATACCATTCCACAGAGCAGATAAGTGTAACATGTTTGTTATTTTAAGAAAAAAAATTGCTCTTTTAAAACACTTTAAGAGGCAAAATAGACCCCTTTCACACCAGCATCAGTCGGGTTCACCTGTCCATTTTTCAAGCAGACCCTCTCTATGTTCTCTATGGGGAGGCAGATGTAAATGGACATGTATCTGATTACACTCGCCTGCATCCGATCCAGGCTGACAAAAACAGACGAATGGGGATTGTTCAGCATCCATCCGGTGGATCGGATCGGATGACAGCCGGATGGAAACAGACAGGTGGTCCATTTCCATCTGACCGCCCCTGCATAGCGGACACGGATCTGTCACCTGTCTGCTCAGCGGGGATCAGCAGACAGATCCCCCGCTAAGCAGGCAGATCCGATTGACAAAGTCCGCCCCGTGTGAAAGGGGCCATAGCATTTCAAGAGAATAGGGAATGCAAATGGCACAACTTTAGGAGACAGAACAGATCTAGAAAAAAAATTCATAAGAAGTCTGCAGGCAGATGAGTGTAGCGGGTACTTACTTTCCCGGGGAAACTTTTACATTTTTCAGGTGACACCAGTGGTGTATCTCCGGAGGTCCACCGGGTGGCGCTGTCACTTTGGGCCGACGGATGAATCATCGCTGTGTCGAATCCCTTTTTGTCCCCTACTTCGGCAGCCGTGTGGTGGGGCGGGGAACCCGCTACGCATGCCGGGGAAGGGTATAAAGGGGGCCAGCCATTTTGTCGCGGGGTTCGTTGTCCCTGGCACCTTTAGCCTGCGGACGGAGTTCGTGTTTTTCGTCCTCTGGGCACTAGGCCTGGAGGACCACCGGAGGTCGTGTTCCATCTCAGGCACCTTTAGCCTGAGGTGAGGTACTTGGACGGAGGTCCGGAGCTCAGTGCCCAACACTGAGTTCCGCGAGGGAAGGATCCTAGGGTGCTCCGGAGGTGGACGCCTTAATCCGAGGTGGACGTAATGGACCGGGGAGAGCTCCTCATCTGAAGACCCGGTGCAGCATACTGCCGGTGACGGGTGAGCCTCTTGTCGGAGACCGTCCGGAAGGTGAATTTCCCTCGTGCGGAGACCATAGCCCACTCTTTGGAGGAGAGTGGAGGAAAGAACTTGTGTCTGGGCCTATGTATCTACACTTTCACATCTCCGGTTCTGGTTGTAAGCAAGTAAGTCTCTGAATAAAGGAGTGTTGAACTTGCAACGGTGTGAGACTCAGTTTCCTGGCAGATGGTTGGATTCGATACACAATACAGGCCCGAAGGTAAAAAGAACTCTGGTCAATACCACTTATACACCTGTGGTGGAAGCCTGGCGTAGCGCGCCCACTCCCTCCCCTATCATACCCCTAGACCAGAGAAATTGCGAGTGAGAACTTTAATAGAGGGGACTGGGAGTGTGGGACCTGCCCGCTACACGTGGGGGCTCGGGTCCGGGATGTGTATTGTGCATCACTTGTTGGAAGAGCTTGTCTGCCGGGAAGAGTCAAGTGTATAGGCCGAAGTGCAGCCCTACTTGAAAGTCATGGACATGACCTCAGAAGAGGAAAGGCCCGCGCAGGCAGAGTGGTGAAAGGGGGAAAACCCAGCCATGTGACGGACTACACGTGGGGGTTTTTAATTGCACTGCGCCATCAGACACAAGCCCCGCCGCTTAGTTCGTGGGCGTGTTTCAACCAACCAAGTGGAAAAGCCCGCGAACTGGAGCAAAGGGGAGGAGTCCAATACGTGTGACAGACTACACGTGGTACATTGGCTCGAAAACTCAGCAGTGTGCGATGGAACAGCAACAGGTCGCCATGTTTGGACCCGCCTCGTGGATCCCGGTTCACCCGGCAACTACAACCTTGACTGCTGCTGCTCCGATCACGGATACGGGGATCCGACTGAAGCCAAGGGGTCGGTTCGCCCTATACTCCTGCATGGACGTAGAGGCCCTGGGCATGATTTGTCCTGGGTGCTCGGGACTGGTATGTTTGCTGAAGCCCTTCGGACGGTGTGAGGCCTGTGGGGAGTTTATGTTCGAGGTGGATCCGGCGGTGGAGAGGCCGAAAACCATCTACCCAGGCCGGGCTTCAGGCATCGCCACACAGAAGGCAGGAGTCACAGCCGTGAGAGTCGCCCCTGCGCACACTGCAACGACCGCGGAGGAGGTCGTGAAGCACCAACGGGAGAAATCCGAGGATGCTGACTCGGTCACCACTGTCTCACAGCGTCCGCCACCGAAGAAGAGAACCAGCGTGGTAGCCCCGACCAGCGGTGGTGGTGGACCCTCTCTCATGCCCACGCCAGGCCCGGATGGATCCGTAGACGAGAGTTCCGGACATCCCAGGAAAGGCCAAGGTAAGCCGGCTGAGAAGACTTGGTGTGAGGGAAGATGTGTCGGGAAGGCATGGCCTAGCAAGTCTCCGGAGTGTGGATGTTCTGTTTCCACACAGGGCTACATACCCGCGGAGGAGTGTGACACGTCGGACCTGGAATCTCTCTCTGATCTGGGAGATGATGTCCAAATAGACGATTTGTTTGCCGAGAAGGGCTGGGACAAGGTGCCGCTTGCCGCATTCCGGGGGTTTCGGAATTCGCCTATGTCTGTGGGAGAGAGCACACCAAGGGTGGAGGCGTCAGCGCCTGAAGGAGAATCTTTCCCTGAACTTGTTCCTGTATCACCGGTGTCACACGTACCTGACACTGGGGCAAATAAACTTTTATTGAGGCCTCCAATGCCTAGATTAGAGGTGGTCAAGGCACCGCACCACCCAGATGCGGTCGTTCTGCCCGGGGAAGGGGACAGATCAACCATGCCTCCTTTGGCGAGATTACAGAGACTGTTTGGTCAAAAAGTTGCTGCAGAATATGGATGGGAGTATCCTTACTTGCCGAAGGAGCTGCTGTACGAGGTGGAGGTATGCAGGGAGCGTTGGTACAACGATTTTGTTTGGACCCATCTCAAAGTCCCGCACGCTCGCAGATACTTAGCGTGTTCTCCAAAGGCTTCACAGCGCTTTAAAGACTGCAAGGCAGAATGGATGGTGGGAAGACACATCCACGCAGATAGAGTGGTGATAAAACGCAAAGAAGACGAAGATGTGGAGTACCATCTAGAGACTATGGATCAGCACCTAAAGTCACTAACTTTGCCGCACCCACGTTTCTACCTCTAGGAGAAAGAGATTCTGTTTGTGTTAGGCTGCTGAACTTTCTGGGGCAATTGTGTTTTTGTGTGCCCGGAAGAAAAGAGAACAGAACTGTTCCTGGTTATTTTTTCCCGTCAAGAGATCATAGACTCTGGGGTAGTTAGTTTTAGGGAAGAACAGAGAAGAAGTTCAACGGGTGCAGTTACCGTGATGCTGTCACCAGGTGGCAGTGTTGCGTAACGTTACAGACACTTCTCATGCACCCACTCTTTGAAGGAAAAAGGATTTCTTTTAGGAGGAATTTCTTTTACTCTCACACACGAATATATGTGTCAGGATTTTATATGTTGGTTTTTGTTTTTTTTTCCCTCTGCAGGAGAACGTCCCAGCAAGATTTTAGACTCTGAGGAGATCTTTAGTCAGGATGGGGAGGGAAAAAAGTAAAATGTTATATCTAACTTTGACATTTTTTGATGATGTCTTTTATTCCTCTTTTTGTTACAGGGGCTCAGACACAACTTCACATTAGGATAGTGTTTCCAAAAGTTTGGGTTTGTTTTTCAATTTGTTAACGGTTTCTGGACTGAATCATGTCAGCCGTTGAGGATGTGGTTTGCTCCAGACACTGGGGACCAGTGTCAAAAGACAGGAGGGAGTATGTAGCGGGTACTTACTTTCCCGGGGAAACTTTTAAATTTTTCAGGTGACACCAGTGGTGTATCTCCGGAGGTCCACCGGGTGGCGCTGTCACTTTGGGCCGACGGACGAATCATCGCTGTGTCGAATCCCTTTTTGTCCTACTTCGGCAGCCGTGTGGTGGGGCGGGGAACCCGCTACGCATGCCGGGGAAGGGTATAAAGGGGGCCGGCCATTTTGTTGTGGGGTTCGTTGTCTCCTGGCACCATTAGCCTGCGGACGGAGTTCGTGTTTTTCGTCCTCTGGGCACTAGGCCTGGAGGACCACTGGAGGTCGTGTTCCATCTCAGGCACCTTTAGCCTGAGGTGAGGTACTTGGACGGAGGTCCGGAGCTCAGTGCCCAACACTGAGTTCCGTGAGGGAAGGATCCTAGGGTGCTCCGGAGGTGGACGCCTTAATCCGAGGTGGACGTAATGGACCGGGGAGAGCTCCTCATCTGAAGACCCGGTGCAGCATACTGCCGGTGACGGGTGAGCCTCTTGTCGGAGACCGTCCGGAAGGTGAATTTCCCTCGTGCGGAGACCATAGCCCACTCTTTGGAGGAGAGTGGAGGAAAGAACTTGTGTCTGGGCCTATGTATCTACACTTTCACACCTCCTGTTCGGTTTGTAAGCAAGTAAGTCTCTGAATAAAGGAGTGTTGGACTTGCAACGGTGTGAGACTCAGTTTCCTGGCAGACGGTTGGATTCGATGCACAATACAGGCCCGAAGGTAAAGAAATAACTCTGGCCAATACCACTTATACACCTGTGGTGGAAGCCTGGCGTAGCGCGCCCACTCCCTCCCCTATCATACCCCTAGACCAGAGACATTGCGAGTGAGAACTTTAATAGAGGGGACTGGGAGTGTGGGACCTGCCCGCTACATGAGGAAACAGATTCTGAAGCTTCTTCTCACTTTTTACATATTTCTTCATAGTCACCCAAAAACGGTGAGGGATTTACTACGAAGGGACTTAAACGGCACAAAGGTAAAGGGTGTGATTTATGGTTTGGTGATATGTTTAACCACTTTATGACATGCTCAGAAATAGAACTCACCCTTTATGGTACACTAGGCCCAGATTAGCATTTACATTTGCCATAATGGGGGGGGGGGCATAATGTTTTTACAATGTATTTAAAATTATTTCAGCTTTAGGATGCTAAAATGTACAACCTTTTGTTTTATCAATGTCTGTTAAATGATGAGATATCTTCAATTAACTTTTGAATGGAATTTTTAAATATATTTTTAAATATTTTAAACTTTTAAATATTTTATATTTTTTTTAAATATTCAAAATCATTGGTTCTCAAGAAAAAAAATATAATTAACATATTAAACACATTAATTTTCAATTAATCAAAAGACTTAGCTCCTTAAATACCGGGCACTTCCACCCCCTTCCTTCCCAGGCCAATTTTCAGCTTTCAGTGCGGTAGCACTTTGACAAAATTAAATCTCAATATATTGAAACACTGGCTGGGTAATAATGTCAAAAGCATAAACGAGAAAGTTATTAGGAATAAACAAATCAAAATATGATAGAAACAATAATCAGATGAAGATGTAAAATGTCACTTACAGTACGTGCAATAATCAGCATAAACTGTAGCAAGTCATTTGAGTGCTAAAGGCAGTAAAGAGGTTAGATTTACTGAGCTTAGGAGACTATACTGCCAAAATGCATTAAGGGAGGCTGTACTATGCTTAGGCTCATTGTAAAAAGATACCCGTTGAATGAAAAGTATGGGTGAGGGAGGGGTTTGATGGTGTAGCTTAAAGCGGAGCTCCTGCGGCCAAATCGTTTTTTGGTTTTTTTTGTGACATTACATTCTTTTATGCCTATTCAGTCTGTATTCACGTCTCTGCTGTTTAAAATCCACCGTATCGCGATTCCGTGTTGCAAGATAACTTATATTATCGTTTCTTAGACATTTCCATTTTGCTTGTGGGCATGAGAAGCCCACAAGCATATACTTCCTATTTGTGGCGAATGCTGAAGTCCCAGCATTCACCGCTTGTTCTCGCGCATGCTCAGTCTTTCCGGCGAGCAGGGACATAAACATCCGGGTTTTCGATCACAACGTGCGGCGTTGCTGAAAGTTACCGCCCCGTTGTCATGTCAACAGAAGGCACTGTAAACAAAGGAGAGCATATAGCGTCACTTCCTCTTTAGGAAATAACGTGATAGCTTGCAGCAAGGCTCGGCAATGAATACTGGGAGCAATGACAAAAGCTCACAGGTTACATTGCGGCTAAAGGATATGACGAAACTCCCGGAGATTTCCCGCAGCAGAGGAGACAGGAAACAGGGTTAAAATTCACATTATCTAAGGTACTGTCACGAAAATTAAAAAAACAATGTCCGTTTTGCTATTCCTTACAATATGTGAATTGAATAAGCTAATGTATAAAAATTGGGTGGAGCTCCACTTTAATATGGGGCAGTCCTTTGTGGCGTTCTTCTGACAACTATAGCTGGGGCACTTTAGTAGGGTTGGTGCACTCAATAAAAGCCCTGTTGGTCCAGCATACAGTATAGGTGCAGTCTATGTGCAATGTGAGCACAATATGAGCGTGAAGTGGTTATAGTGTTGGCTCAGTCTATATGCGGTAGTGTTTTAGTATGGGGTGCTAAAATTGATTATTGTCCTGATCTCAGGCAAATCAGTGTCCGCTTCAAATTATTCAATAGGTGGGCAATTTCTTTGCCCTCTCGTGGATCCTTGCATCATGACTGCAAAGATCCTGCAGTCTTCAGGGGTGTGAAGGGATTGAGGATGAAAGGATGAAAAATTGCTCTAGTTTCTCTGCTGCAAGCCCAGTGTGATGTGATTGCCGCGGTCCCCCACTAGGTCTCTCTTGGACTCCAGTCCCTGCTGGCATGGCCTACTAATGTTGTGTGAGCACACCGCAGAGGTTCTAACCTCGAATCTCTTGTCACCACGAAAGTGAACCTCTTCATTCAGTCACTTAAAGGTTATATTGCTCTTCCATTTACTCCTCGGGGTCATGTGGGAATTGTTGTATACGTATGCATCCATAAGATCTATTATGTGATTGATGTTCTGACCTTTAATTCCCATGATGTGAAGCACTCTGTAGAGAAGTCCATAGGCTTATATAGCCGCCTGGGCACTTCCAGCATCTGAAGTCACTTGCTTGGGAAGCACCCAGTTGGTCATTTTGAGTGTTTGATCTCTGTATACCTTCTTACATACTGGAGTATTGGTGGTGAATAAAGCTGTTTTTATGGGATTTTCTGCACTATGAGCTCTCTTTGCCTTCTCCATGTCATTAACTATTTATTCTATGGGAAGGCTGAATACTGAGAAGACTTGGAGAGAGGCTTAGATATTCATACCCTGTGCCTTGAAAGATCAATTTTGGTAAGGTGTTTAGCACATATAAAAGTGGCAGGTGTGTAAGAATCACAGATTTGCACTTTATGGCTGGTATTAATGTTGAGCACTGAGAAGATTGGAACTAAGATTTCAGATTACCAGATTTTGTGTCTTAAATGACCTACCTCTGGTAAGGGGTTAGTACACATAAAGCTGGCATATGGTGTGGGAATCACAGGTCTGCACTTTATTATTGATTGAAATGTGAGCATGATTTATTGATTCATTTGGTTTGTAGTGTTAATCTTTACAGTATTACACTATTTTGAGTAATTTTCTTTTGAGTTATACAGAGAGGAGGGCTGTTGATCAGTGAACCTACCTGGAATTGAATGATAAGCGGTTTTAATTTAATTATTTGGTAAGAGGCTGCACAAGTGGTGGGTGGAGCACCTAATCACTGGTGGAGCAGCTGATGTTGGTATATTCACACGTAAACACAATATGGATATGTTTGTTTTCCATTTATTTATAAAATACTACACTATTTAAGTTTATTTTGGGTTTCACATGTGATGAGTTGAAGATATTTGGAAAGCAAGGGTGAATAAAGGAAAAGACACACAGTTTGGGATTTTGATAGTTTATTGGACCCATTTGGCATAGGTGGACTGGAAATCTGGTAAGAGGCTTATAAAGTTATCTGCAAGATAATACTCACCTTTCATAATTGTTCCAGAAGCACTGGACATTCTCTTGAAATTAGTACACCAGGGGGCACTGGTGGTCTGTTTATCTATTTGGGAGACTCTGGGAGGCACTTGTATGCTTGTGCACTCATTAAACTGTTACTAAACCCACAACAGTAAAATCTGTAGCAGCATAGCATGCTTGTTATATTTATTGTGGAACTTAAGGGGTTAATACTCTGCATTGTGTAAAAAGGCTGTTTTATCCTGTATGCATAGATCCTTCCCTCCTGCACTGTCTATCTGGGGAAAGCCAGCTAACACAGGTAGCAGACCTGCACATGCTCAGTTGTGTCTTTTATGCTGGAGAGAATAATTACTTGTTCTCAGAGATAGCCAGATCACATGATATTGCCATCACACATGTGGGCGTGTATACAGGCTGAAGTGGAAGTCTCCTCCTTTCTGAATTCTCAGCACTGGAGAAACTGTGCAGTTTATCACTGACCGTGGTATACAGATCAGCTAAAAAGGTATATAGTGGCAATATTTTAATGTAAAAAGAAGATTTATAAGCTGTGGGCATTGTTGGGGGTGGGGCAGATTAACTATTTTCATATTACTGGGTTTAGTAACACTTTAAATTTAATCCAGCAATTAGCTTCCCTGCACATATTCACACAGTAAAGCCTTATTTTGGGTCCATTCAAGGTTTTAATTTTTAACTGAAGCCCTGATGAAGGGGGGCAGTTCCTTTGACCCCCAAAAAGCATTAGCTGTCTTTCAGCACAACACTAATAAATGAAATTGGACTCTTATCTTTTGGTCCGGCGCTCCTTTCATGTATGTATACACATTTTGTTTCTAGTAACCTGCTGGGGTACTCACTGCAGGGTAGCCTTGTCTGTCAGCAGTCTAACCTGAGTTAGTGGGCTCTTCAAATGTTTTATCTCACTACTTCGTTTAAACTTATATCAAAGTCCCAGCGCCTCTTGGCTGCCTTTTCTTTTCATTGAAATCTGGAAATGCGGCTGTCTTTTTCATTGAAATTTGGATGTGCGTCATTCACTTCTATGAGCTGCCTGCACACAACTCAGAAGTGGATGCACATGCAGAAGACGGTTCACTATGCAGGTCTAGTCTGAATGAGCCCATAATGTTATAAAGGGGGACCCAATTAAAAAAAATATAAAGGCATGGGGTCCCACCCTTTATACATATCCAACCTTTATCCTTGATAAATTTATGTTATACATTTTTAAGGAGGACTATAGAAAACAATAAAAAATAAGCATGGATGCTGGATAACATTTACGCTACCTTGTGTTTGGTGTATTTGTATACCAATGACCTGTGTTACTGTACATCGTTTAGTATTTCAAAATCCAATAAAATCCTTTGTGAAATAAAAAATAAATACACACATAAAGAAAAGGGCACAAATGCCTAGTGCAGTATCCAGAGCACTTTATTAAGCAATAAAAAAATGAGAGGATGCTCATAAAAGTTTAAATAAATATAGCGAGAAAAATACTCCAAGACCTGGAGACTCTGGAATATGTTTGTCCTCTCTGAAGAGAGGAAAGCTCTTTTAGGTCTGTAATAGGGATGAGCTCGGTGTTCGACTCGAACATCGGCTGTTCGATCGTTCGGCGAACATCGAACGATTTGGGCCGTTCGCGCCACATTCGAGTGACGCGAATGGCCCACAATACACTGCGCCATCGCAGTGCAATCCTGGCGCTGTGATTGGCCAAGCATGCACTGTGACCCCGCATGCTTGGCCAATCACAGCGCCGGCAGCGAGGAGAGCAATGATTGGCCACAGGCAGGATGCCTGTGGCCAATTATAGCTCAGGGGGTTTAGTACACGCCCCACACTATAAAAGGCCGCCAGCGCGGTGGCCTCGTGCAGTGTGTTCCGGCGCAGGGAAAGAGAAGGATAGGCAGGGACAGTGTCATTGCTATACTTTGCTAAACCTTGTGTGTAGGGACAGAGAAGGATAGGCAGGGAGAGTGTCAGTGTCATATTCTTTGCTAAACCTTGTGTGTAGGGACAGAGAAGGATAGGCAGGGAGAGTGTCAGTGTCATATTCTTTGCTAAACCTTGTGTGTAGGGACAGAGAAGGATAGGCAGGGGACAGTGTCAGTGTCATATTCTTTGCTAAACCTTGTGTGTAGGGACAGAGAAGGATAGGCAGGGAGAGTGTCAGTGTCATATTCTTTGCTAAACCTTGTGTGCTGAACCATATTGCTAAACCTTGTGTGCAGGGAGAGAGAAGGATAGGCAGGGGACAGTGTCATTGTCATATTCTTTGCTAAACCTTGTGTGTAGGGACAGAGAAGGATAGGCAGGGGACAGTGTCAGTGTCATATTCTTTGCTAAACCTTGTTTGTAGGGACAGAGAAGGATAGGCAGGGAGAGTGTCAGTGTCATATTCTTTGCTAAACCTTGTGTGTAGGGACAGAGAAGGATAGGCAGGGAGAGTGTCAGTGTCATATTCTTTGCTAAACCTTGTGTGCTGAACCATATTGCTAAACCTTGTGTGCAGGGAGAGAGAAGGATAGGCAGGGGACAGTGTCAGTGTCATATTCTTTGCTAAACCTTGTTTGTAGGGACAGAGAAGGATAGGCAGGGAGAGTGTCAGTGTCATATTCATTGCTAAACCTTGTTTGCTGAACCATATTGCTAAACCTTGTGTGTAGGGACAGAGAAGGATAGGCAGGGAGAGTGTCAGTGTCATATTCTTTGCTAAACCTTGTGTGTAGGGACAGAGAAGGATAGGCAGGGAGAGTGTCAGTGTCATATTCTTTGCTAAACCTTGTGTGCTGAACCATATTGCTAAACCTTGTGTGCAGGGAGAGAGAAGGATAGGCAGGGGACAGTGTCAGTGTCATATTCTTTGCTAAACCTTGTGTGTAGGGACAGAGAAGGATAGGCAGGGAGAGTGTCAGTGTCATATTCTTTGCTAAACCTTGTGTGCTGAACCATATTGCTAAACCTTGTGTGCAGGGAGAGAGAAGGATAGGCAGGGGACAGTGTCAGTGTCATATTCTTTGCTAAACCTTGTTTGTAGGGACAGAGAAGGATAGGCAGGGAGAGTGTCAGTGTCATATTCTTTGCTAAACCTTGTGTGCTGAACCATATTGCTAAACCTTGTGTGCAGGGAGAGAGAAGGATAGGCAGGGGACAGTGTCAGTGTCATATTCTTTGCTAAACCTTGTGTTTAGGGACAGAGAAGGATAGGCAGGGGACAGTGTCAGTGTCATATTCTTTGCTAAACCTTGTTTGTAGGGACAGAGATGGATAGGCAGGGAGAGTGTCAGTGTCATATTCTTTGCTAAACCTTGTGTGCTGAACCATATTGCTAAACCTTGTGTGCAGGGAGAGAGAATGATAGGCAGGGGACAGTGTCAGTGTCATATTCTTTGCTAAACCTTGTTTGTAGGGACAGAGAAGTATAGGCAGGGAGACTGTCAGTGTCATATTCTTTGCTAAACCTTGTGTGCTGAACCATATTGCTAAACCTTGTGTGTAGGGACAGAGAAGGATAGGCAGGGAGAGTGTCAGTGTCATATTCTTTGCTAAACCTTGTGTGTAGGGACAGAGAAGGATAGGCAGGGAGAGTGTCAGTGTCATATTCTTTGCTAAACCTTGTGTGCTGAACCATATTGCTAAACCTTGTGTGCAGGGAGAGAGAAGGATAGGCAGGGGACAGTGTCAGTGTCATTGTTGCTAAGCCTCCTGCACAGTATACACCTGAAGCTAGCCCTTATTGCTGTTTTTTCCTGGTGTGTTACACTCACAGGCATTTGCAGCACTTACAGTGGGCGGAGTGTGCTTCCTGCAAAATAAACACCTGAAGCTAGCCCTTATTGCTGTTTTTTCCTGGTGTGTTACACTAACAGGCATTTGCAGCACTTACAGCGGGCGGAGTGTGCTTCCTGCAAAATAAACACCTGAAGCTACCCCTTATTGCTGGTTTTCTCATCTCCCTGCAGGCCATTAGAATGTCTGGAAGGCAAACAAGGAGAGACAGACAGTCAGGAGCCAATAAAAGAGGGCAAGCAGGCTCTGTGTCTGGGGGCAACAGTGCTGGTCGTGGACGCGGTGCATTGTCATCAGCACATGGCCATGGGACACGCTTGTCCTTTTCGGCAGCTGGACATGTTGAGCCACATCATGCCGAAGACTTGGTAGAGTGGATGACCAAGCCCTCCTCATCCTCCTCATCCTCTCTCACCCAGGCTCAGGGTACTGGCAAAGCAGCTGCCAAAGCGTCCTCTTCCCTGGTATCAATGTCATCATCAGTCACTCCTTCCCTAGACCCACCATGTCCTCCTCCTGAGGAGTCCCCCGAACTGTTTGAGCACAGTGTTGGGTACATGCTCCAGGATGATGCCCAGCGTTTCGAAGGGTCTGATGATGATACCCAGCTAGAGGAAGGCAGTAGCGTGAGAGCAGAGAGAGGGGATGCTCAAGAAGGACACCAATCTGGCAGTCATGTTCCAGCAGCTGCAGCATACTGCCAGATTGGCTCCAGTGATGAGGAGGGAGGGGATGATGAGGTCACTGACTCCACGTGGGTGCCTAATAGGAGAGAGGAGGAGGAGGAGGATGAGGAGGAGGCACATCTCCAACGAGGCAGGATGCCCTTGGGGGGCCAGCGTAAGGGCAGCACACCGACGGAATCACACCGCAGAGCTCCGCCTGTGCAGGGCGCTGCCTCTGCCCGTTATTCAAAAAGTTCTTTGGTGTGGGCCTTTTTTGAGGCAAGTGCATCAGATCGCACAGCTGCTGTTTGCAACATATGTCTCAAGCGTATATCGCGTGGCCAAAACATCAGCCGCTTGGGCACCACATGCTTGACCAGACATATGTTGACCTGCCATGCATCTCGTTGGCAAGCCTACCTTAAAGACCCACACCAAAGAACAAAGCGGACCTCTCCTTGCACCGCATCAGCTGGGATCTCCAACCCCACTATACCTTCAGTTCTCTCTGAAACCTGCACTGAGAGGAATGAAGGTGTAGAATTAGGTGTGTCACAGCCAAATACTTGCGGGCACTCTGCTAGCAGTACACCGACGTCCGATTCTAGCAGGCAAATTTCCCTGCCCCAGCTGCTGGACTGTCGAAAGAAGTTCACTCCCAGCCATCCACATGCCCAGCGGTTGAATGCTAGCTTGGCTAAATTGCTAGCGCTTCAACTGCTGCCTTTTCAGTTGGTAGACTCGGCCCCCTTCCGTGAGTTTGTGCAATGTGCGGTTCCTCAGTGGCAGGTTCCCATACGCCACTTTTTCTCACGGAAGGCGATTCCGGCTCTCTACCGGCATGTGGAAGGCAATGTCTTGGCCTCGCTGGACAGGGCGGTCAGCGGTAAGGTGCATATTACCGCTGACTCATGGTCCAGCAGGCATGGACAGGGACGTTACCTTTCTTTCACGGCCCATTGGGTCACTCTTTTGGCAGCTGGGAAGGATGCAGGACAAGGTGCAGTAGTGTTGGAGGCTGTTCCGCCGCCACGCCTCCAAAATGCTACTACTGGTTGTGACACACCTCTCTCCTCCACCCCCTCCTCTTCTTCTTCCTCCATGGCCTCTTCCTGTGCTTTGTCCTCGGAACCAGCGGTGCTCCGTAGGCGTTCAAGGGACTACGCAAGTACGCAGGCAAAAAGATGCCATGCCGTGCTTGCGCTGGTGTGTTTGGGGGACAGGAGCCACACTGGGGCAGAGGTCCTGTCTGCTCTGCAGGGGCAGGCCGAGAGGTGGTTGACGCCACGCCAGCTTAAGCCAGGAATGGTGGTCTGCGACAATGGCACCAACCTCCTCTCCGCCCTCCGACAGGGACAACTGACCCATGTGCCCTGTGTGGCTCACGTCCTTAACCCAGTGGTGCAGCGGTTCTTGGGCAGGTACCCGGGCTTACAGGATGTCCTGAGGCAGGCCAGGAAAGTCTGTGTGCATTTCCGCAGATCTTATAATGCCAGTGCTCGCCTGGCTGAGCTGCAAAAGGAGTTGAACCTGGCCAAGAACCACCTTATATGTGACATGCCCACCCGGTGGAACTCAACGTTGGCCATGCTGCAGCGGCTGCACACGCAGCAGAGGGCCATCAATGAGTACCTGTGCGACTACAGCACCAGGACAGGGTCAGGGGAGCTTGGTTTTTTTTCACCACGCCAGTGGGGCATGATCAGGGATGCATGCACTGTCCTGGCACCATTTGAGGAGGCCACGAGGATGGTGAGCAGTGACAGTGCATGCATCAGTGACACTGTACCTCTTGTCCACCTGTTGGAACATACGCTGCGTGGAATAATGGACAGGGCACTTGAGGCAGAACAGAGGCAGGAAGAGGAGGACTTCCTTGCCTCTCAAGGCCCCCTTTACCCAGACAGTGTTCCTTCTGTCCCACCCATCGCACAGGAAGAGGAGGAGGAGGAGGAGGAGGAGGATTGTGTCAGCATGGAGGTGGAGCCTGGCACTCAGCATCATCAGCAGCAGTCTTTTAGGGATGATTTACAGTCCCAAGAAACCCGTGGACTTGTACGTGGCTGGGAGGAGGTGGCTGCGGATCATGTCGTCCTTAGTGACCCAGAGGACTCCGGACTGAATGCCTCAGCTAACCTATGCTGCATGGCCTCCCTGATCCTGCAAAGTCTGCGGAAGGATCCTCGTATTCTTCAGATCAAGGAGAGGGACCATTACTGGCTGGCCACTCTCCTTGATCCACGGTACAAGGGTAAGGTTGCGGACCTTATCTTACCGTCGCAGAGGGAGCAGAGGATGAGACAACTCCGGGAGGCCTTGCAGAAAGGTCTGTGCAACGCGTTCCCAGAGACTGGGAGGTTACAAACTCCTGGTCCTGGACAACGAGTTGCTGAGGCTTCGGTCAGTCAAAGAAGGAGCGGTGGGGAAGGTGGCCGTCTGACCGATGCGTTCAGACAATTCTTTAGTCCGCAGCCCCAAGTATGATCGGTTCCAGCAACCATCGCCAGCGTCTGATATACATGGTGCAGGAATACCTAGGGGCAAGGTCAGACTTGGACACCTTCCCCACCGAAAATCCTCTGGCTTACTGGGTCTTGAGGATGGATCACTGGCCAGAGCTTGCACAGTATGCAATTGAGCTACTGGCCTGTCCTGCATCCAGCGTTCTTTCAGAACGCACATTCAGTGCTGCTGGAGGATTTGTCACGGATCACAGGGTGCGCCTGTCCACCGACTCGTTTGATCGACTGACTTTTATAAAGATGAACCAGTCTTGGATCACCACCAGCTACCACGCACCTGAAGCTGATATAACAGACTAATTTATTTTCAAATGTCACATCCCTTCAAGACTGATGTTGATGCTGAGTGACTGTCCTGTTATGTTGACTGGTTATCCTCCTCCTCCTCAATGATCCGATTGATGATGATAGCTTGGAAGAACATTTTTGTTTCTGGGTGCCGCCACAAGTGCCTAAGGCCCAATTTTTCAGCCCGTTTAACAGGGGCATATAATTAAAAATTTTTATGCAATGCTTTGCAGCAGGGCTCATTCCTGCACTCCAACTAGAGTATCTGGGAGAGGTTGCAGTGTCGTGGCACCAGCACCAGTGCCTAAGGCCCAATTTTTCAGCCCCTGTTTAACAGGGGCATGTAATTACAATTTTTTTATGCAATGCTTTGCAGCAGGGCTCATTCCTGCACTCCAACTAGAGTATCTGGGAGAGGTTGCAGTGTCGTGGGACCAGCACCAGTGCCTAAGGCCCAATTTTTTAGCTCCTGTTTAACAGGGGCGTGTAATTACAATTTTTGATGCAATACTTTGCAACAGGGCTCATTGCTGTGCTCCAAGTACAGTATCTGTGAGGGGTTGCAGTGTTGTGGCACCAGTGCTTAAGGCCCAATTTTTCTGCCCCTGTTTAACAGGGGCATGTAATTACAATTCTTGATCTAATAATTCACAGCAGGGCCCATTCCTGCGCCCACCAAGAGTAACTGTGAGGCCTTACAGTGTTGTGTCAACACCACCACCACCACCACCACCAAAGGCCCAATTTTTCAGCCCCTGTTCAATAGGGGCATGCAATTACAATTCTTGATCTAATAATTCACAGCAGAGCCCATTCCTGCGCCCACCAAGAGTAACTGTGAGGCCTTACAGTGTTGTGTCAACACCACCACCACCAGCACCAAAGGCCCAATTTTTCAGCCCCTGTTCAACAGGGGCATGCAATTACAATTCTTGATCTAATAATTCACAGCAGGGCCCATTCATGCGCCCACCAAGAGTAACTGTGAGGGCTTACAGTGTTGTGGCAACACCACCACCACCACCACCAAAGGCCCAATTTTTGTGCCCCTCTTCAACAGGGGCAGGCACAGACAGCAAAACAAATGTTACAGGGGTGATAACCCTTCCCTATGTTTTCCAAAAAGCTTAAAAATATATTTTATGGCTGGAGCTACACTTAAACAATGTACCTGTTCAAAATTACAAACAGATTCTACATAAGAACAAACCTACAGTCCCTGTCTTGTATGCACCACCTGTATACGGCTGTTCAGAGTATATAGGGCCTTTTTTATTTAGTGTGCGGGGTTACCCTTAATGTCCATACAAGACCCAAAGGGGCTAGTAATGGGCTGGGGTAAGGGGGGGGGGGGGGGGGGTGATGCGGTAGCTATGCCATTTTTCTTAAAGATTTTCATCCATATTGCCAGGAAAAGACATGACATTAAAGCCGCAAGCAGTTTTAAATGGCTTTTTTTCCTTTAGAAATGTCATTTTGTGCAGGGACAGTTCTAAACACGGGAAACACGTGGCACTTCGCAGGCATACTTTAGACACCCCCCAGGTACGATATTTAAAGGAATATTTGACTTTTTTTTTTTTCACTTTATGCATCATTAAAATGACTGCTCCCAAAAAACGGACCTTTTTAAAACTTATTTTTGCATTGATACATGTCCCCTGGTGCAGAACCCGGGTTCCCAAACCCTTTTTAGGACAATAACATGCATAATAGTCATTATAATTAGCACTTTAGATTTCGAACGTTCGCATCCATTGTATTTAATAGGGTTCTAATGTTCGTGCGAACTTTCGGTCCGATCGCGGGTTCTGGTGCGAACCGAACCTGGGGGTGTTCGGCTCATCCCTAGTCTGTAGTTTGCTCAGTGGACATTAATCTCTATGCTTTTGGGTGTAGCCCAATTTGGGTGGACTCCTTTAAAAAGCCTGTCTTTTTAGTGTCACATTTGTTGTGAACAAGCAAGCTATCGCTTGTGAAACGCGTCTACCATTGCCTGTATCTGTCTGACCCTTTTGACAATAAAGATGACATCAAGATAAGTTGGAGTTCCAGTGTGCGACCAATTTCTTGTGACATTACTCTCTACACGCCTGCATTGCGAAATGCCATTGCCTCACAATAAACTTCCTTTATTCCCTCACTTTATTCTCTTATCTTCCCCCAGTCGTCGCCCCCCCTCCCAATTTATAAATTATTATTTTATTCCTCCTCTCCCTCTTTTTCTGACCTCAGCTTATCTACTCTTTCTTCGTTCTTATCTTCTATATAGAATAGAAAAAGGAATGGGCGACTCCATGCCTCTTCATGTGGTTTATCTCTCAAAACAGGTGCAGAAATTATTAATACAAACTGGTTATAAATCCTTAAATGTTTCCCTGACATATATAGATCTTTAACACAGATTCACGGAATAGACACATTGTTTGCCTTGTAACAGATTATGTTGGCGCCTATGTATTTTGGATGTGAGGAACTGTCCTGGTTTAAATAAATAAAATATTTAAAAAAAAAATATATATATATATATAGCGTTGTATGTAAACCAAGAAACAAGGGTCTGTCCTGTAGTGATGCTCCTCTAGTTCGGATTTATATCCTGTGTCGCCCTTCATCAGAGCAAAAAGCTCCGCAGTGCAGAGGCAGCCAGGCACACAGCAACATTCCACACACTCCATCTCAATAAACAGCCTAAGGCAGTGGTTCTCAACTCCTGTCCTCAGGACCCACTAACAGGCCAGATTTTAAGTATTACCTTGGTGAGATGCAGACTAGAATACTGCAATCCCTGAGCAGCAAATTATATCACCTGTGATGCATTTCAGTTATCTTGCAAACCTGGCCTGTTGGTGGGCCCTGAGGACTGGAGTTGAGAACCACTGGCCTAAGGGATGTCTCTCTTTTGTATGTATTGCTGAATAAATGTGGAGAGGGTGTAGGGCAGCATGGGATACTGCAGAAACACTACATAGCAACAGGAGGACATACTACAATGAGTTAAGCTTCTCTAAAGCTTCTCTTTACACCAGAAGCAAAGTAAGACAGCCAGAACTGAGACCTTGCAAGGGTTCTCTCAGCCAAATTCACCACTGGCACTTTCACCCAAAGGACCCCAGCACTCAGTCACTAGGGCCTTGAGTTCAGGTCCGTACTCACAATGTTACAGGATAGCCGGATGCCTTCTTCCAGTATCCACCAGACACTGTTCAGTGAGGGAGAAGCTAATGCCTACAATGCCATAGGACAGATAGACCCTTTTCAACCTCCACCAGTCACCCTATAGTGAGCTCTCCAGACCAGATTCTTAGCTCCAAGAAGATTTAAAAATAGGCCCCCAGCTATGCCACAGCTGGGACCTCGATGAATGTCGTCTTGAAACAGTAGAACTGCTGCAAGGGGGTGGGGGTGTAGCCACCCCCACTTCGGGTAGGATTCCATTGAATAGGAAGACTCTGCTGTTCTAAACCTCACACTATTTATATGCCTCTTCAGCAACCTGCTGGTAATGGCTGAAGTGCAATAAATATTCAGGTTGCTTATTTGACTTTCCAGCCCCCTATGTTCTAAAAACCTCTAGAATGCAGGGGGAAACAATCAAACCGGCTGTTGTGAGATCCAGCCCAAAGCAATTAATAGTGTTCCAATGATTACAGAGGAGCCAAAAGGAACTAAATTTACCAAACATCCTAGCAACCTATCTAGGAGGGAGCTACATTCTATTCCATGAAATTAAATTACACACTAAAATACTCAGGTGTACAAATATATTGATGTATAGCATGCATGTTTTATATTCCCTATATCTATTTTCCCTCCTATAAGTAAACATATATTGTGTCACAGGAGGAAAATATCCCTAAAATGTTATCATATCGGCAATGGAGGAAAAGAAAGGACATATCTTAAAGTGAATGTAAACCCTCAATATACCCAGTGAAGTGAACAGCCTCAGATGATACACAGAGATAAAACAAATCTCACTATATGAGTTTTACATGTATATCTGCTGTCTTCAGCTTTATATACTGTTTAGAAAGTAGACGTTCTGTTAGAGTTTTCATTTCCTGGTTTCGGAAGGCATTGGGAATTTCTACACAGGGTATAAACATGTACACAAAGCTGGTGCAATCATTATTAATTGGGCAATGGTCATTCTATAGGACAGCTTTGCAGTGAATGGATCTTTTGATACCCTGTGCTTGTGTTCCTATGGGCATGGTAACAGCTGGAGAGTGAGAGAAATAATTAGTTAATACAGACAGTTTTGATTCCATTTTTAGGTACCTACTGTATATCTAAACGCAAAACTTTATTTTCTTAGTTTTTAAATAGGGAATGGTTAGAACCACTGTAATACAGTATTCTTTCCCTATTGAAAAGACTACCCTTCACTTACCCAAAGAAAACAGAAAGTGAGGACATCTCTCAAATGCAAGGGGAATTCACATTTATTTCTTTTTTACAAATAAAAGGAAAATTCACATCTAAGTTGGCACTGAAAAAAAAAAGTACCTATTGGAAAAATATCTCTATATTCTTGTTCCAGTGACAACTAACATTTTGGAATTTTCATCACATTTCTTCACCATTGTGACCAGGACAAACACAGACAATGATAAAAACGTGAGAGGGATTTAAACTCTTCCCCACCCTATCCAAAAAAGGTTTTACGTTATGTATACTTTATGTTACTGCTAAAACCAATGGCCATTACTCCATACTTATACTTTTAGACCTCTCTGCTGCCTTTTACACAGTTGACCACCTGCTCCTCCTCAGCAAATTACACTCCCTTAGCCTCTGTGATTCTGCTTTATCCTGGTTCTCCTCCTACCTATCTCAGCGCACTTTCAGTGTCACTTACAACTCCATCTCCTCCGCTCCTCTTCCTCATTCTGTGGGGGTACCCCAAGGCTCCGTCCTTGGGCCTCTCCTATTCTCACTCTATACCTCTTCCCTGGGCCAGTTGATAACCTCCCATGGCTTCCAATACCACCTCTATGCCGACAACACCCAGATATATCTCTCCACTCCTCAACTCACCCCCTCGATCTCCTCACGGATATCAAACTTACTGAATGACATATCGGCATGGATGTCACACCGCTTCCTCAAACTCAATCTTTTCTAAAACTGAGCTTGTTATATTTCCTCCTTCACGGTCCCCCCTGTGTGACTTCACCATTAATATAAATAACACAACCATTGGTCCTTCCACACATGCCAAGGTCCTGGGTGTAAGGGGCCCAGGAGGTCCCCAGAGGCCCGGAGGTCCCCAGGGCCCTGGATGGCAACCCCCCTTTTTTTTAGTTTTCTGTTTGTTTTTTTTGTTTTCGTCAGCACCCAAACCCCCTGCTTCTCAATTTGTGGCACCCCCCCGCTTCTCAATTCGTGGCACCCCCCCGCTTCTCAATTTGCAGTGGCAGCACCCCCCCCGGTTTTCCTCTGCTCCAGGGGGGGCCCCATGCCTGAAGCTTTTTAAGGGGCCCCAAAATTCCTGATGGCGGCCCTGCCCCCTATACATTGTAAAGCGCTGCGTAAACTGTTGGTGCTATATAAATCGTGTATAATAATAATAATAATAATGTTATAGAGAAATATTCAACAACTGAAAAGTGCCCCTGTTGCTCAGGAATTTCCAGTATCCTTTGCATACCTCTCTTCCCTGATGAGTTATATTGTGATTAGTGGCAATCGCAGGTAACCCCAATTGTTCCCAATGTTTGTGCTCTCATACTTTAGATGGGGTAGCTCAAACAACAAAACAATCCCGTACAAGTTGTCCACGATACTAAATATACACAAATTATATCAAATTTAGTTATTTCAATAAGTGTGCACTTTATTAAAACATATACAGTATGTCCTAAATATAAACACACAAACTGAGTATACACACAAAAAATAAAAACTTTTACAAAATGCACATTATATTTAACAAATGAACTGCAATGTGGCCCAATATTCAAATAACCAGTTCACAAAATGCCAAAGATCAGCCAGTGAATGGGGTGCTCACTATGAGCACTATTCTGGCATGACCCAGGTCGCTGAGATAAATTTTAAATGCTAAATAAATTATTCCGTGTTGACAGTCCAAACAAACGACATAATAGGTATAATTGCTATCAAGAACTAGGGATGATCATGAGTTTGGTTCTAAACCCAGGATGTAGCTGTCAGTGCTAGGCCAATCAGCTGCAGGCCGATGGTTCCTAATCTCACAGCTACATGTGCACAAAAGGGTGGGGATGCTCATGGCATTATTAACCTAATATGATCAGGTCAATCATATCATGAGTATCACAATCCCCCTCCCCCCCCTTTTCCCTTCCCATAGCATACAAATGCCTTTGGGAAATCCCCCACCTACAGCAGATTGGCACTGATAGCTGTCTCCTGGGTTCAGACCAAACTCATGCTCACCCCTTTTAAATACTAAGTGGAACCAAACTGCTAATACAGTGGGGAAAATAATGTTTTGATCCCCTGCAGATTTTGTAAGTTTTCCCACTTACATAGAAATGAAGGGTCTATAATTGTTATCATAGGTGTATTTTAAATGATAGAGTCATTATTTCAACCAAAAATCCAGAAAAAAACACAAGATACAGATTTTTCAAATTGAGTTGCAGTTCGGTGAGTAAAATTAGTATTTGATCCCCAAGCAAAACATGACTTAGTACTTGGTTGAGAAACCCTTGTTGGCAAGCACAGAGGTGAAACGTTTCTTGTAGTTGGTTACCAGATTTGCACACATCTCAAGAGGGATTTTGGTCCACTCTTCTTTACAGATCTTCTCTAAATCCCTAAGGTTTCTGGATGATATTCTGTTTCTATCATTTAAAATACACCTATGATAAAAATTATATACCCTTAATTTCTTTGTAAGTGGGAAAGCTTACAAAATTAGCAGAGGATCAAATAATTATTTTCGCCACTGAATATCTCTAACTGCAACTCTCTAACTATCTCCAACTACTCCGCTACCCGTTGGTGCTGGTTCTGATGGTAAACAATAGACTATGGTTAACACAGAGGGCAGCCATCTTGATGTAGGGGGTGTGAATTTTCCACTAATATGCAAATGTAGCAAGCCAAGACTGCTATGTATACTGAACTATTTGAAGCAGGCTTTGTATAGGCTTCTTTTGCTGGCTAACATGGCTGAGCTTTGGGAACCTGTGTTTTAGATATATACATTTCACGTTATTTTATGTAGCAAAAAATGCATTTTAAAGTAAAGTATGAGTGTTGTAAAACCAGGTAGATCTACGGGTACAACTACTTTCAAGGACATTTCCAAACTTCACAGCTGCACTTGGAAGGCAAGGACAATTGACATGTGTAGCAGGGTCTTTAAATTTAGTTGGGGTGCACCTGGGGGTAGTGTGACCCAGGTGTATAATTATGAAAGGTTCTGGACCCCTTTGTAATTCGTGGAGGATTGGGTGGTGTATTATTCTCCTTGGCCTGTGGGTGGCGGGGTACCTACAGGCTCAAGGTAGAATCACTGCCACAGTGCTACCCTTTTTGTCCCTTTCCGGAGATGGTGCGGCTGGGGCGGGGAACCCGCCGTGGTGTTGATGGGAGGAGATAAAAGGGGGAGACGCCCTCGCCATGAGGTCTTCGGAGGATTTCTCTTCACGCACCCAGGCACCTTAGGCCTGGGTGCGGGCAGTTCGGGGTTCCGGCCCAGGCGCCCTAGGCCTGACCGGAACGAAGTTGGGGTCCATCCCAGGCACCTTCAGCCTGGGGTGAGGTACTATATCGTAGGCCTGGGGCCCAGTAACTTTGACTGGGTCCCGCGAGGGCGAAGTGATCCGAGGGTGCCGCCTTGCGAGGGGACCCGCATCTGAGGTGAGGAGGCCGGGGAGGTCACCCGTCCGGAGACCCGGAGCAGCATCAACCCGGTGACGGATGGGCCTCCGGTAACTCCCTTAGAGGGACATCTTCCCCTGATAGGGGCCGCAGCGCAGCGAAGGTACTCCCATCTATGTTCTATGGAGTTGCTGGTAGAGACTCACAAGTTCTATGTTCTGTGCTAAGCAAAGTTGCTACAACCCCTGGTGAAACCACAGGGGTTCAGATTGAAATCAGGATAGTGCCTCGGCCTGCTCATCCCACCGTTTGTGCTATGTTATGGGTCGCAACCAGTCGGCTGTGAAAGGACTGTTTGTTGTGGAAATATAATAAACAAGTGTTGGACCCTGCATCGGTGTATGGACTCTGGTTAATGGGAGCAAGGGAGGTTCCAGCATAGCAGGACTGAGCTTCATAACTGACGCACATTGGCCCGAGGAAGATACTGATACTGGCCTTTACCTCACCCACAGCAATGGGGAGGACATGGGCCGTAGCGCATCTCACCCTGTCATGTGACATACCCCTAGCAAAAGGAGATGGGGTGAGGTCGCTACACATGTAATGTTGTCACTCGTATATTACAGTTTTTGTTCATCCAGGATGATTAAACGGAAAAGTTTTGTCATGAAATGGTAAGGGAAAGAAAATATTCTTTCAATAAGCAGGAGGTTCACAGACAGCTCTCTCCAGGCTCCAGGGGGACTCTGGGTCAATGTATGTCACTGGATACCAGTGAATAAAAGCAGCTTGTAAGGCTGCATGGAGTTTCATAGAGTTCCTCACACAGGATTGTTCTTGGTAAGACTAGATTCAGAATCCGTGCTTTCTTCCTGTACTGGTACTTTGCATTTCTTGCTTCCTGGTAGAAAACATTAGAAATCTCATGAGTATTTATATAAAGAGAAACCTTATGCAATATGTAAAAGTAATTATTAAGATACTGATGATATTCAGCAAATATCGCAACTGTAATAAAGTGTAAACATTTAATGGTCTAGGACAGGGTTTCTCAAACAGGGTTCCATGGAATTCTAGGGTTCCTTTCAGAGGATGCTAGGGATTCCATGAGGGGTTCCCTGAGCAATGGGCAATTTCTGCCTCTCATACATGTTCCCACTGACACCAATGATCTTTTTAGCTATCTGCAAGTGGGTATATGTTCCCAATGACCACAAGTGTAAGGAGCATTTTTCTCACTGATCATCAGACCAATATGTATCATGAATTGTAGATATAGATATAGTAATTTTTTTGCAGGGGTTCCCTGAGACTGGAAAGTTATTTTAAAAGTTCCTCAGTGTTGAAAAGGTTGAGAAAGGCTGGTCTAGGTGTTCAAGAAGGAAAGCATCAAACACAGAGCATATGGTGTCCAGATTCAGTTTTCTTCAGACACTTTTGTTATAAAAAATCCAACACGTTTCGGGGTTCAAAGGATCTCCTTCATTAAGACTTGGTACTGCTGAACAAAGTATGTACTGGACTAATGAAATCTAATGACCTTAAAGGGTTATTAGACCAATTGTTCTGCTTCAGAAATCTAAGCACCGAAAGTTTGATCAATAACTTGATCCAAATGACATCCTGCAGATCATAGAAAGCTTTAATCAAAAAATTTGTGCAGATCATAACAGATCAACATCAGATAGGTCAACGTCATTAGTGTAGCTAGCCCCAGCAGAATACAGCATATGTGATGAATGGAGACTAAAGCATAAGGAAGAAAAAGGGTGGGACGAACTACATAGCTTATCCCCTAGCTACAGAGTGAGGAAAGGACAAAACTATTTAAAGGCAAACAACAATGCATGTGTAACATGATACTGATGATCATTCCAGATGATGGTTAAAATGACAAACTCTGGTTAAGAAAATTCTATTGATGTATTCGTAACTAAAAAAGTACCTTCTTTTGCTCTTAGCCTCCTTCGACTCTCCAGATTCATATTTTTTTATTTTTTATTTTTCTGCTGCTGTGGTCTGACATTCTATTGCTTTTAGCCTCCTTCAAATATTTAGATTCTTTTTTTTTGCTGCTGTGGTCTGACTTCCTGTTAGAGGGTGGCTATGTTTATTCCCTATGGTCCCTCTGTATATGGGCACATAGCTACCTTCTCTTGCTCACTCCCAAGTAGGGATGAGCTTTATGTTCAAGTCGAAATATGAGTTTGACTCAAACATTGGCTGTTCGCCCGATCAGCGAACAGCGAACAATTTGGGGTGTTCGCGGCAAATTCGAAAAGCCGCGGAACACCCTTTCAAAGTCTATGGGAGAAATCTAAAGTGTTAATTTTACAGGTTAATAAGCAAGTTATCGTCACAAAAAGTGTTTGGGGACCTGGGTCCTGCCCCAGGGGACATGTATCAATGCAAAAAAAAGTTTTAAAAACGTACGTTTTTTTGGGAGCAGTGATTTTAATAATGTTTTAAGTGAAACAATAAAAGTGAAATATTCCTTTCAATTTCATACCTGGGGGGCGTGTATAGTATGCCTGTAAAGTAGCGCATGTTTCCCGTGTTTAGAACTGTCCCTGCACAAAATGTAATTTCTAAAGGAAAAAAAGTAATTTAAAACTACTCACGGCTATTCATGAATTGTCGGGTCCCGGCAATACAGATCAAAGTCATTGAAAAAAACGGCAGGGGTCCCCCCAACAGTCCATTACCAGGCCCTTCGGGTCTGGTATGAATATTAAGGGTAACCCTGAACCAAAAAAAAAAAAACGTGGGGGTCCCCCCCAAATTCCATATCAGGCCCTTCAGGTCTGGTATGGATATTAAGCGGAAGCCCGCACCAGAATTAAAAAGAAATGGCGTGGGGTCCCCCCCAAAAATCCATACCAGACCCTTCAGGTCTGGTATGGATTTTAAGGGGAACCCTGCACCAAAATTTAAAAAAAAATGGCGTGGGGTCCCCCCAAAAATCCATACCAGACCCTTATCTGAGCACGCAACCTGGCAGGCCGCAGGAAAAGAGGGGAGGACAAGAGAGCACCCCCCCTCCTGAACCGTACCAGGCCACATGCCCTCAACATGGGGAATTTGTCCTTGGTAGGGGTACAATATACCCCGTTACCAAGTCACATGGGGGCGGAATCTGGGGGTCCCCTTTGTTAAAGGGGGCTTCCAGATTCCGATAAGCCCCCCGCCCGCAGACCCCCACAACCACCGGGCAAGTATTGTGGGGATGAGGCCCTTGTCCCCATCAACATGGGGACAAATTCCCCATGTTGAGGGCATGTGGCCTGGTATGGTTCAGGAGGGGGGGCGCTCTCTCGTCCCCCCCTCTTTTCCTGCGGCCTGCCAGGTTGCGTGCTCGGATAAGGGTCTGGTATGGAGAGCTGGCTATTCTTCCAAGATGGATGAACGTTTCAGTGGGTGTCTGTTACACTGGAGTTACGGCCGGCACATTAATGCTGACAAGGTGGTCATTTGCAGGCCCGGAAAGGACAACATTGTATACGTTATCACCACCCTGGATAAAGAGGGGAAACCAGTAACTCTACCAGACCCCCGATTTTATTGGTAAACGTCCAGAGGGGCTGTTCTGACTTTATTTTTGCTTTACCAAAAGAGACTTTATGCCAAAAATGGACTGTGGGGTTGCATAGTCAGATAGTGTTGGGGGTGGGGAGAACTTTGAGGTCAAGATTCTTCACTTACTTCATCACTTGGCACTAAAAAGGATTCTTTGTTATGTTATAGATTTCTGCCACTAGGTGGTGGAAGTTTCCTCTAGGAAGGGATTGGACTTTTTAAGTTTGCAATTTAGCTTACCTATAGTTAAAACGAGAAGGGAAGTTCCACTTCTTAGGAGGTGTAGCTTTGCTTCCGCACTGTACAGTAATGTTATTTTATATATTTGCCTGTGTGTCTTTGTTTTTTTTTAGGTGAACCTGATCTGCTGTCAAGACTGCTGGAGAATGGGTAGTTTAGGCAGTGGTTAGGGGGTTGACATGTGTAAATGTGGTATTACTGTGTGTTTATACTCTGTGTTTTAAGATTTGTAAAACTGTTTATTTTCCTTACCTCTTCCCCTCCCATCCAAGTTTTGCTGTTCTGGTACTGGCTCTCAGGATTGAGAGCAAGTTTTTTTTTCAGACACTGAGGACAGCGTCTTTTTGTAGCAGGGGGAGTATGTAGCGCCCTGCTCCTGTTAACCAGGCGCCATTATCTAAATTTAGTGGGATGTCTGAACTGTAGTTAGTTCAGATTCTATGTTTTGGCTAAATTGGCCTATGTTCCAGCCTTGGCTGAGTTGGGTGTATTTCCCGCGGTTACAAGCAGGTGTCGCTGCCACCTCTGGTTCGTGTTGGAAGGCACAACAAGCCGAGGCGTATTGGGTGCTTTTTTCCTAGAGGCAACCTAGCGGGAGGTTGATACCGTTGGGCATGCTGGGAGAGGGTAGTTAAGGGGCGGACGCCATTTTTGGAGAGGCTCTCTCACCTCATGGCCACCCTGGCCAGAGGTATGTGACAACTCCTCTTCTGCCTCGTGGCCTGCTGGACCGAAGTTTCGTTACTGGAGGTAGGCCCAGAAGCTATCTGGGGCCTACTGGTCTGAGGGTGATCCTGTCCTGCGGGAAGAACCCGAGCAGTTGAAGGGGCCAGGGGAGGACTCGTCTTGGAGAATGCGCAGCGGAAGGCTGGTATCTCAAGAGAAGCCTGGGGACTCAATTGGAGGATGCATACAAACCGATCTGTCTCACAGTATTGCCGGGTCGGCTTAAAGGACTTTCTCATACTGTGCAGTCGTGCTTGAACTTTGAAATTCTGATTACCAAGTCTGTGGCAGAGACTTTTCATTTGTCCGTGCATCATCCCGGCTGCTAGGCCGGTGAGAGGGACCTATCCTGGTGAGCAAGATCCAGTGACAGCGAGTGTACCTGTCTCCAGGATCTCAAGTTTTTCTCAGTGATCTGCATCAGGTACCTGAACTTCCCCTAATCCTCTATCCCTCATTCTGCCAACGTTGTGGTAAATAAAAAGCATTGGGAAAGACTCAGTGACTGGCAACCGTGTTTTATGCAACTTTGACCCTAGACTTTGAGCCAACACGGAGAATAGGGATGAGCACCAGAACCTGCGAACGGACCGAAAGTTTGCGCAAACTTTAGAACCCTATTAAATACAATGGACGCGAACGTTCAAAATCAAAAGTGCTAATTATAACAGCTAATATACAAGTTATTGTCCTAAAAAGGGTTTGGGGACCCGGGTTCTGCCCCAGGGGACATGTATCAATGCAAAAATAAGTTTTAAAAACTAAAGTTTTTTCGGGAGCAGTGATTTTAATGATACATAAAGTGAAAAAAAAAGTGAAATATTCCTTTAAATATCGCACCTGGGGGGTGTCTAAAGTATGCCTGTGAAGTGGCACGTGTTTCCCGTGTTTAGAACTGTCCCTGCACAAAATGACATTTCTAAAGGGAAAAAAGTCATTTAAAACTGCTTGCGGCTTTAATGTAATGTATGGTCCTGGCAATATGGATGAAAATCATTGAGAAAAATGGCATGGATACCCCCCCCCCCCCCAGCCCACTACCAGCCCCTTTGGGTCTTGTATGGATATTAAGGGGAACCCCTCACCCAAAGTAAAAAAAGGCCCTATATACTCTGAACAGCAGTATACAGGCAGTGCAAACAAGACAGGGACTGTAGGTTTGTTCTTAAGTAGAATCTGTTTGTAATTTGGAACAGGTAAATTTTTTACGTGTAGCTCCAGCCAAAAAATCTATTTTTATGCTTTTTGGAAAACATAGGGAAGGGTTATCACCCCTGTAACATTTGTTTTGCTGTCTGTGCACCTGTTCAGAAGATTTCACCTCACTTTCCGTCCCAATGACAAATGTTTTTTGAAAATTTGGGGTTTTTAGTGAAACAAGGATTGGTGATAAAGCATCAGTGGAGAGGAGACACCTTTTTCCCATATTAACTCTTACAGGAGAGAATTTCCCTTCCTAGGGGTAGATTTCCTCTCACTTCCTGTTGTCTCCTTCCGTTTGCAAGTAGGAGTCATTTGTAAGTTGGATGTTTAAAAGTAGGGGCCTGCCGTATATACTCTGCAGATATTTGGCCCTTAGGTGTTGCCACAACACTGTAAGCCCTCACAGTTACTCTTGGTGGCCGCTGGAACGCCCTGCTGTGAACTATTATATCAAGAATTGTAATTAGATGCCATTGTTGAACAGTGGTAGGAAAAATTGGGCCTTTGGTGGTGGTGGTGGTGCTGGTGCCACAACACTAAGTCCTCACAGTTACTCTTGGTGGGCGCAGGAATGGGCCCAGCTGTGAAATATTAGATCAAGAATTGTAATCACATGCCCCTGTTAAACAGGGGCAGAAAAATTGGGCATTTGGTGGTGGCGGTGGTGGTGTTGCCACAACACTGTAAGCCCTCACAGTTACTCTTGGTGGGCACAGGAATGGGCCCTGTTGTGAACTATTAGATCAAGAATTGTAATTACATGCCCCTGTTAAACAGGGGCAGAAAAATTGGGCCTTTGTTGGTGGTGGTGGTGGTGTTGGTGTTGCCACAACACTGTAAGCCCTCACAGTTACTCTTGGTGGCCGCTGGAACGCCCTGCTGTGAACTATTATATCAAGAATTGTAATTACATGCCCCTGTTGAACAGGGGCATAAAAATTGTGCCTTAGGCACTGGTGCCACAACACTGCTACCCCTCATAGATACTGTACTTGGAGCGCAGCAATGAGCCCTGTTGCAAAGTATTGCATCATAAATTTTAATTACACGCCCCTGTTAAACAGGGGCAGAAAAATTGGGCCTTAGGCACTGGTGCTGGTGCCACAACACTGCAACCCCTCACAGATACTGTAGTTGGAGCACAGCAATGAGCCCTGCTGCAAAGCATTGCATCAAAAATTGTAAACACACGTCCCTGTTAAACAGGGGCAGAAAAATTGGGGCTTAGGCACTGGTGCTGGTGCCACAACACTGCAACCCGTCACAGATACTGTAATTGGAGCACAGCAATAAGCCCTGCTGCAAAACATTGCATCAAAAATTGTAAATACGCGCCCCTGTTAAACAGGGGCTGAAAAATTGGTGCCCAGAACCAAAAATGTTCTTTCAAGCTATCAGCATGATTATTGAGGTGGAAGAGGATAGTCACTCAGCATAACAGGATAATCACTAAGCATCAGCATAGGCAGTCTTGAAGGGATCTGACATTTCCCAAAAAAATATTAGGGTACATCAGCATCAGGGGCTTGGTAGCTGGTGGTGATGCAAGTCTGATTCATTTTTATGAAGGTCAGTCGATCAGTCGATCGACCGAGTCGGTGGACAGGCGCACCCTGTGATCAGTTACAAAGCTTCCAGCAGCACTAAATGTGCGCTCCGAAAGAACGCTGGATGCAGGACAGGCCAGTACCTCAATTGCATACTGTGCAAGCTCTGGCCAGTGATCCATCTTCAAGACCCAGTAACCCAGAGGATTTTCAGTGGGAAAGGTGTCCAAGTCTGATCTTGCCCCTAGGTATTCCTGCACCATGTAACCCAGACGCTGGCGATGGTTGCTGGAAGCAATCATACCTTGGGGCTGCGTACTAAAAAATTGTCTGAACGCATCGGTCAGACGGCCACCTTCTCCACCGCTCCTTCTTTGACTGAGCCCCAGCAACACGTTGTCCAGGACCAGGAATTTGTAACCTCCCAGTCTCTGGGAACGCATTGCACAGACCTTTCTGCAAGGCCTCCCGAAGATGCTTCATCCTCTGCGACGGCAAGATAAGGTCCGCAACCTTACCCTTGTAACGTGGATCAAGGAGGGTTGCCAGCCAGTAATGATCCCTCTCCTTGATCGCACGAATACGAGGATCCTTCCGCAGGCTTTGCAGGATCAGGGAGGCCATGCAGCGTAGGTTTGCTGAGGCATTCGGTGCCCGCAGCCACCTCCTCCCAGCCACGTACAAGTCCATGGGTGTCTTGGGACCGTAATTGATCCCTTGAAGACTGCTGCTGATGCTGAGTGCTAGGCTCCACCTCCATGCTGAAACAATAATCCTCCTCCTCCTCCTCCTCTTCCTGTGTGATAGCCGGGCCAGCAGGAACACTGTCTGGATAAAGGGGGCCTTGAGAGGTAAGGAAGTCCTCCTCTTCCTGCCTCTGTTCTGCCTCAAGTGCCCTGTCCATTATTCCACACAGCGTGTGCTCCAACAGGTGGACAAGAGGGACAGTGTCACTGATGCATGCACTGTCACTGCTCACCATCCTCGTGGCCTCCTCAAATGGTGCCAGGACAGTGCATGCATCCCTGATCATGGCCCACTGGCGTGGGGAAAAAAATCCAAGCTCCTCTGACACTGTCCTGGTGCCATATTGCAACAGATATTCATTGATGGCCCTCTGATGCGTGTGCAGCTGCTGCAGCATGGCCAATGTAAAGTTCCACCTGGTGGGCATGTCACAGATTAGGCAGTTCTTGGGCAGGTTGTAATCCTTTTGCAGGTCAGCCAGCCGAGCAGTGAGCACTGGCATTATATGACCGGCGGAAATGCCCACAGAGTTTCCTGGCCTGCTTCAGGACCTCCTGTAAGCCCGGGTACCTGCCCAAGAACCGCTGCACTACCAAGTTAAGGACTTGAGCCAAACATGGCACATTGGGTCAGTTGTCCCTGTCGGAGGGCGGAGAGGAGGTTGGTGCCATTGTCGGAAACCACCTTTCCTGGCTTAAGCTGGCATGGCGTCAACCACCACTGAGCCTGCCCCTGCAGAGCTGACAGAATCTCTGCTCCAGTGTGGCTCCTGTCCCCCAAGCACACCAGCTCAAGCACTGCATGGCATCTTTTTGCCTGCGTATTTGCGTAGCCCCTTGAACGCCTACGTAGCACCGCTGGTTCCGAGGACAAAGCACAGGTAGAGGCCATGGAGGAAGAAGAGGAGGGGGTGGAGGAGAGAGGTGTTTCAGAATCACCAGTAGTAACATTTTTGAGGCGTGGTGGCGGAACAACCTCCAACACTACTGCACCTTGTCCTGCATCCTTCCCAGCTGCCAGCAGAGTCACCCAATGCACCGTGAAAGATAGGTAACGTCCCTGTCCATGCCTGCTGGACCATGAGTCAGTGGTAATATGCACCTTACCGCTGACCGCCCTGTCCAGCGAGGCCAAGACATTGCCTTTCACATGCCGGTAGAGAGCCAGAATCGCCTTCCGTGAGAAAAAGTGGCATTTGTAAACCTGCCACTGAGGAACCGCACATTCAACAAACTCACGGAAGGGGGCAGAGTCTACCAACTAAAAAGGCAGCAGTTGAAGTGCTAGAAATGTAGCTAAGCTAGCATTCAACCGCTGGGCATGTGGATGGCTGGGAGTGAAATTATTTCGGCAGTGCAGCAGCTGGGGCAGGGAAATTTGCCTGGTACAATCGGACGTCGGTGTACCGATAGCAGATTGTC
The DNA here is from genome assembly GCA_029206835.1 of Rana muscosa. Taxonomy (NCBI): domain Eukaryota; kingdom Metazoa; phylum Chordata; class Amphibia; order Anura; family Ranidae; genus Rana; species Rana muscosa. The sequence continues at coordinate 188,028,409 of CM055124.1, read as the reverse complement.
CGCAAGTACTTGGCTGTGACACACCGAATTCTACACCTTCATTCCTCTCAGTGCAGGTTTCAGAGAGGACTGAAGGTATAGTGGGGTTGGAGATCCCAGCTAATGAGGAGCAAGGAGAGGTCCGCTTTGTTCTTTGGTGTGGTTCTTTTAGGTATGCTTGCCAATGGACTGCATGGCAGGTCAACATATGTCTGGTCAAGGACGTGGTGCCCAAGCGGGTGATGTTTTGGCCACGCAAGATACGCTTTAGACATATGTTGCAAATGGCAATGGTGCGATCTGCTGCACATGTCTGAAAAAAGGCCCACACCAAAGAACTTTTGGAATAACGCGCAGAGACAGCAGCCCCCTGCACATGCGGTGCTCGGCGGTGTGATGCAGTCGGTGTGCTGCCCTTAAGCTGGCCCCTGGAGGGCATCCTGCCTCGTTGGAGATGTGCCTCCTCCTCCTCCTCTCTCCTATCAGGCACCCACGTGGAGTCAGTGACCTCATCATCCCCTCCCTCCTCATCAATGGAGCCAATCTGGCAGTATGCTGCAGCTGGGGGGACATGACTGCCAGATAGCTGTCCTTGTTGGGCACCCACTCTCTCTGGGCTCACGTTACTACCCCCTCTCTCTGAGCTCACCTTACTGCCTTCCTCCAGCTGGGTTCCATCATCGGAGCCTTCAAAACGCTGGGCATCCTCCTGGAGCATGTACCCAGCACTGTGGTCAAACGGTTCGGGGGACTCCTCAGGAGGACATGGTGGGGCTAGGGAAGGAGTGACTAATGCCATTGAGCCACTTTGGCAGCTGCTTTTCCAGACAAAGTACCCTGAGCCTGGGTGAGAGAGGACGAGGAGGAGGACGGCGTGGTCATCCACTTTACCAAGTCTTGGGCATGTTGCGGCTTAACATGGCCAGCTGCCGAAAAGAAGGACAAGCGTGTCCCACGGCCACGTGCTGATGAGGATGCACCATGTCCATGACCAGCAGCACTGTTGCCTCTAGACACAGAGCCTGCTTGCCCTCTTTTTTTGCCTTGTGACTGTCTGCCTCTCCTTGTTTGCCTTCCAGACATACTAATGGCCTGCAGTAAGATGTAGCTGCACAAAGGTGGGATGTGTATATATATATATATATATATATATATATATATATATATATATATATATTTGTCTGTACTGATAATGTAGCTATCAGAATCAACTGCCTGCTGTGGTATTAGTATGGGAAAAGCAGCAGCAGCAGAAGCAGTTAGTTTTAGGTAAAAACTGTGTAGAGAGGGACACAGTACACTGAAAATACTTGCAGCTCTCTGCCTGTGGTTAAATTATGAAAACACCACTATTAGTCACTTACTAACTGTATTCAGGTAAGCTTTAGGTGAACGCTATGCAAAGCACACAGTACACTAAGTGAAACACTGACTGTCTGCAGCTAGCACAATCACCTGCCTGCCTGTCACAGTATAGAGAAAACCAGGAACGGATCTAGCAAAACTAAATACAGTGTATAAATATATATACAACACCTAGGATGCATACAGTCAGGTCCATAAATATTGGGACATCGACACAATTCTAATCTTTTTGGCTCTATACACCACCACAATGGATTTGAAATGAAACAAACAAGATGTGCTTTAACTGCAGACTTTCAGCTTTAATTTGAGGGTATTTACATCCATATCAGGTGAACGGTGTAGGAAGTACAACAGTTTGTATATGTGCCTCCCACTTTTTAAGGGACCAAAAGTAATGGGACAGATTAACAATCATAAATCAAACTTTCACTTTTTAATACTTGGTTGCAAATCCTTCGCAGTCAATTACAGCCTGAAGTCTGGAGCGCATATACATCACCAGATGCTGGGTTTCATCCCTGGTGATGCTCTGCCAGGCCTCTACTGCAACTGTCTTCAGTTCCTGCTTGTTCTTGGGGCATTTTCCCTTCAGTTTTGTCTTCAGCAAGTGAAATGCATGCTCAATCGGATTCAGGTCAGGTGATTGACTTGGCCATTGCATAACATTCCACTTCTTTCCCTTACAAAACTCTTTGGTTGCTTACGCAGTATGCTTCGGGTCATTGTTCATCTGCACTGTGAAGCGCCGTCCAATGAGTTCTGAAGCATTTGGCTGAATATTAGCAGATAATATTGCCCGAAACACTTCAGAATTCATCCTGTCGCTTTTGTCAGCTGTCACATCATCAATAAATACAAGAGAACCAGTTCCATTGGCAGCCATACATGCCCACGCCATGACACTACCACCACCATGCTTCACTGATGAGGTGGTATGCATTGGATCATGAGAAGTTCCTTTCCTTCTCCATACTCTTCTCTTCCCATCACTCTGGTACAAGTTGATCTGGTACAAGTTGGTCTGTCCATAGGATGTTGTTCCAGAACTGTGAAGGCTTTTTTAGATGTTGTTTGGCAAACTCTAATCTGGCCTTCCTGTTTTTGAGGCTCACCAATGGTTTACATCTTGTGGTGAACCCTCTGTATTCACTCTGGTGAAGTCTTCTCTTGATTGTTGACTTTGACACACATACACCTACCTCCTGGAGAGTGTTCTTGATCTGACCAACTGTTGTGAAGGGTGTTTTCTTCACCAGGGAAAGAATTCTTCGGTCATCCACCACAGTTGTTTTCTGTGGTCTTCCGGGTCTTTTGGTGTTGCTGCGCTCACTGGTGCATTCTTTTTTTTCAAGGATGTTCCAAACAGTTGATTTGGCCACACCTAATGTTTTTGCTATCTCTCTAAAGGGTTTGTTTTGTTTTTTCAGCCTAATGATGGCTTGCTTTACTGATAGTGACAGCTCTTTGGATCTCATATTGAGAGTTGACAGCAACAGATTCCAAATGCAAATAGCACACTTGAAATGAACTCTGGAACTTTTATCTGCTCCTTGTAAATGGGATAATGAGGGAGTAACACACACCTGGCCATGGAACAGCTGAGCAGCCAATTGTCCCATTACTTTTGGTTCCTACACCGTTCACCTGATTTGGATGTAAATACCCTCAAATTAAAGCTGAACGTCTGCAGTTAAAGGACATCTTGTTCGTTTCATTTCAAATCCATTGTGGTGGTGTATAGAGCCAAAAAGATTAGAATTGTGTCGATGTCCCAATATTTATGGACCTGACTGTATATATCCTCTACACACTGTAACTGCAGATAACTGACTCGCCTGTCTGCTCTATCTAACTCAATATAAATGACACTGTCTGTCTCTGTAAACTTTCTCGTTTCACAACTCCAACACGCTACACAAGGCCGCCGAGCTGGCGGCCTTATATAGTGTGGGGCGTGTACTAAACCCCCTGAGCCATAATTGGCCAAAGCCACCCTGGCTTTGGCCAATTACGGCTCTCCGTTTTTTCTGCGCTGTGATTGTCCAAAGCATGCGGGTCATAGTGCATGCTTGGCCAATCATCAGCCAGCAATGCACTGAATTATGGGCCGTGATGCGCCACTCGAATTTGGCGCGAACGGCCCATAATGTTCGATTTTCATCAAACGATCGAACAGCGGATGTTCGAGTCGAACATGGGTTCGACTCGAAAACGAAGCTCATCCCTAATGGAGAACAGTGGGGTAACGGCAGACCAAAACTAACCAGCAGCTCCTACGGGGGTAGTGCTACATTGACATTAATATAGAAAAAAACAGACAGATTTCAATTTTCTATGTAACAAAGCTTATTTGTCATCTGGCAAACACAGGACATGGTGGTACTTCACTATCTACAATACTTACGGATGAATCCTCTGTTTACTTTCCTCTTTTTTGTCTGTATTATCACTGCCAGTAGAATTCCAGCCATCACCATCAGCAGGGTAACAGTGATGAGAATTAAAGTGACAGTATCTAAGATGGAAAAAGAACAGATAGTAGAATACAGCTAATTACAGTACAGAATATTGTATCATTTAAAATGTAAAAATCAAAGGATTCTAGGGTGTGTTTTAGGTGTAACTGCCACTTTTGCTGGACAGCTTGGGTTCTTAAAGGAAATAGAAAAATAATAGATCTACTGGCAGGATCAGCAGGTAATAAAACTGTTAAACTGGAATTAAAACAATCAATTTAACTGTTTCCCCAAATAGTTACATTCAAGGCATGCTGTGGTTGATAACTGTCACAATTGCTTGTGCTCTCAACTGAACTGTCAACCCATTTAGGGTGGGTTCATAACTGATCACAGGTGCAATACCATGGCAACTGAAGATCTTACAAAGGCTAAGATGGCAGCTTTCTTGTCTGTAAAGGGTAGGAGGATTTAGTTCCACTTTACATTCAAGGCATTCCTTGAATGATGGTTGTTAAAGTGTCACTAAACCCACCTCATAAAAAACTATCAATAAATGGTGTATTACATGCTGTTCATACTCACTCAGTGACTATGAGATTTGTTTTTTGTATTCTGCAAAAAACCTGGTTGATCCTGCTGCTCTCTATCTTCTGTTCATGTCCCCAATTCAGCTAGGGATTTTGCAGCTGTGGTGGCAACTCTGCACATGCTCAGTTTTCAGTGAGTTTCTATGCTGAGCATTTCCTCCCTCCCTATCACATCAGAGCCCATGTGACTATAGAGTCACACATGTGGGAGTGAACACAGTGGTAAATGACAGCCCACTCCCTCACTCCTCCTTCATGCCCACTAACCAGCTAAACACAACAGGGGCTGGATATTTCATGTAGATAAATGGTGGCTTCACCTCCCTCTTATTCTAAAACACAGGCTGGAGGGGTGTAACACAGCCTGTGACTGGCAGAAATCTGCCCAAACCATGTTATTGCCAAAAAATAATAAAGATTTGATTTCAAATATATATTTAAATGACTATTTAAAACAGTTTATTGATAATAGTTATTAAGTATGTAGTGCAAGGGCCTGCCTGATTGCATACAAATTTAAAGTGTTGAGGCTTAACCTCATTATCACGTGCCTGGTGAAGGCTGGAATGTTGTGGAGGCCTCTCTTGCACCTCCCGCCTAACACTCCTGAATGTGGAGACAGAGAGTGTAAAGGCAAGGAGTGTCACGAGTGCCGTAGCAGCTAGCTGGCGATGTCCACTCTGTAGGTGGGTAGAACTGGTAGTCGCAGTCCTTGGAACAGGATGCAGGAGCAGCTTGGCACCAGAGCGTGAGGCGTAAGCAGAACCAGGAGAAGAGCAACAGTCAGTGGCAACGAGGCACCGATTCAGCAGGCAAAGCAAGTCCAGGAGATAGGCCAAGGTCGTTAACAGCCAGGCAACGTGGTACAAAGTCAGCAGGCAGATCAGATCTAGTAAACAAGCCACGGTCAGAGTAGTAGGTAACAGAGCTAGAGCAAGAGCAGAGGCAAAGTCCAAAGGCAAGCCGGTTCATACACAAGTAATCAGGTACAGAAGATAAGGTCTTGGGAACACAGAAACAAACTGAAAACCATTCAGCAACTGCTCACAGGGATAGAGTAGTTTAAATAGGCCACTGGGCGCCAAGTGCTAATTGGTAAATGCACAAATTCGCGCATGCTCACAAATATGTGTGCGATGAACTGGCACTGCATAAGTGACATTGGTCTTTCGCTCATTATTATTAGCACGTGTGCAATGTACATGAGCATTAATCTGCATAGGCCTTTTGGCGCTAGAAATCCGGTTTACATTGCACTCATATTATATGGTTTAGGTTAATCTAAAGGAACATTTACAAGAATATTGTATAATGTATGGCAAGCCTAAGATGCAAGCTTTAGATTTAGCAAAGCTATGTAATATGAGAACCTACCCAAACTATCTAATTAATCTGTATCCAATTAGGCAGACCTTTGCACTACATGCATGTTGGTAGATCTAAGGAAAAATATACAATCAGATTGTAACATGTGTGGTGGAGGACTCAGACAAACGGAGATTGTGTCAATGCTATTGACAGACTGCAACACATGCCATGTTTCATTTTGGTCACAATTCCACTCTAAAGTCCAGCTCAAGACTCTGCTTTTATTGCTTTGTATTATTTGGGAGATTTCCCTTCACTTCCTTACCACAAGACACAATAGGCAATGAGAGAAAATCTCTCAAATGTGAGTGCAAATCTCCTCTTAGACCGCTGTTACTGAAACAGGTGTCCTCGTTGGAACATTTCTGTGCTCTCAGCACAGAAACCTTGACTGCCAAGGACACATATGTGCAGCATGTAGACATTAAGGCCCACTCTCCCTTCTACATTCTCCTTGCCAATGCACATACTGTATGGGTTACGTGGTCGGCAGCTCAATAGTTAATTGAGGTTTAAACTTCAAACCAAAATGAGGGTTAACTAACAAGGAAGGGGAGACAGATTTCTTTTGGTTATGAAGGAGGAACATTTACCCCAATTCAGGGCCACCATGGTGTTGGGTATTGTGGAGTGTTTGGTGGAAGTAATGAAGCTCTCCGCAGTAGATGTCTCAGCATCCCCAGGCATTCTTGGTGTATGTGGAGGAATTGTGGTGACAGACGTAGGTAGAACCCAAAGTGTTGTGCTCTTCAGCTTGGAACATTGTACATTGTTCGTGGCCGATCCTGGTACAAGCGCTGTCAGGCCTAAAGCACTGCAACTGAAAAAGGGCACAAAAGAGACAACTTAACAAAACAGCCTGAGGATAACCAGAGTTGACATAATTTAGCATTTGAAACGGAGTGTATAGGCATACCCCATTAAAAGGAAACCTCATACAAAACATGCCGGTGGTTAAAGCCCAGCTGCTGGTTTAGGTCTAGGGAACAGTAAAAGCATTTCAACTTACCCAATCCTGTGATCCCCTGGCAGACAGCACTCCCCCACACCCTGTCGGTGGATTGTCCCTTTAGCGTCATAACGTCCAACACATTTGTCCTATAGATGTCAGAACCATAAACTGGCGGAGCGTGGGGAATAAAATGCTTTGTAGGATCAAGTAAGTGTCGCACCCTCTAGTGTGCTAGATGTAGATAGGTTTGTTGTTAGTGTAGATACAAATTAGTTTAGCTCAGGGCTAAGCCTAAGCTATGAATCTGACTCAGGGTAGGGTGACTCATCCTAGCAGCTTCTCTGGTGCCTCCCCCTGTTTTCTGGAACATTAGAGAATGTTCTAGACATAGTGGGTGGAGGTTAGGAGGAGCTGCTTGGCATATTTATGAGGGCATCAGCCAATCCCCAGTAAAGGGCTGGCAGGGGGCAGGCCACCTCATAAATAGGTATCAGTCATGCCAAGAGGGGCAGTCAGGTGGAAGATGGAGTTCTGAGGAGGCTGTCAGTGGCCCTTGAGGGTGCCTCCTGGTCTGGGGGGTTGACCTCAGGCCTGGGGCTCAGGTGCTGGAAGGATCCTACCAAAACACACGGAGGATGCCCTTCCTGGAGGCATGGGAGCAAGAAGAGAGGACAGCAGGAGCAGGTCAGCACTTCTGGGAGATCTCCAGAGAGTCAGCCGGGCTGGTGAAAGGGGCAGCTGCAGCCAGGCGGATTGGCAGTGCCTGAAGAGGTGGTGCTGGGTTTAGTAGCCACAGGAGAGATGCAAGCTGGACACTGAAATTCTGCTACACAACTAAGGGGCCTCGGGTTCCTGCCTGTAATGGGCCATTGCTTTCATCTGACTTAGTGACTGTCAGTTATATACACAGTGATCCAGCTAGGTTCTGCAAGCAAGTGTGTGCAGTAGGAAGAAGAGGAGCTGTATATAGAGACTGCATATAGTAAGAGTTGTCCCTGAAGTTGTTGATGAAGTCAGATGGGCATCCCATCCCATCCCCATCCAAGTTATCACCCTCAATAAATAACAAAAAAAATAGTTTTTCATGGACTGTTCTCTAAATCAAGAGTGCCTGGCTGTGCAGGGTGGGGTGGTCCCGTAACTTGCGGCTCCTTAGGGGGTAAGCGACATAAGTAAATCTTCTTTTCTATGCCCCCTAAACAAGCAATAAGGGATAACCTTGCAGCAGTTACTTTTATACTAGTTCTGGGTCAGAGACTCTTATGCCCCGTACACACAATCCCAAAATCGGACGACAGATCGTCCGTCTATTTTCGCTTACTAGTCGCAAGTAGAAATTTAATAGGTTACAAAAGTCACGAAAATTCTCGTACGACAGAAAAAAAAAAATCGGAAGTGATGTCATGTGTTGTAATGTATTTGTATTGTATTTTCGGACGACAACTTCGTGCTTTTCGTGCTTGTCCGATCTAATAATATCGGATGAACTGTCGTGATCGGCTCTCAAAAGCTCTGTACTAATGATCCGATTATCTTATGATCGCGTCGAAAGCGGTATTTTTCATCCGATTTTTCGATCGTCTGTACCCTAATCCTAGGTCTCTGACCCTAAGGAGTCGGGTTAGGTCCTTCCCTCTCCTGACCCCTTTATACTCACCCTGCCTGCACTCCCTCATTGCTTCTTTCTCCATCACGACACTGCTCAGTGCTCTTGGGTATGGAGGAACTTGAGACCTCCTGCCCTCTAACTGTGCTAGTCTAGGCCAAGGCACTGTTACATGAGTAAGGTCCCCACTCCGCCTGGTAAAAGACACCAGTGATTTTAGTGCTGGCTGTGCCGAATGAAGGAGTGGTGGGGGAGTGCATGAAGGATACATTTAAGGGGGTCAGGCTTTTGCAGAGACACTGTGCTGTAAAGGAAGGAGCCTTGTTATGGTGTCTCTTTAAGACTTGCTGCTTTAAAGTGGCTCTGTCATAAGAAAAAGCTACAGGGGCTGCCATTGCTGCCTTCTTTCTGAAAATACTATTAGCTTTAATATTTCTGAATCAATGACTTGGACCAAGCATGGTGTAGAGGAGCGTAAGAAGAGCATACTTTTTCAGGGCCAAATACGTAAAAAGCATTGAAGCCAAAACTTCAGCATGACAGCAATGAAAAAACATTTTCAAAGAAGAGATCAGTAATGGCACCCTTAATTATCCTCTTATGATAGGGAGATCAGACATCCCTGGATTGGGGACACTGTCCCCGGACCAAGTCTGTCCCCGGTTTTGTCCCCGGATTGGATATGAACAGGAGCTGGGGAAATTTCAGACAGTCAGTGCAGAATAAAAAAATAAATAAATCTGAATTACACACCCCCGGTCTGCCGCTCCTACTAGCACTAGGGTGTATTTTTTTTCCATTATCTGTGCCCCTTTCTGATGATCATGTGCTGGTCGGAGTGGAGGGAATATTTCTTCAGTTTCGGATGCATGCCCATTCAGTTTCGGATGCATGCCCATTCAGCTCCGCTCGCTGTTCTTCTGCCTTGGCTCAAGTCCCGGCCAGCCGCCTGCCTGTTTATCTCCTTGCCTTCCCTGGCGGAGTGATCTTCCTCCGCTCCCCACCCAGTAGTAGCCGGGGCCCCGAGAGTAAGACTTGACAAGATGTGAGGCGGGCGGCGGCGGCGACGGGCAGAGAGTCGCTGATTGCCGCCATTACTAGTAAAAAGAATATGTCCCCGGATTTCATTTTAAAAATCTGGTCACCTTATCTTATGACAGAGTCACTTTATGGCAGCCCGTTCACTTTGAATGGGCCGTCAGTGCTTCTAAATACAGTAAAAAACACACACCTGACTCTTTCTGCAACCCTGAGATGTGAATAGGCTCTTAGTATTTGACAAAGGAACCAACATGACAGCCAGGCAACCGGTATTCTCAGAAGAGGAGGTCGTCAATGGCAGCCTATACTATTCTCTAGTGACAAGTTTCTTTTGCAGATACTCTTTAGAATTACTCATGGTCATAGAAAAGGTATCACATTATTAAACAGTTACTGTATTTATTAGGGTATTTTTCAAAATGAAAACTCCTTCACTTACTTGGTCCATGGGCGGCATTTGCTGTTTTCTTCAGATGCAAAATGTCCATAGGCACAAGGCTGGCATTCTGCAATAAATAGACAGCTGTGGTCATTTCTAGAAGGGCCTATCATGTCATCTCCTAACATTTATGGACTGTTACAGACTCCAGACAAGGACTGAGAAAAACTGTTTTCAAGACCTTATGACCTTTTTTCCACCAGAATGTGCAACTATGACAGGTCAGCCAAACTTCTCTCCAAATGTGCCCTCGGCTGGAGATCCCTACTATAGCATGTAATCAGAATGCTTGCTGCCTGAAACAAGTAACCAATCACGTTAAACTGAACATGACAGGGAAAGTCTGCTATTTGTTATTTTTTTGGTCTATTAAATATACCATTGAAAATGTTTTGTTATATCTGTATGATAAGTGCAAAAAATAACTTGTGATCTTGCCAGAAATCCAGTCTACTAATTAATAACTTCCAGTGCCCTCTGGATGTTATGTGCTGTTATCAGTTTGCATTGTTCCCAGCTATCTCTATGGAATACAGAACACTTCCTTCCTATGTTATGGAGAATAAGAGAAGGGTAGGAGTTCCTGTTCTAGGGTTCTAGGGTAATATTGCTTTTTTTCTATAGATACAGTACAGTGAGTGAGCATTGTCACGCTAGGACAAGAAGTGTTTTTTGATCACACTATTCATTTTTATAAAAAGCAGTGATATGCAACTATGCCTAGTATGCCCTTATTGACTGACTTTTGGACTTTGTTTATATATTGTTTGCATTCAAATCCCTGTATGGATGCCTATAAAATATGTATATATTTAAATGTGTTTTTCTCTAAATACATTCACATGAGCGTTCATATTCTTCTCTTTGTTACTTCTAGTACATTAAAATGCCATGAATTCATCTCCTGAAGAAGCTCTTTTGGGAGCGAAACATGTAGAGAAAAAACAGTTCTATATATGTACTTCTTTAGAAACAATCAGATCTGTTGGATATGTATAATCTCATGTTTTTACTATTTTTGTAATAAAATTATTTTCCAATTTTCTATATTCTTGTGTTGATCAGTATTTGGTCGCCATATATATATATATCTTTGACAACGTTAAAATCCCGAGGCATGTGACCTCCCGTCCCTCTTTTTTCTTTTCAATTTCTAACTGGGATGTGGTGTCTGTATCTATATATGCTCATTTCTAGTACTATAAATCTAGGACAACAAGTGTGTTACTGGCAGAATCGCCAGTAAACTGCAATATATCAAACTTTTAATCTTGAGCTTGGGTACGCGTACATTTTTTGGTTAAGTCCATTAAAAGTGCATTTATATTTCAAACTAATTAACTAAATTAGTAGTTCTACTACTACAGTGATCACCACTTGTGCTGGGCAGTCACCCTGCTGCATAGTAACCACATAGTAACCACAGAGGTTGTTAGCTTGGCATGAGAGCCATTATTTTATAAGCTACTGCAAAGAACAATGTTGTTTTGTAATCTAAAGTAACCAGTGAGAGATTAGCTTTCATTAGTTTGCCTGCTCTAATCCAATAAAGATTGGTCGCTATGAGTTGTAGCACACCTTGGTTTTTTTTTTTGCAGTATTAATAAAGTTTAAGAAATGGTTAAAATGTTTTTTGCTGTGTGTCCAGTTGGGGGCATTCCCTATCACTTCCTATCCCAGAGACACAACAGGAAGTAAGAGGAAAATTCTGCAAGGTGGGGGGAATTCCCATCTTATACAGTTGTCACTGGAACAAGTTTCCCAAATGGAAGACTTATCCTCACTGATATGAAATATATTGATTACAAATGCCCTTGGGTGGTAATCAAACACCCCAGTTAACGATAGTGCCACGTCCTATTGAATATTGGTATAAAATGGATGTGAAAGGATGGACTTTGTAGGCACGTACGTAAAAAATATAATAATTTTATTTCACATGATGTGACATATATATTTTTTTACAGTTGCATCTAATTATTAGAATACAAAAATAGAAACATAATATATTATAAAAGAAAGATCACATGGTTGATCCCAAGGAGAGTTGCTCAGTGTAAGGAACCTTCTTGCAATGGTGTCTATAGAATAGATGCCCACGCTTGTTCAAGAGTATCTCCTGGGTATGGATCCACGGAATCCTTAACTTGGGTTAAAATATTTAGCTCGACATGTTTCGCGATATTGACAAAAATCGCTTCCTCAGGAGCTTCAAATACTTGGTGCAGATAAAGGGGAGGTTTTGGGGGAGCCACTCAGACCATAGTTGTGAACAACAAGCAAACCACCACCCCACTAGATGGAATTGGGGCGGATGACCGGCACCACAAATCTCAAATAAAAAGCCCAGATATCCAAATGGAAAAATATGGGGGTGTACCAGGTAGATTTAAGAAAAACAGTTACAGGGATGGCAATTTTGGATTTAACACCCGTTTCTATACAGTTGACAATGGTCACTGTGGACAAATTGAGAGGGTGAATTTTCATAGTGGGTGACACCAATAAAAACATGCCTATAATCTATCCTAGAAAAAAGAACCCCTTGTTAATGGCTCCCACTTGCCCTTTAAGGGGTACTAAACACAAGTGGGCTTCCTGACTGTGAGAACTGTGAATTGTTGTCACACTGGTCACATGATCAGCAGCCTGTCCCAGTGGTCCCCCATTATAAAGAGTGACCTGGAGTTGTTGACAGCTTGGTCACTGCGCAGGGAGCACGCAGGTGAGTGCGCTTTGTGAACAAAAGAGCGGAGCTGGCTGATGCAAGTTTGTGGCACATATGCATTACACTGGCAGGGATGTGTTAAAAGGAAAATTAATAAAAATAACAAAAAGACAGGAACTACACACGGCAGATAATGATAACATTGACGTTCCAATATTAATATAGAACTCACTTTTATTTACTATCTCTTTCCCGCGGTCACAGGTACAGGCTGTTCCTCTCTCATTCATTGGTGAGCTTCCTTCAGGGCAGATACAGACGGCATCTGAACTTTTGGTACATGGCTTTTCTTCAATGCTTCCTTCAGAAAAGAATCAGTAAAAAAACATTCATTTTATATCTTTTATATCAAAACTGATGTTTACTGACCTGCATTTTTAGAAGCGCATTTAGAAAGTAACTCCACAAGTGTGATAGCGTAAGGCAAGCCAATGAAATAAACAGTAGATAGTATTCATTACTTATCTTCCCCCATTCCAATTGTACAATAAGACATAAACATTGCCTTGCTTCAGATCTGCATTTAAAATTAAACTGAATATTATTATTATACAGGATTTATATAGCGCCAACAGTCTGCGCAGTGCTTTACAACATGAGGGCAGACAGTACAGTTACAATACAATTCAATACAGGAGGAATCAGAGGACCCTGCTCGTTAGAGCTTACCATCTAGAACAGGTGACATTCATATATGGGAGCTGTCATATCTTACTAAGCCCTGGTTCACACTGGTGCGATTTGACATGCGATTTGACATGTCAAATCACATGTCAAATCGGCGATATTTGCCGCAAATTGCGGGCAATGGCACCGTCCTAATCGGTGCGAGCCGCATCTGCGGCGCTGCACCGATTTCAAAAAGTAGTTTCTGTACTACTTTTTGCGATTTCGGCCGCAATTTACATTGACATCTGTGTCAGATGTCTTTGTAATCGCGGCTGAAATCGGGACTGCCAGCGGGAGTGAAATCGTGCGAGTTCAGCTGAACCTGGGCAAAAGATTTATATTTTTGTCCATCAAATCATGAAATTTGGGTGCCCCTGGAAGAAGTAAGCTTTTACGAAATGGACGTAGGGCGGAGCGACGCACTGACGTCACCTCGTGCTCCATACGATCTCATAGGGACGGGTATCTGAATGTGCACCGGCCGGCACACCAGATTTAAAGGCTGTTCTTTTATCAACTTAACTCTAAGTGCAACATGTTAGATTTTTAATAAAGGTTTTAAAACGTTACTACACCATGTGGAGCGTCTCATATCTTTTCCATATTGGATGTCTGCTGATGACCTGTTGATCGGGTATTACCTAATACAACGCATCTGCATCTGCTGATTGGTGGGGAGAGTGGATCTGTTACATGCGGTTTTTGATTCTTTGTCATGGGGGATCAACACCAGCTGGTAAGAGGCAACTTCTACTAAATGGTGGTGGATCTACACGTTTATTTTGGATGCAGTCACTATATGGACAATTTTTTCTTCACAGAGCACTGGTGTTTTGATCATTATTTGAGTTACGGACATTTTGGACACTGTTTTGTTGCTCACCAATGGACTTTATAAAAGTTTTTTCAATTATATGTTAATCACTGATTACCAATGGTATGTTTTTACATGTTCACAATCTGTGGCAAATACCAACACAAGGTATCTAGAGGTATCTAGAGTTAATCAAAAATTTTTGGTTTACTCACTGGTGTTATAATTTCTATATCAATTTCTAAATTTAAACACCATTGTAGAAGTTTATGGGATAGCGCGATTGTTTTTTCTTTCCACAACTGTTTCTTGTATCTTTGTTTACATGCCAGTCGCAGCTCCCCTTCCACAACCGTGACGCTACTCACGGCTATCCAACCAATTTCTGAATTAGCGCAGTTTTTCTTCTTTTTTCCTGAAATTTACACAGCCCTGCCAGCATAGCCAGGTTGGTGACTGGACTTTTCTCTTTTGCAGTCAAAGCAATTCAGCTTGGTCACCGCCCCCACCTCAAGCCTGTGATTGTGACCTACTTGGACACTAAACAGACCACCAAACAAAAGAAACAAAAATATTTCCTGTCCCTGAACAGTTAAGAATCTTGTGACTCCTCTCAGCATCATGTCTAGAGGTGACCAACAGAGACAAAACAAGAAAAATGTAATACAATCTAAAAACTTACAGGCTTGGTGCTGCCCACTGAAAGGCCATTTTTACATCTGCAGACTCTCTACTAGTCTGAAAAGCAATCCATGGTAGATCGTTTTTTAGAGGTAGGTAGAGCAGCGGCTTCAGGAGGTGTTCGGGAGCTGATCCCACCCAAGTGAGATTTTTTTTATTGAAATACCAAATCCCAGCCAAGAATTAAGCATTTGGCTCATGGTTGCAGCACTGTCCTATTTACATCAATGGTCAAGTTTAACAGGCTGTGCTACCTGTTAGACTTGGCAAGCCAAGGTAAATTTGTAGTGGCCATATAGCAAAGTATTGTTGCCATTGCATGTGTACACACCCCTTTGGCTGCCATGTCCACTTGTATGTGGGCAGTCAAGGGGATTTAAAAATCAACCATCTGTTTTTACCACCCCCAGGTCACCCCTGCCCTGGACACTGACCCATGAATGCCATAATCGTGACTACAGCACTGCCTGGCCCTAGGCAGATGGGAGCCTGGTTCATCTCAATCTGAGGTCTGTACCACCTATGGGAAATCTGAGGAAGGGGGGAGACAAAATATTATATTATGTTTGTATGATAGTAAACTTATTATTAACATATTATCTAGCCATGGAAGGGTCAAGAAAAAGAGTGGACCAGGTACTGGTTAAAGATCAATACAATGGAACCTTGTGAACCTTGTGAACAGAAAAGTCGTTAATGTATCCTGCAAAAAACAAGTTCTAAAATAAAGTAAAAATGCATAAAAGAAACAGAATAAAGTGTTGAGAACAACAGCAAGACAACAAAGTAAAAAGAGACAATTGCGCCACCTAGAGGAGAATATTATATCTTGCATTTAACTCCACTAGTAATGTCAGCTTCACCTGCTTCACCGGGCAAAATCCATTACAGAATTAGAGGTATTAAGCCTAAAGGAAAATATTAAAGGCTAAGTTCACCTTTCTGAAAATTTTACACCCGTATTTAGTGTGTAACATGCAACATGTTCAGCATCCTCCCCATGATCCCCTGAATCTCTCCATAGTAAGGAGCATTCTTCAGTTTACCCTCTTGGGTCTCGTTCATAAGTGTGGTCAAGGTATTGTGAAAATAGGTGGTTGAGCCTCAGTTGTATCACCCCTGACCGCTGAGCTAATGGTCATGTTAGTACACAGCACCGTAGTTTATACAACCTGTCACACTTGGCAGGCAGTACCACCACTTATTGTGAGTGACCTACTGTATTCAAGTAAATAGGACTGCACCCCAACCACGCTGTAACCCCATTCATTGAGGAAATGAAAAGCGTTCTGTGAATGGGGGCTGTGCCAAGCAAGCGACCCCCCCCCCCCCCGTTCACAAGACAGCAGAGCAGACCCTCAGCATGGGTGCTGGGAGCTAGTAGAGATTACTGTAGTAGCAGTGCCTACTACAGTGATTTCCAGCATCCACAAGGATTGAACAAGTTTGGAAACTACAGAACAGGTATGGAACCTATGGCATGGAAAATACAGAACAGGTATGGAGCAGTGGTGGCTCGACTATTAGGGGCGCACGGGCACCGCCTCCTATCCATGTGTCCGGCCCAATTATCTACATACAGGGCGCCGCAGGCATGGATTCCAATAGGGGGGAGTTCTATAAAGCACGTGATTCAAGCCAGAGGCTCTAATAGGCTTCAAAAAAGGGTAGTCTCAGGGCGCAGAGCACTGCCCACCTAGTTGTGTGACAATAGCAAATGTATATTCGCTATTTTCACACTGAACCTCCTCCCTGACAAACAGGAAGCGGGTCATGAGGCCTGTTTCCCGATTGGCCAAAACACCAGGCGATCCTATTGGATGCCTAGGAGGAGGTGAGCACGGCCGGAGGAGAAGACCAACTGACCCACCAGCCTCCAATGTTACCATGGATAGCTCACTCGCGTGGCTTAGCCATTCACCACTCCTCGACTCGGACAGGGGAGGGAGGGGAGATCGGAGTCATTCCGGGCAGGTAAGAGCAGTGTGCATGATTGCAACTAGCATGCACGTCTCGTTCCAGACAAAGAGAAGTGAGGGGGGAAGGATAGGTTTAGGAGCTCATGGAGGACGTTTACAAGAAGGCAAAAAACACAGTAAAGCTGACCATAGATAGATAGAGTTCACCTTACCACTCCTTACTTTACAATAAAAAACATGGCAGAAAGATCATACTAGGCTTTGATTTCACTGCTTACCAGTGCCACAGATTTTGCATATGCTGCATTGGGCTCTGTAGTTTGCGGGGTTAAAATGACCTTCACGACATTTGCTGCATGTTGATGCTGAATTGTATCTTGTGCACTCCTTAGTTATTTCTTCACCTGCATTAACACCAAAAAAAAAAGACGATAAAAACTTGCAAGGTAACCGCAATAAACAATGTTACTTTATTATCACTGTATCACAAACATCAATGAGTGAGGGCCCGTTCATACTAGTGGACCCTTTACTGCAAGTTTATTCCGTATGGCCCCCAACACACCTTGCAATGGATTTGCCTACAGTGTGCACGCACCATTTTCTGCCTCCATGCCACAATGCACTTTAGTGCGTTGATACGTGTTGCGTTGCGATGCAACACACGCTCGTAGGCATTCTGCATTGGGGCGCCTATCATTCTCAATGGCACTGTATAGAACTATGTGTTTAGGGTTCATTCACACCAACAAATTTATATCACATGCTTTACTGAAGAGCTTGTTAAATAATACATTGGTGCAATGTAGTGCCATTAATTCTGAATGGCAACCCAACACACCTTGCAAATGGACGCGTGTTGCAGTACAGCACAACTTGCTGCACCACACGTTTACCGGTAAGGTGCATTGGAGTGTAGGGTAGTATAGTGGAAGAAAGGACAGAACAAGCAGCCTGAATATTCATGGAGCTATAGCCAATCCCTGGGGAGGTGTGCCCAGAAGGTGGAGAGAGGGCTCACAAATAGTCTGATGCCTGAGCAGTGCAGTGCAGTGTTTCTGGGTCCAGTCCAGCAGGAGGAGACCCCTTTGCAGGGGCTCTGCCCCCGATGTAGAGTCCCTAAGAAAGTTTCAAACAAGACACCCATGTCCCAGCTAGGCTTAGCTGGGGGGGTCTATTCTCACATCTATTGTCCAGGGATCAAGTAGGGTCAGGAGGAAGCTCACGAGAGAGAGCCAGGAGGAAGGTGGTTTGGAAGTGTCCAACTATCCTATGGTGGTGTGAGTCTACATCTCCCTCACTGGGAGGAGCCTGGTGGATGTAAGCAGGAGCCAACCAGAGATCCTGTGGCTAAGTGAGTAAATGACCCCCAAATGCTGAAGGGAAGTGACTGTGTGTTGCTTTTAAACTCCTGAGAAGAACCAAGATATGTGTGTGTGAGCCTCTCAGGCTGTATGGAAATTAAGTTCTGTACCCACCGCTATGAGTGCTGTCCAGGAAGGGAGCTCGTCTATGGTAGAGAGTGATAGGTGTCCCGGGAGCCGCACAAAGCCTGCTGTGTGATAGTGAATGGCAGTCTCAGTCTCTGGACCCCCGCCAGGCCACACCCCCAACACGTTTCACGCTGCCCACTGGAGCTTACTCATGGGGATGGACTCCAGAGGGAGTACAAGTCACCAGAAGCATTAGGTATCCTGTGGGGCATTCAGTCTTATGCAGAGGTGCAGCCAGCAGCTTGTAAAGAGCAGCCTGAAGTTGAGGAGTCCTCAAATTGTTCAGTCGCAGATTATCGAGGCATCTCATGCTCCCTACCAGTATCCAAGTTCATTAATAACAACTCTAAAAGCACCTGTAGACTGTTTTCTGAGTCAGTGACAGAATGAAGAAAATGCTGTGTGTCTGGCTGTGTGTCCTCTGAATGGGGAAATAGGACCAAATTCACCAGCGGCTCCTTAGGGGGTGCTCTACACATATATATTTTATTTGCTGTTTTTTCCCCTTTTCAGAGATTTCCTATCATTCCTGTCTAACTCCTGTCATGTGATGAGGACAGGCAGTAAGAGCAAATCCCCCCCACACGGGACACTAAAAAAAACAACTGACAGATTGTAACCCTTCCTATCCAAAGGTAAAGTAAAAAAAAAAACACCTTGGGCTGGAGTTGGGCTTTGACAACACACATATGACCATGTTGTAATTTTGTGCTTAAAGCGGAGGTCCACCGAATTATTTTTTTTTAAAAGTCAGCAGCTACAAATATTTCAGCTGCTGACTTTTAAAATAAGGACACTTACCTGTCCAGCGCGCCCGCGATGTCGGCACCCGAAGCCGATCTCTGCCTCGGCTCTCGGATGCTGCCGCCGCTATCTTCGGTAAGGGAATCAGGAAGTGAAGCCTTGCAGCTTCACTTCCTGGTTCCCTACTGCGCATGCGCGACTCGCCCTGCACAATGCCACTGGTCCCTGCTGTCTTCTGGGACCCTTGTGTCTCCCAGAAGACAGCGGGGGGCAGACGTGGCATAGATTCCCGCAGATAATGCAGGGATGCCCAGAAGTGGTTGCAAATACCTGTCTTAGACAGGTATCTGCTCCCCCCTCCCCCCTGAAAGGTTCCAAATGTGACACCGGAGGGGGGGAGGAATCCGGACAGCGGAGGTTCCATTTTTGTGTGGACCTCCGCTTTAATGATAGACAAGTTGGACTTCCCCTTTAATTAATATTATTTACATTATTCGTCCTTAAAAAAATCAAATGATCAAGTCTACGCATGATCAGAAACAAAGTACGACCTGGAAGAAGATGGCAACAAAATAATAATGGTAAACACAAATGAATGATCGTATGAAGGATAATAAAAAAAAACTTATGGAGATATAAACTTTTTTTTTTTTTCCTGCAAAAATATGTGGATTTAATATTTTTTTCACAAAATTGTGAACCTATCCTTTAACCACTTGACCTCCGGAAGGTTTTACCCCCTTTATGATCAGGCCATTTTTTGCTATTTTGCACTGCACTAATTTAACTATTTTTTTTTATTATTATTATTATATAAATGAAATAATCCAAAAATGTAAAAAACAAACAAAAAAAAATAACGTCTGCTATAAAACATATCCAATAAAAACAAATGTAAAAAAAAAATCGAATTTCTTCATAAATTTAGGCCAAAATGTATTCTGCTACATGTCTTTGGTATAAAAATCTCAATAAATGTATTTATTGGTTTGTGTGAAATTTATAGTGTCTACAAACTATGGTATATAAACTGATTAATTAATTAATTAATTTATATTATAGTAGTAATTGTGGTGATTAGCGACTTAAACTAGTTTGGCAATTCTGAATCAGACTATGAACTATCGGTATTTTGTTTTGTTTGCTGAATATAAACTATGTTTTTTGTTTTGCCTGTTTTTGCAAATAAAAGGACTGTTTGCTTTTACCAACATGGCTGATGAACCCAGGCTACCTTATATCACACAAGAAAAAGTTTACAAGTATTCAGATTATATCTTGGACAATGACTAAAGGGTTATGATTAACAGCTAATATTATTATAAATATTATTGTTACCATGATTCATTTCCTTAATTTTTATGGGATAGATGCCTATATAATTATATTTTACTTAAAGGGTAACTCCACTTTCGTGGGAGAAAAAAATATCAAATAACAAAAATAAAAAAAATAATATAGCATATACTATTGCGACACAAGTCATATTGTAATTGAATGTTATTAAAAATTACATTTCCTTTTCAATCCGTAGCTCTGTAATTTTCTGTAAAATGCAATGCAATATGGCTACTTGGAGGTGCTCTGTACACAGATGGTATACAGAACGTTCCCTGAAAACTCCCTGCTCGTGTGATTGGCTTACTGATTTTCCCAGAGGTTTGCACTAAGATACAAATCAGATTTTAAGCATCCCCTGCAACAACAATGTCATTTTTGGTGAGATACACCCAAAGGCAACCCGCATCTAAAGGGATGCAGACCCTGCCAATTTCCTCATTAGAGCCCTGCAGGTGCAGCAGCTGATTGATCATTATAAAATCACTCTCATGCAGATTTACATGAACACAGACAAACAAACAGCGATTTCTTCAGAGTAACAAAAAGTGGGGATCTACTACAAAGAGTGTAAAAATACCTTGCAATGTACATATATCACCCAGAGGACAAAACCACAAAAGTGGAGTTACTCTTTAACC
Organism: Rana muscosa; assembly: GCA_029206835.1. NCBI lineage: Eukaryota > Metazoa > Chordata > Amphibia > Anura > Ranidae > Rana > Rana muscosa. The sequence goes on along the minus strand of CM055124.1, from coordinate 188,007,583 downwards.
GAAAAACATTTGTTTGGCTAACTAAAATTCCCTTTGGAAAATTTTGTGTGAACAGCGGACATCGGATTTTGAAAGCAGTATACTAATAACAGAAAATGTAACGATCGCTCCGTTAATAGATATTTTCCTCCGATTTTCTAATAATATGTACTAGGCTTTACAGTCCCTAAGTAAAGCTGAACTCCAGCAATCTCACAAACGCTACCTCTCAGTGACCCCCCCTGCATGGGTTAAATGCTCATGGAACCTAGGCTCCTGCACAAGCTGTAAGTGGCTGTAGGTGGTTCCTCAGTGGGCAGGGCAGGGCTATTAACCCTGTATTGAATGGGAGCAGCCCCGGAAAAATTGGCTGCTCAATGACCGGGGCATTTTTTGCGATTCGGCACTGCTTGACAATTGCGCAGTCGTGCGATGCTGTACCCAAACAAAATTGACGTCCTTTTTTTCCTACAAACAGAGCTTTCTTTTGGTTGTATTTGATTATCTCTGCGATTTTAAACAAACAAAAAAAAAGCGACAATTTTGAAAAAAACACAATATTTTGTACTTTTTGCTAAAATAAATATCCCCAATTTTTTTAAAAAAAAGCAATTTATTTCTCAGTTTAGGCCAGGGGTGCCCAACCAGTGGCCCGGGGGCCACATGTGGCCCGCGGAGCCCTCTGATGTGGCCCGCGGCCTCCTGCTCTGGGAAGGCGGATCCCAGCCTAGATTGCCGGTCGCTGACGATAGAAAGACGATAGTCTTAAATTGGAAAAAAGTAGAAGCTCCCTCGATAGCACATTGGAAAAATCTAGTAAATAATAATCTGCCATTGTATAGGGCAGGGGTGCTCAACCAGTGGCCCGGGGGCCACATGTGGCCTGCGGAGCCCTCTGATGTGGCCCGCAGCCTCCTACTCTGGGAAGGCGGATCCCAGCCTAGATTGCCGGTCGCTGACCCCCCCCCCCATCCCAGAGCATCAGTTTTGTGAATGAAGCCAGTGGTAGAGGAAGCAAGCGACTGCAGAGCAGAGCTGCATAAGTCGATGCTTCCTTTATAGCGCTGGCTCCTGTCATAGGCGGAGTGATACCAAATGCGCTCTGCCTGGGACAGCAACATCCGGTGATACCTGAATGGAAGACTGTTATTAAAGGTAAGCTTATTACTTAAAGTGGTTGTAAACCCGTAAAAGACCACTTTTACCTACAGGTAAGCCTAGATTAAGGCTTACCTGTAGGTGCAAGAAATATCTCCTAAACCTAAACGGCTTAGGAAATATTTGCAAAAGACAGGCACCGATGTCTACGGCACAGGCGCACTGAGCGTGCCATTTCTAACGGCGATCGTGCCGTTAGTGGCGGCTCCCGCGCGCATTCACCTCTATGGAGCTGTAGATGTAAACGGACTTGTCTGATTACACCCGCCTACCTCCAATCCGATCTGCTAAAAAAACAGAAGGGGATCTGTCCCCTTCCATCTGGGAGGATCGGTGGCCCCATAGTAGTATAGTGGGTTGTGTCTGCTCTGCATATGCAGAGTGGACACAGACCTGTCATCTGCCCGCTCCGCTCATTGTGGCCCGCGACCAGTTACTAAGTCACTTAAGTGGCCCTCGCTCTTCAAAAGGTTGGGCACCCCTGGTTTAGGCCGATATGTATTCTTCTACATATTTTTGGTAATAAAAATCGCAATAAGCGTATATTGATTGGTTTGCGCAAAAGTTATAGCGTCTACAAAATAGGAGATAGATTTATAGCATTTTTATTATTATTTTTAGTTTTTACTAGTAATGGCGGCGATCTGCGATTTTTATCGGGACTGTGACATTATGGCGGACACATCGGACACTTTTGACACATTTTTGGGACCATTGTCATTTATACCGCGATCAGTGCTAGAAAAATGCACTGATTACTGTAAAAATGTCACTGGCGGGGAAGGGGTTACCACTAGGGGGGCGATCAAGGGGTTAATTGTGTTCCCTAATGTGTGTTCTAACTGAAGGGGGATGGGACTGACCTAGAGGAAATTACAGATCGTGGTTCCTAGCTATTAGGGACTCACAATCTGCCTTTCCTCACAGAACAGGGATGTGTGTGTTTACACACACACACATCCCTGTTCTGCCTCATCGTGACCGCCGGTCATGAGCATCGGCACCCCCACGATGCAGCGGGCTCGCGCGTCTGCTAGCCCGCTTAAAGCGAACGACGTACAGCTACGACGGTTCGTGCAGCAGAGCCAACCTGACGCAGTATATCTGCGGCGGCTGGTCCGTAAGCGGTTAAAGTAGAACTATAGGCATAGCTCTGAACTATTCCTGATTTGCAGGGACTGTCCCTGATTTGGAACATTGTTCCTCCTCATTTGTCCCTCATTTTAGTCTGATCTATACAGTTGTATATAAAATGCACTTTTTAGCCTAAAGCGGAGTTCCACCCAATTTTTGACGATCACCTTAATAGCATTACATACATTGTCAAATGGAAAAAAGAAAAAAAAATTCTTAAGGGTTACCTGTATAGCCTTGTTTTCTATGGCGTTTCCTGTCTCAGCCACCCGTGGGTATGGTCGTCATATCTGGCGGCGCACTGTCTCCTGGGAGCTATGTGTCATTATTTCCAGGAGTCAGTGTGGCTAGCTGCCGCTAATTCTCGCGTTCTTCCGAAACCGGAAGTGACGCGATGACGTGTTTTGTGTTATCTTTGTTGCCATCACAAAGGGGCGGGAACTTCCGCCGCCCGCGCCGTACAAACTGAGCATGCGCGGGAACGAGCGGTGCATGCTGAAAGCTAAGCATCACCATATACAGGAAGTTTATGCTTGTGGGCTTCACATGCCCACAAGCAAGATGAAAACTACCATTACGAAATTTTATAACTCAGTTTTTAGTACGAAACCGGACATCGTGGGAAATATTATACTAAACAAGTGAGTGTAACATTGACAGTATATTAACTTAAGAATTGTTTAAAAGAGAAAAAATTTAATTGTGGGTGGAACTCTGCTTTAAATGTAAAAAGCCAATATAAATATATAGTAGCGGTACAAAAAGCACTTGTGGGTTTAACCAATAATTTTTTTGTATTATTCTCTTTTAAGGGGGCGTGGCAGGGGGTGTGTCCTATGCCCGCAAACTTTTGCATTTTTGCTAATAGGTGGCCATCATTCTGATCGCAATAAAGTTGTGAGGTATGCTATGTGCAATTTTATTTTTATTTTTTATTTTGGATAGAGTATATAGGTTATAACTCCTGTCAGACTTTTTCGCCATCTGCGCCCCATTGCAGAGATTTACCTTCACTTCCTGTCTCCTAGCCAAACAGGAAGTGAGAGGAAATTTAGGAGAATTCCTTGGGGATCCCTGGGTCACCGGAACTAGTGTCCTCATTTGAAGATTTTGCCTCTTTTAATTTTTTGGGGACAACCCAAAATTTGTGATTTTGTTTTACCTTTACCTTCAATGATAATGGTAAACAGAAAAAATAGAGCGGGTGAATCGTCTTAATAGGGGCACAGACAGTAATAAAAACTGACAGTGTTCTAATCCCTCTCCACTCCATCCAAAACTAAAAAAAAAGTTTTGCCTTTAGTTATACTTTTTATTGCTGACTGTGTATACATCGATTTCAATGGTAAAATATTGAATCCATTTTTGGCCAAAGATCCAATATCCTGATTTCCAAGGAGCACCAAATGTTAGTAGATTCAGCACTGCCCACTGGTGTCTTTGGGGAGAAAAATATCCATTGAATTCTACATTGGGCTGCTGCAGCTGAACAGAGGGAGACACTGTGCTTTAAGCCATCACTAACCTCCTTCTAAAAATGCTAATTGCCTCTCTATTATGCTGTACCTTTGGTTTAATACCTTCTGAGTCAATGACCTGGAAAATAATGAAGTTCATTGAGGTCTCACTAAAGTTGAAACACTTTACCTGCAAGCTATATGGGTTAGTGACTTAAAGGGTTCCATTTATAAAAATAAATAAAAAATGAAGCTTATTGTATCAGCATCCACACAGCCGTCGTGAATAATCCCCATAATTTGTCCAATTTTTATTTCCTATTATTGCCAGCTCTAACCAGTGCCCATAATGCCGTATTTTCCAAATTTAAGTATTTCAGGAAAATGCCACATTATGGCCACTAGGTGGAGCTGGCAATCATATTAGACAATCCATCCACATAGAACAAAACACAGGGACTTTAAGCCCCCTTTCACACGGGGGCGGGGGGGCGTTAGCAGTAAAGCGCTGCTAGTTTTAGCGATGCTTTATCGCTGTTTGGCAGCGCTATTCGGCCACTAGCGGGGCACTTTTAACCCCCACTAGTGGCTGAGGAAAGGATTAATAGTACCCGAAAAGCACCGCCGCCAAATCGTTTTGCAGGCGCTTCGGCAGCGGTGCCCATTCATATAAATGGGCAGGGGGCGGTGGAGGAGCGATGTGTACAGCGCTCCCACTCCACCCCAAAGATGCTGCTTGCAGGACTTTTTTTCCTGTCCTGCAAGCGCACCGCCCCAGTGGGGTTTCACACTGGGGCTGCAGAAGAGGCAGTTTACAGGCGCTTTTCAGGTGCTATTTTTAGCGCCAAAACGCCTGTAAAATGCCTCAGTGTGAAAGGGGTCTCAAGGTGCCAGACAGATGCAATATACTACATCCTGATTTAAAATCCATATCAAATTGTATTAGGTACATTAAAATAAAAAAATATTTGATCATAAAAGGTTTGAATATAGATCACGTGCGATCCAGGTATACAGTACAGCGATTTTTGCTCAACATGTTTCGCCATATTTCCACTGTGGGGAAGTGGTCTTCCTATGACACACTGATATCCCTATAACAGGAATGTTTGGCTCCTGCACTAATACATACCTACCTGGTTTGACATCTAGGGTAAGAAGGTAGGAACAGTCTTTCAGAAGATTTAGTGTAATTCTGTTGTATATGAACTGATAATGTATGAATATAGATATTAGGGCTGTATGGCCCCATATGATATTGTCTCTAAATGTATACTCTTTTTGTTTACAGTGAATACCTTAAAAAAGTCATTTAAAAGCCTCCTGAAGAAGTTATGTCTTGGTGAAACATGTTGAGCAAAAATCGCTGTACTGTATACCTAGATCGCATGTGATCTATGTTCAAACCTTTTATGATAAAATACTTTTTTTGTTTTGTTTTTATGTACCTAATACATTTGATATGGATTTTAAAGCATGATGTAGTATATTGCAATTGTCTGACACCTTTAAAGTCCCTGTGTTTTGTTCTATGTGGATTCTCTAGTTTATGGGATGCGGTGCCAATGCTCTCCAGACCTCTGGCTGACAAATTCATTTCCACTAATCATATTAGACAGATTACTGGGTTTATTAGTGACAGTAGCGTGGATGTTAAAACATTTGCACAGCAATTTTTTTTTTAATAATAAATAGACCTCAACTTAAATATAGGGGATCTCTAATTGACAGCTAGCATTTATTTATTTTTTTAAAGAAAGATCAGCAACTGCCACCTCCATATTTCTCTCACCAAAGCTTTAACTGAAAAAAAAGAGCGATTAGTCCAGACAAAGTGGTCGCCTTTCTTGAAAAACTGCATTAAAAAATGTATTGAATAGAAAAGAGATCCCAGAACAGAAATGAGATCTGGAAAACTGTTATGAAGATGAACCTTGTGCGGCCAAAGCAAAGCCGCCTCATTTGGATTTTCACTGAAAGCCAGCAAATTTGACTAGCAGTTTCATTACGCCGTGGAAATAACGCTGACATTGAAAGTTGAAAGTGTCCTTTCTTTTCATTGTGGAAACATACAGCAGTAAAAGGAAACTGAATTATGAACCTCACGACATTCTGTGAGGTTCAAGTCATACGGTCTCTACAATGAACAGAAAGGGAAGTAGATGATCGGCCTACAGATGTTATCATATATTACATCTCAGAGTACAGAAAAGATGACTCCAATGCCAAAGTATATATAACATTCATATATAAAGTATATATAAGCTTTTATTATTTTATGCAAAAATTTAATTTTTTTGTTTTGTTTTGTTTTTTTAAATGATATACTGTAAGCTATAAAGGCAAAACGCTCTTTGTGAAGTGCAGTAGGAGCCAGAACTCATATTTCATCTGATTTCACTTGTAAGGATGCAACAAACATCTACACATAAGAATACAATTTGTCGTGTTTTCCCGAATATATGTGGTTCCTATCGCCACCTAGCTGCCATAATGTGCGGAAATTGAAGAAAGTTTGGACAGCCGCACTTCAAAAATAGTTCCTTTTATTGTAAAATCAAATCACCAAAATACATGCCACAGCAAAAAAAACAGATGCAAGTTGACGCGTTTCACACTGTAGTTCAGTGCTTATTCATAGCTATGATTTTAAATATTTGATTTTACAATAAAAGGAACTATTTTTGAAGTGCGGCTGTCCAAACTTTCTTCAATTTCCCCATCTTTATATGCATTGCCTGCACTCACGGCTTTGAATCCAGTGAGAGGTTCAGCAGTCACATCGGAGCGGTAACTCTTTTCCTCTAGCTGCCATAATGTATTGTATTTATGAAAAAAAGAAATCATTAGACCCCTTTCACACTGAGGAGTTTTTCAGACGTTTTGCGCTAAAAATAGTGCCTAAATAAGGCCTGAAAAACTCCTGCCCTGCAGTCTCAACTTGAAAGCCAGAGTGCTTTCACACTGAGGCGATACGCTGGCAGGACGGTAAAAAAAGTCCTGCTAGCCGCATCTTTGAGGCGGTGAAGGAGCGGTGTGTTTACCGCTCCTTTACTGCTGCTGCCCATTGAAATCAATAGGACAGCGCGGCTATACCGCCGGCAAAGCGCCTCTGCAGAGGCGCTTTGCGGTGGTTTTTAACCCCTTCTCGGACGCTAGCGGGGGTTAAAACCGCCCCGCTAGCGGCCGAATAGCGCCGCAAAAACTACGGTAAAGCGCCGATAAAAAGCGGTGCTTTACCGCCGACGTACACACCGCCCCAGTGTGAAAGGGGCCATATGGCCACGTAGTGCAGACAATATATGAACTACATATATTAGAGAAAATATGGCCATTTTCATTCTAAATGTGTGGATGTTTGTCACATCTGCATAATAAATGCCTAAAACATAAACCTAAAAGTGTACATCTCTGCAATACATTCACATTTACCCATGTTTTTTGGGGAGAGAGTTTGCATTCTGGGTTTTTACACATGCACAGGTTTACAGAAGTACAGAATTATACCCCCATACAGTCATTGATGTATGGAGTTTTGGCAGTATGCAGCATCTCTGGCCACCAGATGGGGAGATCTGTGTGAACTGTACATGATTGGGCCACAGGTGGCTGTGTGCATAGCCCTAAACCTGGCTAAACACATGTAGATTTCACTTGTTCAGCCCCCCCCCCCCGGGGTGAACAATCGATCAGATCTTACATTCATGCTAAGCAGCCAGCTATTGTATTCAGCAGGGGCTGCTAGCACCCGAATAGTTTAGATACAGGCACTGTTTGGCTGAAAATTTGCAGACAGGCTTCTTCCTGTCTGCATCATTGTGCTTGATAAAAGCGAAACTTTCAATTGGCTTTTATTCAGTGGAGAGGAGTTTACAAAAATTGCCAAAAACACACTTGCGTTGGTGGCCATCACCCCCCTGAAAAGCAATTCGCAGGGGAATGCCATTGATAGGCTGGGCGGCTGGGAGGCAATATGACTCGCCTCCTCACCGGGGAGATCTGTGTGAACTGTACATGATTGGGCCACAGGTGGCTGTGTGCATAGCCCTAAAGCTGGCTAAACACATGTAGATTTCTCTTGTTCAGCCCCCCCCCCCCCCCGGGGTGAACCACCTATTTTAACCTTTGAAAGACCACAGCTGTGTGCATTACACACGGCTGTAGTGTGCCCCATTCACCGTGGGGGTGGGGTGACATTTTTCTGTGCCGGCAAAGGATCATGGTCAGGGCATGTGTACTATCCCATTTAGTTGGGTTAGGGTGGACAGTTGGGGGGGGTCAGTAAAACCATAGCTCCCAACTGTCCCTGATTTCAAGGGACTGTCCCTGATTTGGAACAAAGTCCCTCTTTCCTCCTCAATTGTCCCTCATTTTGGTCTGATCTATATAGTTGTATATAAAATGCACTTTTTATCTTTCAAAAGAGTTCCCCAGTGCTAAATCTTTCATCCAATTTCTAAATTGGTCCATTTGTAAATTCCAAAAGCCAGTATAAAGGAATAGTAGTGGTAAAAAAGCACTTGTGGATTTAACTATTATTTTTTTGTATAATTCTCCTTTAAGGAGGCATGGAAAGGGGTGTATCCTATGCCTACATACTAGTGCTAATAGGTGTTCCTCATTCCCATCTCAAAAAGTTGGGAGGTATGGTGAAACCATGCCTCAGCCGCCTAAATATGATGAAGGCCTTAGACGCAACATGTTTAAATCAACTGGAAGCCGATTCTTTCCCTGTTAAGAATCCAACATTAAGGATGGTCACCAAAATATGGCAATCAGCTAAGATAGTGCTGGGGTATAAGGGTTTAAAGGAATACTCCCCCGTTTGGGACAATAAATACCTGCAAAAAATCCAAGCTATGGGGAAGATCAAGGAATGGAAAAAGCTGGGTATAAGCAGATTGGCTCAATTATATGAGGGCACTACATTGAAATCTTTTGTAGAATTAAGTAGAGAGTATGGTTTACCAAACACTTTATTTTATAGCTACCTACAGGTTAGACATGCCTTGCAAGCCCAATTTCAAATACATCCAGTGGTATGGCAAAAATTCCCTCATCTCCAAAGGTTAATTTAGACAGGACCCTCTAAAGGCCTCATCTCAGAATTATACACACAGATTTGTAGCAGAATTATAACTGGGGAGAGAATAGGGAAAACCAAAGGGAAATAGAAGGATATAGGCGTCATAACAGCAGAGCAATGGACAAGGATACTGGAATTGGGGCCATTGGTGTCACTCTCCCCATCGCAGAAGGTATCTCATTTGTTTTTAGTGCATAGAGTCTATTACACCCCAAAGAGATTGCATATGTTTGGCAGGAGATCAGATGATATGTGTCCCAGGTGTCAAGAAACAGGAGACCTTATAAACATGATGTGGAAGTGTCCGAAATTATTTAGTTACTGGGCCGAGATACTTGAAATCATAAATACAACCTTCGGGACCAAACTGGAAACGGAGGTTAGAATATGCTTACTGGGATGTATGGAGGAAACAAGTGAGCAAACAAGCACTATAGAAGTAGTATTGAGGTGTCTGTACCAGGCGAGAAAATTAATAGCACAAAACTGGCAATCACTGAAACCACTGACATCTGACGAATAGGTCAATGTGATAAATACGACAGTATGAAAGGAAAAGGTAGTCCTTACTAGACGGGGTCATTTTAATAAATTTAAAAGAATGTGGACATCCTGGTTGAGTAGAATGGGTTGCCCGCCTTTAGGATGGGGAGAAAAAGATCAGAGTAGGAGCCGGAAGTCAGCCTTATATGTAATAGGGAAAAGAAGAGAGAGGAAACAGCAGTAAATCAGAAATGGCAACCCCTCTAGAGCAGCAGTCATCAACCCTGTCCTCAGGGCCCACTAACAGGCCAGGTTTGCAAGATAACTGAAATACATCACAGGTGATATCATTTGCTGCTCAGTGATTGCAGTATTCTAGTCTGCATCTCCCCAAGGTAATACATAAAACCTGGCCTGTTAGTGGGCCCTGAGGACAGGGTTGATGACCTCTGCTCTAGAGAATAAGAAAATAGCGATGACGCTGGCTATAGGATATTTGTGTGATTAGTCAAAGTTTAGGGGGGGAGGGAATGAGAGGGGAGGGTAAAGGGAGAAGAGGGTATTTTAAGGCTAATACAATGTGCTGTAGGTATTATACTGGTGTTGTATTTTAATGTTTTGTATTGGAGAAAATAATAAAGAATATTGAAAATTAAAAATGTAAAAATATGATGAAGGCCTCAGACGCAACATGTTTAATCCAACAAACAATCGTACATTATGAATAAAAGTAGTGCTTTGAGTTGACAGCTAGAAAAGGTCTACAGAGTATGATCCTTTTCCATCATGGTCCATCTCAGCTCAGACCATAAACAGAAGTGGAATGGCCTGTTTTTTTTTGTGTTACTTCACATTCATAGTTCCGGTTTCCTTTCACCATGGGAAACCCCTATAAACATCAGTGTAAAATGTTAGGTGAAGTTTTGTCCATGATTCAGTAGACAGAAAGTCTGGTTGGACAAGTACCCCGAAATCTTTTTGCATATCCTTGAAAAAAATATGTCTTCTATGAATAAAACAAATGCAATTTCAGCTTAACAATGACTTTCTTCTTTACTGAATTCCAGTGAAAGATAAGAACATTTCAGAGAGAGGAGTATAGGGCTCTCTGCTTGGACTCCAGTGTGAACTTTCGGGCCCCTGAAGGGAAAGTTTCACAAAATAGGCCGGCGTGTGCAGATAAGGTCACAGACATCGGGCACCACTGATGGGGGAAGTGGGATTAATGGGCTTTTCCATGTTCAGCAATAGCGTTATCTCTTGTGGTCTGAAGAATGCCTGACCGATGGGTTTTCCCACTTATCAGACCCACTAGGTAAGTTAATGTTTTTATGCAGTAATAGAAAAGGGTAATAGAAAAATAGAAAAGGTGGAAAAAAAATTGCAATAGAGACTGAAAGAGAATGCATCATTTGTGTAGTTTCAAGGTCCATCATTATTTAATTCATAAGGCAAACAGATATTATCAATTAAAAAACACAATATAGTCAGTTATGTATTTTGCAAGAAAAGTTTTATGATAATTAAAGGGTATCTTTAGGTAAAGCTTTTTTTTTTAGGGCTGTTACTGATTAAAATTTTCGTGTTTTTTTTTTAATTGATTAATTGACTAATTTCGATGAATTATAACGCACATACAGATTTTTTTTTTTTTTTTATACTGTAATGTCCACATCTCCCCCATACTGTAATATCCACATCTCCCCACATACTTTAATGTCCACATCTCCCCCCATACTGTAATGTCCACATCTCCCCCCATACTGTAATATCCACATCTCCCCCCATACTGTAATGTCCACATCTCCCCCCATACTATAATGTCCACATCTCCCCCCCCCCCATACTGTAATGTCCACATCTCCTCCCATACTGTAATGTCCACATCTCCCCCCCCCATACTGTAATGTCCACATCTCCCCCATACTGTAATGTCCACATCTCCTCCCATACTGTAATGTCCACATCTCCCCCCCCCATACTGTAATGTCCACATCTCCTCCCATACTGTAATGTACACATCTCCCCCCCCCCATACTGTAATGTCCACATCTCCCCCCATACTTTAATGTATACACCTCCCCCCATACTGTAATGTCCACATCTCCCCCCATACTGTAATGTCCACATCTCCCCCCATACTGTAATGTCCACATCTCCCCCCATACTGTAATGTCCACATCTCCCCCATACTGTAATGTATACACCTCCCCCCATACTGTAATGTCCACATCTCCCCCCCCCATACTGTAATGTCCACATCTCCCCCCATACTGTAATGTCCACATCTCCCCCCATACTGTAATGTCCACATCTCCCCCCATACTGTAATGTATACACCTCCCCCCATACTGTAATGTCCACATCTCCCCCCCATACTGTAATGTCCACATCTCCCCCCATACTTTAATGTCCACATCTCCCAACATACTGTAATGTCCACATCTCCCCCCCATACTGTATTGTCCACACCTCCCCCCCATACTGTAATGTCCACATCTCCCCCCATACTGTAATGTCCACATCTCCCCCCATACTGTAATGTCCACATCTCCCCCCATACTGTAATGTATACACCTCCCCCCATACTGTAATGTCCACATCTCCCCCCCATACTGTAATGTCCACATCTCCCCCCATACTTTAATGTCCACATCTCCCAACATACTGTAATGTCCACATCTCCCCCCCATACTGTATTGTCCACACCTCCCCCCCATACTGTAAAGTCCACATCTCCCCCATACTGTAATGTCCACATCTCCCCCATACTGTAATGTCCACATCTCCCCCCATACTGTAATGTCCACATCTCCCCCATACTGTAATGTCCACATCTCCCCCCATACTTTAATGTCCACATCTCCCCCCACACTGTAATATCCACATCTCCCCCCACACTGTAATATCCACATCTCCCCCATACTGTAATATCCACATCTCCCCCCATACTGTATTGTCCACATCTTCTCCCATACTGTAATATCCACATCTCCCCCCATACTGTAATATCCACATCTCCCCCCATACTGTAATATCCACATCTCCCCACATCTCCCCCCATACCGTAATATCCACATCTCCCCACATCTCCCCCATACCGTAATATCCACATCTCCGATTGTCTGCTCTTACCGGAATAGACAGCAGGCAGACCCATCCGCAGACGACACAAGCAGGCGGGTGATGATGACGTCAGCGCGCCGCTACTAGGCCACCGCTGGGTGTACCAAGATGGCCGCTGCTCCGGAGCTAGGCCGAAGCCGCGGCCTTTCCTATGGGCGAGACCGCGGAGCTCAATCCGTGGATCATCCCGATCAAAATTATTTTGATCGATCAAAGAAATTAACGATTAATCGAGCAATTAATTGTTAATTTCCGCAGCCCTATTTTTTTTTTTTGGATGGTGTGGGGACAAATTTACTGTCTGTGTCCTCCATTGGGGAGATTCACCCCTCTACTTATCCTGGTAATCATTGCCATTGAGACATCAAGCGAAGGGAAGCTTCCTGATGACGCTGGTTATGCGAAATGCATTGAGCCTGCGCGTCCGCCATAGTTGGCGTTAGGGTTGTCCCGATACCGATACTAGTATCGGTATCGGGACCGATACCAAGCATTTGCGCGAGTACTTGTACTCGCGCAAATGCTCCCGATGCTTCACCCGATACTTTTTTTTTTTTTTTTTTTGTGGCCGGAGAGGGCGGGAGGAGTCAGTGGCTGGGGAGGGCAGGAAAAAGGGCGGGGGAGTGCGGGCGGAGTCTGGCCAGAGAGGGCGGGAGGAGTCAGTGGCTGGGGAGGGCGGGAGAGGAAAGTGCGGGCGGAGTCTGGCTGAAGAGGGCGGGCACAGTCGGTGGACGGAGTCCGCGGGCGGAGAGCGAGTCCCTCACCTGCAGTTGAACCTGGTAAGCTGGCAGGGGTTCAGGGCGCAGCCGCATCAGGATCGGTGACCGGTGCTGTCACATTCGGTCGCCGTCAGCGGCTGAACGTCCCCACGCCCATCTTGGTACACTCTGCACTCGGCTGCAGTAAGCAGCAGCAGACATCTTGTTACACCCAGCCCGAGCTATATGGGCTGGGTGTAACAAGATGTCTGCTGTTGCTTACTGCAGCCGAGTGCAGGGTGTACCAAGATGGGCGTTGCAGCAGTTTTTTTTCTTCTTAAATCCTGTGTCATTTCCCCTCACCCCCCGCAGCATTTCAGTGCCAGCCACCTATCAGGTAGCACTTGTGGGTACTATCAGTGGAATCAGTGCCATCTACCAGTGCCACCTATCAGGTGGCACTGGTAGATGCCACTGATTGCACTGATAGGTGGCACTTATGGGCACTGATTGCACTGATAGGTGGCACTTGTGGGCACTGATAGATGGCACTGATTGCACTGATAGTGCAATCAGTGCCATCTATCAGTGCCCACAAGTGCCACCTATCAGTGCCATCTATCACTGCCCACAAGTGCCACCTATCAGTGCCCACAAGTGCCACCTATCAGTGCCCATAAGTGCCATCTATCAGTGCCATAAGTGCCACCTTTCTGTGCCCATAAGTGCCACCTTTCTGTGCCCATAAGTGCCACCTTTCTGTGCAATCAGTGCCACCTTTCTGTGCAATCAGTGCCACCTTTCTGTGCAATCAGTGCCACCTATCACTGCCCACAAGTGCCACCTATCACTGCCCACAAGTGCCACCTATCACTGCCCACAAGTGCCACCTATCACTGCCCACAAGTGCCACCGATCCGTGCCCACAAGTGCCACCGATCCGTGCCCACAAGTGCCACCTATCAGTCCCCATCTTTCAAACTGTCACATGACATTGAAAAAAAGTATCGGTAATCGGTATCGGCGAGTACTTGAAAAAAAGTATCGGTACTTGTACTCGGTCTTAAAAAAGTGGTATCGGGACAACCCTAGTTGGCGTAATTTCCTGTTGGGTCTCGGGTAGGACTTCCGTTTGTTGTACCGCACGTCGGCTTGCACCAAGCAGCCTGCAGCACACACTAGACTGTTTATGTTGGTGCTAACGGCAGCACCCTACAATGTAAGTGCAAAATCTTTTTTTATATTAATTTATCTGTTAATAAACAATATTACACTATCTTGGAATATTATACTTCCCGGTGGTTTTTAATGAGAGAAGGAGATTTGGAGGGCCAGTTGTTGGTGCAATTGTATATAGCAGTATATACAGTATCTCACAAAAGTGAGTACACCCCTCACATTTTTGTAAATATTTTATTATAACTTTTCATGTGACACTGAAGAAATGACACTTTGCTACAATATAAAGTAGTGAGTGTACAGCTTGTATAACAGTGTAAATTTGCTGTCCCCTTAAAATAACTCAACACACAGCCAATAATGTCTAAACCGCTGGCAACAAAGAGAGTACACCCCTAAGTGAAAATGTCCAAATTGGGCCCAATTAGCCATTTTCCCTCCCCGGTGTCATGTGACTATTAAGTGTTACAAGGTCTCAGGTGTGAATGGGGAGCAGGTGTGTTATATTTGGTGTTATCGCTCTCAATCTCTCATACTGGTCACTGGAAGTTCAACATGGCACCTCATGGTAAAGAACTCTGAGGATCTGAAAAAAGATATGTTGCTCTACATAAAGATGGCCCTAGGGTATAAGAAGATTGCCAAGATCCTGAAACTGAGCTGCAGCACAGTGGCCAAGACCATACAGCGGTTTAACAGGACAGGTTCCACTCAGAACAGCCCTCGCCATGGTCGATCAAAGAAGTTGAGTGTACGTGCTCAGCGTCATATCCAGAGGTTGCCTTTGGGAAATAGACCTATGAGTTCTGCCAGCATTGCTGCAGAGCTTGAAAGGGTGGTGGGGGAGGGGGGGTCAGCCTGTCAGTGCTTAGACCATACGCCGCACACTGCATCAAATTGTTTTGCATGGTTGTCGTCCCAGAAGGAAGCCTCTTCTAAAGATGATGCACAAGAAAGCCTGCAAACAGTTTGCTGAAGACAAGCAGACTAAGGACTTGGATTACTGGAACCATGTCCTGTGGTCTGATGAGAGCAAGATAAACTAATTTGGTTCAGATGGTGTCAAGCGTGTGTGGCGGCAACCAGGTGAGGAGTACAAAGACAAGTGTGTCTTGCCTACAGTCAAGCATGGTGGTGGGAGTGTCATGGTCTGGGGCGGCATGACTGCTGCCAACGCTGGGGAGCTACAGTTCATTGAGGGAACCATGAATACCATCATGTACTGTGACATACTGAAGCAGAGCCTGATCCCCCTCCCTTCAGAGACTGGGCCGTAGGGCAGTATTCCAACATAACGACCCCATACACACCTCCAAGACAACCACTGCCTTGCTATAGAAGCTGAGGGTAAAGGTGATGGACTGAAAAAGCATGTCTCCAGACCTAAACCCTATTGAGCATCTGTGGGACATCCTCAAACGGAAGGTGGAGGAGCGCAAGGTCTCTAACATCCACCAGCTCCGTGATGTTGTCATGGAGGAGTGAAAGAGGACTCACCTGTGAAGCTCTGGTGAACTTCATGCCCAAGAGGGATATGGCAGTGCTGGAAATAATGGTGGCCACACAAAATATGGATACTTTGGGCCCAATTTGGACATTTTCACTTAGGGGTGTACTCACTTTTGTTGCCATCAGTTTATACATTATTGGCTGTGTGTTGAGTTATTTTGAGGGGACAGCAAATGTACACTGTTAGAGCCGGTTCACACTAGGGCGACTCGTCAGGCGACTCAGCCGCCTGACAAGTCGCGCTCCGCTCTCTTCAATGGAACCGTTCTAATAGGAGTGACGCAAGTCGCTCTGAGTTAGAAAAAGGTTCTTGTACGACTTTGGGGGCGACTCTGGGCGACTTGCATTGACTTCAATACAGAAGTCATTTTGCAAGTCACCTCTGAAGTCATCTTCAGATCGCCTTGCCGAGTCGCCCCCAAAGTCGTGCTGCCTGTGTGTGAACCGGCTCTTATACAAGCTGTACACTCACTACTTTACATTGTAGCAAAGTGTAATTTCTTCAGTGTTGTCACATGAAAAGATATTATAAAATATTTACAAAAATGTGAGGGGTGTTTAACAGTGGCGGCAGAAACGAATACTTCCCCCCCTGCGATGGCGATCATCCCCCCACCTAAACGATCCCACCCCCCGGGAGATGGACAGCGGCAATCACAAAACTCCCTGGCCAATAGGGGCTTCCTGATTGGCCAGGAGGAGAATGAGGAAGAAAATAGCATATATCCATTCGCTATTGTCACCAAGTGCGAAGCCTATTAGGGCCTCTTAGGGGACCGGACACATGGATAGGGGCGGCCCTGCGCCCCTAATGGTCGGACCGCCACTGGTGTTTAACATTTATGGTTGGTAAGTGTGCATTTTATAGCACTAATAGAAGGAGATGTAAGCATTTTATATTTCTAATGCCCCATACACACGATCATTTTTAATGTCATTTTTAAAACTGACGTTTTTCTCGTCATTTTTTTTCTTGTTTCCTCTCAAGACTGTCTTGCGTACACACCATCATTTTAAAAAATGTTCAAGAAAAGCGCAGTGACGTACACCACGTACGACGGCACTATAAAGGGGAAGTTCCGTTCGAATGGCGCCACCCTTCATGTTAGTAAAGTTTGTTGAGAGACGATTCGCTCTTTTCAGTCTAGTGCTTTTCAGTCCGTTACAGCATGACGAATGTGCTATCTCCATTACGAACGCTAGTTTTACCAGAACGAGCGCTCCCGTCTCATACTTGATTCTGAGCATGCGCATTTTTTTCACGTCGTTAAAGCATACACACGATCGTTTTTCACGTCGTTAAAAAAAACGACATGAAAAACGACGTGAAAAAAGAGAGCATGTTCGAAATTTTTAATGCCTGTTTTTCACGTCGTTAAAAATGCTCTGGAGCCTACACACGATCATTTTTAATGGCCATTTTTTTTAATGGCATTTTTAACGGCATGAAAAATGATCGTGTGTATGGGGCATCAAGCACGGTGGTTGGAGGATTTTAAAAAGGACTATTCACACTTTCATATGGATTTTCAAGATTTACAATTTTTTATGAATTGCTCTTCATGGACCTACGTTAATTATATTGATTTTTTAAGTTTTATTTGCCTTGAGAAGCTGAAGGGGTTTAGTAGCGCCTGACTTTTTATTCACTATAGTTTAAAGGTGGGTTACCCACTTAAAGAGACAGCTGCACACGTTTAATCACATTTAAAGCAGGGTTCCACCCGCAATTTTTTTTTTTAAAAGTCAGCAGCTACAAACACTGTAGCTGCTGACTTTTAATAAGGACACTTGCCTGTCCTAGGCGCCCGTGAAGTCGCCCCCCCCCCCCCCAGGCCGATCGCTCGATCGCGGCATGTCCCCGCGCCGCCATCCTCACTAAGGGAAACAGGCAGTGAATCAGTTTCCTACTGCGCATGCACGAGTTGCGTGGCGCTTTGTGAATGGGTCGGCTGCTCTCTGGGATACACACAGTTCCCAGAAGGCAGCGCACCCCATTCACCAGAAGACACCCGAGTAGGACGAGGAAGAAGACCAGCCGTGGAGGATGAAGAGGCAGATAAAAACTTCTGAATAGCAACCACTATTTCTGGTAAGTAAAAAAAAAATTTTTTTCACATTTTTTTTTTCAATTTTATATTAGATTTTTGGTAAAAAAATAAATTCAGGGTGGAACTCCACTTTAAACACAATTTTTTTTTATTAATTTCACTAGGTTATTATAGTTATACTATTATTTTTGATCAAGTGAAGGGAAGCCCAAAATGTTAGAGTAGTCCTTAGGACTCTTTTGGATTTCCCTACTGGCGCTGTCTGCTCTTCCCCATAGCATGCACTCCCAAGGCAGGCTGTGTACATCCATAGACACACATGGTGCAGCTCGGAAATGCTGCCCCCGCTCCCTCCTCACAGGATTTGACTGACAGCAGTGGGAGCCTATGGCTTTTTTTAACATACTGTGACCAGAGCAATAAGTGTTACTATAGTAACACTATACTGCACTGGGAAAGTGATCAGGATTTTTTTTATTTATTTTTTATACACATTATGATTGTTTATACCAGTGAATTTCACTGGTATAAGCAAGCATTTTTACTGAATGAAACAAATTCATTGGCATGTATTGTGATTAGCTGTGATTGGCCACAGCTAATCACATGGTACAGGTGGGCTGTGATTGGCCCTCTCTGTACCATGTGATCACTGCGACCAATCACAGCTAGCAACACAATTGTACAGAATGGATAGCATGAAAGGAAGCCATCCATTGCTTACAATTGTCATGTGACCTTCTGTGATTGGTTGCAGCACATCAATCAGGTTATCGAGAACCGTGCCTCCCAGTTCCGGTTCGTAATTATGAGACCCAGAGCCAGTGGTGGGACAAGGCCATCTAGAGCCCAGGGTGAACATGCCAAACTGCGCCCCTCCCCCAAGATGTATGAGCATTATGTGTTAGCAGTGGCGGCTGGTGCTCAATTTTCTTGGGGGGGCCACAGCCCCCCTAGCCGCCCCCTACCCCCCAGCCAGCCAACCACATAACCCACCCCCCAGGTACTCACTTGATTGCCACTCCCCCGTTGCTTGATCAATCGCCTGTCACTTGCTAGGCCCCCCGCCAGCCCCTGCACTTACCCCATCCAGGTGGCAGCTTCTCCCCCGTTGTCTCCTCCCATGTCCCGGCGGTCGCTTCTCCTCCCGGCCAGTCAGGAGTTAGGACTCAAGGCCAATCGGGTCCTAGGACTCCTAGTTAATCGGGACTCAGGACCCGTTTCCTGGTTGGCCGGTAGGAGAAACAGGAAGAAATTAACTCTGCGCCCCGAGCCGACCCTTTTTTAAGCCAATAAGAGCCTCTGAAACCATGGAATCCATTGGAATCCATGCGCCCTGCATGTAGATTAGGAACCGGGGCGCATGGATTAGGGGAGCAGCGCTCCTGCGCCCCTAATGGATGGGCCACCACTGTGTGTTAGCAAAAACCCCCCTCCCCAAAGAAAAACAAAATTAAGCACTAATCTGAATACTTACCCCCTAAGCATAAAATCCCCCTCCTCCCAGGACAAAGCCACCCCCCTGCTAAAAATCACCTCTCCCAGCACAAGTCTTTGCCCCCCCATCCTCCCCTCACAGCTCAAATTCTCTCCCCAAATCACCCCAGTGCACCCCGCAAAAAAAAATCCCTCCCTCCTAGCACAAGTCCTCTGCGCCTCAATTCTCCCCCCCCCCCTTGAGTACACATCACCCCCACACTCCCCCCTCCAGCACAAATCGCTCCTCCTAGCAAAGACCCCTCCCCCCAAATCTTCCCTCCTAGCACACATACCCCCCACTTATCTCTACTGGTACAAATCCTCCCCCACAAAAAAATCCCCTCCTAGGACAAACCCCCTCTACCATATCATCTCTTCTAGCACAAACACCCCAAATCCCCCGCCTAGCTCAAATCCTCTTCCCCCATCCCTCTCCCAACACAAATCCCCCAAATCACCTTTCCTAGCACGCCCATCCCAAAGTTCCCCTCCTAGAACAATTCTTACCCCCTGCTCTCCCCCAAATTCCCCCACCCAACACAAATCCCCCCCACCCAACTCCTTGTGGCGGACCCCCATCTCACATGATACCACAGTGCCCAGGGCAGCTACCCCTCCTGCCCACAGCCCTTGGTCACAGCTCAGTCTCTGTGGTGGGAGCATGTTTTGCAAGTCGGTCTTAGCACAAACACATCGGCACATATATGCAGCCCCATGGATAAAGACCCACTTCCCTCAGTCCACATATATATGATCATTCATCAGGAAGGTTCTAATAACGTTTAACAATGCAAAAATGATGGATTTCCCTTCTCTTTCCTTTCATACAGACATCTAAAAAAAAACGAATAGAGGTCTAACCTTTCTACATTCTGTTCACTTACTCTATTTACTTTCACCTAAATTATAATGATGGGCCAATAGAGATGTAGGATTTTATAGTAAAAGCAGTCAGTTTAGAAAACCAAGGATGTTTCAAGGGACCAACATCTGCAGGGGCAAAGTTTCTAAACCTGGGTGCAAACCGGACATCACACAGGTCAAGCCAGGCTGTCTGCTGCAGCTATAACTTCAGTCTTCAAAAAAACATTATGAGAACAATACAGAGCTCAATGAAACTTCCCACATACACAAAGCCTTCCGCGTAGTAGTAAGTCTCTCAGTGAAAAAAAATACATCAACCAGCGGCTTTTGTTAATAATGAACTATTTTTAGCAGCCCTTAGTTGCTCTTCTATACTTAGTCACCTAAAACAAGCTCTGAGGATGTCACTACACCACACTCTTCTGTACTATGGGGTTTTCCCCTTTAATTTGTTTTTCTTTCCATTTGATGATCTGAAAAAAAACGAAATCATTTCAAATGTAACCTGACAGAAATCTGTTTAAAAGTTTTGCTTAGACAAAGAACACATTAGGTTTTATTTATTTTTTTAAAACAGTGAAGATATTTATTTATTTTTAGGTCTGAAAGGAAGCATGTGACACCACAATTATAAATGGTGTGGATGGACAAATTCCCCCCTGCCAGAATAATGTATTTTGAAATCAAAAGACAGAGCACCAAGCAACAATCTCAAAAGTCCATAGTCTTTTATTGTTGAAAGTGGTATAACAACAGGATGAACAGTGGTAGCCAACATCCCTTCATCAGTGCTTGGGTGTAAAAATACAATTTCTCAAATGGCTGAAAACACTATATTGATGATGATTTAGATGACAAGGCTGTTTCGTCAGAGAGAGAGAGAGAGAGAGAGAGAGAGAGAGAGAGAGAGAGAGATTGTCCTCTGGGAGACTCTATAAAAATTATTTTGAGAAACTGCATTTTTATTCCCAAGCCCTGATGAAGGAGGAGGTCTTGCCCTGAAATGTGTTGGCTACCACTGCTCTTTTTTAACAATAAACGGTTAAAGACTTTTGAGATCATTGTTTTGCACCCTGTCTTTTGATTGCATTGTGCATGTCTTTATTTGCATGACCTCTACCTTTTGGGATACTTCACATTGTATGTGTCTGAGCAGCTGAAGTCAAGTGAGCAAGTTTCACTACCAATCTCTACCTGAGAGGAGTTAGATTTGAGTTCAGCACCTCACAAACATTTTTTTCTTGAGCTTTTATATTCCCACACCTGATATCACTGGCTTGCAGAATACCCAAATTGTACCTGCAACAGATTGGCCGATAACACTGTTTGGCCTACAAAATTCAGCCTGGCTCTGTCAAAGAAAAAATGATTGAGCAATTAACTTTTGTGAAGTTGGCAGGGCCACCACTGTTACCATTTTGTTGGATCCTCTGAATCAGCCAAAATTCCAACGAATATATGACCAGCTTAAAAGGTTGACCTTCCCCTCTTTCTCATTGTCTGACTATTGTCCCATTACTTTGGCAGGGGGCCCGGCCTAAATAGCCAACAGTGATGCACAGGGGATGGGAGATATGGGTCAAACCTTTAACCATACCTACCAGCTTTCTGAGATCAGAGAGCGGGATTCCCTTTACAGCAAAGTATGTAGTCAGAGGACATGTCCCTATCACCCCCCCTTGTGTGGACCATGAAGGATAATTATGGCAAAAACGTATGGCTGAACCCACAAGTACATTTTTCACCACTACTTTTTCTTTACATTGACTTTCAAAAATTCTGGAAAAGCCACAACACACATTGGAGTCCGTTTTATTTGTTGTTACATAAATTTCCTCCAATCACTGTCCAAATCTTGCAGCCTCAACCTCTGCAACATCTCCAAAATACGCCCCTTTCTAACCAATGACACAACAAAGCTCTTAATTCACTCCCTGGTCATCTCTCATCTCAACTACTGCAACTCCCTACTCTTTGGCTTACCTCTACATTGTCTATCCCCCCTTCAATCTATCATGAATGCTGCTGCCAGACTCATCCACCTTACCAATCGCTCTGTGTCTGCTACTCCTCTCTGTCAATCCCTCCACTGGCTCCCGCTCACCCAACAAATTCAATTCAAAATACTGACAACAACTTTCAAAGCCATTCACAATTTAGCCCCCAGCTACATCACTAGCCTAGTCTCAAAATACAAACCTAATTGTTCTCTTCGTTCCTCTCAAGACCTCCAGCTCTCTAGCTCCCTCAACATCTCCTCCTTTGCTCAACCCCAGGACTTTTCCAGAGCCTCTCCAATCCTATGGAACTCCTTACCCCAACCTGTCTGATTATCTCCTACTCTATTAGCTTTTAGACAAATCCTGAAAACCCTCCTCTTTAAAAAAGCCTATGCTACCCACACCTAATGCCACATACACACGACCGTTTTTAATGACGAGAAAAATTATATTTTTTAAAATGGTCATTAAAAATGATCGTGTGTGGGCTTCAGAGCATTTTTCACGACGTGAAAAACGGGCATGAAAAAATTGGAACATGCTCTAATTTTTCACGTCGGTTTTTTCATTGTCGTTTTTCTCGTCATGAAAAATGGCCGTGTGTGGGCTTTAACGACGTGAAAAAAAATGCGCATGCTCAGAATCAAGTATGAGATGGGAGCGCTCGTTCTGGTAAAACTAGCGTTCGTAATGGACTGAAAAGCGCGAATCGTCGCTCAACAAACTTTACTAACATGAAGGGTGGCGCCATCCGAATGGAACTTCCCCTTTATAGTGCCTTCATACGTGTTGGACGTCACCGCGCTTTACTCGAACATTTTTTTCCACGATAGTGTGTAGGCAAGGCAGGCTTGAGAGGAAGCACGAAAAATCACGTCAAGAAAAATGCAGTTTTTTTTCAATGACATTAAAAACGGTCGTGTGTACGCGGCATAACAACTGCATTTTTTTTTTCTCCATCAGTTCATCCCCCACAGTTATTACCTTTTGGTTCAAACTGTTGGCGTTATATAAATCCTGTATAATAATAAAATAATAATAAGAATTTTCACCCAAGTTTCACACAAATTCAGTTGCATGAACACATTTATAAATAGATCCAAGTTTTGAAGTATGTATTCAAACACTATTTTTTAATTTGCAATTTCAGGGTGTCTACGTTAAAAATAAAAAATACAATTCTGCTTTCAATAGATAAAAACACTCTAAATTTTTACCTGGTGTACCACACTATAGTCTTGCCTCATTCGTGACAGAACAGTTTTAAAAAGATATATTTAAAAGCCAAGATGAAAAAAGGAACTACTTTAGGATATAAATGTTATACACGTTTAGATGTTAAAATTAACATCATTGTGTAAGTTCCTGTGTGTGGTCACCTCCTTAAGAACTCAGACTAAATACTAAATTCTGATGAAATCATGCAGTATTACTTTTCTACTCTGTTTTTAGACAGGGGATTGTGTGCGGAGCTTAGTATACCATTTTCTAGGTTCTGTTGCAGGCTTGTAAAGTGTATCTAATGCCGCGTACACACGATCATTATTCACGGCGGTTAAAAAACCGCCGTGAATAATGACATTAAAAACGAGGGAACGGCTTGTTCCCCACACACGGTCGTTTTTCACGTAATTTTTCTCTTGTCGAGAAAAACGACCGTGTGTGGGCTCCGCGGCAGTGTTTCCCTATGGGAAAACTGCCGCGGAAAAAAATGTCGGAAAAAACATTTTTAATGCTGTTTTTCTCGTCGAGAAAAACGACAAAAAGCCCACAGACGATCGTTTTTCTCGTCGAATGGAAAAAATTTCATTTTTCTCGACGAGAAAAATGGTCATGTGTACGCGGCATCAAACAAAACTTTTTTGCTCGCTTTCAATAGCAAGGGAAAGCTTTATCTTGTATCTAAATAGAACTATTTCAGCTTTCGGTTGATGCTGGAGACCTAAACCACTGGACATATTTTTATCATTATAAGAAAAAAGTGTTGCACTATAATAAACATAAAACTGATAGAAGTGATCAAAAAATAAAAGTAAAAAAACATGAACAGTTCAAAATATTCCACAGTAAATAAGTGATCAGTCCCCTTTAAGAAGAGCATAACAAAATCTTCTCTCCTCATCCAGTATTACCAGTGAACACATTACCACAGTGCAGACAAGACGTAAGCTTACCAAATGAAAAGGCCACCTTATTCAGAGTGGTCTAAAAGCATTCCACTCAGATCACAATGCTGTTCCTCTCCACCGCTCATCAGACAGATGGTAAAAGCAGCACAGGCAAGAAAAGACATGTGAAGGCAAGCAAACAAGCATACCTCATAGGGTAGATATCTTCAGTACCGCACTTCCAAGTATAAAATAACATGCGCATATCAATATATTCCCCAAGCCAGCAACAATTACAGCAACTTTCAGTTACTGTACACGATGACATCATGGGGAGGCTCCACCCTACGAGTTTTGTCATAAACAAACGTCTTCCAGGTCACTGGTTGCCTATACTTTATTCACTGTGGAATATTTTGAACTGCTCACATTTTTTTATTCCATTTTTATTGGTCACTTCTATCAGTTTTTTGTTTATTATACCGCAACTTTTTTCTTATTGTGATACATTGGAGAGGATATCCTCTTTTGTGTTTGCTGCTCTCCCGCCCTTAGGGGAGATGGTGTACACATCCATAGGTAATATAGGGTCTCTGTCCCATGGGGGGATGGGGTCTCTTTCCCTAGGGGAGATGGGGTCCCTGTCCTCAAGGGAGATGGGGTCCCTGTTTATAGGGAAGATGGGGTTCCTTTCCCCAGGGGAGATAGGGACCTTGTCCACAGGAGAGATGTTTTTTTTTCCCCAGGTAAGAAGGTGTCCCTGCCCTAGGGGAAGAGGGAAGATGGAGTGGGATATGGAATGGTGTATGGAGGATATGTGGTCGTCTCACTCACCATTGCCAAGCTGCAGGGTGCTCATCCATGATCGCCTGGGCTCCCTCAAACAGCAGCACAGGCAGGGCGATCAGAATGCAAGGGAGATCTGTGTATGACGGGGGAGGAGGGGGGGTTCAGAGGCAAGCCTGCATTGTCCTCCGGGGAGCTGGCTCTCATAGGGCTGTACCTGTGTGCTGGAAGTTTGTTTGCTTGGGAGAAGTGTGCACCGGAAGGCTCTGCAAAAGAATGGATGGTGACTCGGGAGGGGGGGGCACTCTGGCTGGGGTGGACACTGGACTGAGCAGCGCTGTATGGGGCAGGAGAGAGGGACCTGGATGAGCCGGCTAAGGACACAGGTGGGCAATGTGAGACTAAATAAAAGCCAGTGCGGAAGAGCAAGGAGCTCTGTTACCTTCCCGATCCTCCAGCCACCCGGGCGCTGGTACTGCTACCTACCCAGCTGCTTATGCTGGCACTGCCTATATACAGGGGGACGCATGGGCCCCCTGCAGCATGGGGCCGGGTTGCAATTGCGACCCCCTGTGACCCCTGTAGCTACTCCCCTGGTGTGAGAGCTAAGGTATTGCTGCCTGACTAGCTGACTGCTAGTCTTAGGAAATTTGGAGTTATGCTTGGTGATGTCACTACTGTGCTGCTCACTGTTCTCCTTGCTGGAGGCTTTGACATGAAGAAGCAAAGCTCTTTCTCCACCAGGATGGCCACCTCCCATATAGAGACAGAACAATGCAGTTCCTCATTATAGCAGGAAAAGCCTGTTGTATCCAAGGCATTTTAAAAGTTAGGGACTGACTCCACCTATCATTCTCCCCCTATAACTAAAATATCCATTTTGGGAGGACTAGCCTTTTAATAAGTTTGTTTTACATTTTTGTCTTGACCAGATAAGCTTTAAGGAGAGTTTTTCCATACACATTTTCTTTTGTTAATGAAATGTGTTTAGACCTAATATAAGTTGAATGTGTAAACCCAGTTGCTAAAATCACAAAACTGTATATGGTTGTACAAAATAGTTTTGTTTTTTTACAAGCTTTTTCCGAAGCTTTTATTAAAACTGAAATCCTGGTGATCCTGCATTAAGGTCCTTGTCTAGGCACTTTCTGTTACAGTATAGGGTGACAGTGTTTTGTCCCTGTCATGCTGGCTTCTGATGGAGACTACAAGTGGCCATTTCAACACACATCACACAGGCATGGTCCACTGTTATCACCATTGGGAAACCCACACTGAGAAATGCTAGGCAGCCATTATTGGAGTGTGTGTAGACAGGAAGCAGCGAAAAAGAGGCTGCAGGAGATCAGCATGGCTGAGATACAACAAAGGATAAAAAGGTAAAAACAGTAGATTAGGGTTTACATCTACTTTAAGCTAATATTTTCTAACTAATAAACAAGATAATCAAAGAATATTGCATGAAGCAGCCTAGTTTACTAAACATGGGAGCACTCTGAGTAAACACATGAAAGAAAGCTTGAAAAAAATGCCATATTTGGGAATAAGTAACTAATTTCATCACTCATATCTGGAGTCCAATATCAGTCAACTCACATGTCTAAACTAAAAGTTCTCTGATGGAATGCATGACTAGGTCTGACATGAATACATGTCTGGATATGAACACTGCCTCCTGCTATTTGCTTTGATTATAAAATAGCAAATAAGAAAAAAGTAAATATTATTTTATAATATATTAGGATTGTCCAGATCCTTGTGAAAAAAGCTCAATATGAACTTTAAAGAAAAACTATTGGGGGGGGGGGGGGTCAACTTCAACATTTTTGTTCCAAGGCAGTCGCGCAGACTGAGGAACTCAAGAGCAGAAAACTCATCAAAAGGGTCCCAGAGAGATTTAAAGCGGAGTTCCACTTACAAGTGGAAGCTCCGCTTATCTGCCTTCTCCCCCCCCCCCCCCCTCCGGTTTCAATGGTGAACAGGTACCGTTTTTTGACAGGTACCCATCTCTACTTCCGGGAGACCTTGCCGCAGACCTCGCTGCAGGAAGTTCGGCCCCCTCCTCCTTCTCCCTCCGTCAGGTCATTCAAAAAGTGTAGCGCGTTTGGCGCATGTGCAGTAGGGAACCGGCTGTGAAGCCAAAAGGGTTCACTGCCGGTTTCCCTTACAAGGAATGGTGTCGGCAGCACCCGAGATCTGATAGACGGATTGTCATGGGCTCCCTGGACAGGTAAGTGTCCTAATATTAAAAGTCAACAGCTACAGTATTTGTATCTGCTGACTTTTAATTTTTGGAGGGGGGGGGGGTGCTGGAGCTCTGCTTCATGAAGCCATTAAAGGGATAACTCCCTAGGATCTCCCAGAAACTGAAATATTGGCCAAAGCATTTGTGTAAAAGTAGTAAAGTTTATCTTAAGTCAAAAGTCTGTATGCTATTTTTAAGTATTGAGTATGGATTGAAAATCACTGAGTGTATTTATATACTGTATATATACGGTATAAAATTAAAGATTCACCACTAGTCCAGTTAACTTGTGTGTATTTCTTAAATTCAGTTAAGCCAGTGGTTCTTAACCTTTTTTGAGTCACGGACCCTCTAAAGAACCTAATGAAAGCTATGGACCACCTCCCCAGAAATATTTACAATACAACTTTGCATGCAATAAATATATGTACTTTATTTTATTGAAAATGTATTGCCTCATACATATATAGCATAAAAAAGTACAAACAAATTAAAAAATCTTAAAAGAAAACTTTTCATGCAAAGCTTAATGACCATCCATTACAAACATTGATTTGTAAAAATTTAACAAAACAAATTTAATTCTGCTCAAATCTACTACTACTACCAGTAGTAATCACTATTCTTTCTACTACCATTACTACTACTATCTCTCTCTCTCTCTTTACTACCAGTAGTAATCACTATTCTTTCTACTACCATTACTACTACTACTACTATCTCTCTCTCTCTCTTTACCTAGTTTATTTCAATTAATGTAAATGTTATATTTTTTATCTGATCCTCACAGACTCCCTGAAACCCATTCATGGACCACTTAGGGATACTTAGACCCCAAATTAAGAACCTCTAATTTAAGCAGATTAATTTTGTTCACTAGAAAGTGAGATGACATCTCATTCATCTATGCCTCATTTATTATGACGATTAAAGCGGTTGTATACACCTTTTTTGAATTTTTACCTACAGGTAAGCCTATAATAAGGCTTACCTGTTGGTAAAATGAATATCTCCTAAACCTACACGGTATAGGAGATATTCACCCTGCATGCAGCCACTGACGTCAGCGGCGCATGCGCAGTGAAGGTCGGGCGAAGGTCTGGCGTATCGTGCCAGAACAGAGGACTCCTGCGCGCATGCACAGGAGTGACGTCATCACGGCTCCGGCCACTCACAGCGTCCAGGAGAGATAAAAGGAGCTTCCATAACCCTCAGGAGCCATTTAAAGCCCATTGCATTCTTAAAAGCCACCCATAACCACATGTATTTCATCTTCCACATTGACTCAAATGTATTTTTCTCCAGATTTTCCCAATGGAAATGGAAACTCTATTTTCTCTCATTCCTAACTGTGAGAAACGTGCCCCTTGGTGTGTACTGAGAGGCTCATGGGCTACTCCTGCCTGTCAAACCTAATCTAAAATAATGACTTCATGAGACTCTATTAAAAAGTTTTAAAGAAGGATTATTTAAAAAAAAAAAAAAGATATTATACTTTACCTTTCCCACTGCCCAAGATGTGGATCTTCTCTCTCTTCAGCAGTTATGGTGCAAAGAGAATCCTTTGTATACACACACACTTAGAAGAGCATTGGAGTACTGGTCCCCCACTGGGCACTGTGGTTCCTTCTGTTGGCCAACATGTCACTACTGTTTCCTGCGGTTTCGCTCACCATACTGGAATCAACCATATGGTTGAGAAAGGGTGCTGCAAGGTCTCCCAACTGGTCATGGTGTATAACATCAAAAGGATAAGTCCACGACACACCAACAAGCTTGTTTCCTAGATCAAAGTTTATTGCAAGATTACATGAAAAACAATGGTTTGGGACAGCGCAAAGGACCCCTCCTCAGACCTGTGCTAGATTTATTACATACCTGATGAAGGGTTCCTGCACAGTTCCAAAACCATGCCTCTCTATGTGATCATAAAGAAGAGCTTTGCATTTTGAGTCAAGATTGCGTGTGTCCCGTGGTGATGTAGGGGCTGGTGGAAGGAATCACAGCATCTAGGGGGGACCAAAAATCTGAAGCTCTCAGAAGTGTGTTGGGTGGAACAAAACTAACAGGACGCTGCTCCAGATCAGCTCAGAGTTGCCCCAATTAAAAAACCAAAGTCCCGAGGGCTGCACTTCTCAGATCCTTCTGAAAATCAGCTTTAATAAATTGTGAATCTATAAAAGCAGGAAGAAGTTACAGGAAGTGACAAAACACGCCAGGGCGGAGCTTAATGATGTCAACACGCCACCAGGACGATGCGACCTTTATCAGACCACGGTTTGGAATTATGAAATGTGCATTTGATTTGCAGTGTCACAGTGGTGGTGGAACCCTCTCACTTACACATTGGACTTTTTTATTTTAAATAACTTCTTTTGGATGTTATACACATTTATTAATAGTTGTTATGTATATATTATAAGATATTGTTATTATGTCCACTGCATGCAATGAAATTTTGTTTATTATTATGGGATGACCTAATGTAGTGCAGCACTCTATAATTATTCATTTCAAGTTGCAGGTGGGAACACATTTTAGTGCTTTGCAGCAACACATAGTGAATAGGGAAATTTTTTTGGGGTTGTTTAACCACTTCAGCCCCGGAAGGATTTACCCACTTCCTGACCAGGCTATGTTTTGCGATACGGCATTGCGTCAATTTAACTGACAATTGCGCGGTCGTGCGACGCTGTACCCAAACAAAATTGAGGTCCTTTTTTCCCCACAAATAGTTCTTTCTTTTGGTGGTATTTGATCACCTCTGTGTTTTTTTTTTTTTGTGCTATAAACAAAAAAAACTGTGACAATTTTGAAAAAAAAATTGTTTTTTTTTTACTTTCTGCTATAATAAATATCCCCAATAAAATATAAAAAAAAAATGTATTCATCAGTTTAGCACGATACATATTCTTCTACATATTTTTGCTAAAAAAAAATCGTAATACTAGTATATTGATTGGTTTGCCCAAAAGTTATCACGTCTACAAACTTTGGGATAGATTTAGGGACTTTTATATTTTTTTATTGTTTTTACTGGTAATGACTGTGATTTGTGATTTTTAGTGGGACTGCGACATTGCGGCGGACAAATCTGACCCCAAATTACACTTTTTGGGGACCAGTGACATTATTACACTGATCAGTGTTATAAAAATGCACTGATCAATGTATAAATGACACTGGCAGGGAAGGGGTTAACACTAGGGGGCTATCAAGGAGTTAACTGTGTTGCCTGGGTGTGTTCTAACTGTAGGGGGGATGGGCTGCTTGAAACACCACAGAGATCGCTGTTCCTGATGACTGGGAACAGCAGATCTCTGAGATGTACCCTAACAGAATGGGGATCCGTCTTGTTTACATAGGCAGATCCCCGCTCTGCCCCTGTATACCGCGATCAGTATAACTGTGGCAGGTGGTTGGGAAGTGGTTAAAAAAGTTGTGATATATTGAAGGTGGCGCAGAGATCTTCACTTTCATAAAAATAGTACAATCACAGTGTTGGGGGTAAGAGACACCGTTGACGCGTTTCACACTTTCGCGAGCAAAGTGCTTTCTTGTATTAAGAGAGGTATGGTCTCCAGAGAGAGAGATATCATTTTGCCCCTGTACAAATCATTAGTAAGACCTCATCTGGATTATGCAGTTCAGTTTTGGGCCCCAGTTCTCAAAAAGGATATCGGGGAACTGGAGAAAGTGCAGAGAAGTGCAACCAAACTGATAAGAGGCATGGAGGAGCTCAGCTATGAGGAGAGATTAGAGGAACTGAATTTATTCACTCTTGAGAAGAGGAGAATAAGGGGAGATATGATCAACATGTACAAATACATAAGGGGTCCATATAGTGAACTTGGTGTTGAGTTATTCACTTTACGGTCAACACAAAGGACAAGGGGGCACTCTTTACGTCTAGAGGAAAAAAGATTTCATCTCCAAATACGGAAAGGTTTCTTCACAGTAAGGCCCCTTTCACACTGAGGCGCTTTGCAGGCGCTATTGCGCTAAAAATAGCGCCTGCAATGCGCCCCAAAAAAGCCGCTCAATAGTATCCAATGTGAAAGCCAGAGGGCTTTCACACTGGAGCGTTGCGCTTGCAGGAGGGTCAAAAAACTCCTGCAAGCCGAATCTTTGAGGCGCAATAGGAGCGCTAAAAATAGCGCTCCTATAACGCCCCTGCCCATTGAAATCAATGGGGTAGCGCCTCCAAAACGCCCGCAAAACGCTGCAAAGAGGCGTTATTGCGGGCGTTTTTAACCCTTTTTCGGCCGCTAGCGGGGGTTAAAATACCCCCGCTAGCGCCCGCAAATCGCGGCAAAAAAAACGGTATAGCGGCGCTAAAAATAGCGCCACTATACCGCCAGCGCATCCAGCGCCTCAGTGTGAAATTAGCCTAAGAGCTGTGAAAATGTGGAATAGACTCCCTGCAGAGGTGGTTCTGGCCAGCTCAGTAGATTGCTTTAAGAAGGGCCTGGATTATTTCTTAAATGTACATAATATAACTGGGTACTGACATTTATAGGTAAAGTTGATCCGGGGAATATCCGATTGCCTCTCGGGGGATCAGGAAGGAATTTTTTCCCCTGCTGTAGCAAATTGGATCATGCTCTGCTGGGGTTTTTTGCCTTCCTCTGGATCAACTGTGGGTATAGAATTGGGTATATGGGATTGTACGATATTTTTTATTTTATTTATTAATTTTTTTATGGTTGAATTGGATGGACTTTGTGTCTTTTTTCAACCTGACTAACTATGTAACTTAGTCTCTCAGCCCCCCACTGTGATGGTACTGCTTTTATGGATTCACACATTTAATAAAGCTGATTTTCAAGAGGATCTGAGGAGTGCAGCCACCCTAACTTTTGTTTTCTAAGTGTGATGGTTGGAAAGGATTCTCCAGTACCATAACAGTTGAAAAGAGCAAAGAATTGCGGTGCAGGTGCCTTGACAGATAAAGTAATAATATTTCTTATATATATTATACAATAATGCTTCATTATAATAACATGCTACATTTTATAACTGATTTTAGTGATTGGGGTTTAGAATGACCTTCACACAGGGGCGACTCCTCAGGCGACTCGGTCGCCTGAGGAGTCGCGCCCAGGTCGCGTCCCGGTCTGTGCTATGGAACCGTTCTAATAGGAGCGACCTGAGTCGCTCCGACTTAGAAAAAGGTTCCTGTACTTCTTTTGGGGGCGACACAGGGCGACCTGCATTGACTTCTATACAGAAGTCATTATGCATATCACCTCGGCGGGCGTCTCAAGTCGTCTTGAGATCGCGCCGCCGAGGTCGCCCCCAGAAGTAGTGCCGCGTCGCGCCGCCCCTGTGTGAATGGGGCCTTAATCTTTATCAGTATCAAAATAAGTGATTTCTAAGAAACTTGCCTCTATTAGGATCCATTCATACTGCAATGTGTGCACTGAGCACACATAAACGCACATGCATTGGCATGCTGCATTGCTGTGTTGTGCTGCCATACTTTTTTTTCATTTCAGTTAGTTTTGTTATATAAAAAAAAAACAGGAAATTTTTAACTTGCGTTTAATCGCTTTGTGGTGCACTTACATGCATTGTGTGGCACAATGCTTTTTTACTTTTTTACGTTTTTTACCTTTTTTTTTGCTGTGCGTTTTAACATGTGTTGTGCTGCAATACTTTTTTATTTTATTTCAGTAAGTT
Organism: Rana muscosa; assembly: GCA_029206835.1. NCBI lineage: Eukaryota > Metazoa > Chordata > Amphibia > Anura > Ranidae > Rana > Rana muscosa. Next base: position 187,974,559 of record CM055124.1, on the reverse strand, counting down.
TTGTTATAAAAAAAAAATACAGCCAATTTTTAACTTGCGTTTAATCGCTTTGTGGTGCACTTACATGCATTGTGTGGCACAATACTTTTTTTACTTTTTTTTTTTGCTGTGCGATTTAACATTTGTTGTGCTGCAATACTTTTTTTATTTTATTTCAGTAAGTTTTGTTATAAAAAAAAAAACAGCCAATTTTTAACTTGCGTTTAAGCGCTTTGCGGTGCACTTACATGCATTGTGTGGCACAATGCTTTTTTACTTTTTACTTTTTTTTTTTTTTGCTGTGCGTTTTAACATGTGTTGTGCTGCAATACTTTTTTTATTTTATTTCAGTAAGTTTTGTTATAAAAAAAAAAAAAAACAGCCAATTTTTAACTTGCGTTTAAGCGCGTTGCGGTGCACTTACATGCAATGTGTGGCAAAATACTTTTTTAACTTTTTACTTTTTTTACTTTTTTTTTTTTTTGCTGTGCGTTTTAACATGTGTTGTGCTGCAATACTTTTTTATTTTATTTCAGTAAGTTTTGTTATAAAAAAAAAAACAGCCAATTTTTAACTTGCGTTTAAGCGCTTTGCGGTGAACTTACATGCATTGTGTGGCACAATGCTTTTTTACTTTTTACTTTTTTTACTTTTTTTTTTTTTGCTGTGCGTTTTAACATGTGTTGTGCTGCAATACTTTTTTTATTTTATTTCAGTAAGTTTTGTTATAAAAAAAAAAAAAAACGGACAATTTTTGACTTGTGTTTAAGCGCTTTGTGGTGCATTTACATGCAATGTGTGGCACAATACATTTTTACTTTTTTATTCTTTTTATCAGTGTGAACTGCTTTTATTTAAATACATTGCTTTTACAATGTATATACGCTGGCATGCATTGATCAACGCATGTCAGTGCATCTGGTATGAATGGACCCTAAAACGCACATACTTTCAATAAAATTGGAGATAAAATGACAATCAGGAGGCTGAGATAATAATAGGTGTCTCACCTGCACCACAGTAGTCACAGCAAAGGTCCTTCCCATTGGCATAGAATGCATATTGGTTATCCCGGCATCCTTCAGTGACAGCGAATACAAGAGAATGAAATGCTACAACTGGAAGCCACAGACGGTTCATGTTCACTGCTGGGGACTGACTGCTGCCTGCTTCCTCTTCTACACCACTACAAGTACAAGAGGAGGAAATATGTAAATCACATCACAGGGCGGGGAAATCCTGAGGAAAAAATGACAAAAAATGAAAAAAAATATATATATATTTACTCTAATGGCCAAAGCAAAGTTTGCAATTTCACCATGTGTTGATTACCACTGCTTAGATGTTTGGAACCACTTTGTGTATGAGCACTAAAAAAAAACACTTAATTTCTGAAGATCTAGATGACAATGTGTTGCTAGAAATCTTAAAAAAAAAAAAAAAGAATTCAAAGCTGATCCCCGGGGCACAAAAACCATTTAAATATATTCTTCAACAGCAAGAAAGGAAATAAATTTACTTTGTGTGCTTCAAAAGGCTTTGCAATCCCAGATATTACCTTGTAAAACGAGCAGTTATATCATCAGTGTGTTGGACATTGTCAATGCAGAGAGCAGAGGTGTGTGTGTGTGTGGGGGGGGGGGAGGCTAGAAGGCTCCATCCAGGGCTGTAGATAAGGGGGTACCACCAGTCCTCCTGTACGGGGCCTGGGCCAGCAGGGGGGCCTAAGCAACAGGGTGAATTGGATGTGGACAGGGAAGGTGATCGGTGCGGCATAGGGGGCAAATATTGGAACCGATCCCCTGTATGGCTCTCTCTGCAGCAGCTGAAAGGTGGCTTCTTCTTCTCACCCTCCCATTGGCTTTCAGCAGCTGCAGAGAAAGTAGGGTTGCCACCTCATCCCTTTTAAAACGAACACATATTAATTACACAGGTTCTGGGGCTAATCTAATGCAGGTAAGGCACTTCGTGAATTTAATTACCACCTCAATCAGCCACAGAACCTGTGTAATGAATTTGTGTTTGATTTTAAAGGGATGAGGTGGCAACCCTAAGAGAGAGCCATACAAAGGATCAGTTCCAAGTAATTGAGCCCCCCCCCCCCCAAGCCACATTGATCACCCTCCCTGTGCACCATATGTTTCTCTTTGCTGCCCAGGCCCCCCTGTGTGCCACAACGCTGCTGGCTTCCCTCCTCTTCTTCCTGCTGGCAGCTGCAAGCACACAATAGGATCCTTTAAAGCGGAAGTAAACCCATCAATTTAACAATTTTCAAGAAACAGTTACATTCCCGGCATGCAGGAAATGCTAACTGTCACATTGGCTGTGCCCTCAACCTAACTGTCAAACCATCCAATGGCTGGCGCCATAACTGATCACATGTGCAGCATCATGGCAGTTAACCACTTAAGCCCCGGACCATTTGGTAGCTAGAGGACCAGAGGTGAATTCAGAATTTTGCACTGCGCTGCTTTAACTGTAAATTGTGCGGACATGCAATGTTGTACCCAAACGAAATTTGCGTCCTTTTCTTCCCACAAATAGAGCTTTCTTTTAATGGTATTTGATTGCCTCTGCGATTTTTATTTTTTGCGATATAAACGGAAAAAGACCGAAAATTTTGAAAAAAAAATGATATTTTCTACTTTTTGTTATAAGAAAAATCGAATAAACTCAATTTTAGTCATACATTTAGGCCAAAATGTATTCAGCCACATGTTTTTAGTAAAAAAAATGTCAATAAGCGTATATTTATTGGTTTGCGCAAAAGTTATAGCGTTTACAAACTAGGGTACATTTTCTGGAATTTACACAGCTTTAAATTTATGACTGCCTATCTCATTTCTTGAGGTGCTAAAATGACAGGGCAGTACAAAACCCCCCCAAATGACCCCATTTTAGAAAGTAGACACCCCAAGGAAATTGCTGAGAGGCATGTTGAGCCCATTGAATATTTTTTTTTTGTCCCAAGTGATTAAATAATGACAAAAAAAAAAAAAAAAATTACAAAAAGTTGTCACTAAATGATATATTGCTCACACATGCCATGGTTATATGTGGAATTGCACCCCAAAATACATTCTGCTGCTTCTCCTGAGTACGGGGATACCACATGTGTGGGACTTTTTAGGAGCCTAGCCGCGTACGGGACCCCGGAAACCAAGCACCGCCTTCAGGATTTCTAAGGGCACAAATTTTTGATTTCACTCCTCACTACCTATCACAGTTTTGAAGGCCATAAAATGCCAAAATAGCACAAAACCCCCCCAAATGACCCCATTTTAGAAAGTAGACACCCCAAGGAAATTGCTGAGAGGCCTGTTGAGCCCATTGAATATTTTTTTTTTGTCCCAAGTGATTGAATAATGACAAAAAAAAAAAAAATTACAAAAAGTTGTCACTAAATGATATATTGCTCACACATGCCATGGTTATATGTGGAATTGCACCCCAAAATAAATTTTGCTGCTTCTCCTGAGTACGGGGATACCACATGTGTGGGACTTTTTGGGAGCCTAGCCGCGTACGGGACCCCGAAAACCAATCACCGCCTTCAGGATTTCTAGGCACAAATTTTTGATTTGACTCCTCACTACCTATCACAGTTTCGAAGGCCATAAAATGCCAAAATAGCACAAAACCCCCCCAAATGACCCCATTTTGGAAAGTAGACACCCCAAGCTGTTTGCTGAGAGGCATGGTGAGTATTTTACAGCTCTCATTTGTTTTTGAAAATGAAGAAAGACATTTTTTTTTTTTTTTTTTTCAATTTTCAAAACTTTGTGACAAAAAACGAGATCTGCAAAATACTCACAATACCTCTCAGCAAATAGCTTGGGGTGTCTACTTTCCAAAATGGGGTCATTTGAGGGGGTTTTGTGCCATCTGGGCATTCCATGGCCTCCGAAACTGTGATAGGCAGTGAGAAGTGAAATCAAAAATTTACACCCTTAGAAAGCCTGAAGGCGGTGATTGGTTTTTGGGGTCCCGTACGCGGCTAGGCTCCCAAAAAGTCTCACACATGTGGTATCCCCGTACTCAGGAGAAGCAACAGAATGTATTTTGGGGTGTAATTCCACATATGCCCATGGCATGTTTGAGCAATATATCATTTAGTGACAACTTTGTGCAAAAAAAAATAAAAAAAAATTGTCTTTTTTCCGCAACTTGTGTCAACATATAAAATATTCCATGGACTCGACATGCCTCTCAGTATATAGCTTGGGGTGTCTACTTTCCAAAATGGGGTCATTTGGGGGGGTTTTGAACTGTTCTGGCATTTTATACACAACATTAGGAAGCTTACATCCACTCTTCTAACCACTTGAAGACAAAGCCCTTTTTGACACTTTTTGTTTACATGAAAACATTTTTTTTTTTGCAAGAAAATTATGTTGAACCCCCAAACATTATATATATTTTTAAAGCAAAGGCCCTACAGAATAAAATGGTGGGTGTTGCATTTTTTTTTTCTACACAGTATTTGCGCAGCGATTTTTCAAACGCATTTTTTGGGGAAAAAATACACTTTTTTTAATTTTAATGCACTAAAACACACTATATTGCCCAAATGTTTGATGAAATAAAAAAGATGATCTTAGGCCGAGTACATAGATACCAAACACGACATGCTTTAAAATTTCGCACAAACGCGCATTGGCGACAAACTACATACATTTTTAAAAGCCTTTAAAAGCCTTTACAGGTTACCCCGTTAGATTTACAGAGGAGGTCTACTGCTAAAATTACTGCCCTCGATCTGACCTTCGTGGTGATACCTCACATGCATGGTGCAATTGCTGTTTACATATGACGCCAGACCGACGCTTGCGTTCGCCATTGGGCAAGAGCAGGGCAGGACAGGGGTGCTTTTTTTTTTTTTTTTTTTTTTTATTATTAATTTTGCTTTTTTATTTTATTTTTAAACTGTTGCTTCCATATTTATTTATTTTTTTATCATTTTTATTGTTATCTCAGGGAATGTAAATATCCCCTATGATAGCTATAGGTAATGACAGGTACTCTTTTTTGAAAAAACTGGGGTCTATTGGACCCTAGATCTTTCCTCTGCCCTCAAAGCATCTGACCACACCAAGATCGGTGTGATAAAATGCTTTCCCAATTTCCCAATGGTGCTTTTTATATCCGGGGGGGGGGCATTCCCTCCCACTGCTTGTAAAAGCAGTCCAGAGGCTAATTAGCCACTAGGATTGCTTTTACATGAAAGCCGGCCGCTGGCTGAAAAGAATGATACCAAGATGATACCTAAACCCGCAGGCATCATTCTGGTATAAACATTCAAAGTCCAGCAACATACCAGTACGTTGCTGGTCCTTGTTGGACATGTATTGTAATCTTTTTTTTCATGCAGCCTGTTGGCTGAATGAAAAAAAAAGATTGATCGGTGGGTATGCCCACCATTAGAATACCGCCCTTCATCCACCCACTTCTAATGATGGGCATACATGCACCATTTATATATGCCGAAGCATGGGGGCATCTTCTCGCAAAAGTTATGCCGCGTACACATGGTCAGACTTTTCCACGGGCAAGCCTCCGTCGGAATTTCGACCGTATGTACGCGGCATTAGGAGCAAAATCGCTCCTCCGCCCCTGCTGCCCCAATGCTTCGGCATATATGCTTTTTTTTTTTAACTGTGGTGGTGAAATCACCTCCTATAGCACTGGAGTTGCAGGGATCAGGCCTGTCTCTGCGAACGCTGCAGTTATGTGTGTTGTGTTTTGTAAGTGACAGTGATCGATCGATACTGCACTTGGGTGGCCTGGGCTGGACGGAGGGGCAAAACGCAGGTGCTAGCAGGTATCTGGGCTGATCCCGCTAACACTGCGTTTTTGGGAACCCTAAACTGCTGGGGACGCTAGTATAGATCTGATCAGATCAGATATTGATCTGTTCAGATACTATACCACTAAGGGGGGTGTATGCTTAACGCGTGGGTGTTAGCGCTACTGGCACTAACCTGACGCTGCCTGGGGTGTGACGCAGACCCTCTCTGACGCTAAAACCTAATTGATATCACCCGCCGGGCGATCAGGGGGTTAAACCTTTATTAGGTTATATACGGCGGGTGCCCTGACACTATAAAAAGCAAACTAACTAACCAGCGTCACCCGTAACACTTATATGATGATCACTGGTGAAAGGGTTAACTAGGGGCAATTAGGGGGTTAAAACCTTTATTAGGTAATATATGGGGGTACCTGACGCTATATAAAAACCTGACGGCGAACCTAAAAAAAAATTACTGGCTACCTATCGGCATCACCGACACTAAGACAACGATCATAAAAACGATCGCTTAGCAACAGTGGTGATAGGGGGTGAAAGGGTTACCTGGGGGGCGATCAGGGGGTTAAACCTTTATTAGATAATATATGGGGGTACCTGACGCTATAAAAACCTGCGGCGAACCTAAAAAAATTTACTGGCTACCGATCTGCATCACCGACGCTAAGACAGCGATCAGAAAAATTATCGCTTAGCGACAGTGGTGATAGGGGGTGAAAGGGTTACCTGGGGGGCGATCAAGGGGGTTAAACCTTTATTAAATAATATATTGGGGTACCCGACGCTATAAAAACCTGCGGCGAACCTAAAAAAAATTACTGGCTACCGATCAGCATCACCGACGCTAAGACATCGATCAGAAAAATGATCGCTTAGCGACGGCGGTGCTAGGGGGTGAAAGGGTTACCTGGGGGGTGATCAAGGGGGTTAAACCTTTATTAGGTAATATATGGGGGTACCCGACGCTATAAAAACCTGCGGCGAACCTAAAAAAAATTACTGGCTACCGATCAGCATCGCCGACGCTAAGACATCGATCAGAAAAATTATCGCTTAGTGACAGTGGTGATAGGGGGTGAAAGGGTTACCTGGGGGGCGATCAAGGGGGTTAAACCTTTATTAGGTAATATATGGGGGTACCCGATGCTATAAAAACCTGCGGCAAACCTAAAAAAAATTACTGGCTACCGATCAGCATCACCGACGCTAAGACATCGATCAGAAAAATGATCGCTTAGCGACGGCGGTGCTAGGGGGTGAAAGGGTTATCTGGGGGGTGATCAGGGGGCTAAACCTTTATTAGGGGGGGTTAGGGGGCTACACTGGACCTAAAACTAAATGTAGTGACACTTTTACAGTCACAAATGTCACTGATTGCAGTGATCACTAAATAAATGGTCACTGCAATCAGTGACACTGTGGCTGGGGGCTGGGGGGTGATCTGGGGGGTGATCTGGGGGGGCCTGGGGGGGCGATTTATGTGCCTATGTGTCCTGGTGTCAGTGTGCTGTTTTGTGCACTAATCTGCATCTTCTCCTGTACGGCGCTCGGTATATGTGAGCGCCGCAGGAGAGATGACATCACTTCCTCCTGCCTGTGTAAACAGTACACAGGCAGGGGAAGCTCTCATTCGCCGGGAGCGATCGAGAGGGGGGGGGCGGAATCGAACGGCCGTCCCCTCATGCCGGATCGCTCCCAAAGGTAAAACGACCACCCACTGTAAAGAAGGGGGGTCCGATCGGACCCCCCAACTATACAAAGGCAATCACGTATATGTACGTGATTCTGCCTGTCGGTGCCATTCTGCCGACGTATATTTACAGTGGGCGGTCGTTAAGTGGTTAAAGATTAAACAGAGGCCAAGATGGCAGCTTCCTTGGCTGAAAATGATAGGAGGGTTTACTTCCACTTTAAGATTGAGAGTGGGGGAAGGGTTAGGTGAATATGTCATATTTACCAGCCCCTTCCATTCCCGAATGAACACAATTGTTGATCGGTAGTGATCACTCGCTGTGTTCATTCATAACTGAAGCGTTGGGTGTATGGGGCCCCATGTCAGGTTGTCTGTATGGGGCCCCATGGTTTTTAACAGCAACCCTGGCTCCATCCAGTATAGGTGCCTGCAGAAAGCTACAGAAGATGGTGGATACAAGACCAGTCATTCTGAACCAGGAGAGAGAGCAGCTGTGACCGGTCTTTATTACAATAAGATCCTGAACAGAGGGAAAGTCTCACACTCCATTACTGCACAGATCTGGAAGAAATACACAGAGCACACCAAGGTTTAAGAAAGAATACACATGACTTGTATTTGGACAAGTTCAGGTTTAAGTTTAGCCAAAAAACGTTGTTTTAGTTTTGTATATAGTGTGAAAGGATTGACCTTTGTCTGGTCTTTTCTCCTATTTATGACTCCATTAGAGACATTTCCCACTCAGCTCCTGTTTGGTGAAACTGTTGTCTCTGTTACAGGAACTGAGGGGAAATCTCTCTGAAGCCTCGTACACACGGCCGAGAATCTCGTCAGGAAAAAACTTGTTGTTTTTCTTGACGAGATTCTTGGACAAGAAACTTGTCCCGGCCGAGTGTACAGACGCTCGATTCAAAGAACCCGCGGTTCTTTGAATGGAGCGAACACGGTGACGTCATCGACTACGACGAGCGAGCGCTCGTCACATTCAATGCCGTCGCTGCCATCTTGCTACACCCTACCTATGCCTAGGAAGCTACCGCGCATGCATCAAAGTCATTTCGAACATGCACAGGCTTCCCGGAGGACAGGTAAGTGTACACACACACACTTTTCTCGTCGAGAAACATGCTGACAAGAATCTCGGCGAAAAAATAGAGCGCAGGTTCTCTATTTTTCTCGTTGTGATTCTTGTCGGTTTTCTTGACGAGAAACGTGATAGCCGCGTACACACGACCGATTTACTCGGCAAGACATCTCTGCCAGCAAGTTTCTTGCTGGTTCTTGCCGAGAAACTCGGTCGTGTGTACGAGGCTTAAGACCCAGATAGTGGTAAAAACCTGACAGGGATTCTAAAAAAATAAAAAAAAAAGCTTTGGCTGAACATACAGTTGATGTTAATTCTTATTATTGTTATTATTAGGAAAGAAACAATGCATGGGAGAAAAACACTAAGTAACTTTGCACATGTAGACTTTGCAATATTTGCCCACTCCTCTTTGCAGGATTGCTCAAGTTCAGTTACATTTGATGGTGAACGTTTGTAGACTGCAGTCTTCAAGTCATTCCACAGATTTTCAATGGGGTTTGAGTCTGGGTTCTGGCTAAGCCATGCAAGGACATTCACCTTTTTCTCCTTCAACCACTGTGTATATACACTCATCGGCCACTTTATTAGGTACACCTGTTCAATCGCTTGGTAACACAAATTGATAATTAGCCAACAATCACATGGCAGCAACTCAATGCATTTAGGCATCTAGACGCGGTGAAGACCAAGTTCAAACTGAGCATCAGAATGGGGAAGAAAGGAGATTTAAGTGACTTCTGATCTGCTGGGGTTTTCACGCACAACCAATCTCTAGGAGATTGGTCCGAAAAAAAGAAAATATCCACTGAGTGGCAGTTGTGTGGATGAAAATGCCTTATTGATGTTAGAGGTCAGAGGAGAATGGGCAGACTGGTTTGAGATGATAGAAAGGCAACAGTAACTCCAATAACCACTCGTTACAACCAAGGTATGCAGAATACCATCTCTGAAAGCACAACACATGGAACCTTGAAGCTGATGGGCTACAGCAGCATACAACCACACCTGGTGCTACTCCAGTCAGCTAAGAACATGAAACTGAGGCTACAATTCGCACACGCTCACCAAAATTGAATAATAGAAAATAGGAAAAACGTTGCCTAGTCTGACGAGTCTCGATTTCAGCTGTGACATTCAGATGGTTGGGTCAGATTTTGGTGTAAACAACATGAAAGCATGGATCCATCCTGCCTTGTATCAACGGTTTAGGCTGGTGGGGGTGGTGTAATGGTGTGGGGGATATTTTCTTGGCACACTTTGGGCCCCTTAGTACCAATTGAGCATCGTTTAAACCCCACGGCCTACCTGAGTATTGTTGCTGACCATGTCCATCCCTTTATGACCACAGTGTACACATCATCTGATGGCTCCTTCCAGCAGGATAATGCACCGTGTCACAAAGCTCCAATCATCTCACCACTGGATTCTTGCAGGGATGTGCGGTGAGGTCAGTGGCTGGTGAGGCACTGGCTAGTATCAGAGCCAGATACACACAGGTTACATACGCCGCAAATGTTAGAGCGAGAGCAATAATTCTAGCACTAGATCTCCTCCGTAACTCTAAACATGCAAAATCGGGCTAACTTTAGTGTTTTTTTATTTTTTTTATTCATTAAACAGTTTCTTTCCAAAATAAAAAACGTGTTTGAGAAACTGCTGCGCAAATACCGTGTGACATAAGAAGTTGCAATGACCACCATTTTATTCCATAGGGTGTCTGCTAAAACAATATATATAATGTTTGGGGGTTCTGAGTAATTTTCAAGCATATAAATTAGCGTTGTCCCGATACCACTTTTTTAAGACCGAGTACAAGTACCGATACTTTTTTCCAAGTACTCGCCGATACCGATTACCGATACTTTTTTTTCAATGTCATGTGACAGTTTGAAAGATGGGGACTGATAGGTGGCACTGACAGGTGGCTGGCACTGATAGGCGGCACTTATGGGCACTGACTGGTGACTGGCGCTGATGGGCACTAATAGGTGGATGGCACTAATAGGTGGCACTTATGGGCACTGATAGATGGCAATGGTAGATGGCATTGATAGGTGGCACTTATGGGCACTGATAGATGGCAGTGATAGGTGGCACTTATGGGCACTGGTAGCACTAATAGGTGGCACTTGTGGGCACTGATAGGTGGCACTGATTGCACTGATAGGTGGCACTTGTGGGCACTGATTGCACCGATAGGTGGCACTTGTGGGCACTGATAGGTGGCACTTGTGGGCACTGATAGATGGCACTTGTGGGCACTGATAGATGGCACTTGTGGGCCCTGATAGGTGGCACTGATAGATGGCACTTGTGGGCACTGATAGATGGCACTGATAGGTGGCACTTATAGCACTGAAAGGTGGCACTTATAGCACTGAAAGGTGGCACTTGTGGGCACTGATAGATGGCACTGATTGCACTGATAGGTGGCACTTGTGGGCACTGATAGATGGCACTGATAGATGGCACTGATTGCACCATTAGTGCAATCAGTGCCATCTATCAGTGCCCAAAAGTGCCACCTTTCAGTGCAATCAGTGCCACCTATCAGTACCCATAAGTGCCACCTATCAGTGCAATTAGTGCCATCTACCAGTTCCACCTGATAGGTGGCACTGGTAAATGGCACTGATTGCACTGATAGGTAGCACTTGTGGGCACTGATAGGTGGCTGGCACTGAAATGCTGCAAAAAATGACACAGGATTTATAAAAAAAAAAAAAACTGCTGCAACGTCCATCTTGGTACACCCTGCACTCGGCTGCAGTAAGCAGCAGTGGACATCTTGTTACACCCAGCCCATATAGCTCGGGCTGGGTGTAACAAGATGTCTGCTGCTGCTTACTGCAGCCGAGTGCAGGGTGTACCAAGATGGACGTTCAGCCGCTGACGGTGACCGAATGTGACAGCACCGGTCACCGATCCTGAGGCGACTACGCCCTGCACCCCTGCCAGCTTACCACGTTCAACTTCAGGTGAGGGACTCGCTCTCCCCCCGCCGACTCGGTCCACTGACTGTGCCCGCCCTCCCCAGCCAGACTCCGCCCGCCCCAGCCAGACTCCGCCCGCATTTCCTTCAAAGACTCCGCCCGCCCCATCTCCAGCCAAACTCCGCCTGCACTCTCCGTCCACAGGCTCTGTCCGCCCTCTCCAGCCAGACTCCGCCCGCACTCCCCAGCCCTCCCCAGCCACTGACTCCTCCCGCCCTCTCCGGCCACTCTACACTGAAAGAAAAATAAAAGTATCGGGTGAAGCATCGGGAGCATTTGCGCGAGTACAAGTATTCACGCAAATGCTCGGTATCGGTCCCGATACCGATACTAGTATCGGTATCGGGACAACCCTAATATAAATGATGATATTTACATGTAGGAGAGAAGTGTCAGAATTGGCCTGGGTGGCAAGGGGTTAATTACCATAAGTAAGTAATATACAAATATTTAATGTAGCGGGGGTCTAAAATATAGGGTGAGTGCATGGGTGGTAGTATGACCCAATGCACCCTGATTTCTAGGGAATTAGAGACCATTTACAGTCTTGGAGGACTCTGGTGGTGTGAGGTTCCCTGTGGCCTGCAGGTGGCATTGTCACCCTGGGCCGGGGTTGAACCCACACTGCAAGACTGTGCCTTTTTAGTCCTTTCCTGGCGCTTGTACAGCGGGGCAGGGAACCCGCTGTGACGCAAAGGGAGAGGGGATAAAAGGGGCGGATGCCCTTACAACAGGGTTCAGAGTTTGGATTTGGAGGACGCGGGCCGCACTCAGGCACCCTCAGCCTGGGTGCTGGCGTTCCGGAGTTCCGGGCCCAGGTGCCCTTGACCTGGCCAGAACAGGAGATGGAGTCCATCTCAGGCACCTTTAGCCTGGGGTGAGGTACTATGGAGGAGGCCTGGAGCTCAGTAGCTTCGACTGAGTTCCGCGAGGGTGGAGGAATCCGAGGAGGCCGGTGAGCGGAACTTCTCCGGAGAGTCCTGCGCAGCATTTGCTAGTGATGGAGAGGCCTCCGGTAACTGTCTTTGACCGATGTCTTCCCCCTGATAGGGGCTACGTTAGCGAAGGTAATCCATGTTCTTGTTCTATATAGTCAGTGGCAGTGACTATGTGCCATTGGTGACACCACAGTGGTTAGCTCTACCGTAAAGGATTGTGCCTTGACCTACTCTTTACACAATATTGAACTGTTCGTTGGGTCCCAACCTGTCTGTGTTGAATGACTATTTGCTGAGAAGAATAAATACAAGTTGGACCGTTTTCAGTGTGTGGAACTTCAGTTACTGGAAGCAAAGGGGGGTCATTTGGTGAATATTTGACCCTGGGACATACACACAAAGCCCGATAGTTCTGGCCTTCACCTCTACATATTGGAGGACATGGGCTGTGGTGTATCTCATCCCACCCCCCAGTGCTAACCCCTAGACGAGACAGACAAGCCGAGAATGAGAAGCGGTGAGAGGGGTGAGGTTGCTACATTAATACATATTGTTTTTAAGGTCATTTACTATATTTTCCAAATCTCTACTCAAGCAGGTGGCTTAACGGACAAATTACTGAAGTTTGAAATTATAACTTCCAATCAATAATTTCACAGTAAATAGATAAATAATAAATGATTATGTTATAACATATAGCATAATAATATATGATTTAGCTTGTACCTTTTCAGCAGCAGCAGATTCTCATTCTCCCTCTTAACTGTGTGAGAAAAACATGGGATTGTGGGTAAATCTTATACCCATAAACCCATGTATTTCCTTGTAGTTAAGAGGGCTGGGTTGCAGGGTTGCCAACTTTCAGTAATTCTATGAACAGTTTGTAAAATCCATACTTTTTGCATCTGTCCTTGAATGTCCATTACAGACATGTAGGCTGCATGTCCGTAACTGACATTCATGGACAAACTATGGATTTTACAAACTGTTTGTAAATTTACTGAAAGTTGGCAACCCTGCTGGGTTGGAAAGGAGCATTTGTCTTTTAGACACATTCCCCCTTCTATGACACTGCAGTGAGAGGCGTGCCTCCACTGCAGCATTTTTATCGGACACCTTGGGCCAATGGTACTTTACCATTGGTCCAAGACTCCAAGCTGTCTATTGAGCTCAGTACCTCTGACAAGAAGTGAGAGGAACTGTGAGCTCATCCTCTCAGTCTGCTGCAAACAGTGTGCCAGCTTGTATTTAAACTGGCCGCTCTGTATGTAGCTTCTGACAGGCTGCGCATGGAGCCCCGTATCTCTGGAACCATAGATGATAGGAGCCCCAAATTTTGACCAGTGGTGGGGTAGGACTTCGGCTACCTACCCCCCACATTGGGTCTCTGTGATCCCAGGTCGCCGAGCTATGACCTTCAAAGCTTGATCGTTTTTTTTCTGTGGGTATTTTTTTTTTTTTTTTTTTGTAAATTCTTTATTTAAGAGAAAAGGACATGCGGATATACAGAGAGCACACTGATGCGTATCAAAAAACAGCAAACATTCCCCACCACCTCATGAGTAGATCTTACAGTAGAGATATAGAGCCCGTTGTCAGAGGGGGGGATCACAACAAGTGTCAGGCTTACAGGAGCTCTCCGCCCCCCGCATGGCCGTATTTTTGTGGCAAAAGCCGATTTAGATAAAAATAGAAACGTCAAGCCCGTTAGAAACAGGCTTGCACAGGCCAACACTCTAGTGTTGGTAATACAGAAAAAGCAGGGAAAGTAAGAGAAAAGAAAGCAAGGAGTGCAAGAATACAAGAGGGGGAGGGGAGGGATGGGAAGAAGAGAAAAAAAAAAAACACCCGGGGGGGGGGGGGGGGGGGGGGGGGACAGGGTGCCTCCAGCCACAGCCACCCCACCTGGGGAGCAGTCAAATTCGATCCTCTCAGGTGGATCGAGCCATTAGTACCATGTTTTGGAAAATTTCTCACTTAGGCCTCTTTCCGTTGCTACCAAGTCCTCCATGTCATGGATATCCTTCACTCTGCCCAACCAGCCCGCCACCGATGGGGGCTGAGTCTGCTTCCAGTTCAGCGGGATGCATCCCTTTGCCGCATTGATCAGAAGCGGCAATATGGACTTTCTATAGCCCTTAGTTGGGATATTGTGGTGGTGCAGAAGGAAGAGCTCAGGTGACAACGGCAACTCCCTGTCCGTAAACTTTTGGACGATGCGGCGTACCTCAGACCAAAATGATTGTAAGATGCGGCATGACCAAAAGACGTGGAGGAGCGTACCAACCTCCTCCCCGCACCTCCAGCACATATCCGTGCTCTGAGGGAACATCTTGTGTATCTTTTCCGGAGTGTAGTACCAACGGGACAGAAGTTTATATTCCATCTCCTGGTGCCTTGCACTGATAGAAGTTGTTTGAGCGAAGAGAAGGATTTGGTCAACCTGTTTCCCCGTAAGTTGTAGGCCCAGCTCCCGTTCCCACTTGGTAACATAAGGTGGCCTAAAGTCCGGAGGGGGAGAAACTAGGATTTGGTATACCAGGGATATTGCATGTCTCAACGGGGACAGGTCCAGGCATAGCAACTCAAAAGGTGTCAGCTGCCGCCCATAAGCATTCGGAGAAGGCAAAGTGTGGATGAAGTGGGACAGCTGGACTTTTTGCCAAAATGAGAGCCCAGTCAGGGCAGGGTCCTCTAGGATTTGTCTTCGAGTATGCCATTGGTCGTTTGTGAGAAAGTGTCGCACTTGAGACCTGTCCACCGGTTTCAACGCCAGGAAGCTAGGGTCGTTGAGACCCGGACTGAAAGCCGGGTTGCCCACAATTGGGGTGAGCGGGGATGGGAGCGGTGCGATCGAATGATCACGGAAGGCCTTCCAAGCTGTCCTTATCGTCACCCCTACTGTAGGGTGATCAGAAATCTCCTTTGGCAAGGGAGGTTGGCACCAGGGCAACGAGTCCAGGTGGGCCCCAGTCAAGGATCGTTCAATCTGCACCCACTGTTTCAGAAGGCCGTGACGGCACCAATCCAAGGCACGCGTTAAATGACATGCCATGTGATAGAGAGTGTTTTAGTTTTTTTATATTCATGGCAGGTGAGGCTCTGCCTCACCTGCGTCCCCTGACTGCATGTCCCTGGTTACTTGAACATGACAATGAGTTCACTGCACTCCAATGGTCTCCACAGTCACCAGATCTAAATCTAATGGAGCACCTTTGGGATGTAATGGAATGGGAGATTTGCATCATGGATGTGCAGCCGACAAATCTGCAGCAACTGTGTGATGCTATCATGTCAATATGGACCAAAATCTCTGTGGTGTGGTAGAGCTGTGTAAATTTTAGGTCCAGATTGACAGGACTACAAATACTTTGGCAGTTAAAGTGGTTGTAAACCCACTTTGACAACTTGCACCTACAGGTAAGCCTAGATTAAGGCTTACCTGTAGGTCCAAGAAATATCTCCTTAACCACTTCCCTACCCAGCCATAGTCAAATGACGTCCACAGATGGGATCTCCCATCCTGGGTGGACGTCATACGACGTCCTCGGCTTTGTAGGGGGATATCTGAATGATGCCTGCAGCTAGAGGCATCATTCAGATATCCTTTTAAAGTGCCGGTGATTCTGCGCACCATAAGAATGATCATAGCGGCGGTTCCACCTCTTGATCGTTCTTATAGGCGGCGGAAGGGGACATCCCCCCTCCCGTCGCCATCCGGTGCTTCTCCGGGCTCTCCCGTGCGATCGGGGACCCGGAGCGAATCTTCCGGCGCTGTTGGTGGGTCACGTGACGAGCATAGAGATGACTGGTGACCAGATGGTCACCAGTCATCTCTATGATCGTCGGAGGCCCGGGCGCGATGTGATGACGTCACGCCCGGGTCCTCAAATGTAAACAAAGCCGCCATTGCGGCTGTAAGTATGAGATCAGTGAAAAAATGTTCACTGATCTCATGCTTTCCAGCCTGGAGGAGAAATGTGGGGTCTTATTGACCCCGCATCTCTCAATAAAGAGGACCTGTCACACACATTCCTATTACAAGGGATGTTTACATTCCTTGTAATAGGAATAAAAGTGATAAAAAAATAAATAAAAGTAAAATAATTGTAAAAAAATTAATAAATAAGTAAAAAAGAATAATAATAATAAAAAAAAAAAAATGAAACGCCCCTGTCCCCGGTAGCTCGCGATCAGAGGCGAATGCACACGTAAGTCGCCCACATATGTAAACGCCATTCAAACCACACATGTGAGGTATCGCCGCGTGCGTTAGAGTGCGTGCAACAATTCTAGCACTAGACCTCCTCTGTAATTCTAACCTGGTAACGAGATTTTTAAGTACCGAAGTTTGGCGCCATTCCATGAGTGTGCGCAATTTTAAAGCGTGACATGTTAGGTATCTATTTACTTGGCGTAACATCATCTTTCATATTTTCCCCAAAAATTGGGCTAACTTTACTGTTTTGTTATTTTTTGAATTCATGAAACCATTTTTTTTTTTAAAAAGGCGTTTGAAAAATTATTGCGCAAATATCGTGCAAGAAAAAAAGTTGCAATGACCGTCATTTTATTCCCTAGGGTGTCTGCTAAAAAAACATATATAATGTTTGGGGGTTCTGAGTAATTTTCTAGCAAAAGAATGATGATTTGTACATGCAGGAGAGAAGTGCTAGAATAGGCCCGGTATTGAAGTGGTACAAAAAGCCCTGTATTGAAGTGGTTAACCTACACGGTTAAGGAGATATTTGCTGAAAACACAGCACCAATGTTTACGGCGCATGTGCGCCGTAGACAACAGTGCAGGCGCACTAGTGGGCCGGCTTCTTGCCAGTTTTCTGAATGGGATCTTGCCGGCCCGAGCGCGCATGCGTGTAACGTCATTGCCGCTCCGGCCAATCACAGCGCCGGAGCGGCGATAACAGGAAGGGACATCGAGGCAAGATGGCGGCGGCGGCGGAGGGGAACGAGGAGCAGTTCGGGGGCTTCGATCTCAGGTAAGTCCTTGCCATTGGAGAGCGCTGATTGGGAGCCGATCAGCAGATCTTTTCAGTCATGCCTCTTCAACAGAAACCGGTCGATTCCACCGGACATTCAACCAGTGTGTACTAGGCTTAACTCTGTGTCCAGGGTCATACATCTGTGCAGCTTTATGCAGGTACCGGCATATGCCTGTGTACTATACAGTTTTCTGTATGGCAAGGGGGCCATATAGCATGTAAAAACATACAGAACATGTATAAGATTTTCACCGGGAGCACCATAGAAAGCAATTGCAGGATGCGGCCATATGCGGGTATACTCTGATATTCACATAAAGTACACTGATAGACGCACAACCCTGGGTACAGAATGATTGGGTCCAGAGATGCATTACTGTTCTCAACTTTAGGCAAGTATGCGCATTTGCCCGCATACAGCCGCATTCGACAATTGCTTTCTATGCTTTCTATGCTGTACATAGCAGCTGGGACACACAGGGATGATTTTACATGCTGTAAAGCTGTTTTCATAGGCCTAAACCAAACTCTTCATCAGCCTAGTAAATACAGAATATTCCCCTGCTCCAGATCAGACAATGTCCAGTACTCTACTTTTCATATGTCTCTTCTGTTCAACACACTGCAGCCTCAATGAAAAACTTCTAGTTATATGTGCAGAGTATGCACATGCACACTCCTCCTAGCCTCCCACATTGTAGTAATTGACCTATCATCACCAGTCCCATACACCAGTGTCGGCTAGCGCTCCATTTTTTTGGGGGCAAACAAACCACCCGACAACCCCCGGTCGCTCGGTCAATCCGCAAACAACCCCCGCCCGTTGCTCGCCTGTCCGCCAACCATGCCCACACTTACCCCATCCAGGTCGTGGGCAGCTTTAGCGGTTTCCCCCTGCGTCTCCTCCTCGGTGGCTTCCCCCCTTGCTTCTGCTCCCGGCCAATACGGTCGCTTCTCCTCTCGGCAAATCGGGGCAAATTAGGTATTAAGACCCGCTTCCTGATTGGCCGGAGGGAGAAGCAGGAAGACAATAGCGAATATTAATTTGCTATTGATACACAACTGGGTGGGCTCGGGGTGCAGTGCTCTGTGCCCTAAGCCCACCCTTTTTGAAGCCAACTAGAGCCTCAGGCTCTATTCATATACCGTTGTAGCGCTACCCCCAGTTAAGAGAGCCGCTGGTTTGATTTCGGGCCCTGTGTGCAGTACCGCCAACCCCCGGCAATCTTACTCGACCCACTCTGGCACAGTTAGTCTAGGGTTATACTTGTACCACATTCAATTGTATTGCATGAAATAATCTCTAAACAGTAAGACAACACACTGAGGCGAGAGATTAAATATAACAGTTTTACTCTTATATTAAGTAGCATAGGTATAACATCACACATGCAATATGGCCTGCAGAGCCCTGCAGCAATCAATTCAGCACACTATAATGGCGCTGCTGGGGGGGGGGGGGGGGTATCAGTATGCAAATATTGACCTCCAGAAAAGCTGATGGGATCTTTGCAGGGGTCCCAGCACGGAACAGGAAATTATACTTCATAGTTATAGTGTGCGTGTTTTGTTCTTAGGGATTAATTTTATATTTGATTTGTTGTATGCTTTAACATTGATATTTGACAATTACATTAATCTGACCACATTCACATATATATATATATATATATATATCTTTAAAAAAGGCGATGGTTTCTTTCAACTAAGGTAGGCAAGAGACTCAGCACCTGGATGCTGTTCAGGGACCTTTAAATTCATTCTCATATTGATGTGGCTTATGTGTGAGGTGTTCCGGAAAGAGGGCGACTGTAGTGGTAAATGTCTGCTGCTCGAAAAACTTGTGTGATGAATTAGCCAGATTTTTAATTATAGCATCTATAGTTAGAGACCCCTTTTTCATGTATACCTATATAGCACTGGGTATAAGTCCCTATTACCTTCATAATAGCTTGAATTCTTCTCGGGGTAGATTCAAGGTTCTGGAAATGTCCTTTATAGATTCTGATCCATGCTGACACCATAGCACCAAATGGCTTCTGCAGATTTGTGCAAATCGCCATGCTGCCAACCTCATCCCACTGGATTCATACTGCACGTGTTAAATTCTGACCCAATTCCCCATGTCAAAGTAGAAATGTAAAAAAAATTGCAGCTGATCTTTTCCTCAATATCGACTTCCTATGCCTTGTTCTATACTGTGCCTCTGTGTGGAGGTGTCCATCTTGGTAGAGGCAAGGCTTTGCATCCTCAGAAGTACAAAGTAAAAACATCTCCTACACATGAGTATGATGGACTAGGGACAAACCGTATTCGGATTGCCTTTGAGTTAACACTCGAGGATAAATCAGACCTTGCTGCCCTCTGACGACTGGGCTGGTCCAAGCGTTCAATCGTAAAAACACAAACAAAAGAGGGTGCACTGGCCTAGTGCATTATACCATGGGAACTTTATTACAAATTGATTAAATACATACTCACAAACGTTATATGTTCACAGTATGTCAGGCCACTAGTTCCTGGCACAGTAGTAGGTCGGACCCAGAGTTTTCCAACACCAGAGAGCCACCGTCCGGGGTCTGACTCTGGACGGCGGCTCTCTGGCATTGGAACACTCTGGGTCTGACTAACCACTTTGCATCCTCATGTCAGAGCCTCAAGCAAGAGTAGCACTGTAAAGACATTTTCATCTCTCACTTTAAATCTCCTGAAACTAGCAGTCAGAGGCAACAGTGCCTTAGATTTCACATTGCAGATATCCAGCTATGAGGCTATAGGTACAGGCGTGCAGGAAGAATTTAAAGGAAAATGTGAATTTTTTAGGTACCTCTTGGCACAGTTAAAAGAGAAGTATGGGTTTTCTTTTTCTTTTTGTGTAGCACTACCCCCGTAGGAGCTGCTGGTTTGTTTTTTTGGGTTTGCACGTTACCTCTTTAGCTTCGTTGTCAGGGTAGGAAAGTCTATATTAATTGCAATGTCCACACAAAAGTAAAACCTTCAACAGTCAGGCTTTATTCTTTTCTTCTGCAGTAAAAATTGAGAGAAAGTAGAAGGTAGGAGAAGAGTAGGGGAAGGTTCAGGCACGTGGTACAGAATACACAAATCAGTTCAAAGTTCTTATTAATCATTCACCCCTCTTTCAGTAGAGTGGGTATTGCTCACCCGGATAGTCCCCTCTCACATGGCCTAGCAGCCAGAATGATGCACGAACCAGTAACCAGACAGCCTCTGCCACAGACTGCTCAAGATGGAGTCGGTCTCTGCCACAGACCTTCTTTAGAGATAGTTAAATGGATAGTCCAGGAATCCTCTGCCACAGGATTTTAAAGTCCCAAACTTCCAGTCGTACAGTAAGAGAGCCTTTAAGCCGATCCGGCGAACTGCAGGGCTCTTAGTAGAATGGATCCCTCCTCAACAAGGTCACCAGGCCTCACCCGAGACATCAGCGTTTTGCCAGTCTCCTCCAGGGCAGGTCCTCCCCCGGTTTCCTTCATCAAGGCAGCTTCCTCCCCTTTGTGGATGGACAGCTTGGGATCCCCTCTTAAGAGGTAGGCCCCAGCCAGCATAGCCGGGCCTACTCGAAAGCGATGTAGCCTCGGGCCAACGTGACCCCGAGACCAGAATCACACACACATATCTCGCACCAGGAGGGCCACGAGGCGAACGAACCCCGGACAATGTCGTCTGCCCCTTAAGTATCCCCTCCCAGCAGGGCACAGCGGGTCGACCACTCCCGCTGCACCGCTGCCGAGAAGGGTCACTCAATGCACCATGGTTTGCCTGTGTTTCAACAGGTGCCCGAGGTGGTAACGCCACCTACAGACAATAAGGGAAACTGCTATCAGGCAAACTACAACCAGAACAGAGGCAATATTTGTACAAATTGACAGTCTGAGCCCAACTATTGGCTCAGACACCCTTACATTTTAGAATAGCGTCCCCACCATTGGGGTAGGGCGCTACATATGATTCATACTTACCTCGGTGGATGGAGCATCAGACTGATGCTGCATCTGTCCCCCGCCATCTCTGCACTGAGAACCGAGTCACCGAACATCGCCGATGGCTCGGTTCTCACAGATCCCCGAGAGGAAAGCCGCTGACTGTCAGTCAGCATCTTTCCTCTCTGATTCTCCACGCTCATTGGAGCGATGAGCTGTGGAAGGGCGGGGAGAGGCAGTCTCAGCGGCTCGCTGAGACTGCCATCAATCAGGGCAGCTGGCAGATCTCGACTTCTGAAGTCGGGATGATGCGCTGCCCCGATTGATGGCAGTGACGTCAGCGGAGAGTGGACTTCAGACCGCTCTCCGCTAAAAACGGGTCACAGGAGTGCAAAACAAATTGCACTCCTGTGACTCCCAGAGGAGAGGCCCAGCCTAAAAAGCTCAGGCTGGACTTCTCCTTTAACATTTCTAGATGTTCCCTATAACATAGCAAATCTTCTCTTTTTGATTTCATCTCCACTTTAAAATTTTTACCTTTAAAATTTGACAAGAGTTCAAATCTTCAGCAATGTTACTCAAACGGGCATGTGAGCAAGAACTGTGGCAGGACTGAAATTAAAACCACACAAAGGCCACCATTAAACTAGGGACTCCTGAAGTATGAGGACAACCCCCAGGTCCAGCCAGACAAGGTCCCAGCCAACCACAGTCCATGGTTGACCCAAGTCCACTGGTGTCCCCCATTGTCAATGGACTGGAGGTCCCATGCTTGATGTTCTTTATGGACACAGAAGTCACAATCATGGAGTATGACGTCTATATCCATCGGTTTGGGATGCAAGACCAACTGAACCCCTCCTGGCTATCCCTTAAGGCAAGCCATTAACTTGCCCATCCTGGTGGACGGATCACCTGGGTGAAGATCCACATTGATGACCAAGTGGTGGATCTGTTAGGAGTGGTAGTGACTCGTGGCCCAGTCAGCTCAGTGCCTATTGTTCTGGGCATGAACATGTTAAAGGACTTGGACTTTCCCCACTTGCTGGCCAAGCTTGAACGTCATGGCTGTCAGGCACAGGGCTGTGGTCTGAGAGAGATATGGCTCAACATCATCCGAGTTTGAATAGCTGAATAGAGGGCAGCCAGAAAACAGCTCAAGCAAGTTGGGGTTGTCTGTACACTTCTTAAACAGAAGCTTCTACTGGCACCCCTCCCAGAGGTAGTCTGGTCCCTCCCCATAGGAGCCCAAAGGAGGCTGCTAGGGGCCACCGTAAACGTAGAACAGATTGCGCAGCAGCGTGGCCTGTGTGGCCCGCCTGACATCCACCAGGATCAAGAGCGGTTTTGCCCGGCCGTCATTTGACTATAGGCAGGGTGGGAAATGGTTAATAGCAGTTACGGTAGAGTTCTTTTTAACCACCACAGTTATTATTGTAGCGGGTATATACTTTTCTATCATGTTTGAAACTGGTGAGGATATCAGTGATGCATAGTTCCCTGTGGCCCAGCAGGTGGCGCTGTCACTTCGGGCCGGGGTTGAACCATCACTGCAGTGCCGTACCCTTTGTGGTCTCTCGCAGCACCTGTACAGCGGGGCGGGGAACCCGCTGGGCATGTTGGGAGAGGGTATAAAGGGGCCGGACATCTTCATCGCGGGGTTCGAGTCCCAGGCACCTTCAGCCTGAGGGCTGTGGTTCGTGGTCGGTGTCCAGGCGGCCTAGGCCTGGACACCCGAGGTTCGTGTTCCATCCCAGACACCTTCAGTCTGGGGTGAGGTACTCACCCGGAGGCCTGGGGCCCAGTGTCTTCGGCTGGGTCCCGCAAGGGAGGGATCGGCCTAGGGGCCCAGGAGTGGGGCACCCGAATCCAGAGGCGTAAGGGATCAGAGGAGGTATTCATCCGAAGATCTGGTGCAGCAGATTGCCGGTGCCGGGTGAACCTCTGGAAACCGCCCGGAGGGATATCTTCTCCCGAACAGGGGCCAAGTCAAGAGAGGAAGGTAGTTCACATTCTATGACCAATGGCAGCGACCGCGCGCCAGGCCTATTCACTATCAGAGGAATAGGAGAGTTCATTGTGCCTGGGCCTACTCGTATCCACACCCCTGTCTGTTCGTTGAGGGAGTCCAACTGATTGTGTTTCATCCTGACATTGGAAAATAAAGGAGTGTTGGACTTTTATGGTTGTGGGGCTCATTTACTGGCAGACACTGTTCCACAGAAGAAGCGGAGGCTCCAAATGCAGAACACAGACCCGAAGGTAAAGAAACTTTGCTCACACCACACAAACATCTGCGGTGAAAGCTTGGCGTGGTGACCCCGCACTCCCTCCTCCAGAGTAACCCCTAGACAACAACCAGAACTTAGCCAGAGAGAGGAAGTGGAGGCCGCTACATTATCATATAAGAAATCTCTTAGATAACTATAAACTGGTAATGTTCCCGAGCCATCTGAAAAGGAAAAGTTGTTAGTATGTACTGAGTCCCTCCTTGGTTTAAAATAAAATAAACCCCATAGCAAAACATTCACTTGTCCACTTGCAGACAGAAGCTGCTGATTACAAAGAGTACTGTAGTCAGCAGAAACATTGAAAAAAAGCCACACTGCTGAGCTGTGCAGACCTACCATAGTTAGGAGATAACATCAGCTTCTGCATGCATCTAGATGGGGCCAAGAAAGAAGAGGGTTGGGGGCTGGAGGGGGGAAGGAAGAAGGCAACCATTCTTCACAGGGGACTTTTCAACCCTCCCAAGAACCAGGCAGTAAACATGGGTGGGATGAGAAGTTGAAGAACAATGCTGTCCTCAGTTACATGTAACTGATAAACCCAACTGAAACAATATTTTGTATCTAGTTGGAATAAATTAGATTTAGGAGCTGCAGTACATAAGCTACAATTACATTTAAAAATATGAGCTGTAATTTAACCACTTAAAGGTTTTACCCCCTTTATGACCAGGGCATTTTCTGCTGTTCGGCACTGCGCTAGTTTAACTGACAATTGCGTGGTCTTGCAACGCTGTACCCAAACAGAATTTATATCATTTTTTTTCACACCAATAGAGACTTTTTTGGGTGATATTTGATTACCACTGGGTTTTGAATTTTTTGCAATATTAACGAAAAAAGACCGAACATTAAATAGAAAAAACAATATTTTTTACTTTCTGCTATAAAACATATCCAATGAAAACAAAATAAAAAAATTGAATTTCTTTATAAATTTTAACCAATTTGGCTGTGCCATTGGCTTCTGCTGCTGTCAATCAAAGTCAGTTAGCCAATCAGGAGAGAAAGAGGGGGTGGGGCCGAACCACAGCTCTGTGTGACTCGGCTTGGATGCCCCCATAGCAAGCTGCTTGCTGTGGGGGAACTCGAAGGGAGGGAGGGTCCAGGAGCACTGGCGAGGGACCCGAGAAGAGGAGGATCGGGGCTGCTCCATGCAAAACCATTTCACAGAGTAGGTAAGTGTATCAAGTTTGTTATTTTCAAAGAAAAACAAAACAAGACTTTAGTATCACTTTAACATCCAGGGCAAACAAGGGGTTAACTATGTGCCTAACAATGTTTACTATGTGTAAAGAATGCTGATTTTACAAAGCAATGTGCCAATTATTACTTCCTGCTTTGCAGAGAGAAAATAAATTGCACATCACTGCTGTCTGTAGAGAGCTCTGTGTTGTTAACCAACACAGGGCTCTCTGCTGTCATTCGCTCTGCCTATAAGCGGGTCCCGGCCATAAATCATTGGCCGTGACCTACTGATCGACTTGTGCTGCAGCGAATGGCAGCTCAAACTTCAGGGTGTGTGCTCATGTGCAAAGAAAGCCTCGACGTACAGGAATGTTACGGTGCCTGTATGAGCCGATCTGCACAGTATATGTACTGCGGTGGGTCGGCAAGCTGTTAACGGATTTGTGTATCTTCAATGTTGTCCTTAAAGCCAAATGAAAAGGCCCTCTCCCTGTTGTACAGTCATTTTTTTTTTTCTTTTGCCATTTGTACATGTCCTTCAGTACCTGCTTTTTTATGCCTCTATTTGAAAATAGTTTGTATATTCCATCACAATTCATCCCTATAGATTTCAATGTGGTTCTGGGAAAGATTTAGCATTCTAAAGAAACTGAATACACATCGAACTTGGGCTGATTTACTCATTACTATTTTTGGAAGGTGTGCCACACGAGTGGCTCTGGGAATCTGTGCCCATTCAGGCAAAAACATTTGTGAGGTCAGGTACTATTACTGAATGACTGGCATTCCAAACCATACCCCAAAAATTCAGTAGGGTTGAGGTCAGGGCTGTGTGAAGGCCACACAAGTTTCTCCACACCAAACTGGTTAAACCATGTCGTTATGTAGTTGACTTTGTGCTCGGGGCACAGACATGCTGGAAGAGATTAATTGTCTAAAATGTCTTTGTAAGCTGCAATATTAAAAGCACCTTTCACTGGAAACACCTGAACTCAGTCATTTAGAGGTTGTTGGAGGTTTGGAGGAGTCCACATACCTTTGGTCATATAATGTATCTCTACCATTAGTAAGGCCTCGTACACACGACCGATTTTCTCGGCAAGAACCAGCAAGAAACTTGCTGGCAGAGAGGTCTTGCCGAGTAAATCGGTCGTGTGTACGCTGCTAGCGGGTTTCTCGTCGAGAAAACCGACAAGAAACCTCGACGAGAAAATAGAGAACCTGCTCTCTATTTTCTCGTCGAGATTCTCCTCGGCGTGTTTCTCGACGAGAAAAGTGAGTGTGTGTACACTTACCTGTCCGCCCGGAAGCCCGCGCATGTTCGAAATGAATTCGACGCATGCGCGGTAGCTTCCTAGGCATACGTAGGGTATACCAAGATGGCGGCGACGGCATCGAATGTGACGAGCGCATGCTCGGCGTAGTCGATGACGTCACCGCGTACACTCCTTTCAAAGAACCGCGGGTTCTTTGAAACGAGCGTGTGTACACTCGGCCGGGACAAGTTTCTTGTCCAAGAATCTCGTTGAAAAAAACGACATGTTTTTTTCAACGAGAATCTTGGCCGTGTGTACGAGGCCAAACTTCCAAAAAATTGTTTGGCTTTGAGAATTCCAGAAAACTTCTCTTATTATATTTCTTACATTAAAAAGATATCTTGATGTTCTGGTAACACCGGAGTATTCTGTGAATGTTAATAATAGCTTTCAGCAAGCAAATTTATAAAGATGGATGGAAAACGTACTATGTGAATCTGATCAGTACTGTATTCTGACTTCCTGTGATGAGTCAAATTCGTCTTCGATTCCAAATTGCTTTGCTAGCAGTTGCACAGGAAATGAATATGTGCTGTATAGTAGTATATCACAGAAAAGGATGTGTGTGTGGTTGATTGGTATCAGCATAGGTGTATTTATAGCGCACGTGATGACATCATAGCTCACCTCTGATTCCATGAGCCTATGGAATGAAAAGATAATTGTGTATGCTTTTTTTTAGAGGAACATTTTAAAGGTTGATTCCTTACAAAATGATATTTACATTTTTGGTAGATGATGGCGTTAAGTCACCTGATAGTTAGTTGGTAAGATCTTATGAAATCTCATGTCTGTACACCCCCTGGGGGTTCTCACTCTCATTGCTGGATTTTTACAAATTTTATGGAGAATGTAACAGAATGATCTGGAGTAAACAAAGATTAAAGGAGAGGCTAAAACAAAACAAAAAGGAAAAAGCGAAACTCACAGGTTGAGAGGTACAAAGGTGGGAATTATGTAATGCAGGGGTCCCCAAACCCCCGGGCCGTGGACCGGTGCCGGTCCATGGTCTGTTTATGACTGGGCCGCACAGCAGGAGGTGAGCGGTGACCGTGGTCCACACAGAGCTAACACAGAGCGAGGTTGCCGCTCTATGCCTGCTGTGTAGCCATGCCCGTGTGTCCTCTCCTGGCTCCTCTGCCCACCCAGCTGAAAATGTCATTCTTTCAGCAGGGCAGGGGGCAAGAGTGCCCTCTTTACAGAGTAGTCCCCGTTACATTAATATAAAGGTGACTGCACTGTAAAGGGGCACTGTAATGCGAATGGGAAATGAGGACAATGTGGGACTGCTTTAAAGGGGGAACTGTGAAGTAAATGGGGACTGTGGACACTGATATAAACGGGGACTGTGCTGTAAAAGGAAGGTTGTGGTATAAAGGGGGCTGAGGACATTCTTCGTGAATGTGCCATCCCCTGACCCATCCACCACAGCCATCATCCTCCCCAAGACCTGTGGTACAATGTATGTGGTACAGGTGGGGGCACTGGCCTCTTGTACATCTGGAGGTCTATGGGATCGTTTTCTCTTTTTTTCTCTCTCTTTGGCCCCTGAAAGGGCTCTCTGGCCCTTTTATTTCTTCTCTTGATTTTCATATATGAACACGGGTCAATCTCAGGTGCTGCTTAGAGTATTATAAATGTTGATCTTAGAAACATTGTTTGCTTACAGTATGTCATGGGTGCTCAACCTGTGGCCCTCCAGCTGTTGCGGAACTACTAGTCCTAAGAGGCATTGAAAGGCTGTCAATTAAACAAGCATGAATCCCAAAGGCAGAGGCATGATGGGACTTGTAGTTCTGCAACAGCTGGTGGGCCACAGGTTGAGCACCCATGGTTTATGTGTAGCTCATTCTCTAGACTATGATCTTTGAGAGCTGGACTGATCATTGTTACCCTAATGGACCATATTGGTAATAAGGCACCTTCACCTGGTTACCTTTTTTTTTTATTGGTTATACCATATAAGAGGCCTATTTGTCTGTGGTATACATGTTTTCATTCTCAAACTACTCTGAGTCACTGGCCTTGGCGCCTGTTCACTGTTTTGTAAGTGTAGCGGGGTGTCATATTTAGGGAGAGCATCTGAGTGGTAACTAGGCTCAGATGCACTAATTGTAAGGTTTCATGGACCATTTCTATCCCTGGGAGATAGTACTGGTGTACAGTTCCCTGGGGCCTATGGGTGGCGCTGTTGCCATGGGCCCGGGTTGAACCGCAGTACAGGGTTGTGCCTTTTCTTGTCCCCTCTCGGCAGCAGTACGGCGGGGCGGGGAACCTGCTGTGCCTGTCGGGAGAGGGTATAAAAGGGGGCGGCCATCTTCCAGAGGGGTCTTCGTTCGTCCACGCCCAGGCACCTTAGGCCTGGGTGTGTGTGTCGCCTCCGGGCGCCCTAGGCCTGGGGGCCTGGTTGGTTCCGCGCTCAGGCACCTTAGGCCTGGGTGCGGGTGGGCTGTCTTCGGGTGCCCTAGGCCCGGAGACGGAGCTGCTGTTCCATCCCAGACACCTTCAGTCTGGGGTGAGGTACTTTGGTGAGGGCCCGGAACTCAGCAACCTTCGGCTGGGGTCCGCTAAGGATCGAGGCTACCAGGGATCTGCCTTGCGAGGGGACCCGTATCCAGGACGAGGAGGCCAGGAAGGTGATCCTTTCTGAAGACCCAGCGCAGAGTCGTGGTGACAGAGGGGGCCTCTGGTAACTCTCTGCTCGCAAGCTATCCCCCTTGGGAGAGCACTTCCCATGAAGGGGGTTGGCTGATGTGGGGAGGAGCCGAGACAGCCACCGAGGGACCCCAGAAGACCAGGATCGGGGCCACTGTGTGCAAAACGAGCTGCACAGTGGAGGTAAGTATAACATGTTTGTTATTTTTTATTTTTTTAAATGGGAACCTTTAATGTCCCTTTAATCCTGCATGTTCTGCCATCAGGAAATTGGCAAACTAAATGGGGGGTTTGTCCACCCAACAAGCCAAACCTGTATACAGCGGAAAGTGATACATTTAGCAGCAGTAACACTACATTGCAAAATGTGACAGCTTTCTGCCCATTCAGCTGTACAGTGGGGAAAATTATTATTTGATTCCCTGCAGATTTTGTAAGTTTGCCCCCTTACAAAGAAATTAAGGCTCTATAATTTTTTATCATAGGTGTATTTTAAATGATAGAGGCAGAATATCAACCAAAAATCCAGAAAAAAACACGATACAAATGTTATAAATTGAGTTGCAGTTCAGTGAGTAAAATAAGTATTTGATCCATAACCAAAGAATGACTTAGTACTTGGTGGAGAAACCCTTTTACTCATTTTTGTTGCCAGCGGTTTAGACATTAAATGCTGTTTGTTGAGTTATTTTGAGGGGACAGCAAATTTACACTGTTATACAAGCTGTACACTCACTACTTTACATTGTAGCAAAGTGTAATTTCTTCAGTCTTGTCACATAAAAAGATATAATAAAATATTTACAAAAATGTGAGGGGTGTACTCACTTTTGTGAGATACTATATATATTTATATGGTGTGTCTAAAAAGTTTGGTGAATGGTATCAGAAAACAAACAAAACACCTTTATTGGCCTTCAAAATAATCGCCATCCTTCACAACACATTTTTGGCAATGTTCATAAAGCTTCTGGAAACTGTCAGCAAAGGCCTCTTTGCAATCGATCACAGAATCCACTGTCACACATTCTTGGATTGCCGCCACGTCCGTAAAACATCCGCCTTTCATGAAATTGACTCTTTTTGGGTCGCAGGTACGCCAGTGAACGCCATTCCATCAATTGCCGCATGGATTCTGGATTGAACTGGTAGCACTAGGTCTCATCCCCTGTGACGGTTTGCAGAAGAGATGGATCCTGGTCACAAATGGTAATGAAATCTCCAGAGGTTTCCATCCATTTTGCTTTCTGTTTGTCTGTCAGCTTGTGCGGCACAAATCGAGAACAGATCTTCTGCTTTCCCAAATCTTCACAGACAATGGTGCACACCGTGTCCTTTGCTAATGCCCAATTCCTCCGCCATTAATCGTAGAGTCAGTTGCCAATCTCGTTTTGGAATTTGTCACACTCACTTGATCATGTCTGGGGTTCTCATCCTCAGTCGTTTCCTTCCCGTTGCAAAAGTGTTTGAACCAGTCGTAAAAACACATTTTCTGCTAACAGTTTTCTCGAAAATATTTTTTATTAGTTTATAAAGTCATATGAAATACAGATCCATAGAGTACCTTCTTCAAAATGTAATTCACATAATGTAATACACATCACAATAATTACTTTCCCGATATACATCCATAGAAATGGGCAAGTATAGTGGAGCATAGCTGGACGAAGTGAATACCTCCGCCTATTTTACAATGTATTTAGAATCAATATGTATCCATCCATCCTGAAAGATAGATCTGGAGAATGTATTCTCCGAAATAACGTTTGGTAAACATTAACTAGTTTCTGTTCCTTGTTCTTATATATAAAAAGAAAAATAGAACTCAATAAGTAACTGTGCAGTATAAAGTGCTAACATTGTAATTCTATGCGTCCTGCTTTATCTTTTAGACTTGTAATTCTCCCATAAGTGCCAGGTATGTGTGAACTCCTTTAGTGTCCCTTCTTTGAAAGCAATGGATTTTTCATAGGAGTAAGAGTCATCAACTAATTTCAGTACTTCCCCTACCGTGGGAGGTTCCGTTGACTTCCATTTACGGGCCAACACCAGCCTAGCTGCGTATAGAATGTGCATTACTAGCGTTCGATAGGACGCCGGGTAAATGTCCATGTCGATACTCAATAAGGCTTGTTCCACTCTTAATTTATTCAGTATTCCCGTCAATTTAGCTATCAGTCAAGCTATTGTAGCCCAGAAGCTACGCAGAAATACAGAGAACCAAAGCATATGTGCCAAAGTGCCTACTTGTCCGCACTCCCTCCAGCATAGGTTGGATGAGTGTCCTTGAAATTTTGCCAATATATATGGGGTTCTGTATCACCTCAAATGTATCTTCTGTGCTATCTCCCTGTAGTTAGAACATTTAGTGTGAGTATAGTTTGCCTTTATTGCGCCCTTCCACTGCACCTGGGAGATGGTTATATTTAAGTCTGATTCCCATTTCAAGAGTTGCTTCGGGGCTACAAAGTAAAGTTGACTCTGTATTAGATTGTAAAATTCCGTTATCCCTTTTTTGGGTTTGGGAAAAGAGTGCCATAAGTCGTAGATGGTTTCGGGGATTTCTATATGTTGTGTCTTAATAGCAGATATGATACTAATGATCCTTGCATACACCATAAATTCAGTCTCAGGGACAGAATTTTTAGTTCCTAGCTCTCAGAGAGTTTTGACACGGCTTTGGCTGAACATATCCGATATGTTATCTATACCATAGCGCCCCCAGTGTCGTATATCTAGGTTTGGGGATAGGAATGAAAGTGCTGTCACTGGGATTGGCACCTTTTTATGGACAGTATAGGGATTCTTATTTGTTAAGAACTATTCCCATGCTAGCAATGTGGCCGCTACAGTTGGGAGTGTTTTACAGGGTGAATTTTTATCTGAAAGTGTAATTAGCAATAGAATTTTAAGCTCACTGTGTCCTATATGAGCCTGTTCTGCCCTGCACCAATGGATTGGATCTGAAGTATTGAACCACGATTTGGCCTGATCTAGGATTGCTGCCACATGATAGTCCTTAATATTGGGGACCCCCATCCCCCCTGCTTTTCTGTGTTTCATGAGGATGTTATGAGAACATCTGGCTCTCTTCCCCTCCCAAATGAATTGTGACAAGGTTCGTTGCATATTTGCATAAAATGAGCAAGGTAGTTGGATCGGGAGGGCTCTGAAGTAGTACCTGCTCACAGTTTTCACCCATAAACTTGTACCAACATTTCATGCGTCTCCATAGCCGTTTTCCTCAATTTGTAGCAAAACTTGATGTTCACTCATTGCTCTATTGCACTGTGACCCTATCTCTCACACTGACTATGTTCGACTGCCCACAGGGAGTTTACCATAATGGTGGCGCTTCTAAACGCCTCTGGATAGCCATGTGCATGTACGTGCATGATATCGGACCATTCACCAAACTTTTTAGACAGACACACCTTGTATCTATACTTTATATATGTATCGAGAAGTAATACATTTCCGCTTTCCACTTCCTCATGGTGTAAGCATATCAGTTGTTATGCAATAGATATCTGTGTACAATGGCAGATATCACAGTGATAAGAGAATAATTACGTGGTTGACAGCGAAAGTAATTATTCTGCAGAAAAGGAGAACTTTTACTTCACTTTTCTTGGCTTTGGCTTTTATGGCCTTACTCGTTAAAACGTGCTAATTGTTAAAGTGTTGCTCAACTCATAATCTAATGATATTTGCTGAGCTAAAGGGTGTCAGTTGCTGCAAGGACACCTGCACAAGAGGAAAACTGATGCACAAGGGCTGAGAAAGACTCATAGGTTTTCTGATGGCAGATTGACAATGAGCCATCTGATTTGCTATTTTGCATAAGATCTGTAAATGTCCTAACATTACTGACCATGACTTTCTGTTAAAAGCGTGTTATTTATAAATTACACACTTTTTTTTTTATTATTTTCTTTTTATTTACTCAAATGGAAGGTGGAGGAGCGCAAAGTCTCTAACATCCATCAGCTCCGTGATGTCGTCATGGAGGAGTGGAAGAGGACTCCAGTGGCAACCTGTGAAGCTCTGGTGAACTCCATGCCCAAGAGGGTTAAGGCAGTGCTGGAAAATAATGGTGGCCACACAAAATATTGACACTTTGGGCCCAATTTGGAAATTTTCACTTAGGGGTGTACTCACTTTTGTTGCCAGCGGTTTAGACATTAATGGCTGTGTGTGAGTTATTTTGAGGGTATAGCAAATTTAGACTGTTATACAAGTTGTACACTCACTACTTTACATTGTAGCAAAGTGTCATTTCTTCAGTGTTGTCACATGAAAAGATAGAATAAAATATTTACAAAAATGTGAGGGGTGCACTCACTTTTGTGAGATGCTTTATATGTGTATATAACTTCTGTTTACAAGTCTTATATAAAATTTTCAATAAACTTAAGCCTCGTACACACGATCCAATTGTTGACAGGGGATTGTCTGTTGACAGACTGTTGTCCTAAAATCTGACCGTTAGTACTCTCCTTTTGACCATTGTTATCCAACTTTTGGCCAACAAATGTTGAATGACATGCTAGTAAATTTTTGACGAACAACGGTTAGTTGTCAGATTTTCTAATGGTCAGTACACAAGTCCATCAAACAAAAGTTGAAAGTACAAACACGCTTGCTCGGAATCAATGCTCACCAAACACGAAATTAGCAGAAGGGGCCCAAAGAGTGGCGCTCAAGAGCTGAAATTCCTCGTAGTACGTCACTACGTTCGTGTTTGTTGGCCGACAATTGTGTACCGTTAGTATGCAAGACAAGATCCAGGCACACACCCTGAAGACAAAAAATCTGACGCTCGGTTGGCCAACAATTGGATCATGTGTACGAGGCTTTAGATTGAACACACAAAAATGTTTTTGTGTGTTATTTAGTCACATACAATAGTTGGTCTAATAAAGACTTGGGTCCATCCAGTTCAACCTATATACATTTTTTGAATTCATCTACACCCTCCGCTAATACCAATAACTGTGGAAGGGAGCTCCACACCCTTAATGCTCTAACTGTAAAGAACCTCCTATGCAATTTGAGATTGAACTGCTTCTCTTCCAGCTGCACTGTGTGGCCGCGTGTCTTCTTTAGAGACCTCAGGTAAAATAGTTTTCTCCCAATGATGCAGTCACCATTTAAAGTTTTGTAAATTGTGATCATATCCCTTCTTAAGCGCTTCTTCTCCAGGAAGAATAAGTCTAATCTTTTTAACTGTTCCTCATAATCAAGGTCTTCCAGCCCCTTTGTGTCTTATTGTAGGTTCAGTCAGTATGACAGTGTACACGTGTAGACATGGTGAATGACGTAGAATACAACTCTTATGCCGCGTACACACGATCAATTTTTTCGACGGTGAAAACACAGTCGAGAAAATCGACGTGAAAAACTAGGAACAGCTTGTTCCCCCCACACACGGCCGTTTTAAATGACAATTTTTTTTTTGGTCGAAAAAAACGACCGTGTGTGGGCTCCCCGGCAGTGTTTCCCTATGGGAAAACTGCAGCGGAAAAAAATGACGGGAATCACGACGAGAAAAATTAGAACATGTTCTAATTTTTCTCGTCGTGATTAATGCCGTTTTTCCCGTCGGGAAAAATGACAAAAAGCCCACATACAATCGTTTTTCTCGTCCAAAGGAAAAAATTTCATTTTTCCAGACGGGAAAAATGATCGTGTGTACGCGGCATAAGTTAATGAACCTCTCTAGTGCTGTGGCGTGCCTTGTCTGAGCCTTCCAGCAGAGGAAATGAGACTTGAATAAAAAAAAAAAAAAAGCCCCCAAAACACTGATGTGGGTTTGATGGTGTCTGTATTCACTTCACAGTCTGGCAATGCAATCATCTGCTGAATCCTTACCTTTTATATATGATATAAAAAATGGAGTGGTGTTAATCACAGCAACCAATTAAATGCCAGGGATTTATCTGTGGTTTTGATTTCAAAGTAAAAACACCAGACAGCCAAAGTAACAAGCTGTAGCATGTGAAGAGCCTCCTCCAGCTGTATTTTACACTTTAGGTGGGCAGCTGGGAGGGCAGTAAAACAACTACTCAGCTGTCTGACTCTACTGCCCCTTGGCTACCCATGTGAAAAAGCCCAATTCTGGGATAAAAAAACAAACAAACAAAAAAACGCTTAGGGCCCTCCAGTGCAAGGGAAAAATGCTCATTAACTACTTGCCCTCCGGCAGATTTACCCTTCATGACCAGGCCATTGTTTGTGATACGGCATTGCGTTACTATAACTGACAATTGTCGTGCAACGCTGTACCCAAACAAAATTTATGCCTCTTTTTTCCCCCACAAATAGAGCTTTCTTTTGGTGGTATCTGATCACCTCTGCGATTTTTATTTTTTGCTCTATAAACAAAAAAGACCGTAAATTTTGGAAAAAATAAAAATATTTTTTACTTTCTGCTATAAAACATATCCAATAAAAAAAAATTGATTAATTTAGGCCAATATGTATTCTGCTACATATTTTTGGTAAATGAAATCCCAATAAGCGTATATTGATTGGTTTGTGTATAGCGTCTGCAAACTATGGGATATTTTTTTTACTAGTAATGGTGGCAATCAGCGACTTATAGTGGGACTGAGATACTGCGGCAGACAGTTGGAACACTAACTGACACTTTCTGGGGACCAGTGACACTAATACAGTGATTAGTGATAAAAATATCCACTGTCACTGTACTAATGACCCTGGGATGGGGTTAAACATCAGGGGCGATTAAAGGGTTAACTGTGTGCCCAGCTGGTGTTTCCTCACTGTGTTTGAGGTGCTTATACTAGGGGAAGGCATTGCTTTGCAGGAACATGGATCAATGCATTCCTTACTGACAGAACAGCAATCTGCCTTGTTTACATAGGCAGATCACCGTTCTGGTTCTCTGCCTAATGATCGTGGGTGCGGCAGAGATCGAGTCCATGGTATCCGAATAATCGCATATCAGCTCCCGCTGTGATTAGACGGGTCACCGGCGGTGCCCATGCACGCTCCAGACCTGGAAGTGTCAGATCACATACTAGGTATGTGATCCGGCGCAGGGTGGCCGCCCTGCCACAGTATATGTACGGTGGGCGGTCCACAAGTGGTTAAGGTAGAGGTAGAGGCTGTGTTAGTTACCATATTACTCGCTCCAGCAGGCTCACCTCTTCTCTTCTCTGCTTAAGGATGTGGGTGTTCCCTTGATGTCATCATGTACAATGCAGGACTATTAATCCTGCATTGTACTGTATGCGAGGAGGTAAGCATGCAACCATGGCTGGGAGCACCTTAAAGAGGAGGCGGGGGGACCAGTAGAACAAATGACAGGAACCTTATTCCTCTACCCCTAGACAGAAATGAGCATTTAACGGATGAGAAGAGTGTTTTTTTTCTTGTGTCTAGAGTTGGACTTTAAAGGGGTTGTAAAGGTAAGTTTTTTCACCTTAATGCATTCTATGCATTAAGGTGAAAAAACATCTGTGGATTAGCAGCCCCCCAACCGCTCGAAAGTCCTGCGCCGTGAACGTGCTTGCTTCTCGGCGCATTCATTGGTTGATTGAAAGCAGCGCAGCCATTGGCTCGCGCTGCTGTCAATCACATCCAATGACACGGCGTGCCGGAGGGCGGGGCCGAGTGATACAGTGAGCCACTATGGCCGCCGGCTGTATCACAGGAGCGTGCCCGCAAGAACTCCTCACCATGCAAGCTCCCTCGCATGAAGAGAGAAGATTACCGCTCAGATGTGCCTGATGAACCTTTCACTAGATCCAAAGCCGCGGGTGCAGACAATGCATATGAAAATGCGGAAATTGAAGAAGGTTTGGACAGCCGCACTCCAAAAAATAGTTTCTCTATTTTAAAATCTAGTCACAAAAATACATGCCACAGCAAAAAAGCAGATGTAAGGTGACGCGTTTCACACTGTTGTTTAGTGCTTATTCATAGCTGAATAAGTGAATAAGCACTGAACTACAGTGTGAAACGCGTCAGCTTACATCTGCTTTTTTGCTGTGGCATGTATTTTTGTGACTTGATTTTAAAATAAAGGAACTATTTTTTGGAGTGTGGCTGTCCAAACCTTCTTCAATTTCCGCGCCCTCATAATGAAGGTGAGGAGTTCTTGCAGTGGGGAGCCGAGACAGCCAGCGAGGGACCCCAGAAGACCAGGTTCGGGGCCACTCTGTCCAAAACGAGCTGCACCATGGAGGTAAGTATAACATGTTTGTTATTTTAAAAAAATATATATAAATTTACCTTTACATACCCTTTAATGGATATGGGAGCTGAAAGAGACTCCCCTAACGTTGCTGAAAGCCATAGCAATCAGGTATCAGTTTGTCATCTCATCTATCAGTTTGAGCACTTGCTGCTGTTGTGTGTCACCCCACTGAATTCTCCACCAATTGGACCACAAAAACTGTCATGTAATGCTTACAGGGTTTTTTTTTTTTTTTCATAATCATAAATTGCCCTAGTTTTCCAGGCCAACTCTTCAAAGCAATGCAACTTATTTATGAGAAACATTAATGGAAAGGAGAAGTGAACCTGTGTTATGCAGTCTATTTGTCCCGGGGAAAAGAAAGAGCTTCCCCCTTCATGTGGCTGGATGCGAGAAGGAAACACAGGTTCATGCCATACTATAGTAAATCAAGCACTTTAGGTCTCACCAGTAAATAGTGGCCTGTAGAAAAGCTCTTTTATAAACTGAAGCCCACTGTAGAAACACAAAGTTGGACTGGATTAAATGTATTACAAGATTTTTATTTCTTGTAAATGGTGTGTCAGCGGCATTACTAACGCAGCACGTGATATAATA
Organism: Rana muscosa; assembly: GCA_029206835.1. NCBI lineage: Eukaryota > Metazoa > Chordata > Amphibia > Anura > Ranidae > Rana > Rana muscosa. Next base: position 187,936,848 of record CM055124.1, on the reverse strand, counting down.
CAAATGATTCCTTTGCTGTACATTTTGGGAAATACTACATTATGTATCCCCCTAATGGGTTTTCCCAAATTACTTCCTTGTCTGCATGGCCCATATGAAAGATTTGCTTTCCTTTTGTCTTTATGCATGTTATTTGTTGGCTTTAAATGTAAATTATAAAGTGGGCCTTTTGAATATTTTACAAATCTGCCGGAATATATTCTTGACTTCATTATACAGCACATTTGTCAAACACAAGAACCGGGGGCCGAATCTGGTCCTCCAGGTCATTTCATGTGGCCTTTGCACCCCTCTCGTCGCTGCCCCCACCTTGTCTCAGCAGAGAGGAGGATGGATCTTCTCTGCTTCTCCGAGGCCCATCTCTGCCCCCTCCCCTCCATCTTAGTAGTTGGCAGCAGAGAGGATGAAAGAACTCCTCATACAGATCCTGCGCCTCTCTGTGCAGCCTTACCACCCCCTCATTTCCGCCTCCCATGGTCTCAGCATTCAGCAGACTCCAGCCTTACCCTGGTCCTCCTCCAGACTAGGGATGAGCCGAACACCCCCCTGTTCGGTTCGCCCCAGAACCTGCGAACAGCCAGAATGTTCGCGTGAACTTTAGAACCCTATTAAATACAATGGACTCGAACGTTCAAAATCAAAAGTGCTAATTATAAAGGCTAATATGCAAGTTATTGTCCTAAAAAGTGTTTGGGGACCCTTCAGGTCTGGTATGGATTTTAAGGGGAACTCCACCCCAAATAAAAAAAATGGAGTTCCCCCAAAAATCCATACCAGACCCTTTATCCGAGCACGCAACCTGGCAGGCCGCAGGAAAAAAGGGGGGGTGAGAGAGCGCCCCCCCTCCTGAACCGTACCAGGCCACATGCCCATGTTGATGGGGACAAGGGCCTCATCCCCACAACCCTTGCCCGTGGTTGTGGGGGTCTGCGGGCAGGGGGCTTAGCGGAATCTGGAAGACCCCTTTAACAAAGGGGACCCCCAGATCCCGGCCCCCCCCCATGTGAATTGGTAAGGGGTACATTGTACCCCTACCATTTCACGAAGAAAGTGTAAAAAAAATGTAAAAAAACCACACAGACACCTTAGAAAAGTCCTTTATTAAAACAAAAAAAAACCATTTCAGCGATGAAATCCAGTGTCCCACGGCGATCCGATGTCCAGCGCTGTCCACACGAAACGTCATTGGCTGAGCCTGAGCGGACCTGATGGGGAACTTCCTCCGCAGTTTATTAAATGAATAGACCAACCCCTTCTAATGTTCCCCATCAGGTCCGCTCAGCCAATGACGTAGGTGTAAGGCTAAGCGGACCAGATGCGGAACGTGAGAAGGGGCGGGTCTATTCATTTATTACACTGTGGAGGAAGTTCCCCATCAGGTCCGCCCCCTCGTATGTCAGACCCTGCCTACGTCATTGGCTGAGCGGACCTGATGGGGAACTGCCTCTGCAGTGTAATAAATTAATAGACCCGCCCCTTCTCACGTTCCGCATCTGGTCCACTTAGCCTTACACCTACGTCATTGGTTGAGCGGACCTGATGGGGAACTTTAGAAGGGGCGGGTCTATTCATTTAATACACTGCGGAGGAAGTTCCCCATCAGGTCCGCTCAGGCTCAGCCAATGATGTCTCGTGTGGACAGCGCTGGACATCGGATCGCCGCGGGACACTGGATTTCATCGCTGGAATGTTTTTTTTTTTTTTTAATAAAGGACTTTTCCAAGGTGTCTGTTTTTTTTTGTTTTTTTTACACTATTTTCGTGAAATGGTAGGGGTACAATGTACCCCTTAACAATTCACATGGGGGGGCGGGATCTGGGGGTCCCCTTTGTTAAAGGGGTCTTCCAGATTCCGATAAGCCCCCCGCCCGCAGACCCACACAACCACCGGGCAAGGGTTGTGGGGATGAGGCCCTTGTTCCCATTAACATGGGAACATCCTTCCCATGTTGAGGGCATGTGGCCTGGTACGGTTCAGGAGGGGGGGGCGCTATCTCGTCCCCCCTCTCTTATCCTGTGGCCTGCCAGGTTGCGTGCTCGGATAAAGGGTCTGGTATGGATTTTTGGGGGAACTCCACGCCATTTTTTTTTTAAGTTGGGGTGGAGTTCCCCTTAAAATCCATACCAGACCTGAAGGGCCTGGTATGGATATTTGGGGGAACTCCACACATTTTTTTTTTAAATTTGCGGCAGGGTTCCCCTTAATATCCATACCAGACCTAAAGGGCCTGGTAATTGAATTAAGGGGGACCCCCACGCTTTTTTTAACTTTTTTTATCAATGACTTTTCTATGTATTGCCGGGAGCCGACAATTCATTATAGCCGCTAGTGAGTTTTAAATTACTTTTTTTTCCTTCAGAAATGACACTTTGTGCAGGGACAGTTCTAAGCACGGGAAACATGCGCCACTTTACATGCATACTATACACACCCCCCAGGTACAAAATTTAAAGGAATATTTCACTTTTATTGTTTCACTTTAAGCATTATTAAAATCACTGCTCCCGAAAAAACTGCAGTTTTTAAAACGTTTTTTTGCATTGATACATGTCCCCTGGGGCAGGACCCGGGTCCCCAAACACTTTTTATGACAATACCTTGCATATAAGCCTTTAAAATTAGGACTTTAGATTTCTCCCATAGACTTTTCGAATTTGCCGCGAACACCCCAAATTATTCGCTGTTCGGCGAACGGGTGAACATGAGGTCGACTCGAACTCGAAGCTCATCCCTACTCCAGACCCTGCACTTTCTGCCCCAGCTTCTTCCCAGCTGCAGCACAAGGTAAGGGGTGTGCCTTGTGATGTAAGGAAGGGTGGGGGACTCTTGATTTCGGATGGTGGGTGGGGGGGGGGGTATTGACAACTGATGTAAAGGGATGCTGTGGACATGCTGCTTATAATTATTATGGGAATAATACAATTCTACACCAGTTGAAAAGGAGGGTGGCACACTGCTGGTATCCAGAAGAAACTTTATTGGAAACTGCTCAGACAGAACACCATGGCAGAACCATGTTGTCTAAGCAGATGCCTATAAAGTTTCTTGTGGATGATACCAGCGTGTGCGACCCTCCTTTTCAACTGGCATAGAATTTTCAGACCTGGAAAGTGTATGTGTGCCGCTCAGGCTCGATAAGGAGGGTGTATGTAGGTAGTGCATCTTCTGCAGCTGCTGCTAGATTGCTGACAGGGAATGGAGCCCGTCCTGGCTCCTGCGAAAGTTCAAGGAAGAAAGGGAGTGTCAATGGGAATCTATGGTGCCCTACAGAGACGAATGGAGTGGCAACCTCAGCCTGTCACTGTAGGACACCATCGTTGTGCGACTTCCAGGCGTCTCTTTCTTCATTGAATTTTCAGACTTGCATTATCTGCTACAGGAGTGGAAGTGGGCTCTGTGCCCATCTGCCATTCACAGCTTATATCTTTAAGTTATTATTAAAACCAGTAATAATCAAATGCAGAATCAATTCATTAATATGATAAAAAGTAGATACATTTATACAGATACAACCGGCCATTTGAGAGCATAATAAAGCTGATGAAGCCCATGATGAAATTGAGGTTGACACCCGTTTATACAGCAAAAGTATAATTTTTCAGGAAAGCTTCACAGTTTGTTAACTATAACTATACCAGACACTTTCACCCCCTTCTTGCCCAGGTCAATTTTCAGCTTTCAGCGCTGTCACACTTTGAATGACAATTACTCTGTCATGCAACACTGTACCCAAACGACATTTCATCATTTTTTTTTTTAGAGATAGAGCTTTCTTTTGGTGGTATTTAATCACTATTGGGTTTTCAATGTTTTGCTATATAAATGAAAAAATACAGAAAATTTTGGGGGAAAAAAAACTTTTTTTTTTTTCTTTTCTTAGTTTCTGTTATAAAATATTGCAATTCAATCTTTCTTCATAAATTTAGGCCAAAATGTATTCTGCTACATTTCTTTGGTATAAATAAGCCATATCAGTGTATATTCTTTAGTCTGTGTAAAAGTTATAGTCTACAAACTATGGTCTATATCAGTGTTTCCCACCTCCCAGTCCTCAAGGCGCCCCAACAGGTCATGTTTTCAGGATTTCCCTCAGATGAAACAGCTGTGGTAATTACTAAGGCAGTGAAAAATAATGGAAAGCCTGAAAACATGACCTGTTGGGGCACCTTGAGGACTGGAGTTGAGAAACACTGGTCTATATATTTGAAAATTGATCAGTCCTAATGTACTGACACCCCATTTCATTTCTATGGTGGCAGAACAGTACAAATACCTCCTAAATGGCCCATTTTTGAAAAATAGACAGCCCAAGGTATTTAGTAAGATGTATGGTGTTTTTTTCTTTGATAACTTCCTAATTTTCCAAAAAATTTGTTAACATTTTTCAGGGACACAGACTGATGACATTTATTTTATTTTGTTTTTTTTACATACTTTGACCAGATCAGGATTTTTTTTCACTATGATTGCTTATTACACTAATGATCCGCTCACTGTTATAAGTAGTCATTTTTTTGCGTGGTATTCATTCATGTGCCATTGTGTACTATTGTGATAGCTGTAATTGGCCACAGCTCTCACATGGTACAGGTGTGCTGTGATTGGCCCTTATACCTTGTGATCACTGTGACCAATCACAGAGATCACAAGAGCACACAATGAATGGCTATGAATGAAAGCCATTGTGTACTATTGACATGTGATCGCTGTGATTCATCACAGCGATCACATGGTACTAGGGCAGACCCAGTGCAATAATTGGTCTTTCCAGTGGACACAGCAGATGACAGATTATGTGACTGCGCATCCCCTATGGTATGCACCAGGTGTGTGAGTGGGAGGACGTCATATGATGTCCTCCCAGGATAATAGTGCTCCCGTCCAGCTGTCATTTTAGAATAGGCCAGGTGGGAGGTGGGCAAAAAGCCACTCTTGAGCTCCAGTCAGTGACTTTGTCTAGGCCGAAATGATGTCATCAATCTGCTGCAGGCAAGGAGAGCATATCCCCAGTCTCCTCTCCCCTAGGTGATGAAACAAAATAATAGCAAGTCACAAGGTGAGATGCTGCAGCAGGGAATTGATCTACACTGATCAGCCATAACTTTAAGACTACTGCAGGTTAAGTGAATAACACAGATTATCTCGTTATAATGGCATCTGAAAGTCTGCAGGATATATTAGGCAGCTCGTAAACATGTAGTCTCTGAAGTTGGTGTGTTGAAAGCAGAAACAAATGGACATTGCAGTTTGTTGTGTATGGGGCTGTGTAGCCGCAGACTGGTCAGGGTGCCCATGATGATCAGAGTCCACAGCCAAAAGTGCCTATAATGGGCATGTGAGCATCAGAACTGGACCATGGAGCAATGGAAGAAGGTGGTCCGATCTGATGACTCACATTTTTTTTTTTACATCATGTGAATGGTCGGGTTTGTGTGTTGCTTACCTGGGGAAGAGATGGCACCAGGCTGCAAAGAAGGCAAGGCAGCAGAGGCAGTATTATGCTTTGGACAACGTTCTGCTGGGAAACCTTGGGTCCTGCCATTGATGTGGTTGTTACTTGACACATACCACCTCCCAAAACATTGTTGCTGATCAAGTAAACGGTATTCCCTGACGGCAGTGGCATCTTTCAGCAGGATAAGGCGCCCTGCCACACTGCAAAAATGTTTCAAGAATGGTTTGAGGTACATACCAACGAGTTCAAGGTGTTGCCTTGGCCTGAAAATTCTCCAGACCTTATCCATGGAGGCCCCACCTTACAATTTATAGGACTTAAAGGATCTAATCCTGATTGCTTGATGCCAGATACCCCAGCTGACCTCCAGAGGTCTAGTGGCAACCATTCCTCGATGGGTCAGGGCTGTTTTGGCAACAAAAAGAGTACCTACACAACATTAGGTGGGTGGTCATAACGTTATGGCTGATCGGTGTATATCAGACATTTGTGAACCCTGCACAGGTATCAGGGTTTATGTGATTGTGTCATCTCTTAGCCAAATAGATGCTGACCATAGATGTCATCTAAATACAGATGGCTCCATCCTTCTGAATAGAAAAAAACATGATGCCACTCTCAGGGGTGTACTGCCATCTCTGTGCGGGATATTAAATACCTAAGTGTTACACTTACATTACTTAGGTTACTGCAATTAACATAAAATATCTCTGATAAAAAGATCCAATTTAAGTGAATCAGTAAGTTGTGTGGTTTACAGCGTAACTTTCTTTTGTTTTCGTTTTGGATAGTGCAGCAAAGGTTTGGAGCCCGTCTGGTTTAGAATTTTTATCTGTGTCCCCACTGGGGAGTTTGCCTTTAAAAAAAATAATTGAAAAGTAAATAGGACATACTTTCCCATGTATTTACTAATACTAGCAGTAGGTTTAAAAATAGTCAATATTGGTTGAGAGAGTGAAGTTACGCTTTAAGGGTAGTTTTTTAAACGCTATAGAGTGCCTTGAAAAAGTATTCATACCCCTTGAAATTTTCATGTTACAACCAAAAATGTAAAATTTATTTTATTGGGATTTCATGCGATAGGCCAACACAAAGTGGAACATAATTGTGAAGTGGAAGGAGAATGATAAATGGTTTTCAAATTTTTGCTACAAATAAATGTGAAAAGTGTGGCGCACATTTGTATTCAGCCCCCCTGAGTCAATGCTTTGTAGAACCAAGTTTGGCTGCAATTACAGCAAGACTTTTTGGGGATGTCTCTACCAGCTTTCCACATCTAGAGAGTAACATTTTTGCCCCATTCTTCTTTGCAAAATAGCTCAAGCTGTCAGATTGGCTGGAGAGAGATGGTGAACAGCCATTTCCAAGTCTTGCCACAGATTCTCAATTGGATTTAGGTCTGGACTTTGACTGGGCCATTCTAACACATGAATATGCTTTGAGCAGTTGCTGCTGTCTTACCTGGCAAACAAGCCCGATGTCCCACTATTGCTGCTAGGAGACTTTAACTGCTACCTAGACCCCAGATTGGATAGACACCCCCCGGTGACGCCCCCTAAGGGCAACCGGGGTATGGCTCTTGGACGCCTGATGGCTGAGGTGGGGTGGGTTGACATCTGGCGGGTCCGGAATCCCAAATGTAAACAATTTTCCTGCTTCTCCAAGACGCACGGTTCCCTCTCCCGTATAGACCTTTGTTTGGGTACCCCCAACATGGTTAGTTGCTCCTCTGGGATAGAATATTTCCCTAGGGGGGTCTCGGACCACTCACCGCTAGTACTGTGGCTGGTTACTCAACGTCTAGCTCTCTACCCAGGGCCCCATGGAAACTGAATGCCTATTGGCTCAAACTGTTTACATCCCCAGAACGTATAGAAACCAAGATCGAGGTTTTTCTGCGGGCGCACGACCATTACCTAGACCCTCTGCTAAAATGGGAGACTCTGAAGGCCTATCTTAGAGGGGTATTTATTGAGGAAATACAAATTGTCAGGAACTCCTCCTCTGTTCTGACGGAGCGGGTGGAGGACCAGGTGAGACAGCTGGAACTTGCCTATGTGACTAGCCCTACTGACTCGGCCAGGGAGGTTTGGATGTCGGCCCAGGACTCTCTGGACCGTCTTCGATCCTCAAAGGCAGAGCGGAAGAGATTCTTTACAAAACTTGCATTTTATGAGGAAGGGGAACAAACTGGGCGATTACTGGCCAAGATAGCAAGGTCTCAAACACAGTCCCCAGCCATTGGTGCTATACGTGCCTCTACAGGTAAAGTGGTTAACGCCCCTGAAGCCATTGTGTCCGAGCTGGCATCCTTCTATGAGGGCCTCTATGGGTCGAGGGATGCCTACTCGGAAGAGGACCTTGAGGAGTACATGGCTAGTATTGATCTGCCCGCTCTTTCCACATCGGCCAGAGAACAATTAGATGCCCCCATTACTCTGGGCGAGTTGCAACTGGCGGCAGGCTCTTTTCCTACATGTAAAGCCCCTGGGGAGGATGGCCTGCCCATGGAGGTGTACACCCAGTTTGGGGAGCACCTGTTACCTGAACTGTTGAAAGTCTTTAACGCCGCACTGGAGGGTGGGAGGCTGCCTGACTCTATGGCCAGGGCTAATGTCATTTTATTATTAAAGCCGGGGAAGGATCCGGTTGACCCTGGCTCCTATAGACCTATTTCGCTGCTGCAAAGTGATGTGAAAATCCTGGCTAAGGTCTTGGCGCGCAGGGTCAACGGGATAGTCTCGTCTATTATACACCCGGACCAGGCGGGTTTCATGCCGCAGAAGTCCACTGCTACCAATTTGAGGCGCCTGTTTTTGAACATGCAGGTGCAGGCGGACAATGGGGGCCACAGGGCGCTCTTGTCCCTTGATGCCAACAAGGCATTCGATAGTGTCAGCTGGAGGTACCTTTGGGCGGCATTAGCCAAGTTCGGCTTTGGGGACACATTCATAGACTGGGTCAGGTTGCTATATGCGTCTCCCCAAGCGACCATCAGAGTCGCGGATAGGATGTCACCAGCCTTTGCTTTGGGTAGGGGGACGAGGCAGGGTTGCCCCCTGTCCCCCCTGCTCTTTGCGATCGCTATAGAGCCATTGGCGGCCCTGGTTCGGGCTAGCGCCCGTGTCCGGGGATTCCAATACGGCCCACTGCAGGAAAAAATCATGTTGTACGCGGATGACATGCTGTTGTTTCTGGAGGATCCCACGCACTCCATGCCAGGGGTTATGTCAATAATAGAGCAATTCGGTCACTACTCGGGACTGACCATTAACTGGTCGAAATCCGCCCTGATGGTGTTGGATGAGGTGGGTGGGGTTGCCCTGCCGGACTCTTGTCCCGTCCCAGTTGTGTCTAGCTTTAAGTACTTTGGGGTGCAGGTGTCGCCCAGGCTGGGGGATTACTGCTCCCTTAATGTGCACCCATTACTATCCCGGTTTAGAGATAAAATTAATACTTGGAACACCCTAAAAATGTCACTTGCAGGTAAAGCCAACCTGATCAAAATGATTTTAATGCCACAACTACTTTATTTTCTACACAACTCGCCTGTAGTGATACACCTGAAAATCTTTCGAATAGTGAACACTCTTTTCCGACGGTTGCTATGGCATACTAAGACCCCTCGGATTAGATTGGAGCACTTGCAGCGAGCCAAGGACAGTGGGGGGTTGGCGGTTCCCAACCCCTGGCTGTATTACTTGGCAGCTCAGTTGCAGCACTTGATAGGATCTATGTCCCAAGACCCGGGGAGCTCAGCGGCACGGCTGATGCTTTCGGCCACTGGCGCTGAGACTATCCCGATGGGACTGGAGGCGCAAATGTTCCTAAAATCTAACAAGCAAACCCTGACGCTCTCACTTATTCAAAAGGTATGGAACAAGGGCCGACAACTACAGGGAGTTCAGGGTCTCACGGAAGACAGCCCAATATGGGACAAGAAGTCATATGTGGAGTTGGTGAAGCTGCAACAGAGGCCCAGATGGCGTGCCCATGGTGTGGCTCTGCTGTCCCACATCTTCGCTAACGGCAGTCTTCTCACTTTTCCTGAACTGCAGGCCAGATTTGGCCTCCCAGCTCATATGCACTATTACTATATGCAGCTCCGGCATGCAGTGGCTGCACACGGGAATGCGGTGGAATGGGTTCAGTCACCCGCCCCAGTGTTCCGTGTGTTGCACACTAGCAATGAAACAAAAGGGTTTATATCCCAATGTTACCAGATGTTACTGTCAAGTCACCTACGTGCATTCCCGAGCAGGACGGAATCCATGTGGGAGAAGGACATAGGTACACTGACGGGGGACCAATGGGAGGAGGCGTGGCAGTCAGTCACCACTTGCTCCTTAAATGTTGCGCAGAAGGTGTCACAGTTGTATATATTATTAAGGGTACATTACACCCCGCTGAAATTACATAAGATGGGTAAGCTCGATGACCCTGTGTGTGGTAGATGTCAGAGGCACAAAGGCGATCTCATCCATCTCCTGTGGAGATGCCCAAAGCTTCACAGGTATTGGAATGAGGTGGTAGGTACACTAAACAGAGTATTTGAAACTACGATTCCTGTGGATCCTAAGTGTTGCCTGCTGGGGATCTTGGAGGAAGTGACCCCTGGGGAAATGACCAGGATCGCAGTCTCTAGGGCCCTATTTCAAGCCAGGAAGCTTATTTTGATGGGCTGGAAGTCGGCCTCACCGCCTACCACCACCTCCTGGATAGCACACATGGGGAATACTCTTATAATGGAAAAATATATATATCAACACAGGGGCAGCCCGGGGAGGTTTGAGAGGATTTGGTCCCAATGGCTTGATACCCCTGGCCTGAGTCCCAGGGAGCTGGTGATGTCCCGACTTTTACAATAACTTGGAAATCTAGTAGCATAGGACTAATGTATTTATCAATGCTAGACTGTGGTGCTGTTCTTGTGTGTTGTTTCATAGTTCGCCAGCAGAGGGAAACCTTTGCTAACTTTTGTACATTGGAAACTGTTGTGATTTGTCTGGTGTTCAATAAAAACCTTTTTGATTTAAAAAAAAAAAAAAAAAAAGAATATGCTTTGATCTAAACCATTGCATTGTAGATCTGGCTGTATGTTTAGGGTTGTTGTCCTGCTGGAAGTTTAACCTCCGCCCCAGTCTCAAGTCTTTTTCAGACTAACAGGTTTTCTCCTAGGATTGCCCTGTATTTGGGTACATCCATCTTCCCATCAACTCTTACCAGCTTCCCAGTCCCTGCTGAAGAAAAACATTCCCACAACATGTTGCCACCACCATGTTTCATGGTGGGTATGGTGTGTTCAGGGTGATATAGTGTTAGTTTTCCACCACACGTAGCATTTTGCTTTGAGGCCAAAAAGTAAAATTTTGGTCTTATGTGACCAGAACACCTTCTTCCACATGGCTTCTTGCAAACAGGGCTTCTTATGGATTTCTTTTTCGTACATCACGGGACAAAGAGCGACTTAGTCATTACTAATGAGTTATATAGTTTACCTTCAGGTGCTGGCACTGGCAACTTCCAAACCGGAAGTACCCTCCCCTATGTAAGCCCCTCCCATCCGGGAGCACCTCAGTTTTTTGCCAGTGTCTAAGGTGTTGGCCAAAGAGTAACATGTGTTTTCACTGGGCTTGCGTACAGGTTCTTTTACGGGCCTTAGTAAGCTGTTCCGGATCCCACCAAAAAAGCTTCATAGCTAAACGGTCGGTACCCGGGCCTTGCAGCAGAAGAGCAAGGTTTTGCCTGTAATGCCTCTCTTAGGAGGGCTGGACCCTGGGATCCAGAGCTCTGGTCATACCCACGACCAAGATGTTTTCTGTGCAGGGTGCTATACAGGTCCAGGGGAGTGGAATCCTTGGGAACCCGGTCCCGAAGGTTTAATTACAATGCCTGCCGTGATAGGTGAAGTTTGGGCTTCTGTGGACCAAACAGAGTCCTGCGGCGGGGAACAGGTAAGTGGGGCCCCCCAAGAACTTGGTTCTATTGGGGGACCCCCAAGCCTAATTTGTCTTATTGTCTGTTACCTAACGGTATTCCCGCTAATATCTGTGTATGCCTGTAACTACTGGAAAAAAGGGGCGGGGCGGGTGGATGACGCTCGATGCGTGCCGCGGCGCTTCTGCGCATGTGCAGGCGTCCCAGCATGTGTAAAAGACACAGTACAAGTGTCAGCTGGATGCAAGCAGAGCTAGCAACAAAACGGTGGCACACAGAGGCGGTTGATGCAGGCATCCCCATAGAAAGACACTTTAGTGGACACCAGCTGGTATATAGCAGCAACTGTGTTAGACTATTACCAGCAAAATTGGTGTATCACGACGGGAATACCTCAGCTTTGTGCTTATAGATATGTCGTCCAGACGCTCTGGAAATAAATCTTCCAAGAAGCGAAAGGGGTCTCCATCGGGCTCTGAGGATTTTGGGCATGCTGTACTGCGCCAATCTCCCCTGAAATTTCAGCGGTCAGTAGCCGTAGGAAACCCCGCAGGAGTACCTGGTACTGCGGCTGTCCCCAGTCCACCTGCTCCTGTATATATAACAGAGGAGGTTTTATCCTCAACTCTGGGAGGATTGGAAGAGAGATTAACAGCATTAATCGCTGCTTCCCTGTCACAGGAAAAGCGCGTCCGATCTCCGTCTCCTCCTGCAGAGTGCCTGTTAGTGGAGGAACAGTCCCAGAGATCGACCTACCTGAAGGGGATCAGGTGAGGTTGATTCAGTTATAGAGGTATCAACAGTGGAAGAACCTTTCTCAGCATCTCAGGCTGAAAGATTATGGGTTCAGTCTCTGACTAACATGGTCCGAGCAGCATTTTAAATGCCTCTGGCGGAACCATCAACCACTACTGTTTCCTCGCCTGGGGTCGCTGAAAGCTCCCCAGACTGTCTGTTCCTTCCCAATCCACCCTTTATTGGAAGGGCTTATTTACCAGGATTGGGAGCATCCTGACAAAATATTTACTCCCCCCAAGAGATTTCCAGTGATCTATCCCATGGAGGATAAGTTCATAAAAAAATGGAGGGTCCCTACAGTGGACACAGCCATCTCTTGTGTAAATAAATCACTGACAGGTCCAGTAGATAATGTTCCAATGTTCAAAGACCCAATAGATAAAAAAATTGGAGTCTTTACTAAAATCTGCTTTCTCTACAGCAAGCATGGTGACACAACCTGCAGTAGCAGCGATTGGAGTCTGCCAAGCAATGAAAGATCAGTTGAAACAAGTCTTAAAGGACTTACCAGATCAGCAGGCTCTTGCCCTAGCTGACCTACCTAGAGCCTTGTGTTGCGGTGGACGCCGTAAAGGATACAATCCAACAGGCCTCCCGCTTTACGCTGTCTGTAGACATATGCGTAGACTTCTATGGCTCAAAAACTGGTCTGCTGAAGCACCCTGTAAGAAATTGCTGATTAGCTTCCCATTTCATGGAGAACGCTTATCTGGAGAAGATCTGGACAAATATATCCAGAAAACTTCTGCCGGTAAAGGTACACTCTTGCCGGTTAAGAACAAGGGTAGAAGTCCTTCTTTTAAGAGGCCTACTTCTCCAGTCCCTGGCACATCGGCTGTGAAACAGTTCCGACGGCCTCCGCGGTCAAATCCAGGGGGCAGAAATCAGGGACAATCACAGGGTAACAAGAAACCCTGGGTCAAGAGAGGTACAAAACCTCCCCCCAAGTCATGAAGGGTTGCCCCCACTCAATCGGGTGAGGGGAAGACTTCAGTTGTTCACAGAGACCTGGCGGAACACCATCAGAGACAGATGGGTGATCTCCGCAGTAAGTCTGGGATACAGGATGGAGTTAAAAGACATTCCTCCTGCCCATTTTATGAGGTCAAACGTGCCAAGCAATCCCCAGAAGAGAGGATCCCTCCTTCTGGCACTAGAACAACTATTGCTCCAAGGGTAATCATGAGGGTTCCCTTGGAAGAAAGCGGGTTCGGGTTTTACTCGAACCTTGTCACAGTCCCCAAACCAAATGGGGACGTGAGGCCCATATTAAATATAAAAGGGCTAAACAAGTTCCTACATATCAGGACTTTTTCGGATGGAGTCGATCCGATTGGTGGACACCGCCCTACAAGGGCAGGAATGGTTAGCCTCGATCGACATAAGGGATACTTATTTGCATATTCCCATCTGTCCGGCCCACCAGAAATTTCTACGCTTTGCAGTAGAAGGGCGCCATTTTCAGTTCAGAGCCTTACCTTTCGGTCTGGCCACAGCACCACGAGTGTTCACAAAAATTCTGGCCCTACGATTGGCCAAACTAGGAACACAAGGTGTAACGATAACGGCATATCTAGACGACTTGTTGCTGATAGACCACTCAGTGAAAAAAACTAGAAGTGGTCGTTCACAAGACAATCAAGTATCTGGAATCTCACGATTGCATTATCAACCGAGACAAGTCAGCCCTAAAACCAGTCAAAAGTCTGGAATACTTGGGGGCTAAGACTGGATTCAAATCAGAGAAAGATTTTCTTACCTCCAGAGAAGGTGTCGTCTTTGAAAGATTTGACCCACTTAGTGGGTACAAAAAAGAAAACCATCCATACGCCTGTGCATGAGGCTGCTGGGAAAAATGGTGGCTTCATTCGAAGCAGTACCCTACGGTCAATTCCATTCAAGGAACTTGCAGAGGGCCATACTGTCAGCCTGGAACAAAAAAGTTCAGGCTTAAGACTTACCAATGTCCCTGTCCCCTTCCGTTCGCAAGAGCCTCCATTGGTGGTTGGTGCCCCAGAATCTGGAAAAAGGGAAACCCTTCAGTCCGGTTTCTTGGAAGGTGGTCACTACAGATGCCAGCCTCATAGGCTGGGGGGCAGTACTGGAGCAATGGTCTCTCCAGGGCAAGTGGTCAGAAGCAGAGAAGGCCCTGCCCATCAATCTCTTAGAGATACGAGCAGCCCGGTATGCCCTAGTAGCATGGACATCCAAACTCCAAGGGTCCCCTGTCAGAATTCAATCAGACAATGCCACAGCAGTGGCATATATCAATCACCAGGGTGGCACCAGGAGACGTGCAGCCCAGAGGGAAGCGAATTGCATCCTGGAATGGGCAGAAAGATATGTCCCAGCCATATCCGCGGTTTTCATCCCAGGAGTGGAAAATTGGAGAGCGGACTTTTTAAGTCGCCAGCAATTATGCCCGGGGGAATGGTCTCTTCACCCCGAGGTTTTCCAGGCAATATGCCAGCGGTGGGGAACACCGGATGTAGATCTGCTAGCATCCAGATTCAACGCAAAGGTGGACAGATTTGTGTCTCACACAAGGGATCCCCTAGCTTGCGGTTCGGATGCCCTAGTGTTCCCCTTGGGATCAGTTCAAGCTGATATATGCATTCCCACCGCGATTAATCCGCAGAATCAGGGTAGAAAAGAAACCAGTGATTCTGGTGGCTCCAGCGTGGCCCCCGAAGGGTATGGTACGCGGAGATTGTAAAAATGTCAGAGGGAAGTCCTGGGACCCTCCCACATCGTCCGGACCTGCTTTCGCAAGGACCGATATACTACCCTTCCTTACCAGCCCTAGGTTTGACGGCCTGGCTATTGAAGCCCACATTCTAAAAAAGAGAGGGCTCTCTAATCCTGTGGTATCTACCATGATCAATGCCAGGAAGCCGGTATCCAGGCAGATCTATTATAGGGTCTAGAAGGCGTACATCACGTGGTGTGAGGCCAAGAAATGGCATCCACGTAAGTACGTAATAGGTAGGATTCTGGACTTCCTACAGTGGGCTGTACATAGGAAGCTTGCCTTGAGTACTATCAAGGGTCAGACGGCCTTGTCAATATTTTTACAAAGGCCCTTGGCTTTGCATTCATTAGTCAAAGCTTTCATACAAGGAGTGATGCGTATTAGCCCTCCGGTTAGTATTCCCATATGTCCATGGGACTTAAACCTGGTTCTGTCGGTTCTACAGAAACAACCATTTGAACCATTGCGGCACATTTCCTTGGTTCTTCTCACCAGGAAATTGATTTTCTTAGTAGCCATTTGTTCGGCTAAAAGAGTATCGGAATTAGCCGCCTTGTCCTGTAAGGAGCCATATCTGGTTGTCCATAAGGACAGAGTAGTATTACATCCTCATCCAGCCTTTCTTCTTAAGGTGGTATGGAGGTTCCATTTGAACCAAGATGTGGTTCTTCCTTCCTTTTTCCCCAAACCTAGCTCGGTAGAGGAAAAGTTATTGCATTCTTTGGATGTAGTAAGAGCAGTTAAAGCTTATCTAAAAGCCACTGCTCAGATTCGCAGAACGGATACTTTGTTTGTTCTGCCGGAAGGCCCCAGAAAGGGTCAGGCAGCATCAAAAATCTACTTTAGCCAAGTGGATTCGACAGGTCATAATACAAGCCTATGGCTTGAAAAGGAGACCGCCTCCGTTCAAAGTTAGGGCGCACTCCACAAGAGCAGTTGGAACTTCATGGGCAGTGCATCACCAAGCCTCCCTGGCTCAAGTCTGTAAGGCCACAACATGGTCCTTAGTACACACGTTTACTAGATTCTACCAGGTAGACGTTAGAAGTCAGGAGGAGGTCGCCTTTGGGCGCAGTGTGTTGCAGGCCGCAAAAGAGCCTCATGCCTGATGGCACCCAGCTTATGTATAGTGTATCCCTCCCCTCATTTGGCATTGCTTTGGGACGTCCCATTAGTAATGACTAAGTCGCTCTGTGTCCCGTGATGTACGAAAAAGAAAAAGGGATTTTTATAACAGCTTACCTGTAAAATCCTTTTCTTGGAGTACATCACGGGACACAGAGCTCCCACCCCTCTTTTTGGGACACTTATTGCTTTGCTACAAAACTGAGGTGCTCCCGGATGGGAGGGGCTTATATAGGGGAGGGTACTTCCGGTTTGGAAGTTGCCAGTGCCAGCACCTGAAGGTAAACTATATAACCCATTAGTAATGACTAAGTCGCTCTGTGTCCCGTGATGTACTCCAAGAAAAGGATTTTACAGGTAAGCTGTTATAAAAATCCCTTTTTTGTCTTGCCACTCTTCCATAAAAGGCCAGATTTGTGGAGTGCATGACTAATAGTTGTCCTGTGGACAGATTCTCCCACCTGAGCTGTGGATCTCTGCAGCTCCTCCTGAGTTACCATGGGCCTCTTGGCTGCTTCTCTGATTCATGCTCTCCTTGCCCGGCCTGTCAAGTTTAGGTGGACGGCTATGTCTTGGTAGGTTTGCAGTTGTGCCATATTCTTTCCATTTTCAGATGATGGATTGAACATTTCTCCGTGAGATGTTCAAAGCTTGGGATATTTTTTTAAAACCTAACCCTGATTTAAACTTCTCCACAACTTTATTGCTGACCTCTCTGGTGTGTTGCTCCTTGGCCTTAATGATGTTGTTTGTCCACTAAGGTTCTCTAATAAACCTGTGAGGGCTTCACAAAACAGAGGGCTTCAAAAAAAAAAAAAAGTATTTATACAGAGATTAAATTACACACAGGTGGACTCTTTACTATCTAGGTGAATTCTGAAGGCAATTGGTTTCACTAGATTTTAGTTAGGGATAACAGAGTAAAGGGGGCCGAATACAAATGCACTCCACACTTTTCACATATTTGTAAAACATTTTGAAAAACATTTATCATCATTTTCCTTTCACAACTATGTGCCACTTTGTGTTGGTCTATCACATAAAATACATTTACCTTTGACAAAATGTGGAAAATTTTATGGGGTATGAATACTTTTTCAAGGCACTGTAACTGGCAGCTTTTCTGAAAAAAAAAAAAATATATTGTTGCTGTATATTGTGATGTATCAGGAATTTATGTAGATTGTAGGTACTGAAAGCCAAAACAATGTAGTGGTAAAATGTGCAACAGCCGTATATCCATGTCAGTTATGTTTGCCCTTCTGATTTTAAATACATCAGAACCCCGATTTCTTGGAGAGATTTCTGCTTTACCTTCTATCCTGATGATAGTCACTGAAAGAGGAAGTAAGAGAACAGACAGCAATAAAAACCCAACAGACGCTTCAACCTCTCTTAAAAAAAAATAAAAAATACTCCACTAGTTTGTGTTAAAGTTCTGCTATCTTATCTTGGATGGAATATACTTATAAATCTAGGCCTTGTTAAATGTCCTCAGAGACATTATTACTACTCTTCACTTAGTAAATAAAGTTGGCACAAAGTAATATCTGAAGTTGTACTCTTCATTTTTGTTTTCTTTAATTTGTCCAAACTTTACTAGGGCAGTGCTTCATCAGCCCCTTTTAAACAGAACAGATTGGGAAATGTTGCCTGCTAACAGTCTTAGCAGCAGCGTTTCCAGTTGAGCAGATCAGACACCTAAGCTGCACATGAGGGTGGCCGGACTGCCCACCACTTTTCCCCCCCAAGCATTCTGCAAAGCATGCTTGAATCATCATCATGACTCTTCCTATCTGCATCACTGGAAGCTAAATATCAAAGCGCATGGATATGACAATTCCTAAACTTAAATGAGGAATTTCTATGGAAAGAAGAGAGGCAATAAAATAAACCTCAGGGAGCTGCACATGGGTAGGCAGTTAATCAAAAATTTAGACTTGCCAGGAGATGGTCCTTAAATACACACACTGTACAAAGAAATAAGACCGGAATATTATTTTATTTATAGCATGATAAAAGTTTTTATGTCAGTCTTAGCCTTACTAAAATAAAAACTCAAAAAAGACATAAAATGACACAGATAAGCAAGCAACAATTATGAACAAATCACATATTTAATACCAGTACCAATTATAGCCCGTTCTTCTCCCCTTTGCTTTCCCCAACTGATGTTCTGCCATAAAATGCCAAAGGAAAGTCTCAAAGTCTCATGACGATGTGTTGGGCCAAGACTAATTTTCCTGTAGGATTTTCTTGCTACAAAAACCCACTGGAGTAATCTTATCCAAGACGTATTTAACTTTTTGGTAGACACCAGAGAGTTCAATCAGCCAATGTCTTCTTGGGTGTTTTAGGGACTCTAGTGGTGATCTTGAACTTTTGTGGTCTCAACTCTGGCCAGAACGAGAGATATTCACTCTCTATTATGTATGTCTTGTTTATTAATTTGTAAAAAGAGTGAGAAAACAAAGTCGCGTGAGCAAAGTCAGGATATACGATGACAGGTAACAGCAGCCCTTTCAAGGAGCCAGGACAGAGTTTTCAATTTGTGTAAATTTTACACTGAAACTTCCCCTTCCTGGTTTACCCTATACAGAGTCTCTACTTAAATTGTTGCAGGAAGTTGAGGGGGGGGGGGGGGTTTGAAAAAGCACTCCACTGTACACTCCTTGTGGAAAATTTTGTTAAAATATTACAAATAGGGGAAATGCACAAGTTGCATAATTTAAGAAACCCATACCACCGCAAATACTGGTTTTGTAGCCAATGATGGCAGAAAAAACATTAAAATTATTTTTATAGGTTATAAATCTCATCTTCCAATGATTGCATGTCAAACGGGTGACATTCACCATCCCTTTGTTTTCCTGTAAAAGTGCAAACGACATGTGCTGAACTGATCACTAGTGTCATCACATGAGAGGAAGGGAAGTGGGTATTTCCCTTTGCTTCTGGTGGCCAGACTGGCAGGAGGAAAGGGGACAGTTGAATATGTGCTGCTGCGAAAGGTTAACGTAATAGGAAGCTGTTCAAAAAGCAAAGATTTACTCTAAAAATAGGTAAAAATAAATAAAAATTAAAGCAATTTTAGGGGTCAGTGCCTACCCGTATCACTTTTTTTTTTAATTCTATACAGCGAGTTGTTTCTTTAAAGGACACCCTGATAATCTAAAAAAAACAAAAAAAAAAAACACAAGTTCCCTCAAAACAAAAGAGCATTAATATGTCACCTTTCTGGCATCCCTCATCTCCTACCTTACCTCAGTTCCAGCAATGCAACCACATAAGGCTTTTTTTCCATTCGATCTTTCTGGAAGTGTCGGATACTTGTCTCTTGCTGTGGCCTCCTCTTACCTCAAAATCACTACACAACACAGGCATAGGGGTCTGATGATGGAATCAAGGCATGCAGCCTGGTTCACTAGGCTGCAGCGCTGGACTGGAGGTAAGGTAGCAAACAGTGGCTACTGGAGAGGCACGTATACACCTCTTGCAGGAACTTCGATTACTATTTTTATTTTTTTAAGATGGACAGGATTTCTTTATTGTCCTACATCATGTCTCTGCCCTCAAATCATGCCCTAAAGTAAACCCATAAAGGGAGCAAGCAACACAAAATGATTTGAAGTAAAAAGTATAAGAGATTACTATACAGTCCCTACATACCTTAAGAACCCAAGTTGTTTTATAAAAATAAAAGTCTGTGCTTCACCCCAACTGCTAGTATCACAGCTTGCAACGCAGTAACCTCTCAACAGGTTGTGGAATTGCCCACACTGCATCCTAAGGTTGGCGAGTGGGGGGGATCCCTAGGGTGCACAGGACAGCATATGAAAGAAACTAATATTTACAGCGACTGCAAGGTCTTTCTATTACTCCATCACATTAGTTCACACAGGTTCATTTTAATTCTTTGCCGTGTCTAAGAACCTCCCCCACCACAAAGCTTAGAAGCCGTCAGAGCCGAAGGATAAACAAAACAAAACAAAAAAAACCCACAAAAGACGCATTTGTCACTTGTTTTTTGCTTTCTCATCGACGTTAGCTCACAAAACAGCTGCCCTAACATTAAGCAAAAGAACAGATACTCTTTATACAACACAAAAAAATATATATTTCTGGGCATGTTATGCTAATTACAGGTTTGTTGTCTTACATATGTATTTAACGACATTACACATAAATAAATGTTCTTATTAACAGTGAAGACTTCTGATATATTACACTTATCACGGACGGCTTGGCATATGCCATATCCAGGTTAGTCCTTTTTTCCTTTAGTTTCATCCAGGATGATCAGCGGCAGATAAGAGAGTGGACTCTGCAAGCATTACTTAGAATTACATTAATGGAATGAAGCACATCACAGAAGCAAAATCAAAGCCATGACATATGTGCAAATTCTGCCATGAAGGTTGTGAGTTGGCAGGGAAGGCGATCTCCCCACTCAATACTGCACACTAGAAATACACAGGTAGAGTAGCAGCAATACTGGTGTATATTCTCTCATCAGACTGTGAGAGATGTCCCTGTGATTAAAGCTTCTTCAGCTAAAAGGGTGGGGTGGTTCATCTGGGTGAACAGCGGGAGCAGTTTAGAATTCCTCATGAACGTTCCTTGCGTAGTCCATCAGTTTACTGCCTGTAAAATACTCGCTGTACTTCAGGATTTCCTCTAGAGCCAGGTGGTGGTCTTGATTTTCATCTGCTACAGCGATCATCTGTTTGGCTTCATTTAAAGCATTGTATTCATTCATTGGGTCCATGTACTCCTGCAAAATGCAAAGAGAAAAATTTATTTGGGTTTAGACACAAAAAACAAGAGCAGAGATGCTCAATTGAGAAGGGAAGAAAGAAATAAAAAAAATAAAAAATTGGACAAGCTTTGGGGGAAATCAGGAAGAAATGTTTATTCTGCTGGAGAAATTTGGACCATGCTTTCATCATTTGTTTTTGTTTTACTTTCTCTGAAACAACTAGGGAATTTAGGTTTCTCTTGATGCAGTTTTTTAAATATATATTATCTACTGGCTGAATTTGATGAACATGCTCCTTTCAAGTTGACTTACTATGTAACAATCTATCCAAATGAGTCTAGACCTGCTGGAGACTGACCACACACAAAAGGTCAAGTATGTCAATAAGGTGAACCATTTGAAGAGCCTCATACACACGGTCGGACTTCAAACAAACTTTGCCGTGGATTTTTGTCCGAAGGGCGTTGGCCGTTTACTTGGTATGCATACAAACGGCAGGACTTTTTCAGCAAACTTTCCCAAAATCACGTGTTTTTTCTGCTTGTACCGCCACCCTTTGGTCAACTTCTGCTATGGTTGATTTTAACATTGGTTTTGAGCATGCGTGTTTGTACTTTGGACAAAAGTCTGATGGACTTCTGTACACACGATAGGACTTTGCACCGTAGGACTTGTGTTGCCGAAAAGTTTGTCCGTTTGCAGATTGAACTTTTGTCCGATGAAAACCGAAAAAGTTTGTCCGATGGAGCATACACACGCTCAGATTTTTTTTAAAACATGGAAATTTTGAAGTTTGTTGTCAAAAAATGTCCAACCGTGTGCATCGGGCTTAACAAACAAAAAGTAAGCAAACCGTATACAAACAGTTTCACAGAAACTAGACTCTTTTCTTCCTGTGGTTTGTCAACTCAATTGCTTGTGAAATGGGGCTGCAGTGGTTAATAGATTCTCACTCCTCATTTTGGTATCAGTAATGAAATATTAAAGCTGAATTTCAGGCAAACAGCTAAATGCACATTAGACAGACTTACTATTTTAGAGGACCATTGATCTGCTAAAAGCTTTGTATTTTTCCTCCCATCCAGTCCTGAGATTAACCAAGCTCTGCCACACAGGACAGTCCTGGCTGTGGAAATGGGAGAGACACCTATAGGCTCCCTTTTGCCAAAGGAGCAGCTGCAGACTGACAAGCTCATCATTCTGCTCTCTCCTCCTATCAGCGTGTTACGTAAACTGTATCAAGCCTGACTTGCTCCTTGTGTTGCTATGCAACTCCCCACACTGGCAGAGCTGCAAAAGGCTGACACCAGATCTGAATCAAGAGTTTACGCTGCTTGTATTGAGAGGAATTTTTTGACAACTGTAAATTTCATATCTTGGAGTACAATACAATACCTTTGCAACCTATTCACACAGCATGGGTATAGCTTAGTACCTCCAGATGATTGGACACTGGCAAGTTTTTGAGGACATGCCCCCTGGGCACCACCCCTATAATACTCCCCCATACCACTCAATTTTGCAACAAGCAATGCAGAATAACAAGGGGCGTTAGGGAGGGTTGCACGTGTCCTGTAGGGCACGCTATGATCTGGAATTTACAGTCAAGTCAAAATTATTTTCCTAATCGTACAGTACAAGATACTGGCAATTTATTCATAAACCAGGGACATCTCAAAGCAATGAATACAAGTGTGGAGCACAACCAGGCAACTGAATTATGCCAACAGGCAAAAAAAACAGGGTTTAGAGCGTCACTGCAAGAACCTTGCATCGGCAGAAGATTGAACGTGCACCTTGAAAAACTTTGAAAAAATATTAACAGAAGAACAAGTGGCAGCCTTTATTGAGTTGGACAACAGAGGCTTGGTGCCTAAAGGCCTAGAATGCTCAAAAAAATCTGGTGGATTGAGCATGCAAGAGTACAAAAGGAGGTGCTTGTTTAAGAGCATAAGCTCTAGTGATCTAATTCCTTATCCAGTAGGTATAACCTATTGGCTCTGACAACATCCAGCCAATGCAGAAAGACCTCCTTTGGATGCTTAGGGGCAGGGCACAAGAATGGCAAAACAATTTTCTCATTAAGATGGAATGTTGAAACCACCTTTAGAAGAAAGGATGGTCTAGGCACAGTGATGGCAAACCTTGGCACTACATTTCCCATGATGCTTATGCACTTTGCAGTGTAGTTGAGCATCAAGGCAAATGTAGTTCCAAAACATCTGGGTTGCCAAGGTTCGCCATTACTGGACTCTAGGGCATAACACCACCTTGTCATTGTGAAGTATGAGGGGGGGGCAGCATCCTTCAGGAGGTTATCCGGATCATCTCTGAAGGACAACCAAAAGGTGCCAAATATCCTTGTGAACACTTTAGGAGCAGAGGATAGGCCAAAAAGTCAGCAACAAATTGAAAATGGTTGTCTGCCACTGCAAGGCATAAAAAACGCTTTTTTCTAAGGGCTTTTGTGGACAAAGACAGTAAGATTTTCAACATTAGAATTATGTGGGAAGCTTCCTCTTCAATAACGTTGCAGTGTGGGGGAGAGAAATCTTCAGCAGCTATCTCAAACACTGCTTCTATGTCAAATCTTTAAAACAATAGTGCGCGGTCCCTTTAAAAATAAATATTATTTCATCAGCCACAACAAAGTATGGGAAGGGTTTCCTTCTCATGGTCTGTGTAATAAGAACGGACACAGTGCCGATTGCAGATGTATAGCTTAGAATGGTGAGCGATCTAAGGATGGTATAAGAGCTGATCCTATGATTCAATCCTATATGGAGTAATTTTCCAAGATGCAGTTCCGATGTGGGTGGGGGACACAGCAAACATGTGGAAGAAGGTGCTCTGGTCAGAGGAGACCAAAATTGAACTTTTTGGCCTAAAAGCAAAACGCTACGTGTGGCAGAAAACCAACACTGCACATAGCCCTGAACACAACATCCCCACTGTGAAACATGGTGGTGGCAGCATCATGTTGTGGGGATGATTTTCTTCAGCAGGGACAGGGAAGATGGTCAGTTGATGGGAAGATGGATTGAGCCAAATACAGGGCAATCCTTGAAGAAAATCTGTTAAAGTCTGCAAAATACCTGAGACTGGGGCTCACCTTCCAGGAGGACAACGACCCTAAACATACAGCCAGAGCTACATTGGAATGTTTTAGATCAAAGCATATTCATGTGTTAGAATGGCCCAGTCAAAGCCCAGACCTAAATCCAATGGAGAATCTGTGGCAAGACTTTAAAATTGCTGTTTACAGACGCTCGCCATCCAATCTGACAGAGCTTGAGCTATTTTGCAAAAAAGAATGGGCAAAAATGTCACTCTCTAGATGTGCAAAGCTGGTAGAGACAAACCCCCAAAAAGACTTGCAGCTGTAATTGCAGTGAAAGGTGGTTCTACAAAGTATTGACTCAGGGGGGCTGAATACAAATGCATGCTACACTTTTCAGATATTTATGTGTAAAAAAAAAATTGAAAACCATTTATCATTTTCCTTCCACTTCACAATTATGTGCCACTTTGTGTTGGTCCATTACATAAAATTACAATAAAATACATTTACATTTCTGGTTGTAACATGACAAAATGTGTAAAATTTCAAGGGGTATGAATACCTTTTCAAGGCACTGTACATAGATATATATAATCCATCAGGTGCTAAAGGCAAGTGACCACATGTTAAACACTAAAAATTCTGAATGAACCCTCTGCACACTGCTATACAGCCCTTCTATTAGGGCTGCACGATTAATCCTTAGAAAATCGCGATCTTGATTCAACCCCCCTTACGATCTTAACCACTTAAGCCCCGGACCATTTCGGGCCATTAGGACCAGGCCTGTTTTTGGGATTCGGCACTGCGCTGCTTTAACTGTAAATTGTGCGGACATGCAATGTTGTACCCAAATGAAATTTGCGTCCTTTTCTTCCCACAAATAGAGCTTTCTTTTAATGGTATTTGATTGCCTCTGCGATTTTTATTTTTTGCGATATAAACAGAAAAAGACCGAAAATTTTGAAAAAAAATGATATTTTCTACCTTTTGTTATAAGAAAAATCGAATAAACTCAATTTTAGTCATACATTTAGGCCAAAATGTATTCAGCCACATGTCTTTAGTAAAAAAAATGTCAATAAGCGTATATTTATTGGTTTGCGCAAAAGTTATAGCGTTTACAAACTAGGGTACATTTTCTGAAATTTACACAGCTTTAAATTTATGACTGCCTATCTCATTTCTTGAGGTGCTAAAATGGCAGGGCAGTACAAAACCCCCCCAAATGACCCCATTTTGGAAAGTAGACACCCGAAGGAAATTGCTGAGAGGCATGTTGAGCCCATTGAATATTTTTTTTTTTTGTCCCAAGTGATTGAATAATGACAAAAAAAATAAAAAATTACAAAAAGTTGTCACTAAATGATATATTGCTCACACATGCCATGGTTATATGTGGAATTGCATCCCAAAATACATTCTGCTGCTTCTCCTGAGTACGGGGATACCACATGTGTGGGACTTTTTAGGAGCCTAGCCACGTACGGGACCCCGGAAACCAAGCACCGCCTTCAGGATTTCTAAGGGCGCAAATTTTTGATTTCACTCCTCACTACCTATCACAGTTTCGAAGGCCATAAAATGCCAAAATAGCACAAAACCCCCCCAAATGACCCCATTTTGGAAAGTAGACACCCCAAGCTATTTACTGAGAGGCATGTTCAGTCCATGGAATATTTTATATTTTGCCACAAGTTGCGGGAATATGACAAACTTTTTTTTTTTTGCACAAAGTTGTCACTAAATGATATATTGCTCACACATGCAATGGGCATATGTGAAATTACACCCCAAAATACATTCTGCTGCTTCTCCTGAGTACGGGGATACCACATGTGTGGGACTTTTTGGGAGCCTAGCCGCGTACGGGACCCCAAAAACCAAGCACCGCCTTCAAGGTTTCTAAGGGCATAAATTTTTGATTTCACTTCTCACTACCTATCACAGTTTTGAAGGCCATAAAATGCCAAGATGGCACAAAACCCCCCCAAATGACCCCATTTTGGAAAGTAGACACCCCAAGCTATTTGCTGAGAGGCATGTTGACCCCATTGAATATTTTTTTTTTTGTCCCAAATGATTGAATAATGACAAAAAGAAAAAAAAAATGTACAAAAAGTTGTCACTAAATGATATATTGCTCACACATGCCATGGTTATATGTGGAATTGCACCCCAAAATACATTCTGCTGCTTTTCCTGAGTACGGGGATACCACATGTGTGGGACTTTTTGGGAGCCTAGCCGCGTACAGGGCCCCAAAAACCAAGCACTGCGAACGCTGCAGTTATGTGTGTTGTGTTTGGTAAGTGACAGTGATCAATCGATACTGCACTTGGGTGGGCTGGGCTGGGCTGAGGGGCTAAACGCAGGCGCTAGCAGGTATCTGGGCTGATCCCGCTAACACTGCGTTTTTGGGAACCCTAAACCGCTGGGGATGCTAGTATAGATCTGATCAGATACTATACCACTAAGGGGGGTGTATGCTTTGCGCGTGGGTGTTAGCGTTACTGTCACTAACCTAACACTGCCTGGGGCGACGCAGACCCTCTCTGGCGCTAAAACCTAATTGATCTCACCCGCCGGGCGATCAGGGGGGTTAAACCTTTATTGGGTTATATACGGCGGGTGCCCTGATGCTATAAAAAGCAAACTAATCAACCAGCGTCACCCGTAACCTTTATATGGTGATCACTGGTGAAAGGGTTAACTAGGGGCAATCAGGGGGTTAAAACCTTTATTAGGTTAAATATGGGGGTACCTGACACTATCTAAAAACCTGACGGGTAACCTAAATAACGAAATAACTTACTGGCTAACCAGTGACGCTTATACGGCGATCACTGGTGAAAGGGTTAACTCTAGGGGCAATCAGGGGGTTAAAATAATATATGGGGGTACCTGACACTAATAAAAACCTGCGGCGAACCTAAAAAAAAAATAACTGCCTATCTAAAACACCAGCGACACGAATACAGCGATCGGAAAAACAATCGCTTAGTGACGCTGAAGTTAGGGGGTGAAAGGGTTACCTGGGGGGTGATCAAGGGGTTAAACCTTTATTAGGGGGGGTTAGGGGGCTACCCTGGACCTAAAGGGGCCTAATCCTAACTGCCCTGCAACTTTTTACAATCACAGATGACACTAAATGCAGTGATCAGTAAAATAAATGATCACTGCAATCAGTGACACTGTGATTGGGGGCTTTGGGGTGACCTGGGGGGTGATTTGTGTGCCTATGTGTACCTACGTGTCAGTGGACTGTTGGTGCACTAACCTGCTTCTTCTCTGCTCGGCGCCGGGAACGAAAAGACTGCGGCAAGGGAGATGACATCACTTCCTCCAGCCTTGTTTACATCACATGGCGGAGGAAGCATTTTCATTGGCCGGGAGCGATCGCGAGGGGGGGGGGGGCGGAATCGAGCGGCCGCCCCCTCATGCCTGATCGCTCCCGAACACTTAACGGCCGCTCACTGCAGTGAAGGGGGGTCCGGATGGACCCCCAACTGCACAAAGGCGATCACGTAGATCTACGTGATTCTGCCTGTCCGTGCCATTCTGCCGACGTAAATCGGCGGTGGGTGGTCGTTAAGTGGTTAATCTGGCATTTCCACAATTCATGTAACAAGTGCAGACCCATTCTCTGCTCAGAGCAGTCAAACAAAGAAAAAAAAAAGTCAGCTGGCAAAGTTTACCACACCATTGCTCAGCTGAGATAAAAATAAACATTGTATCATTTGGTTCTTTTAGATCTAAGGGATGAACTTCGTCTGTAAATGAGGGCAGTTTAACCACTTGGAGGAACTGCAGTCTGCTCTCATAATTTGTAATAAAAACATCTTTGCCACGCTGAAGCTTCCCTCCAACCACTTTGCATATTATTTTATATATACTGTGATTCTGTACTTGCCAAATATGCTGCAGAAATCTCCCTCCACTGAGTCTGGCTGCATCCATTTTAACTGTGGGCAGCTTAAGTTGCTGCTTGTTCACTTCCTGGATTTACACAGAGGCACACCTCCAGCTCTGCAGCCCTCCTATGACTCATCCCCCCTCCCCTTCCTGGCAAACTCTCAGGAGAGTGATAGAGAAAGTTGTGCATGATGTCATAAGCCTGGGCTTTCACCAGACAAGAAACAGGAAGTGGGCTGTATAAGGTATTTGGCAGAAAATAAATGTTTTACTATCCAAAGTTAAAACAACAAGGGCAGAAGATTTAATAGAAGGAAAGTAAAAAAAAAAAAATATGACTGAAGGTCCACTTTTAAAAGACTAATGCCGCGTACACACGACCGTTTTTAATGTCATTGAAAAAAACTGCGTTTTTCTCGACGTGATTCTTCTCAAGCCTGCCTTGTCTACACACAATCGTGGAAAAAAATGCTTGAGTAAAGCGCGGTGACGTACAACGGCACTATAAAGGGGAAGTTCCATTCGGATGGCACAACCCTTCATGTTAGTAAAGTTTGTTGAGAGACGATTTGCGCTTTTCAGCCTCGTGCTTTTCAGTCCGTTACAGCGGGACGAATGTGCTATCCCCATTACGAATGCTAGTTTTACCAGAACGAGCGCTCCTGTCTCATACTTGATTCTGAGCATGCGCATTTTTTTTTCACGTCATTAAAGCCTACACACGGCCGTTTTTTTTATGACGAGAAAAACGACGAGAAGAATTAGAGCATGTTCCAATTTTTTCATGGCCAAATGCTCTGAAGCCTACACACGATCATTTTTAATGATCATTTTAAAAAATGGCATTTTTCTCGTCATTAAAAACGGTCGTGTGTCATAAGCCTTTTTCTGACACTTGTTGCTTACAAGTTAAAATGAGTATTTTTTGCAAGGAAATTACTTTGAACCCCCAAACATACACACATATATATGAGACCATAGAGAATAGAATGTCAGTCGTTGCAATATTTTATGTCACACTATTTGCCCAGCGGTCTTTCAAAAGCAATTTTTTGGGAAAAAATGCACTTCAATGAATTAAACAAAAAAAATAAACATTAAAGATAGCCCAATTTATTTGTATAATGTGAAAGATGATGTTACGCTGAGAATCGTGATCTTTATTCTAAGCAAAAAAATCGTGACTCATTTTAACCAGAATCGTGCAGCTCTACTTTCTAGCAAACTTTGCACAAAAACAGGGATTTTTTGCTCACACAGTACATTGCAATACATGTTTAGAGGCTGGCCAACGGTGTCAAAGTTAGGGCTGCAACGGATCGGCGGTAATCCGCGATCCGAACGGGGCACCCTGTTCGGATCGGATCACCACTCAATCCGCGGAGCGACCCCGCGGCCTCGGCCTTAGGAAAGGCCGCGGCTTCAGCCTAGCTCCGGAGCCGCGCCCATCTTGGTACACCCGGCGGCGGCTGCCTTGTGCGCGCTGACGTCATCACCCCTCGCTGCTCGTGGATCTGAACTGGCCGGCGGGAGAGACTAAAGTAAGTGGGGGAGATTGTGGATATCACAGTGGGGGAGATTGCGGCCATTACAGGGGGGAGATTGCGGCCATTACAGGGGGGAGATTGCGGCCATTACAGGGGGGAGATTGCGGCCATTACAGGGGGGAGATTGCGGCCATTACAGGGGGGGAGATTGCGGCCATTACAGGGGGGGAGATTGTGGATATTACAGGGGGGGAGATTGTGGATATTACAGGGGGGGAGATTGTGGATATTACAGGGGGGGAGATTGTGGATATTACAGGGGGGGAGATTGTGGATATTACAGGGGGGAGATGACGTGGATATTAGTAAAAAAATTTTTTTTTGCTGATCCGAAAATGATCCGATTCGTGGCTCTGATCCGAGGATCGATCCGATCCGTGAGTTTTTTGATCCGTTGCACCCCTAGTCAAAGTAATCCATCTCTGACCAGTCCCCACTCTGCTCTGCAAATGCTTAGTGGTTAAAGTGCCAATATGTCCCAGGAGGAGGCAATACTTAAAATACAATTTTTAAAAAATGTAATGGGGATGTAAAGCTGAAATTGAACTTAACCAGTACAGCTCTGGCATCTCCACAGCCCCAAGGGACCAGAGCAATTTGTTTATTTATGCTATGAACCAATTGATTCAGCAATTACTTCTGAGTTTTCTATGAGTAAACCAATCTTTCTTTGGCAATATTGTCTTGAAATAAATATTTTATTTAAATGTGGAATTTTTAAACAAAATCTAAGGAACAAAAAACTAAGGTCTGGGCAAAAGAAAAGCAGGCAGAGGACAAATGACAAGTCAGCAGTATTGCCTGTGGTCTTCCTGCAGTTGCTCTTTCCCCCATTACTGACATACTGTGTGTTATTCTGAACTGAACTGTATGGAGGCAGCCATCTTGATAGAAGCAGAGATTTGCTTCCTCATATCAGAGCCTCCAAAAAGGACAGTGAGCAGCAGAGTAGTATCACCACCAAATCTCCCGATATCTGCAGTCAGAGATAGCAGCACCTTCAATCTAAGGCTCAGTTCACACTGGAAGCAGCTGCGGATCGCACAGGAACGCTGTGTGTTCCCATTCTCTGGTTCAGGGCTAAATCTTTGCCTGAATTCAGCCCTGAAACTGAGCTAAAGACGCACAGCACGTTTCTGCCCTGGAGACATGTGAATCGCTTCATAGAGAGCCAGTCACATTCTCCTGCTATGCGAACTGGATGCAGCGAAACCCGCATCCAATTCACATAGATGTGAATACAGCCTCAAATGCAAATATCCAGCTATGGGGCCGTTGATACAGGGGTGCCTAGGCACATTAATATACCAAGATTCAGCAGGCACTCCAGACAAAAAAGGCATACGGTATTTTTCAGAGTGCTGCTTAAGCAAAATTAACATTTCTAGTTTTTCCCTGTAACAAAGCAAATCTTCACTTATTTTGAGTTCAGGTCCACCTTAAAGTGTTTGTCAAGTCTAAAATCTCATTCAATGCTAGCCCCTCTACTCTGCGGGAGGGACCGAGATCTCCCTCTGATGACATTCGGGGAGATCACGTGACCTTCCGCAGAAGCAATGTATCAGAGCTTTTGAGGAGAGGAGCAAATGGGGCGGGACTTTGAGTGACTTCAGGGACGGACGGCGGCGCCGTCATTGTACGTCGACGCCACGCTCCTCCCGCTGGACATGCGGCGCCTTTCTGGTGCCGTTACGCCCCGCTGGTGGGTTTACACTCTCGTGCAGCGATGGGGGCTATTGGGTTGCCGATCGGCAGGAGCCAGTTCTCCGGCTCGCCGGCGACCCGCCCCCTAGCTTGCTGCACGGCATGACGTCAGTGGGCCGTCCTGCAGTGGCTTACATATGGCGCCTCCGTGGGCGGCTTGGGCATTCAGGGATCCCTAATCCGGTGTTCACATAGCTTGGGGAATCCTCCCCTCTTCCTTCTGGGTATTTCATTGCACCGAGGTAACCCTCCACATTCATCATTTTTGCTGCTCTGTTTCGGTTTGCACTCTTCCTTCCCTGGCACTTCCCAGGGTCCTCTCTGTCTGCTGATCTTTTACCATCTCACCCTCCACTGGGCAGTTGTTCGTCATCATTTCCACTACTGCACTCCCTTCTCCCCCCCCCCCCCCGGCTACCAGACGCACTAGATCGGCGTACCAAGGACGCCGAGGCCAATCCAGAACAATTGGGACCATTGGAACCCTCTCTGCCTCCAGTCTGCGAAACAGATGAGGAAGGCGTTTCAGAGGAGGAAAGGCATAGATTAGCCGATACTGGCTCCACGGTGCCATCAACGCAGCTGTCGTGTTTGCCCATGGGTCTCTTGACCTGGCCACAACCTCAATACTAGGGATGAGCTTCGAGTTCGAGTCGAACTCATGTTCGACTCGAACATTGCCTGTTCGCCCGTTCGCCGAACAGCGAACAAATTGGGGTGTTCGCGGCAAATTCGAAAAATCTATGGGAGAAATCTAAAGTGCTAATTATAAAGGCTAATATGCAAGTTATTGTCCTAAAAAGTGTTTGGGGACCCGGGTCCTGCCCCAGGGGACATGTATCAATGCAAAAAGAAGTTTTAAAAACGGCCGTTTTTTCGGGAGCAGTGATTTTAATAATGCTTAAAATGAAAAAATAAAAGTGAAATATTCCTTTAAATTTCGTACCTGGGGGGTGTGTATGATATGCATGTAAAGTGGCGCACGTTTCCCGTGCTTAGAACTGTCCCTGCAAAAAATGTCATTTTTGAAAGAAAAAAATGCATTTAAAACTGACTCGCGGCTATTAATGAATTGTCGGCTCCCGGCAATACATACAAAAGTCATTGATAAAAAAAAAAAAAAAGCGTGGGGGTTCCCCAGAATTCAATTACCAGGCCCTTCAGGTCTAAAATGGATATTAAGGGGAACCCCGCCGCAAATAAAAAAAAATTGACGTGGGGTTCCCCCAAATATCCATTCCAGGCCCTTCAGATCTGGCATGGATTTTAAGGGGAACTCCACCCCAAATTAAAAAAAAAAATGGCGTGGAGTCCCCCTAAAAATCCATACCAGACCCCTTATCCGAGCACGCAACCTGGCCGGCCGCAGGGGAAAAGGGGGGGACGAGAAAGCGGCCCCCCCTCCCTCCTGAACCGTACCAAGCCACATGCCCTCAACATGGGGAGGATGTCCCCATGTTGATGGGGACAAGGGCCTCATCCCCACAACCCTTGCCCGGTGGTTGTGGGGGTCTGCGGGCGGGGGGCTTATCGGAATCTGGAAGACCCCTTTAACAAAGAGGACCCCCAGATCCCGGCCCCCCCCCATGTGAATTGGTAAGGGGTACATTGTACCCCTACCATTTCACGAAGAAAGCGTAAAAAAATGTTAAAAAAAACACACAAACACGTTGAAAAAGTCCTTTATTAAAAAAAAAAAACATTCCAGCGGTGAAATCCAGTGTCCCGCGGCGATCCCGATGTCCAGCGCTGTCCTTCATTGGTTGTGCCTGAGCGGACCTGATGGGGAACTCCCTCTCAGTATTTTAAATGTATAGACCCGCCCCTTCTAAAGTTCCCCATCAGGTCCGCTCAGCGGACCAGATGCGGAACATGAGAAGGGGCGGGTCTATACATGTATTGCCAAAGTGAGAGCAGTTCCCCATCAGGTCCGCCTCCTCGGTATGTCGGACCCGCCTACGTCATTGGCTTGAGCGGGGAACTTCCTTCACTGTGTAATTTAAATTTACATAGTGAAGGAAGTTCCCCGCTCAAGTCAATGACGTAGGCGGGTCCGACATACCGAGGGGGCGGACCTGATGGGGAACTGCTCTCACTTTGTAATACATGTATAGACCCGCCCCTTCTCATGTTCCGCATCTGGTCCGCTGAGCGGACCTGATGGGGAACTTTAGAAGGGGCGGGTCTATACATTTAAAATACTGAGAGGGAGTTCCCCATCAGGTCCGCTCAGGCACAACCAATGAAGGACAGCGCTGGACATCGGGATCGCCGCGGGACACTGGATTTCACCGCTGGAATGTTTATTTATTTATTTTTTTAAATAAAGGACTTTTTCAAGGTGTTTGTGTGTTTTTTTAAACATTTTTTTACGCTTTCTTCGTGAAATGGTAGGGGTACAATGTACCCCTTACCAATTCACATAGGGGGGGGCCGGGATCTGGGGGTCCCCTTTGTTAAAGGGGTCTTCCAGATTCCGATAAGCCCCCCGCCCGCAGACCCCCACAACCACCGGGCAAGGGTTGTGGGGATGAGGCCCTTGTCCCCATCAACATGGGGACATCCTCCCCATGTTGAGGGCATGTGGCCTGGTACGGTTCAGGAGGGAGGGGGGGCCGCTCTCTCGTCCCCCCCTTTTCCCCTGCGGCCGGCCAGGTTGCGTGCTCGGATAAGGGGTCTGGTATGGATTTTTAGGGGGACTCCACGCCATTTTTTTTTTTAAACTTGGGGTGGAGTTCCCCTTAAAATCCATGCCAGATCTGAAGGGCCTGGTAATTGAATTCTGGGGAACCCCCACGCTTTTTTTTTTTTTTTTTTTTTTATCACTGACTTTTGTATGTATTGCCGGGAGCCGACAATTCATTAATAGCCGCGAGTCAGTTTTAAATGCATTTTTTTTCTTTCAAAAATGAAATTTTTTGCAGGGACAGTTCTAAGCACGGGAAACATGCGCCACTTCACATGCATATCATACACACCCCCCAGGTACGAAATTTAAAGGAATATTTCACTTTTATTTTTTCATTTTAAGCATTATTAAAATCACTGCTCCCGAAAAAACGGCCGTTTTTAAAACTTCTTTTTGCATTGATACATGTCCCCTGGGACAGGACCCGGGTCCCCAAACACTTTTTAGGACAATAACTTGCATATTAGCCTTTATAATTAACACTTTAGATTTCGAACGTTCGAGTCCATTGTATTTAATAGGGTTCTAAAGTTTACACGAACATTTTGTCTGTTCGCAGGTTCTGGTGCGAACCGAACAGGGGGGTGTTCGGCTCATCCCTGCTCAATACCTTCCGATTGAGTCGAGAAGCCAGGAGATATATGACTGGCGTGCCTCTCCTCTGGCAAAGGAGCTGAAACGCCTCCGGGTGTTGAGACCATTCTCCTTGGTCCAGCATCTGGCAACTCAGGTAGTCCGCCTGCCAGTTTTCCACATCCGGAGTGTATACGGCATGCTGTGATTGAGCCATAGAGACCGATCATACGCATGCCCTGGAGCATAAAGCTCACCGGCCACCCGTGGAGAGACGGGCATGTCGTGGAAAACCCAGCGTGTAGCTATTGTCGGCACATGCTCGATGGCCGAAACTGGGGAGACTACAAGGATCAGGGATCCAGCCTGTCACCCAGTCGGCAGTTGATCGAAGATTACAGGAACAAAAAAACTTAGAAACGTAGAAAAAAAAACCCCCGGACCAATGGGCCCGAAGGGAGCCATGTCCTTCTCCTATACTATGCAGAAAAAAACTGATCTGCTTAGTGCAGGCTGAGGGGATATAGCCAGTAGGACCGCCCCTGGGTGGGGCTGTTCCGCTCTGAAGTTGTTAACACTTTTTCTGCCTAGTCACTCCTAAATGAAGGATAATATCCACTTGTCAAGATTGTAGCTGTGTCCGTCCATGAACGAAAGAGTAATACCGATTTTAACTTTTGTTAGAAATAGACTTGGTCTTGAAGTGACTGCTTAAAGCTTACTGAAGGATTTTCAAACTTGCCGCACATGTACAAGGCCTAAAAGTAACAGCTAGTGTAGGGTGGGAACTATTTAGGCATATATGCAGCACAGGTAATAAGAAATGTGATGAAGATACACAACTAGCCACAGCTGTAGTAACAAGGACAATAATTTACTACCCGTGTTTCCCCGAAAATAAGCCTGGGTCTTATAATAATTTTGGCAACAAAAGACCCAAGTACGGCTTATTTTCAGGGTAGGGCTCGTCATGTGCGATCTTCTCTCCCAATCGCCCTCCCTGCCCGTCAGGTATCCCCAGTGGCCAGAGGAACTGTGTAAAAGTGCTTGTAAAATCCTAGAATGCACTGTATTACAGTATTATATAATGTTAACTGTGTACGTTTCTGTAATCTTTTTGTGATAAATACCTTCTTATAGTGCCGCTCGGCGCTTCTGTGACCCCCTCTTCCCCGCTCTGAGCACTGCAGTGGGGAGGGGGGCTGAGATCCCCCACTGACAGCTGGGAGAAGGAGGAGAGCGCTATACCGAAGGTATTTATCACAAATAGATTACAGAAACATACACAGTTTACATTATATAATACTGTAATACAGTGCATTTTAGGATTTTACAACCACTTTAAACTAGGGCTTATTTTTGGGGCAGGGCTTATATTGCAGCCCTCCCTGAAAA
The DNA here is from genome assembly GCA_029206835.1 of Rana muscosa. Classification (NCBI taxonomy): domain Eukaryota; kingdom Metazoa; phylum Chordata; class Amphibia; order Anura; family Ranidae; genus Rana; species Rana muscosa. Next base: position 187,901,138 of record CM055124.1, on the reverse strand, counting down.
TCACAGTAAGGCTTATTTTCGGGGAAAGCATTGTAACACAGCTATAATCACTGACCTCCAGTTCCTCTATGGTGACAATGTGATCATGGTCGGTATCAATCACGTCTTCAAATTCCTTCTTTCTTTCCCGCACCCAATCGTCATCGATATCTTGAGCCTGCTGGTTCTCAACTGTGCCCACAGGTAGAGAAATGAACTCCGAGAGGGTCAGCTTCTTATCGCCGTCCTGATCTGAATGGAAGATAAATAAGAATTGTACATTAATGTGCCAACAAGCACAGTATATCAACTACATACCACATTACAAACCAATATGAAAAATTCTAGACCATAACTTCACGAATATGAATAGGAAATTTAAGATATTTCATTCACTTGTCTATTTCTTAAAAATGTTTAGATTTGTTTTTTTTTGTTTTATTACTCAAAATCAGTTTCCAAACTGAAGTGCTATTTTATTTATTCATCTCATCAAACAACCAAAACTAAACTAGCTTTAAAGGAATTGTGCTAAACTTCTAGTTTAAATCCGCTATTTATTTCCATGGAAAATCAAAACAAAAAAAAAAAGGTGTGCAAAGTCTTAGGCCTCATTCACAAGGGAGAATTTGGTCCAGTGGCAGAACCCTGTGGCAAAAAACTGCGGATTTAAATCACAGGTGGTCGAACCTGTGCAAAGCAATGACAGGCTGACAGGAGCCACAGCTGTCTGTTGCTTCTCGCATGTAATCGGCCAGCCAGCAATTACCTGCAGATAGGGAGAGCTGGGTCAGTCTTCACCCATGTTTAAAGCAGCAGTGAAAAAAAAAAAAAAACTTCTCCCCGCACGTAAATATAATGTGCTAGTATGCATCGCATACTAGCACATTATAAAATAACTACCTGAAAACTAAGCCCTCAAGTGGGAGCCTTATTATAGGGCTTACATGTAGGTATAAATTACAAAAAAGACTTTACTACCACTTTAACCTATAAGCATGTTTTAAAGAGACTGCCACTGCTGACCTCTACCATAAGAAAATTCTAGTGGACTGGCTGTTATGCTGACCTCTTCGGTACATTCTGAATCACTGACCTGGAACAAGTATACCGCTCGTGAAAATGTAAAAAAAAACAAAAAAAAAAACAACGAGAGTCAGCATGACAGCCAAAGACACTAGCCTTTTCAAGAAGAGAGGCCAGCAGTAGCCGCCTCAGTGACTGCCATGAAACATTATTTTACTATGGGGTGAAAGGAAGCATGTGGGAACTGCATATGTTGTAGTCAGCAGGTGGAAGCCACACATTTGGTTTTCTTGTAATCTTTACTACATTCTGTTTCAACAATAGGTGAAGAAAGCTAGAAATATGTTAGTCTACTAATTAAGAAAGAGAGAAATGACAGATATTTACATAACACATTAGTACAGCTGTGCACGGTGTGGCTGAAGACTTCAGAAAGATGACTCATCAGATCTGCACAGAATGTATGGTGTAGCAGGTAATAAGTATCATGCTACTGTATATTTCTTACTATGGTCCAATCACTAAAGAATGACTAAAGCCTCATACACACTACTAGCTTCTAAAAATGAATGTTGGACGTGCAGCAGCCGACTGACTCCCGATCAGCGTTTTCAGCCAGCCAATGGCAGAGCGCGCTGATTGGAGTGTTTAGAACACAACAGTTCGCATGGTTAGTACAGCGGCTCCGAACGGAGCCGATTGCACAAAAAAATAAAACCGTAGTGTGTACCCAGGCAAAAGTGGCACACAAAGTGCGTCGTGACGATATAGGGGATTTATATAGCGCTGACAGTTTGCGCAGCGCTTTACAACATCCGGGCAAACTTTACAATTACAATACAGAAAGAATCAGAGGGCCCTGCTCGTTAGAGCTTACAATCTCAGAGGGAGGGTCAAGTGATACGAAAGGGTAGTAACTGTGGGGCATGAGCTGATGAAGAAAATAGAATAAAAGAACAGTTGTTACATGGAGGCAGGATAGGCTTCTCTGAAGAGAAAAGTTTTTAGGGATCGCCTAAAAGTAGATTTGGAGATAGTCTTACAGATTGGAGTAGAGTCTTCCAGAGGATGGGAGAGGCTCGGGAGAAGTCCTGGAGGCAATTATAGATGGAGGTGATGGCTTTGTAACTTGTTAGTATGTTGAATTTTATTTGTTGGGTCAGTGGCAGCCAATGGAGGAATTGGCAGAGATGGGTAGCAGACGCTGAGCAGTTTGTAAGGTGGATGAGCCTGCCAGCAGCATTCATGATGGACTGAAGCGAGGATAGTCTATTTAAGGGTAAGCCAATGAGGAGGGAGTTGCAGTAGTCGAGGGGAGAGACAACCAGGGAGTGAATCCGGAACTTTGTGGTTTCATTGGTTAGGAAGGGACGTAGTTTGGAGATGCTGCGGATGTTGAGGCGGCCAGCTTTGGAAAGGGATTGGATGTGGGGCCGAAAGGAGAGTTTAGAGTCCAGGATAACACCTAGCACTCTGGCATGTGGGGCTGGGTGGATGGTTGTGCCATAGCTCTTGACAGAGAAGTCAGGGGAGGCACTTGGGGGAGGAAATATTATGAGCTCGGTTTTGGACAAGTTGAGTTTGAGGAAGTGGTGTGACATCCAGACAGATATGTCTGTTAGTAAGTTAGTGACGCGTGAGGAGACTGATGGAGTAAGTTGAGGGGTGGAGAGATAGATTTGGGTGTCCTCAGCGTAGAAATTATATTGAAAGCCATGTGAAGCTATCAGCTGACCCAGGGAAGAGGTGTAGATCGAAAATAAGAGGTCTAAGAACAGAACCTTTGGGGACCCCAACAGGGAAGGAAGAGGAGAGGAGAATGTAGAATTGTAAGTGACACTGAAGGTGCGTTGGGATAAATAGGATGAGAGCCACTGAAGAGCTTAGTCACTGAGACCGAGGGAGTAAAGTTTTTTTGAGGAGGGGGTGATCAACTGTATCAAAGGCTGCCGAAAGGTCCAGCAGTAGGAGTACAGAATACTGTCCGTTGTTTTTTGCGGTTAGCAAAACATTTGTGAGTTTTAGAAGAGCAGTTTCTGTGGAATGATGAGGGAGAAATCCAGACTGAGGGGGATCAAGAAGGTTGGGCACAGTTAAATAAGGGGGGCCCAGGGTTTGGGGATATATCTCCAGAGGTTAGGAGAAGCAGAAGAGTAAGGGAGGTAATATGAGCATGATTTATATGAGGGGACATGCTTTAGTGTCCCAGGGGTTTTGTTAACATGTGGGATTAGAGTTAGAAAGAGGTGATGAGTGCAGTAATAGGGAGAGGGGAGAAGTGAGGGTGATATGTACAGATTGTTATTACATAAGTTGTACCCGATTATCTGCAGCTATCTGTCCTCTACATCCATTCAAAAAGCAGAGTTTACACAGGATCTCTCAGCTTTAAAAAGCAGGGGCACAGGGCTGAAGTTACACTCTACAGATCCTAGTGAGTCCTGATTGGAGGGAAGCGACCTACCTCTCTTCACACATCGCACAGAGAACATACAGAACATGCATAGGCTGTGTGCTGGAGCTCTTGTCCCCCACCACCTTTTTATGTCTTGTGTTGGGAAAAGCTGTCAGAAGAGACTTAGGCGGATAACAAAAAGGATGAGGCAGCAGAGAGAAATCACACCTCAGTGCTTTGAATAGCGACAAGTACACAGTATAGAAGGATGTGCCTTGTTCAGATTTCAGATTTACAAGCGCTTTAATGGAACTCTTTTCTATTGAGACACGGACCGCATATAAAACTGGGCACAAATTCCTTGTTTTTTTGTATGCTTACAATATCAGTTGCCATCTGTACAATTTTCTAACTGTGCAAGATAAGGATAATATTTAAAAAAAGCTCTAGATCCGTTCACACATACTACCTACCGCTATATAACATGACCTTACTATACAAGGCTTCTATACTAAAGACAATAATACTTCCTCCTACCCATTCCAGCAGAAGGAGCTATGTGGTACATTATCTGACTAAGCTGCACCTGGCTCTCAGGGTAGGTGAATGTATGTGGTGAGCCACACTTTCCATTCACCGTAATATGCAGAACGACCAATAAGATATGAAGATTTGCTTCCTTGTTAATGGAGCACAATGGAGCAAGGTTTAAAACAACCAACTCCTTCTTAAATCATGCAAACAACATGCTTTTAAAAAGATACAGCAGAGCAAGCCCTGTGCAGAAAACCAGGTGAAGGAACTGTAGGTGTCAGAGTGATTAATCAAGCACTCTATTGTCCCAGTGCATAATGGAAGACTTAACTGAGAAATCTAGGGGCAACAATGACAGTTTTCTTTTAGGCACTTATAGATGAGGTTCAGGGATTTGGAATTGCGGAATAGCAGAAGAGCCAGCCATAGTCTCCCACTGGTTAACTCCAACTCCACCTTTGTTAAAAATTGAATCAGTGGCCAAGAGCAGTAAACCGTATCCTGAAGACTTACTGCTCTGTGATTCAGGTTAGAATAGATGATGCCCAGAATCATCCATCCACTTCCTGGAAGCTCAGGATTTGTCATGTGCATGACCCCAGTGGAATTTCTATTGCACTAGCTGGGGCTCACAGTTCCTGGACACCATATGTCAATATGAGAACAAGAAAGAAGACTGCAGGAAAAAAATGAAGGTATAATTGAATACAAGATTAAAAGTTTTATTAAACGCTTTCCACAAATGGAAGGCACTTGCAGAAATTCCATTCAGGAAGTACAAAAGTACATAGAAACACGGGAATAACAGTACAAGGCAGTGCTAAACTAAATAGGTACAGATAACATAAGCTTTGCTTTGTTAGAACATGTGAAGTCCAGTGTATCCCTAGACAAAAACCCGCTAGGCAGGTCAATGTGATGAGAAGAGAGAAGACAAGAAAGAAAACAGGTAAAAGAAGCAGAGGAACCAGTCCAACCAGTGCCTCCGCAGCCCCACCAGCAGGGTTATAAAGCATAGGTCACAGGTATGATCCCAAGGTTTCAAGTCGAAAAGCCAATCCAGGCGTACCACGTTGATGTAAATTTAAAGTGTTTCACCTGAATACTCATTGTGAGTTCTTCCATATGCGTCATGTGATTTAATTCAGTCACTTATTCCCTAATACTGGCTCGATTTAAAACGCAAGGTAAAATGCTTTTTCCCAGTCCTCATCTGTGGGTGGCCCAACTCTCTCTCTCTCCCCCCCCCCCACTTAAAAATGGTTGATAGTGGAACGCATGTTGAAGTAGTATATCATATATAGTTGAGATAGCGTGAGGACAATTCATTTTGCTAATGCAGAAGGCCTCAAAAGAGGTCAGGTCTCTTTGTAGTAAGCCCAATTTGGTTAAATGGCTGCAAAAATAGGATTTTTGTACTCACCGTAAAATCCATTTCTCTGACATCCATGGACCGACACGGCGTCTCTTACACTTTACACGTGGGTATATGTCCCTGCTTGCAGGAGAAGACCTAGGCAGAATGTTAAATGTTAAAACATTCCAGAACAAACAAGAGCTGAACAGCCCCGCCCAGGGGGGCGGTCCCTCCGGACATTACCCTCACACCTGCAGCTAGCAGGTCTCAGTTCGTAACAAAGCAGCACAAACTTAAAGGAAGGGTGGGTGCCGTGTCGGTCCATGGATGTCAGAGAAATGGATTTTACGGTGAGTACAAAAATCCTATTTTCTCTTATCATCCATGGACCGACACGGCGTCTCTTACACTTTACACGTGGGACGTCCCAAAGCAGTGTCAAGGAGGGATGGGAGCAGTATAAATGGAAAAACCAAAAAACTTCACTCCAAACAAGGCAGAGCTCCTCAACGGAGGAGTTGCCACTTTAAACAGCGGCCTGCAACCCTTGCGGCCGAAGGAAGCATCCGGAGATGCAGCCACATCAACCCTATAAAACATAGAAAAGGTATTAACAGACGACCAGGTCGCCGCCTTGCACACTTGTGCAACCGACGCTTGATGTCGGAAAACCCAGGAAGCACCAATTGCCCTGGTGGAATGCGCCGTAACCGGGAAGGGAGGCGCCCGCCCCATGAGAGCATAGGCTTGAAAGCCGGTTTGTCCGTTCCACCTAGAAAAAGGTGGCAGACGAAGCCGCTTGACCCTGTTTCTGACCAGAGACAGTCAACCAGAGAGTAGACTTCCGAATAGAAGCAGCAGACAGGCACACCCGCAAGGCTCGTACCACATTCAAAGTGTGCCGCGCACACTCTCTGGGATGCGATGGGCGAGGACACTAGGACGGGAGGACAATGTCCTCATTTTAGGTGAAAGGTCAAGATCACCCTTGACAAAAGAGAAAGTCGCGGATGCAACACCGCCTTATCCTTATGGATGACTAAACATGGTGACTTGCAGTACAAGGTCGCCAATTCAGATACTCGTCTAACAGAAGTGATTGCCACTAAAAGGGCCACCCTCTGAGACAAAGTGAAGAGGGGAATAGCCCTGATATTCTCAAAAGGAGGTTCCTGGAGAACCGAGAGTACCAATTCCGATCCCACGGGGGGGGAGAGGAGACTTGACAGGAGGGAGCCCATGGCGAACCCCCTGCACAAGGGTGCCAACCAAGGAATGACCCGCTAGTGGTCACCGAAAGAAGACGGCCAAGGCCGAAACTGACCCTTAATGATACTCAAAGCGAGCCTTTGGGCCACGCCATGCTGTAGGAAACGCAGGATTCCAAGGACGGAATACGTCTGAGGATGTCAGTCCAGCTCTTCGCACATGGCGATGTAAGCTTTTCCAGGTACAGAGATAGTTCTGGAGGAAGACTTCCGTGTCCTTAATATGGACGAAATGACCAAGTCCGAGAGACCTCGGTCTCTCAACACCTGGCTTTTAACAGCCATGCCGTTAAGGCCAGAGACTGTAAAGGCAGGATGAAATATATGACTGAGACAGAAAGTCCTCCCTTATTGGCAACCATCAGGGAACGGCCACGACGAGACGTACCAGATCGGCGTACCAGTGAAGCCGAGGTCAATCCGGAGCAATGAGGATCACCGGAATTCCCTCGGTCGCCACCCTGCGCAGCAGGCGAGGAAGCAAATGCAGCGGAGAATAAACGTGTATCAGGTGATCATGACCCCATGGGCCACTGAAGCCTCTGAGGCATCCGCCCAAGGATCCCTGGATCTGGCCACAAATCTCGACAACTTGCGATTGAGTCGAGAGGCCATCGGGTCCACCTCCGGCGTGCCCCACCGTTTGTGTCGCAAAGGAGTTGAAATACCTCCGGGTGCAAGGACCACTCTCCCTGGTCCAACATCTGGCGACTCAAAAGTCCTCCAGTTCTATGCCCGGAATGTAAACGGCTGACAGAGCCGGCACGCTTCTTTTAGCCCCCTTCAGGGTACGGGGGACCTCGGAAGCCGCAGCTTGTCCGTGACTTGTCCGACAGGATCCTAATGGAACGATCCTGCAATCTCTCAGATCACGAGGATAGGCACAGTCTGATGGCCCGTATTTCCAGAACATTGATCGGCAAAGGGGCTTCGTCCGGAGTCCAATCCCTTGAGCCAACAGAACTCCCCAGACTACACCCCAGCCCTTCAGGCTGGCGTCCGTAGTGAACACCGTCCATTGGACGGGGAGGAACGACTTCCCGGACCAAAGAGCCGGGGACGCCCTGACCAGGTGGCTCACCTGGATCGGAAAACCCAAATACAACGGGGATTTGTCCCAAGGGAACAAGATCTCCTTCTGCAATGCCCTGGTGTGTGATTGGGCATACGGAATGGCCTCGAAAGAGGTCACCATGAGTCCCAGGACTCTCATGCAAAAACGGATTGACGACCATTCTTTGGGATGTCAGCATCCGCACTGCAGACTGAAGTGTCAGTAGCTTCCTCGGAGGTAGGAATACCCTTTGCCTCCAAGGAGTCCAGAATCAGACCGAGATTCCAGATAGCCCACGACCGCAATGCCTTGCTGTCTCAGCAAGCTAGAACCGGCACAAGCACCTTGGTGAACACCCTCGGTGCCAGGGCTAGGCCGAAAGGAAGAGCCACAAATTGATAGTGGACTTCGCCGATCGCAAGCGCAGATCGGAACATACAAGTAGGTGTCCTTGATTTCCAAGGTCGCCAGAAAATCCCCTTGACGGAGTGTACTGACCACCGTGCGAATAGATTCCATGCGGAAACTTTGCACCTTCACAAAGGCATTCAGGACCTGGAGGTCCAAGATAGGCCGAACCCCGTCCCTTTTTTGGGACGACAAACAATTCGAGTAGAATCCCTGAAACCTCTCCTGTGACGGAACCGGCACAATCACTCCGGACCTCAAACCTGAATAGGCCCCATAGGGCCACCCGACGGGCAGAAAGGAGAGGGAGATTCGAGGGAAGAATCTGTCTGGTATTAGGAACGGAACCTATCCTGTAACCTGAGGTGATCACCTCGCACACCCACCAGTAGGAGATCCGGGAGGTCCATTGATCCGTGGACCTGCAAAGTCGTCCCCCCTACCCCAGAGTCGGGAGGGGGCAAGACTTCACGTGGAGGCGGGCTAGGGAGCCGGCTTGTTCGACATACACACCCAGGGGTGCTAGTGTCCACCAGCCGTACCGCTGTCAGTCTGGGAGGGCCTCCCCGTTGATTGACGAAAAAATAGGATTTTTATAACAGCTTACCTGTAAAATCCTTTTCTTGGAGTACATCACGGGACACAGAGCGACATAGTCATTACTATGTGGGTTATATAGATGCCTTCAGGTGCTGGCACTGGCAACTTCCAAAACCGGAAGTACCCTCCCCTATATAAGCCCCTCCCATCCGGGAGCACCTCAGTTTTGTAGCAAAGCAATAAGTGTCCCCAAAAGAGGGGTGGGAGCTCTGTGTCCCGTGATGTACTCCAAGAAAAGGATTTTACAGGTAAGCTGTTATAAAAATCCTATTTTCTTTCTCGTACATCACGGGACACAGAGCGACATAGTCATTACTATGTGGGATGTCCTAAAGCAATGCCCAATGGGGGGGGGATACACCATACATAAGCTGAGCGCTATCAGACATGAGGATCTTTTGCGGCCTGCAACACACTGCGCCCAAAGGCGACCTCCTCCTGACTTCTAACGTCCACCTGGCAGAACCTAGTAAACGTGTGTACTGAAGACCATGTTGCGGCCTTACAGACCTGAGCCAGGGAGGCCCGGTGATGCACTGCCCATGAAGTTCCAACTGCTCTCGTGGAGTGCGCCCTAACTTTGAACGGAGGTGGTCTCCTTCTCAAGCCATAGGCTTGCATTATGACCTGTCGAATCCACTTGGCTAAAGTAGATTTTGACGCTGCCTGACCCTTTCTGGGGCCTTCCGGCAGTATAAAAAAAGTATCCGTTCTGCGAATCTGAGCAGTGGCTTTTAGAAAAGCTTTAACTGCTCTTACTACATCCAAAGAATGCAATAACTTTTCCTCTACCGAACTAGGTTTGGGGAAAAAAAGAAGGAAGAACCACATCTTGGTTCAAATGAAAACCTCTATACCACCTTAGGAAGAAAGGCTGGATGAGGACGTAACACTACTCTGTCCTTATGGATAACCAGATATGGCTCCTTACAGGACATAGCTGCTAATTCCGACACTCTTTTAGCCGAACGAATGGCTACTAGAAAGATCAATTTCCTGGTGAGAAGAACCAAGGAAATATGCTGTAATGGTTCAAATGGTTGTTTCTGTAGAACCGACAGAACCAGGTTTAGATCCCATGGACATATGGGAATATTAACCGGAGGGCTAATACGCATCACTCCTTGTATAAAGGCTTTGACTAGTGAATGCGAAGCCAAGGGCCTTTGAAAAAATATTGACAAGGCCGAAATCTGACCCTTGATAGTACTCAAGGCAAGCTTCCTATCTACAGCCCACTGTAGGAAGTCCAGAATCCTACCTATTACGTACTTACGTGGATGCCATTTCTTGGCCTCACACCACGCAATGTACGCCTTCCAGATTCTATAGTAGATCTGCCTGGATACCGGCTTCCTGGCATTGATCATGGTAGATAACACAGGATTAGAGAGCCCTCTCTTTTTTAGAATGTAGGCTTCAATAGCCAGGCCGTCAAACCTAGGGCTGGTAAGGAAGGGTGGTATATCGGTCCTTGCGAAAGCAGGTCCGGACGACGTGGGAGAGTCCAAGGACTCCCCACTGACATTTTTACAATCTCCGCGTACCATGCTCTTCGGGGCCACGCTGGAGCCACCAGAATCACTGGTTTCTTTTCTACCCTGATTCTGCGGAGTAATCGAGGCAACAATTGTGGCGGTGGGAATGCATATATCAGCTTGAACTGATCCCAAGGGAACACTAGGGCATCCGAGCCGCAAGCTAGGGGATCCCTTGTCCGAGAGACAAACCTGTCCCCTTTGCGTTGAATCTGGATGCTAGCAGATCTACATCCGGTGTTCCCCACCGCTGACATATTGTCCGGAAAACCTCGGGGTGAAGGGACCATTCCCTTGGGCATAATTGTTGGCGACTTAGAAGTCCGCCTTCCAATTCTCCACTCCTGGAATGAATACCGCGGATATGGCCGGGACATATCTTTCTGCCCATTTCAGGATGTAATTTCCCTCTGGGCTGCACGACTCCTGGTGCCACCCTGATGCTTGATATATGTCACTGCTGTGGCATTGTCTGTTTGAATTCTGACAGGGGACCCTTGGAGTTTGGATGTCCATGCTACTAGGGCATACCGGGCTGCTCGTATCTCTAAGAGATTGATGGGCAGGGCTTTTTCTGCATCCGACCATCTGCCCTGGAGAGACCATTGCTCCAGTACTGCTCCCCAGCCTATAAGGCTGGCATCTGTAGTGACCACCTTCCAAGAAATCGGACTGAAGGATTTTCCTTTTTCCAGATTCTGGGGAACCCACCACCAACGGAGGCTCTTGCGAACGGAAGGGGACAAGGACATTGGTAAGTCTAGGGCCTGAACTTTTTTGTTCCAGGCTGACAGTATGGCCCTTTGCAAATTCCTTGAATGGAATTGACCGTAGGGTACTGCTTCGAATGATGCCACCCTTTTTCCCAGCAGCCTCATGCCCAGGCGTATGGACGGCTGTCTTTTTGTACCCACTAGGTGGATCAAATCTCCCAAAGACAACACCTTTCCTCGAGGCAAGAATATTTTTCTCTGGCCTGAATCCAGCCTTAGCCCCAAGTATTCCAGACTTTTGACTGGTTTTAGGGCTGACTTGTCTCGGTTGATAATCCAACCGTGAGATTCCAGATACTTGATTGTCTTGTGAACGACCACTTCTAGTTTTTTCACTGAGTGGTCCATCAGCAACAAGTCATCTAGATATGCCATTATCATTACACCTTGTATTCTTAGATTGGCCAATAAAGGGCCAGAATCTTTGTAAACACTCGTGGTGCTGTGGCCAGACCGAAGGGTAAGGCTCTGAACTGAAAATGGCGCCCTTCTACTGCAAAGCGTAGAAATTTTTGGTGGACTGGAAAGATGGGAATGTGCAAATAAGCATCTTTGATGTCGATCGCGGATAACCATTCCTCCCCTTGTAGGGCAGTGGCCACCGATCGGATCGACTCCATCGGAAAGTCCTGATATACAGGAATTTGTTTAGCCCTTTTAGAATTAATATGGGCCTCACGTCCCCGTTTGCTTCGGGACTGTAAAGAGGTTTGAGTAAAACCCGAACCCCCATTCTTCCAGGGGAACCTCCATAATTACTCCTTGGAGCAATAGTTGTTCTAGTGCCAACAGGAGGGACTCTCTCTTCCGGGGATCCCTTGGCACGTTTGACCTCAAAAAAATGGGAAGGAGGAGAGTCTTTTAACTCCAATCTGTATCCCAAACATACTGCGGAGAGCACCTATCTGTTCTGATCGTGTCCCGCCAGGTCTCTGCGAACAACTGGAGTCTTCCCCCCACCCGACTGAGTGGGGGCAACCCTTCAATGAATTTAACTTTGGGGGAGGTTTTGTACCTCTCCTGACCCAGGGTTTCTCATTACCCTGCGATTGTCCCTGATTTTTACCCCCGGGATTTGACCGAGGAGGCCGTCGGAACTGTTTCACAGCCGATGCCCCAGGGACTGGAGAAGCAGGCCTCTTAAAAGAGGGACCTCTAACTCTGTTTTTAACCGGCAAGAGTGTATTTTTACCGCTGGAAATTTTCTGGATATATTTGTCCAGGTCGTCCCTGAATAAGCGTTCACCATGAAAATGGGACGCTAACCAACCATTTTTTACAGGGAGCTTCAGCAGACCAGTTTTTGAGCCATAGAAGCCTACGCATATGTACCTACAGACAGCGTAAGGCGGGAGGCCTGATGGATTGAATCCTTTATGGCGTCAACCGCAAAGCCTAAGGCTCTAGGTAGATCAGCTAGGGCAAGGGCCTGCTGATCTGGCAAGTCCCTTAAGACCTGTTTCAACTGATCCTTCACTGCTTAGCAGACCCCACTGCTGGTTGTGTCACCAAGCTTGCTGTAGAAAGAAGCAGATTTTCATAAGGACTCCAATTTTTTATCTATTGGGTTCTTGAACATTTGGACATTATCCACTGGACATGTCAGTGATTTATACACACAAGAGATGGCTGCGTCCACTGTAGGGACCTTCCATTTTTTGATGAACTTATCCTCCATGGGATAGACCACCGGAAATCTCTTGGGGGGGAATAAATATTTTCTCAGGATGTTCCCAATCCTGGTAAATGAGCCCTTCAGTAAAGGGTGAAGTGGAAAAGAACAGACAGTCTGGGGGCTTCTAGCGCCCCCAACGAGGATGCAGTAGTGGTTGATGGTTCTGCAAGGTGCATTTTAAATGCTGATCAGACCATGTTAGTCAGAGACTGAACCCATAATCTTTCAGCTTGAGATGCTGAGAAAGGTTCCTCCACTGTTGATTCCTCTATAACAGAATCAACCTCATCCTGATCCCCTTCAGGCAGGTCGATCCCTGTATGTGACTGTTGCTCTGCTAACAGGCACTCTGAAGGAGGAGACGGAGATCGGGCGTGCTTTCCCTGACAGGGAGGCAGCGATCAATGTTGACAATCTCTCTCTAATCCTCCCAGAGCTGAGGAAAAAACCTCCTCTGTTACATACACAGGAGCAGGTGAACTGAGGACAGCCACAGTACCAAGTACCCCTGCGGGGTCTCTACGGTCACTTACCTCTGAATTTTCAGGGGAGGCTGGTGCAGCAGAAGCATGCCCAAGATCCTCAGAGCCCGATGAGACCCCCTTCGCTTCCTGGAAGATTCAGTTCCGGAGCTTCTGGACGGCATATTCCTAAGCCTAAAGCTGAGGTATTCCAGCCGTAAAACACCACTTTTACTGAGAATAGTCTAGCACAATTGCTGCTATATAACAGTTGGTGTCTACTAAAGTGCCTTTCTAGGGGATGCCTGCATCAACCGCCTCTGTGTGCCTTTTTACTGTTGCTAGCTCTGTCTGTGCACTTCAATAGCCAGCTGTGATTGTCTTTAAAACACGCTGGACGCCCGCACATGCGCAGTAGCGCCGCGGCGCACACTGAGCGTCATCCACCCGCTCCGCCCCTTTTTCCAGATCGCCTCTATATATAGAGGCGCGTGCACGCGGGCGCCTTCGGCGCCTTTTTTGAAAAAAATAAGGAGCTAGATGGGAGCCAGGGTCCCTGCCGCAGGGCCCGGGGATGGATGAGCGCAGCAACAGGGCAGAGGAGACAGCTTCCCAGCAGAGAACTTACCAACTGCCTGGATTTGATTTTGGAAGAAAAAAATCCACATTACAAGAAAAAGAACCATAGCGGCCTCTAGTGTCTAACACAGGTACCGCGGTCTTACATTTTTTTTTTTTTTTCTTGCCTACTATTAAAATGTTTACATTTTCTCAGTAGTAACAGGCATGCACAGAATATTAGCGGGAATACCCTAGGTAACAGGCAGAAAGACAAAATAGGCTTGGGGGTCCCCCAATAGAACCAAGTTCCTGAGCGACCCCACTTACCTTTTCCCCGCCGCAGGACTTTGTTTGGTCCACAGAAGCCCAAACTTCACCTATCACGGCAGGCATTGTAATTAAACCTTCAGGGACCGGGTTCCCAAGGATTCCACTCCCCTGGACCTGTATAGCACCCTGCACAGAAAACATCTTGGTCGTGGGTATGACCAGAGCTCTGGATCCCAGGGTCCAGCCCTCCTAAGAGAGGCATTACAGGCAAAACCTTGCTCTTCTCTTTGCAAGGCCCGGGTACCGACCGTTTAGCTATGAAGCTTTTTTGGTCGGATCCGGAATAGCTTACTGAGGCCCAAAAGAACCTGTACGCAAGCTCAGTGAAAAACACATGTTACTTCTTGGCCAACACCTTAGACACTGGCAAAAAACTGAGGTGCTCCCGGATGGGAGGGGCTTATATAGGGGAGGGTACTTCCGGTTTTGGAAGTTGCCAGTGCCAGCACCTGAAGGTATCTATATAACCCACATAGTAATGACTATGTCGCTCTGTGTCCCGTGATGTACGAGAAAGAAAGAAACCTTTTTTCTGGAAAGGAAGGACCCTGCTTATAGCGGCCTCCTTGCCAGCCTGAGGAAGAACAGTGCTTTTACCTCCCGTGACATCTTTGATGATGTCATCCAGCGCAGCACCGAAAAGCCTATCACCTTTTAATGGTAAACCCTTCAGAGGCTTTTTTCAACCAGATCAGACAACGCAATACCCTGAGTTATAAGGGGCCGCGTCAAACGTGGCATCACCACATAAGCCAGGCTCAGCATCATTTGTGGGCCAGAGCAATAGTGTCTGGAGGAAGATCATGCTCCTGTATAGTTGCCCATCCCGCAAGTGTTGGAGACACAAGGGTCGCCGCTACCACAAGCCGTAGGGCGGACCCCAACAAGGCAAACATAGCTCTACTCACCACTTCTGACCTCCTGTGAGTGGGGTCCTTTAATGCAGGAGTCCCCTCCACCGGGAGAATGGTGGCCTAGTTCAACCGGGCGACTGGAGGGTCGACCACTGGGGGAGAAGCCCACGTTTTAAGTAGGGCATTTTCAAAGGGGTATCTATAGGCAAACGCTGCGGGACCATAAAAGTCTTCTGCGCCTTTTTCCCCAGACCTTGTCAGTGAGCTGGTCAAAGAAAGGTACATATTGAAAAAAAAAAAACACTTTTTAGAAGGCCCGGCCCTAAGGAACCAGAGGAGACCGACCGCCTGAGGTTCTGCATCCGCAGCATTTAGCTTGCGAGTGTCCCTCACTGCATCAATGAGTTCACAAAACAAGCACCCTGTCATTTACTGACACAGAACTGGAGTTTTCCTTGCAAGGAATGTCCTGTTCAAAACCAAATATATATTCAGAGCTAGGGTCCTGAGCGGTAGTGGCTAGGCCCATATCTGAATCAGCGCACACCCCCCTTTTTTTTTTGGTGGAAAAAAAGTGGGGATAGGGGCTTTTTTGCTCCCTTGCGCTCACACACTGCTTCCTCCCGGTCAGATTAATGATACCAGGACTGCCGACAACTGGTCCCTAAGGACCGCAGGTGCAGGAGCACTGCCCGTTGTCTCTAACAATGTGAAGAAACAGGTGAACCAGACTCCAATATTGCCACGCTCTGAGACCTTATTCACCATTACAGGGAATAATACAGCCCACCCACAGGTCGTGCTGTGGCTGAGGAGGGGATACCTGGAGTACTCACCACCCCTAGGGACCGCTCGGTACCGCTGTATGAGCCGCGCTGTATGAGTCGTGCTGTAGCGCTGTATAAGTCGCGCTGTAGCGCTGGTGCAGCCTGAGGTGAAGAGGATGTGTGTATTTCGCTCGGTACAGCAGCGCTGCTAGAGGCCGAAAACGAAAGTGAAAGTGCCGCGGCTACAAGAAAATGGCCGCCGGGCACCAGTATAACTATGCATTAAGCCCCAGCCAAAATGGCCGCCAATGGCGCACTTTTTAAAAATAAAACACCGCGCCAATGGCGCACAGAAAACAACACAGCCAGTCCCCCAGAACACTTCCCAAGAAAAATAACAGTCATGGAGCGGCCCCCCCAGGGCAGAGTGACCCCCCAAGCATCCCCACAGCACAACACACAACAGCACAACAGGGTGCAGAGAGCAGCATAACAGGGGGAGACAGGGAGAACCCCCCACACACAGAAACACAGCCAGCATGTACTCACCTTGCAGCAGGAGAGACTACTTACCCATCCCGCAAGCACCTTGGAGAACACCCCCGGTGCCAATAGAGGGACTCACTGGCTTGTTTCAGACAGGCCTATCACAGAGTCGTACTGCGTAGCTGTCGGCCCGGTCCACCGCGAAAGATACAGTAGGTACTGTTCGATCTTGAGAGGAGCGCGGGAGCATGAAAGCAACCCGGGCCACCCCTGGAGCCATGGGGTATGTCGTGAACTGAGTCTCACGCACACAAGGCGAGGATCAGCACGCTCGATGGTCGGACAGGGAAGACTACGAGGATACTAGTGTACCCAACCTGTTGCCCAGCCGACAGTTGATTGAAGGTCTCAAAAATAAAATAATAAAATTCCCAAAGGAATAAAAATTAAAAGTAAAATCTTCCAGGAGACTGGCTCATGAGAGAGCCACGTCTTCTCCTTCTGCTAGGCAGAAAAAAAACTGAGGCCTGCTAGCTGCAGGTGTGAGGGTAATGTCCGGAGGGACCGCCCCCCTGGGCGGGGCTGTTCAGCTCTGGTTTGTTCTGGAATGTTTTAACATTTAACATTCTGCCTAGGTCTTCTCCTGCAAGCAGGGACATATACCCACGTGTAAAGTGTAAGACGCCGTGTCGGTCCATGGATGATAAGAGAAAATGCTTTAGTTAAAAATACGAAAGCCATTTTCCTGGATAATCGGACTTCGGCGTGATAAGTTCATTTAACGGTAAGAGTCCTGTGTCACCTGTCGCCTGGCAGATTGGGGAGGGAGAACCTGGTGTACATTTGAAGAAACATGGGATCTGATACCGTGGAGGAAATTGCAGATTGTTCTAGAGTGGTGTAAGCGGGCCCATTATCGAGGAGATATCCCATTTCCGCAGAATCCCAAGCCCGCAATAAGGAGTCAGTCATAAATGAAAGTGTCTGTCCCAGGGGGCAATATAGAGGCTGTGCCCAAGGCAAGGAAGTCAGGGGCACATCGCTCGAGTGTTGCTCAATAGAGACCCAGCGTTTCAAGCCTCAATGAAAAAACAAATCAAGTATCTGAGTCAGGACTGTCATCTTGTGGTATAGTTCCATGTGTGGTAGGCCTGCTCCTCCATTCACTTTATGTTTAACCAATATATCATGCCTGATGCATGTCGACGTTTCGGACAAAGATGAGTGAGACAGTGTATTACAGGATTTTAAACAGTATAGGCACTTATTTTAAGGTTTTACATAGCTTTACCTGCAAAAGGGGCCAGCCTGAAATGATTTAGATGGGATTCATTTTCTGATCAATATTCCAATCGCACACGTTCCTGTTAAAATGGCTCATAAAAATATAGTGGGTGCTACAACGATTACCAGTTGGGTCCTGGAGACATCAAACAATCGAACATATTCGCCAGCACACCATGGATCGTGATTACGATCTATGGGATTCATTTTCTGACTAAAGTTCTACTTAAAAAAAAAAAAAAACATAACTAAATACCTTTCCCTAGAGGGCATCTCAAGGCTGCTTTCACACTGAGGCGCTTTACAGACGCTATAGCGCTAAAAATAGCGCCTGCATAGCACCTGTAAAGAGCCTCTCCTCTCACTCCAATGTGAAAGCCCGCAGGCTGGCAGGACAGTAAAAAAAAAAAAGTCCTGCAAGCCGCATCTTTGCAGCGCTGTAGGATCGGTGTATACACTGCTCCAAAAGCTCCCCTGCCCATTGAAATCAATGGGCCGAACCGCCGACAAAGCAACGCTGCAGCGGCTCTTTGTGGACGATTGTAACCCTTTTTCGGCCACTAGCAGGGGTTAAAAATGCCCCGCTAGCGGACCAAAAAAAAGTCCCGCAAAAAAGACGATAAAGCGAATCTAAAAATAGCGGCGCTTTGCCCCCAACGCCTCAGTGTGAAAGTAGACCAAGGCCTTGATAGGACCAGAAATCATAAAGTTATGATCTCATGCACTACACCATTTCACATAGCACCCTGGTTTCCATCAACATATACATCTGTGCAAATATAAATCAATTTGATCTTGCACTTTGATTTATTTGGTGGGGTTTGGGGAAAAGCACCTTTTCTCAAGTCAATTGAGCCCTTTCATTAAGAACTGTGAAAGAGGCGAGCTGAACTGTCAGTCAAGAATTTGAGGCCACCACCTCTCCACACCTTCCCCATAGAGAAGTAAAAACAAAGCTAAAAAGGGGAGGGTCCTAACCTCCAAGGAGACGTGATGCAAAATAGATCACTTAAATCATTACCTAAAGTGAGTCTTTCCAGAGAAACGGCAATCTTGCCTAGCAATAGATGCTTTTTTCTATTGTATCTGATTCCCAGCATATCATAGTCATTACAGCCATTTTCACAGCTTCACCCTTGTGGCCCCATATTTTGCATTCCCCCCATTTGGGTGGTGCACCGCTGGCTAGTCCAGCCTCTGCTCTGCTTTTTTTAGTGTCTTAAGCTCTGTGGGCTCATGTGGCCCTTCTTTGCAGTGGACACACTTCCTATTCTCCTGGACCTTTCTGGTTTCGGCGGATGGGTATGCGTTCCAACGATCACACTGGCCCCGCCTTGCCAATGACGCACTTCTGGTCCACCGGGCTCCTCTGCGTTCAAGGCTGACCGATGTTCTGTCAGAATCGACGACCCGTCAGATTAGGCAACGGAAGTGACGGTCATCGCTACCAGATTTGCTCATCTGACAGAACAACTGCAGTCAGAAGAAGTCAGCGGACATCTTAGTACATCCAGCTACGTCTTGAATTTCACAGTAATTTTAGCAATAAAATGAGCGTGGATATAGTGTATTGGCATCTGTGATGCTGTTTGGATGTTACATTTTGAGAGCATAATGGTTTAGTGCTGAGCAGCATGGGGAGTACCAACATGGCCACTGCCACCTTCCTACTGCTGATATCCAGCTTCCTTCAAAATGTAACATCCAAACAGCATCACAGATGTCAACATACTATGTAACCTCAAGTTCAGCAGGGTCGAGTTGGACTTTAAAGGGTTTTTGCATCCTATGCATCAAGTTGAAAAAACACCTCAGGTCACACCTGAGCCCCGAATTTCTCTCTGCGGGGACGCGCTGTCCCTCTCTCCACGGTGTCCTGGCTCTTGATTGGATAGATTGATAGCAGCGCAGCCATTAGCTCCCGCTGCTGTCAATCAAATCCAATGACGCGGGCGCCGGCGGACGGGGCAGAGTCATACATTCGGCAGCTATGGACGCAGAATGAATGACTTGGGAGCGCACCCGCAAGGTAACCCCTCCGGCGAGCGCTTCTCCTAGGGGGTTATCTGATGCGGGGAGGAGCCACGAGAGCCGCCGAGGGACCCCAGAAGTTGGTGTTTGGGGCCACTCTGTGCAAAACGAACTGCACAGTGGAGGCAAGTATGATATATGTTTGTTATTTTTTTATAAAATTTTTTTATAATCTAAGCTTTACAACCACTAAGTCTTGGCAGGCTGAAAAGTGGGTATTTTTGTGCTGTGCAAACAATGCGCAATTTTAAAAACAGAGCAGCAAACATTGCATATTTGTGCACTGTGCAATGCTTTATAAAAATGGAGCTATTGCTAAACAAGACACGGATGTTCCCATGCCTGAAACCTGCCAAACAGAAAAAGGAATAATGATATACTTATCACAGCAAAGTGTTTTGAAGAAAATTAGGGTACTGGTACTTAGTTACATTATTATAAGAGAGTGTTAGGGATTAGTGCATAATGATAAAAAAATAAAGGGGATAAAAATGCAATAGTTTTGCCAATCCAACAGTTTAGATGCCTCCAGACACGCTTACTCTAGTTAGCTTCAGTAGGCCCCACTGCCAATTTCTTGCATTCATTGTTTTCTAATAAGCTTCAGTGTGCCCACTCTAAAATTAGTGAAATACAATGGAGTTGATTTACTAAAACTGAAGAGTACAAAATTTAGTGCAGCTCTGCATGGTAGCCAATCGGATTCTAACTTTAAACTTGTTCAATTAAGCTTTGACAAAAACAAAAAAAACCCTGGAAGCCGATTGGTTTCTTTGCAGAAAAGCACCAGATTTTGAAATCTCCAGTTTCAGTAAATCACCCCCAATTGTTTCTTGGATTTTTGTTTGTTTTATAAAGACAACGTACTTACCTAGGTCCCGAACGATTTCTTTCACCATGAATTTGAGCATTCCTCGGCTATGCTCGGGATGCAAGAAAGCCAGAAATTCCTGTTCATTCAAGACTTGATCAGCTGGTGGATTATCTGCTTGGAACCAACGGTCCTTGAGGTTTTCTAGGACTTCTTGTGCTGTGAGAGAATGGATAAATGTAAGTCAAAGTGCCTGCCAACTACAGGAAACATTAATATAACAACCATGCTGCAAATTCAGCATGCAATGCTAGGTACAAGGGTTCTTCACCTGTGGTCCATTGTATGGATTTCAGGGAATCCACGAGGGTCAGATAAAAAACAAACATTATATTAGCGCACAGGAAAAAGTCAACACAATCCTAAAAGATGGAAAACTAGGACCCCCTGGGCAGGTAGTCCTGTTTTATATGAAAAAATAACATTTGCATTCACTATACAGCCCCCCCCCCCTCTTGTCCCAATAAATGGTTTCCCTATTGAAAGAAATGCAAGGAAATACACCCTGCCACTGCTTACAACGCTGACTACTAAGCATTACTTGTCTCACTGTTGGCCCATGTTTTTCAGATATTTGTATCATTGCTCTCTGCACAACCATCATCTTGGGAGGTAAGGAGAGAGGGAGGGAGGGCGAGAGAGTGAGAGGGATGGCGATATAGGGAGGGAGAGAGAGCGAGAGGGTGATACATGCGGAGGTGGATAATTAAAATGGATATATTTTATGTTTATTCAAAAGATCTTCAACATGTCATTGGTGGAAAAATGGAGTACATTAACATTCAAGCAATTTCTGACTGTCTTGTTACATGTAAGCAGTCTCTTGTCACATAAGTATATACACTGATCAGTCATAACCCACATAATATTGAATAAGTCCCCCTTTTGCTGCCAAAACAGTCCTGACCCATCGAGGCATGGACATCACTAGACCTCTGAAGGTATGCTGTGGTATCTGGCATCAAGCTGTCAGTAGCAGATGAAGTGGCTAGAACGGCTAAAAAAAAATAACAAATAAAAAATAAGTTATGCTTACCTGCTCTGTTTAATGGTATTGCACAGAGCAGTCTCTTACCTCCTCTCCTGGGGTCCCCTGCTGGCAATGTCCACTCCTCTTCTGTGAGTGCCCCCATAGCAAACTGGCTACCATGGTGACTCTTGTGTGGGCACACTCTCGAGCCGTGCTGCATGCATTTATAGACACACACAGTGTGGCTCGGCCCTGCCCCTGGTTTCCGCCTTATTGGATCTGTTTGACAGCAGCAGGAGCCAATGGCTGTACTGCAAAAAGAGGAAGAGGGGAAGGTGCCGCTGCAGACGAGCACATCGCTGGATCGAGAGGACTCAGGTAAGCGTTTAGAGAGAAGGTGGGGGGGGGGGAGCAAAACAACTACTCGTACATTTTTTACCTTAAAAAAACATAGATCCACCTAAAAGTGGAACTTCCGCTGATCTGCTTCCCCCCCCCCCCCTTCGGTGCCACATTTGGCACCTTTCAGTGCCTGGCCAGTTAGAAAGTGCAGCACACTTCGCACATGTGCAGTAGGGTAAAGGCTGTGAAGTCAAAAGGCTTCACTGCCAGTTTCCCCATATGACGAATGGCGGAGGCAGCACCTGACAGCCGATCCAAAAATCGGCTGCGGTGCCGACATTGCGGGCTCCCTGGACAGGTAGGTGTCTATATATTTAAAGTCATCAGCTACAGTATCTGAAGCTGCCGGCTTAATTTTTCTTCCCCCAGGCAAAACACCACTTTAATGCAGGGAATGCATCAAGGTAGACTTCAGAACCACTTTAAGTCCTGTAAGTTGTGTGGTAGAGCCTTCATGGATTGGACTTATTCCAGTCTAGAACAGTCTAGAACATCCCACAGATGCTCAATTGGATTGAGATCTGGAGAATTTGGAGGACAAGTGAACACCTCAAACTTTCTGTTGTGTTCCTCAAGCCATTTTTGCAGTGTGGCAGGGCACAATATCCTACTGTAAGATGCCACTGCCCTCAGAGAAAATCAGTTTCCATGAAGGGATGTACTTGGTCATCAATAATGTTTAAGTAGCATTACCTGTGACATTCATGTAAATGGCAGGATCCAAAGTTTCCCAGCAGAACATTGCTCAAAGCATTACAGTGCCTCCGTTGGATTGACTTCTTCCCATACTACATCATGGTACCATCTCTTTCCCAGGTAGATGGCGAAACCCAGTCTGACACTGTTCTCCCAAGAAACATTAGAACAGGCATGCAGAGAGCAACCCAGACAGAAGTCCTAATAAAGTGAAGTGGGTCTGTAGCTTATATTCCTAGATTGGAGATTTATCCATCAATTCCTAGCAAGTGTTAAAACATTAACGCCGTGTACACACGATCGATTTTTTCGACGGTGAAAACACCGTCGAGAAAATCGACGTGAAAAACTAGGAACAGCTTGTTCCCCTACACACGGCCGTTTTAAATGACATTTTTTTTCTTGGTCGAAAAAAAGGACCGTGTGTAGGCTCCCCGGCAGTGTTTCCCTATGGGAAAACTGCCGCGGAAAAAAACAACGGGAATCACGACGAGAAAAATTAGAGCATGTTCTAATTTTTCTCGTCGTGATTAATGCCGTTTTTCCCGTCGGTAAAAATTACAAAAAGCCCACACACGGTCGTTTTTCTCGTCTAAAAGAAAAAATTTCATTTTTCCCGACGGGAAAAATGATCGTGTGTACGCAGCATAAGAGTAATCTTTGTGTGAAAACACAAAGTATTTAAAGTTGACAGATCTGACTAACGCTTCCCCATCAAATTCAAAATTTAAGAAATGTGTCGGCTGTAGTTATGCTTTAAGCAAAAACAGCACATAGATTTAGTGTGGGAGACAGGATTGATCTATAAAAGATATAAAAGTAAAATGAATACACTTTAATATGCCCCCTTATATCAGATGCTTCTGAAAAAAAACACAGCAATGGGAACATAACTTCAAAAGAATTACAATCCCACACCTTTTACTCGCTTTCCCTTCTCTTTAGGCTTTATGTAAACTGATGTTTTTACAACCTCTCCTGAAGGATTTAACTTGAGATAGTAACCCACGTTTAAAACGCCTGTTTTGCCACGTTTAGCGTTAGAAAAAACAAAAACAAAAAAACGCCTGTAAACGAAACGTGGCTAAACGCGAGTTTGGCGCTTGAAATGCCTCTAAACTCAGCTTCTGAACCCATTTTTTGCGTTCCAAAAAAAGCCTCTAAACTCAACTGCCTAGAAACGACCCTGTGTACATGTACTGATAAGATAACAGAGGAGAGTTCAGGAGCAGTTGAAAAAAAAATGCCCAACTGCTCCTAAGGCTCCATTCCATGTACACGGGACGCGGAGGCGAAGTCCTCTGAACGTTTATTTTGAAAGCTTGAAACCGGCGTTTAGAAACGCCCACTTAGCCGCGTTTGCGTATAAAAGCATTTGAAAAAATAAAATAAAATATATATATATATTTTTTTTCAAATGACCAAAAACGCCTATAAACGAAATGCGGCTAAGCGCGGGTTACCGCGTTTGGCATCTGAAACGTCGAAAACTTTGGCGTCTGAACTCATTTTTTTGCCTTCAAAGAAAGGCTGTTAAAACGCAACTGCCTAAAAACGACTGTAAACGAACCTGTGTACATGTACGCATAAGATAACATTGAATGAGTTCAGGGGCAATTGAAAAAAGCCTCCAACTGCCTCTGAACGTCCGTTTAGCAGCAGCAGTGTACATGGGGTCTTAAAACACAAGGCTAAAGAGATTTTTTTTTGTGTCCGAGTTGTTATGATGACACAAAATGCATGTACAAGAAACGGAAATGCCACCAACATGTTAAAAAAAGATTTCAACACCATACAGCCAAAGAAAGCAAGTGGCTGGTGACAAAGCCTTCCTTACAAATCCTCTGCCTTCAAAAGGCACCTCAGCTAAAGAAAAAAAAAAAAAAAAGTCAATGTTTATGGGGGTGTATGATAAAAATTACTTTCACCATGTGCAATATTATTGAGAAAGATGTGCATTTTGTAAACATACACATCTCAGTTTGTAAGTGTGAGACTGCAGTGGCACAGAAAATGCTCAGAATTTACTTGAATGTAACATATGCTGATAATTAGAATGCAAAAGTGTACAAAAATTATCAAGAGATGGCCCAACTCCATCGTGGACCAGAAGATTAGGGCCCTCTTGCTTGTCTCCTGCATGCCGTGTGCTTGCCTGTCATCCACACATACAATCTCTAGTATATTTTTCTGCTCAGTGGCCTCACCTCTATAATAAGGTAAGGGGAGATATGCATGGAGTGGATCCATATGTACAGACTGGGCAATTTTATTTGTACGCTGATTTGTGTATTACTTACTCATGCACCCTGTGGGACACACAATCCTGAGCACTGTATACTACCCACCACTGATCTCTGCACTATATACACTTTACATTGCATACTTCCGGCCAAATTGTTTTGCATCTCAAAAGCTGCTGGTTGCCAAGCACACACTGATTATTTTAGGAAGTTCTACAGTAGGTGGAAAGGCACATGCAATGGGAGAGTTTCAGTTTTTACAAATTAAAAGAGAAGTATGGGTTTCTTTTTGTTAGCTTCAGCCTATTCCCTATGAGCTGCTAATACATTAAAATCTTTCCAGCCCTAAGAGAAGTCCACCTTTTCTGTTAAAATCAAGGTAAATACTTGGGGGAGGGGACTACAGTCTTCTCTGGATTCTTATGCCGACAATCTTGTCAGGATCCACCGCCTCTCCTTCTCCTCTGTTTGACTGACGTTGCCCCCCCCCCCCCCCCCTCATCTCAGACAGCTCAGATTAATTCTCTCACAGACAGCCTCTATATGCACAGGTAAAAACGGCTGTGCAACACAGCAGTTTGAAGATGGAGGCTGTCTTAAGAGAAACGATCTGAGCTGTGTGAGAGGAGGAGGGAGGGGAGAGGAGCTGTGCTTAGACTGTGTGCAGTAATGGGATATGAGAAGGAACCCAAGGGGTAGAGCTTCCATGGAGGATGGGGGGCATCTCCCCTTAGATCCAGACACATCTATACCACTTATGTATTTTCCACTTTGCAGCGGAATAGCACACGGTCTGAACTTGTTTACTGTTCAGTAGTAGTGGTCACATCTCCCAGTGGAGGAGGGACAGAAAGAGGGGGCAGATTGCTGAAGTTGTAACCGCCCCCTCTAAAATTTCAAACAGCAAAACGGACAATTACTGGGACCTACATGACAGATAAAAGTACCCCTGCTGGAAAAACAAAAGGAGGAAAGAAATAACAACCGATTCATGATTATAGTAATATTTTTTAATTATTTAGCTTATCCTATACTGTGGCATATGTATGCTGTATATACAGTGGGGCAAAAAAGTATTTAGTCAGCCACCAATTGTGCAAGTTCTCCCATTTAAAAAGATGAGAGAGGTCTGTAATTGTCATCATAGGTATACCTCAACTATGAGAGACAAAATGTGGAAACAAATCCAGACAATCACATTGTCTGATTTGGAAATATTTTTTTTTGACATTATGGTGGAAGATAAGTATTTGGTCACCTACAATCAAACAAGATTTCTGGCTCTCACAGACCTGTATCTTCTTCTTTAAGAGGCTCCTCTGTCCTCCACTCATTACCTGTATTAATGGCACCTGTTTGAACTTGTTATCAGTATAAAAGACACCTGTTCACAACCTCAAACAATCACACTCCAAACTCCACTATGGTGAAGACCAAAGAGCTGTCGAAGGACACCAGAAACAAAATTGTAGACCTGCACCAGGCTGGGAAGACTGAATCTGCAATAGGCAAGCAGCTTGGTGTGAAGAAATCAACTGTGGGAGCAATAATTAGAAAATGGAAGACATACAAGACCACTGATAATCTCCCTCGATCTGGGGCTCCACGCAAGATCTCACCCCGTGGGGTCAAAATGATCACAAGAAAGGTGAGCAAAAATCCCAGAACCACACAGGGGGACCTAGTGAATGACCTGCAGAGAGCTGGGACCAACGTAACAAAGGCTACCATCAGTAACACACTACGCCGCCAGGGACTCAGATCCTGCAGTGCCAGACCTGTCCCCCTGCTTAAGCCAGTACATGTCCGGCCCCGTCTGAGGTTTGCTAGAGAGCATTTGGATGATCCAGAAGAGGATTGGGGGGATGTCATATGGTCAGATGAAACCAAAGTAGAACTGTTTGGTAGAAACACAACTCGTCGTGTTTGGAGGAGAGAGAATGCGGAGTTGCAATCAAAGAACACCATACCTACTGTGAAGCATGGGGGTGGCAACATCATGCTTTGGGGCTGTTTCTCTGCATAGGGAACAGGAAGACTGATCCGTGTACATGAAAGAATGAATGGGGCCATGTATTGTGAGATTTTGAGTGCAAACCTCCTCCCATCAGCAAGGGCATTGTAGATGAAACGTGGCTGGGCCTTTCAGCATGACAATGATCCCAAAACACCGCCCGGGCAACGAAGGAGTGGCTTCGTAAGAAGCATTTCAAGGTCCTGGAGTGGCCTAGCCAGTCTCCAGATCTCAACCCCATAGAAAACCTTTGGAGGGAGTTGAAAGTCTGCGTTGCCCAGCGACAGCCCCAAAACATTACTGCTCTAGAGGAGATCTGCATGGAGGAATGGGCCAACATACCAGCAACAGTGTGTGACAACCTTGTGAAAGACTTACAGAAAACGTTTGACCTCTGTCATTGCCAACAAAGGATATATAACAAAGTATTGAGATGAACTTTTGATATTGACCAAATACTTATTTTCCACCATAATTTGCAAAAAAATATATTTTCAAATCAGACAATGTGATTGTCTGGATTTGTTTCCAC
This sequence comes from Rana muscosa, assembly GCA_029206835.1. Taxonomy (NCBI): domain Eukaryota; kingdom Metazoa; phylum Chordata; class Amphibia; order Anura; family Ranidae; genus Rana; species Rana muscosa. The sequence goes on along the minus strand of CM055124.1, from coordinate 187,874,029 downwards.
ACTTTGTCTCTCATAGTTGAGGTATACCTATGATGACAATTACAGGCCTCTCTCATCTTTTTAAGTGGGAAAACTTGCACAATTGGTGGCTGACTAAATACTTTTTTGCCCCACTGTACAGTGAGTAGGCTCAGGATTTGGGCTCTCCCACTGGTAACACAATTTGACTATACCCACAATTAGCACAGTGCTCTACTTGTGTCACTTTACTACTATGCTCCAGGGAATGGGGGTGAGGTTTGGCCAGTAGCCTTCATACGCATAGAGGATTCTGAGACATGTCACACGTTCTGGAAGGCTGCAGGGTGTAAGTGGCGAAGCATCACAAGATACTTCTGCATTTCTGGTCCTGCAAGCTTCTGGGATGTGATGTTCCAGAAGGGTATGGGCAGGCATAGGGTACATCACTCAGAAATAAAGTAGTGAGAAGGTTAGAAGCAATTAGAAGGAAATAAAAAAAAAAGAGTTGAAGTGATTCTAACGGCAGAAGGTTTTAAATCTTAATGCAATCTATGCATTGAAATAAAAAACCTTCAGTGTGCAGCAGCCCCCAAATACTTACCTGGGCCCCATCTCGATCCACAAGTGCCTTGGCCATCCTGGACTCTACCTCCTGATTGTCTGAGACACGACAACGGCGCCATTGGCTCTCGCTGCTGACAATGTAAGTTAGCCAATCAGGAGAGAGAAAGATAAAAAACCTTCTGCCTTTACATCCACTTTAATGCATTCTCTGGAGGAAAAAAAAAAAAGGACACCTTTCCATGTCAGCTTCCTCCCAAGCCCCCCAACACCCCCCCAAATACTTACCCGAGTCTGATCTTGATCGAGTGCTGTTCTCCTCTCCCCTCTCCTACAGGAGGCTTGGCAGAAAGTGGGCGCCATTGGCTCCCGCTGCGGTCAAACTCCTCCTGTGAGTGGAGCGAGGGGCAAAGCTGAGACACAAGATGTGTGTCAATAGACGCACAACAGTGTGGCTCAGGATCAATCCCGCACAAGTGCCCCTAAAGCAAGCAGCTAGCTATGGGAGCATTCTGGGAAAAGGAGGAGCCAAGACCGTCAGCAGGGGACCCCAGAGGAGGAGGATCAGGGCTGCTCTGTGCAAAACCATTGCACAGAGCGGGTAAATATGACGTTTGTTACTATACAAATAAAAAATTAAACCTTTAGGTTACTTTCACACTGGGGTGGGGTGGTTAGCGGTAAAGCACCACTAGTTTTAACAGCGCTTTAACGTTGTTATAGCGGAGCTTTTGGACCACTAGCAGGGCACTTTTAACCCCTGCTGGCGGCTGAATAAAGGGTTAAAAGCGCCCCCAAACCATTGATTTTAATGGCAGGGGCGGTTTAGGAGCAGTGTATACACCGCTCCCGCACCACCCCAAAGATGCTGCTATAGAATCACTTTAAGATACATCCTGATCCACAAGCACCAATACAGTGTGGTTACAGTGGAGCCAAACCAATGTAAACAGCAGGATGAGTGACTCAATGACACAGGAGTATGGATGTTCAAGAAGAAGAATAGATATAAGATAGATAGATAGATAGATCTATCTATAACAAGAAGAATATATGGATATAGCTACATTTCGGCTTCATGTACACAGGACATTTGAAAACCTTCTGAACACTGGAACTTGACAGCTAGTAACCGATGGTTAAAAACCTCAGTTTTGCCACTTTTACATGCTGAGTTTATGCGTCTCTCGCTCTCTCTTGGCAGGAAAGTCTGTTTTTTTAACATTGCAAATGGTCAGAAATAATTATCCACTTAACCACTCAGAGACCGCCCACCGCATATATACTGCGGCTGGGCGGCTCTATTGTGCGAAACAACGTACCTGTACACTGCACGGCGGGGAAGCCAATCAGTGGGTCCGGCCGACTCAATGTCCGTCGGCCATCCGCAAATCGCTCCACAGAGAGGCAGAATGGGGATCTGCCTATGTAAACAAAGCAGATCCCGTTCTGACAGGGAAGTACACAGAGATCATCTGTTCCTAGTAATCGGGAACAGCGATCTTTGCATTGGTCCTAACAGTACTTCCCCCACACAGTTAGTAAACACAATGAGAAAGAACGAGCAGAAAGTAAAAAATCTTTTTTTTTTCAAAATTGTCTTTTTTTTTTGTTTATAGCGCAAAAAATAAAAACCGCAGAGATGATCAAATAATACTAAGAAAGCTCTATTGGTGGGGAAAAAAAGGGCATAAATTTGGGTGTATCCTTGCACGACCGCTCAATTGTCAGTTAAAATAACGCAGTGCGTATCACAAAAAAATGGCCCGGTCATTAGGGGGTAAATCCTTCCAGGGCTGAAGTGGTTAAACAAGATTACGATTGCTTCTTTGGAACCATTTGTCTTTTTTTATGTTTGTTTTCTACGTTTTTTTTTTTTTTGCCATGTGGAATATAACGCCCCCTTCTTTTCTGTATATAGTGGAACCTCGGATTGCGAGTAATGCGGTTAACGAGCGTTTCGCAATACGAGCACTGTATTTTGAAAAATCCTAACTCTGTTTGCGATTGTTGTCTCGCAAAACGAGCAGGATTCAGGCCAAAGTGGTGTGCAGTACCGTGTTTGGCCTGAGGTGGGGGGGGGGGGGGGGGCCCGGAGCTGATCATAGCCATTCGGAAATGATCGGAAATACTCCGTTCCCGAGCCTTTCCGATGTTTGCCGAGGTCAGCCGAGCTGTCCTCTGGCTGTTTCCGAGGCTCTCCCCACCCCTGGCCACATGCGGTATTGCATGCCATTGAAGTCAATGCGGAACAAATTATTTTAGTTTTCATTGCCTTCAATGGGGAAACTCGCTTTGATATGCAAGTACTTTGGATTACAAGTATTCTCCTGGAACGGATTATGCTCGTATTCAGAGGTTCCACTGTACTAGATTTGTGATTGCACACATGGGGTTGTTGAGTGACCATACATTATTGGCACTTTTTTTTTGTAATGTTCTTTTCGTGTTATTTTTTTGTTTTTGAAAACTAAAATAAAGGATTATAAAGAAAAAAAAAAAGAAAAAATTTAAAAAGATGATTCCCCATTTAAAACGCCTATAAACGAAAATGCTTATGAATGCGAGTTACCGCGTTTACATGTTGTTAGGCCTCATGTACTCTGCTGCAGTTGGGCATATTTTTCAACTGCTCCTGAACTCTCCTCTGTTATCTTATCAGTACATGTACACTGGGTCATTTATAGTTGTTTCTAGGCAGTTGAGTTTGGAGGCTTTTTTTGGAAAGCAGTTTAGAGGCATTTCAAGCGCCAAATGCGGCTAAAACGCGGTAACCCGCATTTAGCCGTGCTTTGCTTACAGGCATTTTTCGCTATTTAAAAAAATAAAACTATCGACCCTAAACACAAGTTTTTGCTTTAAAAAAAAAATGCTTCTAAACTGCTATAAACACGCCTGAGTGTACATGTACCCATAAGATACCATTGGGGGGGGGTTTGAGAGGCTGCTGAAAAAAATGCCCAAATGCTCCTAAAACGTCCGTTTACCAGTAGCAGTGTACAGGAGGCCTAAGGGCCCTTTTACACATGCGGACTGTATGTGCGTTTGTCATCCATCCATTTTCGGATGAAAAATGGACATACATGTATCCCTATGGGATAGCGGATGTCAGCGGATGATCCGCTGACATCCGATCGCATCAGTCTCCACTATGCTCCGTTTCTGATGACGAAGGAAAATCCTATTTTTACATCCGTCTGCGGATCGGATGAACACAGACAGACGGTCCGTGTTCATCCGATCCCCCCATAGAGAGCGGAGATCTGACTGGTCCGTCTCTGCTAGCGATCCCCGCTGAGAAAGCGGATGTTTAAACATGGATCATCACGGGATCCGCACGTGTGAAAGGGCCCTAAGTAGGTTTTGTCTGTCTGCAATATAATCTTCTAGGTAACCAGTTTCTTTCCGCATAACAAATATGTAATAGTGGTAGATATGCTGAGCTGGGACAAGCAATAGTGGGGATATTCTATTCCCATTACTTACATTCTATTCTATGACACAATGCATTTGTCATTGCTGTATTCATTTTTTTTTTTTTCCAAAAATGATTCCTACACCAGAAAGGTAAATACCAAATGGAAAGATGGGGAAATGCAATTGTAATAAATAATAAAAAGGAGAGAGGAAACATACTCTCTTCATCAATCTTCAATTCCTCATTGTTCTTCACCTTTTCTGCAACCTCTTCTTCATTGAAACCCTTGCTGGCGAGAAACTTGATCTTATACTCATCCCAAGACACATGTCCTGCAAACCAAACAATGTGACGTTTAATAAAGGGCATTCAACCATTGAGAGAAAAGTGCAGTCACACAATGTGTATTACTTAAAATAAGTCATGCTGCTAATATTTCCAGAGGCACCAAGTGAAATCAATCAGTGAATTTCTAATGTCCTCCATATTAAGTATAAAGTAATGAGTCACGTCTGATAATTTATCCGGACACCAAGCAATCCAAGGAGACAGCCTTGCAGCACAAGCGTGGTCTGTGTTTTTTGTGCGTTTCATGAACACATGCACAATTGTGCATTAACGAAATGCGTTAGTGTATATACAGTCCACAGCCAAACTCAACGATCGGTAAAGATTGCTTTGTGTATTTCTTCCAGATCTGTGCAGTAATCCAGTGTGAAACTTTGCCACTGTACAGGAGCTTCCGGTCATAAAGACCGGTCACTGCTGCTCTCTCCTTGTGCAGGATGACTGGTCTCATCTCCGCCCCCTCTTGTCGTTTTCTGCATTCTGTAGTGGGTGGAGCTTGCTGGGTCTCCCTTACAGCTCTACTCTCTGCATAGCTTGGGTACAGTGCAGTAATGATGTCACTGCTACTTTTAAAAGGTAATATCTGTGTTTGGTGGGAAAATAGTGTAGCGATGATAATGTGAGTGTGTAAAAGGATTACTCCTGGGTGGTGAGAAAACCCAAATTACACAAAAAACCTTAGTGGATAAACATCAAAATAAATAATAAAAGAGCATATGTGCATGACACACTATAGAGAATATGTAATGAAGTCCCTGGGTTTGGGTTGCAAAGGCATTTGGTGCTCACAAAATGGATTCATACCCTTTGTGGGGATTGAGTGATATATTTAGGTTAGTGTTTTTGTGCCTGGAGTTTAGCTTTGAAACGACCCTATTGGTTTGCTCAAGCTGGGTAAAAGGAAAGAAGCTCATTATAATGCCACATACTTGGCATGCTTTCACTCCCACCTAGCGTATGCAGTCTTATATTTTAGCTTTAAAGCCAATTTGCCCTCCCTGGTTCCTCCCTCTTAAAAAAAAAAATTGCATTACATTCGTTATCTTAGACTCAGTGATGTCACTGGGTCTATGCGCTTCTTTATGGAATTCGGAGAGATCATAGCTGGTGGGAGGGGCTGTATATAGCTTCAGGAAAACATCACTGCACCCTCAGGATTCCTCTTAGAGCCCCAATGAACAGAGCAGGGAATTATGACACGTTTGTAATAACAAAAAAAGAAAAAATGGGTTTACAATTCCTTTAATAGGTCAATGTCGGTCTGGACAAGTGGCTGTTCCTATCCAAGCTGTATTGGCATGCAGAATGTGCAAAGTAACACGTGATGCTGAGCCTTCATTGTTGATATAACTGAAATACAAAAAATTAAAGGGACGGGCCAGGGACATTAAGGCTGAGGAGGAAAGTGCTACATGATGCTGGACATCCTCAAGCCAAGAAATGAGAGGCTCTGACTTGCTGCAGTTTCTAATACATATTGTGAGAAGCTCACAGTGTGCAGTGAAATCAGAGTAAACAATTTCCGTACAGGAGAGGAGCCTGTACAACTGTGCAAGACTGAAGGCAAGGCTGGGGTTCAGCTTTATAGTGGTTGTAAATCTCTGAAATTAAAAATAATCAAAGTATATCCTCATATAGTGTGTACTTGCCTCAGATCATAGCACTCAAGTTTGGTTCCTCTCACATTATATACATTGCATCTCTCTCTCTCCCTCTCTCTCCGTGCAGAGAGAGAAAAACTGTTAAAATAAAAAATAAAATAAAAAACTAGATCAAGGTTTGATCTAGGTCAGTGCCAGCGTTCGTGTCAAAAGGACAGAGCCAGTATATTTTGGGCAGATTTTTTTTTTTTTTTTTTATATTCGTATCAGTGTGCTTTAGGTAGGAAAAAAAGAAAAGAAACGTGTACTATTGTTTCTGGGCTGTACTGCGGGTACAAACAAGAAACAACAAACACAATTAAATGTGGTATTGCTGCGATCGTCAGGAATAGGAAAATTTATTTTGGGTTGTTCTTTGGTGGTAGATTATGGTAATAACAAGAAATATACAGCCAAATGTAAAAAAGATGATTTTTTTTTTTTTTTACTATTTTGGGCCAGTTTTTCTTAAATAAAAAAAATGGATTTTTGTACTCACCGTAAAATCAGTTTCTCTGACGTCCATGGACTGACACAGCCTCTTCATACTTGACAAGTGGGTTTATGTCCCTGCTCATAGGAGAAGACTAGGTAGAATGTTAAATGTTACAACATACATTCCAATACCAGAGCTGAACAGCCCCGCCCAGGGGGTGGTCCCTCCGGACATAACCCTCCTACCTGCTGCCTCAGTTCGTAACAAAGCAGTACAAACCTTAAAAGGAAGCGTGGGTGCTGTGTCAGTCCATGGACGTCAGAGAAACGGATTTTACGGCGAGTACAAAAATCCTAATTTTCTCTTACCATCCCTGGACTGACACAGCCTCTTCATACTTGACAAGTGGGACGTCCCAAAGCAGTGTCAAAGAAGAGGGGTGGGAGCAGTTTTAATGGAAAAAAACAAACAAACTTCAAGCAGAGCTCCTCAACAGAGGAGTTGCAACATTAAACAGACACCTGCAAAACCTTGCGGCCGAAGGAAGCATCAGAAGATGCAGCCACATCAACCTTGTAAAACTTCGAAAAGGTATGAACAGACGTCCAGGTCGCCGCCTTGCACACTTGTGCAACCGACGCTTGATGTCGGAAAGCCCAGGAAGCACCAATTGCCCTGGTTGAATTGTATGACTGTCTGCCTGATCCACCTAGAAATGGTGGCAGACGACACCACTTGGCCCTGTTGTGGACCAAACACAGCCACAAACAGTGAGTCAGACTTCCGAATGGGAGCAGTAACAGACAGGTACACCCGCAAGGCACGTACCACGTCTAACGTGTGAAGCGCAAACTCTCTGGGATGCGATGGATGAGGACACAAGGACGGAAGAACAATGTCCTCGTTAAGGTGAAAGGCCAAGACCACCTTCGGAAGAAAAGAAGGCCGCGGACGCAACACCGCCTTATCCTTATGGAGGACCAGGTAAGGGGGCTTGCAAGACAATGCCGCCAACTCAGACACCCGCCTGACAGAAGTAATGGCTACCAGGAAAGCCACCTTCTGAGACAAGGTTAAGAGCGATATCTCTGATGTTTTCAAAGGGTGGTTCTTGAAGAACCGAGAGCACCAAATTCAGATCCCAAGGAGGGAGAGGAGGTTTAACAGGGGGGAACACATGGCGAACCCCCTGCACAAAGGTGCCAATCAGGGAATGGCCTGCCAGCGGTCGTTGAAAGAAGACAGCCAAGGCCGAAATCTGACCCTTGATGGTACTTAAAGCAAGCCATTTGGCCACACCACGCTGTAAGAACAGCAGAATCCTAGGAACGGAATACGTCCGTGGACGCCAATCCAGCTCCTCACACAGAGCGATGTAAGCCTTCCAGGTACGGTGATAGAGATATAGATATAGATATATATATATATATAGATATATCTATATATCTTTCTTGAGGAAGATTTCTGTGCCCTCAGCATGGTCGAGATGACCGAATCTGAGAGACCACGGTCCTTCAGCACCTGGCTTTCAATAGCCATGCCGTTAAAGCCAGCGACTGTAAAGCAGGATGAAGTATGGGACCTTGAGACAGAAGGTCCTCCCGCAATGGCACCAGCCAGGGAACATCCGCGACGAGGCACACAAGATCGGCGTACCAATGACGCTGTGGCCAATCCGGAGCAATGAAAATCACCGGAATGCCCTCGACCTCCACCCTGCGAAGCAGGCGAGGAAGCAACTGCAGCTGAAGGTAGGCATACAACAGGCGATACTGACCCCACGGGGCAACCAACGCGTCTGAGGTGTCTGCCCAGGGATCCCTGGACCTGGCCACGAATCTTGACACCTTGCGATTGAGTCGAGAGGCCAACAGGTCCACATCCAGCGTGCCCCACCGCTGGCAAAGGAGTTGAAACATCTCCGGATGCAAGGACCACTCCCCCTGGTCCAACGTCTGGCGGCTCAGATAGTCCGCCTGCCAGTTGTTCATTCCTGGAATATAAACGGCCGACAGAGCCGGCACGCTTCTTTCCGACCACCTTAGGATGTGAGCGACCTCGGACGCCGCAGCTGAGCTCCGAGTTCCCCCCTGATGGTTGACATAAGCCACCGCTGTGGCGCTGTCCGACTGGATTCTGACCGAGTGTTCCTGTAGCCTCTCCGACCACGAGGAGAGGCACAGTCTGATTGCCCAGAGTTCCAGGACATTGATCGGTAGACGGGATTCGTCCGGAGTCCAAAGCCCTTGGGCTGATAGGACTCCCCAAACGCCACCTCAGCCCGTAAGGCTGGCGTCCATCGTGATCACCGTCCACTGTATAGGAAGGAACGACTTGCCGGACCAAAGGGCCGGGGATCTCAACCACCACATCAGGGATGCCCTGACCAGGTGACTCACCTGGATCTGACGATCCAACAAGAACGGGGACTTGTCCCAAGTGGACAGGATCTCCCTCTGTAAGGCCCGAGTGGCCACCGAAGGAGGCCACCATGAGTCCCAGGACCCTCATGCAGAAACGGATAGACGACCATTTTCGGGACATCAGAACCCGAACCGCAGATTGAAGAGTCTGCAACTTCTCCAAGGGAAGGAATACCTTTGCTTCCGAGGAGTCCAGGATCAAACCTAGATACTCCAGACGCCGAGTCGGAACCAGGACCGACTTCTGAGTGTTCAGTAGCCAACCGAAGTCCCGGAGAGGCACATTTTCTTCTAATTCTGAGCCAGATTCTGCTCTCAGAAGAAGATCGTCCAGATAGCCCACGATAGCAATGCCTCGCTGTCTCAGCAAAGCCAGAATCGGGGCAAGCACCTTGGTGAAAACCTGCGGTGCAGACGCTAAGCCGAAAGGAAGGGCCACAAATTGATAGTGGACCTCGCCGGTCGCAAAGCGCAGAAACTCCTGGTGACTCGTGCAGATTGGGACATGCAAGTAGGCGTCCTTGATGTCCAAGGACACCAGAAAGTCCCCAGGATGGAGCGCAGCAATCACTGTGCGAATGGATTCCATGTGGAACTTTTGAACCTTCACAAAGGCATTTAAGGCCTTGAGGTCCAGAATTGGACGTACTCCGTCATCCTTTGGGACCACAAACAGATTTGAATAAAATCCCTGAAACCTCTCCTGTGACGGTACCGGCACAATTACTCCGTACCTGAGCAAGTCCTGCACTGCCCCCAAGAGGGCCAACTGCCGCGCTGGAAGGAGAGGGAGATTTGAGGGAAAGAATCTGTTTGGAGGCCAGGAACAGAACTCTATCCTTTACCCCGAGGTGACCACCTCACACACCCACCAGTCAGAGATCCAGGAGGTCCATCAATCCGTGAACCGACGAAGTCGTCTTCCCACCCCGGAGTCAGGTGGGGGCAAGACTTCATGCGATGGCGGGCTTGGTAGCCGGCTTGTTCGGCTTACGCACCCAGGGACGCTTCTGTCCACCAGCCGCACTCTTGTCAGTTTGGGAGGGCTTACCTGTGGACTCTGACTGATGAAAAAAACCTTTTATGTGCTGGAAAGGAGGGGCCCGGCTTACGGCGGGGCTCCTTACCTTTAGTAGTTTGAGGAAGGAGGGTACTCTTACCCCCCGTGAGATCATTATTAATGTCATCCAGGGCAGCACCAAACAGCCTACCGCCCTTAAAGGGCAAATCAGTCAGGAGCTTCTTAGAGGCCAGGTCAGCAGACCAGCATTTCAACCAGATAAGACGACGCAACACCACCGCAGACACCGAGACCCTAGAAATTAAGGGTGCAGCGTCCAAAGTTGCATCACACACATACACTAAGCCCTGCACCAGTTGGTGGGCCAGTACAATGTTTTCTGGGAGGAAGATTATGCTCCTGCACAGTCTGGTGCAAAATCTTTGCCCATTCCGTGAGTGTCTGAGAAAAATAGGATTTTTTGTACTCACCGTAAAATCCTTTTCTCTGACATCCATGGACTGACACGGTGTCTCTTTACACTTTACACGTGGGTTATGTCCCTGCCTGCAGGAGAAGACCTAGGCAGAATGTGAAATGTTATACATACATTCCAAAAGCCAGAGCTGAACAGCCCCACCCAGGGGGCGGTCCCTCCGTACATAACCCTCCCACTACAGTCAGCAGACTTCAGTTCGTAACAAAGCAGTACAAACTTAAAAGGAAGGGTGGGTGCCGTGTCAGTCCATGGATGTCAGAGAAAAGGATTTTACGGTGAGTACAAAAAATCCTATTTTCTCTTACCATCCATGGACTGACACGGTGTCTCTTTACACTTTACACGTGGGATGTCCCAAAGCAGTGTCAAGAGGGATGGGAGCAGTATAAATGGAAAAACCAAAACTTCACTCCAATAAGGCAGAGCTCCTCAACGGAGGAGTCGCAACTTTAAACAGCGGCCTGCAGCACCCTGCGGCCGAAGGAAGCATCCGAAGATGCAGCCACATTAACCTTATAAAACTTAAAAGGCATGAACAGACGACCAGGTCGCCGCCTTGCACACCTGTGCAACCGACGCTTGATGTCCGGAAACCCAGGAAGCACCAATTGTCCTGGAGGTATGCGCCGTAACCGGAAAGGGAGGCGCCCGCCCTTTGAGAGCATAGGCTTGAATGACGGTTTGTCTGATTCCCCTAAAAATGATGGCAGACGAAACCGCTTGGCCCTGTTATGGACCAGAGACAGTCACAAATAGTGAGTCGGACTTCCGAATAGAAGCAGTAGCACAGGTACACCCGTAAGGCTCGTACCACCTCCAATATGTGCAGCGCAAACTCTCTGGGATGCGATGGGTGAGGACACAAGGACGGGAGGGTAATGTCCTCATGTAGGTGAAAGGTTGACACCACCTTTGGCAAAAAAAGGAAGGTCGCGGATGCAACACCGCCTTATCCTTATGGATGACTAAACATGGCGACTTGCAGGACAAAGCCGCCAACTCAGACACTCGTCAAACAGAAGTGATTGCCACTAAAAAGGCCACCTTCTGAGACAAGACAAGAAGGGAATATCCCGGATATTCCCAAAAGGAGGTTCCTGGAGGACCGAGAGCACCAAATTCAGATCCCACGGTGGGAGAGGAGGCTTGACAGGAGGGAGCACATGGCGAACCCAACACAAGGTGCTAACCAAGAAAATGACCCGCTAGAGGTCGCTGAAAGAAGACGGCCAAGGCCGAAATCTGATCCTTGTTGGTCCTCAAAGCAAGCTTTTGGGTCACTCCACACTGCAGAGGACGCAGGATTCTGGGGACGGAATACGTCCGAGGACGCCAGTCCAGCGCTTCGCACATGGCGATATAAGCTTTCCAGGTACGGTGATAGATCTGCCTGGAGGAAGACTTCCGTGTCCTTAACATGGTCAAAATGACCGAGTCAGAGAGACCTCGGTCCCTCAACACCTGGCTTTTAACAGCCCTGCCGTTAAAGCCAGAGACTGTAAGCCGGATGAAGCATAGGACCTTGAGACTGAAGGTCCTCCCCCATCGGCAACCGCCAGGGAACGTCCACGACGAGACGTACCAGATCAGCGTACCAGTGATGCTGCGGCCAATCCGGAACAATTAGGATCGCCGGAGTTTATATCAGGCGATAAGGACCCTATGGGGCCACCAACGCATCCGAGGCATCGCCCAAGGATCCCTGGATCTGGCCACAACCTCGACCCTTGCGATTGAGTCGAAAGGCCATCAGGTCCACATCCGGCGTGCCCCACCGTCGGTAAAGGAGTTGAAATATGCAAGGACCACTCTTCTTGGTCCGGTGCCTGGCGATTGGCGACTCAGATAGTCCGCCTGCCCATTGTCTATGCCCAGAATGTAAAAAGGCCTACAGAGCCGGCACGTTTCTCCCAGCCCACTTCAGGATACGGACTACCTCGGAAGCCGCAGCTGAGCTCCGAGTTCCCCCTTGATGGTTTACATACGCCACCGCCGTAGCGGTGTCCGACTGGCTCCTGATGGAGCGACCCCGTACTCTCTCTGAGCTGAGGAGAGACACAGTCCGATGGCCCGTATTACCAGAACAGTGATTAGTAAACGGGCTCGTCCGGAGTCCAAGGAATGAGCCGACAGGACTCCCCAGACTTCACCCCAGCCCGTCAGGCTGGTGTCCGTCGTGAGTACCGTCCAGTGGATGGGAGGGGAACGACTTTCCGGACCGAAGAGCCGAGGATCTCAACCACCATGTCAGGGGCGCCCTGACCAGGTGAATCACCTGGATCTGAAGATCCAAGGACAACGGGGATTTGTCCCAGGTGGACAAGATCTCCTTCTGCAATGCGATTGGTGTGTGATTGGGCATACGGAACGGCCGCGAAGGAGGCCACCACGAGTCTCTGGACTCTCATGCAAAAAACGGATTGACAACCATTTTTGGGATGTCAGCACCCGCACCGCAGACTGAAGTGTCAGCAACTTCTCCAGAGGTAGGATACCTTTGCCTCCAAGGAGTCCAGAATCAGAACTAGATACTCCAGACACTGAGTCGGGACCAGGACTGACTCCTGAATGTTCAGGAACCACCCGAGTCCCTGAGGGTCTAATTGACGATAGTCACCTTTCCTCTAAGTCTGATCCACTTTCTGCTTTTAGCAGAAGATCGTCCAGATAGCCCATGACAGCAATACCTCGCTGTAACAGAAGGCTAGAACCGGAGCAAGCACCTTGGTGAACACCCTTGGTGCCGAGGCTAGGCCGAAAGGAAGAGCCACAATCGATAGTGGACTTCGCTGATCGCAAAGCGCAGAAACTTCCGGTGACTTGCGCAGATCGGAACATGCAAGTAGGCGTCCTTGAAGTCCAAAGACGCCAGAAGAAAATCCCTTTGGTGGAGTGTAGCGATCACCGTGCGAATGGATTCCATGCGGAATTTCTGCACCTTCTCGAAGGCATTCAGGGTCTTGAGGTCCAGGATAGGTCGAACCACGTCCTACTTTTGGGACGACAAACAGATTCGAGTAGAATCCCTGAAAACTCTCCTGTGACGGAACCGGCACAATCACTCCGGACCTGATCAAATCCTGTACAGCCCCCAAGAGAGTTGCCCGACAGGTAGGAAGGAGAGGAAGATTTGAGGGAAAGAATCTGTCTGGGGGCCAGGATCGGAATACTATCCTGTATCCTGAGGTGACCTCCTCGCACACCCACCAGTCGGAGATTCGGGAGGACCACCGATTCGTGACCTGCGAAGTCGTCCCCCCACCCCAGAGTCGGGCGGAGGCAAGACTTCACGCGGAGGCGGGCTCGGGAGCCGCTTGTTTGGCTTACGCACCCAGGTGCGCTTGTGCCCACCAGCCGCACTCAGTCAGTCTGGGAGGACCTACCTGTGGACTCGACTGACGAAAAAAACCCTTGTTTGCTGGAAAGGAAAAGGCCCTGTTTGCGGCGGGCCCCCTTACCCTTGCCAGTCTAAGGAAGAAGAGTGCTTTTACCTCCCATGACATCCTTGACGATGACATCCAGAGCAGCACCGAAAAGTCTACCACCTATAAAAAGGTAGATACGTCAGGAGCTTCTTAGAGGCTAGGTCAGCAGACCAGCATTTCAACCAGATAAGACGACTCCATACCACCGTCGGGACAGAGGCCCTGGATGTTAAAGGGCCCGCGTCCAATGTGGTGTCACACACATAAACCAGGCCCTGCCCAGTTGGTGGGCCAGAGTAACTGTGTCTGGAGGAAGATTATGCTCCTGTACAGCTAGGTGCAACATTTTTGCCCAACCTGTAAGTGTTTTAAAACACAAGGGTCGCCGCTACCACAGGCCGTAGGGCGGATCCCAACAAGGCAAACATGGCTATGCGCACCACTTCTGACCTCCTGTCAGTGGGGTCCTTAATGCAGGAGTCCCCTCCATCGGGAGAGTGGTGGCCTTGTTCAACAGGGCGACTGGAGGGTCGACCACTGGGGGAGAAGCCCACTTTTTAAGTAGGGCATCTTCAAAGGGGTATCTGATAGACAAACGCCGCGGGACCATAAAAAATTCTTCTGCAGCTTTTTCCAGACCTTATGAATGAGCTGGTCAAAGAAAGTACAATGGAAAAAAACCCTTTAGAAGGCCTGGCCTTAAAAGAACCAAAGGAGACAGTATCCGCCTGAGGTTCTGCATCCGCAGCATTTGAGCTTGAGAGTGTCCCTCACCGCAGTCATGAGCACACTAACAAGCGCCCTGTCATTTACTGACTCAGAACTGGAGTTTCCCTCATAAGGAATGTCCTGTTCAAAACCATCCATACATTCAGAACTAGGGTCCTGAGCGATAGTGGCTAGGCCCATATCTGAATCAGCGCACTGCCCTCGAGTAGATAAAGTGGGGAGAGGGCGCCTTTTTTGTACCTTGCGCTTGCACACAGCTCCCATCCTGGTCAGAAATTGATTCCAGGGCTGCCCACAACAGGTCCATAGGGACCGCAGGTGCTGAAGCACTGCCTGTTGCCACTGACATTTTTAGGGGAAGCTGGTGACACAGACTCCATATTGTCCCCCTCTGAGACTCTCTCAGATAAAAAGTCCACCCACAGGCTGTGCTGACTGAGGAGGGGGCGCCCAGGGGACTCACCAAACCGGACCAGGGACCGCTTAGTTCCGCTGTCTGTACCGCGCTGTGTCAGCGCTGGTGAGCTGTGAGGAGATTCGCGCTGCTACAGCAGCGCTAGAGGCCAAACTAGTGCTGAAAAGCGCGCGGGCTACAAGAAAATGGCCGCCACACTTCACTGAGGCGATCCGCGGCAAGATGGCCACCATGACGCAGTTAAAATGAAACAGCACACACGCACAGCGCCACTCAGGCCCCAAAAAAAACACACAAAAAAGCCCCAAAGCATACATTGCAGACCAGCATGAGCCCCCCAAGAACAGTGTGACCCCCAAGCACCCCACACAGCCAGCGCCAGTAATGGTGACAGAGAGCGACAATAAAATACAGGGGGAGACAGGGAAAATCCACCACAGAGAAACACACAGCCTTTTGTACTCACCTGCAGGCAGGAGAGACTACTTACCCGTCCCCTGAGGGACACACTGGTGTTTCTGACAGGACTATCACAGTGCAGTACTGAGTAGCTGTCGGCCCGGTCCACCGCGAAAGATACAGTCAGTCAGGAGCTGTTCAGTCTTGAGAGGACCGTGGGAGCATGAAAGCAAACCCGCCCACCCCTGGAGTCATGGGGCCTGTCGTGAACTGAGTCTCACGCACACAAGGCGAGGATCAGCACGCTCGATGGTCGGACAGGGAAGACTACGAGGATATCTTGTACCCAACCTGTTGCCCAGCCGACAGTTGATAGAAGATTCTCAAAAATAAAATAAAAAAGAATTCCAAAAAGGAATAAAATAGGTCAGGAGACTGGCTCCTGAGAGAGCCACGTCTTCTCCTTCTGCTAGGCAGAAAAAAACTGAAGTCTGCTGACTGTAGTGGGAGGGTTATGTACGGAGGGACCGCCCCCTGGGTGGGGCTGTTCAGCTCTGGCTTTTGGAATGTATGTATAACATTTCACATTCTGCCTAGGTCTTCTCCTGCAGGCAGGGACATAACCCACGTGTAAAGTGTAAAGAGACACCGTGTCAGTCCATGGATGGTAAGAAAAACTAGGGTCGCCGCTACTATAGGACGTAAGGCAGATCCCAGCAAGGCAAACATGGCTCTGCTCACCACTTCCGACCTCCTGTCAGTGGGGTCCTTAAAAGGCAGGAGACCCCTCCATCGGGAGAGTTGTGGCTTTATTCAAACGGGCGACCGGGGGGGTCGACCACCGGAGGAGAGGCCCATTTTTTAATCAGGGCCTCAAAGGGGTACCTAATAGACAGACGAAGCGGGAGCGCAAAAGTCTTCTGCAGCTTTTCCCAAACCTGATCTATGAACCTGTCAAAGAAAGGCATGCAAGGAAAAACTTTTTTTAGAAGGCTTGGCTTTAAAACAACCAAAGGAGACAGCCTCTACCTGAGGTTCCTCAGCCGCAGCATCCAGCTTGAGAGTGTCCCCCACAGCATCAATGAGTTCACTTACAAGCGCCCTGTCATTTACTGACTCAGAACTGGAGTCTTCCTCACAAGGAATGTCCTGTTCAAAAACATCAAAAAATTCATAGCTAGGGTCCTGAGCAGCAGCTAGGCCCATATCTGAATCAGAGCACTCCCCTTGTGGAGACTGTGTGGGGAGAGGTCGCTTATTAGCTCCCCTGCGCTCACACACCGCTTCCATCCTGGCAAGAAATTATTCCAGGACTGCCGACAACTGGTCTATGGGGACCGCAGGTGCAGGAGCACTGCCTGTTGCCTCTGACATGTATGGGGAAGCAGGTGAGTCAGACTCCATAACTCCCCACTCTCTTAGACTTTTGTCAATAGTAAAAGAAAAGCCCACCCTTTGGCTGCGCTGACTGTGGGAGGTTACCCAGGGGACTCACCAACCCGGATAGGACCACTCGGCTCCGCAGCCTGTGCTGTGCTTACAGCGCGAGTGAGGAGAGTGTGAGGTGAATTGCGCCGTGTCAGCAGCGATAAAGAGGCCAAACGGCACAAAAAGCGCGCGTGGCTCCAAGAAAATGGCCGCCGCAAAGTAACTGCGCCATAGCGATCCACGGTAAAAACATACAGTATGAGGAAAAAAACATGGCGCCGGACGGCGCACCAGGCCCCAAAACAGTGAAAACATTCCCCAGCTCAATGCAGACACCATTAGGCCCCCCCCCCCCGGACAGAGTGACCCCCCAGACAGTACAGCGCCAGAGTAAGGTGACAGAGAGCAACCAACAAGGGGGAGACAAGGAAAAACACCCATAACAGAGGAACACACAGCATGTACTCACCTGCGGAGGCAGGAGAGACTACTTACCGTCCTAGAAGGACCCACTGGTGTGTTCCTGACAGACCTATCACAGTGCGGTACGAGTAGCTGTTGGCCCGGTCCACCGCAAAAGATACAGCAGAACTGCTCAATCTTGTGCGGACCATAAAAGCACCGGCCACCCCTGGAGTCGTGGGGCATGTCGTGAACTGAGTCTCGCGCAAAGCGAGGATCAGCACGCTCGATGGTCGGACAGGGAAGACTACGAGGATATCTTGTACCCAACCTGTTGCCCAGCCGACAGTTGATAGAAGATCTCAAAAATAAAATAATAAAATTCCAAAAGGAATAAAAAATATCTTCAGGAGACTGGCTCTGAAGAGAGCCACGTCCTCTGCTAGGCAGAAAAAAACTGAGGCTGCTGGCTGCAGGTAGGAGGGTTATGTCAAGAGGGGCCGCCCCGTGGGCGGGGCTGTTCAGCTCTGGTATTGGAATGTATGTTGTAACATTTAACATTCTGCCTAGTCTTCTCCTATGAGCAGGGACATAAACCCACTTGTCAAGTATAAGGAGGCGGTGTCAGTCCGTGGACGGTAAGAGAAATAAAAATAAAAAAAAATTAAATCAGGGAGATATCTATTACCATTTACCACCAAGTGAAAGCCCAATATGTCCTAAAAAAAACAAAACAAGGTATAATCCACCTGGATGCACATGTAGTTGCAGTGATATGTACAGTTTTACCAACAAATGTCAAAGGTCAAAGTTGCAAAATTGTGTTTAGGCATTAAGATTCGTTTTACCTTAAGGCACGAAGGGGGTTAAAAACATACATTTCATTATCTATTAAAGTGGTTGTAAAGACACAAGGTAAAAAACCTTCTGCGATCAGCAGCCTCCCTAATACTCACTTGAGCCCCATCTCAGCCGCAATGTCCATGAGAGCCTTGCCTCTCCAAGGACTCGCACCCCGAAAATGTGTGAATGGACACAGCGCCGCGGGTCGGGAGCACGCCTGCTTGTGTACCCCCACAGCTTGCTGTGGGGGCACACGGCAGGAGGGAGGAGCATCAGCGTGGGACTCAAGAAGAGGAGAATCCCGGCTGCTCTGTGCAAAACCACTGTACAGAGCAGTTAAGTATCTCATTGTTATTTTTTTTTAAAAACAAACAGATTTTAGTATTCCTTTAAAGACTTCTAAGCTGCATCTTCATCCTTTACAAAGTGATGTTTGTATTTGTTGCTTTTATGTGGAGAATGTATTTCGTTTTACAGCACTTAAATCAGGGATCTTGACATATACAATACAATTGCGTCATTTGGGGCTTGGCGCTATGTCAGTTTCATGCTCCTTCAACCCTGTGTTAATGCATGACACCTACCAACTACTACCATGTAACACTTGAAAACCTTCTTTTGTTTCTCATTGTCTCCCCCCCCCCATTTTGTACTGTACAAAATAGGTTTAGATTATACAAAAAAAAAAAAAAAAAAGAAGAATGCTAAACTGTTAGTTTGTGTCTACTTGACATAAATTTTAGATATTCACTCACATACTGGTGTTGATTTATTGACCCACAACACAGACTGACACCTAACACTGAAGTTGTACATTTCCACGCCCCAGATATACAACTTGGCTTGCAAGGCAAGTCCTTTGGTAGTCTGTTACAGAATCTAATGCCTAGTACACATGGGCAGAATTTCGGGAGACAACGGCCAGTTCAATAAAAACTGTCCGACATTCGGCCCGTGTGTATCTCAGCCTGTCCAAATGAAGCTGGCTTCTGTCGGATGAGCATGCTGGAAAACCAGTCAACCAGCTCACAAGTGTTCTGGCGGGGGGAACAACACCCCCCTGTCAAAACACAACGGCTCAGTGGGGGAGATCGCTGTACTACCATCAGATCGTTAGTACAATGGCTCCAACCAGAGCTGTCAGTTTTTTTTGTTTAACCCCCTGGGTTGAACGAAAAAGAAACTATTAGTGTGTACGGGGATTAAATGAACCATTTCCTACCATCCCTATCTGGATCCACAGCCTGGAAGTGAAGCTTATTTTCCTTCACGGCCTCCTTAAAATGCTCTTCGGTCTTATCCATGATCCATTGCTGCATCTCCTGCGCACTAATTTGGTTGTCTTTGTTCACGTCCACCCTTGAAAAAAAGGAGAGAGAAAATAAAGCACACCAGTTTTACCACACATGAAAGCTTTTTGATGCTTTTATGTGACAGTCAAGTGTTTTTTAAACCAAATACTGAAATCTCATATAGGCTTTCATATTTAATAATTTTAAATCTGCGGCTTCCTTAAAACAATACCTGGTGGTCCTGCCATGGAGTTCCCTGTTCAGATATGGTTATATGCCGACAAGGTTCTATTCCCATAGTACTCCTGCGTTTTCACCTGCTCCCAATGGAGATTAAAAGCGGTTGTGTGGTGCACATTGCACAGACATGGTCTACTATTGTCACTATCAGGAAACCCACCCTTAATAATAATACTATACAGCCTTTACTGGAATACATGTAGTCAGAGTGGCAGGAGATCAGCAGTGCTAATGTTCACCACATTATGAAACTGGTTATGGTAAATAGAGCTTTAGCAAACTATGTCATTCTGTTAAAGTTTTTGTTAACCCCAAAGAAAAACAAAAATAAAAAATTCATATCCTGGTCCCTTAATGCAGATTAAACAGCACAGTGCTTGAGCTGTGTAATCTGCCCCCCTCTAAACAAAAACGCCCTGAACCTGCCACTTCTTGTATCCCCCTCTCTGTACTGACCACGTGGCTACTGAGCCATGACCACCATGGTCAGAGTGCGCCCCTCCGTCATACGCAGCTGTCCTCTCTGCTCTCCCTTCTCCCCCTCACCTTGCCTGTCAGCTCCCTCTCTGTGTCCGTTTCTGCCCCGCTCCACCCCCCCGCCGCTATTAAAAATAAAAAAACCTACAATGGTCACTGCCAGCCCCTCTATTAAAGCCTGGCATACCACACTATGCAAGTCATTTCTAAAAGCGAGCGTTGTAAATACCTATTTAGAGCCACCTTCAGGCCGGTCACGTGACTCGCGGCTGCTAAACAGCCCTGAGACAGGGCTTCTGCATGAGTTCAAGTGATCTCCCCGGCTGACGTCAGAGGGAGCTCTCAGCCCCTCCCACAGAAGCCATGTATCGTAGCTGTAAAGCAGCTGCGAGTCACGTGACGGGCCTGAAGATCGCTCTAAATAGGAATTTACAACGCTCGTTTTTAGAAATAACTTGCATAGTGTGGTATACCAGGCTCTAATAGGAGGGGCTGGCAGTGATTTGAAATTCATACTTAACACTTTAAGGACCAGTTCACACCAGGCGCAGTTCCGTTCAGTTTTGTGCGCATTTTTTCTGCACTAAAAATGCATGCACGGGGGGCGTGTCCAAGATGGCGACGGGAGCGGACGTGTAGTGGCTGAGCTCCCGCTCTGATATCTGTTCTAACCTTCATCCTGCTGTGGAACAGGGCTTGATTCGCTCTCTCACCGCCTTGTGCCCTGGGGAATCCACCGCAACAAATCCGGGAGCCAGAAGCGCCGTAACACCGCTGCTGCAGTTACACCGCCAAAGCCCAGGCCCAATCCTCCTCCCTCTGCCTGCCATGGCATGACATGGTGGCTCAGACAGACTCCCCGCCGGATGGCGCGATACAGGCTGGCTCCGCGGCATTTGAAGCCCTCATGTCGGCTATCACCACCTGCCAGTCTACCCTGACGGTGAAAATTGGCCATGTCCAGGAGGAGACTGCTCTTATCCGCAGGGACCTGGACTCGTTTAGGGACCGGGTGTCGGAAGCGGAGAGACGGGTCTCTGACGTGGAAGACGCACAGAGGGGACACATTGCAGATCTCCAGTCTCTGAAGGCCAGGGTCAAGGCTCTCGAGCACAGAGCGGAAGACGCCAAGAACCGTAACCGCCGCAACAATTTGCGGGTGCTGGGTCTGCCGGAGGGGGCGGAGGGTACGGACCCGGTCACCTTCATGGAGCAGCTGCTGCCCGCCCTCCTTCCTGCGGCTCGGTTCTCTCCCCACTTCTCCATTGAAAGAGCCCACCGCATTCCGGCAACCAGGGGTCCGCAGGGGGCCCCGCCGCGCACCTTCATCTTCAAGCTCCTCCACTATAGGGACAGGGACACGGTCCTCCGGGAGGCCCGATTTCAGGGGGAGATGAAGTTCCAAAACGCCAGACTCCTCGTATTCCCGGACTACTCGGTGGAGACGCAGCGCCAGCGCAAGTTTTTTGACCAGGCCCGCGCCATGCTGAGGGACCGTAGGATCAAATACAGCATGCTTTTTCCAGCGAAGCTGCGGGTGCGGGATGGCGAGCGGGTGCAGCTCTTAACATCCCCGAGGGATGCAGTGGCCTGGGCCGAGACACTGCCGCGCTGAGATGACTAGAATCTCCTCTATGATGCCTGACTGTGAGTAAGCTCTCTGGGGTGTTTTTGCTGGGGGATGGAGCGGGGGGATTCCTCTGATCCCTGTCCTGGATTCCCTTATTGCTGTTTTCCCTGGAGGGAGCTGCCTGGTTCTGCCCAGTCTGTTGCTGACTTGGGGGTAGAGACCCCGGATCGTGGACTCTGGGTACCGCCCCACCCCACTTCTCCTGGACCATGAACTATAAACTCCTGCCCTTACTGTGTCTGGCCGGACTCGGGGGGAGGGGGGCATTGTTACTACATTCTGTCATTTCCCCCCCCCCCCCCGTCTCCCTCTTCGGATCCTCGGTGTGGGCTCCCCCCCCCTTCCTGCTCTCCTTCTCCCCAACCTCCCCGGGGGTGGGGGGCCCCATCCCTACAGAGAGCTGTTGCACCCTTCTGTTGACTGTTCTTTGTTGGGCTGTTGAAACTACGTTCTTCAAGATCTGCGCCCCCGGGGCTCCGGGTGTTCCACACAAACTTTCGTCCTTCCATGGATACACAGGTTCAATTGACTGTTCTGTTATACAAGGGCGAATAGCCACTTGTTCACTGCCTTCATGTCCAGCCTGAGGGCTGGGGTTAGTTTCGGGAAACAGACTCTCCTCCGTGTTCTTTGGGGGGGGGTGGGGTGGCCCTGTTATGTTTATGTTCATATGTTATATACTACATGACAGTACTGCTCATTATTTTGTTATCTGCACTGGTGGGGGACCTGGCTCTTCCCTCGGCTGTATTCCGGCCGTGGGGAATGACCTGGATCCTCGATGCCCTACTACTCCTTCTGTCTTTTCCCTCACGGACGTGTATGGCTACTCTTGATATCCTCTCCTGGAATACACAAGGCTGAAACTACCCCGTTAAGCGTTCCCTGGTATTTCAATTCATTAAGAAATACAATCCCCAAGTCTGTGTGTTGCAGGAGACGCATTTGGTGGGAAGCAAGACCCTAAGCCTTAAGAAACCGTGGGTGGCCCACCACTACCACTCCACGTATTCTAACTATGCAAGGGGGGTCAGTGTTCTGGTTCATAAATCTCTGCCCTTTAAACTACTGGATCTGGTTCTGGATCCAGGTGGTAGATTTGTGTTGATACATGCTCTGATTTATAATCTCCCATGGGTTCTGGTGGGCCTCTATCTGCCGCCTCCGGCTTCCCTTGGGGTCCTGGGTACTATCTCGGCCAGACTGGCGCAGTTTTCCTGCGATAACGTGGTCCTCATGGGAGACTTCAACCTTGTCCCGGACGCGGGTATGGACAGGCTTACCCCGGTGGGCACTGCCCGTCAGGGGCTGGCAGAGTGGGCTGACACTTTTGCGCTCACAGATGTTTGGCGGTGGAGGTACCCACAGTCTCGTGCCTTCACTTGCCACTCAGCCACTCACAAGTCATTCTCCCATATTGACTTGGCCTATGTGGGGGCGCCTGTCCTGCCCAGGGTCCGGGACGTTGTTATTCTTCCCAGGGGGATCTCGGACCATGCCCCTCTCCTTCTGTCCCTTACAGCCACGACCGACCAGACTGAAAATCTCTGGAGACTCTAGGTACTGGGTGTCGGATCCGGACGTGGAGTCAAGGTTTGGGGATACGCTGCGAGACTACTGGACGGCCAACCCGGGCACGGCTCCTGAGGCCACGGTGTGGGACGCCTTCAAGGCCTCCTCCCGGGGCCAATACCAATCAATCATTGCTGGGGTGCGGCGGGAGTGCAGGGCCGAGCTCATTGGGGTAGAGGATGAGGCTGCTAGACAGGAAGCTCTATATGTTAGGACCCGTGATCCCCGGCACTACTCTCGCCTACAGTCCTTGACGCAGCAGGCCCTTCTTCTGCGTTCTGCTTTGACGCAGAAGAAACTAACTGCTCCATCAGTCCCAGCGTATTTTTGAACAGGGGGAGAGAACGGGGAAGCTTCTAGCCTGGTTGTCTAAAGAGCAATCAGGAATATCTACCATCGCACAGATCAGGGACTCGGATGGGTCCCTCCGTTCAACTCCGTCTGAAATTAATCATTGTTTTGCCGCATTTTACAAAAGCTTATATAGCTCCAGGGTGGCGTACGAGTCGGTGGACTTGGCGGCCTACCTGGAGGCGGTTGATGTTCCCGTCCTCACTCCCTCCTCTGCGCGCAAGCTGGATGCCCCCATCCAAATTGGAGGAGATAAGGGCGGCACTGAAAATGATGCAGGTCGGCAAGACTCCGGGCCCGGACGGGTTCCCGGTAGAGTTCTACAAATCCTACATGGAAGAATTGGCCCCTAGGTTACAATCACTTTTTGCCCAAGCTTCTCAGTCCGGGTATCTCCCGGATTCGATGAACGACGCAGTGATCGTGGTCATCCCCAAACCAGGTAAGGATCCCACTCTTTGTGCGTCGTACCGACCCATATCCCTCCTCAATGTAGATGCCAAGATCCTGGCTAAGATTCTCACCAATCGGCTGAACACCGTTATCACAGCCCTGGTCCACCCGGACCAGACGGGCTTTATGCCGGGAAGGGGCACGGACATTAACCTTCGACGCTTACACACTCACATGGCGATCGTGGATCCTGATGGTCCGGGGGTGGTGGCCTCACTCGACGCCGAGAAGGCCTTCGACTCGGTCAAGTGGGGCTACTTGTGGTTGGTTCTCTCCCACTTCGGTTTTGGCCCTCGTTTTCTGTCCTGGATACAGATGCTCTATTCTCGGCCCAGGGCTCGCATCCGTACCAACGGGGCCCTGTCTGCCTCTTTTCCCCTGGAGAGGGGGACTAAACAGGGTTGTCCGCTCTCCCCGGCCTTTGCTTTGGAGCCGTTAGCTGCCCATATCCGGCGGGATCCGGGGGTTCGGGGTGTGCGGGTGGTTCCCTTGGAGGAGAAACTGTTGTTGTATGCAGACGATACGGTGTTATCTTGCGGATGCAGCTGGCTCCCTGCGCAATGCATTAGTCCACTTTGACACCTTCGGCCGGTTTTTGGGAATACGAATAAACTGGGACAAATCGGTCCTGTTCCCGCTCCACCCGGCGTTGCCCCGAACGGACTCTAATACACCCCTGCTCTGGGTAGACAAATTCACTTATCTTGGAGTGCGCGTTGGTTTAGAGTTAAAGGGCTACCTGGCAAAGAATCTCCTCCCGGTACTGGAGCAACTCACTAAGAGATGCGCGGTATGGCGTGGCCTCCCCCTCTCGCCGGTGGGACGTGGAAACATTATTAAAATGATATATCTCCCTAAACTATTATACTTCTTCAGACAGACCCCCGTCCCTATCCCTAGGTCCTTTTTTCGGAAGCTTGATAGTATAGTCATGACCTTTATTTGGGCTGGGCGCCCCCCCCCCCCGTGTGGCAAAGCGCTTCCTCTACCTTCCCCTCTCGAGTGGTGGGTTAGCCCTCCCGAACTTCCTGGCTTACTACTGGGCGGCGGTCCTTGTCATGGTTCGGTGGTGGTTCTCCCAGCCACGTCAGAACCCGGCGGTCACGCTCGAGGCTGCGGTCCTGGGATCCTATGCGACCCTGTCTAACCTGGTCTTTCGGGGAACTAGGGCACACTCCTCGGTCACGGGGCCTATGTCCACAGTCCTCCGAGTTTGGATGTCCGCTAGGGCGAAATATGCTAAACCTGGTACCTTTTCCCCGTATACCCCCCTGTGGGGGAATCCCCTCCTCCCCCATCTCGACTCGATCCCTGACCCGGTGGTGTGGGCTCGACGGGGCATCCTTACCCTCCGGCATGTGATGCCGGGGGGCAGGACCCAGTCTTTTCGAGACCTGTCTAGCGCATTCCGCCTCCCCGCCTCCCTGAGCTTTCGTTATTGCCAGCTAAGGCATGCCCTTATGTCTCAGTTCCCTGATCCAGTGACCCTTGACTCAGACCCGATCGAGCGACTGCTGATCTCGGGGGTGATGGGGAGGCCCCTCTCTTCCCTTTACCTCCGACTCACTGTGGCCTAGGACACGGATACGACTGACATGCTGGCGAAATGGATCACGGACATTCCCGACCAAGACGAGGAGACCTGGGAGGACTGTGTCTCTTCATACTTGCCCTCTATGATCGCCTCTAGAGATAGGTTCATACAACTGAAGTTCCTCCATAGGGCGTACTATACCCCGGTTAGGCTGGCCAGGATTTATCCCTCCAGGAGTCCGTTGTGCACCAGGTGTTTGGTGTCACCGGGTTCTTTCTTCCATATGGTCTGGACCTGCCCCAAGCTGGCTCCCTATTGGCAGGAGGTGGCGGAGGAGCTCTCAGATCGCTGCGGTGTTGAGATCCCGCTGGATCTGAGACTGTTCCTCCTCAGCTACCTGGGTAAAGTTGAGGGTGACCGGTATGTTAAACTATGTATAACTTTTGCCCTGTTCTATGCTAGGAGGGAGGTCCTGCTCCGTTGGAGGAGGAGACCGGAGCTCCCTACTAAATCATCTTGGCTTGAGGCTATTGCTAGGGTACTCCCTCTCTACAGGTTAACTTATGAGAGTAGGAACTGTCCTGCCAAATTTGGAAGGGTCTGGTCGGGCTGGGCCGGTACGTCTGGTTGAGACTCCCTCCCACCCAAGGGTGGACCCTTCTGTTCGCCTGGAGGTGGCTGCCTGGCCTCCCCCCCCCCCCCTGCTCCCCTCCCTATTTTTATCCTCCCCCCCGGGGGCCCCGGCGCCCCCCCTCCTCTTCCACCGCCCACTATCCACTGGATTTCCCTTGGTTCTTCCCTATGCTTTGGTTGGGGGGGGGGATGATCACTAGTATGAGGGCTCACTGATGGTCTCCCTTGCTTGAATATCTTCTCACTGGTTTTGCTCTCATGAGTTCTGTACCCCCTCGTTGTTGTTTCTATGTGCTATGCTGCCTGCTGAGGTGAATCGGTGTTAAAATGCAAATGTTACCCTTACTGTACTGTCATTGCGGTATATGTGTGTCTGTCTTTAAAAAATAAAAAAAACCTTTTTCTGTTAAAAAAATGCATGCACAGTGTTTTCCATGTATTCCAATGGCTCTTGTTGGCTCTAGTTCACACCATGCAGTCAGTTTCCGGTGCTGAAACTGACCGGAAACTGACTGCATGGTGTGAACTAGAGCTGACAAGAGCCATTGGAATACATGGAAAATACTGTGCATGCATTTTTTTAACAGAAAAAGGTTTTTTTTATTTTTTAAAGACAGACACACATATACCGCAATGACAGTACAGTAAGGGTAACATTTGCAGCAGCAGCAGGACAATGACTCTAAACATACAACCAGAGCTACAATGGAATAGTTTAGATCAAAGCACATTCATGTGTTAGAATGGCCCAAAGTCCAGACCTAAAACCAATTGAGAATCCGTGGCAAGACTTGAAAATTGCTGTTTACAGACGCTCTTCATCCAATCTGAATGAGCTTGAGCTATTTTACAAAGAAAAATGGGCAAAAATTTCACTCTAGATGTGCAAAGCTGGTAGAAACATACCCAAAAAGACTTGCGGCTGTAATTGCAGCGAAATGAGGTTCTACAAAAGTAGTGACTCAGGGGTGCTGAATACAAATGCACGTCACACTTTTCACATACCGTATTTATCGGCGTATAACACGCACTTTTTTCCCCTGAAAATCAGCGTGTTATACGCCGATACTGTCATCCCTGAGCTGTCTCCGCTGACTGTGAGCGGAGCGGAGCGAGATACACATAGCCGAATGTACTCGGCTATACTCGGCTTTTCTCGGCTGGGCTCACAGTCACGCCCAGTCCCGGCATTGGACCTGTGTTATGTCCATCATAGGGTGGGATTCGGCGTGACTGTGAGCGGAGCCGAGAAAAGCCGAGTATAGCCGAGTACACTCGGCTATGTGTATCTCGGCGGCGGCTCCGCCCAGTCCCTGCGTCCGCACAGTCTCGGCGCCAATTTTAAAATGATGCACGGAGACACTGGGGGCAAGGCTGCACGGCGACACTGGGGGCAAGGCTGCACGGCGACACTGGGGGCAAGGCTGCACGGCGACACTGGGGGCAAGGCTGAAATGGACTCTGGGGCAAGGCTGCAATGGACACTGACAAGGCTGCACTGTGACAAGGCTGCAATGGACACTGACAAGGCTGCACTGTGACAAGGCTGCAATGGACACTGACAAGGCTGCAATGGACACTGACAAGGCTGCATTTAAATGTAAGTTATTTTTCCTTAAACTTCCCTGCTAAAAGTTTTTTTCCCTAAAATTTCCTCCTAAACTTGGGGTGCGTGTTATACGCCGGTGCGTGTTATACGCCGATAAATACGGTATTTATTTGTAAAAAAATTGGAAAACCATTTATCATTTTCCTTCCACTTTACAATTATGTGCCACTTTGTGTTGGTCTATCACATAAAATCCCAATAAAATACATTTACGTTTTAGGTTGTAACATGACAAAATGTGGAAAATGTCAAGGGGTATGAATACTTTAAGGCACTGTATATAATGCCAACAGTTTACGCAGTGCTTTACAGTGTAGAGGGGAGGCAGTACAATTACAATACAGTTTAATACAGAAGAAAAAGGAGGACCCTGCTCACTGAGCTTACAATCTAAAAGGGAGGGGGAGGTGGTACAAAAAGGTAATAGCTGTGGAGGATGATCTGATGGAGGTGACTCAGGTACAATTCTTAGATGGAGGTGGGGTAGGGTCTCTTGAATAAGTGAGTTTTCAGGGATCGCCTAAAAGGTGGACAGGGTGGGAGCTGACCGGAAATACTGGGGCAGGGAGTTCCAGAGGATGGGAGAGGCTCTGGAGGCAAGCAAGGGAGGAGGTGACAAGGGAGCTAGAGAGCAGGAGGTCCTGGGCGGAGACCTAAAATGCCCGGAATTCTGCCTTACCACTCTGTGCCAGTACACCAGAGTGCAACTGCACAGTATTTCACCCAAAAGGGACCTGCAGAACATTTCTGCTGTAAAAGGTAATATGTGGTGACATTTGAAAAGAAGCGGAACTTCCTACATTTCGCACAAAGCCCAATAGAAGATGATGTGGTTGTGTGGGCACACTTTAAGCAAGGCTTCATTTCCCCAAATCAGATATTCGCTTAGCAGGATGACAAACAGCAACAGGTGACGAAGCTGTTGGGATTTTTTTCTATATTTTCAGAATAAAGAAAAACAAGCATTTTCAGAAGAAAAAAAAAAGTTGTTTACACTATAAAAATGAGCTGATATCAGTGACCATCTGACACATTTGAAGTCAGCTGTATGACTGATGACAAGACGCCTATGCCCCAGAGGCCAGTAACCAAAGGACCGTGGGCGCACTGCGGGGAAATCCGATTCCACATCTCAAAAGGAATAAAAAGAAAAAGTATGGTGTATTTTAAGTGAACACTCGCGTTAGGCTTAAAGGAGTACAGCCAAATACTTGTTTGGCTGTACTTCTCCTGTGGATCACAGAAGTGCAGTTCGTTCGGCACTCCTGTTACCTATTTTCAGTAGACAGCGTGACTGACGTGACAAAGCTGGTCCAGGCTCTGGAAAGTTTGTGACCATATGTCGGGATCCGCCCACATGCCTGGACTGGCACCTAGCTCAGCCTCTCAGCAAGTCACTGAAAGCCTGAGCCAGCCGCTCCATCCTCTCCACAGCCCAGGGGGACAGAGCAGAGAGCCGGTGACTGACAATCACCAGCTCTCTGCTCAGGGAGCTCTGAGAACCGAGCAATCGGTGGTGTTTGATTGCTCGGTTTTCCACCTTAGAGCCATCAGGGGACAGATGCAGCATCGAACTGATTGATCAACTTGGTACATTCAGCCTGTCCATACGTGGTTGGAATGTCGACCAAGATTTAAACTGTCTATGGCCGGCCTGAGGAAGCCCCATAGATTCTTTTTTTTTTCGTTCAGCCAGTGGATTGAACGGAGAGAAAAAAAAAAAAGGACTTGATTCCCCCATGAACACACTCGATGGGGGAACCCTCCCACTATGCCTTTGTATTCTGACAGCAGAGAGACATTTGTGCCCTCAGAATACACTGATCAGTGCTGCTGGCTAAAGCTGGCAGCGCTGATTAAGCAGCACAAATCCAACAGGGCGGTTGTGCAGAAATCGTTCTACCGATCAACCTCCCTGCCCATACATGGATCAAAATCTCTCTGCTAAAAACGTCTGAATTTCATCTTGTGTTAGGCCAGCATAAAAGGAAAAAAAAAAAACTTGAAATGACCAGGAATGCAGAAAAGGGATCTGTGATAAGCATCTGTTCTCAATGGTCAAACTGCAATCACTTGATTATGAATGGCAGCTGATGTTTGTAAACATCCCATCACTGTAAAAAACACAAACTAAAAGCAAAAACAAACTAACAATTCTAGGAAGTAAAAACCACAAAGTAAACAAACACAATCTCTTTGTGAAATCACACTTGAAATGCAGATAAAATACACAAACGAAAAAAAAGAAAAGAAAAAAAAAAGTAAACATTGGAGTGTAAAAAAAAACCACAATTCTTTTCACACTTCATGCAATCACTGTAGGAAACCACACCTAACATGCATGACCCCCTCTTTTCTTACACTTTGCAGCCCCCACAGACACGGTGAGGAAACTCAATACATGTATGAGAAAGTGAAGATGACACCCACCTAAGGTGTCTGAGGTTTCTGCTTTTGAGCACACTTTGTGTTTACAAACCAGACACTTTCTTCCCTCTATTGTCCACTAACAAGCTGGTCAAATGAAGCAAACAAGCAAAAAGGGAAAGGCTTGTTCAGATGTGCAGCAGCCCTCACTCTGAAAAGCAATACGAGTCACTTTCCTGAGGGACGTTGACAGGCAGTTGGGAGGTAATATGTCACCTCCTGTTTAAACCCTAAAAAGCCAAACCACCATGCCAAAACCATGTGCATTGCATGCAGCTGTAGGGCGGTTGCACTGCAGCCCTATTGCTTCAATTGGGTCAAAAGTTCAGTGGCGGTGCTGCCCGCCAAACACGACAGGGAGTTTAATTCTTTGCTGCAACAGGTGTACATTCCTGAACGACGGCATGCTTTTACTACCCCCGGCAATCCATGTGAATGGGCCTGAAGGCTAGCCATACACGTATAGATTTCTTCTACATGGATGGAAATTCAGCCAGCTCAGCAAGGACTTTGTGAATTTCAATCCGTGTGGGCAATTGAGGCTGTACAGATTATCTACTAACTGACTTCTGTACAACCGATCTATAAGATTTTCCCCACTTGATCAGCGCTGTAGGCTATAACCTGCAACACTGATCAGTGTATTCTGATGGCGGGGAAGTCTTCCCACTAGCAGAATACAATAGCTCAGTGGGGAGGATTCCTCCATCGACATCAAGTGTGTGAATGGGGGACTCCTCTATTGGCTGCGTAATAGATTTCAAAACATCATGGATGGAGGCATCTCCCCCACTTTGTAAACTGCATGGACACCGGAGTCCCCCCTGGATGGAGGAATTTCCTCTGCTGGCTATTTAGTAAGGCCAGATCACTTATCTGTGAAGACAGGCATAGTCACCATATTAAAGTGGTTGTTAACCCACTTTTTTTCTTTTTGGCCAACCTGTAAGAGAAAGGCATAATGAGCTATTATGACTAGCATAATAGCTCATTATGTACCACTTACCTTAGATCGGGGCCCCCGAGGCAGTCCGCGTCCCTCTGTCCAGCCGCAGACATCACTGTGGCGATAGCCGGAATGTTACTTCCGGGTATCGCCGCACCAGCCAATCACAGCGCCGCTCCGGCGCTGTGATTGGCAGGGGCGGCGGAGACGTCACTCTGCGCATGCGCGCGGGAGGCGTCCCACTCGGCTACGCCCAGCGATTGCTGGGAAGTAGCCGAGTTTGTGAATGGGATTAACCCCATGAATGCACCGTTGTCTATGGAGCGCATGCGCCGTAGACAGCGGCGCCTGTCATTTTAGTAAATATCTCCTAAACCGTGTAGGTTTAGGAGATATTTCTTGCACCTACAGGTAAGCCTTAATCTAGGCTTACCTGTAGGTGCAAGTTGAAAAAGTGGGTTTACAACCACTTTAACTTTCACTCCTGTCAAACCTTTGTATCCAGGGGCTTAAGCTGGCCATAGACAGTTCGAATCTGCTGAACCAGCCTAGATTCCAACCATGTATGGGCAGGCTGAATGCACCCAAGTTGATTGATCGATCAACTTGGTTATAAAACCAGCCTGCCGGATTTTACATGGGATTATCGCTAGCAGCTGTTATAGCCACTAGGTTATAATCACAATGGCTTGCAGGAGGGATTCCCCCATCAAATTGTTTTGTTTCTGTCATATTAGTGATACTAACCACTTGCCGCCAAGACATTTCACTTTAAGTGGCTGTACCAGGGCGATGCCTGCAGCTATCACTCCGGTACCCTTTTTCACCGACTGTCAGCTCTCTTGTAATAGCCAGCCACTCTGTTATCACAAGCAGTGAAAGGGGACGTCCTCCCCTCCCTCCGCCTTCTGTGGCTCGCTCTGGCTCTCCCGTCCCACCCAGGGACCCAAGCTACTAGCCGGCATGTCCACCAGCTAATTGGAGACCCAAAGAAAGCTGGGATTGGCTTTGATCAGCCCGTTGCTATGGTGACCCGGAAGCAATGACATGACATCACTTCCGGTTTACCAGAATCTCAACGGCGTAATTTTTTTAAAGTTTAAAGTATTCAAAGATGCAGATCTTGGCGTTTTGAATGCTTTGAAGCACAAGGAGGAATTTGGGGTCTTATAGACCCCAGATCCATCCATAAAGAGGAGTACCTGTCACAAGGATGTTTACATTCCTTGTGACAGCAATAAAAAAAAAAAAAAAAGGTAATAAAAATAAATACATTTAAAAGTGCCCCCGTCCCCCCATGCTGGCGCGCGTCAGTCATGCAGCAAAATCGCGATTGTCCCACGCATGCGGTATCGCCATGAACATCGGATCACGGGCAGCAATTCTAGCACTAGACCTCCTCTGTACATCTAAAGTGGTAACCTGTAAAGGCTTTTAAAGAATCGTCTATGGATAGTAAAATTTACGTGGTTTGTCACCGTTGTTAGGGCGTGCACAATTTTAAAACGTAACGCGTTTGGTAGCTATTTACTCAGCGTTGTATAGAAGTGCCATAGATATAGAGAAGTTTAATTGTGGTACCTTCATCCCATCAAAATGTGGATAGAAGGGAAAAAAAGAGGCTGTATTAGGACTTTGATGGTCATTGACTCTAGGGAATGGGAGCAACCAATATATATGGATGGTATCTATGTTCTATTTTGTGATGATAGGATGTAAAAAAACTTGATTGTCATGACTTATTTTATTCTATTATATATATTTTTGTAATAAAAATCTTGTTAATCTCTTTAACCTTGACTGCTCAATACCAGTTAATATATGGTACTATCAAAGTCCAAATACAGCCTCTTTCTCCTTCTATCCATATTTACTCAGCGTGACATCTTTTATATTTTACAAAAAAATAAAAAATTGGGTTATTTATTGTGTTTTTTGCATTAACATTTAAAAAAAGTGTACTTGTTTTCCCCAAAAACTGCATTTGAAAAAACGCTGCGCAAATACCGTGCGACATAAATTGCAAAACCCACCAATGTATTCTCTAGGGCCTCTGCTGAAAAAAATATATGTTTGGGGGTTCCAACTAATTTTCTAGCAACAAAAAAACCAAAGAGATGATTTTCACATGGAAACAAAGAGTGTCAGAAAATGCCCGGTCTTCAAGTGGTTAAAAGGAGAAGTCCAGCCAAAGCTCGTTTGGCTGGACTTCTCCTATGGATCACAGGATGCAGTTTGTTTTGCACATCTGTGACCCGTTTTCAGCAGAGAGCGTCACTGCTGTCAGTCTAGGCTCCGCGTCATCCACCAGATTCCTGGATTAACACCCAGCTTAGCCTCTCAGCGGGGTGGGGTTGGATCATTTCCCCATTTTTCACACTAAATACAAACTACTGCAAATAAATTCAGCAAAAATCGCCTAGATCAGCAAAGTCTGCAAACACCGTAACAGAGATCTAAAAGAGCGTGGGCGTATATTCTGCACCTTTCAGAACCACAATGTTCAGTCAGGTTTCAGGTTATCAAGCTGTTTCTATCAGACAGGTTAAGTTTCTGGTAAAAGTACGTGAAGAGGCATTGCTTCCAACAGGAAGAGCCAATGAGCACTCTTACCGAAGACGTGGGCCCCGATTTCTCAGAATCATATATCTGCTCTACAGCAATGGTGAGCAGCCAAATGTGATCACTTATTTTGCAGAGATAGGGGATTTACCCTTCACACACATCACTCTGCCATGCACATATAGTATAAAGAAAAGCTGCAGCTAATCTGCTGACTACACAAAAGGTTAACCGTTTTGCTCACCAAATATTGCGAATTCTGCTCAACCAGTTTTGTGATTCACAAGAATTAGTCAATTTAAATGCAGAAATTATATTTGGGTGGACCACACATTATGAGATTTAGCACAGTCAAGCCCACGGATTCCCAAAGCATGGGCACTTTGTTTTCTTTTACGAACGATAAGGAAAGCTTCCATAGGCGAGCTGTGGCCTGCCTCTTCCTGCCTTATGCTCTCCTATTGACCCATGAAACCACCAGCTGCGGGAGCCATTGGCTCCTGCAGCTTTCAGTTAAATCCTGTGACGAGGGAAGGGGGGGAGGGGCGAGCTGTGCCATCTGCGTCTATAGTCACAGGCAGGGAGGCTTGGGAGCAAGCCCAAAGTTGTGCCACAATAGGAGTCAGCTTCCTATGGTGACACACAAAGAAGAGGAGGAGCCAGGAGCGCCGGGGAGGGGAGCCAAGAAGAGGAGGATCGGGACTGCTCTGTACAACTCCACTGCACAGAGCAGGAAGTAAAAACTTGTTGTTTGTAAATTATTTTTTTTTAATAACAATCACTTTAAGGGAATGTTCTCCCCCCCCCCCCCCACTACTCTTGCATATAGCAGTAATGATCACGGTCATATGCAATCATTTTAGCTGTCGTCAATGACTTTCATTCAGGACAGCCTGCTTTCACATACATTGTGACCAATCATAGCAATCACATGACACCCCGTGATCCGCTGTGTCCTGTCACCGCTTGCAGTAAAAGTACTGCTAGTGGGTTGGCAAGTGATTAAATCTCTGCATTTTCAGGTTCCCAGGAGGCACAGGTGCAATGTCCAGCCCTGCTGCTGGCAGTCTGTCAAAATCTGTTGCAGGCTAAAATAGGCAGCTTCTGGATGCTATGCTTTGTGGGTTAGACTTCTGTGTGCCAAGCATATGTCCTTGAATGCAAATAAATGTGGGTACCACTCAGTATAGCATGCAGCCGCCACATAAGCCTGTCACAGATTTATACAGGCTGCTGGCAGCTGTGGACCCTGCACCTGTGCACACGGGCCAAATGTCAGGCAGCATTGACCACTTCAATAGAAACCGGCTGACATTTGGCCCATGTGCATTGCAGCCGGCCAGCTTCTGTTGATGGGGACATAACCAAAAACAGTCTGCCAATCGGCTCCTGATCAGCGCTCTCAGCCAATTGCAATGAGCAGCTAACTGCAGCGGCGCATGCACAGCAGGGATTCTTGGCTAAAGCCCAGCAGCCGCCGGACCTTGCCGACGCGCGGGAGTGATAACATCGCCGCTCCAGCCACTCACAGCGCTGGAGCGGCGATACCCGGAAGACACGCAGAGACAAGATGACATCTCCCTCGGCGTGGACCAGGTAAGTTACCGACGCCTCGTTCTAATGGTAAGTATTTCATAATGAGCTAGAATGTGGTGCATACTAGCTCATTATGCCTTTCAGGTATGTAAAAAAAAAAAAAAAAAAGCAGCAGCGGGTATACAACTGCTTGAATTTTTATAATGAATCTTGCTGGGAGATATGCTTAATGTGCTAAAAGTAATTTTTAAGTGGGCTGTAGAGAACACATACGGAAGAATTCATTTGTAAAGAACCTCTAAAAGAAGAGAGTCTTGTCTAATGGGTCTTTAGTCTATGACTGTGCTCAATAACTCCTAGAACATTATCTTGTAGCATGGTGGTGGGCTCTCACCCTCACCTATAGCATTATCTGTGGTCTCTGACAGCTTTCTGTAATATTGCATATATTGAATATACCATATAATTTGGTGATGTCAGGGGACCACACTTCAGGCACCCTATAGCAAATACACTGACTACCACTGCTATACAGCCAATACAGGTGACTAGTTCTATGCCCCTTAGCTTGCATTTTTTTTGGACCCAGTTTACACAGAACGTCTTCTTCAATGAAACAGAGTGGAAACTCCTTTGTAGGGGCCACCACAACTGGATGGAGCTGGATACTTAAGAGTCTTCAGCAGAAAACATCCAAATCTGTTATACAATTCATCTTGCTGGCATCTTTTCACATCTGAAATATTGATTCTGAGTGGCCTGTTACTTTACTGCACCGACAAAAACATGTGATTCAGACTCATGTCACAGTAGTCAAATGTCTAGCACTTTTAAGTAGTAATAAAGTAGTCATATAGATTAGTCATATTAGTCAGTACTAATAAATGACTAACTTTTCTTAAAATCCATCATCTTTTTACTATGGTTACAACATATAAAATTTCAAGGATTGATCCCCTGACCACAATACTGCAGAATTTTCCAGAGAAGACTTCACTTGAGAGGTGGTGTGCCATAACAAACCCACATAAACAGAGCTATTTCGGTCTTGTTCCTCCTCTGTATACAGTCACACGCGTTCATTTCGGGTGCTGAGATGCTCCATTAAAACTACCAACAGCTCCTTTATTTACCTTCAGAGGGAGGTCTGTTATGAGGGCCAATATGTGGGCTCCTATGACTGACCTTGTCTACTAAAGTGTTGGTCACCAGACTGCCATGCTGATCTTTTCATGCTTTCAAAGATCACCGACCTGGAACAAATGGAGTTCTGACTTCACTTGCTGCAAGCTTAATTTAGGTCAAAAACTCAAAGTATCAAAGCCAGGAGGATCAGCACATGTTCAAAAGGTGGTCAGCAATGGAAGATGACATATTTCTCTTATACCAAGTATACTTTGATCGCGTAGTACATTTACATTTCCCATATCCTGATACAGGAGGTCCCCTACTTACAAACATCCGACTTAAAAACGACTCCTACTTACAAACGGAAGGAGACAACAGGAAGTGAGAGGAAATCTACTCCTAGGAAGGGAAATTCACTCATTTTTAAATGGGAAAAAGATACCTCCACTGGAGCTTTATCACCAGTCCATGTTTCCCTAACAACCAAAATTTTTCAAAATCCATTTGTCATTGGGATGGAAAGTGACGTGAAATCTTCTGAACAGGGGCACAGACAGCAAAACAAATGTTACAGGGGTGATAACCCTTCCCTGTGTTATCCACAAAGTATAAAAACTATTTTTTTGGCTGAAGCTACCCCTAAAAAGTGTACCTGTTCCGACTTACAAACAAATTCAACTTAAGAACAAACCTACAGTCCCTATCTTGTTTGTAACCCGGGGACCCCCTGTATATGGCAATGATCATCATTTAACTATTGAGAGGGAACTGAAGACCTAGGGGCCCATCTAACAATAAATATATAAATGGGTTTGAACTTTTCTTCTTTTGCAACTGTAAAGCAAGCAAAGTCCTATTCATTCTAATAAATGGGGGGAAAAATAGGATTTTTGTACTCACCGTAAAATCCTTTTCTCTGAGTTCATGGACGGACATAGCATTAATCTTGACAAAGTGGGTATTAGCCTTCATTCAGGAGGGACTAGGCAGAATGTGTTAACATCAAAGCTGAAAAGCCCTGCCCAGGGGGTGGTCCTACTGGCTATATCCCCTCAGCCTGCACTCAGCAGCTCAGTTTGTCAAAAGCAGTACAAACTTAAAAAGGAGGGGTGGGTGCTGTGTCCATCCATGAACTCAGAGAAAAGGATTTTACAGTGAGTACAAAAATAGGATTTTTGTACTCACCGTAAAATCCGTTTCTCTGACGTCCATGGACCGACAAAGCTCTCATACTGATTACGTGTGGGTATATGTCCCTGCTTGCAGGAGAAGACCTAGGCAGAATGTTAGATGTTAAAACATTCTAGAACAAGCCAGAGCTAAACAGCCCCACCCAGGGGGGCGGTCCCTCCGGACATTACCCTCCCACCTGCAGCTAGCAGCCTCAGTTCGTAACGAAGCAGTACAAACTTAAAAGGAAGGGTGGGTGCTGTATCGGTCCATGGACCTCAGAGAAACGGATTTTACGGTGAGTACAAAAATCCTATTTTCTCTTATCGTCCATGGACCGACACAGCTCTCACACTGATTACGTGTGGGACGTCATAAGAAAAGAGTGGGAGCAAAAAAGGTAAGAAACAACCAAAACTTCACTCCAAACCAGCAGAGCTCCTCAACGGAGGAGTTGCAACATTAGACAGCAGCCTGCAACACTTTGCGGCCGAAGGAAGCATCCGAAGATGCAGCCACATCAACCTTGTAGAACTTTGAAAAGGTATGAATGGACGACCAGGTCGCCGCCTTGCACACTTGTGCAACCGACGATTGATGTCGGAAAGCCCAGGAAGCACCGATTGCCCTGGTGGAATGCGCCGTGACCGGGAAGGGAGGCGCCCGTCCCCTAATGGCATAGGCCTGTATAACAGTCTGTCTGATCCATCTAGAAATGGTGGCAGACGACACCGGTTGGCCCTGTTTCGGACCAGAGACAGATACAAACAGCGAGTCAGACTTCCGAATAGAAGCAGTAGCCTCCAGGTATACCTGTAAGGCACGCACCACGTCTAAATTGTGAAGCGCGACCTCTCTAGGATGCGATGGATGAGGGCACAAGGACGGAAGGACAATGTCCTCATTAAGGTGAAAAGCCGAAACCACCTTAGGAAGAAAAGACGGTCGCGGTCGCAATACCGCCTTATCCTTATGGAGGACCAGGTAAGGCGACTTGCATGACAGAGCCGCCAACTCAGACACCCGTCTAACAGAAGTGATGGCCACTAAAAAAAGCCACCTTCTGGGACAAGGTCGAAAGAGGAATCTCTCTTATATTTTCAAAAGAAGATTCCTGAAGAACCGAAAGCACCAAGTTGAGATCCCAAGGGGGGAGCGGGGGCTTGGCAGGTGGAACCACATGGCGTACCCCCTGCACAAAAGTGCTAACCAAGGAATGACCAGCTAGGGGTCTTTGAAAGAAAACGGCCAAGGCCGAAATCTGACCCTTAATAGTGCTCAAAGCCAGCCTTTGAGCAACACCACCCTGTAAAAACCTCAGGATTCTGGGGACAGAGTACGTCCGTGGACGCCAGTCTAGTTCGTCGCACATATCGATGTAAGCTCTCCAGGTACGGTGATAGATCTTTCTAGAAGAAGACTTCCGTGCCCTAAGCATGGTTGAAATTACTGAATCCAACAGGCCTCGGTCTTTCAGCACCTGGCTCTCAATAGCCATGCCGTTAAAGCCAGAGACTGTAAAGCAGGATGAAAGACAAGACCTTGAGATAGAAGGTCCTCCCTCAAGGGCAGGCGCCAAGGGATGTCCGCGATGAGACGTACCAGGTCGGCGTACCAATGACACCGAGGCCAGTCCGGAGCAATGAGGATTACCGGAATGCCCTTGGCCGCAACCCTGCACAGCAGACAAGGAAGCAACTGCAGCAGAGGGTAGACATACATCAGGCGATACTGACCCCACGGGGCCACTAACGCGTCCGAGGCATCCGCCCAGGGGTCCCTGGACCGGGCCACAAACCGACACCTTGTGATTGAGACGAGGCACCATCAGGTCCACATCCGGAGTGCCCCACTGTCGACAAAGGAGTTGAAACACTTCCAGATGCAAGGACCACTCCCCCTGGTCCAGGGACTAGCGGCTCAGATAGTCCGCCTGCCAATTTTCTACGCCCTGAATATAGACGGCCGACAGTGCCGACACGCTTCTTTCCGCCCACCTTAGGATGTGGGCGACCTCAGACGCCGCAGCCGAGCTCCGAGTGCCCCCCTGATGGTTGACATACGCCACGGCCGCGGCGTTGTCCGACTGGATTCTGATCGAGCGGCCCTGTAGCTTCTTCGACCATGCGGAGAGACAGCCTGATCGCCGGCAATTCCAGGATGTTGATCGGGAGACGAGATTCGGCTGGAGTCCAGAGCCTCTGAGCCGACAGGACTCCCCACACTCCTCCCCAGCCCGTCAGGCTGGCGTCCGTTGTGATCACCGTCCAGCGGATGGGGAGGAACGGCTTCCCGGCCCAAAGAGCCGGGGACCTTAGCCACCACGTCAGGGACGCCTTGACAGAGTGACTCACCTGGATCTGAAGATCCAATGACAATGGGGACTTGTCCCAAACCGACAGAACTCCTCTTTGCAATGCCCGAGTGTGTGATTGGGCATACGGAACCGCCTTGAAGGAGGCCACCATTAGTCCCAGGACTCTCATGCAGAAGCGAATTGACGACCATTTTCGGGACGTCAGAACCTGTACTGCCGACTGAAGTGTCAGTAACTTCTCTGAGGGTAGAAACACCTTCGCTGCCGAAGTGTCCAGGATCAGACCCAGATATTCCAAGTGCTGAGTCGGGACTAGAGCCGACTTCTGCGTGTTCAGAACCCATCCGAAGTCCCGGAGGGTCTGACTGACTATCGTCACATTTTCCTCTAATTCTGAGCCATTTTCTGCTCTGAGAAGGAGATCGTCTAGATAGCCCACAATAACAATTCCTCGCTGTCTCAGCAAGGCTAGAACCGGGGCAAGCACATTGGTGCCGATGCTAAGCCGAAGGGAAGGGCCACGAACTGATAGTGGACTTCGCCTATGGCAAAGCGCAGAAACCTCTGGTGGCCTGCGCAGATTGGGATGTGCAAGTAAGCGTCCTTGATATCCAAGGACGCCATAAAATCCCCCTGGTGGAGTGTCACGATCACCGTGCGAATGGATTCCATCCGGAATTTTTGTACCCTCACATAGGCATTCAGGGCCTTGAGGTCCAGGATTGGCCGAACCCCGTCCTTTTTCGGGACAACAAATAGGTTTGAGTAAAACCCCTGAAACCTCTCTTGTGACGGCACCGGCACAATGACTCCGCGCCCGAGCAAATCCTGTACGGCCCCCAAGAGGGCGGGCCGGAAGGAGAGGGAGGTTCGAGGGAAAAAACCTGTTTGGGGGCCATGAGCGGAACTCTATCCTGTATCCCGAGGTGACAACCTCGCACACTCACCGGTCGGAGATCCGGGAGGTCCACCGCACCGAGAACCTGCGAAGACGTCCCCCCACCCCAGAGTCGGGCAGGGGCAAGACTTCATGCGGTGGGGAACTTGGGAGCTTGCTTGGTAGGCTTACGCACCCAGGGACGTCTTTGTCCCCCAGCCGCACTTTTTTCAGTCTGGGTGGGCTTACCCGTGGAATCTGACTTACGAAAAAACTTCTTTGCCGGAAAGGAAGGGCCCGGCCTGCGGTGGGGCTCCTTTCCCTTAATAGACTGGGGAAGGAAGGTGCTCTTACCTCCTGTGACGTTTTTAATAATGTCATCCAGGGGCGGCCCCAGTCAGTCTACCGCCCTTAAAGGGCAAGTCAGCCAGGAGCTTTTTGGAAGCTAGATCGGCCGACCAGCATTTCAGCCAGATAAGGCGACGCATCACCACAGCAGAAATGGAGGCCCCCGTCATTAAAGGGGTCGCATCTACAGTGGCATCGCACACGAAGACCAAACCCTGCGCAAGTTGGTGAGCCAGGGCAATGGTTTCAGGAGGGAGACTATGCTCCTGAACCATCTGGTGCAATATCCGTGCCCAGCCTGTGAGTGTCTGAGACACCAGTGTTGCCGCCACTATAGGGCCGTAAGGCGGCCCCCAATAAGGTGAACATAGTTCTACACGCCACTTCTGACCTCCTGTCAGCGGGATCCTTAAATGCAGGAGTCCCTTCCATTGGGAGCATGGTGGCCTTATTCAAACGGGCGACCGTGGGGTCGACCACTGGGGGGGGATGAGCCCACTTCTTAACTAGGTCCTCCTCAAAGGGGTACCTTAAGGCTATGCGCCGCGGGACCGTCAAAGTCTTCTGCGGCTTATCCCAGACTTGGTCAATGTATGTATCAAAAAAAGGCACATATGGAAAAACCTTTTTTGAAGACACGGCTTTCAAGGAACCAAAAGGTCAGTTTCCACCTGAGGTTCCTCAGCCTCAACATTCAGCTTGAGAGTGTCCCTCACAGCATCAATGAGTTCACTTACAAGCACCCTGTCAGTAGGTGGTTCAAGACAGGGGTCTTCCTCACAAGGAATGTCCTGTCAAAACACATCAAAATCCTCAGAACTAGGGTCCTGAGCAGCAGTAGCCAGGCCCATATCTGAGTCAGAGCACTCCCCATGTGGAGATTGTGTGGGGAGGGGGCGCTTTACAGCCCCTGTGCGTTCGCACACCGCTTCCAGCTTGACAAGGAATGATTCCAGGACTGCCGACAACTGGTCCATAGGGACCGCAGGTGCAGGAGCACTGCCAGTTGCCTTTGGCACGTGGGGAGAAGCAGGTGAATCAGACTCCATTTTGCCACCCTATGAGACCCTATTCACTATTACAGTGAATAGTACACAGTCCACCCACTGGCTGTGCTGAGGAGGGGATACCCGGAGGACTCACCACCCTTAGGGACCGCTCGGTTCCGCTGTATGAGCCGCGCTGCAGCGCGGGTGAAGCCGGAGGAGAGTGAAGAATTTGTGAGGAGAGAGGTAATTTGCGCCGTTCAGCAGCGCCGCTAGAGGCCGAAAACAAAAACTAATAGCGCCACGGCTACAAGAAAATGGCCGCCGGGCGCCTGTATAACTGTGAATGAGCCGCGGCAAAATGGCCGCCAATGGTGCACTTTTCAAATTTAAAACACCGCGCCAATGGCGCACGCAAAAACCAATGCACATTCCTCCAGATCACTTCCCAAGTCACTAAACAGCCATGGAGCGGCCCCCCCCCCAGGGCAGAACAACCCCCCCAAGCATCCCCACACAGCACAGCACCAGAGCAGGGTGCAGAGAGCAGCATAACAGGGGGGAGACAGGGAGAACCCCCCCACACACAGAAACACAGCCAGTATGTACTCACCTTGCAGTAGGAGAGACTACTTACCCGTCCCGCAAGCACCTTGGAGAACACCCCCGGTGCCAAAAGAGCGACCCACTGCCTTGTTTCAGACAGACCTATCACAGAGTCGTACTGCGTAGCTGTCGGCCCGGTCCACCGCGAGAGATACAGTAGGTACTGTTCAATCTTGAGAGGACCGCAGGAGAATGAAAGCAACCCGGCCACCCCTGGAGCCATGGGGTATGTCGTAAACTGAGTCTCACGCACACAAGGCGAGGATCAACACGCTCGATGGTCGGACAGGGAAGACTACGAGGATACTAGTGTACCCAACCTGTTGCCCAGCCGACAGTTGATTGAAGGTCTCAAAAATAAAATTTAAAAAGTAAAATCTTCCAGGAGACTGGCTCCTGAGAGGGCCACGTCTTCTTCTGCTAGGCAGAAGAAAAAAAAAACTGAGGCTGCTAGCTGCAGGTGGGAGGGTAATGTCCGGAGGGACCGCCCCCCTGGGTGGGGCTGTTCAGCTCTGGCTTGTTCTAGAATGTTTTAACATCTAACATTCTGCCTAGGTCTTCTGCAAGCAGGGACATATACCCACACGTAATCAGTATGAGAGCTGTGTCGGTCCATGGACGATAAGAGAAAATCCTATTTTCTCTTTCGTTCATGAACGGACACAGCCTTAATCTTGACAAAGTGGGACGTCCCAAAGCAGTGTCAGAAAATGAGGGGTGGGAACAGCATTAAAACAACTTCACCCCAAAACAAAACAGAGCTCCTCAACGGAGGAGTTGCAACTCTAAGCAGCCGCCTGCAAAACCTTGCGGCCGAAAGAAGCATCCGAAGATGCACTCACATCAACCTTGATTTAGTGAACATGTGGACGACCGACCAGGTCGCCGCTTTACACAACTGGGAAACAGACGCTTGATGTCGGAAGCCCAAGAGGCACCTATTGCCCTGGTCGAATGCGCCGTGACAGGAAAGGGGGGCGCCCCACCCTTTATGGTGTAAGCCTGAATCACGATCTGTCAGGTCTACCTAGAGATGGTGGCCGACAAGACCACCAGGCCCTTCTTAGAGCCAGCCACCGAAACAAACGGTGAGTCTGAACTCCGGAACGGAGCAGTAACAGACAAGTATACTCTCAGAGCTCGGACAACGTCCAAGGAATGCAACGCCGCCTCTTTAGGATGCGACGGACGTGGACACAAGGATGGAAGTACAATGTCCTCATTGGGATGGAAAGCCGAAACGACCTATAGGCAGAAAAGAAAAGCTGTGGACGCAGCACCACCTTATACTTGTGGAATATCAGATAGGGAGCCTTGCATGACAAGGATGCCAGCTCAGAGACCTGTCTAACTGACGTAACGGCCACCAAAAAGACCCTTTCTGAGAAAGTGTCAACAACGGAATTTCCCTAATGTTCTCAGTGGTTTCTGAGGTACCTAGAGGCCATGCCGTTAGAGCCATTGACTGTAAAGCAGGATGGCGTATGGGACCCTGCGACAGCAGGTCCTCTCGTAGCGGTAGACGCCAAGGGACGCCTGCTATTCAAATCCCACGGAGGTAATGGAGTACGGACCGGAGGGGCCACATGCCGAACCCCCTGTACAAACATTCTCACTAGAGAGAGTGAGCCGCCAGGGGTCATTGAACAAGGACAGCCAGGGCAGATATCTGCCCCTTAATCATACTTAAAGCAAGCTTTTGGTCCGTCCCACGCTGTAAGAACAGCAGGACTCTGGAAACCAAACAAGTACGCGGATTCCACCTCATTTCCTCACAATGGATATCTAGGCCTTCCAAGTGTGATGATAAATTTTCCTAGAGGATAACTTCCGAGCCCTCCTTATGATAGAAATCACTGGATCCGACAGGCCCCGGTCTCTTAGCACCTGGCTTTCAATAGCCATGCCGTTTAGGCCGGTGACTGTAAAGCAGAATTAAGTATGTGACCTTGCGACAGCAGGTCCTCTCTCAGCGGTAGACGCCAAGGGGCATCTGCTACTAGACGCACTAGGCCAGCGTACCAAGGGCACCAAAGCCAATCCGGAGCAATTAGGATCATTGGAATCCCCTCTGCCTCCACTTTGCGAAGCAGATGAGGAAGGAGCTTCAGAGGAGGGAAGGCATAGATTAGCCGGTACTGACTCCACTGTGCCACCAACGCATCTGT
The DNA here is from genome assembly GCA_029206835.1 of Rana muscosa. NCBI lineage: Eukaryota > Metazoa > Chordata > Amphibia > Anura > Ranidae > Rana > Rana muscosa. The sequence goes on along the minus strand of CM055124.1, from coordinate 187,829,240 downwards.
TGCGTCTGCCAATGGGTCTCTTGACCTGGCCACAAACCTCAATACCTTCCGATTGAGTCTAGAAGCCAGGAGATCTACGTCTGGCGTGCCCCATCTTTGGCAAAGGAGCTGAAACACATCCGGGTGCAGAGACCATTCTCCTTGGTCCAGCATCTGGCGACTCAGGTAGTCCTCCTGCCAGTCTTCCACGCCCGAAATGTATACGGCCAACACACTCCTTTCTGCCCACCTTAGGATGTGAGCGACCTCCGATGCTGCAGCGGAGCTTCTTGATCCTCCTTGATGGTTGACATACGCCACCGTCCTGACTGGACGCCCCTGTAGCCTCTGAGACCATGTGGAGAGGCACAGTCTAATCGCCCGGGCCCAGGGAGGAGGGAAGGAAGGGAGGGAGGAAAGGAAGGATAGACCCCCTACTCGACCTCCCCGGGAATGTCCAGCCATGTTCTCCTGCCGGAGCAAGGGATTGCTACTTACCCATCCTGCATGGATTAAGCTGGAAGCACCCTGGGAGAGGCCATCTTCCGCATGGTTACGGAGGTGACTGTCGGCCCGGCAGGCTGTGACTCGGCCCTACAGACCGGTCATATGCGTGCCCTGGAGCGTGTAGCTCACCGGCCACCCGTAGAGCGACGGGCATGTCGTGGATGACCCAGCGCGTAGCTACGGTCGGCATACGCTCAATGGCCAAAACTGGGGGGACTACAAGGATCTGGGATCCAGCCTGTCACCCAGTCAGCAGTTGATCGTAGATCACAGGAAAAAAAAATAGAATTAAAACTAGAAATAAACCTCCAGGCCTAGAGCGCGAAAGGAGCCATGACTTTCTCCTTTGCTAGGCAGAAAAAAACGGAGCTGCTGAGTGCAGGCTGAGGGGATATAGCCAGTAGGGCCACCCCCTGGGCGGGGCTGTTCAGCTTTGATGTTGTCCGTCCATGAACGAAAGAGAAAAAAGCATTTTGCCTTTCTTCTTGCCACTCTTCCATAAAAGGTCAGATTTGTGGAGTGCACGACTAATAGTTGTCCTGTGGACAGATTCTCCCACCTGAGCTGTGGATCTCTGCAGCTCCTCCAGAGTTACCATGGGCCTCTTGGCTGCTTCTCTGATTAATGCTCTCCTTGCCCGACCTGTCAGTTTAGGTGAACCGCCATGTCTTGGTAGGTTTCCAGTTGTGCCATACTATTTCCATTTTTAGATGATGGATCGATTGTGCTCTGTGAGATGTTCAAAGCTTGGGATAATATTTAATAACCTAAGCAAGCTTTAAACTTCTCCACAACTTTATCCCCGACCTGTCTTGTGTGTTCCTTGGCCTTCATGATACCGTTTGTTCACCAAGGTTCTCTAACAAACCTCTGAGGGCTTCACAGAACAGCTGTATTTATACTAAGCTTAAATTACACACAGTGACTTCTGAAAGCCATTGGTTCCAATAGATTTTAGTTAGGGGTATCAGAGAAAAGGGGGCTGAATACAAATGCACACCACACTTTTCACATGTTTATTTGTAAAAAAGAAATGAAAACCATTTATAATTTTTCTTCCACTTCATAATTTTGTGCCACTTTGTGTTGGTCTATCACATAAAATCCCGATAAAATACATTTATGTTTTTGGTTGTAACATGAGCAAAATTTCAAGGGGGATGAATACTTTTTCAAGGCACTGTACCTGCTCTGTGGAATGATTTTGCATGACCGTGCAATAGGCAGTTAAAGATGCGCAGTGCTGAACAGCAAAAAAATGCCCTGGTCATGAAGGGGGAAGAAAACCTTCCTTTAGGGTCAGTTCACACACATGCAGTCCAGTGCATTTTTTTCTGCATCAAAAACGCATGGAACGTAGGTTATATGGTTTTCAATGGCATAGTTCACACCAGTGCGTGCAGTTCCAGAAAAGTAGAAAATTCTGCATTTTTCCTGCACTGGAATGCTGTAAAACACACCAAAAATACACTGGAACGCACCTAAACTGCACTGGAACACAAATGACCTTAATTAAAGCGGAGTTCCACCTTAAAAAAATTATTAAAAGCCAGCAGCTGCTGACTTTTAATAAAGGGACACTTACCTGTCCAGGGTGCTCGCGATGTTGGCAGCAGAAGACGAGCAATCGCTCGTCTCTCGGCTGCCCCCGCCACCATCCTCGGTGAGGGAATCAGGAAGTGAAGCGCTGCGGCTTCACTGCCCGGTTCCCTACTGCGCATGCGCGAGTCACGCCACGCGTCTTCACTGGTCCCTGTTGTGTTCTGGGAACTGTGCGTTTCCCAGGACACAGCGGGGGTGGGATTCTGTGGATATCTATGCCCGGGAGTGGGTGCAAATACCTGTATTATACAGGTATTTGCACCCCCCTCCCCTCTGAAAGGTGCCAATTGTGGCACCGGGGGGGGGGGGGGGGGGGGGATGGGGGATTTGATGAGCGGAAGTTCCACTTTAGAGTGGAGCTCCGCTTTAAGGTTAAGAAAAAAAAGGGTGGAAAAAATGCACTGGACTGCATCAAAAACGCACCAAAAACACGCATTCAAAAAAACATCTGGAACACATCCGGACTACGTTTCTATGGTGTGAACTGGCTCTAAGTGGTTAATAACACAAAGGTGCATTGTGGAGTTTTTCCAGCTATGTGCTGCAGTGTGCAGAGAGCGGATGCCACAGCAAAAACATTATTTCTGCTGCCAAAATCTCTGGATCTACTGATAAGTTTACCATGTGGTTTTCACTGAAGATGACCACTTCCAATGTAATTTGCGAATGTTTTTGATAGATTTACTCACCACTTCAAAGTATGTATATAATTCTTCAGAACCTTAGGTATTACAAATATGTGTGCAGCCCGATTCTTTGTATTCATGTGCAGCAGCGGACTCCTGGGCTTTTGCACCTGGCTGCACCACTGATATAAGGCTCTTCAGTACTTTGCAGTAGTGACCAATGCATAGATCTCTACCAGTCACATTGTGCACCATCATACAAACTTGTACTGTTCCTAATTTAAGGGAATTGTGCCACCTTTCGGCTTTTACAGACATTGCACTTGCAAAAATGCCATTTCCTATAAACATACAAAACTACTGATCTGTGAGCGCATTGCCTGACTTGTCACTTACTTAGAAAAGATAACTGCTAGTTTCCTCCTATTCCTGCTTGGCTCAGAGTCTTCGTTGAAGTCGTCTGTGCCCAGGAACACCTCTTGATGGAAATCCTTGTTCAAATGGCCATCCATTTCCATCTTCACCCCGTTCAGGTGGTCAGGGGGCAGTATCTCATTCTCGTTTTTGCTCTCCAGGGGTTTTTCCTTTATGGACGAATTGTTTGCAGGCCTGGCATAGACGTCCATGAGAAGGAACACAAATAGAAGGGACAGATAGAGGGAGCCCAAGCTGAACATAAAGGCCTGCTTAGATACCATCATTCCTGGCAATGTGGAGAAGATTTATACCTGCAAAATAAATAAGAACAGCAAATTCTTACATGAAACAGAAACCTTTCAAGGGTTAGTTCACCTTTTGAGAAAAAATAAAAATGGAAACCAACACTGTGCACCCTACACCCTTCCCATCATCTCCCTGCTGTACTTACCCTTCCTGGTGATGAACAGTCAATCCCAACATAGCTTGAAATTGAAATCCCTGCTCCTTTTCCCTTTTCTTTCTATAGGGCTTTCAGGATGGATCAGAGTGATCCTCTGTACCAGTGCTAACCAATCAGAATCATTCTTGTACGTCCCAGAAGCCCTGCAGAAAGGTGGAGAAGAGTGGGATTTCAAATCCTGGGACTGCTGCACTGGCTCATCATCCACAGAGATAAATACGGGGAGGGGGGCAGGGGGAGTATGCAGAGTGTAAGTTCACCTTTTCCTTTTTTTAGTCTTTCACAGCTGTACATGCTCCTGTCCTGTAATGAAAATGCTTTCCATGTAATAGCACACTGAGATTCTCACAGCATGCATTAAAAGCTGCAGGAAGTCAGATAGAGCACATCTCGCTTCCTGGCTGGAGGACATCCAGCATCCTCTAGCTCTTTCCTCCCAACACTGACTGTCCCCAGGCCTGCCCCATTAATTTATTGGAAATTCAGTTCTTTAACCCTTTCCATACAGGGCTTTTTATACCACTTCCATACCGGGCCTATTCTGGCACTCCTCTCCTACATGTACAAATCGTCATTCTTTTGCTAGAAAATTACTCAGAACCCCCAAACATTATATATGTTTTTTTTAGCAGACACCCTAGGGAATAAAATGACGGTCGTTGCAACTTATTATTTGCGCAATAATTTTTCAAACACCTTTTTTTGGGGAAAAAAATGGTTTCACGAATTGAAAAATAACAAAACAGTAAAGTTAGCCCAATTGTTTTGTAAAATATGAAAGCTTATGTTACGCCGAGTAAAAAGATACCCAACATGTCACGCTTTAAAATTGCGCACGCTCATGGAATGGTGCCAAACTTCGGTACTTAAAAATCTCCATAGGCGATGCTTTGAAAATTTTTACAGGTTACCAGGCTAGAGTTACAGAGGAGGTCTCGTGCTAGAATCGTTGCACGCGGCGATACCTCACATATGTGGTTTGAACGGCTTTTACACATGTGGGCGGGACTTGCGTGTGCGGACGCTTCTGAGCGCGAGCTATTGGGGACAGGGGCGTTTTAAAAAAATAAAAAATATTTTTACTTTTATTCCTATTACAAGGAATGTAAACAGGAATGTGTGTGACAGGTCCTCTTTCCTCCAGGCTGGAAAGCATGAGATCGTGAATTTTTTTTCACCGATCTCATACTTACTAGCCGCAATGGCGGCTTTGTGTACATCTGAGGACCTGGGCGTGACGTCATCACATCACGCCGGGGCCTACGACTGTCATAGAGATGACTGGTGACCATCTAGTCATCGAGAGTGCGGCAGGGGGCGGAGACCAGGGCGGAGAGCGAGTCCCTCACCTGCAGTTGAAACTGGTAAGCTGGCAGGGGTCTGTCTGTGGTTCTCCTTCAATGTCCCCACGCCCATCTTGGTACACCCTGCACTCGGCTGCAGTAAGCAGCAGCAGACATCTTGTTACACCCAGCCCGAGCTATATGGGCTGGGTGTAACAAGATGTCTGCTGCTGCTTACTGCAGCCGAGTGCAGGGTGTACCAAGATGGGCGTTGCAGCAGTTTTTTTTATTTTAAATCCTGTGTCATTTTTTTTCCCCCGCAGCATTTCAGTGCCAGCCACCTATCAGTGCCCACAAGTGCCACCTATCTGTGCCCACAAGTGCCACCTATCTGTGCCCACAAGTGCCACCTATCTGTGCCCACAAGTGCCACCTATCTGTGCCCACAAGTGCCACCTATCTGTGCCAGCCACCTATTAGTGCCCATCAGAGCCAGTCACCAGTCAGTGCCCAGAAGTGCCACCTGTCAGTCTCCACCTTTCAAACTGTCACATGACATTGAAAAAAAAGTATCGGTAATTGGTATCGGCGAGTACTTGGAAAAAAGTATCGGTACTTGTACTCGGTCCTAAAAAAGTGGTATCGGGACAACGCTAATTTTAATAAGAACGCATAAGATTACACTTACAATTATGTAGTTAAAAGTCAGCATAAAACACTTGAGCCGGCCGGCTCCTCGATAGACTGCCCGTATCTTCCGGGTCTGTGATAAAACGCAGTGACGTCAGAACGTTGTGCCTCCCTACGTTTCGTCACAAGGGGGACGGGGACCACGTCCCTCTTGTGACGAAACGTAGGGAGGCACGACGTTCTGACGTCACTGCGTTTTATCACAGACCCGGAAGATACGGGCAGTCTATCGAGGAGCCGGCCGGCTCAAGTGTTTTATGCTGACTTTTTACTACATAATTGTAAGTGTAATCTTATGCGTTCTTATTAAAATGTAAAAAGGTTTTACGCTATGCAAATTTATTCATCCTTTCATGTGGCGTGACCCTGGGTGCTGCTGGCTGAGACCCATATCCCTACATGCCGTTTGCTGTGCAGAGCTGAGGTGTTCATTTGAGGTCTGAATTCCTGTATGCTGTATGCGAAGCTAAGGTGTTTCCTAAAGAACCCCAGGCTGGGTCATTAGCCTATGTTGATTTCGATCTCCTGTCACAAGAGATCACGACCATTTGGTAAGCGGAAGTGTTTACTTATGGTGGAGGTGCTTTGCTATCATCACAATTTTTCAAGTATTCGGGAGCAAGTTTGGCACAGTGGATTCTATTATTTTTAATCAATTTCAAAAGGGACTACCCGTAAGAGCCCTAAGGACCTTCACCGGCCCAGAATTTTTTAACAAATAAATTTTGCTGTAGTGATGTCTGGAGGAAAATACTTAAGGCTGCGGTCTGAACCTTTAGGGTACTGATAGAAAGGCCCATTTCTACACCTACCTGCAGGAAATCCAGAATCGCCAGAATCCCAGGATGACCCAGCCCCTGCTCTCATAGCCAGGAAAGAAATCTCTTCCATACCTTGGCATAAATTGTCCTAGTTACCGGCTTACGGCACTCCAGCAGAGATTTAATCACTCTGTCTGAAAAACCCTGAGCTTTTAGTAGTTGCTCCTCAGATACCAGGCCGTTAATTTGAGGTTCTCTATCTGTGGGTGGAGAACGGGACCTTGGGAGATCAAGTCTTCCCTAACTGGCAGAGTTAATGGAGGACAAATGGCTAGTATCTTCAAGTTGGCAAACCATGGCCTCTTTGGCCAGAACGGAGCGATTATGATTAGATCTGTCGATTCTGTGAAGAACCGCAGCTATCCGTCTCACTGGAGGGAAGGCATAACACAGGTTGAACTGCCAAGGATTGGCAAAGGCGTCTATTCCTGTGGCCTGGTCAAGCGGGTGGATAGAAAAGAACTGTGATACCTTCTTGTTGGCCTGTGAGGCGAAGAGGTCCACTTCCGGCTGTCCCCAATGCTGCACATTCTCCTTGAATACATCCCTGTTGAGGGACCATTCGTCTTGACCCATGTGCTGACGATTGAGGAAATCTGCCAGAGAATTCTGCGAGCCCTTTAAATGAACGGCTGACAGAGAGGCCAGGTTTATCTCGGCCCAACCCAGAATTTTGTTCGCTATGGCCTGAAGAGCGGGGCTCCTTGTGCTTCCCTGTTTGTTTACGTATGCGACAGCCGCCGCATTGTCCATCCGCACCTGTAGATGCTGTCCCACTATCCGTAATTGGAAGGCCTCTATAGCCCTGAGAATTGCCAGAAGCTCCCTCTGGTTGGAGGAACGTTGAGCCTCTACTGGTGACCAGGACCCCTGGGATAAGTTTTCCTCCAGATGGGCCCCCCACTCCAACACACTGGCGTCGGCAGTCACCACTATGGCCGTAGGCATGGCCCATGACAGACCCTTCTCCAGGTTGTGATGAGCTCTCCACCACCACAAGGTCCTTTTGACCTTGTCTGAAAGGGGCATAGGTTGATCCAGGCTCTCTTTTCTGCCATCCCAGTGACTCAACATGATATAGAGGGCGCTGATGAAGCCTTGCCCACGGAACTGCTGGGAGGCAGGACGACATCAAACCCAGTACCCTCATAACCTCTCTTATCTGGGCCATCTGATTGAATAGAAGCAGGGCTGCCGCCTGATCCACCTTCAGAATCTTTTGCTTGGGGAGAAAAACTTTCATCTCCACTGAAGAGATTCTGTATCCCAAGTATAGGACCTCTTGAGACAGGGTCAGCTGAGATTTGTCTTGGTTGATCAACCACCCCAGGGATAGTAGGAAACTCTGGGCCTCCTGTAGGTCTTTCTCTAGTTGGTGAAAGGAGGGGGCGACAAACAGGAGATCGCCCAGGTAGGGGGATCACCGTAATAGCTTTGACTCTCAGCGGGGCCAGAGCCTCTGCTAGAACCTTTGTGAAAATTCTCGGCGAAGAGGACAGACCGAAAGGCAGTGCTCGGAGCTGAAAGTGTAGAACCTCCGAATTTATCTGTACTGCCAACCTTAGGAATTTTTGGAACTCCTGATGTATGGGAATATGCAAGTAGGCACCCCTAAAGGTCTACTGTGGCCATAAAACATCCTGGGAACAGGAGGTTGGTCACAGAAAATATTGACTCCATCCTGAACCGTTTGTACCTTAAAAATGTGTTCAGGGAAGGAGATTAAGGATTAACCTGCACTTCCGGGAAGGTTTTTTCACGACAAACACGTGAGAATACACCCCCTGACCCTGCTCCTCCTGGGGAACCTGAATAAGGACTCTTTGATCCACTAAATCCCCTAATAACAGACCCAAAGCCTTTGCTTTTTCCTGGTCTCTGGGCAGCTGGGTAAGCTGGAACAGGTCACTGTACTGCAATGGCCTCCACAGTCACCAGATCTCAATCCAAAAAAAAACATTTTGGAGGGGGATTCACATCATGGGTGTGCAGCCGAAAAATCTGCAGCAATTATGTGATGCCATCATGTCAATATGGACCAAAATCTCTAAGGAATGTTTCCAACACCTTGATGAATCTATGGCACGAAGAATTGAGGCAGCACTGAAGACAAACAACCTGATACTAACCAGGTGTACCAAAGTGTCCAGTGAGTGCATATACTTGTCTATGATAACAGAAAAGTGCAGTAACATAAGTACTTTGTACAAAATTAATAAAACATCTACAAGAGGAAGAGCTTACAGAAAACTCCTGTCAGGGAGCATTGCAATCAGAAAACCTCCGGGCAGATCAATGCAGGATACAAATAAGATTTCATAACACAGCAAAGAAAACTTCAAGGACACTGCAGGAATTTTGGAAGGACTAAGTCTCAGTGATCCCTGATGGGGAAAACAATAGAATACAGAGCCATAGGCTAAAAGTGCCGACCTGGCACCGACGGCAGGGTTTCATTACGCTGCAGTTTGATGATTCAGAGATGTTAAAGAGGTTTCTTTTTTAAATTAATTATAACTGATTTCATGCACCCTCTGCAGCCACTTTCCATCTACATGTACGTACTCTAGTGGTGGCTGCATGCCATTTTTCAAGGTGGTTTCCTGATGGTAACAGTGGACCACGCAATGTAACAGCCTCTTGTAGTCTCTATCAGAAGCTCATGTGACAGGGTGATGGTGTAGAACAGTAGGGAGACAGGGGCACAATGTTGTTACCCTATTATAAGAAGGACTATCATGGCAGAATAAGGTCTGCTTATAAATTCAGATGTCAAAATGCTTTTTTTTTTTTTCTAAACACATTTGTACATTTAGGCATCATAGATTGAGGTTATGCACTGCAGCTGATGTCACCATTCTGGTAAGATCTCAGGGAATGGTTAGTACCTCAAATCTCACTAGAAGATGTTTCTGAACAGTCCTGGAGGAGTGTGACCCGGAGTACTCTGCACTTCCTGGGATCTTACATGAGAGATTGTAATGCCACGCTCTCTCCTAGGCCTCGAACGCATGGAAGCCATGGGAAAGGTTTGTATAGCAACATGAGTATGACCCCCTCTGGCTGCCTTAGACTTTCAGTGGGCAGTAAAAATGCAGCCAAACTGCCCATTTTTATCAGGACTAAGGCTACATTCACATCAGCAATTAAAGCCAGTGCGAATTGTAGCAGCAGTTCCTGATGCGGCTCTCAGCGACTAGATATGGCAGCCGGCTCTGTTTGCTATAATGACAGGTCACCGCCGGCCACAGGTTTTTGCAGCACTCTGCACAGCCAGCTATTACCTGTGGTGTTCGCTGCTAAATGCACACAAAATAGCTGCACCTAGTCGCTGAGAGCCGCAGCAGAAAACTGATTCCTGCCACTACTATTCGCACCAGCTCTAATCACCAGGGTGAACGATTTACCAAAACTGGTGCACTCAGAATCTGGTGTAGCTGTGCATTGTAGACAATCAGCTTCTAATTTCAGCTTTTTTTATTTATTAAGTTTTCACAATAAAACCTGGAAGCTGATTCGTCATATGGGGGCGGGGTCACTGGGTGGCATCACCCGTTGACCACGCCCATGCCTATAAAAGTGAATGTGCTCCGCTCATACGGCATTACAGCCGGAGACAGCGACGAGTCAACATCTCCAGGAGAGAAGAGGGAACGAAGAAGAGCGGGCCCCCGCTAGCAAAAGAGCTGAAAGAAGATAGCGGAGGCCCGGCAGAAGGAAGAAAGAACCGGAGAGCGAGAGAAGAACCGGAGAGCGCGGAGACGCCACCGGAGACCCCCGAAGTCGGAAGAAGACCCCCCGAGCTGACTAATAAATGACTTAAAAAACCTGTGTAGTGTTTTTATTGCCATTTTTTTCCCACCAGGTGAATGGGTAGGGGTACAATGTACCCCATACTCATTCACATAGGGTGGGGGGCCAGGATCTGGGGGCCCCCTTATTAAAGGGGGCTCCTGGATTCCGATAAGCCCCCCGCCCGCATACCCCGACAACCAACGGCCAGGGTGCTTTGGGGTGGGGGGGCCGCAGTGCGCCCCCCTGCCCCAAAGCACCCACCCCCCCATGTTGAGGGCATGCGGCCTGGTACGGTTCAGGAGGGAGGGGGCTGCTCTCTCGTCCCCCCTCTTTCCTGCGGCCTGCCAGGTTGCGTGCTCGGATAAGGGTCTGCTATGGACTTTGGGGGGACCCCCACGCCGTTTTTTTCGGCGTAGGGGTTCCCGTTAAAGTCCATACCAGACCTAAGGGCCTGGTATGCTCTTGGAGGGGAACCCATGCCGTTTATTTTTTTTAAATTTGGCGTGGAGTTCCCCCTCAAGATCCCTGTTCAGAACGCAACATGTGCGAATCAGATGCGTGCCCATAGAACATAATGGGCCTGAATTCGCACCTGAGCCGCACCGCAATGCCTAGAGAACGCACACGTTTTTTTGGCAATGCGCAGTGCGAATGCATCGCACATATGTGAACCAGCCTCATTGGAGACAATGTATTTTATAATGTTATGCGAATTGGATGCGGTGTAAGCCGCAACCAATTCGCATAGGTGTGAACGGGGCCTTAGATTTTCTGCAGATTTTTGTCTTTAGAATTACCAAAACCATGTAGTGAAGGTCCTGCCTGATTGCATACAAATTGAAACTCTTAAGCCTCATACACCCGATCGGACTTCCATCGGACAAATCCGTGGATTTTTGTCCGAAGGGCGTTGGCCGTTAACTTGTTCTGCATACAGACGGCAGAACTTTTTCATCTAACATTCACGAAACTATGTGGTTTTTTCAGCTCTTTACCGCCATCCTTTGGACATCTTCTGCTAATGTTGTCTGATGGTTAGCATTGGTTTGGAGCATGCGTGTTTGTACTTTGGATTTTAGTCCAACGGATTTGTGTACACACGATCGGAAAATCCAATGGAACACATTTGTTGTCGGACAATTTGAGAGCATGCACAGCCAACATTTGTTGGCGGAAATTCCGACAATTGTCCGATGGAGCATACATCGGACAATTGTTGTCAGAATATCTGATGGTGTGTACGGGCCTGTTCAGCGTACGGGCCTGTTCAGCGTTGTGTGCGGTGTAGCTGCGGACTTGCTGACCTGGGAGAGGGGAGGGGGGAGTGTAGTGAGCAGGGAAAAAAGTCCTGTTCAGAACGGAAGACATCTGCGAATCAGAAGCGTGCCCATAGAAGATAATGGGCCTGAATTTGCACCTGAGCCGCACCGCAATGCCTAGAAAACGCACACTTTTTTTAGCACTGCGCAGTGCGAATGCATCGCACATATGTGACCTAGTCTCATAAAAATGTATGTATTTTCTAATGACATGCAAATTGGATGTGTTTTAAGCCGCACCCAATGCGCATAGGTGTGAACCCGGCCTTAAGGTTTGACCTCATATTATATGGTTTTGGTAAATCTGAAGACAAAAATCTGCAGAAAGTCTAATGGTGTGTATGGGGCTTTAGGCACTGATCACAAGATTTCTCCAGAAGAGGGCTTATATTGCAGCAGATTTAATCAATAGGCACCTTAACCTAGGGCTGGGAAAAAAATTGATTTTAATCTTGAATCGAGCTTTGAGTTCAAATCGATTCAGATTTGAAGAAAATCGATTTTTTTAGATTTTTTTTTTTTTTTTTATTTTGATATTTTTTTTTCCCCTTCAAAGTTTCCGTAGCAGGGCTGCAGGGGGCGTATCTGGAATGGCACTGGGCGGCGTTACCCCAATTACATCTACTCGCCACAGCCGCAGTGAGTAGATGTAATGTAACACTAACTAACCGCAAGCCGCCGTCTGCCTACCTGATCAGCGTGTCATGCAGACAGATGGCGGCCATTGCAGTGTTCAAAAGCCGCGCCTCCCGAGTCCTCGTTGTCTGTGATAGGCGGAACACTCAATTTCACAGCAGGCAGTGTTCAGCCTATCACGGACATCCTCTCATCCTCGTCTGTGTTATGAGGATGAGCGGATGATCCTTGATAGGCGGAACACTGAATGCTGGGAAATTGAGTGTTCCACCTATCACAGACGAGGAGGAGGCGCGGCTTTTGAATACTGAAATGGCCACTGGTGTAGCAGTAAAATCGTATCCCATGAAAATCTGCATCAGGTACGGGCACAGTGATTGAAGCATGGGCACAGTGAAGCACGGGCACAGGGAGGCATTGGGCACAGTGAAGCATAGACACAGGCACAGTGAAGAATGGGCACAGCGAGGCATGGGCACAGTTCAATTCAACTAAGAGTAACCTCAGGATTTTTTGTTGTTTTATTAGCTAAATCCAAATACAGTATTAATAATTTGGATGTTTAACAATCTTTGTTGCACACGGCACACTGACTTTGCAGTTAGAGAAAGGGTTTGCCTTTGCAATTTTGTTTGTTGATGCACTTTAATTAATATAATAATAAAAAAAAAAAAAATCCAATCGTGAATCGAGTTTTTTATAAAAAAAAAAAAAAAAAAAAAAAAAAAGAAAAAAAAAAAAAAAAAAAAAAATCGCAGATTTTTTTTGGGGGGAAAATCGCCCAGCCCTACCTTAACCTGAGCTTCCCTTCTCAGGAGAGTTAAACGATCAATTCTTAGCCTTTGGCCATGTAGCCTACTGCTGTATGGAGCCTGGAACTGGGGGTTCGGCAGCAAAAATATTTCACAACTGCAGAAACAGGTGAGATGTGTCAGCTCAGTCCAGGAAGGCTTTGAAAAAAATTGTATGTATTAGGCTACTTTGACACTGAGGCGCTGGATGTGCTGGCGGTATAGCGGCGCTATTCTTAGCGCCGCTATACCGTTGTTTTTGCCGCGATTTGTGAGCGCCAGCGGGGGGATTTTAACCCCCGCTAGCAGCCAAAAATGGGTTAAAAACGCTCGCAATAACGCCTCTTTGCTGCGTTTTACGATCGTTTTGGAGGCGCTAACCCATTGATTTCAATGGGCAGGAGCGCTATTTTTAGCGCTCCTATTGCGCCTCAAAGATGCGGCTTGCAGGAGTTTTTTGACCCTCCTGCAAGCGCAACGCTCCAGTGTGAAATCCCTCGGGCATTCACATTGGATACTATTGAGCGGCTTTTTTGGGGCACATTGCAGGCGCTATTTTTAGCGCAATATCGCCTGCAAAGCGCCTCAGTGTGAAAGGGGCCTTATTGGTTCTATATAAAATATATCCGCATTTCTTTAAAGCTTAACTCCAGGCAGAAAATTATATATATATATACACATACACACACACACACATACATACATACATACATACATACATATACATATACACACACACACACACAGGAATGTGAGAGGAAGAAGCAGCACAATGAGCCAATCAGTTTATGTGCTGGCAAGAAGAGGATGGGGGGAGGAGAAGAGTTTATTGCAGGGAATGCAATAAAGTAAAAAGCACCCAGCCTTTACTTCTGCGCTCTGCAAGACAGCATGTGATTCGCACCGCACTGCAAATCATATGCGATGTCCGTGCGATGCGATTTCAGCCATACAGATAGTATGGCTGATATCGCATTCGGACCAAACTCACACAGGACCCTTTTTTTGGTCCACACCAGAATAGGATTGCGTGGGTGTGAACACCCACGCAATCCGATTCATGTCCAAACTGACAGTTTGCAGTGCGATATGCGAGCTGAAATCGGGGTATCTAACAATGTATTGACACTCCCAGCAGTTCGCATATGGCAGTGTAAACTGCCGTGCGAGTCGGGTGCGATGCGGGAACCCACATCACATCACATCAGTGCATTCGCAGGGTTCCCGCATCGCACAAGTGTGAACCGAGCCTAAAGGTGCACCTAATGGAAATTTTGGTGCTAAAACCAAAAAAAAAAAAAAAAAAAAAAGGAAAAAAGTTTTTCTTAGTTTCTGTCAGTAAATGTTGTAAATAAGTAATTTTAATGTGCGCTGATGAGGCGGCACTGACGAGGTGGTACTGATTAGGTGGCACTAATGTGTCATGCTGATAGGTGTAACTGATGGGGCTGTACTGTGATCAGTGACCTGATTACCTGTAAAGGTCTCCCCTGCAAGGAGATGCCACTGATTGGCTCTCCTCGCCTCACACGCTGTCAGTGTAAGCTGATAAACGGCACTTCCTAGTTTACATGTGACTGGATGTGATTGAACACAGCCGATCACATGGGTAAAGAGCTGCGTCATCTGCTTTTTACTAAGATCAGTTTAGCGCCGTGTCCTAGGAATACAGCTCAGCAGCGATCGCCGCACTGCACGCCCCCACGGGTCATTCTGAGGCGTCATCATATGGCCTCCCCCCAGAACGAGAGCGCATTCCGCCCGCCATAATTTTACTATTCGGCAGGCGGGGAGTGTTTCAATAAATATGAATTTATTGGCGCCTTTAGAGCAAGTAAAGCTCAAGAAAAATGCGTCCCTTTAAATTCTATGTGTGCCTTCACACTGGTCCATTGCGCTTTCGTTGTGGTGTTAATGTTGCTTGCTGCATTTTTGGTCAGTCAAAAAAAAAACACACCAAAAACGCACCTCCCCGTTGAAATGCATTAAGAACGCATCAATAACGCACCTGTGTTACGTTTTTGATGCGGTTTTTGAGTCACATGATCTATGAAAAACACACCATAAAGCATCAAACATAAAACTGTGGTAAAATCGAAATGCGTTTTCAGTGATATTAGCGGAACCTTTTCCTTTATCTGCAAAATGACGACAACATAATTTTCAGTGCATCTGAACTCAAACAGTGAAGCATTTCTGTTATTTAGAACATCTAAAAACGTTCATTGTGTCTAAACAGTACCCAAAAACAGTGTTTCCCAACTCCAGTCCTCAAGGCTCCCTCAACAGGTCATGTTTTCAGGATTTCCCTCAGATGAAACAGCTGTGGTAATTACTAAGGCAGTGAAACTGATCAAATCACCTGTGCAAATACTGGAAAGCCTGAAAACATGACCTGTTGGGGCACCTTGAGGACTGGAGTTGTTCCTTTTGTGTGGAATTCCTCCTGAAAGATAGTATTGCACTTACTGGTATGTCAGTGTGCTTACGGTCTCATAATTGTATATCTGCAATGTGATGCGAGATCTCAGGCACTGGTGCCTCCGACTGCTAGATCTGGTGATATCACCATCATGATACTCACTGTTCACTTTGCTAGTAGGAAAGCAGCAGTAAATTAACTATGTGCTGCTAAACATCAGGAATGATGCTACTCAGGAGAAATTGGAGGTATCGTACCGCAGACTCTGCATGCCATACCACCCTAAACGGAAAAAAAAAAAAAGCAGAGCAACTCTTCTACCTTGTCCACCAGGCCTATGAAGAGTACACTATGAGATGTTCTTTGCTTTATCCCTAATATATCAGCATGTGGACGAGCATTCCGGGGAAAGTGGACTACAACTGCCGGGGATGATCTGCTATACAATAGGAGACAGATGATATTGTATCATTCCTGAATGGACCTATCTGTAACGGATGGTCAATTCCTTTTGGTAAACCTAGCATGCTGTCACAGGGTAAAGGCTTGGATTACAGCACACAGTAGTCAGAGATCGGTGTCACTTTTGCAACACACGATTGATCACCACTGAATGTGGACTTGGACTTTTTCTATTTGTTCGTTACACTGAATCAGTGTTATTGTTTTCTTTTGTGATTTTTATGTGATGGAAACAATAGCACAGCATTTTTAATTTGCTTGGGTCAAACTATGTTTATATTACGTGGTATACTGCAGCTGTGGTATCCTGGTTAACGTATACTGTTATCAAAGCATGGTATACATTTTCTATTTAATACACAAGAAAGCAGCAGTATCTGAATCTCCCAGCCCCATTCATTCTGTGCTTCCTGTGGGTCTGGTGTGTAAGTGATAACAGGGTCCCCATGTATATTTACAGCAGGATGGGGAGAGGGTGTAGAAATGAGTTGTGTGTATGTGATGACTGGAGTTCCATGAATGTATAGAGCAGAGGGAGGTGTAGACTTCCGGCTGGCATGTATGTCTACATACAGCAGAGTGACACTGGTGTGCAGGTGACTATATGACAGAGTGAGAATGTCTCCGCACATACAGTAACAGATAATTCTATCGCTACATAGGATCAGTTACCTGAACACAGAACCGCAGACCAGCTCCCCCGCACCTTCCTTCCTGCAAACCGGAAGTAGGAAGCGAGCGGCTCAGGGGGAAGGTGGAAGAGAGGACACGCCCGCACGTAGGTGACACGTTCCGTGTGTACCAGGCGGCGCAAGGCGATTGGGAGGAGTTTGAGCTTGCTACAGTGCTGAAAACCACAGAGCTGACTACGAGGAGGACGACAGGGTCAAAGGCAGTCACATGCTGGCTCACCCTGCTGGGGGCTGGGGTTATTGCAGATGTGTGATGATGAGCTGGTTATATGGGGAGAACTGCAGGCAGAAGAGAACACCTATCAATACAGTGATGTATTCATTCCAAATTAAAACTCAGATTTGTTTAACAACAAATGGTCCTATACCCTGAATATTACAAAGCGGTACCACATCCCAATGATGTGTAACCCATTACCTACAGGCTGCTGCTTCATCCAAACATCCTCCATTAATCCTGCTGGATACTGCCTGGAGCGGTGCTCTCTCAGTGATTCAGGGGTTAATAGTGGCTGTGAGTGTGAATGACTTGTGCCACTCCACTCATTTACCATTTCCTTTCCTTTCACCATTCACACAACTATTGTCCCCTTACATTGGCGGTCAGTGTAGAAGTGTCCCCTTACGTTTGCGGTCAGTGTAGAAGTGTCCCCTTACATTGGTGGTCAGTGTAGAAGTGTCCCCTTACGTTTGCGGTCAGTGTAGAAGTGTCCCCTTACGTTGGCGGTCAGTGTAGAAGTGTCTCCTTACATTGGTGGTCAGTGTAGAAGTGTCCCCTTACATTGGCGGTCAGTGTAGAAGTGTCCCCTTACATTGGCGGTCAGTGTAGAAGTGTCCCCTTACATTGGCGGTCAGTGTAGAAGTGTCCCCTTACATTGGCGGTCAGTGTAGAAGTGTCCCCTTACATTGGCGGTCAGTGTAGAAGTGTCCCTTTACATTGGCGGTCAGTGTAGAAGTGTCCCCTTACATTGGTGGTCAGTGTAGAAGTGTCCCCTTACATTGGTGGTCAGTGTAGAAGTGTCCCCTTACATTGGCGGTCAGTGTAGAAGTGTCCCCTTACATTGGTGGTCAGTGTAGAAGTGTCCCCTTACATTGGCGGTCAGTGTAGAAGTGTCCCCTTACATTGGCGGTCAGTGTAGAAGTGTCCCTTTACATTGGCGGTCAGTGTAGAAGTGTCCCCTTACATTGGCGGTCAGTGTAGAAGTGTCCCCTTACATTGGTGGTCAGTGTAGAAATGGCCCCTTACATTGGTGGTGTCAGGGCTGGGCTCAGCCTTTCCTTCTCTGAGCTGCCCGCTAAGCTGTTGATTGATTGCCAGCTCTTATCTCTCCACAGTGACTCACCTGTTGATGATATCCTGCTTGTCAGTCCTGCTTACTTATGCCGTCCAGCCCAGATGATCTCTGCCTTTGCCTGGTCAACATCACAGAGACTCTCTCCTGCGTGCCTGTTAAAGACTTGCTTGGCTGATGTTCCTTCTGGTTCCAGATCCAGTTCCACTATGCTGATCCCTGACTTTCTGGCTTGTCTGACCATCCGTTCCGGTTACCGAACTTTGGCTATGTTTTGACTAAGTTTGTTCTATTTACTTGTAGCGCCCTGCTCCCAATGAGTGGCCGCTATGTGTTAAAATTATAGTTGTCTGAGCAATAGTTTGGCTCAGAAGGATTGTGTCCAAATTATACTTCTGTTTCAGTTCATCTGGTTGCATGATTTTCCCCCTGACGGTGGGTGTCGCTGTCACCACTGGTCAGGGTTGGGAAGGCAACATGCTGGATGCATTGGGTATCTCTTTCCCAGAAGCAGCTCAGGGGGCGTGGTCAACCCACTGTGCATTCTGGGAGAGGGTACTTAAGGGACAGACACCATTTTGTGGTTGGTTGGTTGGTGGTGGGTGCCTCCCGATCCAGACCTGAGGGCCCTCCTGGCCTTAGGGATGTGCTGGCAGCTTCCGCTAGAGGTCGACCGATATATCGGCCGATATTTGGCCATTTTTGAAAAATCGGCATTGGCCGATTATTATCAAAATTGGGCCGATATTTTACACTGACCGCTGTTCCTTCTCCCTTCTCCACACTCAGCAGCTCTGGCAGCATCAAGCGCCGCGCTGTGAGTGTAAAACTGACAAGTAAGAGAGAGGAGAGAGAGGAGCTGTCAGCTTGATGTCGGGGGTGGGCGGGACCCGGCCGGGGTGGGCGGGTGGGCGGTTCCCAGCAGCTATATTAAGCAGCTATATTACACCAGTCAGTGTGATGGTATCTGGGCGGGCCGCTACGTGTATGTGGCCCCGCCCCCTTTCTAAAGCAGCCCAAACATTGGCTGGTGTAATTAAGCTGCTTGGTCCCGCCCACCCGGCCGGGTCCCGCCCACCCCCACATCGAGCTCCATTCTAACAGCTCTCTCTCTCCTCTCTGTTGTCAGTTTCACGCACAGTTAGAGATACACTCGGCTCAGTGTGAAACCTGCCAGTGCCACCGCAAATCAGTGCCACCAGCCAGTGCCATGTCAGTGCCACCAGCCAGAGCCAATCAGTGCCATCAGCCAGTGCCAATCAGAGCCAATCAGTGCCATCAGTCAGTGCCACCACAAATCAGTGCCAACGCAAATCAGTGCCACCTGCCAGTGCCACCGCAAATCAGTGCCACCTGCCAGTGCCACCGCAAATCAGTGCCACCGCAAATCAGTGCCACCTGCCAGTGCCAATCAGTGCCATCTGTCAGTGCCACCCGCTAGTGTCAACCAGTGTCACCCGCCAGTGCCAACCACTGCCAGCCAGGACTGCTAGCCAGTTCCAACCAGATCCAATTGCCAGCGCCATCTGTCCATTTTCAAGCAATATGGGGAAGAAAAAGGATCTCTCTGCTGCCGAAAAGAGTGAAATAGTTCAATGCCTTGGACGAGGTATGAAAACATTTGATATTTCATGAGATCTTACGCGTTATCATCGCACTATTAAGAGATTTGTGGCTGATTCAGAGCACAGATGGGTTTCGTGCAGATAAAGGCACATTGAGGAAGATATTTGCCAGATCCATGCATCGGATCAAGAGAGCAGCTGCTAAAACACCATTACATAGCAGCAAACAGATATTTGAAGTTTCTGGTGCCTCTGGAGTCCCACAGACATCAAGGTGTAGAGTCCTCCAGAGTCTTGCAACTGTGCATAAACCTTCCATTCGGCCACCACCAACCAATGCTCACAAGCAGAAATGGCTGCATTGGTAAGAAAAATACATGAAGACTAATTTTCAAACAGTCCTGTTCACTGAGGAGTGCCGCGCAACCCTGGATGGTCCAGATGGATGGAGTAGTGTATGGTTGGTGGACGGCCACCCTGTTCCAACAAGGCTGCGACGTCAGCAAGGCGGTGGTGGAGTCATGTTTTGGGCCAGAATCATAGGAAGAGAGCTGGTCTACCTCTTTAGGGTCCCCGAAGGTGTAAAGATGACCTCTGCAAGGTATGTGGAGTTCCTGACTGACCACTTCCTTTCCTGGTACAGCAGGAAGAACTATGCTTTCCGTAATAAAATCATCTTCATGCATGACAATGCACCATCTCATGCTGCAAAGAATACCTCTGCATCAATGGCTGCTGAGGATAAAATGAGAGAAAGTCATGATGTGGCCTCCATCCTCCCCTGACCTCAATCCTATTGAGAACCTTTGGAGCATCCTCAAGCAAAAGATCTATGAGGGTGGGAGGCAGTTTACATCCAAACAGCAGCTCTGGGAGGCTATTCTGACATCTTGCAAACAAATTCAAGCAGAAACTGTCCAAAAACTCACAAGTTCAATGGATGCAAGGCTTGTGAAGCTGCTATCAAATAAGGGGTCCTATGTTAAATGTAACTTGACCTGTTAAAATGTTTACAAAGTTAAAATGTTGTTCAAAGTTTGAATGAAATAGCAGTAAATATGCTGCAAACACAACAAATGACAATTTTCAGTTCTTTACAACCTATAAAGTGTTTTGAAACTTACTGTGCGTAATAATTTGAAACATTGCATTGTAAGTTTGTTATTTTAAAAAAAACTGTTATTAGGAGGTTTGTTCAATAAAATTTGAATTGTACTCTTAATAGTTGATAACATGAGAATTATGCTGACTGTTGTTTACATCAATTATTTAGGTAAATGAGAAAAATATCATTGGCATAATAATTTGGTACAGGGTGTAATTTCATTTAGTGTACTTCTGTCCTTTGCACAGCGTTCACTTAAAGGAACCTGAATACAATTGGTGGTGTTCTCATAATAAAACCACAGGCAGAGAGCTGCAAGTATTTTCAGTTAGTGTACTGTGTCCTCTGCACAGTGTTCACCTAAAACTAACTGAAGACAATTTCTGCTTTTTTCTCATACTAATACCACAGCAGGCAGTTGATTCTGATAGCTGCATTATAATCAATATATATATATATATATATATTAGTGATGAGCCGAACACCCCCGGGTTCGGTTCGCACCAGAACCCGCGAACGGACCGAAAGTTCGAACGAACATTAGAACCCTATTAAATACAATGGATGCGAACGTTCGAATTCTAAAGTGCTAATTATAACAACTATTATGCATGTTATTGTCCTAAAAAGGGTTTGGGAACCCGGGTTCTGCACCAGGGGACATGTATCAATGCAAAAAGAAGTTTTAAAAACGGTCGTTTTTCGGGAGCAGTCATTTTAATGATGCATAAAGTGAAAAAAAAAAGTCAAATATTCCTTTAAATATCGTACCTGGGGGGTGTCTAAAGTATGCCTGTGAAGTGCCACGTGTTTCCCGTGTTTAGAACTGTCCCTGCACAAAATGACACTTCTAAAGGAAAAAAAAGCCATTTAAAACTGCTTGCGGCTTTAATGTAATGTCTGGTCCCGGTAATATGGATGAAATTCTTTAAGAAAAATGGCATAGCTACCCCATGACCCCCCCCCCTACCCCAGCCCATTACCAGCCCCTTTGGGTCTTGTATGGATATTAAGGGGAACCCCGCACATAAAATAAAAAAGGCCCTATATACTCTGAACAGCCCTATACAGGCGGTGCATACAAGACAGGGACTGTAGGTTTGTTCTTATGTAGAATCTGTTTGTAATTTTGAACAGGTACATTGTTGAAGTGTAGCTCCAGACCAAAAATCTATTTTTAAACTTTTTGGAAAACATAGGTAAGGGTTATCACCCCTGTAACATTTGTTTTGCTGTCTGTGCCCCTGTTCAGAACATTTCACCTCACTTTCCGTCCCAATGACAACTGTTTTTGAAATGTGGTGTTTTTCTTGAAACAAGGATTGCTGATAAAGCATCAGTACAGAGGAGACACCTTTCTCCCATATTTATTCTTACAGGAGAGAATTTTCCTTCCTAGTGGTAGATTTCCTCTCACTTCCTGTTGTCTTCTTGCGTTTGCAAGTAGGAGTCGTTTGTAAGTTGGATGTTTGAAAGTAGGGACCTGCCGTATATACTCTGCAGAAATAGGCCCCTTAGTTGTTGGTGTTGGCACAACACTGTAAGCACTCACAGTTACTCTTGGTTGGTGCTGGAACGCCCTGCTGTCAACTATTATATCAGGAATTTTAATTACATATAATTGTTGAACAGTGGTAGTAAAAATTGGGCCTTTGATGGTGGTGCTGGTGCCACAACACTGTAAGCCCTGACAGTTACTCTTGGTGGGTGCAGCAATGGGCCCTGCTGTGAATTATTAGATCAAGAATTGTAATTACATGCCCCTGTTGAACAGGGGCTGAAAAATTGGGCCTTAGGCACTGGTGGCACAACACTGCAACCCCTCACAGATACTGTACTTGGAGCACAGCAATGAGCCCTGTTGCAAAGTATTGCTTCAAAAATTGTAATGACACGCCCCTGTTAAACAGGGGCTGAAAAATTGGGCCTTAGGCACTGGTGGCACAACACTGCAACTCCTCACAGATACTGTACTTGGAGCACAGCAATGAGCCCTGTTTCAAAGTATTGCTTCAAAAATTGTAATGACACGCCCCTGTTAAACAGGGGCTGAAAAATTGGGCCTTAGGCACTGGTGGCACAACACTGCAACTCCTCACAGATACTGTACTTGGAGCACAGCAATGAGCCCTGTTGCAAAGTATTGCTTCAAAAATTGTAATTACACGCCCCTGTTAAACAGGGGCTGAAAAATTGGGCGTTAGGCACTGGTGGCGGCACCCATAAACAAAAATGATCTTACAAGCTATCATCATCAATCGTATCATTGAGGACTCGGAGGAGGAGGATAGCCAGTCAACATAACAGCACAGGCACTCAGCATCAGCATCAGTCTTGAAGGGATGTGACATGTTAAAATCAATTAGTCTGTTATATCAGCATCAGGTGTGTGGTAGCTGGTGGTGATCCAAGACTGGTTCATCTTGATGAAAGTCAGTCGATCAACCGAGTCGGTGGACAGGCGCACCCTGTGATCCGTGACAAATCCTCCAGCAGCACTGAATGTGCGTTCCGAAAGAACGCTGGATGCAGGACAGGCCAGTAGCTCAATTGCATACTGTGCAAGCTCTGGCCAGTGATCCATCCTCAAGACCCAGTAAGCCAGAGGATTTTCGGTGGGGAAGGTGTCCAAGTCTGACCTTGCCCCTAGATATTCCTGCACCATGTTTATCAGACGCTGGCGATGGTTGCTGGAACCGATCATACTTTGGGGCTGCGGACTAAAGAATTGTCTGAACGCATCGGTCAGACGGCCACCTTCCCCACCGCTCCTTCTTTGACTGGCCGAAGCCTCAGCAACTCGTTGTCCAGGACCAGGAGTTTGCAACCTCCCAGTCTCTGGGAACGCGTTGCACAGACCTTTCTGCAAGGCCTCCCGGAGTTGTCTCATCCTCTGCTCCCTCTGCGACGGTAACATAAGGTCCGCAACCTTAC
The DNA here is from genome assembly GCA_029206835.1 of Rana muscosa. Taxonomy (NCBI): domain Eukaryota; kingdom Metazoa; phylum Chordata; class Amphibia; order Anura; family Ranidae; genus Rana; species Rana muscosa. The sequence goes on along the minus strand of CM055124.1, from coordinate 187,805,839 downwards.
CCTTGTACCGTGGATCAAGGAGAGTGGCCAGCCAGTAATGGTCCCTCTCCTTGATCCGAAGAATACGAGGATCCTTCCGCAGACTTTGCAGGATCAGGGAGGCCATGCAGCGTAGGTTTGCTGAGGCATTCGCTCCGGAGTCCTCTGGGTCACTAAGGACGACATGATCCGCAGCCACCTCCTCCCAGCCACGTACAAGTCCACTGGTTTCTTGGGACTGTAAATCATCCCTAAAAGACTGCTGCTGATGATGCTGAGTGCCAGCCTCCACCTCCATGCTGACACAATCCTCCTCCTCCTCCTCCTCCTCCTCTTCCTGTGCGATGGGTGGGACAGAAGGAACACTGTCTGGGTAAAGGGGGCCTTGAGAGGCAAGGAAGTCCTCCTCTTCCTGCCTCTGTTCTGCCTCAAGTGCCCTGTCCATTATTCCACGCAGCGTGTGCTCCAACAGGTGGACAAGAGGTACAGTGTCACTGATGCATGCACTGTCACTGCTCACCATCCTCGTGGCCTCCTCAAATGGTGCCAGGACAGTGCATGCATCCCTGATCATGCCCCACTGGCGTGGAGAAAAAAAACCAAGCTCCCCTGACCCTGTCCTGGTGCCGTAGTCGCACAGGTACTCATTGATGGCCCTCTGCTGCGTGTGCAGCCGCTGCAGCATGGCCAACGTTGAGTTCCACCTGGTGGGCATGTCACATATAAGGCGGTTCTTGGGCAGGTTCAACTCCTTTTGCAGCTCAGCCAGGCGAGCACTGGCATTATAAGATCTGCGGAAATGCACACAGACTTTCCTGGCCTGCCTCAGGACATCCTGTAAGCCCGGGTACCTGCCCAAGAAGCGCTGCACCACCAGGTTAAGGACGTGAGCCACACAGGGCACATGGGTCAGTTGTCCCTGTCGGAGGGCGGAGAGGAGGTTGGTGCCATTGTCGCAAACCACCATTCCTGGCTTAAGCTGGCGTGGCGTCAACCACCTCTCGGCCTGGCCCTGCAGAGCAGACAGGACCTCTGCCCCAGTGTGGCTTCTGTCCCCCAAACACACCAGCGCAAGCACGGCATGGCATCTTTTTGCCTGCGTACTTGCGTAGCCCCGTGAACGGCTACGGAGCACCGCTGGTTCATAGGACAAACCACAGGAAGAGGCCATGGAGGAAGAAGAAGAGGAGGGGGTGGAGGAGAGAGGTGTGTCACAACCAGTAGTAGCATTTTGGAGGCGTGGCGGTGGGACAACCTCCAACACTACTGCACCTTGTCCTGAATCCTTCCCAGCTAACAAAAGAGTGACCCAATGGGCCGTGAAAGAAAGGTAACGTCCCTGTCCATGCCTGCTGGACCATGAGTCAGCGGTAATATGCACCTTACCGCTGACCGCCCTGTCCAGCGAGGCCAAGACATTGCCTTCCACATGCCGGTAGAGAGCCGGAATAGCCTTCCGTGAGAAAAAGTGGCGTTTGGGAACCTGCCACTGAGGAACCGCACATTGCACAAACTCACGGAAGGGGGCCGAGTCTACCAACTGAAAAGGCAGCAGTTGAAGCGCTAGCAATTTAGCCAAGCTAGCATTCAACCGCTGGGCATGTGGATGGCTGGGAGTGAACTTCTTTCGACGGTCCAGCAGCTGGGGCAGGGAAATTTGCCTGCTAGAATCGGACGTCGGTGTACTGCTAGCAGAGTGGGCGCAAGTACTTGGCTGTGACACACCTAATTCTACACCTTCATTCCTCTCAGTGCATGTTTCAGAGAGGACTGAAGTTATAGTGGGGTTGGAGATCCCAGCTGATGCGGTGCAAGGAGAGGTCCGCTTTGTTCTTTGGTGTGGGTCTTTGAGGTAGGCTTGCCAACAAGCTGCATGGCAGGTCAACATATGTCTGGTCAGGCATGTGGTACCCAAGCGGCTGATGTTTTGGCCACGCGATATACGCTTGAGACATATGTTGCAAACAGCAGCTGTGCGATCTGATGCACTAGCCTCAAAAAAGGCCCACACCAAAGAACTTTTTGAATGACGGGCAGAGGCAGCGCCCTGCACAGGCGGAGCTCTGCGGTGTGATTCCGTCGGTGTACTGCCCTTACGCTGGCCACCAAAGGGCATCCTGCCTCGTTGGAGATGTGCCTCCTCCTCATCCTCCTCCTCCTCCTCTCTCCTATTAGGCACCCACGTGGAGTCAGTGACCTCATCATCCCCTCCCTCCTCATCACTGGAGCCAATCTGGCAGTATGCTGCAGCTGCTGGAACATGACTGCCAGATTGGTGTCCTTCTTGAGCATCCCCTCTGTCTGCTCTCACGCTACTGCCTTCCTCTAGCTGGGTTTCATCATCAGACCCTTCGAAACGCTGGGCATCCTCCTGGAGCATGTACCCAACACTGTGCTGAAACAGTTCGGGGGACTCCTCAGGAGGAGGACATGGTGGGTCTAGGGAAGGAGTGACTGATGATTTGTCTGACATTGATACCAGGGAAGACGACGCTTTGGCAGCTGCTTTTCCAGTACCCTGAGCCTGGGTGAGAGAGGATGAGGAGGAGGAGGAGGGCTTGGTCATCCACTCTACCAAGTCTTCGGCATGATGTGGCTCAACATGTCCAGCTGCCGAAAAGAAGGACAAGCGTGTCCCATGGCCATGTGCTGATGACAATGCACCGCGTCCACGACCAGCACTGTTGCCCCCAGACACAGAGCCTGCTTGCCCTCTTTTATTGCCTCCTGACTGTCTGCCTCTCCTTGTTTGCCTTCCAGACATTCTAATAGATGGGCTGCAGGGAGATGGGAAAAAAGCAATAAGGGCTACCTTCAGGTGTCCTTCTCTGTCCCTTGAAACAAGGACTTTCACAGTGAAAGAAACTGACACTCTCCCTACCTACAGTTTTCTGTCCCTAGAAAAAATATTTTTTTTAAGCACAATATAGCACAAGGACAATTCACTCACTGTCCTTACAGGTCCCTGGAAACAAGGACTTGCAGAGTGAAAGAAAAAAAACACTCTCCCTACCTACAGTTTTCTGTCCCTAGAAAAAATGTTTTTTTTAATCACAATATAGCACAAGGACAATTCACTCACTGTCCTTCCAGGTCCCTGGAAACAAGGACTTGCAGAGTGAAATAAACTGACACTCTCCCTACCTACAGTTTTCTGTCCCTAGAATAAATGTTTTTTTTAAGCACAATATAGCACAAGGACAATTCACTCACTGTCCTTACAGGTCCCTGGAAACAAGGACTTGCAGAGTGAAAGAAAAAAAACACTCTCCCTACCTACAGTTTTCTGTCCCTAGAATAAATGTTTTTTTTAAGCACAATATAGCACAAGGACAATTCACTCACTGTCCTTACAGGTCCCTGGAAACAAGGACTTGCAGAGTGAAAGAAAAAAAACACTCTCCCTACCTACAGTTTTCTGTCCCTAGAATAAATGTTTTTTTTAATCACAATATAGCACTAGGACAATTCACTCACTGTCCTTACAGGTCCCTGGAAACAAGGACTTGCAGAGTGAAAGAAAAAAAACACTCTCCCTACCTACAGTTTTCTGTCCCTAGAAAAAATGTTTTTTTTAATCACAATATAGCACAAGGACAATTCACTCACTGTCCTTCCAGGTCCCTGGAAACAAGGACTTGCAGAGTGAAATAAACTGACACTCTCCCTACCTACAGTTTTCTGTCCCTAGAAAAAATGTTTTTTTTAATCACAATATAGCACAAGGACAATTCACTCACTGTCCTTCCAGGTCCCTGGAAACAAGGACTTGCAGAGTGAAATAAACTGACACTCTCCCTACCTACAGTTTTCTGTCCCTAGAATAAATGTTTTTTTTAAGCACAATATAGCACAAGGACAATTCACTCACTGTCCTTACAGGTCCCTGGAAACAAGGACTTGCAGAGTGAAAGAAAAAAAACACTCTCCCTACCTACAGTTTTCTGTCCCTAGAAAAAATGTTTTTTTTAATCACAATATAGCACAAGGACAATTCACTCACTGTCCTTACAGGTCCCTGGAAACAAGGACTTGCAGAGTGAAAGAAAAAAAACACTCTCCCTACCTACAGTTTTCTGTCCCTAGAAAAAAATGTTTTTTTTAATCACAATATAGCACAAGGACAATTCACTCACTGTCCTTACAGGTCCCTGGAAACAAGGACTTGCAGAGTGAAATAAACTGACACTCTCCCTACCTACAGTTTTCTGTCCCTAGAATAAATGTTTTTTTAAGCACAATATAGCACAAGGACAATTCACTCACTGTCCTTACAGGTCCCTGGAAACAAGGACTTGCAGAGTGAAAGAAAAAAAACACTCTCCCTACCTACAGTTTTCTGTCCCTAGAAAAAATGTTTTTTTTAATCACAATATAGCACAAGGACAATTCACTCACTGTCCTTCCAGGTCCCTGGAAACAAGGACTTGCAGAGTGAAATAAACTGACACTCTCCCTACCTACAGTTTTCTGTCCCTAGAATAAATGTTTTTTTTAAGCACAATATAGCACAAGGACAATTCACTCACTGTCCTTACAGGTCCCTGGAAACAAGGACTTGCAGAGTGAAAGAAAAAAAACACTCTCCCTACCTACAGTTTTCTGTCCCTAGAAAAAATGTTTTTTTTAATCACAATATAGCACAAGGACAATTCACTCACTGTCCTTACAGGTCCCTGGAAACAAGGACTTGCAGAGTGAAAGAAAAAAAACACTCTCCCTACCTACAGTTTTCTGTCCCTAGAAAAAATGTTTTTTTTAATCACAATATAGCACAAGGACAATTCACTCACTGTCCTTACAGGTCCCTGGAAACAAGGACTTGCAGAGTGAAATAAACTGACACTCTCCCTACCTACAGTTTTCTGTCCCTAGAATAAATGTTTTTTTAAGCACAATATAGCACAAGGACAATTCACTCACTGTCCTTACAGGTCCCTGGAAACAAGGACTTGCAGAGTGAAAGAAAAAAAACACTCTCCCTACCTACAGTTTTCTGTCCCTAGAAAAAATGTTTTTTTTAATCACAATATAGCACAAGGACAATTCACTCACTGTCCTTACAGGTCCCTGGAAACAAGGACTTGCAGAGTGAAATAAACTGACACTCTCCCTACCTACAGTTTTCTGTCCCTAGAATAAATGTTTTTTTTAAGCACAATATAGCACAAGGACAATTCACTCACTGTCCTTACAGGTCCCTGGAAACAAGGACTTGCAGAGTGAAAGAAAAAAAACACTCTCCCTACCTACAGTTTTCTGTCCCTAGAAAAAATGTTTTTTTTAATCACAATATAGCACAAGGACAATTCACTCACTGTCCTTACAGGTCCCTGGAAACAAGGACTTGCAGAGTGAAATAAACTGACACTCTCCCTACCTACAGTTTTCTGTCCCTAGAATAAATGTTTTTTTTAATCACAATATAGCACAAGGACAATTCACTCACTGTCCTTCCAGGTCCCTGGAAACAAGGACTTGCAGAGTGAAATAAACTGACACTCTCCCTACCTACAGTTTTCTGTCCCTAGAATAAATGTTTTTTTTAAGCACAATATAGCACAAGGACAATTCACTCACTGTCCTTAGAGGTCCCTGGAAACAAGGACTTGCAGAGTGAAAGAAAAAAAACACTCTCCCTACCTACAGTTTTCTGTCCCTAGAAAAAATGTTTTTTTTTAAGCACAATATAGCACAAGGACAATTCACTCACTGTCCTTCCAGGTCCCTGGAAACAAGGACTTGCAGAGTGAAAGAAAAAAAACACTCTCCCTACCTACAGTTTTCTGTCCCTAGAAAAAATGTTTTTTTTAAGCACAATATAGCACAAGGACAATTCACTCACTGTCCTTCCAGGTCCCTGGAAACAAGGACTTGCAGAGTGAAAGAAAAAAAACACTCTCCCTACCTACAGTTTTCTGTCCCTAGAAAAAATGTTTTTTTTAATCACAATATAGCACAAGGACAATTCACTCACTGTCCTTACAGGTCCCTGGAAACAAGGACTTGCAGAGTGAAAGAAACTGACACTCTCCCTACCTACAGTTTTCTGTCCCTAGAATAAATGTTTTTTTTTAAGCACAATATAGCACAAGGACAATTCACTCACTGTCCTTCCAGGTCCCTGGAAACAAGGACTTGCAGAGTGAAATAAACTGACACTCTCCCTACCTACAGTTTTCTGTCCCTAGAATAAATGTTTTTTTAAGCACAATATAGCACAAGGACAATTCACTCACTGTCCTTCCAGGTCCCTGGAAACAAGGACTTGCAGAGTGAAAGAAACTGACACTGTCCCTACCTACAGTTTTCTGTCCCTAGAATAAATGTTTTTTTTAAGCACACTATAGCACAAGCACAAAACACACTGACACTCTCCCTACCTATCCTTCTCTTTCCCTAAACTAAAGGAATCCAGGTTAAGCAAGAAAGAAATAACAGTCACTGTCCCTGCCTATGCTGCTCTATCCCTGCTCCGGAACACACTACACTAGGCCGCCGTGCTGGCGGCCTTTTATAGTGTGGGGCGTGTACTAAACACCCTCAGCAATAATTGGCCACAGGCATCCTGCCTGTGGCCAATCATTGCTCTCCTCGCTGCCGGCGCTGTGATTGGCCAAGCATGCGGGGTCACAGTGCATGCTTGGCCAATCACAGCGCCTGGATGACACTGCGATGGCGTAGTGCATTGTGGGCCGTTCGCGTCACTCGAATTTGGCGCGAACGGCCCAAATCGTTCGATCTTCGTCGAACGATCGAACAGCCGATGTTCGAGTCGAACGTATGTTCGACTCGAACACGAAGCTCATCCCTAATATATATATATACATCCCACCTTTGTGCAGCTACATCTCACTGCAGGCCATTAGTATGTCTGGAAGGCAAACAAGGAGAGGCAGACAGTCACGAGGCAATAAAAGAGGGCAAGCAGGCTCTGTGTCTAGAGGCAACAGTGCTGGTCGTGGACACGGTGCATCCTCATCAGCATGTGGCCGTGGGACATGCTTGTCCTTCTTTTCGGCAGCTGGCCATGTTGAGCAGCAACATGCCCAAAACTTGGTAGAGTGGATGACCAAGCTGTCCTCATCCTCTCTCACCCAGGCTCAGAGTACTTTGTCTGGCAAAGTAGCTGCCAAAGCGGCCTCTTCCCTCGGCTCAATGGCATCAGTCACTCCTTCCCTAGCCCCACCATGTCCTCCTGAGGAGTCCCCCGAACTGTTTGACCACAGTGTTGGGTACATGCTCCAGGAGGATGCCCAGCATTTTGAAGGCTCCGATGATGGAACCCAGCTAGAGGAAGGCAGTAACGTGAGCCCAGAGAGAGAGGGGGTAGTAACGTGAGCCCAGAGAGAGGGGGTGCCCAACAAGGACAGCTATCTGGCAGTCATGTTCCCCCAGCTGCAGCATACTGCCAGATTTTCTCCAGTGATGAGGAGGGAGGGGATGATGAGGTCACTGACTCCACGTGGGTGCCTGATAGGAGAGAGGAGGAGGAGGCACATCTCCAACTAGGCAGGATGCCCTCCAGGGGCCAGCTTAAGGGCAGCACACCGACTGCATCACACCGCAGAGCTCCACATGTGCAGGGCGCTGCTGTCTCTGCGTGTTATTCCAAAAGTTCTTTGGTGTGGGCCTTTTTTCAGACGTGTGCAGCAGATCGCGCCGTTGCCATTTGCAACATATGTCTGAAGCGTATCTCGCGTGGCCAAAACATCAGCCGCTTGGGCACCACGTGCTTGACCAGACATATGTCGACCTCCCATGCAGTTCGTTGGCAAGCATACCTAAAAGACCCACACCAAAGAACAAAGCGGACCTTTCCTTCCTCCTCATCAGCTGGGATCTCCAACCCCACTATACCTTCAGTCCTCTTTGAAACCTGCACTGAGAGGAATGAAGGTGTAGAATTAGGTGTGTCACAGCCAAGTACTTGCGGGCAATCTGCTATCGGTACACCGACGTCCGATTGTACCAGGCAAATTTCCCTGCCCCAGCTGCTGCACCGCCGAAAGAAGTTTGCTCCCAGCCATCCACATGCCCAGCGGTTGAATGCTAGCTTGGCTAAATTGCTAGCGCTTCAACTGCTGCCTTTTCAGTTGGTAGACTCAGCCCCCTTCTGTGAGTTTGTGGAATGTGCGGTTCCTCAGTGGCAGGTTCCCAAACGCCACTTTTTGTCACGGAAGGTGATTACTGCTCTCTACCGGCATGTGGAAGGCAATGTCTTGGCCTTGCTGGACAGGGCGGTCAGCGGTAAGGTGCATATTACCACTGACTCATGGTCCAGCAGGCATGGACAGGGACATACCTATCTTTCACGACGCATTGGGTGACTCTGCTGGCAGCTAGTAAGGATGCAGGACAAGGTGCAGTAGTGTTGGAGGTTGTTCCGCCACCACGCCTCCAAAATGTTACTACTGGTGATTCTGACACACCTCTCTCCTCCACCCCCTGCTCTTCTTCTTTCTCCATGGCCTCTTCCTGTGCTTTGTCCTTGGATCCGTAAGCGTTCAAGGGGCAAAAAGATGCCATGCGGTGCTTGAGCTGGTGTGCTTGGGGGACAGGAGCCACACTGGGGCAGAGATTCTGTCAGCTCTGCAGGGGCAGGCTCAGAGGTGGTTGACGCCATGCCAGCTTAAGCCAGGAAAGGTGGTTTGCGACAATGGCACCAACCTCCTCTCCGCCCTCCGACAGGGACAACTGACCCATGTGCCCTGTTTGGCTCACGTCCTTAACTTGGTGGTGCAGCAGTTCTTGGGCAGGTACCTGGGCTTACAGGAGGTCCTGAAGCAGGCCAGGAAACTCTGTGGGCATTTCCGCCAGTCATATAATGCCAGTGCTCGGCTAGCTGACCTGCAAAAGGAATACAACCTGCCCAAGAACCGCCTAATCTGTGACATGCCCACCAGATGGAACTCTACGTTGGCCATGCTTCAGCGGCTGCACACGCAACAGAGGGCCATCAATGAAGATCTGTTGCGATATGGCACCAGGTCAGGGGAGCTTGGATTTTTTTCCTCACTCCAGTGGGCCATGATCAGGGATGCATGCAATGTCCTGGCACCATTTAAGGAGGCCACGAGGATGGTGAGCAGTGACAGTGCATGCATCAGTGACACTGTCCATCTTGTCCACCTGTTGGAGCACACCCTGTGTGGAATAATGGACAGGACACTTGAGGCAGAACAGAGGCAGGAAGAGGAGGACTTCCTTACCTCTCAATGCCCCCTTTATCCAGACAGTGTTCCTGCTGTCCCGGCTATCACACAGGAAGAGGACGAGGAGGAGGAGGAGTAGAAGGAAGATTGTGTCAGCATGGAGGTGGAGCCTAGCACTCAGCATCAGCAGCAGTCTTCAACGGATCAATTACAATCCCAAGACACCCATGGACTTGTACGTGGCTGAGAGGATGTGGCTGCGGATCATTTCGTCCTGAGTGACCCAGAGGACTCCGGACCAAATGCCTCAGCAAACCTACGCTGCATGGCCTTCTTGATCCTAGCAAAGCCTGTGGAAGGATCCTCGTATTCGTGCGATCAAGGAGAGGGATCATTACTGGCTGGCAACCCTCCTTGATCCACGTTACAAGGGTAAGGTTGCGGACCTTATCTTGCCGTCGCAGAGGGAGCAGAGAATGAAGCATCTTCAGGAGGCCTTGCAGAAAGGTCTGTGCAACGCGTTCCCAGAGACTGGGAGGTTACAAATTCATGGTCCTGGACAACGTGTTGCTGAGGCTTCGGTCAGTCAAAGAAGGAACGGTGGAGAAGGTGGCCGTCTGACCGATGCGTTCAGACAATTTTTTAGTACGTAGCCCCAAGGTATGATCGGTTCCAGCAACCATCGCCAGCGTCTGGTTTACATGGTGCAGGAATACCTAGGGGCAAGATCAGACTTGGACACCTTTCCCACCGAAAATCCTCTGGGTTACTGGGTCTTGAGGATGGATCACTGGCCAGAGCTTGCACAGTATGCAATTGAGCTACTGGCCTGTCCTGCATCCAGCGTTCTTTCGGAACGCACATTCAGTGCTGCTGGAGGCTTTGTAACCGATCACAGGGTGCGCCTGTCCACCGACTCGGTCGATCCACTGACCTTCATAAAAATTAATCAGTCTTGGATCACCACCAGCTACCGAGCACCTGATGCTGATGTAACCAAATTTTTTTGGGGGAAATGTCAGATCCCTTCAAGACTGCCTATGCTGAGTGACTATCCTGTTATGCTGAGTGACTATCCTCTTCCTCCTCAATGATCATGCTGATAGCTTGTAAGAACATTTTTGGTTCTGGGCACCGCCACAAGTGGCTAAGGCCCAATTTTCAGCCCCTGTTTAACAGGGGCGTGTATTTACAATTTTTGATGCAATACTTTCCAGCAGGGCTCATTGCTGTGCTCCAACTACAGTATCTGTGAGGGGTTGCAGTGTTGTGGCACCAGCACCAGTGCCTAAGGCCCAATTTTTCAGCCCCTGTTTAACAGGGGCGTGTAATTACAGTTTTTGATGCAATACTTTGCAGCAGGGCTCATTCCTGCGCTCCTAATAGAGTATCTTTTAGGGGTTGCAGTGTTGTGGCACCAGCACCAGTGCCTAAGGCCCAATTTTTCTGCTCCTGTTTAACAGGGGCGTGTAATTACAATTTTTGATGCAATACTTTGCAGCAGGGCTCATTGCTGCGCTCCAACTACAGTATCTGTTAGGGGTTGCAGTGTTGTGGCACCAGTGCCTAAGGCCCAATTTTTCTGCTCCTGTTTAACAGGGGCGTGTAATTACAATTTTTGATGCAATACTTTGCAGCAGGGCTCATTCCTGCGCTCCTAATAGAGTATCTTTTAGGGGTTGCAGTGTTGTGGCACCAGCACCAGTGCCTAAGGCCCAATTTTTCTGCTCCTGTTTAACAGGGGCGTGTAATTACAATTTTTGATGCAATACTTTGCAGCAGGGCTCATTGCTGCGCTCCAAGTACAGTATGTGTGAGGGGTTGCAGTGTTGAGGCACCAGTGCCTAAGGCCCAATTTTTATGCCCCTGTTCGACAGGGGCATGTAATTACAATTCTTGATCTAATAATTCACAGCAGGGCCCATTCCTGCGCCCACCAAGAGTAACTGTGAGGGCTTACAGTGTTGTGGCAACACCACCACCACCACCACCACCACCAAAGGCCCAATTTTTCTGCCCCTGTTCAACAGGGGCATGTAATTACAATTCTTGATCTAATATTTCACAGCCTGGCTCATTCCTGCGCCCACCAAGAGTAACTGTGAGGACTTACAATGTTGTGGCACCAGCACCACCACCAAATGCCCAATTTTTCTTACCACTGTTCAACAATGGCATGTAATTACAATTCTTGATCTACTATTTCACAGCTGGGGCCATTCCTGCACCCACCAAGAGTAACTGTGAGGGCTTACAGTGTTGTGGCAACACCAACACCTAAGGGCCAAATTTCAGCAGAGTATATACGGCAGGCCCCTACTTTCAAACATCCAACTTACAAACGACTCCTACTTGCAAACGGAAGGAGACAACAGAGAGTGAGAGGAAATCTACCCATAGGAAGGGAAATTCTTTCCTGTAAGAGTTAATATGGGAAAAAGGTGTCTCCTCTCCACTGATGCTTTATCACCAATCCTTGTTTCACTAAAAACCCCACAGGTGCACACTGCACAGACAGCAAAACAAATGTTACAGGGGTGATAACCCTTCCCTATGTTTTCCAAAAAGTTTAAAAATAGATTTTGTTGGCTGGAGCTACACTTAAAAAATTTACCTGTTCCAAATTATAAACAGATTGTACTTAAGAATAAACCTACAGAGGCGCATGCGCGGAGCTCGGAAGATGGCTGCTTAAGCCAGGAGCTCCTCACCACCCCAGCCCAGCGGTGCCTGTAAGTAGGCTAAATTTAATCTGTGAGTGATGCCACAGATATCAGAGGCACCCCCAGACACCCGGGCACCTCCCTATATACTTTGTTACATAAAAGGACAATTTATAAAGCCGCAAATAGCAGTTTTAAATCCGGCCGAAAATCCAAGATGGCGGCCGTGGCGCAGCATATAGCCAGCAGTTCTGAGGTGAATTCAGGAGGTGAGAACCTGACAGAAAAAGTGACATTACAATATCCCCCACTGGTCCTTGAAAGCTCCCAGCTACACTTGTCCTCTTCCCCAGTACCCACGGAATCTCTGAGGGGAGATATTCTTTCTTCATATGCTATTCCCCCTATGGGGCCTATTACAGTGTGTCAGGATGGCTCTGTTTCTGTCAGTTCAGTGGCAGCAACCTCAGCATTCGCCGTGACTGACTTATATCAGGCTCTGGCTGAACTCCTTGATAGGGGGCTTTCTCAAACGGCTGCAAAAATTACTGGTGAATTAAAAGCAGATTTTCAGAACTTGGGGACCAGAATTTAACATATTGAGAACAAGCTTGATCAAACAGTGTCCGCCACAAACCAGAATTCTGAACATATTCAATTTGTGCAAGACCAATTGGATGTGGCTATGAATAGGATCTGCGATTTGGAAAATAGGTCCAGGAGATATAACATCCGTATAAGAGGTCTTCCAGAATCAATAACTGATATCCCAGCGGCAGTACAAAATGTAATTCAAAACCTGATCCTGGATATTTCACAACACCGCCTAGAAATGGATAGAGCCCATAGGGCCCTAGGACCCCCCAGAAAGGACAGACTACCGAGAGACATAAGTTTTCTGTAATTTACTCCAATAAAGAAAAAACGGACTGGCTATTATTAGAGGAACAGGCTGTCCCCCAATTCCCCTTAGACTACCTATTTTGGTGTCCACAAAAATGGAGACCACCCATCTTATCCCCTTCCCTATCTCAATCCTTTGCCCTTTGGGACAGACTCCGTTCTCTTCCTGCTCTAGTTTCTGATGCACAACCGCTAGCTCACATTTTTAATAACCCCAAATTTTACCCTGGATTAGAATCCACAGCCTTCAGTTGGTGGACGAATAAAGGTCTATATCGGATAGGACATTATTTTACATCTCAGGGTCCTATTACCATGTCTCACTGTCTAAGTAAATTGGACCTCCCGCATTCTGAAAAACTTAGATTTGGACAGATTTCACAATTCTTAAATGATATTTGGAAGGAAAAACCTCTTCCTCCCAAATTTACAGATTATGAGCTCTGGTGTAGATTGGCCATGGGACAAAGGGGAGGTATTTCTGTCATCTACTCTTTGCTTACTTGCCCAGCTATGAAATCCTCATACATGACAGAATGGGAGGATGACCTCCAGCTAAACTGGGACCTGGGAACCTGGCAAAAGGCTTGCTCTAACTCTTTCCAAGGTATTTTGAACACTTCCCTTATAGAAGCAAATCTGAAAGTGCTAATGAGGTGGTATATGACTCCAGCCAGGCTTGCGACCATCTACCCAGCATCGGATCCCAATTGCTTTAGAGGCTACCAACTCTTGGGTTCGATGGTGCATGTCTGGTGGGAATGCCCTAGGATCAGGTCAGTCTGGAAGAGGATTTTTAACCTCATATTCAAGGTCACTAAGTGCTCGATTCCCAGATCTGCTTCTATTGCTCTCCTCAATGCCTGTATTCCTAACGTCTCTAAACACACTCGGAAGCTGATCCACTTTATGTTACTTGGGGCGAAACTTACTATTGCTAGATTTTGGAAGCAACCCAGGGTCTCCATGATGGTAATACAAAATAAGATCTCTTGGATTATGGCGCAAGAGAAGTTGACTTGCAATTTAGCAAATACAATCACTAAATTTGAAGCTGTGTGGGGACCTTGGGCTTATTACTGTGGTATTTCTTTGGTGGTCGGGATCGACTCTAATCACCCCATTTCATAAACGTCACAGTAGGCACGTGATTTCTTCCCTCTTCTCTTCTCTTTTCTCCATTCTCTCTTTCTTCTTTTTCTTCTTAAGTCTTATATGTTGTTTTTTTACATACTCAATTTTTTTTTTTTATATATATTTTATTATTTATTTATTTATTTTTTATTTTTATTTATTTTATTATCAGGTGATTAGGTATGACTTAGGGGTTGGGCTTAATTAATTGTTGTGTAGTTGTCTTAGCAACTCTATGTAGTGAATCCAATATGCACTTCAGAGTATGAATATATGTGCTTTATACATTTAAAATCCTCATAACCTAGTATTGGGTATATGTGAGGGAGGCGGGCTGGGGAGGGGGCCTGACCAGGGCACAGGATGATCCCGTTCGGGGTGCCCGGGATGGGTAGGACTTCCCAGACTGTCTGTACCTCTGGTCCATTTATTATACCGATCTTCTTTCTAGATGCCAGGGGATAGTTTATAACTTCAGTTCCTTAACCCATAGTTACTCTCTGAAACACTTTTGGAGGATTTGTTGTTAAGTCTATGTTTTATGCGGAAAAAATGTGATATGTATTACGTGATATTACCCTTTGTCATGCTGTACCTATGTGAAATGTGATATCTATTCTTGATTTGAAAATAAAAATCTATTGAACGAAAGAATAAACCTACAGTCCCTGTCTTGTTTGCACCACCTGTATACTGCTGTTCAGAATATATAGGGCCTTTTTTTTATTTGGGTGCAGGGTTTCCATTAATATCCATACAAGACCCAAAAGGGGCTGGTAGTGGGCTGGGGGGTACCCATGCCATTTTTCTCAATGATTTTCATCCATATTGCCGGGACCAGACATTACATTAAAGCCGCAAGCCGTTTTAAATGACTTTTTTTCCTTTAGAAATGTCATTTTGTAAACTTTAATTAACCCATAGCCTTTCAGAGGTTTACTAGAATTCATGTATACTCCAGGTTTCTCTAGAACTGACTATCATTTTTGTTCCTAACAAGATTTCCCGGTTATATATGTAGCGGGTATGCACTTTCCCTGTGTATTTAAAACTGGCAGAGACACCAGTAATGTGCAGTTCCCTGCAGCCCAGCGGGTGGCGCTGTCATCTTGGGCTGGGGTTGAACCATTGCTGTGTGCCATACCCCTTTTTGTCCTTTCTCGGCAGTTGTATGGTGGGGCGGGGAACCCGCCATGCTTGCCGGGAGAGGGTATAAAGGGGCCGGCCATCTTTGTCACGGGGTCGAGTCTCAGGCACCTTCAGCCTGAGGGCGGCGGTTCGTGTTGGTAGCCTAGGCCTAGAGGACGCCCGGAGGTCGTGTTCCATCCCGGGCACCTTTAGCCTGGGGTGAGGTACTCGGATGGATGTCTGGGGCCCAGTGTCCTTCACTGGGTTCCGCGAGGGATGGATTTCCTAGGGGGACTCCGGGAGTGGGCCCCCCGAATCCAGTGGCGTAAGGGACCGGAGGAGGTACTCGCCTGAAGACCTGGTGCAGCATATTGCCAGTGACGGGTGAGCCTTCGGAGACCACCCGGAGGGATATTCCGCTCGCCAAGGGACCACAATACACTTTCAGGAAGGAAAGAAGAATAGTTCATTGTGTCTGGGCCTACTCGTATCCACACCCCCTGTCTGTTCTACTCGTTGAGGGAGTCCAACTGACTGTGTTTTACTCTGATATTGGAAGAATAAAGGAGTGTTGGACTTTAGTGGTGTGGGGCTCATTTTCTGGCAGACACTGTGCAAAAGGAGGAGGAGGCTCCGATGCAGAACACTGACCCGAAGGTAAAGAGGATCTTCTCACACCACACACACATCTGTGGTGAGAACTTGGCGTGGTGACCCCGCACTCTCTCAACCAAGGTACCCCTAGACAAAAGCCAGAGACAGATGATGTGATATCAGGGAGAGAGAGTGGAGGCCGCTACACGTGGGGGCTCGGGTCCGGGATGGTGTTCGTGCTACTACAGAGTTTGGACGTGTCTGCCCGGAGGAGTTCCGAGTAGGTCGGCCATATTATTGGCCAAAAGTGCATCCCTGCTCGAAGTCGTGGACATGACCCAGTGAAGGGAAAGGCCCATGCAGAAAGAGCGAAAAGAGGGGGGAGCCCAGCCGTGTGAGGGACTACACGTGGGGGCTTCTATTTGCACTGCGCCACAAGGCACACCCTCCCTGCTCAGTTCGTGGGCGTGACTCAGGAAAGGAGAAAGCCCGCGAACTAGAGTGCAAGAGGGGAGGAGTCCAATACGTGTGAAGGACTACACGTGGGACTTTGCGCACTGCAAGTTTTGCGCCAATGGATCAGCAGCACGTCACCATGTTTGGACATACATCGTGGGTTCCACTTCACCCTTCTACCACGACTTTGATTGCTGCTGCTCCGGTGACCGATACGGGGATTCAGCTAAAGCCCCGAGGACGATTCTCCCTGTATTCGTGCATGGACGTTGAGGCCCTGGGTGTGATTTGTCCCGGCTCCTCGGGACTGGTGTGTCAGCTAAAGCCGTTCGGGCGATGCGAGGCCTGTGGGGAGTTCCTATTCGAGGTGGATTCGGTCATCGAAAAGCCAAGAACCATCTACCCCGGCCGCACAACAGGCAACACCACTCAAGTAGGAGGAATCACTGCTTTGACAGCCATCCCTGTGCGCACTGCAGTGACCGCGGGGGAGGTCGCGATCACTCAAATACGGGAGAAATCCGAGGATGCTGACTCGGTCACCACGGTCTCACAGCGTCCACCGACGAAGAGAAAGACGGGCATGGTAGCCCCGTCCAGCGGTTGCGGTGGACTATCCCGCCCGCCTACGCCCGGCCCGGATGGATCCGTTGAGAGAAGTTCCAGACATCCCTTCTCAAGTAAAGGCCGAGGTAAGCCGGGCGGAGGGACTTGGTGTGTGGGCGGAGGTGGCAGCTCAGTCTCTACTGCAGGCTACCAGCCTGCGGAGGAATGTGACACCTCCGACCTGGAGTCGCTCTCCGATCTGGGAGACGATGTAGCCATTGATGAGCTGTTTACTCAAAAAGGCTGGGACAAAGTACCTCTTGCTTCGTCCCGCAGAACCAGGGACCCACCCATGTCTACAGGGGACAGTACACCCTGGGTGGAGGCACCAGCGCCTGAGGAAGGGTCCCGTCCCCAGCCTACTCTCATATCCCTGGTGCCACCTGTTGCCAGTGCCGGGGAGAAGAAACTGTTGTTGCGGGCACCTATGCCCAGATCAGATGTGGTCAAGGTCCCTCGTCACCCAGATGCTATAATCTTGCCAGGCGAGGGGGACAAAGCCACTATGCCTCTGCTGGCGAGACTACAACGCCTATTTTGCCAGAAGGTTGCTGCTGAGTATGGGTGGGAGTACCCATACTTGTCCAAAGAACTATTATACGAAGTGGAAGTTTGCCGGCAGCGCTGGTACAATGACTTTGTGTGGACTTACATCCAGGTCCCACACGCCCGCAGGTACCTTGCATGCTCTTCCAAGGCGTCCCAGTGCTTCAAAAATTGCAAGGCAGAGTGGATGTTGGGGCGGCATATCCACGCGGACAAGGTGCTGATTCGACACAAGGAAGGGGAGGATGCCGAATACCAAATAGAGACGCTGGATCAGCATCTGAAGCCCCTTGTCCTGCCGCACCCTCGTTTCTATCTGTAGGAGAAAAGAGACTCCATTCTTGTTGTCTTTTACACTGCTGAACTTTCCGGGGTTGTTGTTCTTGTTACCCAGAGGAGTTGAAGGACTGTTCCTGTTTGTTCTTCAATTTTCCAGCAAGCAAGCATGGACTCTCTCTGGGGTAGATAGGGCCCAAAGAAAAAGGAAATTCCACGAGTGCAGTTACCGCGACGCTGTCACCAGGTGGCAGTGTCGTGCATCGGCATTCACTTTTCACGCGCACACTTTTTGAAGGAAAGGATTTCTCTGTAGAGAAGTTTTTTCATTCTCACACTAATACATGTGTCAGGGATTTGTGTGTTTAACTTTTCTTTTCCCCTCTGCAGGAGAGCATCCCATCAAGACCACTGAGAATGGGGTGGGTCTTAGCCAGGATGGGTGAGGAGAAATGTTATGTGAAAATGTCATTTGCAGTGTTATGGTTAAGTGTTGTTGTTTTCCCTTCCCTCCCCTTTTATGCGAGGCTCAGACACAACTGCTCCAGTTAGTTGGTTCTAAAAGTTTTATTTTTGTAAAATTTATAGTTGGTTTCTGGACTGGGTTATGTCAGCCATTGAGGACATGGTTTATTCCAGACACTGGGGACCAGTGTCAAACCACCAGAGGGAGAGTGTAGCGGGTATGCACTTTCCCTGTGTATTTAAAACTGGCAGAGACACCAGTAATGTGCAGTTCCCTGCAGCCCAGCGGGTGGCGCTGTCATCTTGGGCTGGGGTTGAACCATTGCTGTTGTATGGTGGGGTGGGGAACCCGCCGTGCTTGCCGGGAGGGGGTATAAAGGGGCCGGCCATTTTTGTCACGGGGTCGAGTCCCAGGCACCTTCAGCCTGAGGGCGGTGGTTTGTGTTGGTCGTCTAGGCGGCCTAGGCCTAGAGGACGCCCGGAGGTCGTGTTCCATCCCAGGCACCTTTAGCCTGGGGTGAGGTACTCGGATGGAGGTCTGGGGCCCAGTGTCCTTCACTGGGTTCCGCGAGGGATGGATTTCCTAGGGGGACTCTGGGAGTGGGCCCCCCGAATCCAGTGGCGTAAGGGACCGGAGGAGGTACTCGCCTGAAGACCTGGTGCAGCATATTGCCAGTGACGGGTGAGCCTCCGGAGATATTCCCCTCGCCAAGGGACCGCAATACACTTTCAGGAAGGAAAGAAGAAGAGTTCATTGTGTCTGGGCCTACTCGTATCCACACCCCCTGTCTGTTCTACTCGTTGAGAGAGTCCAACTGACTGTGTTTTACTCTGATATTGGAAGAATAAAGGAGTGTTGGACTTTAGTGGTGTGGGGCTCATTTTCTGGCAGACACTGTGCAAAAGGAGGAGGGGGCTCCGATGCAGAACACTGACCCAAAGGTAAAGGGGATCTTCTCACACCACACACACATCTGTGGTGAGAACTTGGCGTGGTGACACTCTCTCAACCAAGGTACCCCTAGACAAAAGCCAGAGACAGATGATGTGATATCAGGGAGAGAGAGTGGAGGCCGCTACATATACAAGCTTTGTTAGTACAGAAATCATTCTGTGCTTTGTATTTCATTTGAAAGTTGAGTTCAGTCATTTATGATGCTACACTGACTGCAACCTTTTTTTTTTTTTTCTTATATATATATATTTTTTTTTCTTCCTATCATTTTCTGCAGGCGAAGAAACCATTCTGGTTCCAAAAGGTTGGAGGGCGTGTAGGAGGGTCTAGCAACTTTTTGACAACCTTATCTCCATAGTTTGTGGCTTTTCTGTATATGAACTATGGTTTTGGTGGGGGCACTGTGCCTAGTTTTTTATCCTTCTTTCAATGAGATGCATCGCGGATAGATGGTGATTTATACACAGCTATTCCTGCACTAAGATAATGAACTTTTTCGCCCATCAGTGCCTTTATGTGTACCACAAAACATAAGGAAGCTTATCATATTCTTGATGAGAGCGCCGCTACATTATTTTATGGACATTAATGGTGTTTCATTTATTAGTTTTATATATATGGACTATTATTGAGTGTTCCCTCTGAGTATTGTACTATACAGCATTATTAACAATAATAGTGATTTTTTCTGTTCACCAGTACTTGGATACTACCTCTCTCAGCATAGAACGGTTATTGTATTCCTATAACAATCAGTGGCATCTCCAGCTTTCACATTTAGGGGGGGGCACATGGGGGGACAGGGACAAAAGTAGAGGGGCCAACTATAAAATGCAATTATATATATATGTAGCGGCCTCCTCCCTCTCACTCTGATATCAGCTCGTCTGTCTCTTGTCTAGGGATTACCTTAGGGGAGAGAGAGCGGGGTCACCACGCCAAGCCTTCACCGCAGATGTTTGTGTGGTGTGAGCAAAGTTCTTTTACCTCCAGGTCGGTGTTCCGCATCAGAGCCTCCACCTCCTTTGGAACAATGTCTGCCAGAAAATGAGCCCCACACCATTAAAGTCCAACACTCCTTTATTCTTCCGATAACAGAGTAACAGTCAATAGTTGGACTCCTTCTATGAGTAGAACAGACAAGGGAAGGGTGTGGGAACGAGTAGGCCCCAGACACAATGAACTCTCCACTTTCCTTCCTGAAAGTGGGTTGCGGTCTCCGAGCGAGGGGGGATTTCCTTCCAGGCGGTTTCCGATGGGAGGCTCACCTGTCACTGGCAATATGCTGCACCAGGTCTTCAAGCAAGTAGCTCCCACTGGTCCATTACGCCTTCCGGATTCGGGTACCCACTCCCGGGGTTCCCTAGGACCTCCTTCCCTCGCGGAACTCAGTGTTGGGCACTGAGCTCCAGACCTTCATCCGAGTACCTCACCCCAGGCCAAAGGTGCCTGGGATGGAACACGACCTCCGAACGTCCTCTAGGCCTAGGCCGCCTAGGACCTCCAACACGACCACCTCCCTCAGGCTGAAGGTGCCTGGGACTCCGACCCCGTGACAAAGATGGCCGGCCCCTTTATACCCTCCTCCAGCAAGCACGGCGGGTTCCCCGCCCCACCATACCGCTGCCGAGAGAGGACAAAAAGGGGCACGGCACACAACAATGGTTCAATCCCAGCTCATGATGACAGCGCCACCCGCTGGGCTGCAGGGAACTGCACATTACTGGTGTCTCTGCCCGGTTTAAAAATACACCGGGAAAGTGCAGGACCGCTACATATATATATATATATATATATATATATATATATATATATATATATATCCTTGGGCCCTTTACTACGATCCCACAACGGGCCCTTTCACATGTTCTGCAGTGAGCTCCCTTCCTACTATACTGGGGTCCCCCAGGGTGGCAGAAAACAAGAGATATATGTCACCAGCACACCAAGAAAATATAAGGGTCCAAAGCAGTGGGAGAACTATCAGGGTTGCAAAGGTTGTCTTGCCACCGGGCCCTGGTGCTGTCCTGTCCCTGGTATTGACAGCACTGGTCTGGCATCTGTCTCCTTGGCAGCGGCGGCAGTCTATTAGGACCTAGTGCTGGTGACATTATGGGTGCATGCAGGGGAAGGCTGGCACTATTGGTTATAGAGAGCCGAGCCCCCAGCTGGTCACCTAGCAGCAGTAATGCTGTATAAACTTCTCTGTTGACATGCTGATCGGGATGTGATCCAGGTGATGCTCCCAGTCAGATCTAATAAACACAGTATTTATTAGCATCAAGAGTACAACCACATATATATATATATAATCAACCATATGTTCAGCAGCCATGTGGGCTCTATGCCTGTAAAGTTCGGGCTTTGATCAATAAAATCACTGATATTTAACACTAGGATTTGACTAGGAGCATCACCTGGATTGCATCACGATCAGCATGTCAGAGAAGGCTCCACTGCTGCTAAGCAACCTGCAGAGAGCTCAACTGTCTACAACCAATAGAGATGGGCTCAGGTGTGTTTGAAATCCCACATGCCCGATCCCGCCAGGAAGCCGACACTCCACAGTGCTAATCACAGCCAGTGAGACATTTCCTTATCTGTGCAGCTGCGGATCGGGAAATGTCTCACTGCCTGTGATTAGCGCTGTGCAGTGTGGGCTTCCTGGCATGTGGAATTTTGAACATGCCCAGCCCATCTCTAACAACAAATTGTGCTGGCCCTCCTGTACATCAGCCCCAAAAAAGTAACCAGCACTGGGTTCCAATGTGCTGCCGCCGCTGCCATGGAGACAGAGACCAGCGCTGTGAATAGCCAGGACAGGACAGCAACTCTGGTTGTTCCAGCACTGGTCCACACTGGGAGGATTCCCCCATCCACCTATAATGTGTAGATGGGGGAACTGGATAATTTCTTTTTTTTTTCATTCAACCTAATAGTTGAATGAAAAAAAGTGATCAATGTATGGGCTGCCTAAGAGCTAAGACCAGTCATAGACAGTTTAAATCTCAGCTGGTTCAGCAGGAACTGGCTGAGATTTGAACTATTAATGAGCAGATTCTCTTATGATTATCACTAGTGGTTGCTATAGCCACTAGTTATAATCACTGTTTGTCGGGAGAATACAATTGCTGGGCAGAAGAGCACTGTCTGTGTTGATGGGGGAATCATGCAAGTTTCTTTCCTGCAATCTGTGAATGCAGGAAAGAAATAAAGTGAAAGTAAATTGTGAATGTCTTGAAAGAACAGGAGAGGGGGAGGGAGACAGATGGGGGAGAGAAGGGATGGAGATAATGCAGTTCAGTGATTACAGTGTACTGCAGTCTGCAGTGCACACACTTGCCCACGGTCCAGGCTAGAATCTCAGGCATCATTCACACACAGCCAGGAATGCTGCTGATTTTCATATTTCCCACCCACACATCCCCTCTCTTCAGATACAGCACGCCGGGATAGTGTGGGCGGGACTGGAAGGAGGAGGAGGAGCTGTATTCCTCCCTGCTCATATGTAAGGAGAGTGAAGGGGGTGGCTGGACTCGCTGGGCTGTGAAAGAGTGTCATAGACTGACACTCGGCTCAGCTTGCAGTCATCACTCTCGGAATTTACAGGCTGGTTCTCCTGTCCTAAGGACGGGAGAAATCAGTCTGTTTTTTCAGTAACTGAGATGAAGGCTCCCCCTCCCCCCCCCCACAGTGCTCGTGGAGTCCTTCCTGCAACTCGCTCTTCTCCATACCAATGAGGATGCAGAAGAAGGAGCAGATCGGACAGCTGTGGTTGTGTGAGCGCTCGCATTATGCAGTGTCAGTGTGCAGAGGGAGGGGGGAGGAATCCCCCGCAGGAGCTGACTGGGGATGCTCTCCCTCTCAGGAGAGACTGTTACTCCAGCGGCGGCCCGAGCAAAATACAAAAAATGCAAAAAATGTATTATTTTTTTTGGGGGGGGCACATGGTGGGGCACAGCATAAAGTTGGGGGGGGAGGGCCCCCGCTGGCCCCCCCTAGGGACGCCATTGATAACAATGTCTCTAAAGTTAGTTTGTTGATGTTGACATCCACTAGGTTTATTAAGAGACTTATAATCTGAACTAATTTCCTGACTTCATATGACCATATTGTTTTATTCTACTACATGTAGAGATCTCTCTCTTTGGTCCTACGCTTCATCAGCATTGTTAGTGAGATACCTAATGTTTAACATCCTTCGGTTTCAGTCTCCCATCATAATTAGGTATCACTGACCCACCTCCGAGGGCTGCAACCTTTTTCTGACACTGAATACAATTATTATTTTATCTTTTAATTTTTTTATTGTTTTATTTTTATTTTTATACAGTAATGTGGTCATCAGGTCACTCACGGTCATAAGCTGGATTTTCAGAATCTAAAGGTATCTGTTATCCCTGCATGGGGATCGGTTATATCGTTTATACCATTTATTTCAGGTAGAATCCTCAAGTTTCTACAATGAATACATACCCTATGGACAATTTACTAAAGCCCTAGGTAAAATAATGTAATATATTTTCTTTTACACCCCTCTTTTTCCCATATTCTTGAGAGCGGTATGTTCTATAGCTAGAAGATTTAATGATAGCAGTCATGCATAACACAGGTATTTTTACACAGATTATCTTTTGTGGCTATCCACCCTATGTCGCCATGATTTTTCCCCACTCAGTTAGAGCGATCCCTCTCCTCAGAGGGAGTGCTCATGTATGACTGAAATGAGAATTCACATGCTTTTTTATATATTTTGTTATATCACTTTTTTATAAAAAAAAAATTTGCATTTGTAAGTTGACAAGACTGAGTTTTGGACCGATTGGTCTTATATTATTTCACGGTCGGTT
Source organism: Rana muscosa (assembly GCA_029206835.1). NCBI lineage: Eukaryota > Metazoa > Chordata > Amphibia > Anura > Ranidae > Rana > Rana muscosa. The sequence goes on along the minus strand of CM055124.1, from coordinate 187,782,129 downwards.
GGGAATTTTTTTTTCTTTCCAACCCCAAATGGTTTTCTCATTTTGGTACATGTTTTAGTTTGAACAAAGTTTCATTTAATTCATTTTGTATAAGAAAATTTAAATGTGGTACAGTTTCTTCACTAACCAGTAAACCAGACATGACGAAAATTGAGTCATTTTTGCACAAGGCCTTGTGCATCCTACAGATCTCAAATAGGCTTATAACATATGTATTTTTACACTTCACCTACCTTAAAAATTATCATGTAACACCCCTCCTGTTGCTCCCCCAAAAATATGATACCACACCATGACTATTACAATAATATCACATAATGTACAGGGATTCAATTCCCCAAATAAAAGGAAAAAAGCCTTTTTACAATATAACAGATTAAATGCTAAAATAGTAATGTTACAAGAGACACTATTCATGAAAGACGCCCATCCTACATTTTTCCACAAAACATTCAATCAATCTTTTTACACCACTTCCACTACTAAAACAAAAGGAGTAGCGATATTTTTTCATCACTCATTTCCCATAGAGGTTCAGCAAGTCTACAAGGACCAGGATAGTAGCTTCATTATTGTCAAAGGCACATTATCAGGAAGAGATATTACAATTGCGAACGTATATGCCCCTAATGAGACACAAACCACATTTTTCACACAATTTTTCAATAAATTACAACATTTTCACTCTGCACATATCATTTTAGGCGGAGACTTTAACTCAGTGCCCCAACCAAACCTAGATAGAAGCAAACAAAATCAGAACTCCAAAACATTCTCGAAAACGACCATCTCACACATAAATGACCTACAACTGATAGCGTTAAATATAGGTGCAAGAGATTATACATTTTATTCACACCCACGTGATTCATATTCCCGAATAGACCATATTTTTTGCACCCCAATAATTCTAGCTAATACCCTAAACGCCACAATACACCCTTGCTCTTGGTCATACCATCATTTTGTGACTCTGAGTACTAAATTTATTGGCCTCATCTCCCCCCCCCCCCCCATATTCATGGAGACTGAATGAATCTCTATTAACTGACCCTATTCAACAGCAAGAGATAGCATCTGAAATTAAAGAATATTTCACAAACAATGTAACCCCAGATATCTCCTCTTCCACGCTGTGGATGGCTCATAAAGCTATTATAAGAGGCCACCTCATTAAAAGGGCGGCACAGTGTAACAAGATTAAATGGGAAAAAATTCATTCCCTCACCAAAGAACTCCATAACCTATATAGAGACCACACATACACATGACCCAGACATATTTAAATTGATTACACATAAACGCAACGAATTGGACTCTCTGCTGACCTTTAGAGCAGAAAAAGCTCTGGTCTAAAGCAAAATTCTTTCTATCTAGCAACTCCTACTCCGCAATGTTTGCCCGAAAACTTAATCAGTCAATAAAACCTACCCACATTTATAAGCTTAAAAATAATGCAAATAAATTGATCACACATCCTCAGGAGATACTTTCAATATTTAAAAATTTCTACTCTGATCTTCTTTCAGCACCAAACACACCCATCCCACCTTCTTCACTCTCTTGGTTAAATAACCTTCATTTTCCGAAACTAAACCAAACACAAATAGATGACCTAAATTCACCATGCACTGAAGAGGAACTAGCCAAATAATTAAATTACTCAAAAAGAATTCAGCCCCAGGCCCTGATGGTTTTTCATCTCTATACTATAAGCAATATCAACAACTCCTAATTCCTCACCTAGCGAAATTATATAATAACATTTTAAAAGGCGATCAATTCCCAGAGGAAATGTTACTCGCTAACATGTCCCTCATCCCAAAACCTAACAAGGATCATACATTTTAAAAGAAAATGGGTTGGGACTTTATATGAGACCATGGCTATCCAGCACACAGGTCTCCATCCCTAATTACATGGCAAAGAAAACAGTGGGACTTTGTATGAAACACAACACTAGGGCAAAATGAGTCAGTCGGTATAAAGTAAGCAGATAATTTTATTGACATAATTTTGGGGCATATTGCATAGAATGACATCGATATTAAATCAATAAGTATGATACAATGTAAGATAAAACATGATTTGTGTATCACATTATAGTAAAAATGGTAGTATAATATACAAAGTAACACATGATCAACCTCGATATCGGCAGTAAACCCCAAAACAAGACATGGTAGCATAAAATAAAAAATTGCTGACTCAAGCAATTGAATCCCATGGTGACCATATGGTTGCTGTGATGTGACATCAAATATGAAAGCTCTACGTGTTTCGTGGAGTTGTATCCACTCATCAGGAGCAGTTAATTGGGGACACCTATAATGTATAATAGATAATAATCTTAGTTAATGGTAATTAACTAAGACAGGAAGAGGGGAAACAATAACTGTAATCCTAACACTCTTACCTGTGGGTATGTAATAGAATTGTAAAATTATTAAAAAGAAGGGTATCTGCTAGTGTTCAATTTGGGAATACCCAGGGGGTGAGGAACAGATCCCCTGGGAGCTGAGGCGGTAGAAGTGCGGCGGCAAGGCAATCCAATTAGAATATGAAAGGACGATGCAGCGAGAGATTCCCCTTGTGTGAGCACTGTGGTTGAGTAAGAGCCCAGTAGGGCATCTGTAATAAATAATAATATATTATAATACTGAATAGTAAGACAATAAGCATAAGGGTGGTGTGCTAAATAGGAAAGAAAGAAAAGGTGGTGAAGGTGAAGGATAGTTGTAAGAATACCCAAGTGTAGATAACCTGAAGACCAAGGAGGTGTCAAAACAAACCCACCACAGCAGGATATTATAAAGGTATGAAAAAGAAGAAATAACAGATAAGGTATACGGGGGCCAATAAGGGTGAAAGTAATTACCGTGAAATGGAATATAAATAGCATGTTCCTCACCCCTGGGTATTCCCAAATTGAACACTAGCAGATACCCTTCTTTTTAATAATTTTACAATTCTATTACATACCCACAGGTAAGAGTGTTAGGATTACAGTTATTGTTTCCCCTCTTCCTGTCTTAGTTAATTACCATTAACTAAGATTATTATCTATTATACATTATAGGTGTCCCCAATTAACTGCTCCTGATGAGTGGATACAACTCCACGAAACGCGTAGAGCTTTCATATTTGATGTCACATCACAGCAACCATATGGTCACCATAGGATTCAATTGCTTGAGTCAGCAATTTTTTATTTTATGCTACCATGTCTTGTTTTTGGGTTTACTGCCGATATCGAGGTTGATCATGTGTTACTTTTTATATTATACTACCACTTTTACTATAATGTGATACACAAATCATGTTTTATCTTACATTGTATCATACCTATTGATTTAATATCGATGTCATTCTATGCAATATGCCCCAAAATTATGTCAATAAAATTATCTGCTTACTTTATATTGACTGACTCATTCTGCCCTAGTGTTGTGTTTCATACAAAGTCCCACTGCTTTCTTTGCCAAAGATCATACATTACCCCAAAATTACAGACCGATTTCTGTCATAAATAATGATCTCAAGATTTTTAGTAGACTCCTAGCTAATAGACTTGCCACAATTATCCCTACACTTATCTCTCCATACCAATCCGCATTTATCCCTGGTAGACAGATCACTGACAACATCAGATTAGTCACAAACATTATCCAGGATGCGAATATACACCCTAGATCACTTCCAATGTTGAGCCTAGATATTAACAAAGCATTTGATAGTGTCTCTTGGAAATTTCTAGATATAATACTCAACAAATACGGTTTCGAAGGAGAATTTATACATGCCTTTCACACACTCTATCATAATCCCTCCACTAGAATAAGACTACCAGGCTGCAATTCAGATTTTTTTAGCGTAGGCAGAGTTACAAGACAGGGATGCCCCCTTTCCCCATTATTATTCACACTAGCGATTGAACCATTAGCTACAGCTATCCTACTCCATACAGACATTAAAGGCTATTCAACAAAAAATAACACCTATAAATTGAGTATGTACGCAGACAATATGTTACTATTCCTATCCCAACCTAATACTGCTTTACCTAACCTTTTACACACCCTTAATATATTTGCTTCCCTATCAGGCTTAACAGTCAATGTATCCAAATCATTGGGCATGCCAATAAACATCCCATCCTCTACTCTAGAATCTTTACGCTCCTCTTTCAATTTTTCATGCTCATTGGAATCTCTCCCATACTTAGGCATTCACCTCACCCCTAATTTCAAGGATCTTGCAGCCAAGAACTACATTCCATTAATGCACAAATTAAGATCGACATTAAAAATGTGGAAGTCATTTAAGATATAATTTTTAGGCAGAATCACAGCAATCAAGATGACATTACTCCCCAAGATTTTGTACTTATTTAGGGCACTCCCCATTAGACTTAATAAGGCAATGATCACTAAATTCCAATCTGATATCAATAAATTTGTATGGTCAGACTCTCACCCACGCCTGTCAAGACTAATTCTATATAAATCACAAAGACACGGTGGGTTAGGCCTCCCTGATTTTTGGTTGTACTACCTATCTGCTAGATGGACTCAAATGGCACAGTGGCACATTCCCAATCCAAAGGTCCCATGGGTTGAATTTGAAAGGAACTCCATTTTGCCATTCTCCATCTCAGGTATACTGTGGGGAAACAAAATTTCAAATCACTCCATAAACTCTTTAAATCAAATAGTCTCACAGTCGTACCAATTATGGAAAATGTATAACCAAAAATGTAATCTAACATCTAAATCTCCCCCACATGCATCCTTTATAGGAGATCCAAAATTTCACCAGATAGCACGATTCCGCGGACTTCACTTGGTGGATAATTAATAATTTGACTTCCCTTTTCAATTTCATAGAAGGCACACATTTCATTTCTTTCTCCTCCCTACAATCTAAACACCAAATTCCTAGTACAGAATATAATACATTTCTCCAGTGTGAGGGGGTTAACTCGGTAGCGGGTGTGTGTGACCCCCTGGTTGGGCTCCCCACACAAAAACAGGGCCAGCAGACGGAGGTTGTGGTTTTCAAAATCAAAAGGTGCGGTTTATTTCTCTATGTACAGTGACAAAAACACAGCAAAGCCAAAAAGAAACATAAACAAAATAAATCCTGGTCAGCTTGACCTCTGACTAAACATGCAGGTTTCCTAACTAACAACTGGGATCAGCCTGGTGCTGTCCTAGTCCCTAAGTCCCTGGTTTAGTCAATGTCCAAACAAATAGCCACACAGGCTTTTTCTCACCGCACAGGGGTTCACTCTCCCTAGACAGTCCACACAGGTCTGGTTCCAGGCATGAGCAAACACCTAATGAATCTGGGAGTTTATGTAGAGGCCTTAAACGAACTGACAGGCTTCAGCTGGTCTCATCAACTCCCTGCCTGCACGACGCCCAGCCCTCTCCCTAGTTGTATAAGTCGGCATAAAGCCTGAATCTGGGAGAAATATATCTACCCCCCTGGATGCAACCAGGTGACTTTACCTTCCTGCTGTCACATACCCCCCCCTTGTTTTAACCTTGGGGTTGGAACACCAGCAATCAGGCATTCATGTACTCGAGACAAAGCATCCACATTCCCCATTTGAACGCCAGGGCGATGCTTTACTGTGAAGTTGAATTCCTGTAGGGCCAGGAACCACCTATTCACTCTTCTATTTGTCTCCTTGTTTTGAGCCATCCACTTTAACGGAGCGTGATCCGTAACCATGTCAAAGTGCCTACCTAGCAGATAGTACCGAAGGGAATCTAGAGCCCACTTCACCGCTAAACACTCCTTTTCAACCGTGGCGTAATTTACCTTAATGGGACTTCAACTTCCTGCTGAGGTAAATGACTGGGTGCTCTTCCCCGTTCCAGACCTGGGACAATACTGCTCCTAACCCCACATCTGACGCATCACTTTGTACGACAAAGTCTTTAGAGAAGTCGGGTGAGTACAACACTGGCTGGCTACATAAGGCTTGTTTCAAGAATTGGAATGCTGCCTCAGCCTCGGGGGTCCATTTAATCATGACCGACCCTTTCCCTTTCGTCAGGTTGGTTAGGGGCACAGCCTTAGAAGCAAAGTGGGGAATGAAGCGCCGATAATAACCCGCGATTCCCAGAAAGGCCCGTACCTGCTTCTTGCTGTTGGGACGTGGCCAACTCTGGATGGCCTCGACTTTGTTGAGTTGGGGTTTTATCACTCCCCTGCCAATGGTGTACCCAAGATATTTGGCCTCCTCCTGCCCAATGGTACACTTCTTGGGGTTAGCCGTAAACCCCGCTTCCCGGATAGAGTCTAGGACTGCTTGCACTTTTGGCAGATGTGAGGCCCAATCTGTGCTATGGACAATTACGTCATCCAGGTAAGCCGCAGCATACTTCCGATGGGGCCTCAGTATCTGGTCCATTTTCCGCTGGAATGTGGCCGGCGCATTCTGTAACCCGAACGGCATTCTCTTATATTGGAACGCCCCGTCTGGGGTTACAAATGCGGTTTTCTCTTTGGCCGACTTGGCCAGGGGAATTTGCCAATACCCTTTTGTGAGGTCAAGAGTCGTCATGTATCGGGCTGTTCCCAGCCGGTCGATCAACTCATCTATACGTGGCATGGGGTAGGTGTCAAATTTTGTAACTTTGTTCAACTGACGAAAATCGTTACAAAATCGCCAGCTCCCATCCGGTTTAGGCACCAACACAATGGGACTAGACCAATCACTTTGGGACTCCTCTATCACCCCTAAGTTCAGCATTTTCTGTACTTCCTCCCGTATTGCCTCCCGTCGGGCCTCTGGGATCCGATAGGGTTTTAACTTCACCCTTTCACCGGGCGGGGTAATAATATCATGCTCTACCCCAGATGTTTGTCCCGGCAGCTCAGAGAACACCTCCTTGTTGCGAAGCACAAACTCCTTAACCTCCTGTTGTTGGGGTTGTGACAAGGTGGCTGCTATTCCAACCTCCGGAATCACGCAACCAGTTTGAGCTGGTGACCAAGTTTCTGCGACTAGGGACTCTCTATCCCTCCAGGCTTTCAACAGATTAACGTGATATATCTGTTCGGGCTTTCGCCTTCCTGGTTGTCTGACCTTGTAATTCACTTCGCTCACTTTTTCCATTATCTCGTAGGGGCCTTGCCATTTGGCAAGGAATTTACTTTCAACCGTAGGGACAAGTACCAATATCCTATCCCCCGGGGAAAAGGTACGGGTCTTGGCTCCACGGTTGTACACTCTCTGCTGTGCCAACTGCGCTTGGGCCAAATGTTCCTTCACGATGGGCATTACCTGTGCAATTCGATCTTGCATCAGGGCGACATGCTCAATCACACTCCTGTGGGGAGAACTCTCACTTTCCCAAGTTTCCTTGGCAATATCCAACAGCCCTCTTGGGTGTCTCCCATACAGTAACTCAAAGGGGGAGAATCCCGTAGAGGATTGGGGCACCTCCCTAATAGCAAACATCAAATAAGGAAGTAGACAGTCCCAATCCCTTCCATCTCTATCCACCACTTTCTTCAACATTTGTTTTAGGGTTTTGTTGAATCTTTCAACCAGCCCATCGGTTTGGGGGTGATACACAGATGTACGCAATTGCGTCACTTTGAACAATTTACACAGCTCTTTCATAACCCGGGACATAAAGGGTGTACCTTGGTCCGTAAGCAGTTCTTTACAAATACCCACCCGGCTAAAAACAAGAGATAGCTCTTTGGCTATGGTTTTGGCCGAGGTATTTCTGAGAGGGATCGCTTCTGGATAACGGGTGGCATAGTCCATTATAACCAATATGTACTGGTGCCCCCTAGCGGACTTGATTATAGGACCTACCAAATCCATTGCGATTCTCTCAAACGGGACCTCAATGATGGGTAGAGGGACCAGCGGGCTACGGAAATGTGGCATCGGGGCCGACCTCTGACACACAGGGCAGGAGGAACAATAATTTTCTATGTCCTTCATCACCCCAGGCCAATAGAATCTCTGTAATACCCTCTCTCGGGTTTTCTCTGTCCCCAGATGACCTCCAAGAATGTGCCCATGGGCCAACTCCAACACCAACTTCCTGTAAGGTTTGGGCACCACAAGCTGCTCAACGGTTTCTTCTGCCCTTTTTGCCACCCGATACAGTAGGTCCTTCTCTACGCTGAAGTATGGGTAAGTGCAGGTATTATCTGGGTTCACTAACTCGCCATCTATTTCCACTACGTTTTCCCGTGCCTTTATTAGGGCGGGGTCTTTTAACTGTTCTGTGGCAAAATTTTCCCTGTGAACCTCCAGATCAGAAAACTCCACAGACGGTAGGTTTTCGTCTGAGGAGGTGGGCTCCTCTCCAGTTTCTTGAGTCTCCCCTGCCAATACTGACAAGGGAAATTCTGGAGAGTCCTCACCACTCTCAGAGGAGTTCTGGCTATCACATTCCTGGTACATAGGGGCACCAGTGGGGGGCTCAGGATCATCCCACAGTTCCCAGAACTTCGGAAAATCCCTTCCCACAATGGCACCATGCGGTAATTGAGATACTAACCCCACTGGATGAGAGAGGGTACCTTTGGGGGTCTCGAAACACACTGTAGTCACTGGATACTCTCGGGTGTCCCCATGCACACAAATAACAGCTACCTTGCTATTCCCAGAGACCTCTGTTTTAACTAATTCAGCCTTTATCAGGGTCACAAGGCTACCTGAATCCAGTAATACCACAACATTTCTACCATTAATACACATTTTGCATAAATGTTTCTCAGTTCCCCGAATGGCAGTGCATGCGACTGTCGCACACAGCGACTGACGTCGGTCCGTCAGAAAGTCACATTGCATGGGTTCCTCCACAACCGGGCAATTTGCTGCAATATGTCCCGCTTGCCGGCAGCGGTAGCAAACAATCCATTTGGCTGCCTCTTGAGCCCCTGACTTCCCAGGCTGTTCTCGCCAACCTTTGGGTAGAGCTCCCACCCTCTCACTCTCTCCACCCTCACCCCTTGGAATCCTCTTATCCGCCCCTGGGGATGATCTGGTCTTAGGGTGGAAAGTCCGAGAGTCTCTGGAAGAGGCCGTCAGGTTCTCTGTAGCCAAGTATTTCTCTACACGATCCACAAGACCACCGGCCGTCTCTGGGTCTCCATGGCTTACCCACTTTTGGATGGCAGTAGGAAGAGCTCTCAAAAACCGATCCATTACAACACGTTCCACAATCTCTGGTGCGGACAAAGTCTCTGGCTGTAGCCACTTCCTGCTCAGGTGAATGAGATCATAGATTTGAGACCTGGGGGGTTTTCCAAGCTGGAAAGTCCAGTTATGCACACGCTGAGCCCGGACAGCCAGGGTGACACCCAGCCTTGCCAATATTTCAGCTTTTAGCATCACATAGTCTTTTGCTTGGTCAGGCTCTAGGTCATAGTAAGCCTTCTGCGATTCACCAGTTAACAGAGGAGCCACCAGTCCAGCCCACTGCTCCTCAGGCCACTTTTCTCTTTCAGCAGTCCTTTCAAATGTGGTCAAAAATACCTCTGGATCATCCTCTCCAGTCATTTTTGTCAATAAACGACTCACCCCAAAGGACGCGGTATTAGTGGGACGGCTTTCCTCACTGGTCTGCGGACGTTGCTGCATTACTGCTTCCATTTGTTGTAGTCTCTGCTCTTGCTTCTGTAACAGGTCTATGAAGCGGGCCTCAGATTGCTGCTGGGCTTGTTGCTGAGCTTCCAGACTCTGTTGGTGAGCTTGCTGCTGGGCTGCAAGGCTCCTTTGCAAACCTGCATTTGTCTGCTGTTGATTGGCATTTGCTAGAGCCAGCTGTTTCAGTATCTCCTCCATGCTGGCTTAAAAAAACTGCCACTGGTTCTCCACCAACTGTGAGGGGGTTAACTCGGTAGCGGGTGTGTGTGACCCCCTGGTTGGGCTCCCCACACAAAAACAGGGCCAGCAGACGGAGGTTGTGGTTTTCAAAATCAAAAGGTGCGGTTTATTTCTCTATGTACAGTGACAAAAACACAGCAAAGCCAAAAAGAAACATAAACAAAATAAATCCTGGTCAGCTTGACCTCTGACTAAACATGCAGGTTTCCTAACTTACAACTGGGATCAGCCTGGTGCTGTCCTAGTCCCTAAGTCCCTGGTTTAGTCAATGTCCAAACAAATAGCCACACAGGCTTTTTCTCACCGCACAGGGGTTCACTCTCCCTAGACAGTCCACACAGGTCTGGTTCCAGGCATGAGCAAACACCTAATGAATCTGGGAGTTTATGTAGAGGCCTTAAACGAACTGACAGGCTTCAGCTGGTCTCATCAACTCCCTGCCTGCACGACGCCCAGCCCTCTCCCTAGTTGTATAAGTCGGCATAAAGCCTGAATCTGGGAGAAATATATCTACCCCCCTGGATGCAACCAGGTGACTTTACCTTCCTGCTGTCACACCAGATTAGACAATTCTTCAACACACACTTCCAAACTGCTAACACACAGCCTCCCTCCTTTTTTGAGAACCTTTGTCTTAAATCACCAAGAAAGTGTGGTTTTATCTCTGAGACATACTCTAATCTAATTAACACCACAGACACAAAAACGCAACAAATGTCATAATGCCTGTCTTCATTTTCTGTATTAAACAAAATACGTTACTGTTACATATGTATGTTATATTGTCCATATATACAAGATGACTTTCTGTACCTTTCATTGTACTTATGTCAAGTCGGTTTTTGTACCACCTTCTGTACTTAATAAAAAAAGGTTTGTAAACAAAAAAAGAAATGTAATTTTATGCAGGGACAGTACTAAACACGGGAAACACGTGCCACTTCACAGGCATACTTTAGATGCCCCCCAGGTACGATATTTAAAGGAATATTTCACTTTTTTTTTCACTTTAAGCATCATTAAAATCACTGCTCCCGAAAAAACTGCAGTTTTTAAAAACTTTTTTGTGCATTGATACAAGTCCCCTGGGGCAGGACCCGGGTCCCCAAACCCTTTTAGGACAATAACTTGCATATTAGCCTTTATAATTAGCAGTTTTGATTTAGAATGTTCGAGTCCATTGTATTTAATAGGGTTCTAAAGTTCGCGCAAACTTTCGGTCCGTTCGCAGGTTCTGGTGCGAACCGAACCGGGGGGTGTTCGACTCATCCCTAGTTAATATGCAAGTTATTGTCAAAAAAAGTGTTTGGGGACCTGGGTCCTGCCCCAGGGGACATGTATCAATGCTAAAAAAAAGTTTTAAAACTGCAGTTTTTCGGGAGCAGTGATTTTAATAATGCTTAAAGTGAAACAATAAAAGTGAAATATTACTTTAAATTTCGTACCTGAGGGGTGTCTATAGTATGCCTGTAAAGTAGTGCATGTTTCCCATGTTTATAACAGTCTCTGCACAAAATGAAATTTCGAAAGGAAAAAAAGTCATTTTGTGCAGGGACAGTTCTAAACATGGGAAACACATGCCACTTTACAGGCATATATACACACCCCCCAGGTACGAAATTTAAAGGATTATTTCACTTTTATTATTTCACTTTAAGCATTATTAAAATGAATGCTCTTAAAAAAACTGCAGTTTTTAAAACTTTTTTTGCATTGATACATGTCCCCTGGGGCAGGACCCAGGTTCCAAAACACTTTTTATGACAATAACTTGCATATTAACCTTTAAAATTAGCACTTTTGATTTCTCCCATAGACTTTTAAAGGGTGTTCCGCGGCCTTTCGAATTTGCCGCAAACACCCCAAATTGTCCACCGTTCAGCGAACGGTCGAACAACCAATGTTCGAGTCGAACTCATGTTCGGCTCCAACAGATAGCCCATCCCTAGTGCTGTGTTACAGAGAGGCCCCAGCCTGGGTCCTGAATCCTCCTGCTATCCTGCTGGAAGGTACATACAAGTAAAATGGAACAGAAAGGTTATTGTCTGGATTGAAGCTCCAGGGGTAGAGACTTCACTGCTGAAGACTTTCCTGGAGAACCGGAAGGAAGCTATTGCTGGTGGACATTGCAGGAAAATTAAGGTCACTAATCCAAGAAGCAAGTGTGCTGAATTGAAGCTTCTTTACAATCGTAATAGTGCAGTACAAACTGAACTATTATTTGTTGCATCCAAAAAAAGCTGGTTTCTGTGCGCCCAACAATAGTTTATCTAGTTTTACTTCCCTCAGCCAGAACACTGAAGATGAGTCGTGGATGGGTCTTCCAGCATGACAATGACTCAAAGCATACCATTAAGGCGGGGGGCGCATGCGCGACATCCACGGGACCGGCCGCATAACTGAGTAGCTCCGCACTACTCCGACCATTTAGCCTGCTTCCCGGGGCCATAAACTCATAATTTTCGCCACAACTACTCTCCACAACCCCCGGACCGAGTTGTGCATGCCTTCGAAACAAAAGAAGAGCACCAAGACCGCGCAGAGGTCCCTAACCACCTACCTGCTAAGGAACCAGGAACGCTACAGCATGTCCCAAGATGGCGCCGGCGGCCCTGCTTCTCCCTCACTGCAGGCCTCACAAGATTCGCAGGATACCGCTGCTTCTGCACTGGACTCTGCACAAGAATGTGAGTACCTTCCTCCCCTGACCAAAGCGGACCTAGACAGGAGCTTGGAATCTATTTATAGCAAGATTGCCACCAAATTCCAAACGGAGCTACACAAAAGCACCAATACCCTAACACAGGAGATCTCGGCCCTGGGCACCCGCACGGACCGCTTAGAGACCATGCATGACGAACTTAATATTGCACATAACGATCTCTCGAGAGAATTCGATACCCTCAATGCCACGGTCACTCAACTGCAAACCCAAGTTGAAGACCTCGACAATCGAAATCGTAGGCACAATCTTCGGATCAGGGGTGTCCCTGAAACCACCACGGATCTTATCCCTGCCATACATAAGCTGTTCCATTCCCTCCTACCAGACCGTGAGGTGGAAGCGTTCACATGTGACCGCATTCACAGGGCTCTGCGCCCCAAGCCTCCTCCGGACACACCCCCCAGGGACATTGTCCTGTGTTTGAAGGACTTTCTTATTAAGGAGGAGATTCTCAGGGCCGCCCGCAATTCCCGTTCCATCTCCCTGGGCGGCTCCCCTATTCAAATCTACCCGGACATCTCCCCAGCTACCCTGGATAGGCGCCGCAATATGAAGGAGGTCACCACAGTGCTGGCAAAAGCGCACATTCGCTATAGATGGGGCTTCCCCTTCAAGCTTACCATTCCACATAATGGTACAACTTATACTGCCACCACTCTATTGGAAGGACAAGAAATACTCGTTAAACTAGGCCTCCTGGAGGCTGAAGCCCTTCCTCGCCAACCCTCTACTCCTAGACCAAAACCCATCTGGAACACCCCCTCTCCTAGACGGGACCGCAGGCGTCACAGACAGGATGCTGGCCATAACGCCTTTCAAAACTAACTAATCCTTTGCCAGTTTTGTGAATTCTCCTTACTACTCTTCTTGATCTTGAACTTCTGAGCATCTTTGGCATTTTCTGGTATCTGTGCGCCATCTACTGTCCAATTTTGGAACTACCGATTCACTGATGGCTCCACATTTCTCTTCGTCCTGTCTCAGCAAGCAAGGTTTCAACCCAGCAGGATTGACCCATACATCTCAGACTATCTGGGTCCTCTACCAGTCCGACACCCTGCACTCCTTGTTTTTTTTTTTTTTTTTCCTCTGGCAAGTTATATAACCTAGCTACGCTTTAACAATTCCCCGCCCCCCCCCTTTTTTTTTTTTTTGACGCTGCTCTTGGGACTTCCTTACTCTTTCTCCTACAAGATGATGGTCCCCAGATCATTTGATGGTCTAATATATCAGACCGGCACACTCTGGCATGCACAAACAATTTTTCTTTTTTTAATTTGCTGCAGGCTAGTTCGGTTGATGTCGATGCCGTGCTGCCCCACTCCTCTCATATCCCGACCTCTTTTGGAGCTCTGGATATGACCTGGGGAGTTAAGGGAGCTTTTGCCCCTTACAAGGTTTGCCTCACTGTTTCAGGCTTCTGCTACTTGCAACCTGACCCACTGTTTGTCCAGCGCATTTTTGCACTGCTGGCACTACTTTTAGACGCTTTTTTTGTTCTATCATTTGTTTTTGTTTTTTAATTTAGGTTGTTGAAGCACTTCAGATGTATTTCCTATTGCTATGTACTTGAAGCGGTCTATTACTCTCAGCTCTCCCAGACTGACGTTCCCCTAGTGACGGAGAAGTTTGACACGGTACTCCCAGGGTCCTTAGACCCCCCAGGTGAGCCTATAACACCCCTACATACATAAATGGTGATTACATGCATTACACATAACGTCCAGGGCTTCAATTCTCCCCACAAGCGGAAAAAAGCATTCACATCCTATAAAAAACTAGGGGCACAAATCCTATTATTGCAGGAGACCCACTTTGCGGCTGACAGACACCCAATTTTTTTTTATGGCTCATATAAACAAGCCTTTTACACTTTATACGACTCTAAATGTAGAGGGGTGGACATTTTCCTTCACAATTCATTCCCCATGGAAGTTCAACAGGTCTATAAGGATCCTTATAGTAGGTTCCTTATTGTTAAGGGTCTAGTTGCAGGACGCAAACTCACGATTGCTAACGTCTATGCCCCTAATGTCGCACAGGCCACTTTCTTTTCCGCCTTCTTTAGGACGCTTGAGAAATACTCCTCGACTCACATGTTTGTTGGGGGAGATTTCAACCTAGTAGCACACCCACAATTAGACAGAAGCACCTCCTCCCAACTAAATTCAGCATTTCCTAAATCCCTGACCAGAACTCTGCAGGCTCTCCAATTATCTGATGCTTGGAGAGCGCACAACACAGGTGCAAAGGACTTCACCTTTTACTCCCATCCCCATAATTCCTTTGCCAGATTGGACTATATTTTCTGCACACCCATCATTCTTGCCAACTCCACACAGTCTGTGATCCATCTCTGCCCCTGGTCCGACCATGATATGGTCTCCATGTCGACCTCCCTCATAGGCCTATCTGATACGCCCTATACATGGAGACTTAATGACTCCCTCTTAACTGACCCTATCATACGCCAGGAAGTATCCAACACTATTCAGGAATACTTCACGATCAATGCCACCCCAGACATATCCCCTGGCACTCTGTGGATGGCTCATAAGGCAGTGTTACGAGGCCACCTTATTAGCATTGCATCACGGAAAAACAAGGAAAGATGGCAGCAAATCTTCACACTGACCACAGAACTGGACCGCCTTCATAAATCCCAAATAGGTAACCCGTCGATTGCCAACGCACGCCTGGTGGCGCAAAAAAGATTAGAACTGGATACTCTGTTATCTGCTAAGACGGAAAAAGCACTAAGGTGGTCCAAAGCCAACTTTCTCCTTCACAGCAACACAGCATCTGCCATGTTTGCTCGTAAATTAAACCACACACTACGACCTCCCCACGTGTACAAACTCCGCAATTCCTCAGGCAAAATAGTCTCCCACCCTAAAGAAGTCCTGGGCGTCTTTGAAGACTTTTATTCCAGACTTCTTTCTCACCCACCTCCGTATCCTGCTCAACCCTCCCTAGACTGGCTAGCCTCCCTTCCCCTTCCCACTTTGTCCAACTTACAAATTGAATCCCTTAACGCCCCCTTCACAGAAGAAGAACTGCTGGGCGTTGTCAAATCCCTGAAACGCTCTGTAGCCCCAGGCCCAGATGGTTTCACTGCTAGCTATTATAAACATTATGCCCCTATATTACTCCCACGCCTCACTAGCATGTTAAACAAAATTCTCACAGGAGAACATTTCCCTTCTGAAATGACCTTAGCTAACATGTCTCTCCTACCTAAACCTCTTAAAGCGGGGGTTCCACGGCCAAACTTTTTTTTTTTTTCTTCAGCATTCACTGGGGTATATGAATAGGAAGGTACACTCACTACTTTGGTCGCTGTATATAACCGTGGTCCGTTTTATCGGCAAAGAAGGACTTATAAAATCTGTTTGAGGGAGTTTCCATTTTGCTTGTGGGCATTGTGAAGCCCACAAGCAATCACTTCCTGGAAGCGGTGAAATCTCTCGAGATTTCGCGTCACGGTGTCTTGTCACATTCGGCTCCCCATCACAGATTGTCCAGGAAGTGACGTTTCGTCGCCGCCATCTTGCTACACCCCACACTCCTGCACAGTAATGATAGAGTGAGCAGGGGGCAAGCGGACATCTTGTTACACCCAACGGAGTTTTAGATTTCACAGTTATTTTCAACACAAAACGGATTTGCAAATATTGTATTTAAGCATATAAGCTCCGTTTTATGTTTAAAATAACTGTGAAATCTGAAACTTCCTGTTGGTGTAACAAGATGTCCGCTTGCCCCCTGCTCACTCTATCATTACTGTGCAGGAGTGTGGGGTGTAGCAAGATGGCGGCGACGAAACGTCACTTCCAGGACAATCTGTGATGGAGAGCTGAATGTGACAAGACAAGTCCCACATCGCATTGCGGCGCCGGGGAAAAGATAAGATACGCCTACTCCCGCGGGAGGGGAATCCCGGAAGTCACAGTTTAGATGGCTATATTAAGGTATTTATTTAAAAAAAAAAAAAAAATGTTGTGGCAATTCAGTATGTGTGCTGTGCAATGATTGTTTTAGAATAATGTTGTCAGTTTGGGTGAACCTCCGCTTTAAGGACCACTCCCTCCCCCAAAATTATAGACCGATTTCGGTCATCAACAATGACCTTAAAATCTTTAGTCGTGCCCTAGCAGACAGACAAGCCGCCGTTATTGAAACACTGACCTCCCCTGACCAATCTGGTTTCATCCCCAATAGACTCATCACGGACAATATTCATTTGACACTTAATGTACTCCAGGATGCTAATATACGTAAACAACAAGTCCTCCTCCTCAGCTTAGACATTAATAAAGTGTTTGACAGCGTACTATGGCCGTATTTACTTGCAGTGCTTCAGAGACTTGGCTTCCGGGATGAATTTTTGTTGGGTGTACAGGCCCTATACCATCACCCTCAAACCAGAATCAAGATTCCAGGCTGCAGCTCTGGGTTTTTCACACTGGGCAGGGGCACCCGTCAGGGATGTCCCCTATCACCCCTATTATTCGCCCTGGCCCTGGAACCCCTTGCCACCGCAATTAAACAACACCCTGACATATCCGGATACCCAATGGCTTCCACCATGTCTCATCTCTGCATGTATGCAGATGATGTCATGCTTTTTCTAACCCAACCCCATATCTCCCTGCCCAATCTATTTACCCTGTTGTCCCGATTCGCCTCTATTTCTGGACTCGCAGTTAATATGTCCAAGTCCACTGCACTCCCAATCAACATTCCCCCTGCTCAGTGTGAGACCCTCCAGAGCTCTTTCCCCCTGCAATGGTCTACTGATAAAATACCCTATTTGGGCATCTATATCACACCACATTGGTCCTCCATTTTCGCTGCGAATTATCCAGCATGTGTGTCCCGTCTCCGCAATTTGCTCAAACTATGGAGCACCTACCATATCTCGTTTCTCGGGAGAGTCACGGCGATCAAAATGACCCTCCTACCCAAACTTCTATTTCTATTCAGAGCCCTACCATTCCTGATCCCCAAAGCTTTTATAGATAAACTACAACAAGATATCCACAAATTTATCTGGCAAAACAAACGACCTAGGTTCTCTAAACATGTCTTGTTCAACCCACAAGCACATGGGGGACTAGGCCTACCAAACCTTTGGCTCTATTTCCTTGCAGCTCACTTCTCCCAGATGGCACAATGGAACATCCCTAACTCTAAAGTACCCTGGGTAGAATTTGAATCACATTCCATCGCTCCATATAGGCTCTCTGCTATACTTTGGTCCCCCTCTAAATTGGGTCATAAAATTATCTCCCTTAACTCCCTAGTAGCTCACTCTCTTATCCTATGGTACAGATACAAACATAAACTAGACTTAGCGTCCCATGCACCCCGAGGCTCCTCCTTTGTAGGAGAACCCTTATTTACCTTAGCCTTTGATAACCCTGAGGGTTTCTCCTGGTGGATCTCTAACTCTATGGTCACATTAGCTGACCTGCAGATTGGTGACTCCTTTGCTTCATTTGACCTGTTACGTACGCATAAACAAATCCCACTAAGAGAACACTTCCGTTATTTGCAAATCAGACACTTTTATCTCTCCCACTTTGCCCTCTCCCCATCATCCCCTTCTACCATGTTTGAACAGATCTGCCGTGACTCCCCCAGAGGAAAAGGGCTTATCTCTATCCTCTACAAATCAGCTCTAACTGCATCATTTCCCGGGGCGGTCCCGTATAAACGTAAATGGGAGGCTGATTGCAACAAACTCTTTGACTCGGACGACTGGGACACAATGTTGACTAACCTACGCAAAGCGTCTAAATCCCTAGCTGTCAGAGAAACAGCATATAAAGTACTGACCAGATGGTACTATACCCCATCCAGACTTCACTCTATCTTCCCAGGAGCCTCTGACCTCTGCTTCAGAGGCTGTCGCCTTCCTGGGACCTTTATGCATATATTTTGGGACTGTGATCGACTTTCCCCCATTTGGAACACAGTGATGGCTATAGCATCGGCACTATCAGGTGCTCCAGTACATCTTACATCTTCTATGTGCCTCCTTGATGCATCTATCCCAGGTACGCTTCATTCTGAAGAAGGCCTTATCCACACAGTTTGCTTGGCCACTCTGTGGGCCATTGCCCTACATTGGAAGTCCCCTACTGTCCCTATCTCCTCCGTCCTCCATAGGATGGATTCTATTATGATAATGGAAAGGATTCTATATACTCTAAATGACAGGATGCCCTTTTTTGACCAAAGGTGGAATCCGTGGAACTCGCATAGACATATTCTATTGCCACAGTCTTAGCCGCCGACACAGACTCCCTAGCAGCTTTAGACCATGGGACGCTGCTACACCCCCTCGCTGTCATACCTCATATGTAAGACTATGTTACCTGTAGATTCTCTGTAATCCGCTATGGCTTCTCTCAGATGCTTCAAAGTAAATTTTTTATTTTTGTTTTGTTTCTTTCTGTCTCCTTTTTTGTCACTGCGTTGACATTTTTAATTACATTTCAACCTGTACTATATGATACGCATAACTTCATGTGTTTGTATTACTTTATTGTTTTTTCTCAATAAAAAATGTTTGTAATAAAAAAAAAACATACCATTAAGGCAACAAGGTAGTGGCTCAAGAAGAAGCACATTAAGGTCATGGAGTGGCCTAGTCAGTCTCCAGACGTTAATCCTATAGAAAATTTATGGAGGGAACTAAAACTTGGAGTTGCCAAGAGACAGCCAAGAAACCTTAAGGATTTAAACCATATCCTTTGTGTCATATATAAATCTTCTATATGTACGAGGATACAAGAAACCAACTTTAAAATCCTGACAAGGTGGTACCATACACCATCTCAGTTACATAGATTCTTTCCTGGGACTACAGATCATTGCTGGAGATGCCAGGGGGTGCCGGGGACGATTTTGCATAATTTTTTGGTCATGCCCCAAACTCAAACAATTTTGGACGAAGGTTCGAAAAATTACTAAATAAATTACGGACTGTCTGATGCCAGATGATCCAGCCTTTTTAGTAACCACTGCAGAACAGATATGCCCAAATATACACTGTGATTTTAGTAATAAACTTACCATTGATAAAAGTTTTCCATTCAGGTATCACCAGCTTTTGCTATCCCAGGCAGAGCGCATTTGGTATCACTCCGCCTGTGACAGGAGTCGGTGCTATACAGGAAGCATTGGCTTATGTGTCTCTGCTCTGCAGGCGCTTGCTTTCTCTACCGTCGGCTTCCTTCATAACACTGATGCTCTGGGATGGCGGGTCGGCAACTTGCAATCAGGGCTTGCCAACCCGCCATTCCAGAGCAGGATTTTGCGGGCCATATCAGAGGGCTCAGCGGGCCACATATGGCCCCCGGCCACTGGTTGGGCACCCCTGCTCTAAAACCTGGACTTTATGGAATATGTTTGTCTTCTCTGAAGAGGAACAAGCACTCTTTGAGTATGATTCTGACGACTAAACCCTGCCCCTCCCCGCTGAACCCCATTCCCCTCTCCTACCCTCTACACTTTTTTTTCCTCTCTCTTTTCTCTTCTCTCTCTTTTTTGTTGCAGACTCTAAAAATGGAAAATCGCTATAGACAATTCCTGATGTTTACCATGTTTTTTTGGAGGTTTTTTACACACTGGAATCTCGGCACCCTAGAGCGGATGGACCGACAGAGTGTTATGTCGCGTACACACGATCGTTTTTCATGACGTTAAAAATGTAATTTTTAAAAATGGGCATTAAATACGATCGTGTGTAGGCTCCAGAGCATTTTTAACGACGTGAAAAATGGGCTAAAAAAATTGGAACCTGCTCAATTTTTTCACGTCGTTTTTCACGTCGTTTTTTTTAACGTCGTAAAAAACGGTAGTGTGTATGCTTTTACGACGGGAAAAAAAACACGCATGCTCAGAATCAAGTATGAGACGGGAGCGCTCGTTCTGGTAAAACTAGCGTTTGTAATGGAGATAGCACATTCGTCACGCTGTAACAGACTGAAAAGCACGAGGCTGAAAAGCGTGAATCGTCGCTCAACAAACTTTACTAACATGAAGGGTGGTGCCATCCGAACGGAACTTCCCCTTTAGGCCCTTTTCACACTGGGGCGGGGAGGTATAGTGGCGCTATTTTCAGCGCTGCTATACCTTAATTTTTACCGCGGTATTCGGACGCTAGCGGGGTGATTTTAACCCCCGATAGCGGCCGAAAAAGGGTTAATACCGCCCGCAATGCGCCTCTGCAGAGGCGCATTGCGGGTGGTATTACCGCGGTTTCCCATTGCTTTCAATGGGAAACCACGGTAAAGGAGCGGTGAACACACCGCTCCTTCACCGCTGTAAAGATGCGGCTAGCAGGACTTTTGGAGTGGTCCTGCTAGCGCACCGCTTCAGTGTGAAAGACTACAGGGCACGATTTTTTCAGGCGGTATAGCAGCGCTATTTTTAGCACTAAACTGCCTGAAAAACGTGTCAGTGTGAAAGGGGCCTTATAATTCCGTCGTACGTGTTGTACGTCACTGCGCTTTGCTCGAGCGTTTTTTTTAATGAACGTGTGTATGCAAGGCAGGCTTGAGAGGAAACATGAAAAATCACGTCGAGAAAAACGTTGTTTTTTAAAATGACATTAAAAACGATTGTGTGTACACGGCATTAAATTTTAATCTTGTATTGACACGTACTGTACAGAGAATATCTTTGGTTATGTTTGACTATGTATCTAGCATGAAGTTATTTTGTATCCTACTATACATCCTTTCTTATTGCAATTTGGATGCCATGGAATTTGTCTCTTGCTTGAATAAAAGATTTGAAAAAAAAAAAACATCTTAAGGATTTAGAGATTTGTAAAGAAGAGTGGACCAAAATCCCTTCTGAGAGGTGTACAAACCTGGTCACCAACTTCAAGAAATGTCTTACCTCTGTGCTTGCCAACAAGGGTTTCTCCACAAAGTACTGAGGTCATGTTTTGCTTATGGATCAAATACTTATTTTACGCACTGAACTGCAAATAAATTTATAGCATTTGTTTTATGTGGGTTTTTTTCTGGATTTTTGGTTGATATTCTGTCTCTATCATTTAAAATACACATATGATAAAAATTATAGACCCTTCATTTCTTTGTAAGGGTACAAACTTACAAAATCTGCAGGAGATCACTATTATTCAAACATTACCCATCCAGGTCGCCCGTCTCTTCTTCTGCTCTGCACGTATCGATTTACCCCAATATCTCCGGCCTCACGCCCTGGCTCGACTAAGCTGCAACATCTTAGTCAACACAAAGTTAAAGGTGGTGCAGGCTTGCCCCATATTGAACGTTATCATACTGTAGCAGTACTGTGTAGCATCTTAGACTGGTTCTATCATGAACAATCCAAACAAGGGGTTGGACTTGAATGATACAACACCATTACCATTATTTTCAATCCCATAAACCCACCCAACCAACTGCCCTCTTTTATCAGCACTACCACCCCTAATAACATCACTTCTCCATATTTGATATTCCCCAATTAAAAAATATAATATCTCCTCCTATCCCAGCCCCATGGCCTTGATCAACAGAAACCCAGAATTTTCACCAGGGAAGTGATCCAAACCTATCCTGCAATGGCAGGACTCAAAACCCTATCCCTTAGGACAAGCAATTGGCCCTAATGTAATTAAAGCCCTGTGAGAGATCACAACTTGTTCTTTACCACACCAGGGTCAGTGGCTTCATTATTTCCAACATAAAAAAAAAATTTATGTGCACAATGCGACAGGACAGCTCCATAGGGACTTGATGTTAAAATATATGATGCGCTTACACCAACCTGTTGTTTGTGCACAGTGAACTAATTTAACGTGCTTAATACAATGTGCTATAAACACAATATGTTCAGTGCTAATATAATCAACTTAAACAGTGATAATATGCAGTGCTTATAAAGAAAAACAGCATAAATGGATTCCAATGTGGTGGACACGACAGTCCTGCTCACAACTCCTTGCCTCCACTATGCGAACTGTAATCTCAGATGATTCAGCCAAGGAATCACAAAACACTGCTGAACAATTCACACTGAACTCATAATAAAAAGGTCCGCCAGTCTCCCTGGCCACCCGTGGCGAGATCGCTTCAAAACAAGGCTCCCCTTCTCTAGATTACTCTGGGTTCCAAAGATGTCATCATATAAGGGATACAAAGAAAAGAGATCATTGCGCAATAATCACTACACCATCAGCTTCAAAACAGCTGTGGCTGCACTCACATAACCCTGGATAATCAGCACTCAAGCTCAGCTCAGTTTGATGTAATCCTCCTCAGGCTGTTGGTAGCGTCACTAGGCTCCTCCCCCTACGCGTTACGTCATCGGCACTTGACTTATTCATGGGTAAGCATGTGACCAGACAGCGCGTCCTTTTATAGAGGGTGAAAAGACCACTCGCTTGTAGTCATAGCGATGGTCCAATCGTAAACACATCATTGCTGGTTAGCGCTGATCCATAATTTCGCTAATATTTAGACAATCTCAAAAACAAATGCCTTTAATAACATGGCTATTAATTCATTAAAAACACATGATACAAATACATATAAAAAGCAGATACTTCATGATTCTATATATAGATAATGCAATTGGTTCCTCCAGTGGCCATTTCTGGTACTGCTTCCCAAATTTCCTTAATTAATGTGGGGGAACTCCAATTTAAAAATCAACATATCATGAAGTATATAATCTATAATATCTAAAATTACAGAATTAAAAACAGGATACAAAATTGATGAATTTATAAGAAGATAAAAACTATAAAACCTAAAAAGGCATATGCTTAATAAAAGTATTGATATTAATATTATTAAAACCTGAAAAACCCATGATCTGAACTCATAGTCATCTAATATATATGATTCCTTTTGCCCAAATTTAGTTGATAAATAAAAAA
Source organism: Rana muscosa (assembly GCA_029206835.1). NCBI lineage: Eukaryota > Metazoa > Chordata > Amphibia > Anura > Ranidae > Rana > Rana muscosa. Next base: position 187,758,603 of record CM055124.1, on the reverse strand, counting down.
AAGGAAAGGGAACATGCCCTCAATCCCTCTCCCAGGCCCAACAAGGTCCACTTAGGGTGTCATCCTATAAATATAGATCTTTTTCCCCTATAATGATTATTACCCTATAAAACAAAAAAAAAACAAACAAAAAAAAGGGGGCCTATGATTAATAATCTGAAATAAAACAGTTCAAATCAAAATCAATATTCAAACCATTCGGCGCCAAAGTGCAAATTTCATATATCCAACGTGATTCACTTTTGCTTATTTCTCTGACCCTATGGCTACCCCTCCAGTGTGGTTTGTACTTCTGTATGGCCCAAAATTTTAGATCAGCTGGATTCCTATTATGACAAAGATCAAAATGTCGAGAAACATTATGTTTGGGAAAACCTGCCTTAATGTTTTGCACGTGCTCCCTTAGTCTTTTCCACAAGGGTCTCTTAGTTCTCCCTATATACTGCAGGGAGCATGTGCATTCCAACATATACACCACCCCTTCTGTCCTGCATGTAATAAAATCTTTGATGTTATAATCCTTATGCGTGGTGTTAGATTTAAAGTTGGAACATTTTACACCATTCAAACTCGTCTCTCTACAAGCATAACATTGTTTGCATGGGTAAAATCCCTTTCCTTGAAAGAAGGTAAGCGTATTATGTTTGGTCGGTGGATTTGGAATATTTTTTACTACTAAATCCCTCAAAGAGGGGGCCCTTCTATATACCACCCTTGGCCTATCAGGCAATATGCTCTGTAACTGTTTATCAGCTTTCAATATTGGCCAATGCTTCTTAAAAATGGTTTCCAATTGTTTGTGTTGGATATTGAAATCCATAATTATAGGTACTTCCTGAGATCTGTTTGATGTTTTTTCTTCTTTTTCTTTATCCTTTGTAAGGTAGTCTCTAGGTATTTCATACACCTCCCTTATTTTGTCATGTATGAAGTCTTCATTGTACCCTTTTGAGATAAATTTCTTTCCAATTGTGTTAGCCTGTTCCAAATATACATGAGGGTCTGTACAATTCCTCCGGAGTCTTATTAATTGGCCTTTAGGTATGTTGATCAACCAGGGGTCGAAATGACAGCTATCTATAGGAATATAGCTATTTCTCGTTATCGGTTTAAAGTGCGTTTTTGTTTTTATCTTGTTGTTCTCTAATATTATTTCTAAATCCAAAAATTGTATGACTTTATCGCTTATCGTGTACGTTAACTTAATATTGTTTTGATTAACATTCAGCTTTTGAAAAAATTCAATCAAGGTGCTTTCATCACCACTCCATATGATGATGCAGTCATCAATGAACCGTTTATATAACATCAAATGTTCCGATTCATCTAGATATATTGCTTTTTCCTCCCATTCGGACATAAAAATATTCGCAACACTGGGAGCATACTTTGCCCCCATCGCTATCCCATTTAGTTGTCTATAATATTCATGGTCATACCAGAAATAATTGTGTTGCAGTCCGAAGGCTAAGCTTCTCAGAATGAATCTTTTCTGTTTAGACGCTAAATTGCTAAAACCATCCAAGGCCCATTTAGAGGCCTTGATCGCTTGTTCATGCTCTATATTAGTGTACAGTGAAGCAACGTCTGCCGTAGCCATCAAATATTTCTGTTGTGGATTTAATTCCATCTTGTCCAAAATTTGTAACAGATGTTTAGTATCTCTTAGGTACGCACGTGTCTTCGACAACCAATGGTTGCATAAATCTATCAACATATTCCCCCAATCTGGAGTTAAGGGATTGTATGCCATTAATGATAGGTCTTCCCGGGGGGTTCAGTAAATCTTTATGTACTTTTGGCACTGTGTAGATGACCGGCACTCTACACATATCTGGTACAAGATATTTTTCTTCTCTCTTTGTTAAGATATTCTTCATACAGCCTCTTAGAATTAATTCCGAAAGTTCTTCTTTATACTCATTTGTGGGGTTACCTCTCAATTTTATATATGTGTTAATATCCTTTAGTTGCCCCATTAATTCTTTGTGATAATACTCTTTTGACAGGACCACAATGGCGCCCCCTTTATCAGCGGGCCTTATTACTACCTGTTTATTTTTCTCCAGTTCTTTTATTCCTTTGTGAATAGCCTGCGGATCAGGCATTCTTTTGACTTTCAGTTTATCCAGGTCTCGTAGCACCATTTTATTGAATACTTCCACATGTTGATTATTTGATACCTGTGGATTAAACAGAGATTTGTTCCGTAGTTCACTATGTTGAACTCTTCCTGGCGTATTCGTTCTGTTATTCTGTTGCATTTGAGTATTCAATAGATATTTTTTTATATTCAATTTCCTTGTGTATTTTAGAATATCCACATAGGCTTCAAATTTATTGAGATGCTTCTTTGGTGCATATTTCAATCCTTTGTCTAGGGCTAGTAGTTCAGTTTTAGTTAATTCAATCCCACTTATATTGTGTATACCTTCACCTAATTTAACCTTCTTTTTTTGGATCTTATGTCCTCCTCTTGATCCCCTCTTTTGTTTGGGCTTCTGGGATACATCATGTAATCTTGCCGGGGTGGGGTCCTCTCGCCCCTGCGATAATCTAAAAAAGAAGAGGAGCTCGGTCTCTCCTCATCTACATAATTTCTTAATGGCTCATATTTATTTTGAGTCTTAATCGGGCTTCTTCTATTTTCATAATAATACTGATCATAAGGGGATACGCCCCCTGTGGTGGGTATCGATAATTTTGTCCTCCTTGTTGATGATACTGGGCTGGGTGTACATAATTGTCCCTTTCATCCCTCCTTTCTGGATTGTACTGACTATGATTACCATTTTTTCCTTGAGCATATCCTCCTTGGTTTCCATATTGACGATCCTGGGGATTATTGGGTTTATGATTATTCTTATTATTTTTCCAATATGGTTTTTTGGGGGATTTCGATCCACCTTTATGGTTGTTCTTACTTCTCCACCAAGGTTTGGGGATCCTAGGTTCATTCATATCTTCCCTATTTGGTCTATCATAATTATTTGGATTCCCCCTTGGTGATCTCTCATAGGGACTTGACCCCATTTGAGGACCCATGCCTTTCTGACACAGTGTCCTCATGCCATCTCAAAACTATATGACATTCTGACATCAAGCGCCTTCCCTAACCATCCCTTTTATGTCTAGGACTGGGAACGGGAAATGAGACATGCTCTTCCTTCAGAGGACTGATATAAAGCCTTTCTCTATGCCTTCAAACTAATAACTGCCTCGCCAGCACAAGAGAGAAATTTCTAAATTTTGACTAGATGGTACAGAACAGCTATGTTACATAAGATTATCCTGTTGATTTCCAGACCAATGTGGGGGATGCAAAGAGCCAGGTGGCACGGATTTCCACTTGTAGCAGTCCTGCCCCAAAATTAGACCATTTTGGAAATCTATATTTCAGTTAAGCCACTTAATTACAGGTAGAACATGGCCAGAAAGACCAGAAGTAGCTCACCTCTCCATGATACCAGGGTCTATTAAAAAAAATAAGGACATGTTTCACAAGCGATAGCTTGCTTGTTCACAACAAGCAAGGTATCGCTTGTGAAACGCGTCAACTGCTGTTCCTGTGTTTGTCTGACCATTCGTGACAATAAAGATGACATCAAGCTAATTTGGAGTTCCAGTGTGTGGCCACTTCTTTGTTCTCAACTGCAGAATGAGCTGGAGTTTGGCTTCCATTTATTAGTGTATCTAAATCTGCTATCCATCTAACACTCCCCTCCACACAGACTGACAATGCTGCTGTCTACTGTGGCCCCTGTGCGCCTTCATTCAGAGTGTAGACCCTCTGATACAGCCGGTGAGTTACTGGCCAGATCATCAGGTGAACAAAGGGAAAAAATAAATAAAAAAAATAAAACTAATGCAGCCACAACATTTAATGATTGGTAAGCTGCAATATATTACATTTTTGGTTTTGGGTTTAGTACTGTTTTGAAAAGGAAAATACACATGATATGGATAAACAATTTTATATTTCCATGATAGATTCCCGGTATTACATCTGAGACATAGACTTCTAACAATAAGCAGAGCAGCTTAGTGTATACACTGTATGCTATTAATAACTTTTATATGTATGCATGACAGCTTTTCATTTTCGTACAAGTTCTTGCAGCTGTGATAGTGTAATGCACAGTCGTAGTGTAGTTAAGTATAATTTCTACAATAGTATAACTACTAAAATGTTAAAGATTTATTACGTTTTTAAAGTGTATCTATACTCAGATCAAAGACTGCGGCTAATCACATATCTTATCCTATATTTTATATCTTATTAGAGCATAAAAGAGAGGTCTAATTTGTGTGGTTTATAGCAGTGGTCTCCAAACTGTGGCCCTTTGCTTGCCTTTGTCTGGCCCTTGAGGTACTATTCCCTCTACAGACACCAACAATGAGGCACCATTTCTCCCACTAACACCAATAATAGGGCATAATTCCTTCTGCTAAAACCAATGATGGTGTACTGTTCCTGCCACTAATACCAATGATGTGACGCTATTCCTCATCCAACTGAACACATTTTCAATCCTGCTGACCACCAAACTTGAGACATTGTGGACTACCATTGATGCTGCTGGGGCATTTTCTACTCCCACTGGCCACAGTCCGTCCCTCCTAAAGTCGGAAAGGCAGTAAACTGGCCCTTTGTCTACAAAGTTTGGAGACCCCTGGTTTATAGGATTCCCTGCAAATCTAATGTAGTGCTCTCCCCAGCCTCCAGAGGCCCGGTGGTGACCCCCAGAGTCAGGGAGGGTTGACATTCCTCATCAGGGTGCAGGTTACTAGGCATGGTGGGTGTAGTGCAAAGTGGAAAGATTGGCACCAGTCACTTTTAAAAAGAACAAAGAGAGTTTTATTTCTTTTAAAGCGGAGGTCCCGCGAAAAAAATAAATATTAAAAGCCAGCAGCTAAAAATACTGCAGCTGCTGACTTTTAATAAATGGACACTTACCTGTCCAGCTCGCCCGCGATGTCAGCAGCAGAAGACGAGCAATCGCTCGTCCCTCTGCTACCCCCGCCGCCATCCTCGGTGAGGGAATCAGGAAGTGAAGCCTTGCGGCTTCACTGCCCGATTCCTTACTGCGCATGCGCGAGTAGCATAGCGCGTTCCCAGTGATCCCCGCTGTCTCCAGGGATCAGTGTGTTTCCCAGAAGGCAGCGGGTGGGGACGGGAAGTGGAGTGACTCCCGTGGGAGTCATTCCCAGAAGTGGGTGCAAATACCTGTATTATACAGGTATCTGCACCCCCCCTCTCCCTGAAAGGTGCCAAATGTGACACCGGAGGGGGGGAGGGTTCCGAAAAGCGGAAGTTCAATTTTTGGGTGGAACTCCGCTTTAACAGGAACAGTGGGAGAGGGTAATAGGGCACAGGACACCTTTTACGCAAAATGCAATAGCAACTTGGCAGACTCCCTGGTCAAAAATAGAACTAGGCAGACAGCAATACAGAAAAAGAGCTTTTAAGCTGAATGCAGTGATCTGTATCTTGTAGCAACTGCTGTCTCCTATAGCAACAACTTTACTCACAGTATCCCACTGTAGATCCTCAAGCTTCACTCATAGCTACCTGCTGTTTACTTCAAGCTTCACCCACAGCTACCCGCTGGGTTTCCTTGGACTCACAGCTACCGGCTGGATCCCTCAAGCTTTACTCACAGCTACCCACTGTACTTCTCTTCATGTTTTACTTACAGCTACCCGCTGTACTTCTTTAAGCTTTACTCGCAGCTACCCGCTATACTTTGTGGATGAGTTCTCTCCTGAAGCTTTCCCAGCTGCTTCACAGTCCCTGGCTGAAGAAAAGTCTCCTCTGGTACTCCTTCAGAACTCCATTCCTTTACATCTGCATCCTGCAACAAGAGTGGTTGACCCTCTGGCAACTTCTTCTCCCTTGCCTCCAGGCAGCAATCAGGCTCCCCTCAGGTTGAGCCCCTCTACATGTGGTTTGGCCCCAGGCTTCAGGCCTACACCTCGACCGCTGCTCCACACAGACCCACCCAGGCTGCAGCCTGGGTGGAAAGAACCCCGATCACCCGACTCTCTCCAAATAAATAGACTATCCGAGAAGCCTCAGCAGCCAAAGAAACTCCTGCTTATTGGCCGGGAAAAGCATATTCACTCATAACCTGAATTCACTGTAATCTATCATACTAATACCAAAGGTAACAGTGCCACCTTTTGACAGAAGAGAGAAATCACAGTTAAACCATTTAGGAGAAAACCATTTGATAAAAGACTACAAATTAGCCAGGCGAGTCAACACCTAGCACAAATAAATTTACTAGCAGCCCTGTTTAGGACACCAATAGGGATGAGCCGAACACCCCCGGGTTCAGTTCGCACCAGAACCCGCGAACGGACCGAAAGTTCGCACGAACATTAGAACCCTATTAAATACAATGGATGCGAACGTTCGAAATCTAAAGTGCTAATTATAATGACTATTATGCATGTTATTGTCCTAAAAAGGGTTTGGGAACCCGGGTTCTGCACCAGGGGACATGTATCAATGCAAAAATAAGTTTTAAAAACTGCCGTTTTTCGGGAGCAGTCATTTTAATGATGCATAAAGTAAAAAAAAAAAAAGTCAAATATTCCTTTAAATATCGTACCTGGGGGGTGTCTAAAGTATGCCTGCGAAGTGCCACGTGTTTCCCGTGTTTAGAACTGTCCCTGCACAAAATGACATTTCTAAAGGAAAAAAAAGCCATTTAAAACTGCTTGCGGCTTTAATGTAATGTCTGGTCCCGGTAATATGGATGAAAATCTTTAAGAAAAATGGCATAGCTACCCCATCACCCCCCCCCCCCCCACCCCAGCCCATTACCAGCCCCTTTGGGTCTTGTATGGATATTAAGGGTAACCCCGCACACAAAATAAAAAAGGCCCTATATACTCTGAACAGCCATATACAGGCGGTGCATACAAGACAGGGACTGTAGGTTTGTTCTTATGTGGAATCTGTTTGAAATTTTGAACAGGTACATTGTTTAAGTGTAGCTCCAGCCAAAAAATATATTTTTAAGCTTTTTGGAAAACATAGGGAAGGGTTATCACCCCTGTAACATTTGTTTTGCTGTCTGTGCCTGCCCCTGTTGAAGAGGGGCACAAAAATTGGGCCTTTGGTGGTGGTGGTGGTGGTGTTGCCACAACACTGTAAGCCCTCACAGTTACTCTTGGTGGGCGCATGAATGGGCCCTGCTGTGAATTATTAGATCAAGAATTGTAATTGCATGCCCCTGTTGAACAGGGGCTGAAAAATTGGGCCTTTGATGGTGGTGGTGGTGGTGTTGACACAACACTGTAAGGCCTCACAGTTACTCTTGGTGGGCGCAGGAATGGGCCCTGCTGTGAATTATTAGATCAAGAATTGTAATTACATGCCCCTGTTAAACAGGGGCAGAAAAATTGGGCCTTAGGCACTGGTGCCACAACACTGCAACCCCTCACAGATACTGTACTTGGAGCACAGCAATGAGCCCTGTTGCAAAGTATTGCATCAAAAATTGTAATTACACACCCCTGTTAAACAGGGGCTGAAAAATTGGGCCTTAGGCACTGGTGCTGGTCCCACGACACTGCAACCTCTCCCAGATACTCTAGTTGGAGTGCAGGAATGAGCCCTGCTGCAAAGCATTGCTTAAAAAAATTGTAATTACATGCCCCTGTTAAACAGGGGCTGAAAAATTGGGCCTTAGGCACTGGTGCTGGACCCACGACACTGCAACCTCTCCCAGATACTCTAGTTGGAGTGCAGGAATGAGCCCTGCTGCAAAGCATTGCATAAAAAAATTGTAATTACATGCCCCTGTTAAACAGGGGCTGGAAAATTGGGCCTTAGGCACTGGTGCTGGTGCCACGACACTGCAACCTCTCCCAGATACTCTAGTTGGAGTGCAGGAATGAGCCCTGCTGCAAAGCATTGCATAAAAAAATTGTAATTACATGCCCCTGTTAAACAGGGGCTGAAAAATTGGGCCTTAGGCACTGGTGCTGGTGCCACGACACTGCAACCTCTCCCAGATACTCTAGTTGGAGTGCAGGAATGAGCCCTGCTGCAAAGCATTGCATAAAAAATTGTAATTACATGCCTCTGTGGGGCATGTAACAGTGGGCTGAAAAATTGGGCCTTAGGCACTGGTGGCGGCACCCAGAAACAAAAATGTTCTTCCAAGCCAGTGTTTCTCAACGCCAGTCCTCAAGGCGCACCAACAGGTCATGTTTTCAGGATTTCCCTCAGACGAAAGGGCTATGTTAATTACCAAGGCAGTGAAACTAGTCAAATCACCTGTGCAAAATAATGGAAAGCCTGAAAACATGACCTGTTGGGGCGCCTTGAGGACTGGAGTTGAGAAACACTGTTCCAAGCTATCATCATCAATCGGATCATTGAGGAGGAGGAGGATAACCAGTCAACATAACAGGACAGTCACTCAGCATAAGCATCAGCCTTGAAGGGATGTGACATTTGAAAATAAATTAGTCTGTTATATCAGCTTCAGGTGTGTGGTAGCTGGTGATGATCCAAGACTGGTTCATCTTTATGAAAGTCAGTCGATCAACCGAGTCGGTGGACAGGCGCACCCTGTGATCCGTGACAAATCCTCCAGCAGCACTGAATGTGCGTTCTGAAAGAACGCTGGATGCAGGACAGGCCAGTAGCTCAATTGCATACTGTGCAAGCTCTGGCCAGTGATCCATCCTCAAGACCCAGTAAGCCAGAGGATTTTCGGTGGGGAAGGTGTCCAAGTCTGACCTTGCCCCTAGGTATTCCTGCACCATGTATATCAGACGCTGGCGATGGTTGCTGGAACCGATCATACTTTGGGGTTGCGGACTAAAGAATTGTCTGAACGCATCGGTCAGACGGCCACCTTCCCCACCGCTCCTTCTTTGACTGACTGAAGCCTCAGCAACTCGTTGTTCAGGACCAGGAGTTTGTAACCTCCCAGTCTCTGGGAACGCGTTGCACAGACCTTTCTGCAAGGCCTCCCGGAGTTGTCTCATCCTCTGCTCCCTCTGCGACGGTAAGATAAGGTTCGCAACCTTACCCTTGTACCGTGGATCAAGGAGAGTGGCAAGCCAGTAATGGTCCCTCTCCTTGATCCGAAGAATACGAGGATCCTTCTGCAGACTTTGCAGGATCAGGGAGGCCATGCAGCGTAGGTTAGCTGAGGCATTTGGTCCGGAGTCCTCTGGGTCACTAAGGACGACATCATCCGCAGCCACCTCCTCCCAGCCACGTACAAGTCCACGGGTTTCTTGGGACTGTAAATCATCCCTAAAAGACTGCTGCTGATGATGCTGAGTGCCAGGCTGCACCTCCATGCTGACACAATCCTCCTCCTCCTCCTTTTGTGCGATGGGTGGGACAGAAGGAACACTGTCTGGGTAAAGGGGGCCTTGAGAGGCAAGGAAGTCCTCCTCTTCCTGCCTCTGTTCTGCCTCAGGTGCCCTGTCCATTATTCCACGCAGTGTATGTTCCAACAGGTGGACAAGAGGTACAGTGTCACTGATGCATGCACTGTCACTGCTCACCATCCTCGTGGCCTCCTCAAATGGTGCCAGGACAGTGCATGCATCCCTGATCATGCCCCACTGGCGTGGTGAAAAAAAACCGAGCTCCCCTGACCCTGTCCTGGTGCCGTAGTCGCACAGGTACTCATTGATGGCCCTCTGCTGCGTGTGCAGCCGCTGCAGCATGGCTAACGTTGAGTTCCACCTGGTGGGCATGTCACATATAAGGCGGTTCTTGGGCAGGTTCAACTCCTTTTGCAGCTCAGCCAGGCGAGCACTGGCATTATAAGATCTGCGGAAATGCACACAGACTTTCCTGGCCTGCCTCAGGACATCCTGTAAGCCGGGGTACTTGCCCAAGAACCGCTGCACCACCAGGTTAAGGACGTCAGCCACACAGGGCACATGGGTCAGTTGTCCCTGTCGGAGGGCGGAGAGGAGGTTGGTGCCATTGTCGCAAACCACCATTCCTGGCTTAAGCTGGCGTGGCGTCAACCACCTCTTGGCCTGCCCCTGCAGAGCAGAAAGGACCTCTGCCCCAGTGTGGCTCCTGTCCCCCAAACACACCAGCGCAAGCACGGCATGGCATCTTTTTGCCTGCGTACTTGCGTAGCCCCTTGAACGCCTACGGAGCACCGCTGGTTCCGAGGACAAAGCACAGGAAGAGGCCATGGAGGAAGAAGAAGAGGAGGGGGTGGAGGAGAGAGGTGTGTCACAACCAGTAGTAGCATTTTGGAGGCGTGGCGGCGGAACAACCTCCAACACTACTGCACCTTGTCCTGCATCCTTCCTAGCTGCCAAAAGAGTGACCCAATGGGCCGTGAAAGAAAGGTAACGTCCCTGTCCATGCCTGCTGGACCATGAGTCAGCGGTAATATGCACCTTACCGCTGACCGCCCTGTCCAGCGAGGCCAAGACATTGCCTTCCACATGCCGGTAGAGAGCCGGAATCGCCTTCCGTGAGAAAAAGTGGCGTTTGGGAACCTGCCACTGAGGAACCGCACATTGCACAAACTCACGGAAGGGGGCTGAGTCTACCAACTGAAAGGGCAGCAGTTGAAGCGCTAGCAATTTAGCCAAGCTAGCATTCAACCGCTGGGCATGTGGATGGCTGAGAGTGAACTTCTTTCGACGGTCCAGCAGCTGGGGCAGGGAAATTTGCCTGCTAGAATCGGACGTCGGTGTACTGCTAGCAGAGTGCCCGCAAGTACTTGGCTGTGACACACCTAATTCTACACCTTCATTCCTCTCAGTGCAGGTTTCAGAGAGGACTGAAGGTATAGTGGGGTTGGAGATCCCAGCTGATGCGGTGCAAGGAGAGGTCCGCTTTGTTCTTTGGTGTGGGTCTTTAAGGTAGGCTTGCCAACGAGCTGCATGGCAGGTCAACATATGTCTGGTCAAGCATGTGGTGCCCAAGCGGCTGATGTTTTGGCCTCGCGATATACGCTTGAGACATATGTTGCAAACAGCAGCTGTGCGATCTGATGCACTCGCCTCAAATAAGGCCCACACCAAAGAACTTTTTGAATAACGGGCAGAGGCAGCGCCCTGCACAGGCGGAGCTCTGCGGTGTGATTCCGTCGGTGTGCTGCCCTTACGCTGGCCCCCCAAGGGCATCCTGCCTCGTTGGAGATGTGCCTCCTCCTCATCCTCCTCCTCCTCCTCATCACTGGAGCCAATCTGGCAGTATGCTGCAGCTGCTGGAACATTACTGCCAGATTGGTGTCCTTCTTGAGCATCCCCTCTCTCTGCTCTCACGCTACTGCCTTCCTCTAGCTGGGTATCATCATCAGACCCTTAGAAACGCTGGGCATCCTCCTGGAGCATGTACCCAACACTGTGCTCAAACAGTTCGGGGGACTCCTCAGGAGGACAGGGTGGGTCTAGGGAAGGAGTGACTGATGATGACATTGATACCAGGGATGAGGACGCTTTGGCAGCTGCTTTGCCAGTACCCTGAGCCTGGGTGAGAGAGGATGAGGAGGATGAGGAGGGCTTGGTCATCCACTCTACCAAGTCTTCGGCATGATGCGGCTCAACACGTCCAGCTGCCGAAAAGAAGGACAAGCGTGTCCCATGGCCACGTGCTGATGGCGATGCACCGCGTCCACGACCAGCACTGTTGTCTCTAGACACAAAGCCTGCTTGCCCTCTTTTATTGGCTCCTGACTGTCTGCTTCTCCTTGTTTGCCTTCCAGACATTCTAATGGCCTGCAGGGAGATGGGAAAACCAGCAATAAGGCCTAGCTTCAGGAGTATATTTTGCAGGAATGACACTACGCCTGCTGTAAGTGCTGCAAATGCCTGTTGGTGTAACACACTAGGAAAACACAGCAATACGGCCTAGCTTCAGGAGTATATTTTGCAGGAATGACACTACGCCTGCTGTAAGTGCTGCAAATGTCTGTTGGTGTAACACACTAGGAAAACACAGCAATACGGCCTAGCTTCAGGAGTATATTTTGCAGGAATGACAGTACGCCTGCTGTAAGTGCTGGAAATGCCTGTTGGTGTAACACACTAGGAAAACACAGCAATACGGCCTAGCTTCAGGAGTATATTTTGCAGGAATGACACTACACCTGCTGTAAGTGCTGCAAATGCCTGTTGGTGTAACACACTAGGAAAACACAGCAATACGGCCTAGCTTCAGGAGTATATTTTGCAGGAATGACACTACGCCTGCTGTAAGTGCTGCAAATGCCTGTTGGTGTAACACACTAGGAAAACACAGCAATACGGCCTAGCTTCAGGAGTATATTTTGCAGGAATGACACTACGCCTGCTGTAAGTGCTGCAAATGCCTGTTGGTGTAACACACTAGGAAAACACAGCAATACGCCTAGCTTTAGGAGTATATTTTGCAGGAATGACACTACGCCTGCTGTAAGTGCTGCAAATGCCTGTTGGTGTAACACACTAGGAAAACACAGCAATACGGCCTAGCTTCAGGAGTATATTTTGCAGGAATGACACTACGCCTGCTGTAAGTGCTGCAAATGCCTGTTGGTGTAACACACTAGGAAAACACAGCAATACGGGCTAGTTTCAGGAGTATATTTTGCAGGAATGACACTACGCCTGCTGTAAGTGCTGCAAATGCCTGTTGGTGTAACACACTAGGAAAACACAGCAATACGGGCTAGTTTCAGGAGTATATTTTGCAGGAATGACACTACGCCTGCTGTAAGTGCTGCAAATGCCTGTTGGTGTAACACACTAGGAAAAAAAAGCAATACGGGCTAGTTTCAGGAGTATATTTTGCAGGAATGACACTACGCCTGCTGTAAGTGCTGCAAATGCCTGTTGGTGTAACACACTAGGAAAAAAAAGCAATACGGGCTAGTTTCAGGAGTATATTTTGCAGGAATGACACTACGCCTGCTGTAAGTGCTGCAAATCCCTGTTGGTGTAACACACTAGGAAAAAAAAGCAATACGGGCTAGTTTCAGGAGTATATTTTGCAGGAATGACACTACGCCTGCTGTAAGTGCTGCAAATGCCTGTTGGTGTAACACACTAGGAAAAAAAAGCAATACGGGCTAGTTTCAGGAGTATATTTTGCAGGAATGACACTACGCCTGCTGTAAGTGCTGCAAATGCCTGTTGGTGTAACACACTAGGAAAAAAAAAGCAATACGGGCTAGTTTCAGGAGTATATTTTGCATGAATGACACTACGCCTGCTGTAAGTGCTGCAAATGCCTGTTGGTGTAACACACTAGGAAAAAAAAAGCAATACGAGCTAGTTTCAGGAGTATATTTTGCAGGAATGACACTACGCCTGCTGTAAGTGCTGCAAATGCCTGTTGGTGTAACACACCAGGAAAAAAAAAGCAATACGGGCTAGTTTCAGGAGTATATTTTGCATGAATGACACTACGCCTGCTGTAAGTGCTGCAAATGCCTGTTGGTGTAACACACTAGGAAAAAAAAAGCAATACGAGCTAGTTTCAGGAGTATATTTTGCAGGAATGACACTACGCCTGCTGTAAGTGCTGCAAATGCCTGTTGGTGTAACACACCAGGAAAACACAGCAATACGGGCTAGCTTCAGGTGTATAATGTGCAGGAGGCTTAGCAACAATGACACTGACACTGTCCCCTGCCTATCCTTCTCTCTCCCTGCACACAAGGTTTAGCAAAGAATATGACACTGACACTCTCCCTGCCTATCCTTCTCTCTCCCTGCACACAAGGTTTAGCAAAGAATATGACACTGACACTCTCCCTGCCTATCCTTCTCTGTCCCTGCACACAAGGTTTAGCAAAGAATATGACACTGACACTCTCCCTGCCTATCCTTCTCTCTCTCTGCACACAAGGTTTAGCAAAGAATATGACACTGACACTCTCCCTGCCTATCCTTCTCTGTCCCTACACATAAGGTTTAGCAAAGAATATGACACTGACACTCTCCCTGCCTATCCTTCTCTGTCCCTACACACAAGGTTTAGCTAAGAATATGACACTGACACTCTCCCTGGCTATCCTTCTCTCTCCCTGCACACAAGGTTTAGCAAAGAATATGACACTGACACTCTACCTGCCTATCCTTCTCTGTCCCTACACACAAGCTTTAGCCAAGATTATGACACTGACACTCTCCCTGCCTATCCTTCTCTGTCCCTACACACAAGGTTTAGCAAAGAATATGACATGACACTGTCCCTGCCTATCCTTCTCTTTCCCTGCGCCGGAACACACTACACGAGGCCGCCGCGCTGGCGGCCTTTTATAGTGTGGGGCGTGTACTAAACCCCCTCAGCTATAATTGGCCACAGGGATCCTGCCTGTGGCCAATCATTGCTCTCCTCGCTGCCGGCGCTGTGATTGGCCAAGCATGCGGGGTCACAGTGCATGCTTGGCCAATCACAGCACCGGGATTGCACTGCGATGGCGCAGTGTATTGTGGGCCGTTCGCGTCACTCGAATTTGGCGCGAACGGCCCAAATCGTTCGATGCTCGCCGAACGATCAAACAGCCGATGTTCGAGACGAACGTATGTTCGACTCGAACACCGAGCTCATCCCTAGACACCAACATAAATGTTGACATTGGACCAAGACAAAATTTGAACCTTGCTTCATGATTTCAGCTATTCTATTGATGATGCAAACACCTAGATCCTTGTTCTCTGCAGCCCAGGCTCTGCCCGTGATCATGAGTAGAAATCCCACTGACCAACTGTTCCTTCACCATTGAGCTGGCTTAGGAAGGAAAAGGAAGTGCCTTGTTATTTATTTGTGTAGCAGCAAATCCAAAGACAATTGCATAGTACGCATTATAAAAATATATACTTAGTACATCTATTCCTTTAAAATGCTGCAAGTGTTAAAAATAAAATGGTTAATCTCCCAAAAATCTAGTGTTCTCCTAACTTCCTGTTTGAGTTACTAACACAGTGCCTTTGCTGCAATCTTTCAAAACTATGAATGTCAATCTTACTCACCAGAACCAGGTGTCCATACAACTTCTTTGTGATAAAGTTCACACAACACTTGATATCACCACCTCCTGTAATTTGCACACGTGGCATACCCAGTGTTTACCAGTGGTACACATTACTGCTATGTGGGGCACCCTGCAAAACTGAGTGTCACGACGTCTGTGGCTGTATGGAACATTCACATATTAGTAATTTGCCGTGTTGCCCCATCAGACCTAATATGCATTGGCAGGGCAGAGTGCAGGTAAGCTCTTATAGGCTCCGGTTCCGGTGAGTAATGCCGCGTACACATGACCGTTTTTCCTGTCATGCAAAAAACTGAAGTTTTTCTCGAAGTGATTCGTCGTGATTCCTCTCAAGCCTGCCTTGCATACACACGTTCAGGAAAAAAAATGCTTGAGCAAAGTGCAGTGACGTACAACACATACGACAACACGTATGACGGCACTATAAAGGGGAAGTTCCATTCTAATGGCGCCACCCTTTGGGCTGCTTTTGCTGATCTCGTGTTAGTAAAGTTTGGTGAGAGACGATTCGCGCTTTTCAGCCTCGTGCTTTTCAGTCCGTTACAGCGTGACAAATTTGCTATCTCCATTTCAAATGCTAGTTTTACCAGAATGAGCACTCTCGTCTCATACTTGATTCTGAGCATGCAAGTTTTTTTTCCCCTCGGAAAAGCATACACACGAGCGGTTTTCTCGTTGAGAAAAAGAACGACGGGAAAAACAACGAGAAAAAATAGAGCAGGTTAAAAATTTTTTCGGGCAGTTTTCTCGTTGAGAAAACTGTTTTGGAGCATACACACGACCATTTTTCACGACCAATCTAAAAAAAAATCAGTTTTCTCGTCATGAAAAAGGTTGTGTGTACGCGGCATTAGAATGATATTCACATTTTGAAAGATTGCTGCAAACGCATTACTAAGCATCTTGCAGAATTTTGAAGGAATAATCCATAAGAAATGTACATGTTCTCACAAATAGGGGCTAATTCCACAAGTTGGCATCAAAGCAGCTGCAGAGCCAGCAGTTTTCTCAAGCTGGCATCAAAGTGGATATTTACCCCATTTTCACTAAAAATCACATCAGCATGCAGTTCTGATATAAAATTAACTTACAATCATCTTTTTTTTTTAACAACAAGGTTGGTCTTTATTGAGAATCATGTTAGCACACAAGGCAGTTATTAAAAAAACTCAAATACAAATCAGGTAAATTTGAACAAATTGATGGTACAGAAATTCAAGCGTAGACAAATAGCATTTAAATATAGACTCCAATACCTGGATACAAAACATGTACAAACTCAAGAGGATATGGTATAACAAAGGGAACCCTGCAGAAACCCCCGTGTGTGTGTGTGTGGGGGGGGGGGGGTAGACGGCCGCCCCCACTAATACGAATCTCAAGTGCTAATCTATAGGTCTACCACCTCAGAACTCACACTTGTTCGGTCCAAGGCAGCCATGAGCGATCACATTTTTGGGGACAGCCTCTATTGATACAAGTCAGCTTGTAAAGGGGCATCACTGAATTTATGGAGGAGTCCCAAGACTCGACTGTAGGGGGAGAGGGGGACGTCCACCTGAGCAATATTTCCTTTTTAGGATAGAAAAGGACAAACTTACAATCATTAGTTAAAGAAACACCATTCATTAGTTAAATAAACGTTTATTGCTTTTTCTATTGCCTTGTACACACCATCGGCTTGGTTACTTTTCCCCTGTACACATGGCCGGTTTTCCCGACAGGAAAACTACCAGGAAAGCTTTGGTCGGGAAAACCGTCCGTGTGTATGCTCCCTCGCAGTGTTTCCCCATATGAAAACGGTGAGGACAAAAACGCTGTGATTCGCGACAGGAAAAAATAGAACAAGTTCTAATTTTTTTCACCGCAGTTTTCCTGTCGGGAAAACTGCTATGAAGCATACACACGGCCGGTTTTCCCGGCCAAAAGAAAACATGGCAGTTTTCCCGACGGGAAAACCGATGGTGTGTACGAGGCATTACAGTTATTGATTTTCCACTTTCTGGCTCAGTAAGGCACTGGCGAAGTAAATATGGCTCCACAGCTGCATTGTGGGAAGGCTAAATCACTAGTGCTTTCCCACCTGATGATGTGCGCTGTGTCATGTGTTCCAGGAGGCAGAGACAAAGTTCCATGATGTAAAGAGAGAGATGGATTATTTCTGCCCTTAGTTAAAATGGCCATTGTAAAAACATTTGGAAAAAAAGCAAAATAGGGTATGCAAAAAATATAAATCCTGTAATTATCTATAAGTATCTGTTTGTGGATTGCCCTTGCCTCTGCAACAATGCCTTTTTTGTATTTTTTATGATATGTGTGTAGTTCCTCCTGCTGTAAAAGAGAAACCTGCCTTGGAAACGATGCTGCTGGAAACAATGATGTGGGTGTAGGTGAACTCTACAGAGGTTCATGTCATTGCTTGACCCTCCTCAGTGTAGCCCATGACCCTCTCCCCCTTGACTTAGCAAACTTGGTGACTATCCTAATCTCCTTGTGAGACTTCCCTCCCTGTCACTAAAGGCTGCAGATGCAGGAGAATGTTATGGAGGGGAAGAGATGCAAAGTTATGTGTTACCTCATGCATGTAGTATGATATGGCTTGTACTGTACCACGGCTGATATGCTGCAAGCAGATCAAAATGGTGTTGTTGGCAGCACATATGTTAAAAATGGCCAACAAGAGCTTTGTGGACCAGCCCTGGGGATAACAGTGTATTGTATATGTAGGGCAGTGCCAGACAGATTAGGATGCAATCCAATGAGAGCACCAAACATATGTCCAAGAGTCCAAGGTAATTTAATGATAAAATGTATTTGAAGTAAAGATAAGCAGAGATAAGTGGAGATGAGTAGGATCCCAGCTGCAGAAGACATACTGTATATATCGGGTCAGGAGAGGGGCAGTCAAGGCAGTTTGACATAATCACCCTAGACATTGGATGATCTTGTCCGACAAAGAGAAGGGCAAATTGCAGACAACTGACTGCTCTCTGCCTAGGAGGAGATAGAAGAGGAAGGTTTTGTTGGTGGGGGTGTGGCTAAATCACACTGGATATAGGGTACGGCCTAAAGGAACATGGATAAATATAGTCTAAGCCTACCCACAGTACACACTGCATGCATATGCCACAGTTCTTGTGCCCACAAAATACTCCTTAACTACTGTACTACAAGTGAGAGTTTCAAAGACATTAACCAAAGGACAGTCTTTAAAAATAAAACAGAATATGTACAAAGAGCTAACACTTTGTCTCAGCCTACCTTAAAGAAGACCATCATTAAAATGGTCAGAAACTACTTAGCAACCAGCCACTGCTGAAAGAAGAAAAACTATGGTACATGGTATCATGGTCAGTTGAAAAAAAAAAAATATATATATGTAGCGGACCCCTTCTCCACTCCCCTCGTCTCGTCTTTTCTTTGTTCGTCTAGGGGTACCTTAGAGGGAAGGGAGCGGGGACACTACGCCAGGCCTCCATCACAGGTGTCAGTGCGGTATAAGCAACAGTTCTTTTAAATTACCTTCGGGTCAGTGTTGTGGACCTGGATCCTCCCTCCGAGAGTCACCTTGACAATGTCCGTTAGGAAATGAGCTCCACACCATTAAAGTTCAACACTCCTTTATTCTTGAGAATGAACACAACAGTTGAACTCCCTTGGTAGAAACAGAACAGAAAAGGAGTTGTGGATGCGAACAGGCCCAGACACAATGCGTTCTCCACTTTCCTTCCTGAAAGTGGGCTATGGTCTCCGCACGAGGGGGAATCTCCTTCCAGGCGGTCTCCGACGAGAGACTCACCCGTCACCGGCAGTATGCTGCACCGGGTCTTCGAGTGAGGAGCTCCCCCCGGTCCATTGCACCTTCCGGATTCGGGTACCCACTCCCGGAGTACCCTAGGATCTCCTTCCCTCGCGGAACTCAGTGTTGGGCACTGAGCCCCGGACCTCCATCCAAGTACCTCACCCCAGGCTAAAGGTGCCTGGGATGGAACACGATCTCCGACTGTCCTCTAGGCCTAAGCCCCTAGAGGACCGACACGAACATCCGTCCGCAAGCTGAAGGTGCCTGGGACTTCGACCCCGTGACAAAGATGGCCGGCCCCCTTTATACCCTCTCCCAGCAAGCACGGCGGGTTCCCCGCCCCACCATACCGCTGCCGAGAGAGGACAAAAAGGGCCCCGGCACGGTAATGATTCAACCCCAACCCAGGGCGACAGCGCCACCCAATGGGCCATGGGGAATTGCACATCACCAACGTCTCTGCCAAGTTCAAATTTAGACTCGGGAAAGTACATACCCGCTACACTCTCCCCCCGGTCAAACCCAGAGTCAATAATCTCTTACGGGAAGATGAAAACAAACAGGAATAGTTCCTCATTCCTTTTTGGGCACAAAAAAAAACAACTCCCCCCAGAAAGTTCAGCAGCATGATAAGAACAGAGTCTTTCTCTCTCCTACAGGTAAAAACGGGGATGCGGCAGAATCAGTGGCTTCAAGTGCTGATCCATGGTTTCCAGATGATACTCCACATCTTCGCCTTCTTTGCGTCGGATCAACACTTTATCTGCATGGATGTGTCGTCCCAACATCCATTCTGCCTTGCAGTCTTTAAAATGTTGAGAGGCCTTTGGAGAGCATGCCAGGTACCTGCGAGCGTGGGGAACCTGAATGTGAGTCCGCACAAAGTCATTGTACCAGCGCTCCCGGTACACTTCCACCTCATAGAGTAAGTCCTTCGATAAGTATGGATACTCCCATCCGTACTCCGCAGCAACCTTCTGCCCAAATAGGCGTTGTAGTCTCGCCAAAGGAGGCATGGTAGCTTTGTCCCCTTCACCAGGCAAAACAATTGAATCTGGGTGACGAGGCGCTTTGACCACCTCCAATCTGGGCATAGGCGCCCGCAGCAACAGTCTCTTTTCCCCGGCCTTCGATACAGATGGCACCGGGGATGCTGAAGCAAGTTGGGGACAGGACCTCTCTTCAGGCGCTGATGCCTCCACCCGGGGTGTGCTTTCCCCTGTTGACATGGGTGGATCTCTGATCCTCGGAGATGAAGCGAGAGGTACTTTGTCCCAGCCCTTCTTGGCAAGCAAATCGTCTATGGCAACGTCGTCTCCCATGTCCGAGAGCGACTCCAGGTCGGAGGTGTCACACTCCTCCGCGGGTATGTAGCCGGTTGTAGAAACAGAGCCACCACCTCCCGCGGACTTGCTAGGCCATGACTTCCCGACACCTCCACCCACACACCAAGTCTCTCCGCCTGGCTTAGCCATGCCTTTTCCTAAAACGGGACGTCCGGAACACTCGTCAACGGATCCATCCGGGCCGGGCGTAAGTGGGCGAGATGGCCCACCACAACCGCTGGTCGGGGCTACCATACCGGTCTTCCTCTTCGGTGGTGGACGCTGCGAGACAGTGGTGACCGAGTCAGCATCCTCGGATTTCTCCCGTTGGGGTTTTACGACCTCCCCCGCGGTCGTTGCAGTGTGCGCAGGGGTGACTCTCACAGCAGTGACTTCTCCTCTCTGAGTGGTGTTGCCTGAAGCCCAGCCGGGGTAAATGGTTCTCGGCCTTTCGACCGCCGGATCCACTTCGAACAGGAACTCCCCACAGGCCTCACAGCGTCCGAACGGCTTCTACAGGCACACCAGTCCCGAACACCCAGGACAAATCACACCCAGGGCCTCAACGTCCATGCACGAGTACAGGGCGAATCGACCCCTTGGCTTCAGTCGAATCCCCGTATCTGTTATTGGAGCAGCAGCAGTCAGTGTCGTGGTGGAAGGGTGAACTGGAATCCACGAGGTGTGTCCAAACATGGCGACCTGTTGCTGATCCATCGCACACTGCAAAGTTTTTGCGCCAACGTCCCACGTGTAGTCCGTCACATGTATTGGACTCCTCCCCTTTGCTCCAGTTCACGGGCTTTCCTTCTTTTCTGATTCTGAGTCACGCCCACGAACTAAGCGGTGGGGGTGTGTCTGGTGGCGCAGTGCAATAGAAGCCCCCACGTGTAGTACCTCACACGGCTGAACTTCCCCCTCTTTCCACTCTTCTGCGCGGGCCTTTCCCTTCATTGGGTCATGTCCACGACTTCGAGCAGGGATGCACTTCGGCCAATGAAGGCCTGCCTGTTCGCTTAACTCTTCCAACAGACACGTTCAATACTGTGGTGCACAAACACTATCCCGGACGAGCCCCCACGTGTAGCGGACCCCTTCTCCACTCCCCTCATCTCGTCTTTTCTTTGTTCGTCTAGGGGTACCTTAGAGGGGAGGGAGCGGGGACACTACGCCAGGCCTCCACCACAGGTGTCAGTGCGGTATAAGCAACAGTTCTTTTAAATTACCTTCGGGTCAGTGTTGTGGACCTGGATCCTCCCTCCGAGAGTCACCTTGACAATGTCCGTTAGGAAATGAGCTCCACACCATTAAAGTTCAACACTCCTTTATTCTTGAGAATGAACACAACAGTTGAACTCCCTTGGTAGAAACAGAACAGAAAAGGAGGTGTGGATGCGAACAGGCCCAGACACAATGCGTTCTCCACTTTCCTTCCTGAAAGTGGGCTATGGTCTCCGCACGAGGGGGAATCTCCTTCCAGGCGGTCTCCGACGAGAGACTCACCCGTCACCGGCAGTATGCTGCACCGGGTCTTCGAGTGAGGAGCTCCCCCCGGTCCATTGCGCCTTCCGGATTCGGGTACCCACTCTCGGAGTACCCTAGGATCTCCTTCCTTCGCGGAACTCAGTGTTGGGCACTAAGCCCCGGACCTCCATCCAAGTACCTCACCCCAGGCTAAAGGTGCCTGGGATGGAACACGATCTCTGACTGTCCTCTAGGCCTAAGCCCCTAGAGGACCGACACAAACACCTGTCCGCAAGCTGAAGGTGCCTGGGACTTCGACCCCGTGACAAAGATGGCCGGCCCCCTTTATACCCTCTCCCAGCAAGCACGGCGGGTTCCCCGCCCCACCATACCGCTGCCGAGAGAGGACAAAAAGGGTCCCGGCACGGTAATGATTCAACCTCAACCCAGGGCGACAGCGCCACCCAATGGGCCGTGGGGAATTGCACATCACCAACGTCTCTGCCAAGTTCAAATTTAGACCCGGGAAAGTACATACCCGCTACATATATATTGGTAAAAAATAAATAAAAAAATAGTTTGATCAAAGTTAGTGTTAATACCAGTGTTAGGTTTAGCATCAGTGTGTCTTATGTAGAAAAAAAATGTTTTATAGTTAGTGCCCCTGCGAGGGTTAAAGGACAATTTATAAAAAATTCACTTGTGAATGTCTCAACATTTATGCAAGTGTAACAAATAATACCCATAATGTTTGTAACAATGTATGTGCGTAAGGGCCAGTTCACACCAGACGCAGTTCCGTTCAGTTCCGTGTGCTTTTTTTCTGCACAAAATGCATGCACAGTGTTTTCCATGTACTCCAATGGCTCTTGTTGGCTCTAGTTCACACCATGCAGTCAGTTTCCGGTCAGTTTTTGCACCGGAAACTGACTGCATGGTGTGAACTAGAGCCAAAAGAGCCATTGGAATACATGGAAAACACTGTGCATGCATTTTTAGTGCAGAACAAATGCGCACAAAACTGAACGGAACTGCATCTGGTGTGAACTGGCCCTAATAGTTTTTTTGATGCCTTTCACTGGACAAATGTAACATTCGCCATCATTTGATCCTAAGAGAAAAACAGCTATAAGATCATTCAACCATGAGAGTTAACATTCACTAGTAGACAAAGTAGCCTAATGCCGCGTACACACGATCATTTTTCCCGTCGGGACGAGAAAAACAATCGTCTGTGGGCATTTTGTCATTTTTCCCGACGGGAAAAACGTCATTAATCACGACGAGAAAAATTAGAACATGCTCTAATTTTTCTCGTCGTGATTCCTGTCATTTTTTTCCGCGGCAGTTTTCCCATAGGAAAACACTGCCGCGGAGCCCACACACGGTCGTTTTTCTCGACCAAGAGAAAAATTATGGGAAAAAACGGCCGTGTGTGGGGGAACAAGCCGTTCCCTCGTTTTTCCTGTCGTGATTCACGGCGGTGTTTTCACCGCCGTGAATCACAATCGTGTGTACGCGGTATAACACTATAGACTAGGAATGTTAGTGGAAATAATATGAGGGAGACCTCTGGACTGTGTACATCTACAAAGATTCCTGTGCAAAAGGCTGAACAAATGGGTGTGTCAGGAATTGGTTCACCTGCTGGTGGCATTGTGGCTGCCAGACCCATAGGCTGTAGTTCCTATGTCCATCAGCAGGTGTCTCTCAGCAGCCCGAGGTTCATAGTACTTCGTCATCACCTGATACTCGTTGCTAAAAGAGTATTTAGTCTTTCCTGTGCTACTTCCCCTTGCCTTATTGTTTTTCCCATATGCCTTTGACCTGCGTTCCGTGCACTTACATCCTGATCCTGTTTCTGTTCCTGATCTCTCACCCTCCTGCTTGTTCCTGCTCCCATGTACCCTCTCCCTGTCCTGGCTTGCTCCCTGCTCCTTCTGCCTGATCTTCTGTGTATAACCCTGGCTCAAATACCGACTACTCTTTCCCTGCCATCTGTACATAGTTAGCTTGGTTAGTTGGTTTACAGTGATCTCTCTCCCCTCTTAAGCTTTACTGGTTTAGGTTCTTGGTTTATGGTTGTTATATTGTTGTTTTACTGGCATTGTTCCTTAATAAACCACATTATTTTATATATCACATATTTGTGCCTGGTGTTCTCTATGCATGTCCATTCAGTTCTGCTCACGCTTATTTCATCGGATACCAGCACATGGTACCCTTGATAGGGTGTTCCACCAAGCAAACCTCCAGTTGCAGTATGAGAAGAAACATTTAGCGGGGGTATTATTACCAGTGCTAAATATGACTGCTTCCTGGTTATCAGGGAGTTGGCATCCTCATATTAATTCCCCTGCTGGTTGAATGTTCTTAGTCTATAGTGTTAGGCTATTTTCTCCATTGGTGAATTCTAACTCTTATGAAGCGTACACACGACCGTTTTTCCTTGTCAAAATATTTTATTGATTGGATCAACAAGTAAATAAAAGCAGTTGTAATAAATAATACAACAGTAAACAAATCATGTGTAGCGGGCATGCACTTTCCCTGTGTATTTAAACCTGGCAGAGACACCAGTAATGTGCAGTTCCCTGCAGCCCAGTGGGTGGCTCTGTCACCTTGGGCTGGGGTTGAACCATTGCTGTGTGCCGTGCCCCTTTTTGTCCTTTCTCGGCAGCAGTATGGTGGGGTGGGGAACCCGCCGTGCTTGCTGGGGGAGGGTATAAAGGGGCCGGCCATCTTTGTCACGAGGTCGGAGTCCCAGGCACCTTCAGCCTGAGGGCGGTGGTCGTGTTGGAGGTCCTAGGCGTCCTAGGCCTAGAGGATGTTCGGAGGTCGTGTTCCATCCCAGGCACCCTTAGCCTGGGGTGAGGTACTCCGATGGAGATCGGGAGCTCAGTGCCCACCACTGAGTTCCGCGAGGGAAGGAAGTCCTAGGGAACCCCGGGAGTGGGTACCCGAATCCAGAGGGGTAATGGACCGGGAGGGGGTACTTGCCTGAAGACCTGGTGCAGCATATTGCCAGTGACGGGTGAGCCTCCACCGGAGACCGCCTGGAAGGATATTTCCCCTCGATCGGAGACCGCAACCCACTTTTTGAAGGAAAGTGGAGAGTTCATTGTGTCTGGGCCTACTCGTTTCCACACCTCCCTGTCTGTTCTACTCGTTGAGGGGGTCCAACTGTCTGTGCATTACTCTGCTATCGGAAGAATAAAGGAGTGTTGGACTTTATTGGTGTGGGGCTCATTCTCTGGCAGACATTGTTCCAAAGGAGGTGGAGGCTCTGGTGCAGAACACCGACCCGAAGGTAAAAAGAACTTTGCTCACACCACACAAATATCTGCGGTGAAGGCTTGGCGTGGTGACCCCGCTCTCTCTCCTCTAAGGTACCCCCTAGACAAGAGAAAGACGAGCTGACATCAGAGAGAGAGAGAGAGGAGGCCGCTACATGTGGGGGCTCGGATCCGGGATGGTGTTCGTGCTACAACGGAGTTTGGACGTGTCTGCCCGGAGGAGTTACGAGTAGGTCGGCCATCATTGGCCAAAGTGCATCCCTGCTCGAAGTCGTGGACATGACCCAGTGAAGGGAAAGGCCTGTGCAGAAGAGCGAGAAGAGGGGGAAGCCCAGCCGTGTGAGGGACTACACGTGGGGGCTTCTATTTGCACTGCGCCACCAGACACACCCTCCCTGCTCAGTTCATGAGCGTGACTCAGGAAAGGAGAAAGCCCGCGAACTAGGGAACCGGGAGGAGGAGTCCAAGACGTGTAAAGGATTACACGTGGGACTTTGGCGCAAAAACTTGCAGTGCGCCATGGACCAGCAGCAAGTCACCATGTTCGGACATACATTGTGGATTCCGGTTCACCCTTCTACCACGACTCTGACTGCTGCTGCTCCGGTGACCGATACGGGGATTCGGCTAAAGCCCCGGGGACGATTCGCCCTGTATTCATGCATGGACGTTGAGGCCCTGGGTTTGATTTGTCCCGGCTGTTCGGGACTGGTGTGCCAACTGAAGCCATTCGGGCGATGTGAGGCCTGCAGGGAGTTTTTATTTGAAGTGGATCCAGTTATTGAGAAGCCAAGGACCATTTACCCCGGCCGTGCTGCAGGCAACACCACTCAGAGATGAGGAATCACTGCTTTGACAGCCATCCCTGTGCGCACTGCAGTGACCGCGGAGGAGGTCGCATCTACTCAACGGGAGAAATCCGAGGATGCTGACTCGGTCACCACTGTCTCGCAGCGTCCACCGCCGAAGAGAAAGACCGGCATGGCAGCCCCGTCCAGCGGTTGTGGTAGACCATCCCGCCCGCCTACGCCCGGCCCGGATGGATCCGTCGACAGAAGTTCCGGACATCCCTTCCAAAGTAAAGGCCGAGGTAAGCCGGGCGGAGGGACTTGGTGTGCGGGCGGAGGTGTCGGGATTCATGGCCCTGTGTGTCCCCGGGAGGTGGCAAGTCAGTTTCCACTACAGGCTACCTGCCCGCGGAGGAGTGTGACACCTCCGACCTAGAGTAGCTCTCCGATCTGGGAGACGATGTGGCCATAGACGAGATCTTTTCGCAGAAGGGTTGGGACAAGATGCCTCTCTCCTCGTCCCACAGAGTCAGGGACCCACCCATGTCTACAGGGGATAGTACACCCCGGGTGGAGGCACCAGCGCCTGAGAAGGGATCCCATTCCCAGACTGCCCTTACGTCCCCGGTACCACCTGTACCCAGTACTGGGGAAAAGAGACTGTTGCTTCGGGCACCTATGCCCAGACCAGATGTGATTAAGGTCCCTCGCCACCCGGACTCAATAGTCTTACCCGGCGAAGGGGACAAAGCCACTATGCCTCCGCTGGCGAGACTACAACGCCTATTTTCCCAGAAGGTTGCGGCTGAGTATGGATGGGAGTACCCATACTTGTCCAAAGAGTTACTTTATGAAGTGGAAGTCTGCCGGGAGCGCTGGTACAATGACTTTGTGTGGACCCACCTTCAGGTTCCACATGCCCGCAGGTACCTTGCGTGCTCCCCCAAAGCATCTCAGCGTTTTAAAGACTGTAAGGCAGAATGGATGTGGGGACGGCACATCCACGCAGACAAGGTGTTGATCCGACGCAAGGAAGGAGAAGATGTTGAGTATCACCTTGAGACCATGGATCAGCACTTGAAGCCACTTGTCCTGCCGCATCCCCGTTTCTACTTGTAGGAGAAAAGAGACTCCGTTTTTTTTTTTTATGCTGCTGAACTTTCCGGAGCTGTTGTTGCTGTTACCCGGAGCTTCAATGACTGTGCCCAGCTAAAGGGGCGTTTGAGCTCTTCGAAAGAACTGAAGGACTGTTCCTGTTTGTTGTTCTCCATTTCTCCAGAAAGTGATCATGAACACTGGGGTAGATAGGGCCCAAAGAAGGGGAAAAATTCCACGAGTTACCGCGGTGCTGTCACCAGGTGGCGTTGTCGTGCATCGATATCACTTTTCACACACACACTTTTGAAGGAAAGGATTTCTCTGCGGAGAAGTTTTTTCGTTCTTACACGAACATATGTGTCAGGGTTTATGTGTGTTAACTTTCTTTTTCCCTCTGCAGGAGAGCATCCCATCAAGACCACTGAGAATGGGGTGAGTCTTAGTCAGGATGGGTGGGGAAAAGTGTTATGTGAACATGTGATTTCAAGTGTTATGGTTAAGTGTTGTTGTTTCCCTCCCCTTCCCTTTCATGTAAGGCTCAGACACAACTGCTTTAGTTAGTTAGTTAAAAAAAAAAAAAAAAAGAGAGGTTTTATTTTTGTACAATTTATAGTCGGTTTCTGGACTGGGCTATGTCAGCCGTTGAGGGCATAGTTTATTCCAGACACTGGGGACCAGTGTCAAACCACCAGGGGGAGAGTGTAACGGGCATGCACTTTCCCTGTGTATTTAAACCTGGCAGAGACACAAGTAATGTGCAGTTCCCTGCAGCCCAGCGGGTGGCGCTGTCACCTTGGGCTGGGGTTGAACCATTGCTGTGTGCCGTGCCCCTTTTTGTCCTTTCTCGGCAGCGGTATGGTGGGGCGGGGAACCTGCCGTGCTTGCTGGGGGAGGGTATAAGGGGGCCAGCCATCTTTGTCATGGGGTCGGAGTCCCAGGCACCTTCAGCCTGAGGGCGGTGGTCGTGTTGGAGGTCCTAGGCGGCCTAGGCCTAGAGGACGTTCGGAGGTCGTGTTCCATCCCAGGCACCATTAGCCTGGGGTGAGGTACTCGGATGGAGGTCGGGAGCTCAGTGCCCACCACTGAGTTCCGCGAGGGAAGGAAGTCCTAGGGAACCCTGGGAGTGGGTACCCGAATCCAGAAGCGTAATGGACCGGGAGGGGGTACTTGCCTGAAGACCTGGTGCAGCATATTGCCAGTGACGGGTGAGCCTCCACCCGAGACCACCTGGAAGGATATTTCCCCTCGATCGGAGACCGCAACCCACTTTTTGAAGGAAAGTGGAGAGTTCATTGTGTCTGGGCCTACTTGTTTCCACACCTCCCTGTCTGTTCTACTCGTTGAGGGAGTCCAACTGTCTGTGCATTACTCTGTTATCGGAAGAATAAAGGAGTGTTGGACTTTATTAGTGTGGGGCTCATTCTCTGGCAGACATTGTTCCAAAGGAGGTGGAGGCTCTGGTGCAGAACACCGACCCGAAGGTAAAAAGAACTTTGCTCACACCACACAAATATCTGCGGTGAAGGCTTGGCGTGGTGACCCCGCTCTCTCTCCTCTAAGGTACCCCCTAGACAAGAGAAAGACGAGCTGACATCAGAGAGAGAGAGAGGAGGCCGCTACACATGTTTAACATAAATGGTAGAATTTTAAGGTCCACTAAGTAGCTACTGTTAGGTAGGTTATTTGACCATTACAGAAAAGAAAAGTAAATTAGTTAATATAACTAAGAATAATTAACTACGATTGAAATAATGCTACCATATAGAGTATTAGCTTGGACCAGAGCTGTTAAAATTTGTTAAATAGAATAATACTTCATTACTGTTCAGTAAAAAAATAAAAAATAGAGCCGAAGAAAAAAAAAAATATATATATATATATTGTGACAGCAGGAAGGTAAAGTCACCTGGTTGCATCCAGGGGGGTAGATATATTTCGCCCAGATTCAGGCTTTACGCCGACTTATACAACTAGGTGGAGAGTTGTATAAGCCCAGCTAAGGCTAGTGGGCTCATGGATGACTCATACCTCTAGGGAGAGTGTGGGGCGTCGTACAGACAGGGAGTTGATGAGACCAGCTGAAGCTTGTCAGCTCATTTAGGCCTCTATAAGAACTCCCAGCTTCATTAGATGTTAGCTCATGCCTGGAACCAGACCTGTGTGGACTGTCTAGGGAGAGTGAACCCCTGTGCGGTGAGAAAAAGCCTGTGTGGCTATTTGCTTGGACATTTAAAACCAGGGACTTAGGGACTAGGACAGCACTAGGCTGATCCCAGTTGTTAGTTAGGAAACCTGTATGTTTAGTCAGAGGTCAAGTTGACCAGGATTTATTTTATTTATGTTTCTTTTGCTTTGCTGTGTTTTGTCACTGTAAATAGAAAATAAACCGCACCTTTTTGATTTTGAAAACCACAACCTCCGTTTGCTGGGCCTGTTTTTGTGTGGGGAGCCCATCCCGGGGGTCACACACACCCGCTGCCGAGCTAACCCCCTCACAATATATATATATATATATATATATATATATATATATATATAAAAGAACACACAGAAAAAGGGATACACAAGAAAAGGAAGACACACGACCGTTTTTCTCGACGAGAAAAATGCAATTTTTTAGATTGGTCGTGAAAAACGGTCGAGTGTATGCTCCACAGCATTTTTTGCGACGAGAAAACTGCCCGAATTTTTTTTAGAACCGGCTCTATTTTTTCTCGTCCTTTTTCACGTCGTGAAAAACGGTCGTGTGTGCGCTTTTACGAGGGGAAAAAAACACGCACGCTCAGAATCAAGTATGAGAGGGAAGCGCTCGATCTGGTAAAGCTAGCGTTCAGAATGGAGATAGCACATTCGTCACGCTGTAACGGACTGAAGAGCACGAGGCTGAAAAGCGCGAATCGTCTCGCACCAAACTTTACTAACACAAGGATCAGCAAATGCAGCCCAAAGGGTGGCACCATTCTAATGGAACTTCTTCTTTATAGTGCCGTCGTACATGTTGTACATCACTGCGCTTTTGCTCGAGCATTTTATTTTCATGAACGTGTGTATGCAAGGTAGGCTTGAGAGGAATCACGACGAGAAAAACTTTGTTTTTTTGCATGACATGAATAACCGTCGTGTGTACGCGGCATTATAGTTGAATGTTCTTATGACTATTTTTCTCTTAGGATCGAATTTTAGGTAGAGTTAAATTCTTCCCGTGAAAAACAACAAAGAAAATATAATTTTTATACTTGCCTGTAAAATCAATTTCTTGGAGTACATCGCAGGAAACAGAGCAGGCTATTAAATCAGGACTACCTGATTTATGCATCACCTATAGGCGCTGATGAAGGGAAAAAAGTGGTTCTAAAGGCTGAAGGTTTTTTACCTTCTGTGTCCAGTGATGTTCACGATAGTCTCGGCTGTCCTGGGACTCTCCCTCCTCATTGGCTGAGACAACAGCAGGAGCCTATTGGCTCCCACTGCTGTCAATCACAGCCAGTGAGCCAATGAGGAGAGAGGTGGGGCGAAGCCAAACTGCAATGGCTTGGGAGCGAGCATGCAGCGGTGCCCCCAGGGCAAGCAACTTTCTCTAGGGGGCAATGCTCCGGGGGGGGGGTGAGCCAGGAGTGCAGGCGGGAGTCACGAAAAGAAGAGGATCGGAGCTTCTCTGTGCAAAGCCATTGCACAGAGCAGGTAAGTTTAACATATTTGTTATTTATTAAAGATAAAAAAACAAAAAACAAAGCTTTAATACCACTTTACCTCTGAGCAGCAAATCATCCAGGTATCTCAAAATAGACACCCCCCTGGACCCTCAAAAGGCCTAGAAATGGGACTGAACACACTATCAGTTTTCTTGCAGGTTTTTCTCTTCAGGTTTACCAAAACCATCTAATATGAGGTCAAACCTTAAGAGTTTCAATTCGTATGCAATCAGGCAGGCCCTTGCACTACATGGTTTTGGTAAACCTGAAGAGAAAAACCTGCAAGAAAACTGATAGTGTGTATGGGGCTTAAGACTTTCATAAATACTCATGGAACCGTGGACAGACCAAACAGCAGTTCCACAAACAAATGCAGTGATATGCTCAATAAATTTCCACATCACAGCAACCATGCAATGTCACACACCTGGTATAAAATAAACAAATGCAACCTCTGTGTAAAAAATTATTATAATTTTTTTTTTTTTTTTTTATCCCTGCAGACAATTTTGAAGATTTTGGCACAGACCTGCGAGGTCTTCACACCATTCCTAGCCTGTACAATTTTTTGAAGATGTTTTCTTATGCAAGAAAGCATCCACCAAGTTCTTCTCAAAACCAACACATCACAAATCACTCTGTATAGTAAAGCTAAAATTAGATGTGTGAATCATGTAAAGACCATGTACTTTATTACTACACATCAATCAGTGGCGATAGCTGTAATGAGCCTTCTTCATGATTGAGTTTGACTTGTGATCACTGTACACCATTGTGAAAAATAATATATTCATTCTTTCACAATTATGTTAAATGAACTGTCAGCGGGTTTTAGGTGTATTTAAATCTGTATTCCTTAAAGTGAACCTTACCTAAAATGTTTCTAAGCTGATAACAATGCTGAGGTGCAGGAACCACCAATTTAAATTTTCATATTGAATCCAATATCCTGTTAAAACGCATTTCCCAGAAATACCCACCTCCTCATTCCAGCGATGTGGAGGTTAAATCCCTTGCCAGATGCTTTCATCTTCTCCCAGGCTACCTCAGGTGCTGGGCTTTTAGCCTCTTAATTTAAGGTGACCAGATTTTTAAAATTAAATTCGGGGTCCAAATTTATTTTTTATTGGCAAATGTTAAACTATTTTATAAGCATATTTTCCTCAAATTATATATGCAATGTATGTGGTATGTGTTTATGGAATGATTGAATGATATATACGTTATTTATCACATTTCGTCCATGAGATTAAAAAAAGATACTGAGATATGACTACCAAATGTTATAAAGATAAGATAGAGAAAAAACTGAGTGCAGAGTTCAGGAGTGCGTTACATAAAGAATGCATCAATAAAGGGCTAAGGAGAGCGCTACATAAAGAATCCAGGGCTATGTAGCGCTCAGGAGCATGCTACATGAAGAATGCAGGGCTCAGGAGTGCACTACACAAAGAATGCAGCGCTCAGAAGTGCACTACATAAAGAATGCAGGGCTCAGCAGTGTGCTACATAAAGAATGCAGGGCTCAAGAGTGCGCTACATAAAGAATGCAGGGCTCAGCAGCGCGCTACATAAAGAATGCAAGGCTCAGGAGTGCGCTACATAAAGAATGCAGGGCTCAGGAGTGCGCTACATAAAGAATGCAGGGCTCAGGAGTGCGCTACATAAAGAATGCAGGGCTCAGCAGTGCGCTACATGAAGAATGCAGGGCTCAGGAGTGCGCTACATAAAGAATGCAGGGCTCAGGAGTGCGCTACATAAAGAATGCAGGGCTCAGGAGTGCGCTACATAAAGAATGCAGGGCTCATTTGTGCCCATTAATGCAGCATCACCAGTACCGATCAATGCAGCCACACCAATGCCCATCTATGCAGCCTCACTAGTGCCCATCTATGCAGCCTCACCAGTGCCCATCAATGTAGCCTAATTGTAGCCTCTAATTAGGGAATTACATCATTCCATGCATGCGCACAGGAGTCCGTCATTCCAACAGGGCCAGCGTATGCTCAGAATGCATGCTGTGCTGCAAAAGCGTAGCTCAGTGTGCATTCAATAGAGGACTGTGTGCAGACTGGTAAGTATTTGTTATGCTATTCCTCTCCTGCAGGTCTCTTCTGTAACAAAAAACTGCCTACTTGCAGTTACTTGTTAAAGGAGAAGTCCAGCATGAGCTTGTTTGGCTGGGCTTCTCCTATGGGTCACAGGAGTGCAATTCGTTTTGCACTCCTGTGACCCATTTTCAGCAGAGAGAGGGCTGAAGTCTGCTCTCTGCTGACGACACTGGAATCAGTCCAGGCACTACGTCAACACGACAATAAAGTCTGGATCCGCCAGGTGCCTGGACTGATGCCTGTCTCAGCCTCTCAGCGAGCCCCCAGATAGCCGCACGCAGCTCGCAGACAGCAACAGATTTGTGTTTGACTATCTCGGTTACTTGGGGAGCCACAGCCCAGTCTGAATAATGTGTCTGGGTTTCAGGCAGATTGAAACCGGGACACATGGTTCAAAACCCTGACTGTCTGGGTGAATCCAGGTGGCAACCCTAGGTAGCAAGTACCTTTTCCAGAAGGTACTTGCTCCCACTTTCTCATTCCTCACCTGAGCAATGGTGAAGTTGCATTGGGTCCCCCTTTACCCCCCACATCCTTCTGGGATACATGTGACACATCCCTGGAGGTTTCAGAACAGTCTCCTCCAGTTGGTGCATCTCGCACATGTGCAGTAGAGGGCTGGCCGTGATTGATCAAAAAGTCCAGAAACCAAGATGGAAGCACAGGACCAAAGACAGAGCTGAAGACTTGGGGTTCTAGGAAGACAGCACTGGATTTCTTGGACTGGTAAGTATGTGTTTTTTTTTAAGTCAGCATTTGTAGCTGCTGACTTTTACTTCTGTAGAACCTGCGTGAAGTTCCTGCTTATGCCCCACCCAAAAATGAATGTAAAATTTATTTAAAAAAATTTGTATGATTAAAAAAGTAATAATATTGTCTATAACTGTTGGTTAACTGTTTTTTTGTGTGACATACATATCCTAGGAGGCACAGCACGCAAGGTACATGTAATCTTTTCACAGCTTACCTTATTCATTTACAGAGGAGGAGGGGGGCGGGCCCAGAAGAGTCTGTGGGCCTCTCGATTACACCAGAAACAACATGGTGGCTCGGGACCGTGAGGTGGCAGGGCCTGAGAGGATCACAGCGAGACAACTCTGGAACCACTGAATGGGGGAGTATCTAAAAGGTGCAGATTCCACCACCAGCGTGCAAGGTACATGTTATCTTTTCACAGCTTACCTTATTCATTTACAGAGGAGGAGGGGACGGGCCCAGAAGAGTCTACCAGAAACAACATGGTGGCTCGGGATCGTGAGGTGGCAGGGCCTGAAAGGATCACAGCGAGACAACTCTGGAACCACTGAATGGGGGAGTATCTAAAAGGTGCAAATTCCACCTCTGAGTCCTGGTAAGCAGGGACAGAAGAAAAAAAGATGGGGCGGGGGGTTGAGTGGAGATCTGCTTTAACCTCTTTTTACTTTAAAATAACACTTTAAAGAAGAACTAAAGTCAAAACATTGTTTTTAGCTTTAGTATAGGAGGGTCATATCAGGTTTTTTTTTTTTTTTGCTATCTGTGTCTCATAGTGGAGATTGCCCTTCATCTTCTGCCCACATTTTATACATTATAGCATGCTTTCTTTGGTTTGCAAGATTGAATGTAAACACAGGTTCCCTAACATATAACTGAGGAAAATGAAAAAAAGCAAGCACATAGGTTAACAGTAGAAAAAAAAGCTGCATTTGGGCAGTAAGACTATGATGAGGAAGTGGTTAGCTGTCTGTTTACTCTTAACACACTTGTAATAAACTTTAAATTTCACCTTCCTTTATTGCTGGGAGGGAGGTCAGCGTGCTTAGTCCCTTTCTCCCCTTTCATGCTCACTCTCCCTGCCTCTTTTGGGCCTGTACCAAGGGTGAGAATTTACCAGGCTGTTATATTTAGAAGGGGCTGAGCCTGGAGACGGGACTTGTTTACGGTAGGACTGGTAACCTAGCCCATGGTTACTCTGCATACACCTGTCACCCCTTTCCACTGGAGCCCAGGGAGGGAGGCCAGGCAGAGCTCAGTGTCTCCAAACAAGTAATGAGTAATAGATCTCTTGTGCTCTGTGTTCTCATATATGCTATAGGACAGAGTTACTCAACTGTACTGAAGTAGGTATACCTTTATAAAAATAATAAAAACAGTGCTTAGCATTTATCCTTTTAGTGGTTGTGCTGCTTTACCTTATACCTTATCAAATACATTTCTTAGCAGTACTTGTGTATACACGTTTTCCAACCAATCCCTTATGGTTTAAAATCTAAAAGCTGGCCACATACTGTGATGCCGCGTACACCCGACCGTTTTTCATGACGAGAAAAATTACATTTTTTAATTTGGTCATTAAAAACGATCGTGTGTGGGCTCCAGAGCATTTTTCACGACGTGAAAAATGGCCATTAAAAAAACGCGCATGCTCAGAAGCAAGTGATGAGACGGGAGCGCTCGTTCTGGTAAAACTAGCGTTTGTAATGGAGATAGCACATTCGTCACACTGTAACAGACTGAAGAGCACGAGGCTGAAAAGCGCAAATCGTCTCTCACCAAACTTTACTAACACGAGATCAGCAAAAGCAGCCAAAAGGGTGGCGAATGGAACTTCCCCTTTATAGTGCCGTCGTACATTTCGTACGTCACCGCACTTTGCTCGAACATTTTTTTTCATGATCGTGTGTAGGCAAGGCAGGCTTGAGAAGAAGAATCACGTCGAGAAAAACGTTGTTTTTTTCAATGAAATAAAAAACGGTCGTGTGTACGCGGCATTAGATTTTTTTTATTTTTTATTTAATCTGTTATACAAGCAAGATTTACTAATAACTATGTAATGTCAGAGCCTACCTAAACAGACAATTGAATTTATTATAACCTGTCAGGATATGGAGTGATGATATGGATATGGAGTGATGATCTGGGGCTCAACTGGTGAGAAACGCTTCCCAGACCCTTTCTTCTTTCCCTTCCTTACCTCCCCTTTCCACAAAGCGACCCCCTTGTCTTACATTTTCCCCTTCTTTTCCTTCTCCAAGGGCTTAACCTTCTTTTTTCTTCATTTATGAAAACCAGACATGGGGATGCCCCCATGGAGGGGCACACTACACACTGCACACTGGTCTCGCCATTCAGACTTGGGAGAAAAGGCAAACAATTTCACATGCTTCAACGTTCAACCCAAGGGTTTTAATAAGCGTTTTCAATTTATGCTTTTTATAAAATACATAGTGGTCATTCAGACCTTATTTGTATCAAGATGCCTTCAAAACTTTTTAACCACTTTAGCCCCGGAAGAATTTACCCCCTTCCTGACCAGAGCACTTTTTGCGATTCGGCACTGCCAATTGCGCGGTCGTGCGACGTGGTACCCAAACAAAATTGAAATCCTTTTTTTCACACAAATAGAGTTTTTTTTTTGGTGGTATTTGATCACCTCTGCGGTTTTTATTTTTTGCGCTATAAACAAAAAAAGAGCGACAATTTTGAAAAAAAGGCAATATCTTTTACTTTTTGCTATATTAAATATCCCCAAAAAATATATAAAAAAAAAGAATTTCTTTCTCAGTTTAAGCCGATATGTATTCTACATATTTTTGGTAAAAAAAAACAAAACGCAATAAGCGTACATTGATTGGTTTGCGCAAAGGTTAGAGCGTCTACAAAATAGGGGATAGTTTTATGGCATTTTTATTAATAATTAATTTTTTACTAGTAATGGCGGCGATCAGCGATTTTTTATCGTGACTGCGACATTATGGCGGACACATCGGACACTTTTGACACTATTTTGGGACCATTGTCATTCATACAGCGATCAGTGCTATAAAAATGCACTGATTACTGTGTAAATGACACTGGCAGGGAAGGGGTTAACCACTAGGGGGCGAGTAAGGGGTTAAGTGTGTCCTAGGGAGTGATTCTAACTGTGTGGGGGCTGGGCTACCAGTGACACGACATTGATCGCTGCTCCCGATGACAGGGAGCAGTAGATCAGTGTCCTGTCACAAGGCAGAACAGGGAAATGCCTTGTTTACACAGGAATCCCCCTGTTCTGCAGCTCCGTGACACAATCGCGGGACACCGGCGGACATCGAGTTCACGGGTCCCGTGGGCAGGGTCACGGAGCTTGCGGTGGCGCGTGCGCACCCGCACGGCGGGAAGTTCAAAGCGACGTACGAGTACGTTGCTTTGCCCAGCCAAGTCATTCTGCTGACGTATAAGTGCGTAAAGCGGTTGGCAAGTGGTTAATTTATTATTAACCCCTAGGCGCTGATGTCACGCAAATATGTGGCCTCTCGGCGGGGGGCCTAGTGCAGAGAAGCTGCATATTTGCGTACCAATTAGTAGACACAGCTGTGCCAGGAGCGCGCACCCTGAACGCTCCTGGCACAGTTACCTGCGGCTCACAGAAAGCTCCCAATCACTTCTTCCGATCGGGAGCTTTCCGTTCATGTGACAGCCAGCCACTATGTAGCTATTGGAACTTAGTACCAATAAATATGTGATTGTTTCAGTAGGGTCTCACACATTATAAACCACTTCAATACTGGGCACTTTCACTCCCTTCCTGCCCAGGCCAATTTTCAGCTTTAAGCACTGTCACAATTTGAATGACAATTACGCGGGCATGTAACACTGTACCCATATGAAATTTTTATCCTTTTTTCACAGAAATAGAATTTTCTTTAGGTGGTATTTAATCACCCATGGGCTTTTTATTTTTTGCTAAATAAACGAAAAAACAAACACATTTTCCTTATTTGCGTTATAACTGTAGCACCCTGATGTTTAGGCAGGGTTGCTATTAAATTTATTTGCCAAGTGATAGTTACCTTGGCAAATTGTTAGGAGGTCAATTGGTTTCACCCTAATTCTGGAATTGCTGCACTTCTCTCTTCTGTCACTAGATGGCTGGGTATCTGGTGACATTAAATAAGACAAGGGCATTGCAAGGACAGATTAGGAATGAATGGAGTATTTCAGCCAATGGGCAGGGATTATCTTGGGTCCCTTGGCCTGCTGGGAAAACCTATTTATTTGGGTGGAGTCAGGTGATCGAGTTCTGTGCCACCTGGACGGCTGTCTGGGTGGACGTGTGTTGTATTGCCCCGGGCTGCTTGGCCAGAAATCTAAGGCCTATTCCCGGGACATCTGGCTGCTAGGCTATCTGAGGGCCTATCCAGAAGTAGTGCAAGGTTGGGACTGCGGGCTTGTAGTCCAACCAGAAGTAACGGTTCCGCCGGCCGGGGAACCAGTCATGGTTGGAGGTAAAGGAGAGGCTGTCGCCACTAAAGGACCATCCACCTTGTTACCAGAGACCACTGTGAGTAAGCTGAGGCCAGTACCAGAGCAGACTTCTTGCCAAGCGGGGACGGTGAAGAAGTGGGAAAGCATCAGCAAGTGCCAAGTCAGGGACCCAGCGGGACAGCAGAGGTGACACTTGTGGAGTGCCAAGCCAGGGACCTAACGTGTCAGCAAGGGTGAAGCTTGAGGAGTATCTGTGAGTGCCAAGCCAGAGACCCAAAAGTGAAGCGGGGGTGACGCTTGAGGAAGATACTGAATGCTAGATTAGAAGAGCTCAGAGGATCTAGTGGCAGTGGATCAGGAAGTCTAGTGAAAGACTGAGAGCTCGGTGGAGTGAAGTTCTACAATAGGAGATTGTAGAAGAAGTGAAACAATTCATTGCAACCTTTGTTAGAAACTGTTACAAGACTGTTGCCATAGGAGAGTGTTCCTACTTATGCAGATGGGGTGTGTAACGGCACCCCCCAATACGAAAGGGGCTAAACGCCGTTTCCTCTGTCCCCTCTCCTGGACACACAACCACTATCGACCCTCCACAGCCAGGCGATCACTTCCCATAGGAATTATTTAAATAATGAAGCAGCGCTAAATGTCAATACAAAGTGCTAATATAAAAAAATGCTGATAATAAATTCTAACTACTCATAAATTATGTGGGTGAAGTGCCAAAATCCAATAACAAAACATCTATACTAAAATAAAATAAAATAAAAATAAAAAGCGTCCAAACAGTGACTAAATGAATAAAGTGCTAAACAGCAAAAATGGCAGTCCAAATGGCAGCAGCCTTTTGCAGGAGGAGAAACGAAGATGGGTGTGGGAATACACCTTGTCCCATCAGAAACACACTGGATCAGATGAACAAGTGATACATGAATAATCCTCCCCCATAGACACCAGCCTCTCACCTTCCTGATGGACCCCATGATGCCGCACATGGACGCAGCAGCTGTCATATGCCCGTATGACCGGGACCAGACTCAACCCGGAGGGGGAAGAAAACGAGTGACCTGGCTCAGCTATGTATTTTTCTCAACATGGAGTCAAGATTCGCTTTAAGGAAGAACACTGGTAAGCTGTGGAGATCCCTACAGTGGTTCCGGGTCACCCAAAAGGACTGGAAGTTCTCATCGTGATCAGTGGAGATCTTTGTGGCTATTACTGACCCCGTGGGGTCCATCAGGAAGGTGAGAGGCTGGTGTCTATGGGGGAGGATTATTCATGTATCACTTGTTCATCTGATCCAGTGTGTTTCTGATGGGACAAGGTGTATTCCCACACCCATCTTCGTTTCTCCTCCTGCAAAAGGCTGCTGCCATTTGGACTGCCATTTTTGCTGTTTAGCACTTTATTCATTTAGTCACTGTTTGGACGCTTTTTATTTTTATTTTATTTTATTTTAGTATAGATGTTTTGTCATTGGATTTTGGCACTTCACCCACATAATTTATGAGTAGTTAGAATTTATTATCAGCATTTTTTTATATTAGCACTTTGTATTGACATTTAGCGCTGCTTCATTATTTAAATTATTTCTATTGTATGTTGGTTACATTATAGAAGTCAGCTGCTAGTTGTCTCCTATTATATAATTCGTTTAGCATTATTTGCACTTTAGTGTTTTATTTTATATCTTTTACTGAGTGGTAGGCGCACAAGCACCTTTTCTCTTTAACTGTTCCCATAGGAATTAATCCTTCTGGAAGAACGAGACTCACGCTCTGTATCTTCCCAAGATAGAATGACTTCATTACCAAAAACATTGTAACTCTTATACACATCCAATACTGCATTAGTTTAACATGAACAATGGCCCAGCTCCACCCCCACATTACAAGACTCAACACATTACTTTGACGTCTGTTAGGAGACAACAGACCCCACACAATAGACACAACGATCTCCAATACACATCTTCTCATGAAAGGGTACACACAGGCATAGTGTTAACTATCTCTATTCACACCAGCCCTTTATGTTTAAATAATTATGCATGACCTTTATTCACCAGACTGTCTGGCACTTTACAATACACACAAGGACAGACTAAATTTCCCCAATCCACATCACCACAAACAATGAACAGGTCCCTTAGGATTAACCTGTTGAGTCCAGAGTAAGAGTCCAGAGTAAGACAATATTGTGGACTAATATTACTATTTCAATTTCAAGCAATCCAAGCCATATTCTTAATGTCCATGGTTTCCTGGCTCACCCTGTGTCCAACGTGACCCTCCTGTCACACATCTCCCCTTTCGGCAGGAGACTAACAGAGGAGGCGACCCCAGACGGGTTGACTCCGAAGTTAGTCCATAGGTCCATTCCTCTAATGTCGGTATGCACACAGTACCCCAAATAAATTGCTCCAAACAGAGCATTACTTACCCAGCCAACCTCTGCCTCTCTCAGAGAATATACCCGCCGCTGGGGAGAGGCCTGGTCTGGCCCTTCTCCCTGGAGTCCTTTCAGCCGCTGGAGAGAAGACAGGGTGACTGGGCTCAGTCCGTCATGCTGTTGGGGATCTGGGTCGACTGCCCGGCATCCCTGGGGTATACAAGTGGAGACTGAAGTCCCACCCCCTTGTGGCAGGTGAAAATCCCCCAGTGCTTGCAAAGCAAGGCTGACATCCTCCTGTCCCAGTGTCACACCATTTTCTGGGGTTGTGTCAGTGAGGACCGAAGTCCCATCCAGCACCACAGGAACTCCCTCTTCTGTTAGTTGAGAGCAGAGGCCCGCTGCACTCTGCTCTGTTGCCAGCTCTTGTGCTGGGTTACTGTGAGTGGAGACTGCAGTCCCATCCACCGATATCAGCTCAAGTTGCAGTTGTGTGCAGATGCTAGTAGCGTTCTGCCCTGCTGCCAGTGATTCAGCTGGGAGTAAAAGCTTTACCACCTCAGCTTGTTGCTGGAGAGGGGGGCCAACTGCCCCAGCTCCCTGGAACTCCACCTCATCCACTTCGGCTTTAGGGATGGCAATCTTCAGATTTTCCACTGCCGATTCTTCAGCCAGGCTAGCTCCCTGGAACTCCATATCATCCACTTTGGCTTTAAGGGTGGTAATCTTCAGATTTTCCACTGCCGATTCTTCAGCCAATCTAGCTCCCTGGAACTCTGTATCATTCACTTCGGCTTTAGGGATGGCAATCTTTAGATTTTCCACTGCTGATTCTTCAGCCAGGCTAGCTCCCTGGAACTCCATATCATCCACTTTGGCTTTAAGGGTGGCAATCTTCAGATTTCCCACTGCCGATTCTTCAGCCAGGCAAGCTCCCTGGAACTCCATATCATCCACTTCGGCTTTAGGGATGGCAATCTTCAGATTTTCCACTGCTGATTCTTCAGCCAGGATTCCATAGTTGTCAACTGGTATTTCCTGATAGTCCCAGGCAAAGGGAGCCCCACCCTGCTGCTGAGCAGAGTCTAGCAGCTGTTTGTAGGCAATCTCCAGCTCCCATTCCTGAACGGCCAGAAACTCCAAATCTTCCTGTGCCCAGTGCCCTTCCGAGACATTCAGTCTTTGCTCTCTGTGATCCATTATTTCCTCCAAATGTCACTCCCGATCACTCCCAAAGTCAGGGTCACTGGACAGCCTCCAATACAACAATCCCAGGCCATCATAGTCAAAGCCTTCCGTGGGGCTGTCATCCGCTGACCATGGGCACTCTTGGGCCACATACCACCGGAGGGCTCTGTAGCTCTCGTCCAACCGCATCTCTGCCCGGATCAGCCTGCTTAACTCAGCTGTCCACTCCTGCTTCGGTTGTCCTCCCAGTAACAGCATTCGTACTTCATACTGCGACCAGTACCTTACATAGATGGAGGGGAGAATCTTTCCCTGGTGTTGCTGCTCGAGAGCTAGCACTTTCTTCCAGAGTTCGCAGCGGATCGAATCCGACCATCCCAGCAGGACCTCCTCTGATACTGGTCCTCTATGCTGTATCTGCATCTCTCGCAACCTTCTTTCGAATTCCTCTTCCATGGCGGCTGGTTCTTTAGGCGTTGTCTCCGATTGCTGTATTTCCGCCATTCTCCGCTCATGTTGCCGCTCTAGTTCTCTCTTTTGTCGCTCTCGTTCTCTCTCTTGTCGCTCTAGTTCTCTTTTGTCGCTCTAGTCCTTTCTCTTGACGCTCTCGTTCTCTCTCTTGTCGCTCTAGTTCTCTCTTTTGTCGCGCATCCTGCAGCTGGATGCCTCTAATGGCTTCCTGTATGGCGGTCTCTGATGGGTTAGCACCATATAATGCCAAGCGCTGTTGAACTCGTTGCTGAAACAAATCTTCAACTGACTGGGGTCCTGCATCACCCTTCTTCTGGTCCATCTTGGCTCTCAAGTAGGTCTTTCAGCGTGACTTTCCTGCAGGCTGCATAGCTGGTCATTCACTGTGGTGGTTTGGAGTGTCCCAGGAACTGGAGGGAAAATCCCGCTGCTGCCAACCAATGTAACGGCACCCCCCAATACGAAAGGGGCTAAACGCCGTTTCCTCTGTCCCCTCTCCTGGACACACAACCACTATGAACCCTCCACAGCCAGGCGATCACTTCCCATAGGAATTAATCCTTCTGGAAGAACGAGACTCACGCTCTGTATCTTCCCAAGATAGAATGACTTTATTACCAAAAACATTGTAACTCTTATACACATCCAATACTGCATTAGTTTAACATGAACAATGGCCCAGCTCCGACCCCACATTACAAGACTCAACACATTACTTTGACGTCTGTTAGGAGACAACAGACCCCACACAATAGACACAACGATCTCCAATACACATCTTCTTATGAAAGG
This sequence comes from Rana muscosa, assembly GCA_029206835.1. Classification (NCBI taxonomy): domain Eukaryota; kingdom Metazoa; phylum Chordata; class Amphibia; order Anura; family Ranidae; genus Rana; species Rana muscosa. The sequence continues at coordinate 187,715,963 of CM055124.1, read as the reverse complement.
TTACACACAGGCATAGTGTTAACTATCTCTATTCACACCAGCCCTTTATGTTTAAATAATTATGCATGACCTTTATTCACCAGACTGTCTGGCACTTTACAATACACACAAGGACAGACTAAATTTCCCCAATCCACATCACCACAAACAATGAACAGGTCCCTTAGGATTAACCTGTTGAGTCCAGAGTAAGAGTCCAGAGTAAGACAATATTGTGGACTAATATTACTATTTCAATTTCAAGCAATCCAAGCCATATTCTTAATGTCCATGGTTTCCTGGCTCACCCTGTGTCCAACGTGACCCTCCTGTCACACATCTCCCCTTTCGGCAGGAGACTAACAGAGGAGGCGACCCCAGACGGGTTGACTCCGAAGTTAGTCCATAGGTCCATTCCTCTAATGTCGGTATGCACACAGTACCCCAAATAAATTGCTCCAAACAGAGCATTACTTACCCAGCCAACCTCTGCCTCTCTCAGAGAATATACCCGCCGCTGGGGAGAGGCCTGGTCTGGCCCTTCTCCCTGGAGTCCTTTCAGCCGCTGGAGAGAAGACAGGGTGACTGGGCTCAGTCCGTCATGCTGTTGGGGATCTGGGTCGACTGCCCGGCATCCCTGGGGTATACAAGTGGAGACTGAAGTCCCACCCCCTTGTGGCAGGTGAAAATCCCCCAGTGCTTGCAAAGCAAGGCTGACATCCTCCTGTCCCAGTGTCACACCATTTTCTGGGGTTGTGTCAGTGAGGACCGAAGTCCCATCCAGCACCACAGGAACTCCCTCTTCTGTTAGTTGAGAGCAGAGGCCCGCTGCACTCTGCTCTGTTGCCAGCTCTTGTGCTGGGTTACTGTGAGTGGAGACTGCAGTCCCATCCACCGATATCAGCTCAAGTTGCAGTTGTGTGCAGATGCTAGTAGCGTTCTGCCCTGCTGCCAGTGATTCAGCTGGGAGTAAAAGCTTTACCACCTCAGCTTGTTGCTGGAGAGGGGGGCCAACTGCCCCAGCTCCCTGGAACTCCACCTCATCCACTTCGGCTTTAGGGATGGCAATCTTCAGATTTTCCACTGCCGATTCTTCAGCCAGGCTAGCTCCCTGGAACTCCATATCATCCACTTTGGCTTTAAGGGTGGTAATCTTCAGATTTTCCACTGCCGATTCTTCAGCCAATCTAGCTCCCTGGAACTCTGTATCATTCACTTCGGCTTTAGGGATGGCAATCTTTAGATTTTCCACTGCTGATTCTTCAGCCAGGCTAGCTCCCTGGAACTCCATATCATCCACTTTGGCTTTAAGGGTGGCAATCTTCAGATTTCCCACTGCCGATTCTTCAGCCAGGCAAGCTCCCTGGAACTCCATATCATCCACTTCGGCTTTAGGGATGGCAATCTTCAGATTTTCCACTGCTGATTCTTCAGCCAGGATTTCATAGTTGTCAACTGGTATTTCCTGATAGTCCCAGGCAAAGGGAGCCCCACCCTGCTGCTGAGCAGAGTCTAGCAGCTGTTTGTAGGCAATCTCCAGCTCCCATTCCTGAACGGCCAGAAACTCCAAATCTTCCTGTGCCCAGTGCCCTTCCGAGACATTCAGTCTTTGCTCTCTGTGATCCATTATTTCCTCCAAATGTCACTCCCGATCACTCCCAAAGTCAGGGTCACTGGACAGCCTCCAATACAACAATCCCAGGCCATCATAGTCAAAGCCTTCCGTGGGGCTGTCATCCGCTGACCATGGGCACTCTTGGGCCACATACCACCGGAGGGCTCTGTAGCTCTCGTCCAACCGCATCTCTGCCCGGATCAGCCTGCTTAACTCAGCTGTCCACTCCTGCTTCGGTTGTCCTCCCAGTAACAGCATTCGTACTTCATACTGCGACCAGTACCTTACATAGATGGAGGGGAGAATCTTTCCCTGGTGTTGCTGCTCGAGAGCTAGCACTTTCTTCCAGAGTTCGCAGCGGATCGAATCCGACCATCCCAGCAGGACCTCCTCTGATACTGGTCCTCTATGCTGTATCTGCATCTCTCGCAACCTTCTTTCGAATTCCTCTTCCATGGCGGCTGGTTCTTTAGGCGTTGTCTCCGATTGCTGTATTTCCGCCATTCTCCGCTCATGTTGCCGCTCTAGTTCTCTCTTTTGTCGCTCTCGTTCTCTCTCTTGTCGCTCTAGTTCTCTTTTGTCGCTCTAGTCCTTTCTCTTGACGCTCTCGTTCTCTCTCTTGTCGCTCTAGTTCTCTCTTTTGTCGCGCATCCTGCAGCTGGATGCCTCTAATGGCTTCCTGTATGGCGGTCTCTGATGGGTTAGCACCATATAATGCCAAGCGCTGTTGAACTCGTTGCTGAAACAAATCTTCAACTGACTGGGGTCCTGCATCACCCTTCTTCTGGTCCATCTTGGCTCTCAAGTAGGTCTTTCAGCGTGACTTTCCTGCAGGCTGCATAGCTGGTCATTCACTGTGGTGGTTTGGAGTGTCCCAGGAACTGGAGGGAAAATCCCGCTGCTGCCAACCAATGTAACGGCACCCCCCAATACGAAAGGGGCTAAACGCCGTTTCCTCTGTCCCCTCTCCTGGACACACAACCACTATCGACCCTCCACAGCCAGGCGATCACTTCCCATAGGAATTAATCCTTCTGGAAGAACGAGACTCACGCTCTGTATCTTCCCAAGATAGAATGACTTTATTACCAAAAACATTGTAACTCTTATACACATCCAATACTGCATTAGTTTAACATGAACAATGGCCCAGCTCCGACCCCACATTACAAGACTCAACACATTACTTTGACGTCTGTTAGGAGACAACAGACCCCACACAATAGACACAACGATCTCCAATACACATCTTCTTATGAAAGGTTACACACAGGCATAGTGTTAACTATCTCTATTCACACCAGCCCTTTATGTTTAAATAATTATGCATGACCTTTATTCACCAGACTGTCTGGCACTTTACAATACACACAAGGACAGACTCAATTTCCCCAATCCACATCACCACAAACAATGAACAGGTCCCTTAGGATTAACCTGTTGAGTCCAGAGTAAGAGTCCAGAGTAAGACAATATTGTGGACTAATATTACTATTTCAATTTCAAGCAATCATGGTTTCCTGGCTCACCCTGTGTCCAACGTGACCCTCCTGTCACAGGGTGTCTGGCTGGATACCTTTCCCTGCATGGCTGTGTCTGCCTATAGAAGTCTCAGAGTCTGACAATTATCATTGCATCTACTTAAGGGTGTCCTGGCCTCACCCCTCTCTCCCACAGTTCTGTTTATAAGACAATAAATCTCTTTGCATTCAAGAAGTGTCTGGCGCCCAATTATCCACCTTGAATTACACCCACCATGCCTCGTAACCCACTCTACACAGAAGGATGTCGGCTGTCCCTGACTCTGGAGCTCACCATTAGGCCTACAGAGGCCCGGGATTTTGCTACATAACATTTTGCAAGTAAATTATCTTTCTTCATAAATTTAGGCCAAAAAGTATACTGCTATACCACTACCATAGTACAATTTTGCTTATTTAGCAGTTGAAGTCTTGGGAAAATTAGAATGGCTCATGACCAGATTATGAACTTGTGAAGATGGACCAATGCAGTTTGTATGCAGGTGTATTCAGGTTTTGTTTGAGATGCTTATGAATTTCATCACAGTCCATTCACTGGTTCATTTAGGCTGGGTTCACAATTTGCAATGGAGTGGCTTACAGCAGGGGGTCCGGTGTGTGTTCATTCACTGTTTCGGGTCCGATTTCAGCCTGCATTTTTGGCTGAATTCAGGCCTGAAACAGATCAGAAAACGGACAGGACTCCTGTGCAATTTGCACCGGAGCCGCTCCGGAGAGTCGGTCACAATCTCCTAACATGCGAATTTGATGCAGGAAACCCGCATCTAATTTGCACTGATGTGAACCCAGCCTTAACCTGTATTTTTCCTCCCTCTGGCATGCCTTTGACCTCCTAAGCTGAAAAAAGGTGCTTCAACCTGCATTTGCATTCGCATTGAATAGAGAGAAAATAAGTTATCATGTGAATAAAAACAGATGCACAAAAGGTCCATAAAACCAATGTCAACCAAAACTTTCTGTTTTTGGGTAGTGTGGGAAAGGGTTAGAATTTCTGTCAGGTTTTTATTGCTGACTGTAGCTTCTGTAGCACCCTCTAGTTAGGTAGGAGAGTTGGAAAATTTAGGCAGGCCAAGCTTGTGGCTAGGCCTGTTTGTTTTCATTCTGGGCTGGGAGTGGCGCAGGACAGGTCTGGGTGACTCAGCATCACTGACACCTCCCTCTTCCTTCTAGAAGGTGCTAGAAAGAGAGGAGGAGAGGAGAGGTGGATCTGCCTGGGGTGTCTAAGGAGCCTTGACCAATCCTCTTAAATCCTCCTTAAATACTCAGGATTTTCCCAGCTTGGGGAGTTGACGGGAGAGGCACATGAGATAGCAAAAAGAAGACAGCAAGACAGAAAACACTACTAAGAGGCTCCAGGGAGGACAACTGGTCACAGCCAGGAGGGCTGGTGAGTGAAGCACAGACTGGGGAGGCACGCCTGAGAGAATTGGGAAATCGCACTTCATTCAACAACCACTAAGTGGACATGGCTACATTTTTTTTATGTCCCTTCATTTTGTTGGCCTGTGGTATCAAGAAAATAATTTTTAGGAGTACTTTGAGAAAGCCCTGCTGACCATATAGTGAATAATAGGATCAAGAATGGCTGAGCTGAACCTGCAAATATGCACAGCTCTTTTTAGGTCTTAAAGCAGAGCTCCACCCAAAAGGGGAGGCTCCGCTTGTTTGCACCCCCCCCCTCCACTGCCACATTTGGCACTTTTGGGGGGGAGCGGATATCTGGTTTTGATAGGTAGTTGCTCCCACTTCCAGGTCAGTTCGCCGCAGCAGTCTGACCCGGAAATTTGGTTCCCCCCTCTTTCTCCCCTGCAGTCTTCTGGGACACATCACAGGTAGGGATGAGCCGAACACCCCCCTGTTAGGTTCGCACCAAAACCTGCGAACAGACCTAAAGTTCGCGTGAACTTTAGAACCCTATTAAATACAATGGACTCGAACGTTCAAAATCTAAAGTGCTAATTATAAAGGCTAATATGCAAGTTATTGTCCGAAAAAGGGTTTGGGGGCCTGAGTCCTGCCCCAGGGGACATGTGTCAATGCAAAAAAAAGTTTTCAAAAACTGCAGTGATTTTAATAATGCATAAAGTGAAACAATAAAAAGTGGAATATTCCTTTAAATTTCATACCTGGAGGGGGGGGGGGGGGGGTGTATAGTATGCCTGTAAAGCAGCGCTTGTTTCCCTTGCTTAGAACTGTCCCTGCACAAAATGTCATTTCTGAAGGAAAAAAAGCCATTTAAAACCACTCGCGGCTATAATGGATTGTTGGCTCCTGGCAATACAGAGAAAAGTCATTGGTAAAAATAAATAAATAAATGCGTGGTGTCCCCCCAAATTCAATTACCAGGCCCTTCAGGTCTGGTATGGATATTAAGGGGAACCCTGCATCAAATAAAAAAAAAATGACGTGGGGTTCCCCCCAAATATTCATACTAGACCCTTCAGGTCTGGTATGGATTTTAAGGGGAACTCCACCCCCAAAAAAAAAAATGGCGTGGAGTTCCCCCAAAAATCCATACCAGACCCTTTATCCGAACACGCAACCTGGCAGGCCGCAGGAAAAGAGGGGGACGAGAGAGCTCCCCCCCCTCCTGAACCGTACCAGGCCACATGCCCTCAACATGGGGAGGATGTCCCCATGTTGATGGGGACAAAAGCCTCATCCCCACAACCCTTGCCCGGTGGTTGTGGGGGTCTGCGGGCAGGAGGCTTATCGAAATCTGGAAGACCCCTTTAACAAAGGGGACCCCCAGATCCCGGCCCCCCCCTATGTGAATTGGTAAGGAGTACATTGTACCCCTACCATTTCACGAAGAAAGTGTAAAAAAATGTTTTTAAAAACACACAGACACCTTGGAAAAGTCCTTTATTAAAAATAAAAAATAAAAAATAAAAAACACATTCCAGCGATGTAATCCAATGTCCCGTGGCGATCTGATGTCCAGCGCTGCATTTTCCACTCGAAATGTCATTGGCTGAGCGGACCTACACTGCGGAGGAAGGTCCCCATCAGGTCCGCTCAGCCAATGACGTAGGCGGGGTCTGAGGTACGAGGGGGGTGGGGGCGCCCTCGTATCTCAATCCCCGCCTACGTCTTGGCTGAGCAGACCTGATGGGGAACTTCCTCTTAAGTGTAAAAAAAATGAATAGACCCGCCCCTTCTCACGTTCCCCATCAGCTCGGCTCCTGATGGGGAACATGAGAAGGGGCGGGTCTATTCATTTTTTTACACTGAAGAGGAAGTTCCCCATCAGGTCCGCTTAGCCAATGACGTAGGCGGGGTCTGAGATACGAGGGGCGCCCCCGCCCCCTCGTACCTCAGACCCCGCCTACGTCATTGGCTGAGCGGACCTGATGGGGAACTTCCTCCCCAGTGTAGGTCCGCTCAGCCAATGACGTTTTGAGTGGAGACTGCAGCGCTGGACATCGGATCGCCGCGGGACATTGGATTACATCGCTGGAATGTGTTTTTTATTTTTTATTTTTAATAAAGGACTTTTCCAAGGTGTCTGTGTGTTTTTAATTTTTTTATTTTTACACTTTCTTCGTGAAATGGTAGGGGTACAATGTACCCCTTACCAATTCACATAGGGGGGCCGGGATCTGGGGGTCCCCTTTGTTAAAGGGGTCTTCCAGATTCCGATAAGCCTCCTGCCCGCAAACCCCCACAACCACCGGGCAAGGGTTGTGGGGATGAGGCCCTTGTCCCCATCAACATGGGGACATCCTCCCCATGTTGAGGGCATGTGGCCTGGCATGGTTCAGGAGGGGGGGAGCTCTCTCGTCCCCCCCCTCTTTTCCTGCGGCCTGCCAGGTTTGCGTACTCGGATAAAGGGTCTGGTATGGATTTTTGGGGGAACTCCACGCCATTTTTTTTTAATTTGGGGTGGAGTTCCCCTTAAAATCCATACCAGACCTAAAGGGTCTAGTATGGATATTTGGAGGGAACCTCACGTCATTTTTTTAAAAATTTGCGGCAGGGTTCCCCTTAATATCCATACCAGACCTGAAGGGCCTGGTAATAAAATTTGGGGGACCCCCATGCATTTAAAAAATTTTTATCAATGATTTTTTTATGTATTGCCGGGAGCCGACAATTGATTATAGCCGCGAGTGAGTTTTAAATGACTTTTTTCCCTTCAGAAATGACACTTTGTGCAGGGACAGTTCTAAGCACAGGAAACAAGCGCGACTTTACAGGCATACTATACACACACCCTAGGTACGAAATTTAAAGGAATATTTCACTTTTATTGTTTCACTTTATGCATTATTAAAATCACTGCTCCCGAAAAAACGTCAGTTTTTAAAACTTTTTTTTGCATTGATACATGTCTCCTGGGGCAGGACCCGGGTCCCCAAACAATTTTTATGACAATAACTTGCATATAAGCCTTTAAAATTAGCACTTTAGATTTCTCCCATAGACTTTTACAGGGTGTTCCGCGGCTTTTCGAATTTGCCGCGAACACCCCAAATTGTTCGCTGTTCGGCGAACATGCGAACAGGCAATGTTCGAGTCGAACATGAGTTCAACTCGAACTCGAAGCTCATCCCTAATCACAGGTCCCAGAAGACTACGGGACCATTCACAAGGAGTAGCGCGACTAGGAAACAGGCTATTAAGCCGCAAGCCTTCACTTCCTGTTTCCCTTAATAGAGATGCTGGTGCCTGCACCTGAAGCAGATTGAAGAATGAGGTAAGGACATTGTGGGATCCCTGGACAGGTAAGTGTCCTTATATTAAAAGTCAGCAGCTACAGTATTTGTAGCTGCTAACTTTTAATTTTTTCTGAAGGAGCCTGGAGCTCCTCTTTTAACTTTCATGCCGCAGCTTAACAATACTTCCTCAGATGATGGTTGATCCTGATGTTCTCTGTCCCTCCCTCTTTGTCTATGTCCCCACTGCAGCCTGAGACTGTGCAGACCAGTTGTTGCCACATGTACTGAGTATGCTTCAGTTATTTTTTTTTATTTGTGCAGCCCCCATTACTATACAGTAACACATATCGTCATATACACTTCAAATAAATAACAACCCATTCCCTCCTTCTTCCTCCATGTCCACTAAACAGCTAAACACAATGGGGGGCTGGATATTACATGTTGATTGATGGATGCATCACCTCCCTGTAGTTCAAAGCACATACAAATAATAAACACAGGTTGGAGGGAAGTGAAACAGGCTGTGATTGGCAGAACCTCCTCCTAAATAGCCCACACTATCTTTTTACACAAAAGTTATAAAGATTTTAATTAAAATACATATTTGTCTGATGATTTAAAGCAAGACATTTTCCCTCTAACCTGGGCAGCCTGGTGCACACGGCAGGCAGTAAAACGAAACTCCCCAGCATTGGAGATCAGTGGCAAGCAGTAAAAGTAATCCTCCTCAGCATTAATGGTCATTAGCAGGCAGTACAATCCCCCCCAGTGTTCAGTCTTTACTTACCTAAAAACATGCTCCCACTCTGCCAGGCCAGGACTATACCTCTCTTGGGAGGAAATCACTCTGACAGTTTTGGCCTTTGTTCAGTGCCAGGTGATGGAACATAGAGAGCCTATACTCCGCCCCCCTACCCCACTTACAGTGACAGTACCCAGTGTAGATCATCTACTCTAGAGTGCAAAAATTATATACAGTAAATATATAAAAAACACTTTTGGCTGCAGTCAAATCCACATCAATCACAGAAGAGCTGTTGGTGTGAATTTTAAGCAGACAACTGGAGGAGACAGATTTTTCCCTATGGTTGAGTTCATCTTAAAGTTTGATGTTAAGAGTTAGAATTAAGGTTTACCGTTAGGTTTGGAGATTAGGCTTGTGTTAATGGTTAGGTTTAGGTTAACTCTTTTGTTTAAGGGTTAATAACCTGTTCACAGTTAGGGGTTCTGTAGGCTTTTATATCTTTGGATATGCATTATGTATTCATTTTACTGGTCTTATCACATTGTCAAGTATGAAATCTCTTAGCCAAACTCTATAAACTCAAAACTAACTTGTCTGTTTTTGCAATAAAAATCAATGTACCGCCTTGGGTTCCTTTCCCTCCCTGTCAGACCTCCCCCATTAATTTTGTTCATATGACTTTTATTTGCTATTTACAAAAAAATAATAGAATCGTGGTACTATTGATTGCTCATGAAGGAGTATTCACGTGCTAAAATACTCATATAATAATCTGCCAACATCCTCCTTTGAAGTCCACAGATGAAAGCCTTTTTTGTACATATGCCAGTATGATGAGATTGCACAGTCCTGGCTCAGCTACAGTTTGGATATGTGTGTAGCTCACACAGACATAGAGTTGGTACAGGAAAAGGTCGAGCACCATCTGTGATCAGTCTGGTTCAGGAATTGCTAACATTCTTGTCCACCTTATATTTTTTTATTATTATTATTATACTACGGAATATTTATAGCACAAATGATCAAATTATAAATTTTCTGAACTTTTTTTTGAACTATTGGTGCAAATACTTTAAATTGTCTCTAAAACTTAGTAAATGTAACTGAGATAAGCCATTAATGACAATAAAGATGAATATCAGTTTCAATATTCAGTATTTTTACAAGCTTTTACCTCCCAAATGTTAACTATGCTGGCCTGCAGAGTATTAGAGACTACAGCCTGAGATTACCCAGTCATTATCAGGTAATTTTTCAGTTTATAGCGCAGTAACATTTTGAGTGACAAATACTCCATCATGTAACACTGTACACAAATTTGTTTTATGTAGCGGACCCCCCATAATTGGGGTCACTATGCCTAAATTTAAGGGGTAGCCTGAGCAAATAGTTAGGCTCAGGCTGTTTGGATTCTGTAAATTGGTTTCTGCTTTGTTGTGATGTTGCCTGGCAGTACAGTTCCCTTTGACCTGTGTTGGGCGCTGTCGCCCAGGTCTCAGGGTGAACCACAGGTAGCATTGCAGCGCTATTGAGTGTCCTCTCTCGGCAGGCGTGCAGTGGGCGTGGTCTACCCGCTGTGTATGCTGGGAGAGGGTACTTAAGGGGCGGACGCCATTAGGTCCGGAGTTCGGAGGCGATCCAGAGGACCCCTTGGTCCGAGGCGCGTACCCCACCTTCGGTGGCCCTCATGGCCAGGGGTACGTGTGAGTGTATTCGGCCCGGGCAACTTCGGCCCGAGGCTACATCGTTCCAGGTAGGCCCAGCACCTTTAGCTGAGGCCTACACCAAAGGAAAAGGAGTCCCAGGGTGCCCAAGGGAGGGTGACCCGCTCTGAAGGAGAGGAAACCAGGGGAGGACCTGTCCACAGGGATTGGTGAGGGAAGTCACTGTCTCCGGAGAGGCCTGGTTGCCAATCAGAGGGAAGGATTCCATAAGCCGCCAAAAGCCTTGTAACGTGCCCACTGGCACCTATAGTCTCAAGTGTTACAAGTGCTGGGAAGTTTAGGATTTAGCAGTTCATATCCTGATCGTATCCTTAGGAGATTTAAAGTGAATGTTCCGTGCTCCACACCGGCTGCTAGGACTGTGAGAGGGGACTATCCAGGTGAGCAAAGCCCACTCAGGACTGAGTGGAGATAACTGACATTTAAGTGCTGCATGCCTGAACCTACCTCCCTGTTAAATTCTCTATCTCCAACTTTCCTATCAAGTTCCTACGCAAGAAAAATAAACCTCTTCTTTATTGGGTTTAATACTGTTTGGACAATGGCCTTATTGAACACAAAGGGAGAATAGACTTTTTACCCTACACTCTAGGGGAGAGAACCAAAGGAAGGAGGTAACTCGCTGCAGGACCCAAAAAACAGATAACACCGCTCACCCTCTTTTATCAGGAGAATACTGGGCTTGTGGCATAGTGTGTCCCATTCTGCTTGTGGAGGTAAGCAGGGTAAATGATCTGTGTGCTACATTTATATAATAGTTTTTTTATATTTATTTTTTCAAACAGACCAAGCTTTCTTTTGGCAGTACTTGATAACCATTGTTTTTTTTTTTGTTTTTTTTAACAAACAGGGGTTCTTTATTAAGCAAAAATCAGTACAGAGAAAAGAAAATACCACAAAGATTTGGTTGGCACAACCATTGTCATGACTTGTTTTTTAAATTTTACTGAAGAAAGGGAAAAAGAAAAAAAAAAAAAAAAAAACAGTTAACCTTACTTTTCGCTATAAAACATACCAAATAAAGCTGGCAAAGACCCCCTTTTTGGAAAGTAGACATTCCAAGGTGATCTAATTTTTTGCCACCATCTTTTGGGAAATGAAGAAACATACAAGTGTAGCGATACCCCCTGCTAAGAGGGCCGCAGATTAAGTTTGGGCCCTGAAGACAGCTCCGCCAACCCCCAGCAATTTACTCGACCCACTCTGGCACAGCTAGTCTAGGGTAACAATATATTTCTTATGCTCTATGATCAGACACAGACACCAATTCAGCATTAAAAGAATAAAACAAGTTTACTTTCTATGGAATAAAAGATTAGCAAGTATAACAATTTACATCACTGTGGTTGCAGAGCCCTGCAGCAATAGACACACTATGCAGTAATGAAACAGTAATGATATGCCACGTGTGGCGACCGTTAACTAAGCGCCCCATGGCGCAGCAACTAAAAGAACTATCTAGCTGGCCAGGCCTGGCTCAGATACTAAGACTCAGTCTCTAGGGGATGATGTTTTCTTCACCGGCAAGTCTTTAAAGGTGGTGCACATAAAATAACAACATTTGTAATCCAATGGGAAATTGTAATAGAAACAAACACTTTACTGACGATCCTCTGACTCAGTTCTGCTTTGGATCTCCAGAGAGAGTCTCAAATATGAACTGGTGGGCCATGGCAGTCTGTAGGCACATTAACAATCAACAGTATATGGTCTGAGCATACGCTGGCTCACCCCTCTGGACGCGATCCCAGTCCGGGACTTCCACCGGCTGTGTCTCCACACACAGCGTCTGCAGCGATCGGGTCCCCGATCCAACCAAGGCTGTGGATAAGCGAAGTCAGATGTCACCCAGGCTCGCAGTAAGGTGGAAGGCTCTTTGGTAACTGCGCAAGGCCCCAGGCTTCAGGCCTTGCACAGCAGCAGGTCCGCACAGAAGTATCAGTCACTGAAGTCTCGTGTCCCAAAGAGGCTGAGCCTAGCCTCGCCTCCTCCTTATATAACCCCTCCCATGAGTCTCTGTGGTGGAAACATTGCCGAATGGGGTTCTGGGTAATGTAGTCTCTCTCCTCTGCTTTCACTTCCAGTAATGTCTCTTCTCTACTTCCTCCCGACTCACCTCTCACCCGGAAATTCTTGTCTCTCTGCATTAAAGGGGAACACCCCGCTACAAACTCCCCCCACTTGAACTCTTTGGTCCCCAAAGATAATCCTTAACAAATACTACGTACAACACTAGCCACTTAAGCCCCGGACCATTTGGTAGCTAAAGGACCAAAGGTGATTTCAGAATTTTGCACTGCGCTGCTTTAACTGTAAATTGTGCGGACATGCAATGTTGTACCCAAACTAAATTTGCGTCCTTTTCTTCCCACAAATAGAGCTTTCTTTTAATGGTATTTGATTGCGATTTTTTTTTTTTGCGATATAAACGGAAAAAGACCGAAAATTTTGAAAAAAAATGATATTTTCTACTTTTTGTTATAAGAAAAATCGAATAAACTCAATTTTAGTTATACATTTAGGCCAAAATGTATTCAGCCACATGTCTTTAGTAAAAAAAATGTCAATAAGCGTATATTTATTGGTTTGCGCAAAAGTTATAGCGTCTACAAACTAGGGTACATTTTCTGGAATTTACACAGCTTTTAATTTATGACTGCCTATCTCATTTCTTGAGGTGCTAAAATGGCAGGGCAGTACAAAACCCCCCCAAATGACCCCATTTTGGAAAGTAGACATCCCAAGGAAATTGCTGAGAGGCATGTTGAGCCCATTGAATATTTTTTTTTGTGTCTCAAGTGATTGAATAATGACAAAAAAAAAAAAAAAAAATTACAAAAAGTTGTCACTAAATGATATATTGCTCACACATGCCATGGTTATATGTGGAATTACACCCCAAATAACATTTTGCTGCTTCTCCTGAGTACGGGGATACCACATGTGTGGGACTTTTTGGGAGCCTAGCCGCGTACGGGCCCCCGGAAACCAAGCACCGCCTTCAGGATTTCTAAGGGCGCAAATTTTTGATTTCACTCCTCACTACCTATCACAGTTGCGAAGGCCATAAAATGCCAAAATAGCACAAAACCCCCCCAAATTACCCCATTTTAGAAAGTAGACACCCCAAGGAAATTGCTGAGAGGCATGGTGAGTATTTTACAGCTCTCATTTGTTTTTGAAAATGAAGAAAGAAAATGTTATTATTATTTTTTTTTTTTTCAATTTTCAAAACTTTGTGACAAAAAGCGAGATCTGCAAAATACTCACAATACCTCTCAGCAAATAGCTTGGGGTGTCTACTTTCCAAAATGGGGTCATTTGGGGGGGTTTTGTGCCATCTGGGCATTCCATGGCCTCCGAAACTGTGATAGGCAGTGAGAAGTGAAGTCAAAAATTTACACCCTTAGAAAGCCTGAAGGCGGTGCTTGGTTTTTGGGGTCCCGTACACGGCTAGGCTCCCAAAAAGTCTCACACATGTGGTATCCCCGTACTCAGGAGAAGCAACAGAATGTATTTTGGGGTGTAATTCCACATATGCCCATGGCATGTTTGAGCAATATATCATTTAGTGACAACTTTGTGCAAAAAAAATAAAATAAATAAATAAATTGTCTTTTTTCCGCAACTTGTGTCAACATATAAAATATTCCATGGACTCGACATGCCTCTCAGTATATAGCTTGGGGTGTCTACTTTCCAAAATGGGGTCATTTGGGGGGGTTTTGAACTGTTCTGGCATTTTATACACAACATTAGGAAGCTTACATCCACTCTTCTAACCACTTGAAGACAAAGCCCTTTTTGACACTTTTTGTTTACATAAAAACATTTTTTTTTTTTTGCAAGAAAATTATGTTGAACCCCCAAACATTATATATATTTTTAAAGCAAAGGCCCTACAGATTAAATTGGTGGGTGTTGCATTTTTTTTTCCACACAGTATTTGCGCAGCGATTTTTCAAACGCATTTTTTGGGGAAAAAATACACTTTTTTGAATTTTAATGCACTAAAACACACTATATTGCCCAAATGTTTGATGAAATAAAAAAGATGATCTTAGGCCGAGTACATAGATACCAAACATGACATGCTTTAAAATTTCGCACAAACGCGCATTGGCGACAAACTACATAAATTTTTAAAAGCCTTTACAGGTTACCCCGTTAGATTCACAGAGGAGGTCTACTGCTAAAATTACTGCCCTCGATCTGACCTTCGCTGTGATACCTCACATGCATGGTGCAATTGCTGTTTACATATGACGCCAGACCGACGCTTGCGTTCGCCATTGGGCAAGAGCAGGACAGGACAGGGGTGCTTTTTTTTTTTTATTATTATTAATTTTGCTTTTTTATTTTATTTTTAACCACTTAACGACCGCCCACCGCCGATTTACGTTGGCAGAATGGCACCGACAGGCAGAATCACGTAGATCTACGTGATCGCCTTTGTGCAGTTGGGGGGTCCATCCGGACCCCCCTTCACTGCAGTGAGCGGCCGTTAAGTGTTCGGGAGCGATCAGGCATGAGGGGGCGGCCGCTCGATTCCGCCCCCCCCTCGCGATCGCTCCCGGCGAATGAAATTGCTTCCTCCTGCCTGAAATGTAAACACAGGCTGGAGGAAGTGATGTCATCTCCCTCGCCGCGGTCTTTTCGTTCCCGGCGCCGAGGAGAGAAGAAGCAGGTTAGTGCACCAACAGTCCACTGACACGTAGGTACACATAGGCACACAAATCACCCCCCAGTCACCCCCAGATCACCCCCCAGGTCACCCCAAAGCCCCCAATCACAGTGTCACTGATTGTAGTGATCATTTATTTTACTGATCACTGCATTTAGTGTCATCTGTGATTGTAAAAAGTTGCAGGGCAGTTAGGATTAGGCCCCTTTAGGTCCAGGGTAGCCTCCTAACCCCCCCCCTAATAAAGGTTTAACCCCTTGATCACCCCCCAGGTAACCCTTTCACCCCCTAACTTCAGCGTCACTAAGCGATTGTTTTTCCGATCGCTGTATTCGTGTCGCTGGTGTTTTAGATAGGCAGTTATTTTTTTTTAGGTTCGCCGCAGGTTTTTATTAGTGTCAGGTACCCCCATATATTATTTTAACCCCCTGATTGCCCCTAGAGTTAACCCTTTCACCAGTGATCGCCGTATAAGCGTCACTGGTGTCACTGCTTAGCCAGTAAGTTATTTAGTTATTTAGGTTACCCGTCAGGTTTTTATATAGTGTCAGGTACCCCCATATTTAACCTAATAAAGATTTTAACCCCCTGATTTCCCCTAGTTAACCCTTTCACCAGTGATCACCATATAAAGGTTACGGGTGACGCTGGTTGATTAGTTTGCTTTTTATAGCATCAGGGCACCCGCCGTATATAACCCAATAAAGGTTTAACCCCCCTGATCGCCCGGCGGGTGAGATCAATTAGGTTTTAGCGCCAGAGAGGGTCTGCGTCGCCCCAGGCAGTGTTAGGTTAGTGCCAGTAACGCTAACACCCACGCGCAAAGCATACACCCCCCTTAGTGGTATAGTATCTGATCAGATCTATACTAGCATCCCCAGCGGTTTAGGGTTCCCAAAAACGCAGTGTTAGCGGGATCAGCCCAGATACCTGCTAGCACCTGCGTATAGCCCCTCCGCCCAGCCCAGCCCAGCCCAGCCCACCCAAGTGCAGTATCGATCGATCACTGTCACTTACCAAACACAACACACATAACTGCAGCGTTCGCAGAGACAGGCCTGATCCCTGCGATCGCTAACAGTTTTTTTGTAGCGTTTGATATATTTGCTGACGACAGTCAGGTGCTTTTTTTCCTGTGAATCTTACTAGTGTACCCCTAAATTTAGAGCCCAAAATGGCAAGACGAAGGTACACTAGTAAAGAGGCCTACGAGATTCTGAGCATGACAGATAGTGAAGAGGAGGTCATGTATCTGTCAGATTCAGGCTCAGAATATCTTCCCGTAGAAGACAGTGACGTCAGCGGCCCCACGTCAGATAGCTCTGACGACGAAGTTGAGGTCCCTGCTAAGGTCAGGTGTACCCGATCCCGATCTTCTGAGGTTGTTGAGGAGCAAGAACCGCAGGTCTCTCGTATCATGGAGCAGAGTAGTACTAGCGCCGCTATTCCTTCTGGTGAACTGGCAAGCACCAGCGGCCTAGTACAGCCTGGACGTACATCCAGCACTGCAGTAACACTTGGTGACGTGGCGAGTCCCATAAGTGCAGTTCGAGGTGGCAAGCACAAGTAGTGTCCCGCTGCCACCAAGAAGACAAAGGCAGGCCCGTCGTGCCCATACTGCCCTTCCTGCAGAATTCGCCTATCCTGATTGGGTCCCCACCACTTCTGCAGAACCCGTACTTCCCCCATTCACTGCCCAACCCGGTATTCAGGTGGAAACAGCTGATTTTATTCCAATTGATTTTTATTCGCTGTTTTTCACGGAAGATCTCTATAGATCTATTGTGGACCAGAGTAATTTATATGCTGGTCAATTTATCGCCGCTAACCCCCAGTTGCCTAAAATTGCCAGAAATTGGAAACCAATTACGGTTTCCGAATTTAAGACCTTTCTGGGCCTTTCCCTCAACATGGGCACACATAAATTTCCGTCATTGCGTGCTTATTGGTCCACGCACCCAATTGACCACATGCCCGTGTTCTCTGCCTCCATGTCCAGGGCACGATACGAGCAGATTTTGCGGTTCATGCACTTCAACGACAATGAACTTTGTCGTCCACGTGGGGACCCTGAATACGACCGGCTCTATAAAATTTGGCCCCTCATAAACCACTTCAACGAACGTTTTGCAGCCTTGTTTACTCCCGATCAAGTTGTCTGCGTTGATGAGTCCCTGATTAAATTTTCTGGCCGCTTGTCTTTCAAGCAGTACCTTCCCAGCAAGCGTGCCAGATACGGGGTCAAGCTCTACAAGTTCTGTGACAGGGCAACAGGCTATGTAGTGAACTTTATGGTTTATGAGGGAAAAGATAGTCAGATTGAGTCGGTCAACTGCCCGGATTACATAGGGAGCGCTGGCAAGATAGTGTGGAACTTGGTGTCACCCTTATTCGGAAAGGGGTACCACTTGTATGTGGACAATTATTACACGAGCGTGCCACTGTTTAGTCACTTGTTTGATCATCAGATTGGAGCATGTGGCACCGTGCGACCTAATCGCCGGGGCTTTCCCCAGCGGCTTGTAGATGCCCGTCATAGGCTGGGGGAGAGAGCCTGCTTGAAGTGTAATAACTTGCTCGCTATGAAGTGGAGGGACAATAAGAATGTTTTCCTTCTTACCTCCCTTCATGCAGACACGACAGTCCAAATTCGTACGGCGACTGGTGTTGTGGAGAAACCCCTCTGTGTCCACGAATATAACCAAAATATGGGAGGGGTGGACCTCAACGACCAGTTGATGGCGCCGTATCTAATTGACCGTAAGGCGAGACGCTGGTACAAAAAAGTGTCTCTATCATTATTCCAATTGGCTTTGCTGAATGCTCATGTGCTATACAGAGCTTCAGGCGGGACGTTATCTCTTCTAAAATTCCAGAATGAGATAGTCACAGAACTCCTGTATCCAGGCGGTTCTGCACCTCACCATCCCCTACCAAATGCAGTAAGCCGGCTGCATGAGAGGCATTATTCGTATGTCCTCCCGAGTACCCCTACCCAAAGCCACCCCCAAAAAAGATGTTGTGTCTGTAGCAAGCGCGGATTTAGGCGTGACACCCGTAGTTTTTGTCCACTCTGTCCTGACAAGCCTGGTCTTTGCCAAGGTGAACGTTTTGAACGCTACCACTCAAAAGTGAAGTTTTAGCGTAGGGTACAGCATTTCACAGACAAGGACACACTTACACAGGGTCTCCCAAGATGCCATTACATTTTGAGAGACCCGAAGCATTACAGTTGTAAAGTTACAAAAAAAAGTGTAAAAAAGAAAAAAAAAACGTAAAAAACAAAACACAAAAAAAATATAAAATAAAAAAACCAAAAATAGTTGTCGTTTTATTGTTCTCTCTCTCTCTATTTTCTCTCTATTGTTCTGCTCTTTTTTACTGTATTCTATTCTGCAATGTTTTATCATGCTTGCTTTTCAGGTATGTAATTTTTTGTTTTCAGGTGCGCCATTCAACTGCAGCGCGGAATTATTTATCATGACAGCAACAGCGTTTGCTCCCACGATACATAAAGCCGTGACTCCAGTGCTGTAGGAGGTGATTTCACCACCACAGTTAAAAAAAAGAGCATATATGCCGAAGCATGGGGGCAGCAGGGGCGGAGGAGCGATTTTGCTCCTAATGCCGCGTACATACGGTCGAAATTCCGACGTAGGCCTGCCCGTGGAAAATTCCGACCGTGTGTACGCGGCATAACTTTTTTGCGGGAGGATGCCCCCATGCTTCGGCATATATATATTTTAGGCACAGGTTGCGTTAAAACATTTTTTTATTTTTTACTAGGTTTTGTTTTGGTATTTGCTTTGCAGGTATGGCATGGTAAGGTCTTACTGTTGTACTGTAATGTTACTTTGTTTTAATGTTAACCACCATTTGCTTAGCAGGTACGCCATTCAGTTGCAGCGCGGATCTATTTATCTTGACAGCAACAGCGTTTGCTCCCACGATACATAAAGCCGTGACTCCAACGCTGTAGTAGGTGATTTTGATTTCACCACCACAGTTAAAAAAAAGAGCATATATGCCGAAGCATGGGGGCAGCAGGGGCGGAGGAGCGATTTTGCTCCTAATGCCGCGTATATACGGTCGAAATTCCAACGGAGGCTTGCCCGTGGAAAAGTCCGACCGTGTGTACGCGGCATAACCTTTTATGCCGCGTACATACGGTCGAAATTCCGACGAAGGCTTGACCGTGTGTACGCGGCATAACTTTTTTGCGGGAGGATGCCCCCATGCTTCGGCATATATGCCCATCATTAGAAGTGGGTGAATGAAGGGAGGTATTCTAATGGTGGGCATACCCACCAATCAATCTCTTTTTTTCGTTCAGCCAATAGGCTGTATGAAAAAAAAGATTACAATACATGTCCAACAAGGACCAGCAACGTACTGGTATGTTGCTGGACTTTGAATGTTTATACCAGAATGATGCCTGCGGGTTTAGGTATCATCTTGGTATCATTCTTTTCAGCCAGCAGCCGGCTTTCATGTAAAAGCAATTCTAGCAGATAATTAGCCTCTAGACTGCTTTTACAAGCAGTGGGAGGGAATGTCCCCCCCCCCCGGATATAAAAAGCGCCATTGGGAAATTGGGAAAGCATTTTATCACACCGATCTTGGTGTGGTCAGATGCTTTGAGGGCAGAGGAAAGATCTAGGGTCTAACCCCCCAATTTTTTTCAAAAAAAGAGTACCTGTCACTACTTATTGCTATCATAGGGGATATTTACATTCCCTGAGATAACGATAAAAATGGTAAAAAAAATAAAATATGGAAGGCACAGTTTAAAAATAAAATAAAAAAACCAAATAAATAATAAAAAAAAAAAAAAAAGCACCGCTGTCCCCCCCTGCTCTTGCGCAAAGGCGAACGCAAGCGTCGGTCTAGCGTCATATGTAAACAGCAATTGCATCATGCATGTGAGGTATCACCGCGAAGGTCAGATCGAGGGCAGTCATTTTAGCAGTAGACCTCCTCTGTAAATCTAACGTGGTAACCTGTAAAGGCTTTTAAATGCTTTTAAAAATGAATGTAGTTTGTCGCCGCTGCGCATTTGTGCGCAATTTTAAAGCATGTCGTGTTTGGTATCCATGTACTCGGCCTATGATCATCTTTTTTATTTCATCAAACATTTGGGCAATATAGTGTTTTTTAGTGCATTAAAAATAAAAAAAGTGTGTTTTTCCCCCAAAAAATGCGTTTGAAAAATCGCTGCGCAAATACTGTGTGGAAAAAAAAATGCAACACCCACTATTTTAATCTGTAGGGCCTTTGCTTTAAAAAAATATATAATGTTTGGGGGTTCAACATAATTTTCTTGCAAAAAAAAATTTTTTTTCATGTAAACAAAAAGTGTCAGAAAGGGCTTTGTCTTCAAGTGGTTAGAAGAGTGGATGATGTGTGACATAAGCTTCCTAATGTTGTGCATAAAATGCCAGGACAGTTCAAACCCCCCCCAAATGACCCCATTTTGTAAAGTAGACACCTCAAGCTATTTGCTGAGAGGCATGTTGAGCCCATTGAATATTTTTTTTTTTTGTCCCAAGTGATTGAATAATGACCAAAAAAAAAATGTACAAAAAGTTGTCACTAAATTATATATTGCTCAAACATGCCATGGGCATATGTGGAATTACACCCCAAAATACATTATGTTGCTTCTCCTGAGTACGGGGATACCACATGTGTGGGACTTTTTGGGAGCCTAGTCGCGTACGGGACCCCAAAAACCAAGCACCGCCTTCAGGATTTCTATGGGTGTAAATTTTTGATTTCACTCCTCACTGCCTATCACAGTTTCGGAGGCCATGGAATGCCCAGATGGCACAAAACCCCCCCAAATGACCCCATTTTGGAAAGTAGACACCCCAAGCTATTTGTTGAGAGGTATGTTGAGTATTTTGCAGATCTCGCTTTTTGTCACAAAGTTTTGAAATTGTAAAAAAAGAAAAAAAAAAAGAAAAAAATATGTCTTTCTTAATTTTCAAAAACAAATGAGAGCTGTAAAATACTCACCATGCCTCTCAGCAAATAGCTTGGGGTGTCTACTTTCCAAAATGGGGTCATTTGTGGGGGTTTTGGGCTATTTTGACATTTTATGGCCTTCAAAACTGTGATAGGTAGTGAGGAGTGAAATCAAAAATTTATGCCCTTAGAAACCTTGAAGGCGGTGCTTGGTTTTTGGGGTCCCGTACGCGGCTAGGCTCCCAAAAAGTCCCACACATGTGGTATCCCCATACTCAGGAGAAGCAGCAGAATGTATTTTGGGGTGTAATTTCACATATAACCATGGCATGTGTGAGCAATATATCATTTAGTGACAACTTTTTGTACATTTTTTTTTTATTTTTGTCATTATTCAATCATTTGGGACAAAAAAAAAAATATTCAATGGGCTCAACATGCCTCTCAGCAAATAGCTTGGGGTGTCTACTTTCCAAAATGGGGTCATTGGGGGGGTTTTGTGCCATCTTGGCATTTTATGGCCTTCAAAACTGTGATAGGTAGTGAGGAGCGAAATCAAAAATGTATGCCCTTAGAAACCTTGAAGGCGGTACTTGGTTTTTGGGGTCCCGTACATGGCTAGGCTCCCAAAAAGTCCCACACATGTGGTATCCCCGTACTCAGGAGAAGCAGCAGAATGTATTTTGGGGTGTAATTTCACATATGCCCATGGCATGTGTGAGCAATATATCATTTAGTGACAACTTTGTGCAAAAAAAAAAAAGTTTGTCATATTCCCGCAACCTGTGGCAAAATATAAAATATTCCATGGACTCAACATGCCTCTCAGCAAATAGCTTGGGGTGTCTACTTTCCAAAATGGGGTAATTTGGGGGGGTTTTGTGCTATTTTGGCATTTTATGGCCTTCGAAACTGTGATAGGTAGTGAGGAGTGAAATCAAAAATTTACGCCCTTAGAAATCCTGAAGGCGGTGCTTGGTTTTTGGGGCCCTGTACGCGGCTAGGCTCCCAAAAAGTCCCACACATGTGGTATCCCCGTACTCAGGAAAAGCAGCAGAATGTATTTTGGGGTGCAATTCCACATATAACCATGGCATGTGTGAGCAATATATCATTTAGTGACAACTTTTTGTAAATTTTTTTTTTTCTTTTTGTCATTATTCAATCATTTGGGACAAAAAAAAAAAATATTCAATGGGCTCAACATGCCTCTCAGCAAATAGCTTGGGGTGTCTACTTTCCAAAATGGGGTCATTTGGGGGGGTTTTGTGCCATCTTGGCATTTTATGGCCTTCAAAACTGTGATAGGTAGTGAGGAGTGAAATCAAAAATTTATGCCCTTAGAAACCTTGAAGGCGGTGCTTGGTTTTTGGGGTCCCGTACGCGGCTAGGCTCCCAAAAAGTCCCACACATGTGGTATCCCCGTACTCAGGAGAAGCAGCAGAATGTATTTTGGGGTGTAATTTCACATATGCCCATGGCATGTGTGAGCAATATATCATTTAGTGACAACTTTGTGCAAAAAAAAAAAAGTTTGTCATATTCCCGCAACTTGTGGCAAAATATAAAATATTCCATGGACTGAACATGCCTCTCAGTAAATAGCTTGGGGTGTCTACTTTCCAAAATGGGGTCATTTGGGGGGTTTTGTGCTATTTTGGCATTTTATGGCCTTCGAAACTGTGATAGGTAGTGAGGAGTGAAATCAAAAATTTGCGCCCTTAGAAATCCTGAAGGCGGTGCTTGGTTTCCGGGGTCACGTACGTGGCTAGGCTCCTAAAAAGTCCCACACATGTGGTATCCCCGTACTCAGGAGAAGCAGCAGAATGTATTTTGGGGTGCAATTCCACATATAACCATGGCATGTGTGAGCAATATATCATTTAGTGACAACTTTTTGTAATTTTTTTTTTTTTTGTCATTATTCAATCACTTGGGACAAAAAAAAAAATATTCAATGGGCTCAACATGCCTCTCAGCAATTTCCTTGGGGTGTCTACTTTCCAAAATGGGGTCATTTGGGGGGGTTTTGTACTGCCCTGCCATTTTAGCACCTCAAGAAATGAGATAGGCAGTCATAAATTTAAAGCTGTGTAAATTTCAGAAAATGTACCCTAGTTTGTAAACGCTATAACTTTTGCGCAAACCAATAAATATACGCTTATTGACATTTTTTTTACTAAAGACATGTGGCTGAATACATTTTGGCCTAAATGTATGACTAAAATTGAGTTTATTCGATTTTTCTTATAACAAAAAGTAGAAAATATCATTTTTTTTCAACATTTTCGGTCTTTTTCTGTTTATATCGCAAAAAATAAAAATCGCAGAGGCAATCAAATACCATTAAAAGAAAGCTCTATTTGTGGGAAGAAAAGGACGTAAATTTCATTTGGGTACAACATTGCATGTCCGCACAATTTACAGTTAAAGCAGCGCAGTGCCGAATCCCAAAAACAGGCCTGGTCCTAATGGCCCGAAATGGTCCGGGGCTTAAGTGGTTAAACTGTTCCTTCCATATTTTTTTTTTTTATCATTTTTATTGTTATCTCAGGGAATGTAAATATCCCCTATGATAGCAATAGGTAGTGACAGGTACTCTTTTTTAAAAAAAACTGGGGTCTTCTAGACCCTAGATCTTTCCTCTGCCCTCAAAGCATCTGACCACACCAAGATCGGTGTGATAAAATGCTTTCCCAATTTCCCAATGGCGCTTTTTATATCCGGGGGGGGGGACATTCCCTCCCACTGCTTGTAAAAGCAGTCCAGAGGCTAATTAGCCACTAGGATTGCTTTTACATGAAAGCCGGCCGCTGGCTGAAAAGAATGATACCAAGATGATACCTAAACCCACATGCATCAATCTGGTATAAACATTCAAAGTCCAGCAACATGCCAGTACGTTGCTGGTCCTTGTTGGACATGTATTGTAATCTTTTTTTTTCATGCAGCCTGTTGGCGGAACGAAAAAAGAGATTGATCGGTGGGTATGCCCACCATTAGAATACCGCCTTTCAGCCACCCACTTCTAATGATGGGCATACACGCACCATTTATATATGCCGAAGCATTGGGGCATCCTCCCGCAAAAATTATGCCGCACACACATGGTCGGACTTTTCCACGGGCAAGCCTCCGTCGGAATTTCGACCGTATGTGCGCGGCATTAGGAGCAAAATTGCTCCTCCGCTCCTCCGCCCCTGCTGCCCCCATGCTTCGGCATATATGCTTCTTTTTTTTTTAACTGTGGTGGTGAAATCACCTCCTACAGCACTGGAGTCGCAGGGATCAGGCCTGTCTCTGCGAACGCTGCAGTTATGTGTGTTGTGTTTTGTAAGTGACAGTGATCGATCGATACTGCACTTGGGTGGCCTGGGCTGGACGGAGGGGCAAAACGCAGGTGCCAGCAGGTATCTGGGCTGATCCCACTAACACTGCGTTTTTGGGAACCCTAAACTGCTGGGGACGCTAGTATAGATCTGATCAGATCAGATATTGATCTGTTCAGATACTATACCACTAAGGGAGGTGTATGCTTCACGCGTGGGTGTTGGCATTACTGGCACTAACCTGACGCTGCCTGGGGTGTGACGCAGGGTTAACTAGGGGCAATTAGGGGGTTAAAACCTTTATTAGATAATATATGGGGGTACCTGACGCTATAAAAACCTGCGGCGAACCTAAAAAAAATAACTGGCTATCTATCGGCACCAGCATAACTAATACAGCGTTTAGAAAAACGATTGCTTAGTATGTAACACTGGCAAAAGGGGGTGAAAGGGTTACATGAGGGGGCGATCAAGGGGTTAAACCTTTTTTAGGTAATATATGGGGGTACCCGACGCTATAAAAACCTGCGGCGAACCTAAAAAAAATAACTGGCTACCTATCGGCATCACCGACAATAAGACAGCAATCAGAAAAACGATCGCTTAGCGACAGTGGTGATAGGGGGTGAAAGGGTTACCTGGGGGGCGATCAAGGGGTTAAACCTTTATTAGGTAATATATGGGGGTACCTGACGCTATAGAAACCTGCGGCGAACTTAAAAAAAATAACTGGCTACCGATTGGCATCACCGACAATAAGACAGCGATCAGAAAAACGATCGCTTAGCGACAGTGGTGATAGGGGGTGAAAGGGTTACCTGGGGGGCGATCAAGGGGGTTAAACCTTTATTAGGTAATATATGGGGGTACCTGACGCTATAAAAACCTGCGGCGAACCTAAAAAAAATAACTAGCTACCAATTGGCATCACCGACAATAAGACAGCGATCAGAAAAACGATCGCTTAGCGACAGTGGTGATAGGGGGTGAAAGGGGGTGAAATGGTTATCTGGGGGGCGATCAAGGGGGTTAAACCTTTATTAGATAATATATGGGGGTACCTGACGCTATAAAAACCTGCGGCGAACCTAAAAAAAATTACTGGCTACCGATCTGCATCACCGACGCTAAGACAGCGATCAGAAAAATGATCGCTTAGCGACAGTGGTGCTAGGGGGTGAAAGGGTTATCTGGGGGGTGATCAGGGGGTTAAACCTTTATTATGGGGGGGTTAGGGGGCTACACTGGACCTAAAACTGACTGTACTGACACTTTTACAGTCACGAATGTCACTGATTGCAGTGATCAGTAAATAAATGGTCACTGCAATCAGTGACACTGTGACTGGGGGCTGGGGGGTGATCTGGGGGGTGATCTGGGGGGGTCTGGGGGGCCTGGGGGGCGATTTATGTGCCTATGTGTCCTGGTGTCAGTGTAGTGTTTTGTGCACTGACCTGTCATCTTCTCCTGTACGACGCTCGGTATATGTGAGCGCCGCAGGAGAGATGACATCACTTCCTCCTGCTTCCTCTGCCTGTGTTTACATTACACAGGCAGAGGGAGCATTTTCATTCGCCGGAATCGAACGGCCGTCCCCTCATGCCGGATCGCTCCCCCAACGAATACCGACCGCTCACTGTATAGGAGGGGGGTCCGATTGGACCCCCCAACTGTACAAAGGCAATCACGTACACTGTACGTGATTGTGCCTGTCGGTGCCATTCTGCCGACGTATATATACAGTGAGCGGTCGTTAAGTGGCTAGACAAGGTTGCGTATGATGTTGGCATAGGAAATTCCCACCAAAACTGAGGGGTTGAACTTCCTTGCCCACAGGTCACACTGTCATGAGTGTCCTGCCTAACTGTGCCAGAGAGTGAGTTGGGGTTGCCCTCCACCAAATGGACAGTGGAGGGATCCGGATTCTCAGCACTCCTCCTGGCAGTAACTACAGAATCTTCTGAGCTCTTTGCCATTTGTGGGTAGGTCAGCTTCTTAGGAGGTCTGATGACTCTTCGAGCCCTTTGCTCTCTTGGGATTTCTGGCTCTGGCGCCACAGGCTCCTCTTCCTCTGAGTAATTATCATGGGCATCTTCCCAGTAATCTGATGAAGGACTAGATGGGATGAGCTCTGTGGCCTCTGGGTTCAGTGTTCCATCTGGACTGTCTTCAGTGGTTGGAAGATCTATAGTAGAGGTTCCTGGAGTTGGGGAAGGCCACAGCCAATCAAGTTCTCTTTCTTCATCTTCACTGAGTTGAGAGGTCTCTCCATCTTCAGCTCGGGAGGTCTGTGACCGAGTGTTCGGCCTGGGAGTATCCAGAATAGAGACTGGTTCAGGGGAGTCCCTCACTGGAGTTATCCGGACTGCTTCGGCAAGTGGGAGCAGGTGGTTTCGGTGCCAGGTCTTCAGTGGTCCCACCTTCCCTTCTGGCTTCAACTTGTACACAGGCAGGCCTGGCAGCTTCCAACAAATGACATAGGGTTCAGATCTCCATCTGTCTGCAAGTTTGTGTTTTCCAGGGACCCCCAGATTGCGTAGCAGTACTCGGTCCCCGGGCTGCAGGTCTTGCACCCGGACCTTCAGGTCGAAGTTCCTTTTGTTCCGAGCTCCCCTCTGGTCTGAGGCCGCTTGAGCCTGTTCATAGGCTACTTTCAGGCTGTGTCTGAGCCTGTCCACATATCCTTTGTGGGATGTGGCTGAGGAATGGTCTAAGGAGGTGCCAAAGGCCAGGTCCACGGGTAACCTTGCTTCTCTCCCAAACATGAGCCGATAGGGGGAGTAGCCTGTAGCATCACTTGTGGTACAGTTGTAGGCGTGTACTAGGGCTGATATATGTCTGCTCCAATGTTGTTTCTTCTCACTCTCTAGAGTCCCCAACATGTTGAGCAGGGTCCGGTTAAACCTCTCCGGCTGAGCATCTCCTTGTGGATGGTAAGGTGTGGTTCGGGTTTTCTTGATCCCCAACTAATCCAAAAGTTTCCGGATCAACCGACTCTCAAAGTCCCTTCCTTGGTCTGAATGGAGTCGCTGTGGTAGCCCATAATGAACAAAATACTTCTCCATAAGTACCTTGGCCACTGTGGAATCCTTCTGGTCTTTGGTTGGGAAAGCTTGGGCATACCGGGTGAAATGGTCGGTTATCACCAGAACATTTCCTAGTCCACTCAGGTCGGGTTCGAGGCAGAGAAAATCAATGCATACCAGATCCATTGGGCCTTGACTTTGTAGATGGCCCATTGGGGCAGCTTGATGGGGTAAAGTCTTCCTCTGGATGCATCGTGCACATGAGTGGCAGTACTCTTCTACCTCTGCCCTCATGCAGGGCCAATAGAACGGACTTCTGACAAGTTGAAAGGTCCTTTCAGCCCCTAGGTGGCCATGATTGTCATGCAGGGCAATCAGAACAGTCTCTCGATGTTTCTCTGGGAGGAACAGTTGCCATTTATCTTCTGAGTCATCAGAGGGGCCCCTTCGGTAGACCACTCCCTGATGTACCTGCAACCTGTCCCACTCTTTCCTCAACAGGCGAGCTTCCTTTGAGGGATGACGCAGGAGTCTGTTTGGATCCTGATTCTCCAGGGCCTCCAGGACCAATCTCCCCATGGGGTCTTCCAATTGGTCACACCTCAACTCCTTCTTGGACAGCCTCGGCAGATTGTCTTCTTCCAGTTGAGTTACTCCACAGTAGTGTTTGGGGACTCCTACCATGGTAACTCCTATTTCCTCTGCTCTGGAGCCTCCTCTGGCTTGGAATTCAGCTCCTTGACAAAGGGCCCGCACCCCGTCCGGTGCCACTTGAGTCCAGTCTTGCAAGTCGTTGGTCAGGGAATGAGATCTCCGGGACAGGGTGTCTGCATCTCTATTTCCAGCCCCTGGCCTGTACTTCAGGCTGAAGTTGAATCCAGACAATGCAGCCAGCCATCTGTGTCCGGTGGCATCCAGCTTTTCTGTGGTGAAAAGATAGGTCAGGGGGTTGTTATCTGTCTTCACAGTAAACTCTGCCCCATACAGGTAGTCTTTTAGCTTGTCTACTACCACCCACTTAAGGGCCAGGAACTCCTGCTTGTGGGTGGGGTAATTCTTCTCGGAGGGGGTCAGGCTCCTACTCACGTAGGCAACTGGTCGCAGTTGTCCTTCATGCTCTTGGTAGAGCACTCCTCCTAGACCGTCATGACTAGCATCAACATGTAGTTCATAGGGTCTGGTTGGGTCTGCGTAGGCCAAGACTGGGGCAGTAGTTAGGCTCTTCTTCAATGCCTGGAATGCCTCTTCACACTTCTGGTTCCACTGATCTTTGACTGACTCGCCCCGCTTCCTGGGCCCTGAGTCGTCCTCTTCCCCTTCTGTCTTGAGTAATTCATTCAATGGTCTGGCAATTCGGGCAAATCCCTCCATTAACCTCCTGTAATAGGAGCAGAACCCCAGGAAAGATCTGAGTTCTGTTACTGTGGTGGGCCGTGGCCAGGAGGTAACTGCCTCCAACTTCTCGGGGTCCGTGGCCACCCCTTCTTCAGACACTATGTGTCCCAGGTAGTTAACAGAAGACTGGTAGAACTGACACTTCTCGGGTGAAAGCTTGAGTCCCTCTTCACTTAGTCTTCTTCTCCAGCCTCTCCTCATGTTCTTCCAAGGTTCTTCCAAAGACAATGATGTCATCCAAGTATACGAGGACTTCAATGAGGTTCATGTCTCCTACAGTCTTCTCCATGAGTCTTTGGAAGGTGGCTGGAGCTCCGGACAGGCCTTGTGGCATCCGTTTGAATTCGAAGAACTCTACCGGGGTTATGAAAGCCGTCTTCTCTTTGTCTTCTGGATGCATCGGGATCTGACAGTACCCGCTCTTGAGGTCCATGATACTGAACCACTTGGCTCCAGACGAGCTCTGTAGGGCATCCTCTATCCTCGGAGTGGTATACTGATCCGGTGTGGTTCTCCTGTTGAGGGTCCTATAGTCTATGCACAGCCTTAATGACCCATTCTTCTTCCGGACCACCACTGTGGGGGATGCATAGGGGCTTCTAGAACTATCACACCAGTCCTTTTGAGTTCTGCGAGTTGCTCCCTCAGATCCTCCAGATCTGCTAGTGGGACCCGCCTGACCCTTTCTCGGAAGGGCTTGTCTTCTTGGAGGCGGATTCGATGGGTGGTACTCCTTGCACATCCCACATCGAACTCATCTTTTGAAAAGATCTTCTCCCATCTGCTCAACTGGGCCTTGGCTCTCTCTTTCCAAGCCCTGGGTAGATTTGGGTTCTCCATAGACAGCTTCTCCCAAGTATCTCCTCCTTCACCCGTCCCCTTGACTTCTGACAGGGTAACCGGGGCAGCAGGGCTCACCTGGCCCAACAGCATTCTGACGGGGATCTCCATGGGGCCACCCGTAGTGTTCCTAACACACACCGGAACTCTACAATGGGCCTTCTTCAGGGCCTTCAGTGGAATCACCTCGGGTATCACTTCCAGACCTGGGGACTCTTCCCTTGGGTCGGACTCCAGCATGACAAAGGGTCCAGGTTGTTCCCAAGTAAGCTTCACAGTGGCTCTGAGACAGGTTACTTCACCGGGCTGCAACACTACCCCTTCTCTTCCAAGTCTCCATACCTTCCCTATCCCCTCTCCAGTATATCACAACATTAGACCTTACCAAGGGGTATTGGCAAATCCCATTGACTAAGGCTGCTAGAGAGAAAACTGCTTTTTCTACTCCAGAGGGGAGTTTTCAGTACAAAAGAATGCCTTTTGGACTACAAACTGCTCCAGCCACTTTCCAGCGAGCAATGGATAGGATTTTACGACCTCACCGGGAGTATGCCTCAGTGTACTTGGACAACATAGTCATTTTTAGCAGAGACTGGGAATCACACTTGCCCAAAGTCCAGGCAGTACTGGACTCTCTTTGGAAGGAGGGGTTTACAATAAACCCTGAAAAATGTGCTTTGGGAATGGAGGAGGTGAAATACCTGGGCTATATTGTGGGTAGAGGGGTGGTGAAACCTCAGGTTAGCAAGGTAGAGGCTATACAGAATTGGCCCCGCCCCCTCACAAAAAAGCAGGTACGTGCATTCCTTGGCATGGTGGGATACTACAGGAGATTCGTACCCAACTTTGCCACATTGGCGGCTCCATTGACCGATCTGACTAAGGGACAGAAATCGGTCATGGTGGAATGGAATGCAGATGCTGAAAAGGCTTTTTTGGAGCTCAAGTCAGCACTGTGCCAACACCCTGTCCTGATAGCACCCAATTTTTCAAATGAGTTTGTTGTCCAGACTGATGCTTCCGATGTAGGATTGGGAGCTGTGTTGTCACAGGTTGTTCATGGTGAGGAGCACCCAGTAGTCTTCCTCAGTAGGAAGTTGACACCAGTGGAGAAAAACTACGCTATAGTTGAACGAGAATGTCTGGCCATTAAGTGGGCTCTGGAATCCCTCAGATATTACCTCTTGGGAAGGAAGTTTAGGTTGATTTCTGACCATGCCCCTTTAACATGGATGAGGCAAGGTAAAGGGACTAATGCCAGAATTACACTTTGGTTCCTGGCGCTCCAGGAATTAAAATTTGTAGTGGAGCATAGGCCCGGGAGACTGCATCAAAATGCAGATGCCCTCTCCCGAGTCCATTGTTTTAGCTCCACTGTTGCCTCCACCTCCTTGGCGTTGGGGCACAGGGGGGGGGATATGTACAGGACGCCGTGGCTGGGTCCTGGAAGGACGCTATATTTCCCCTCTGTTTGGGCTGTGGTTCCTTTAAGGGAACAGCAATGGTTAACACACCTGTCCAAGGAAGTGGTTTAAGAGAGACAGGAAGTTGTAGGTGAGGGTAGAGGAGTGTAGTGATGTCTGTGCATGGTGAATGGTGGACACTGCAAAAGCTGTGGAGGCTGTAAAAAGCTTTGGAAAGCTGTGAATGTACATGGCAGTGGCCTGCATGGAAGCCTGCTAGCTGGGAAACTTACCTGCAACACCAAGTAAGGACTGTTTAACTGCGACAGCAGTTATAAGCTCTACAAGTCGGTGAGACTGTTATTTCTTTTGTTTTGCTGCTGTGAAGCCATTTAAGTTTAAATAAACGTCCTTTTGTTTGAAAAGCCTGTGTCCTGTGATCTAGCTGGTTCCCCGAACATTACAATATATATATATATATATATATATTCCAAAAAAAAATCGTAAAAAAATAAAAAAAAAAACTCAATAAGTGTATTAGATTTATGGCATTTTTATATATTTTTTTTTTTTTTACTACTAATGCCGGTGATCTGCGACATTGCGGCGGACAGATCGGACACTTTTGACACTATTTTGGGACCATTGACATTTATACAGCGTTTAGAGCTAAAAATAGCCACTGATTACTGTATAAATGACACTGGCAGGGAAGGGGTTAAACACTAGGGGTTAACTGCGTTCCCTAAGTGTGTTCTAACTGTAGGGGGGATGGGCTACCACTGACATGACAGAGATCACTGCTCCCAATGACAGGGAATAGTAAATCCCTGTCATGTCACTAGGCAGAACAGGGAAATGGCTTGATTACATAGGCATTTCCCCGTTCTGCCTCTCCTTGCCACGATCGCGGGCCACCGGCGGACATCGAGCCCACGGGCATGCTCCCGCTAGGCGCGAACACGTATATCGCCGTGTGCTGGTCTGGAAGGGGTTAAGTAACAGACAACATGGATTCATGAAAGACAGAAGCTGTCAGACAAATCTGATTTCTTTTTATAAGGAGGCAAAAAAAAACTTGGGCACAGGGGTGGCTGTGGGTATGGTATATTTCGATTTTGCAAAAGCATTTGACACAGTTCCCCACACATTGCCAATGTGTGAGGTTAAGTCTACAGGTCTGGAAAAATCTCTTTGTAAATAGATAGAAAACTGGCTAAAAGACCGTATTCAGTAATGGTTAATGATTCTTACTCTGAATGGTCTAAGGTTATCAGTGGTGTACCCCAAGGTTCAGTGTTGGGACCCTTACTTTTTAATATCTTTATAAATTATATAGAGTCTGGGATTAAAAGTACAATTTCAGTCTTTGCAGATGACACTAAGCTATGCAGTGGAATAATGTGTTTACAAGATGCGTCCAACTTACAAGTCGACCTCAATGCACTGTTTAATTGGGAAACTATGTGGCAAATGAGGTTTAATGTTGATAAATGTAAAGTTATACATCTTAGAATATGCATGCATCTTACATACTATGAGGAGTACTACTGGGGGAATCAATGGTGGAGAAGGATCTGGGTGTTTTGGTAGATCATAAGCTTAATAATAGCATGCAATGCCAAGCTGTGGTTTCTAAAGCGAGCAAACACCTTTCTTGTATTAAGAGTAGAGTTGAGCGGGTAGCTGGATATTCGGGTCCGGCGGGTTCGGCCGAACTTCGGAAAAAAGTTCGGATTCGGGACCGAACTTTAACCCGAACCCGGACCCGGACCCCATTGAAGTCAATGGGGACCCGGACTTCTGACGACTAAAAAGGCTCTAAAAAAGTAATGGAAAGGGCTAGAGGGCTGCAAATGGCAGCAAAATGTTGTTAAGAACATGGCAAGTGCTCTGCAAACAAATGTGGATAGGAAATAACTTAAAAGAACATAAAAAAAATAAAAAAATAAAAAAATATGCTGGAGGCCCCCTTTTCAGCAGAAGAGGTACAGGAAGTCATTAAGAACCTCAGAAACTCAACGGCACGATGCCACACATATGGTGGGAATGCCCCAGAATACGCCCTTTCTGGAATAAATTATTTAATTTAATGGATAAGCTAGTGGGAAAATAAAATACTTTGAAATAAAAATGTAGCGGGGTGCTAAATTTAAGGAAAGTGTTTGAGTGGTAAATAGGCTCAAATACCCTAATTCTGTAGGATTCATGGACCATTTTGTCCTCGGGGGACAGTATTGGTGTGCAGTTCCCTGCGGCCTACAGGTGGCGCCTTTTGTGTCCCCTCTTGGCAGTAGTACAGCGGGGCGGGGAACCTGCTGTGCATGCCGGGAGAGCATATAAAAGGGGCAGACCTTTGGCCTGGGGGCTGATGTCCAGTGGGGTCCGCGCCCAGGTGCCTTCGGCCTGGGTGCATGTGTTCCTGTTCCATCTCGGGCACCTTTAGCCTGGGGTGAGGTACTATCCTGGAGTTCTTGCTGCCCTGGGTATGGAGGCCTAGGGGCGGGAGTAAAGCCTGGAGTCCAGAGCCGCCTCGTGTAGGGGACCCTGTTCCAGGGAAGGGAGGATCATTCTGATGGACCGATGCGGGAGTCACGGTGAAGGAATGGTCTGTTGACTCCCTGGAGAGATGTCTTCCCCTTGATATGGGCTAGGTTCGTAGAAGGAGAAGCTCAAGGTCACCTTGACTGTATCAGAGGCCTTATTCAACCGGCCCGTGGCAGGGGCCTTATACACCCTGGTCTGTGGCTGAGACCAAAGTTCTCCAGGCCCGTGGCAGGGGCCTTGTACACCCGGTCTGTGGCAGAGACCAACCTCAATGTCTGTGGCAGAGACCGTGCGCCAAAAACTGCTTGAGAAACCTAAGCAGTGAAGTGAATGTGCTACGTTTGTGCCTGGACCTCCTCCACACCTTAAGCTGTCCTGTTTCTTTGCTCTAACCTTTTCTAAAGGAGTACAGTTTATTTTGCCATGAGAGAATAAGAGTTGGAGTTTCAGCTGGTGTGGACATTGACTTTACTGGCAATTAAAGGACTTGCCTCTACCTACAGTAGAGGTGAGAATCATCCTCTGGAGGAGTTTTGACTCCGGCTGTGGACACGGCCCGTCAAGTACACCGCTCAACCTCTTTATATAGGAGGATACGGGCTGGTAGTGCGGTGTGCCTTTCTCCCTCCTGCGAAGAGCCAACAACATAAAGGCAGGTAAGGGGGAAAGGATCTGTGCGCTACAAAAAAATAAAATAAAAATTTTAATCTTGGCCTAGCAGGACGAGGTCCATATGGAGTAGGAGGTTGAGGTGGCGGTGGATGTGGCTGTGTAAGTGGAATCGGCGGTGGAGGAGGACGAGGTAGCCAACACTGGTTCAAAAATACAACAATGGCTGGGTAAGGCCGGTGATGTGTCGAATTCTGTCCCCTGTCGAATAGTGTCCGCCCTGTACTGCGCTTGCTGAGTATGTAGGACAAGGGGATTTCAAAAATCTCCCAAGACTAACGGCGCCTGCGTGTTGAGTTCAGGTGAAGGCCACACCATCCGTGGTTCAAGCCGAGCCAAGCAAGGCCGCGATCGAAGCGAGCCCGTGAGGGGCCCTGTTACTATGTGCTACCGTATGTCCTCTTGGATGGTGGGGCTTGAACCTGCACTCACAGCGCAGGCGCCGTTCATCTTCGGAGATTTTGTGAATCTCCTTGTCCTCTGTACTGCGCAAGCGATGCGCCTGCGCAGTACGGGCCGGGCACAATCCGATGGCCGGACAGTTTTTGTCACAACACCGGTATACATGTCTATTCTGCACAAGGTACGGACAAGTCCTGTGGGATCCATGCCTGGTTCATTTTAATGAACGTGAGCTTGTCCACATTGGCTCTGGACAGGCGGCTGCGCTTGTCTGTGATAACGCCCCCTGCCGTGCTAAATACACGTTCAGATAATACACTGGCTGCAGGGCAGGCCAGCACCTCCAAGGCATAAACGGCAAGCTCAGGCCATGTGCCCAATTTGGAGACCCAGAAGTTAAAGGGGGCAGACCCGTCATCCAGTACGTGTAGGCCTGTGGACACATACTGCTCAACCATGTTGGTGAAATGCTGCCTCCTGCTAAGACGTTCCATCTCAGCTGGTGGTGCTGGTTGTTGTGGCGTGCTGACAAAGCTTTTCCACATTTCGGCCATGCTAACCCTGCCTTCTGAGGTGCTGCCGGTGCCCCGGCTGCGTTGGCGACCTCTTCCTCCTCCTCTGCCTTCGCCTTGTGCTTCCACCGTACGCCCGCTGTCAGGTGGGAATGCCACCAGCAGCACGTCTACCAGCGTGCGCTTGTACTCGCGCATCTTACGATCCCGCTCCAGTGAGGGAATTAAGGACGGTACGTTGTCCTTGTAACGGGGATCCAGCAGGGTGGCCACCCAGTAATCAGCACCAGTTAAAATGTGGGCAACTCGGCTGTCGTTGCGGAAACACTGCAGCATGTAATCGCTCATGTGTGCCAGGCTGCCCAGAGGCAAAGAAAAGCTGTCCTCTGTGGGAGGTGTATCGTCTGTGTCCTCTGTATCCCCCCAGCCACGCACCAGTAATGGCCACGAGCTGGTCTGAGTGCCACCCTGCTGTGAACATGGCGGCTCCTCCTCCTCCTCCTCCTCCTCCTCCTCCTCCTCCATCTCCTCCTCCACCTCGTCATCCTCCAGAACTGTGCCCTTTCTGCCGGACAATTGTGTACCTGGCGTTTGTTGGTGCAGGAACCCAACCTCGTAGCCACTTGTGAAAGACTGCCCTGAAAGCCTTTGAAATGATCCTGCTTCCTCCTCCTCCTCCTCATCCTCCTGTGCCACATCCTCTTCCATCATCGCACGAAGCGTTTTTTCAAGGAGGCATAGAACTGGGATAGTAATGCTGAGAACGGCGTCATTGGCACTGGCCATGTTGGTGGAGTACTCGAAACAGCGCAACAAGGCACACAGGTCTCGCATGGAGGCCCAGTTATTGGTGGTGAAGTGGTGCTGTTCCGCAGAGTGACTCACGCGTGATTGCTGCAGCTGAAACTCCACTATTGCCTGCTGCTGCTCGCACAGTCTGGCCAGCATGTGCAAGGTGGAGTTCCACCTTGTGGGCACGTCACATATGAGGCGGTGAGCGGGAAGGCCGAAGTTACGCTGCAGCGCTGACAGGCGAACAGCAGCAGGGTGAGAACGCCGAAAGTGCGCACAGACAGCCCGCACTTTCTGCAGCAGCTCTGGCATATTGGGGTAATTTTTAAGGAACCTCTGGACCACCAAGTTCAGCACATGCGCCAGGCAAGGGATGTGCGTCAAACCGGCTAGACCCAGAGCTGCTACGAGATTTCGCCCATTATCGCACACCACCAGGCCGGGCTTGAGGCTCACTGACAGCAACCACTCATCGGTCTGTTGTTCCATGTCCCTCCACAACTCCTGCGCGGTGTGGGGATTTTCCCCCAAACAGGAAAGTTTTAAAACTGCCTGCTGTCGTTTACCCCTGGCTGTGCTGAAGTTGGTGGTGAAGGTGTTACGCTGAATGGATGAGGAGGCGGTAGAGGATGAGGAAGCGGAGAAGGAGGAGTTAGCAACAGGAGGCAAACTGAAGCGCCCTGCAATCCTCGGTGGTGGAAGGACATGCGCCAAACCGCTATCTGCCTCAGGCCCAGCCGCCACTGCATTTACCCAGTGTGCTGTTAGGGAGATATAACGTCCCTGACCGTGCTTACTGGTCCACGCATCCGTAGTTAGGTGGACCTTGCCACAGATGGCGTTGCGCAGTGCACACCTGATTTTGTCCCCCACCTGGTTGTGCAGGGAAGGGATGGCTCGCCTGGAAAAGTAGTGGCGGCTGGGCACGACGTACTGCGGGACAGCCAATGCCATCAGGCTTTTAAAACTCTGCGTCTCCACCAGACGGAATGACAGCATTTCAAAGGCCAGGAATTTTGAAATGCTGGCATTCAGGGCCAGGGATCGCGGGTGGCTAGGGGGGTACTTCCTCTTCCGCTCCAATGTTTGGGAGATAGAGAGCTGAACGCTTCCATGGGACATTGTGGAGATGGTTGGTGACCCAGGTGGTAGTGTTGCTGGCAGATCCTCTGTTTGCGGGGTGACAGGTGCCACTGTCACTACAGAGGTGGATGAAGAGGCCGAGACTGCAGCAGAAGAGGAAGCAGGAGGAGCCAGAGACCTTTCTTGGTTTTTGAGGTGTCTACTCCACTGCAGCTCGTGCTTTGCACTTAGATGCCTGGTCATGCAGCCTGTGCTCAGGTTGAGAACGTTTATGCCTCGCTTCAGGCTCTGATTGCACAGCGTGCAAACCACTCGTGTCTTGTCATCAACACACTGTGTGAAGAACTGCCACGCTAGGGAAGTCCTTGGACCTGGCTTTGGTGTGCTCGGTCCCTTGCTGCGTTGGGCAGTAGCAGATGTACTGTCTAGGGGACGAATGCTCCGTTTTTGCACCCTGCTCCCTCTTCTGCTGTGCTGGTGGCTCTGTGCGACCACCGCCTCTTCCTCCGAACTACACTGGTCACCTGCATAACGTTGATTCCATGTGGGGTCGAGGACCTCATCGTCCTCCACATCATCTTCCACCCAGTCTTCACCCCTGCCCTCCATGTCTGTCTGCACAATTGCGAAAGCAGCAGCAGTTGGCACCTGTGTTTCGTCATCATCCGAGACGTGCTGCGATGGTCCTCCCATGTACCCATCATGAAACATAAGTGGTTGGGCATCGGTGCACTCAATCTCTTCCACTTCTGGGGCAGGGCTAGGTGGATGGCCCTGGGAAACCCTGCTAACAGAGTCATCGAAAAGCAGAAGAGACTGCTGCATGATTTGGGGCTCAGACTGCTTGGCTGATTTGCAAGGGGGTGAGGTGAAAGACTGATGGACATGGGCTTCAGGTGCCAACTCTGATCTTTCATCAGAAGAGTGGGTGGGAGACAATGTGAAGGAACCCGAGGCACTGTCAGCAACCCAATCTACTATCGCCTGTACTTGTCCTGGCCTAAACATTGGTACAGCCTCATTAGGCGCGACAAAATACCGCCGCAGGCTCGGTCGCCTACTCGCACCTGAGGAAGGTGTTTCACTTGTGCGTGTAGCTGGCACAGATCCACCACGTCCTCTCCCTGCAACAGGAGCTCCACCAGCAGCACCACGACCGGGGCCACCACGTCCCTTTGACCTTCCCCTCATATTTTCCAAATTTAGGATCTTGCCGTAAATGGCGTTTTTTGGAAGACCACAACACACCCACAGTACGTAATGGCTGAAACGCACAGCTACAGAACTGCAGAAAATGCTATTCAAAAAAAAAAAGGTTGTTTTTTTTAGTATAGCACAGTACAAGGAAAATATATAGAAATTGTTTATTTCACACACCTCCAGATGTGTATTTCACACTGCAAAATATTTTCTGTGGCCCTAAATGGCGTTTTTTGGAAGAGCACAACACAACCACAGTATTTAACCACTGAATCGCACAGCTATAGAAGTGCAGAGAATGCTATTCAAAAAAAATGTTGTTTTTTTTAGTATAGCACTGTACAATATATAGAAATTGTTTATTTTACACACCTCCACATGTGTATTTCACACTGCAATTTATTTTCTGTGGCCCTAAATGGCGTTTTTTGGAAGAGCACAACAACCCCAACAGTATATAACCGCTGAATCGCACAGCTGCAGAGGCCAGAGAATGCTATTCAAAAATAATGTTGTTTTTTCACACACCTCCAGATGTGTATTTCACACTGCAAAATATTTTCTGTGGCCCTAAATGGCGTTTTTTGCAAGAGCACAACAACCCCAACAGTATATAACCGCTGAATCGCACAGCTGCAGAGGCCAGAGAATGCTTTTTAAAAATAATGTTGTTTTTTCACACACCTCCAGATGTGTATTTCACACTGCAAAATAATTTCTGTGGCCCTAAATGGCGTTTTTTGGAAGAGCACAACACAACCACAGTATTTAACCACTGAATCGCACAGCTATAGAAGTGCAGAGAATGCTATTCAAAAAAAATTTTGTTTTTTTTAGTATAGCACTGTACAATATATATAAATTGTTTATTTTACACACCTCCACATGTGTATTTCACACTGCAATTTATTTTCTGTGGCCCTAAATGGCGTTTTTTGGAAGAGCACAACAACCCCAACAGTATATAACCGCTGAATCGCACAGCTGCAGAGGCCAGAGAATGCTATTCAAAAATAATGTTGTTTTTTCACACACCTCCAGATGTGTATTTCACACTGCAAAATATTTTCTGTGGCCCTAAATGGCGTTTTTTGCAAGAGCACAACAACCCCAACAGTATATAACCGCTGAATCGCACAGCTGCAGAGGCCAGAGAATGCTATTCAAAAATAATGTTGTTTTTTCACACACCTCCAGATGTGTATTTCACACTGCAAAATATTTTCTGTGGCCCTAAATGGCGTTTTTTGCAAGAGCACAACAACCCCAACAGTATATAACCGCTGAATCACACAGCTGCAGAGGCCAGAGAATGCTTTTTAAAAATAATGTTGTTTTTTCACACACCTCCAGATGTGTATTTCACACTGCAAAATATTTTCTGTGGCCCTAAATGGCGTTTTTTGGAAGAGCACAACACAACCACAGTATTTAACCACTGAATCGCACAGCTATAGAAGTGCAGAGAATGCTATTCAAAAAAAATGTTTTTTTTTTTAGTATAGCACTGTACAATATATAGAAATTGTTTATTTTACACACCTCCACATGTGTATTTCACACTGCAATTTATTTTCTGTGGCCCTAAATGGCGTTTTTTGGAAGAGCACAACAACCCCAACAGTATATAACCGCTGAATCGCACAGCTGCAGAGGCCAGAGAATGCTATTCAAAAATAATGTTGTTTTTTCACACACCTCCAGATGTGTATTTCACACTGCAAAATATTTTCTGTGGCCCTAAATGGCGTTTTTTGCAAGAGCACAACAACCCCAACAGTATGTAACCGCTGAATCGCACAGCTGCAGAGGCCAGAGAATGCTATTCAAAAATAATGTTGTTTTTTCACACACCTCCAGATGTGTATTTCACACTGCAAAATATTTTCTGTGGCCCTAAATGGCGTTTTTTGCAAGAGCACAACAACCCCAACAGTATATAACCGCTGAATCGCACAGCTGCAGAGGCCAGAGAATGCTATTCAAAAATAATGTTGTTTTTTCACACACCTCCAGATGTGTATTTCACACTGCAAAATATTTTCTGTGGCCCTAAATGGCGTTTTTTGCAAGAGCACAACAACCCCAACAGTATATAACCGCTGAATCGCACAGCTGCAGAGGCCAGAGAATGCTTTTTAAAAATAATGTTGTTTTTTCACACACCTCCAGATGTGTATTTCACACTGCAAAATATTTTCTGTGGCCCTAAATGGCGTTTTTTGGAAGAGCACAACACAACCACAGTATTTAACCACTGAATCGCACAGCTATAGAAGTGCAGAGAATGCTATTCAAAAAAAATGTTGTTTTTTTTAGTATAGCACTGTACAATATATAGAAATTGTTTATTTTACACACCTCCACATGTGTATTTCACACTGCAATTTATTTTCTGTGGCCCTAAATGGCGTTTTTTTGAAGAGCACAACAACCCCAACAGTATATAACCGCTGAATCGCACAGCTGCAGAGGCCAGAGAATGCTATTCAAAAATAATGTTGTTTTTTCACACACCTCCAGATGTGTATTTCACACTGCAAAATATTTTCTGTGGCCCTAAATGGCGTTTTTTGGAAGAGCACAACACACCCACAGTATATAACCGCTGAATCGCACAGCTGCAGAGAATGCTATTCAAAAAAAAGTTTTTTGTTTTTTTTTTAGTATAGCATAGTACAAGAAAAATATATAGAAATTGGTTATTTCACACAACTAGAGATACACACTGCAAAATATTTTTTTTGCCCAAAAATAGGTCTTTTTTGCGCACAACAAAGTGCCTTTTTTTTTTTTTGCAACAGCACAATAAAGTGCCTTTTTTTGGGGGGGGGGGGGCCCAAAAATGGGTCTTTTTAGCAAAAGCACAATAAAGTGCCTTTTTTTTTTTTTTTTTCTGCCCGAAATGGGTCTTTTAGCAAGAGCACAATACAGCCACAGTATGGAATAGGTGTATCACTCAACGTAATGCAGTGCTGGTGCACTGAGCTTGCAACACAAACAGATAAACCTATGCAGATCGCTGAGCTATTATATCTCTCAATCTGGACTCCTATCTAAATCTCTCTCCCTGAAAGCACAAACAGGATCCTGCCCCTACACTACACTACACTGTCTCTCTATCTTTTCTATCAGTAGATTGCAGAATCAGGACTAACTCCTATCATATAATTCTCTCCCTCACAGCAACAGCAGCCAGGATCCTTTCCCTACACTGTCTAAAAGCAGAGTGACGATCTGTGCTGTGTGCCTCTTGCTTATATAGAAGCTGGTCACATGCTGGGTCACATGTTGCACTGACCAATCACAGCCATGCCATTAGTAGGCATGGCTATGATGGCTTCTAAGGGCACACCAGCTAATCAAATGGTGATTGGCTGGCCCCTGAAGCATTTCTAACTGCGCCATTAAATTCCCAAATCCGGACCCGAACCCGGACTTTAGCGCAAAATCCGGGTCCGGGTCCGGGGTCGGGAAAACGCCAAAATTCGGTACGGACCCGAACTTTACAGTTCGGGTCCGCTCAACACTAATTAAGAGAGGTATGGACTCCAGAGAGAGAGATTTTTTGCCCCTCTACAAATCATTAGTAAGACCTCATCTGGAATATGCAGTTCAGTTTTGGGCACCAGTTCTCAAAAAGGATATTGTGGAACTGGAGAAAGTGCATAGAAGGGCAACCAAACTGATAAGCGGCATGGAGGACCTCAGCTATGAGGAAAGATTAGAAGAACTGAATTTATTCTCTCTTGAGAAGAGGAGATTAAGGGGGGATATAATCAACATGTATAAATACATAAGTGGTCCATATAGTGAACTTGGTGTTGAGTTATTCACTTTAAGGTCATCACTGTCAGTACTAGGATCCCTTTAAAACCCATAAAAACTCACCTGACAAGCCTTTGCCTGGGAAAAAATGGTGATTGGCCAGCTCACCTTTAAATCACTTGTGTCAGCATACCATCAATGCTTTGTTACCTTGTGTGCTCCTGCTTGACCCAGCTGATATCTGCTCTGTATATATCGTGTATGACCCAGCTAGTTTTCCTTGTCAAAATATTTTTATTAAGTTCATAGTAATAAGCTTAACATACATGTTAATGGATACATGTTAACATAAGGAATGAAGCTCAATAATTACAGAAGTAGGTAAGAATATAAAACATATAATGAAATATGATAAATAAGTAAGGATATTTGGAATAGAGATTTTAGAACTGATATATTTTATCAAAAGGTATCCATCTATTCCTACCATATTAGTTTCCAATATAACGTGGATGAGCTACAACATTAGAAACAATGAGCTTCAAGAATCAATGGGAGAGGGAGGAAAGGGAATAGAGAAAGAAAAGGGAGAAGAGGAGAAAAGAGGAGAGAAGAAATTTACTGGATTGATCTGAGAGCCAGTGTGGGGATTAGTAAGGTTCGGGTTCCATCAAATATAATCAACTACCATGGCAGGAGGACTGAATCATCAAAGGATGATGGTGCGAAAGATTGGGTGCCACATATTTTTAAATTTTGGAATTTGACTACGTTCTATGGCAGCTATTTTAGAGTGGATCATGAAGTTATTCATTCTATGTTTTGACTCAGCTACCACCAAAGAAGGGGATTTCCATGCTTTCGCAAGAGTTTTCTTAGCAGCTGTAAGGAGCTTGACAAAAAGCTTGAACTGTACTGTATATGCGTCAAGTATACAGGTTGTAGATTAAGTAAATGCCGTGGTAGGGTCTGGTTGCATTGGCATTTTGAATAGTTTGGAGGCAATTAAAAATATTTCCTTCCAGAAGGTTTGAGCTATAGGACAGGCCCACCAGATGTGCATTTGCGTGCCCAAGTCCAAACATCCTCGAAAGCAAAGGGCTGAGCAGGATGGAGAGTATTTAGCAACTCTGGAAGGTACGAGGTACCACCGGGTCAAGACTTTATAATTGGTTTCAACCGCTAAAACATTAGGGGAGGATGTTTTGGTAACCAACCAGGTATCTGACCATTCTGTAGCGGTTATTGTACGCCCAAGGTCCTCCCCCCATTTCTAAATATAGGAAGGTTTGTCCGAGTTGGGTGTAACTAATAACTGAGAGTAAAGAGAAGAGATTAGTCTCTTGGCATGTGAGTGCTTTTTACATGTGGCTTCAAAATTTGTGAGTTGATCAAGTGGTGTGTCTATATTTGTATAAGGTGTGAAGAAATTTTTAATTTGAAGGTACCCGAATGTTTCCAAGGGGGGTAACCCAAAAGTCTCTCGCAAATCTTGAAAATGAATAATGTTGGAGGACGTAACGACCTTGTGTAATCTCAAAACATCTAGGAAGCCCAGACTTTGAATGACTTGGGGGAGACCCATGCTGGGTAAAAAGCCAGATTTTTAAGGAAAGAGAGGAGAGGATTGTGTGGGGATAGTAAGTGGTGTTTGGTTTTAAGCCTATCCCAAAGGGATATAAAGTGTTTAGTAATAGGGTTATGTAGACCAGTGCGATCTTTGGGATGAAGCCATAGAAGGTTTGAGACTGATAAGGGATCACATTCAGTCGCTTCTATTGATACCCACAAGGGGGTTTCTTGTGTTGCATGATATTTTTGTAAGCTTGCGATATGGGCAGCTTTTGTAATATAACGCGAAATTGGGAAAACCCAAGCCACCAGAAGGCTTAGGAAGATATAATGTTTGGGAAGGGATGCAAGGTTTGGAAGATCCCCATACAAATGTCATCGCCCTTTTCTGAATTAATCGAGTAAAGTATGCTGGGATCGGGATCGGTAGAACAAATATAGTAATTTAGGTAAAATTTACATTTTTATAGTATTAATCCTACCTAGCCAAGATAGTGGAAGGTGAAACCATTGTTTCATTAAATTAGTCACTTTTCTCAGAGTAGATGGGTAATTGGCTGAAAAGAGATCTGAGATAGAAGCTGTTAGATGAATACCAAGATATGGGATTGTTTTTTTCCGCCCAGGTAAATGGAAGTGCTGATTTTACCATGTCTT
This sequence comes from Rana muscosa, assembly GCA_029206835.1. Lineage (NCBI taxonomy): Eukaryota > Metazoa > Chordata > Amphibia > Anura > Ranidae > Rana > Rana muscosa. The sequence goes on along the minus strand of CM055124.1, from coordinate 187,671,849 downwards.
TTTCTCTGTCAGATAGGGATATATTCAGTGCTAAACATTTTTTGGGGTTAATTGTTAATCCGTATATATTGCCAAACCTATTAAGGATAGGTAATAGATTGGGACCACAGACTTGGGGAGATGATAAAAATAGTAAAATATCGCCCGCAAACAAGCAGAATTTGTGATGGAAGCCTCCTAATTCTATTCCAGTTATTGTTGGGTCTAATCTAATGTATTGTGCTAGGGGTTCTATTAAAAGGGCAAATAAAAGTGGGGAAAGTGGACATCCCTGACGTGTGCCTCTTTCTATTTGAAAAGAGTCAGATTTATAGCCTGCATATTTTACATATGCTTGAGGTCTGTCATAAAGTGCTGTTATCCATTTAATGAAGTGGGGGCCAAAACCCCATTTCTGGAGAGTGTGATAAAAAGAGGGCCAAGAAACCGAATCAAAAGATTTCCTGATATTAAGGGAAAGGAAACAAGAGGGAATGCGGCGAGTTTTGGCAATGTGCGCCAAGAGTACTGCTCGACGCACATTGTCACCAGCTTGGCGAGTAGGCATGAAGCCTACTTGGTCACGATGGATAAGGTTACCTATGATTTTGTTGAGGCGGGATGCCAAAAATTTCGCTAGAATTTTTATGTCAAGGTTTAGAAGTGAAATGGGCAGAAATTCGAGTAGGATGTGTTATCAAAATTTGGTTTTGGGATCATGCAGATAATTGCCATTAGCGATTCCTGTCTAAATGAGTATCCTTCTAATATTGTATTGAAAGCTTTGGTTAGGAGTGGAGAAAGGATCTCTACAAAAGTATGCTAATACAGTATATGGCTGAAAAACCATCGGGCCTGGTCTTTTGTTTTGCTTTGGTTCTTTAACTGTTTTCACTACCTCTTCCACTGAAATGGGTTCTTCAAGATGAGAATTTTGGGTCTGAGTTACCGTATATACTCGAGTATAAGCCGACCCGAGTATAAGCCGAGGCACCTAATTTTACCACAAAAAAACTGGGAAAACGTATTGACTCGAGTATAAGCCTAGGGTGGGAAATGCAGCAGCTGCTGGTACAGTAAATTTCAAAAATAAAAATAGTTACCAATAAAATTACATTAATTGAGGCATCAGTAGATTAAATGTTGTTGAAATATTTATTTCAAAGACAAACAGTAAACTAGCTATGTAAGTGCAAAAGAGGGTCAACAAAAACAATATGGTAGCTCAATCAGCAACCAAGCTAAAAGCTAAAACACAAGTTAAAATCCTTCAAAACTGGATTCCTCCTCATCATCTGTATGTCCAAAGAGAGCTTCAGCGTTAGCTGCTGTGAGGTTATCAGCGTAGACATTGTCATCATCACTGAGATCGCAGTCATCACCATTAGGGATGAGCTTCGAGTTCGAGTCGAACCCATGTTCGACTCGAACATCGTGTGTTCGGGCGTTCGGCGAATTTCGAACATTATGGGGCGTTCGCGCCAAATTTGAGTGGCGCGTCACGGCCCATAATTCACTGCGGCATCGCAGTGAATTGCTGGCTGATGATTGGCCAAGCATGCACTATGACCCGCATGCTTTGGCCAATCACAGCGTGGAAAAAACAGAGAGCCATAATTGGGCAAAGCCATGGTGGCTTTGGCCAATTATGTCTCAGGGGGTTTAGTACACGCCCCACACTATATAAGGCCGCCTACGTGGCGGTCTTGTGTAGTGTGTTGCGGCGGTGGTTAAAGACAGACAGAGAGAGAAAGAGAGACAGTGTCATTTAATTTGATTTAGATAGAGCAGGCAGGCGAGTCAGTTAGCTTCAGTTACAGTGTGTAGAGGATATATATGCATCCTAGGTGTTGTATATATATTCATACACTGTATTCAGTTTAGCTAGATCTGTTCCTGTTATTCTCTTCATAATATACTGACAGGCAGGCAGGTGATTGTGCTAGCTGCAGTATTTTCACTTAGTGTACTGTGTCCTTTGCACAGTGTGCACCTAAAGCTTACCTGAATACAATTGCTGGTGTTCTGACACAAATACAGGCAGGCAGCTGCAGAATTTTGCTTTAGTGTCTGTAACGGTACCCCAAATACGAAAGGGGGTAACGCCGTTTAGATATCTTCCCTCTCCTGGACACAAATTCACTGTCGATCCTCCACAGTCAGGCGACCCCTTCCCATAGGAATTAATCCTTCTGAAAGAACGAGACGCACTCTGTATCTTTCCAGGATAGAATAATTTTATTGAGAAACACTGTAACTTTTTATACATTCAACCAATACTGCATTAAACTAAGTGAACAATGGTCCAGCTCCACCCACAACATAACAAGGCCCAATACACATTATTTTGACACCTCTTAGACGACAACAGGTTAGCTTTTGTTTCCCCAATCCACATCACCACAAACAATGAACAGGTCTTTTAGAAGCTGGGATTCATTAGCATTACACAAGGCAGACAGGTGATTGAGGCTGAACACATCAGTATCTCTCAATTAACCTGTTGAGTTCAGAATCAGTAAATAGTCCTTTACAGATATCCTTGGGAATATGGTGGATAAATATTACAGACCCATTTTAGGTAGTCCAAGATATATTTCTTAATGTCCATTATTCCCTGGCTCACCCTGTGTCCAAAGTGACCCTCCTGTCACACATTTCCCCTTTCGGCAGGAGACTAACACAGGAGGTGACCCCAGACGGGTTGACTCCGAAGTTAGTCCATAGGACCATTCTTCTAATGCCGGTATCCACACAGTACCACAAATAAATTGCTCCAAACAGAGCATTACTTACCCAGCCAACCTCTGCCTCTCTCAGAGAACATACCTGCCGCTGGGGAGAAGACAGGGTGACTGGGCTCAGTCCGTCATGCTGTTGGGGATCTGGGCCAACTGCCCAGCATCCCTGAGGTATACAAGTGGAGACTGAAGTCCCATCCACTTGTGGTAGGTGAAAATCCCCCAGTGCTTGCCAAGCAAGGCTGACATCCTCCTGTCCCAGTGTCACACCACCATTTTCTGGGGTTGTGTCAGTGAGGACCGAAGTCCCGTCCAGTACCACAGGAACTCCCTCTTCTGTTAGTTGAGAGCAACTGCCCCGGCTCCCTGAAACTCCACAGTTGTTTCCGGTGCTGGGCAGAGGTTGCTATCACTCTGCCCTGTTGCCAGCACTTCTGCTGGGGACTCCACACCATCTGCTCTGGCTAACTGTTGGGGAGGGAAAAGGGCTGCTTCTCCCCCCTGCATCTCTGAAATCCCCTGGGAAAGAGGAACCATCACCTTCTCACCTCGGGCCTCCAAAACTGCCACGGGTGTAGAGCAGGGGTCTGCAGTACTTTGTCCTGCTGCCAGTACTTGAGCCGGCGATGCATAATCCATAACATCCTCTGAACAGTCCCTTAAGTCCATACCTTCTGTAATCTGTGGCTGGGGAGATGAGCCAACTGCCCTAGCTCCCTGGAACTCCATATCATCCACTTCGGCTTTAGGGATGGCAATCTTCAGATTTTCCACTGCCGATTCTTCAGCCAGGCTAGCTCCCTGGAACTCCATATCATCCACTTCGGCTTTAGGGATGGCAATCTTCAGATTTTCCACTGCTGATTCTTCAGCCAGGCTAGCTCCCTGGAACTCCATATCATCCACTTTGGCTTTAGGGATGGCAATCTTCAGATTTTCCACTGCCGATTCTTCAGCCAGGATTTCAGAGTTGTCCACTGGTATTTCCTGATCATCCCAGGCAAGGGTAGCCCCACCCTGCTGCTGAGCAGATTCTAGCAGCTGTCTGTAGGCGATCTCCGATTGCCGTATCTCTGCCGTTCTCCGCTCATTTTGCCGCTCTAGTTCTCTCTTTTGTCGCTGTAGTTTTTTCTCTTGTCGCTCATCCTGCAGCTGGATGCCTCTAATGGCTTCCTGTATGGCGGTCTCTGATGGGTTAGCACCATATAATGCCAAGCGCTCTCCAACTCAATGCTAAAACAAATCTTCAACTGACCGGGGTCCTGTATCACCATCCCTCTGGTCCATCTCGGCTCTCAAGTAGGGCTTTCAGCGTGGCTTTCCTGCAAGCTGCATAGCTGGTCATTCACTGTGGTGGCTTGGAGTGTCCCAGGAACTGGAGGGAAAATCCCGCTGCTGCCAACCAATGTAACGGCACCCCAAATACGAAAGGGGGTAACGCCGTTTAGATATCTTCCCTCTCCTGGACACAAATTCACTGTCGATCCTCCACAGTCAGACAACCCCTTCCCATAGGAATTAATCCTTCTGAAAGAACGAGACGCACTCTGTATCTTTCCAGGATAGAATAATTTTATTGAGAAACACTGTAACTTTTTATACATTCAACCAATACTGCATTAAACTAAGTGAACAATGGTCCAGCTCCACCCACAACATAACAAGGCCCAATACACATTATTTTGACACCTCTTAGACGACAACAGGTTAGCTTTTGTTTCCCCAATCCACATCACCACAAACAATGAACAGGTCTTTTAGAAGCTGGGATTCATTAGCATTACACAAGGCAGACAGGTGATTGAGGCTGAACACATCAGTATCTCTCAATTAACCTGTTGAGTTCAGAATTAGTAAATAGTCTTTTACAGATATCTTTGGGAATATGGTGGATAAATATTACAGACCCATTTTAGGTAGTCCAAGATATATTTCTTAATGTCCATTATTCCCTGGCTCACCCTGTGTCCAAAGTGACCCTCCTGTCACAGTGTCCTTTGCACATTGTGCACCAAAAGCTTACCTGAATACAATTGCTGGTGTTCTGATACAAATATAGGCAGGGAACTGCAGTATTTTGCTTTAGTGTATTAGGCAACCTCATGGCCGTGTTGATGAGAAATAATAGTGTACAGCGATGACACATAAGCAGTAGCTAAAATATAAGTATCTTTCCAAGTCAAGGATTGAAAGACGTTAATGACCTGCGTAGTGTCCTTCAAAAATGAAGGAGTTTTGATCACTAACAGTTAAAAAATCTTATGAATCTTAGGTAGGTAATGGATGACTGGCACCCGTGGGGCTGCAGGGACCAAAAATGCTCTCTTTCTTTGTAATAATTTTATGCTTATAACCTTGTTCTATAATAGCTTGTAGCTCCCTTTTGGATTTTGCAGTTGGGTTACCATTCTGGAGGGAATAAGTTGTGTGTGTAAACACTAAACACACAAATTGTCAGGGAAATGGCCGTACTGTGGGAAATTCTGCCAATAACCAACAATAACCGTGACAATTGTAGGCGCACCCCCCGGCCTATTTAAGCCTGCCTCTAACATCTCAGACTTGCTGGATTATCATCAGCTTCCCCTGTGTTCCTGTGCCCTGTATCTCCTGCCTGTCTGATCTCCTGTGTACCAAACCCGGATTGCCTGACCTGCTCCTGCTGACTTCCTGGCGTGATCCCCTGGAGTGTACCTGTCTTCCTGCTGCTGCTCCCTGTACCTCACCCCGGCCTGGCTAACGGACTCCGCTTACCTTATCTTCTGTGCTAAGACTCAGCTCTGCTGTGATCTCGGACTGTCTTGCTGTGTTTGACCCCCTGGCCAGGCTCCTGACTCTGCTATCCGAACATTCCACTGGTCCTTACCCTTTGGACCTCCTAAGCACGCCTGCTTCCCTGCAGTCTGCCTGTCCTACCAAGTTTCTGGCAACCAGCACTACCTACCAGGCAACCCGTGCTTCTGTGGGCACCACACCCCCTGTGTCATCTTCAGGGCTGTGCTGCACTCAGCCGCAAGGGGCGCCCTCTCTGCTACTCGGCCTCACATCAGAGACTTGACAGTATAATCCAGCCATGTCTGAGGCTGGCAGAGGTGCGTCCCCATTAGAGGCATTGTGTCAACAGGCCACTACTCTGACCCAAGCAATCCAGACACTGCAAGAAGGATACCTCCAGCTAGAGGAGATATTGCAACACCTGTTAGAGTCATCTGCTTCTGTGGACCCGGTTCCAGCTTTTACCAGCTCCACCCACGCACGTTCCTCTGTGGCTCCTACGATGGTGTTCCCTCCTCCAGAACCCCGTGTTCCCGTCCCTGAATGGTTTTCCGGGGATCGAAGAAAGTTTTGATCCTTCAGGAATGCCTGCCTATTGTACCTATCCTTGCAGCCCCAGACTTTTGCTTTAGAGACTGTTAAGGTCGGGTTTCTCATCTCCCTGCTGTCCGATGAACCCCAGACCTGGGCCCACAGTTTATGGGAACAAAGAAGCCCAGTCATTAACACAGTGGACACATTCCTGGCAGTCATGTCACAACTCTACGAGGACCCCCAGCGTACAGCCACCGCCGAAGCCGCTCTGCATTCACTACAGCAGGGTAGTCGACCAGTGGAGGACTATACCGTGGACTTCCGTCGGTGGTCTGCAGACACAGGCTGGAACGAGGCTGCCCTCAAGCACCTGTTCCGCTTAGGACTTTCTGAGTCTCTCAAAGACAAGCTGGTCAGGATTGGGGTCCCCACTACACTTGAGGATCTCATCCAGTCATCCATTCAGCTGGATCGACGTCTACGGGAGAGACAGTCCGAACAAGCTCAGTTCTCCAGGCCTGCCATGATACCGCCTAAAGTTTCCACTTCATCAGTGCCTGTTCCCACCGGTACATCTACCCCAGTTCCTAGACAAATCGGCCTGCTACGTTCCGCATTAACCCCTGATGAAAGGCGTCATCGTATGCAATCTAGGCTCTGCCTCTACTGTGGAGGAAGCGGACATTTCTTGTGTAACTGCCCCAGAAGGTCCAAGAAGCCACCTTTCTACCCTCCAGTGTATTTCCAGGTTTCCGGAGCTTCTCCTTCACACCTAGTTCTATTACGCTGCAATTTGGAAAAGAGGAGATCCGGCTGCAGGCCATTATCGATTCTGGAGCATGCAGCTGCTTTGTGGACTTGAACCTGGTGAGAAACCTTAAGTTGCCCCTCCTCCACAAGAAACAGGGTCTGGAAGTCCGCCTGGCCGATGGCACATTGCCTAGTTCTGGCCCTGTTACCCAGGAGACTGTCCCTCTCCTTATCACCACTCCTGATGGCCATCAGGAATTCATACGCTTTGACGCCCTGAGCGCGCCTATGTCTCCAGTTATCTTAGGAATTCCGTGGCTCCAAGCCCACAACCCTCAGATCAATTGGATCAAGAAGGAAGTCCTGTTCACCTCTCCCTATTGCCAGCAGCATTGCCTTATTCCTGAACCCAGAGACACTACCAGTTGCTTGACAGTCCACCCTGTATCTACCACTAACCAGAATATACCCCAGGCATACCAAGAATTCCTGGATGTCTTTGATAAGAGAAAAGCTGATGTTCTACCACCACATCGGCCATATGACTGTCCAATAGAATTACTTCCAGGGACCGAGATTCCATTTGGACGAATATTCCCTCTCTCTGAAATGGAATTAGGGACTCTGCGACAATATATCGATGAAAATTTGGCTAAGGGCTTCATCCGAGCTTCCTCCTCTCCTGCCGGTGCCGGCAGACCATGCTTTAAGACCATGCGTGGACTATAGGGAGCTAAATAAAATCATAATAAAAAAACGCTACCCACTGCCATTAGTTCCTGAACTTTTCCAGAGATTCCGTACGGCCCAAGTATTTACCAAGCTTGACCTCCGGGGTGACTATAACCTTGTTCGTATCCGTGAGGGCGATGAATGGAAGACAGCATTCAGAACGAGATTTGGACACTTCGAGTATCTTGTGATGCCCTTCGGGCTCTGTAACGCTCCGGCAACGTTCCAGCACTTCGTAAATGAAATTTTCCGGGAATACCTTGACTACTTCGTCATCATCTATCTGGATGACATCCTCATATTTTCGGCTACTCTGCAGCTCCACCGGACCCATGTAAAGACAGTGCTGCTCACACTAAGAAAACATGGACTTTACATGAAAGCGGAAAAGTGTGACTTTGAGAAGAGATCAATTCAATTCCTAGGACTGATCATCTCCACGGGCGGTGTAGCTATGGATCCACAGAAAGTGCAGGCAATCCTGGATTGGCCAACTCCATCAGATAAGAAAGGGGTGCAAAGGTTTGTGGGCTTTGCGAACTTCTATAAGAGGTTTATAAAAAACTTTTCTTCCATCATCTCACCCATTACCCAGTTGACCCGCTTACATATCCGCTTCCAGTGGTCCTCCGAAGCCCCAACTGCTTTTGAGAGACTGAAGTTATTGTTTAGTTCTGCACCAATCCTTCAACATCCTAATCCTGCCATACATCTTGGAGGTCGATGCCTCAGAAGTAGCCACAGGGGCAGTCCTTTCACAACGCCAGGGACCCAAGTCCTTGCTTCACCCCATGGCCTTCTCCTCACGGAAAATGAGCCAGCCTGAGAGGAACTATGATGTAGGTGATCGAGAGCTCCTGGCCATTAAAACAACCTTAGAGGAGTGGAGATACCTTCTTGAGGGGTCTGCTCACCCCATAATGATATTTACAGATCATCAGAACCTTGAATACCTCCGTATTGCCAAACGCCTGAGACCCCATCAAGCCCGCTGGGCTCTGTTCTTTTCGAGGTTCAACTTCCACATTACCTACCGTCCCGGCTCCAAGAACGGAAAGGCCGATGCCTTATCCCGAATGGTTCCCCGATACTCCGGAGAAGACAATATCTAGCACAATCCTGTCACCTCAGAACTTTCTTCTGATCCAACCCGATCTAAGATCTTCTCTTGAACAGGCTTCCCTCCAATGCCAGGAACCAGAAGCATCCTCTCTAAGAAACCAGGGAGGGTATCTCTGGCATCAGGAGAAGATCTTTGTTCCGCAACAAGCCAGAATACAGGTACTGAAGACCTTGCATGACCACCAACTCGCTGGCCACTTCGGAGTGCGGAAAACTACGGATCTTATCCAATGATCCTTCTGGTGGCCTACCATGAAATCTGATTGCAGGGAGTTTGTTAGCTCCTGCGCTAGCTGCCAGCGAAATAAAGGGTCCAACATCAAGTCGTGGGGTCTGTTACGTCCACTGCCAGTGCCAGAACAACCATGGAGAAATATATCTATGGACTTTATAGTAGAGCTGGCCCCATCCGAAGAATTTACAACAATCCTGGTAGTTGTGGACCGTCTATCCAAAATGGCGCACTTCTTGCCCATGGCAGGAACTCCTTCTGCTGCAGAAACAGCAAATAATTTCATAAGGGAGATAGTCAGACTTCATGGCCTTCCTGACAGCATTGTGTCTGATAGAGGGGTACAATTCATCTCCCGTTTCTGGAGAGAGCTCTGCAAAGCATTATCAATCAAAGTGTGCCTGTCTTCAGCCTATCACCCCCAAAGCAATGGTCAAACTGAAAGGACTAACCAGACCTTAGAACAATTGCTTCTTCTCCTTCTCCCAGGATGACTGGATCTCTCTACTCCCTTGTGCGGAGTTTGCTTACAACAATGCAGTACACTCAACCACCAATCAATCTCTGTTTTGGGCCAACTATGGTTTCCATCCTTTATTTCTACCTAACGTCATTCCGGAAGCCTCATTCCCAGCAGTTCAAGACAGGATAAGTTCCATTCAGGCTAATTATCAAAACCCTCCGGCTAACCATGCAGAAAGCGCAAGAGGACTACAAGAAACAATATGACAAGAAGAGAGGAGAGAGCCCTAGTTTTGAGGTTGGAGATAAGGTCTGGCTCTCTTCGGCAAATCTCAGGCTCCCTTGCCCCTCCCGGAAATTGGGTCCAAGATTTATCGGTCCATTTGAGATTAAACGAAAAGTCAACCCAGTAGCTTTTGAACTGTTACTACCAAGTTCGTATAAAGTGCATCCTGTGTTTTACGTATCTCTTCTTAAATCTGTTGTCTCTAGTCCTAGGAAGAGAAGAAGACCCTCCGCCTCCAGTCTCAGTGGGAGATGAAACCAAATTCAAGGTAGAATCCATCCTGGACTGTCGCAAGAGAGGTAGGACTATTCAATTTCTTATTAAATGGAAGGATTATTCAGCAGAAGAGAATTCTTGGGAACCTGCAGGCAATATACATGCTCCTAGACTTCTCCAGAGATTCTGTGCCAGATACCCCGAAAGATGGGCCCGGTTGGGCATCGTCAGGGAAATGGCCGTATTGTGGGCAATTCTGCCAATAACCAACATGGTTGCGCCAGACGTGTCTCTGTGCAACGCCACAATCCAGGCGCACGGATGCAATTGTAGGCGCATCCCCCGGCCTATTTAAGCCTGCCTCTAACATCTCAGACTTTCTGGATTATCGTCAGCTTCCCCTGTGTTCCTGTGCCCTGTACCTCCTGCCTGTCTGATCTCCTGTGTACCAAACCCGGCTTGCCTGACCTGCTCCTGCTGACTTCCTTGCGTGATCCCCTGGCGTGTACCTGGCTTCCTGCTGCTGCTCCCTGTACCTGACCCCGGCCTGACTAACAGACTCCGCTTACCTTGTCTTCTGTGCTAAGACTCAGCTCTGCTGTGATCTCGGACTGTCTTGCTGTGTTTGACCCCCTGGCCTGGCTCCGGACTCTGCTATCGGAACATTCCACTGGTCCTTACATTTTGGACCTCCTAAGCACACCTGCTTCCCTGCAGTCTGCCTGTCCTACCAAGTCCCTGGCAACCAGCACTACCTACCAGGCAACCCGTGCTTCTGTGGGCACCACACCCCCTGTGTCATCTTCAGGGCTGTGCTGCACTCAGCCGCAAGGGGCGCCCTCTCTGCTACTCGGCCTCACATCAGAGACTTGACACAAATCCCTGTGCTGTCAGAGAAGAGGAGACATGTCGTTTATTCCTAGTAAGTAGGAACAGCGATATATGTCTCCTCACCTACTCAGTCCAATCTCCATACAGTTAGAACACAGTGAGGGAAAACACATTTAACCCCTTGATGGCCCCCTAGTGTTAACCCCTTCCCTACCAGTGACATTTACACAGTAATCAGTGCATTTTTATAGCACTTATCGCTGTATAAATATCAATGGTCCCAAAAATGTGTCAAAAGTGTCCGATCTGTATATCGCAATACCGCTAAAAATCACAGATCACCGCCATTCCTAGAAGAAAAAAAAACATAAAAATGGCATAAATTGTTCCTATAGTTTGTAGACGCTATAACTGTTGCGCAAACCAATCAATATACGCTTATTGCGATTTTTTACCAAAAATATGTAAAACAATATATATTGGCCTAAACTGATGAAGAAATTAGTTTTTTAAAAACATTTTTGCGGATATTTATTATAGCAAAAGGCAAAACATTTTTTTTTTTTTCAAAATAGTTTTTTTGTTTATAGCACAAAAAATAAAAACCACAGAGGTGATAAAATAGCACCAAAACAAAGCTCCATTTGTGGGGGAAAAAGGACGCAAATTTTGTTTGGGTACAGCCAATGTTGTATCCTGGCCTAGGCCAACAAGGCCCAGGCCTAGGGCAGCACTTTGCAAGGGGGGCAGCACGGAAAGAGTCCCCGCCGGCTTGAGCTACACTTTTAGTGTAACGCAAGCTGATTCTTATTTTGACTGTCCTATCATGCTGGACCACAAACCTTCCTCACTGTGCTATATGTTTTCTGCTGCACCATTGGCATGGTTATATCTTCTTAGTCCTCTCCATAAAATTATCTGAAATTTGTGCTTAAAATAGAACTATAGGCAACATTTTTTTTTCCATTTTGGATAGAGTAAGGGAGGGTTATAGCCCCGGTCAGTTTATTTTTTACCATCCCTGTCCCATTGCAGAGATTTCCCTTCACTTCCTGCCTCATAGCTAAACAGGAAGTGAGAGGAAATCTATGCAAATTAAGGGAAGCCAATGCCCCCCCCGACCCTCATTCAAAAATTTCAGGGCGGGTCTTAAACAGAAAGGGGTGTAGCATTGACAGGAAGGGGTGGGTCATATTTAAATTAGGGGGTGCACAAGTTTAGTCAGGCTTAGGGCAGCACAAAACCTAAATACACTACTGGGTACAGAATTGCATGACTGCGCAATTACCAGTTAAAGTGACGCAGTGCCAAATTGTAAAAAGTGCTCTGGTCAGGAAAGGGGTAAAACCTTCCGGGGCTGAAGTGGTTAAAGAAAGTGGATGTCATGATTTGATCTTCCATAATCTTAATATTTAGATCCAAAAAATAGATTTCCTCTCTGTTTGCTTCATGTGCCAGGAGAATTAACCTATGATTGTCACTTAGGAGTTACACAAACCAATCCAGGAGAGTCAAAATTTCCATCCCATAGGAGGACGGCATCATCTATGTATCTTTTCCAGAGCACAAGCTAGGGTTGGTACTCCTTGTAGATGACATCCTCCTCCCACTTGGCCATAAAGAGATTGACCATGCTGGGTGCAAACTTGGCCCCCATGGCCAGACCCCTGCCCTGAAAATAATACTGTCCACTAAACCAAAAATAATTATGCCCCATCGTGAAGTCCAACAGCTGAGAGAACAAACTCCCGTTGAGGACCACGCAGTGAGGCATCTCCTTGTAGGTAATAATCAACAACCTCATGGCTATGTTGATGAGAAATAATAGTGTACAGCGATGACACACAAGCAGTAGCTAAAATATAAGTATCTTTCCAAGTCAAGGATTGAAGGACGTTAATGACCTGCGTAGTGTCCTTCAAAAATGAAGGAGTTTTGATCACTAACAGTTAAAAAATCTTATGAATCTTAGGTAGGTAATAGATGACTGGCACCCGTGGGGCTGCAGGGACCAAAAATGCTCTTTTTATTTGTAATAATTTTATGCTTATAACCTTGTTCTATAATAGCTTGTAGCTCCCTTTTGTATTTTGCAGTTGGGTTACCATTCTGGAGGGAATAAGTCTCTCTATCTAACAGTTATCTATTTATTTCCGAGAGATAGGTATCATGGTCTAAAACCACTATGCCCCCTCACTTATCAACAGGGTGTACCACTATATTGTTACGATTTTTTAGCTGTTCCAATCCCTTTTTAAATGTAATATCCATTTTTGGTCTAGTTGGTTTTAAGGCCTCTAAGTATTTCAGGACTAAATCCCTAAAAACCAAAACAGATGCTGCCATCTTACCGGGAGGATTAAACAAACACGCATTTGACAGGTTAGATTTCCTGTATTTATTAGCGTTATTAATATTAAGCCTAGACGGATTAGTAATGAGGTACCTTTTAATGTTCAGTTTCCTGATATATTTTTGAATATCTATGAAAGTGTTGAATTTAGAGAGTGTTGGGTTGTGCAAATTTTAGGCCATGATTAAGAACTTTTGTCTTCTCAGCAGAGAGAGTGGCCTTACTTAGGTTGAAAATTCCTGAATCCACTACACCTGCCTTCTTTTTTGACCTGAGGCACCTCCCCCCTCTGGTGCCTCTCTTGGCTCTATTGCCTTTTTTAGACTTTGTCCCCCCCGGGAAAAAACTCCCCCTAAAGTAATTGCCATCATTCTGTGGGGTATGATACTTTCCCTGTCTCCCTTGCGGGGGTTGGTAATAACCTCTAGGGGAGTTCCTCTGTTCATCATATTGTGACAAATGTTCAGTAATATACCTGTTATCAAATTGCTCATTACCTGTCACTAGTGCAATACAGCATGATCATATAACTGGTGTGGCAGTGATCAGGGACACCGATTGGTGACAGTATTTAACCTTAATATTTTTTTTTTCTTTTTTATCACATTGTTTTTCTTTTTTCAATGATTTACAAACTCCAGTCAAGGCGCTCCAACGGGTCATGTTTTCAGGCTTTCCATTATTTTTCCCAGGTAATTTGATCAGTTTATAGTATAGGTGTATATAAGGCTAAGATATTTACCACGTCAAAGCAAAGTGAAGATGCCAGTTGCTGTTCAGCCCCTATCTGCATAAACAAAAAAACTTTCAATCCAGTCTGTCTATTTTTGTCATCTTCCTTTATGTTTGTCCTGTTTGTATGTGTTACATGTTTGATCAGGTATACTATTTTTTGACCGTGATCACCATATATACATGTTTTTAGTCTCTTCGATACAGTCCACTTACCATGTTATACAATTTAATAAACTATTTTTGATACTTTTGCACTTGCTGTTCTGAAGCCTCCTCTTTTTCAATCACCCTGGATTGAAAGTTTTTTTGTTTAATTTGATCAGTTTCACTGCCTTAGTAATTACCACAACCGTTTCATCTGAGGTAAATCCTGAAAACATGACCTGTTGGGGCGCCTTGAGGACTGGAGTTGAGAAACACTGGTATAAGCAACCATTTTTTCTGAATGAAACTGATTCATTCAGTGTGTATTGTTGTGATTAGCTGTGATTTGCCAAAGCTAATCACATGATACTGATGGGCTGTAATTGGACCTGTCTGTACCATGTGACCACTGTGAGCAATCTCAGCTAGCAACACTATTGTATACAATAGATGGCATGAAAGGAAGCCATCCATTGTTTACATTTGTCATGTGATCTGCTGTGATTGGTCACAGCGATCACGATACTGGCAGCAGGCTGGTACAGTGATCAGTCATCGACTGTTTCCAGTGGACACAGCTAGTGACAGATCGCGCCGCCCCGTGACCCCTTCTGAAAGGACGTCATATGTAGCTACAAATATTGAGAGACAGTAGCTACGCTTTATGACTAACGTCCGATAACATCTCTGGGTCTTGTTGGATCTAGGGACCGTGGACCTAGCGCTCTATGCAATCTATCAAATTCGATCACCTTTGGTGCGATTTCTGCTCCAATTTTCTGACAAATTGATATAACCGCAGTATGTAGGGATTCACCCTCAATCTCTTCTGGGATCCCTCTAAATCTTAGATTTAGCCGCCGGCTCCGGTCCTCGATCTCCTCAAACCTTAACTGTATGGAGGAGTCCTGTAGCATCTGTAGGGACTGTTTTTTTTCCAGTCCTTCCAGCCGTACAATCCGGTCTTCCAGCCTAGTAGTTCTCGCCTCCTCTACCGACATTTTATCCGATAGGGTTAGCACTTCAGTTCTAATAAGCTGTACCTCCTTCCGATGGCCCTACTCCACGCGGGACACAAGGGCCTCCATCTCATCTCGTGTCGGGAGCGCCTTCAAGATAGCCATCTTATCCCGCGTCGGAAGCGCCTGCAAAATAGCCATCAGGTCTAATTCACCTGACACGGCGCTCATCATTTCCTGCTGATCATCCACCAGCATCTCTTCCTGCTCTTGTGCGCCCTGCGTCTCAGAGGTCAAGGTGAGACTCATATGGGGTGCCGCTCTTGGTATCTCTGTATACTCAATTCCCTGTGTCTCTATGACTGAGGCCCGTGCTATAGCTGCTCGAGTTCGCGGTAAGTAGCTCTTAATCTCAGGCTGTGTCGGATTCAGCTTTGCGGAGATCTTTTGTGTTGGCTTCTATTCCACTTTTCTCTTTGCGCTGCTCATCCTGTGGGGCGCTCCAGAATGTCCGTTTGCTGTTTAAAATTTACAGCGCCGCCCTTAGAGTTTCAGAGTCTCACTGCTCTTGCTGGAGGTTTTGGTCAGAGCTCTACACGCATCTCTCCTACTCCATCTCTGCTACTCCGCCATTACTAGACCACACCCCTCCGTTGTCATATGAGGAGGCTGGGTTAATAGCGTATGATGGTATGGATGTTAAAATCTTACCAGACCTCTCACGGGCTACTTTACAGCGGAGGGCACAATTAAGACCGCTCCTAGAGAAGATTTAGCTGGCAGGAGGCTCGTACAGATGGGGCTATCCTATATCATTGTTTGTAAAGAAAGGTCCTCTTTCATTTTTGCTTTCTCTTCCTTCGGAACTCCCAGATTTATTCAAATTTCTGGGAATGGAACAATTTGAGGTCACAGATTGGCTGCAGCCAATAGAAAGAAGACAACGCAAAGGAGGTCCCCAAATTAGAAATTCTGGAGTCCCAACGCAGACGAGCGGAAGACGACTGGAGTCAACTATAGAGACTGAGACTGTGATGGGAGAACCGTGAGTTATAGGAGCAGAAATGAATAGAAGAAAGAGAGAAACTATTGTGCCAATGTGCCTTTTTTTCTTTTCGTTCTGTGTTTTTTTTCCTCTGACTGTCTCCAGCTCATCTCTCTGTGTAAACAGCCAAGCATGGTGGACTAGTTAACTAAGCAGTATAATAGAAATCCTTTCTCCCCCTTTTTCTTCACCCCTTTGTTCCCCCGCCCCCCTCCCATTGGCACATACGCCCTCCTTGTCTTCCTATTCCTGGATAAGATAGGGGTCTAGGCTCCTTGAAAAAAAAAAATTCTCTCCCTTTTTTTATTTTGCATCTATAGACTACAGACATGCCCCAGGTACCACCTATTTCCCGTCTCTCTCCCCCATCTTTCTTACATTTTTTATTTTTAGTTTTGTTTTTCTGTTTTAAGGGGGAGAGGAAGGGGGATGGGTGGCCTAGGGGACCTCCCGTGTTGCCCCCCCAACGTCCTCTGAAGTATTCGGCACCACCGTCCTGGGCTGGAGGGAGATAAAATAAGTCAGATAACAATACGAAATAACAATAAGAAATACCTGTATACATGTATATAAAGTTTATGTTTTGATTTTGCACATATGGATGCTAGATAGGCACTGTTGTATTGCTACTAGATGTTTATAAAATGTTTTCATATATTTTGAGTAGGTTGTGAAGAGGAGGGAGGAGGGAGAGAGGAGGGGGTAGTAATTGACTGGTAGGAGGGGAATGGGGAATATGGGACAGAGGGGGGTAGGATTTATTACGTAACGAGGGAGAGGTTTACTATACATCAATACACAACAAATCACATAACCACATACTCTATATAACATAGAGAAAAACACATTAATATATATGAATATAGATCACAATTAAGGGAATAGGGGACAAAGAGGGAGATAGGAAGGGGATTAGTAGAATATAAACAGACACAAGGGGGGACACAAGGAGAGACACAAGAGACACAAGAGAGGTGGGAGACATAGTAAGGGTAACTGGGATACTTGGATGACATCTATACAGAAATGGAAATTTAAATAATAACTAAATAAAGAAGTAAGAAAAAAAAAATCCCTCAAGAGGGGGCAGGGGAGCTAGGGGGGTGGGCGGGGAGGAAGGGGGGGTAAGCGGCGGGGGGGGTCAGGGAGGCGTGTGTCTCCCGTGATGGGTAGGTGGGGCGGGAATGGAGAGATATAATAGAGATGTCCCCGGGGGACAGGGGAGTATTATACAGTAAGAAGATTTTATTTGGTGACATAAATAAATAACTCATATGAAGTAAAATATGAAGGTCTTCATAGATATAATGGACCTAAATATTATATCAGGATACTGTAATAGAAGACAATAGAAGATAAGATATGATAAGATATGTTATGTTAATATTCTAGACCGGAAAAAGGAATAAGGAGAAACAAGGTTCACCTGTAATTTTGGAGATAGGGCATAATTTTCAGGAATAGTAAGAATCAGCAGTATATATATGTGATTGTAAACGGGGAAATTATGTGTAGAAGTACTTTGAAAAACGGTGGGAGGATAAACAGACAGGGTTCTAAATAGGGAGGAGGGGGGAGAGGAGGGGGAGAGGAGATTGGGAAGGAAGGAGATTAGTTGGAGGAATAGTCAGGGGAAATATTGGTAGAGACATATTATATGATTGAAGGAAGGGGTTAGAAAGATATAGAGCTAGGGGTACCCCAAACGGATAATCCCTAGGTAAGTGCCATTTTTATAACCCCTTGACCCTACTTTTCTCCCCCCCCCCCTTTTTTTTTGTGTTTGTGTCTCTTTTTTTTCTTCCCTCCTGTTGTCTCCCGAGGTGTGGAAGATGGAAAGAATACGGGTGACCTCATTAAATGCAAGGGGACTCAATATTCCTGAAAAGTGTAAGATGTTAGTGAATGAATTAAAACATCTTAATACAGATATTGGATTTATACAGGAGACGCACTTTTTTTATTTATTTTTTATTTCAATTTTCTTTATTGATTTTCTTCAACATTATAAATAACAGTGAACATACATATATTTTAATAGTTTTTGTCCCTTATATTAACATGATAATATTAATAACACACATTTATATGATTAACACCTTTTCCTTTCTATTAAGCCTTTTTGGTGTATAGTACGTCCTATGTAGCAGCATCAGATTTGAGATCTTCTGTGCGGGCGAGATTGTTACCAGGTGTCCCCTCTCTAGTATCTTCTTCCATTGCCCCACTGATATGGGCCCTAGGTCTTCTTCCCATTTGCCCTTACTTTGAGGGATTCAGGGCCCTCGATACTTCCTTTACATATATGTGAATAAATTTCAGAAATAAAGCCCCCAGTTCTACTCTGATTATCCAGTCTCTGGAGAATAGGAGATTTACACCAGGCTGGCCCCGTCCTGTCAAACTGAGCATTTAAAGCGTGTCTAATTTGAAGATATCTATAAAATGTGTATCTAGGGACATCATATTCCTCTCTCAGTTCGGTAAAGGTTTTTAGAGTACTTCCCTTATACAACTGGGCTAGCCTAGCTATCCCCTTTACTTCCCATTCCTTAATTTTCCCCACCGCCTCCAGCTCCAGAAGATTCCAGAGGGGTGCAAGTTCTGTTACTCCACCCTATCCTCCAATTGATTTTACTGCTTTCCATACTTTTATGACCATCTTAACCGTAGGGGATCTATAGGCAAATGAATTTGCCTCCAATACCTCCGCCATTATTTTATGGGGTGCCCCCACTGTCATTAATCCCCCGTTTATATCGCCTCCTGGCTCTGATCTTCCTCCAATATGCTGCAATTGTGCTGCCAGAAAGTAGCACCGAGGGTGTGGCACCGCCATACCTCCCTCCCTGGTTGGTAGCTGTAGGGTTTGCAACCTTATCCTAGATTGGCCTCCCTTCCATATTAGTTCTCTAAATAATGTATCGATTTTCCAGAACCATTTCTTCTGTATTCATATTGGCGTATTATGTAAAAAGTACAGTAACTGTGTCATCCACAGCATTTTAATCAGGTTACATCTCCCTGCAACCGATAATGGGAGACACCGCCATATTTGGATTTTATTTTTAAATTTAGACAGGAGGGGAACTATGTTATTATCTATGTATTTATTAGGATCGGTCGTTATATATATTCCTAAGTATTTCATTGTATCAACTATTTCCAATTGAGGGGTTTCTACTGAGGTTTGGTTTACAATCGGGTTCACCGGCATCAAAGCTGATTTCTCCCAATTTATAATCAGTCCTGAGAGTCTTCCAAATTCTCTAAAAATATTCATTGCCTGCTTGAGTGAGTGATCTGTGTCCCCAAGGAAGAGGAGAACATCATCCGCATATAGTGCAATTCTCTCCTCTCCGGTAGGTCTCACAAATCCCTCCATTTTTGTATTTACTCTTATAGTAGTCGCCAATGGCTCCATTGCTAATGCAAAAAGCAGGGGGGACAACGGGCACCCCTGCCTTGTGCCTCTCTCCAATTGAATCTTGTCTGAATAGTCATTGTTAACTCTAATTTTCGCAGTGGGATCTCTATACAATATTTTTATCCATCTAATAAACACTCGGCCGAAGCCAAATGCTCCTAAAACATGCCACATATACCCCCACTCCAGGCTGTCAAAGCACATCTAAAGACATAACTGCCCTTGTGTCATTATTCTCTGTAGGTGTTTGTAAGTTGAGAAATACCCTCCTGATATTCATACTAGTTGATCTACTGGGAATAAACCCAGTTTGATCCTGATGTATAAGTCTTGCGATAATTTTATTTAACCTGGCTGCCATTATTTTGGCCAGTATTTTGGCATCTGAACAAAGGAGAGAAATAGGTCTATAAGATGTGGTTTCTAACTGGTCTTTAGACGCACTTTAAGGAAGGAGTCTTCCCTTATCTTCAAAATAGACATTTCCCGAATGTATACCATGCCTCTAATCAGGAAGCTAAAACGAAAGGGTTGGCTATTTTAATATCAAATAAAATACCATGGTCCCTTACGGACAAATGCCTAGACCCAGGGGGAAGATATCTCTTCCTTAAAGGAGCCATAGGTAGAGAGAAAGTATCCTTAGCCACTAGCTATGTACCAAATGTGCATCAAGATAGTTTTCTGGTTAAAGTTTTATCAAAACTGATGGAATTTAAAGAGGGAAAGTTGATTTGCGGAGGAGATTTAAATATTCCCCTAGATCCAAAAGTAGACACTTCTGGAGGTATCTCCTCAGTACCTAGCGGAATCAGAAGACGTATTTTACAGAAGTTATTTGAACTTCAATTGGTAGATGGGTGGCGTATCTTACACTCTGGGGAGAAAGATTATACTTACTTTTCGAATCCCCATCAAACATATTCACGAATAGACATTTTTTTGGTACCACATCAGTTACTTTACTCTGTACAAGAAATATCAATAGGAAATATTACATGGACAGACCACGCGCCAGTTATGATGGAGTTAACCCTAAAGGGGGAGATTCAAATGTCAGAGTGGAGATGGCGTTTAATTGAAAGCTTACTACAGTCCCCTCAAATTGGGGAAGACTTGATTTAAGAAATCACGTGTTACTTTCAGATAAACGATATCGAAGAAAGTGACCCGGGAATAGTATGGGAGGCCCATGAATCGGTAATTTGAGGTATTCTAATTAAGCATGGTTCTAGAGTAAAAAAAGTTAGAGAAGAACAAATAAAAGAACTATTGGAAAAGATACAGAGATTAGAGATACAACATAAGAAGAGAACAGAAATAGGACTAGGAATTGAATTAGCACATTTAAGAAGACAAATATCAGACCTCCTTAGGTATAAGGCTGAAGCGGCCCTGCAGAACTGGAGGAGGATGATGTATAACTCGGGAGACAAATGTGGTTAATTATTAGCAAAAAAATTTAAAAAACAACAGACAAGGTCGTATATACCCTTTATTAAAACAAAAGCAGATCAAAAAAATTCAATCCTGAAAGAAATAGCGCAAGAATTTGGCGAATACTATTCTTCCTTATATAATCTGCCGGAGATACCGGGTTCCCATGTGTCTCTTGAGAAATACCTATCCTCCTCACGACTGTCTAGACTATCTTCTCCGGTCCGTAGAAAAATAGAAAGGCCAATTACTACTGAGGAAGTGCAAAAAGTAATGGAAACAATAAAACAAGGTAAGGCCCAGACTGTTTCAGTATACAATACTATAAAAGTTTTATAACTAAGGTATTTAATGCAGTTGAAAAGACAGTAGTGTTACCGTCTGAGGCAGTAACAGCGCATATTACGGTTATTCCAAAAGAAGGGAAGGACCCAGCGATCTGTAGCAGTTATAGACCAATATCTTTATTAAATGTGGATTTAAAAATTTTGACAAAGATTTTAGAGCCCGCATACAATCCCAGCTTACGCAATTAGTACATCTGGATCAAGTAGGGTTTATCCCGACTAGAGAGGCTAGAGATAGCACAATTAAAGTGTTAAATTTGATTGACCGGGCAAACCAAAAGAAGATACTGAGTGTTTTTTTGAACACGGATGCAGAAAAAGCAGAGTAAATTGGAAATTTATGTTTGAGGTCTTAAAACCGATGGGCGTAGGTGAACGTATGGTACAATGGATTGCGGGAATTCATGCGGGACTCCGGGCTTTGGTAAAAGTAAATGGGGTGTTTTCTAGGCCTTTTATGATTACAAATGGGACCCGGCAGGGATGCCCCTTGTCGCCTCTTTTTTTGCCCTGACACTGGAGCCATTGCTAAATAAGATTAGACAAAATCCGGATATCGTGGGTATTGATTTAAGGGGAAGGGAATACAAGTATCGGCATACGCTGATGATATGATGTTCTCACTAGCAAGACCACAAATATCACTCCCTAATTTAATGAAAGAAGTAGAACTGTATGGGAATCTGTCTAATCTAAAAATAAATTATGGTAAATCGGAGGCGATGGGGGTATCACTTCCGGACTCCATAAAAAGTGGCCTAGAACATAGCTTTAAGTTTAGGTGGACAACTAAAGCATTAAACTATCTAGGAACACGAATGCCCCCTAATTTAATAGATACTTTTGAACTACATTTTTTACCATTACTTAGGATAGTCAGAACATTGCTGGAAGGATGGAATAGGGGTACGCACTCATGGTTTGGGAGATGTAATATTTTAAAAATTAATGTAGTGCCAAAATTTCTTTATCTTTTCCAAGCATTGACGATTAAAATCCCCATGTCTTACTTTATTCAAGTACGAGTCATGTTTACTAAATTTATATGGGCCAGTAGACGGCCAAGGATAAGTAGAACATTGTTGACTCTACCTAAGAGGGCAGGAGTAATATCGGCGCCAGATATGTATGAATATTATCTGGCCGCCCAACTCTGCAGAATAGTGGACTGGAGTAGACATGGGGATTATAAACTATGGGTGACCATGGAGCAGCAAATGAGTAAAGTCCAATTAAATAGGGCAATATGGTGCTATACGGCCCTACCTTCTGTGTTAAAAACACATCCTACGATAGGCCCGACGCTATGGATAGGTAATAAAGCCATCCAGAATTTCAAATTGTCTACTAGAAACTCACCCCTATTTCCGATATTCGGCAACCCAGAGTTCACACCAGGTGTAGAATTACAAATATTTAAGAAACTTAGGGAAAAGGGATGTTATCAAGCCTCACATTTTCTAGGAGACAGGGGGTGGTCAACAATTGGTATGTTAACACAACAGGGAGGGCAATGTGAAATTCCTATATGGCAAGCCCGACAGGTCCGACATTACTTAGAAACCCTGGGATCTGCAGAGAGGTATAGGCGAACACGAACAAAGCTCGAGGAATACTGTGAGGGAGGGGAGCCCCTCCCTCACGCTGTTTCTAAAATGTATGCAATGCTGACTGCACCCCCAGAGGACTTTAAAATGGTATGCTTGGCAAAATGGGAAAGAGATATAGGCCAAACCTTTTCTCCAGCACAATGCCAGAACATTATAGACATGTCTTTAAAATTCTCAAGGTGTACAAAAACACAGGAATCAAACTATAAATTCTTAACACGCTGGTACTATACACCATCGGCCTTAAATACATTTTTTCCAGAAGAGTCGGACAGGTGCTGGAGAGGATGTGACGAAAAAGGGACAATGATACATATTTTTTGGTCATGCCCAGTAATTAGACAGTTTTGGCAGACAGTACACAGAATTACTCAAACATTTACTGAATAACAGATCTTGGAGGATCCAGACCTTTTTTTACTACACAATATACAAAATTCCCCCTAAAAGATATATGAATTCCGTTTTGTGTCATTTGATAAATGCGGCAAAAAGCTGCATTGCGATAAATTGGAAGGATCCAAGAGCCCCATCGATAATTATCAAAGTTAGAAATGTAGGAATAATGGAAAAACTATTACCCTTGACGATAGACGGAAAAAAATGAATTAAAGAAACATGGGTGCCATGGGAGTTATTTGAACAATCAGAAGAAGGCAAAAGGTTATTAGAAGAGTGAAGAGAATAGTAAGTCTGGAAGGGAGAGAGGGAAGGCAGAGTAACTTAGACAGGTCCACATCAGAGGAGATCACAGGAGCTGTTGTTTTTTTTTGTATAGTGGAGAGAAAGAAAGGAAGAGGTCGAGGTTTAGGGGTAGGGAAGGGAGGAGGGATATGGAAATGGAGGAAGGGAAAACAGGGATAGAGGAAAATGTGATTATGGGGAAAAAAGGTAAGCATAAGAACTTAACATAGAAGAAAATATATAGATTACAGAAACCTTTCTAATCCAATTATATAGGTAAAATTAATACAATTTGAAGAATGAGTACAATATGAGTTATGTGATGTATTCTAAAATGTATTGTAGCGGGGTTCCTTTAAGACTCATGGACTACCTTTCCCAGAACCCCCCCTTGGCACCCAGGATGTTTTGCTTTCACCCCAGAGACTCATGGGAGGGGGTTATAAAAGGAGGAGGCGCGGCTGCGCTCGGCCTCTTTGGGACACGAGACTTCAGTGACTGTGCGGATGTGCTGCTGTGCAAGGCTGCTGTGCAAGGCCTGAAGCCTGAGGCCTTGCGGAGTGACCAAAGAGCCTTCCACCCCGCTGCGAGCCTGGGTGGCATCTGACTTCGCTTATCTACAGCATTCGTTGGATCGGGGACCCGATCGCTGCAGACACAGTTAGTGGAAGTCCCGGACTGGGATCGCGTCCGGTGGGGTGAGCGAGCTTATGCTCAGACCATGTACTGTGATTGCTGATGTGCCTACAGACTGCCGTGGCCCACCGCTTTATTATTGGCTACACTCACTGAGGATTCATAGCAGAACTGAGAGAGAGGATCTTCAGTGAAGTGTTTGTTCTTATTACTATTTCCCTATTGGATTACAAATGTTGTTCAGTTATGTGCACCACCTTTACAGATTTTTGCTGGTGAAGAAAAATCATCCTATAGAGACTGAGTCTTATTTCAGTATCTGAGCCAGGCCTGGCCAGCTAGATAGTTCATTTAACAATCGCGCCACAGGGCGCCTAGCTAACGGTCGCCCACGCGGCGCGCCTTTACTGTTCCATTAGAGCATAGTGTGTTTGTTGCTGCAGGGCTCTGCAAATCAATTCAATGTAAACTGTTAACACCGTTGATCCTTTTATTGCAATATAAAGTAAATCAGATATTCCCTTTATCATTGTCTTGGTGTCGAGTTTGATCATAGAGCATAAGATACATATTGTTACCCTAGACTAACTGTGCCAGAAGGGGGTCGAGTAAATTGCCGGGGGTTGGCGGAGCTGTCTTCAGGGCCCAAACTAATCTGCGGCCCTCTTAAGTGAAGGTATCGCTACAGTAATGATGTACCCTGATAAAAGAAAAAAAAGAATAAAAAAAAAAAAAGAGAGAGACAGTAGCTACAAATATTGTAGAGTGATTGAACTACTCCAGATTCCAAAAAGACAAAAATCTGAGAGGCACTGTGGTTTCTTTGCTTATTCAAACAATCAGACATAGGACGTTTTCAAATAGGCTCAATATATTTGGCAAGGCAGCTCAAAAACTAAACAAACATCCCTCAATTGGGTACCAGAAAATGATTCAGAAGTAAACAAACAGATGGGCACCCAACCATGAAGTGAAAGAGTCCAAGAAACTTTTAATAGTTCAGTCGACAAAAACAGCCAAAGCATTTTGGGGGCAACAACAACCCACTTCATAACGGCTTGCAACAAGTAAATGGAGATTTGAGAGGATTTAAATAAAACCAGAGCGATCTGTATTATGAATCTGTATTCACTATGATTCTCTTTTTAAAACTGTGGATATGCACTGTCAGCGGCTGGTGAACAGGGTTTATTTTCCCCAAAACATGTTGGCTATTTTATATTGTGGAATTGGGAAGTATTAATATTTTTCTAGACTCTTTCACTTCATGGTTTGGTGCCCAAAACTACACTAATGCCGCGTACACACGATCGGAATTTCCGACAACAAATGTTCGATGTGAGCTTTTGGTCGGATATTCCGACCGTGTGTAGGCTCCATCGGACATTTGCTGTCGGAATTTGAATCTAATGGAAATGTTTTTATAATTATTAATCAGCTGCTGCACCTGCAGGGCTCTAATGAGGAAAATTGCAAGGGCTGCATCCCTTTAGATGCTATTTCCTATTGGGAGTATCTCACCAAAAATGACATTTTTGCTGCAGGGGATGCCTGAAATCTGACTTGTATCTTAGTGCAGACTTCTGGGAAAATCAGTGAGCCAATCATGCAAGCATGAATGATGTTTCTGGGGGGCGTTCTGTTCACATTCTGTGTACAGAACACCTTCAGGTAGCCATATTGCATTGCATTTACAGAAAATTACAGTGCTGCAGATTGAAATAGAAAGGTAATTTCAATAAAAATATGACTTACAGTATGTTGTAATTGTATATGCTATATAAATGTTTATTTTTTTGCTTTTGTAATTTCAAGGCCAAAAATGCATATTTTTTATATGTGTGCAAAAAAATAAAAAAATTGCTTTAGAGGTGAAGTGGTTGAATGTGGAACTTCAGTTGAAGCGTAAAAGAAAAAAAAATTAGTCTGTTACATTACAAAAAGCTGTTACCTGAATTTCTAGTTTTCCACAAAGTTTTGGCAATAAATAACATTATATAAATTAGTAATCATCTGCAGGTATTTCTGTTTTGTATGTGTTTTGTGTTTATCATCCATATCTGGTTCTATGAACAACAATTTCATTTCAGGGATTCCCTCAAATAATTTATTTCTCCTGAACTGCATTCAGGCATCTTCGCAATGAAAGTTCTGGACAGAGAAGGGGGCTGATCACCCAGTCACCTAGTACAGCTGTCTTTCTCCGTCTTGTGGACAAGATTTGATGCATGGACAGTATTACTGAAACAAGCAGGTGGCTCTGCAAGATGAAGTACGGTATATGTAACTGTAGAGCCAGAGGCGTGTGTGTAATCATATGCTCAGCATCAAGTGATCATGTCACTACCATGAGGACTGTACCCCTCTGTAAGGTAAGAAGGGGATTCGTCTTCAGTGATTTGTTATTTAATATAGGGATTCCCTTGCGTGACTCTCAAAAAATTTAAACCACCGGAGAAAACACCCTTTCTTGGAAAACCCTTTGCTTGTCCTTCATCGGAGCTGAAATTATGCAAGAGCTTTAGCAATTGCTTAAACAAATTTAGAAATATTTAACTTTTAATAGATCTCCTTAACACTTACAGCTTGTACTTGACACCATGGCCTGGGTATTTAAGGACATCATACCCTCTATTTTTTTATTTAAAGGACTAGTCCATTCAATGTGGTAATTTAGTTAGAGGTAGAGATTGGTGGGTTGAGTTAAGTCCAGGAATTATATCTCTTAATTACTTGGTCAATGAAATCTCCATACTGTGCCTGTCTTCCTAGGAGTTTTGGAAGTTTCCACTGCCTTGATTATTCCAGCATCATTGCCTTCATTCTCTATATATATTATTCTAAAAATAAATAGAGGGGGACCCCTCCTACTGACCACAACATGTGTCAACACCTAGAATTGCAAGCAGTATTAAACCCAAAAGCAAGCATTTTTATGCAGCGTATCAATTCTTATCAATGTGATAGCAACATTAGTTTTCTTTTCTTTTTTTTTTAGGCCTTCTTTTATTTCCATCTAGTGATCTGGTCAGTAAGTTTGCAGTTTTCAAAAGAACAAGCTCTCTTGCAGATGTATCAGTTACATGGATGAGACAAACCATTGACAGGTGTTTACAATGATCAGCTTCATTTAGTTATGTAAAACCTTTATCCCAAAAGGAAGAAAAAACAGTTTGTTCTTACTGCTTAAATGTTCGCTGGAGATTGGCTTCAATTTGTCAGTGTGTTTGAATCTGCTAGTATATCTTACATTCTACTCCCTCCAGATTGACAATGCTGCTATCCAAATATGCCCTCTGTGCTTCTTCTTTCAGAGTGGGGGCACTCTAATACAAGAGGTTTATTACTGGCAGATCGCCAGGTAAAAACAGAGGGAAAAGGGTCTAAAAAAATAAATAATGTAGCCACCACATCTAATACAGGGGAAAGCTGCAATATATTACATTTTGGGTTTTGGGTTTAATACTTTTATGCCCCCGAAAAAGTC
Organism: Rana muscosa; assembly: GCA_029206835.1. Classification (NCBI taxonomy): domain Eukaryota; kingdom Metazoa; phylum Chordata; class Amphibia; order Anura; family Ranidae; genus Rana; species Rana muscosa. The sequence continues at coordinate 187,644,325 of CM055124.1, read as the reverse complement.
ATATGGAAAACATACAAAGCTGTTAGAGAATTTAAAGCTAGCTATAGACTAGTAAATTTTCATACCAGTGTAGCACCCTCTACTTTAGGTAGATGCAAAGAATAGGATTTTTGTCAGTACAGGTAAATTTAAATCAGGCCTAGCTGTAAGCTACACCAATGTTCATAATAATATTCAAAAGTACTTCAAAATTGTGTTTGATTAAAATCACTGCTCCCGAAAAAACTGCAGTTTTTAAAACTTTTTTTTGCATTGATACATGTCCCCTGGGGCAGGACCCGGGTCCCCAAACTTTTTATGACAATAACTTGCATATTAACCTTTAAAATTAGCACTTTAGATTTTTCATGTTCGTGTCCCATAGACTTTAACGGTGTTCACGTGTTCGAACAAATTTTTTGCCTGTTCGCATGTTCTGGTGCAAACTGAACCGGGGGGTGTTCGGCTCATCCCTATTAACCAACCTGAATAATAATCAGGGCCCAGCCAATCCTTTTAGAGGTGTTCCCAGATGGTGACTGGGAAAGCTGATGAATAGTCTGAAGCCTTGGAGAGATTGTCATCCCCAGTTTTAGAGGGGGTTGTTGCCCCTCTGAGGTAAGGTTTGGATTGTGCCGCTGTTCTCTGAGGTCTCGGGGCTGGGGACCTGGAAGGGACTGGCTGCAGGACTTCACGAAAGGGATCTGGTCTGAAGAAGAATTTTTTTTTTCACTCACTTGTAGGTGTCCAGAGAAAGCTGGAAGGTGGCAGCTGGTCCCCAGCTGCGAGAGTTTAGACTGTTAGAGTTATTGGAGCCAGGGTGAATTGACCGATAGGACTTTTAGGGAAGATCCAGTTTATAGCAGCAGCCTCTGCAGGGGTAGCACTACAGACCAAAAAATTTAGTCATCTGGTTTTGGTGTACCAACATATTCCTTTATATGATACATATGAAAATTAAATATTTAAACTTTAGTTTTTTAAGTTGTTTTAGCTTCTAAGGCTAGCCACACAAAAAAATGAGACCTTGAGCCGATGTGATTAATGATTTATGACAAATACAATGATATAAGCACTACTCCACACAGTCTTTGTCTGCTGCAATGAAAAATTCTTACAGATTATGGGGAATTTTATGTTTGTAAGTGTCCTCAATCGTTTTTCTCATAATTTTTTGTGAATTTATGTTTAATAAATATTTACAATTAAATCAAATGTGGTTTGCTTACCTGATTTGTTGGGACCTAGATTGTATACATGTATACAATCATTATGTAGAAAATGGGTTAATTTCCAAGCAAAAACTAACACATCATCTTGCTGGAGGTATCTGCAGTATGTAAAAACACAGGGACTGCAAGAATTAAGTAACTATGCAGTTTTAAAAAGTTGTACGTTTAATTTGTGTAGTTTTGGGTTAAAGGCTAAGGTTACATATAGGAGTCTATTTAAAAAGATCCTGTCTGAACGTCTCAAGCATTTGCACCGTGGTCATAAACAATCTCCCTAATTTGTGTGATATGTTTACTTCCTTTGATCTTCAGCTACAGTACATCTAGTGACTATAATGTGGTATTTCCCTGAAATATCCAAATCTGGAAATTACCAGAATTTTGGCCACTGTTTTGCATGAACTGCACGTTCTAAGAGCTCCCCAGAGTGGCTCAATGATATTGAGGTCAGGAGACTGTAATGGCCACTCCAGAACCTTCACTTTATTCTGCTGTAGCCAATGACAGGTCGACTTGGCCTTGTGTTTTGGATCATTGTCATGTTGGAATGTCCAAGTACGTCCCATGCGCAGCTTTCTGGCTGATGAATGAAAATGTTCCTCGAGTATTTTTTAAAAACATACTGCATTCGTCTGCCATAAATTTTGACCAAATTTCAGTTCAGTTCATGCAAGACAGCCCAAGAATTTCCAGGAACTGGAGGCTTTTTGCCAAGAGGAATGGGCAGCTTTACCAGCTGAGAAGATAAAGAGCCTAATCCACAAATATCACAAAAGACTTCAAGCTGTCATTGATGTTAAAGGGAGCAATACACAGTATTAAGAACTGGGGTATGTAAACTTTTGATTAGGGTCATTTGGGAAGTTTCTGTTGCCATTATGATTTAAAAAGAGTAAACACAGTTGATTGATAATACATGGCTTCAGCCAAACACTAACCATGAGTGAAAGAAAGTTTTCGTGCTATCATTCATATTCTCTGAAAAATGGCCAAGAAATCATAAATTCTGCCAGGGTGTAAACTTATGAGCACAACTTTATATACTATAACAGCCTCAGCCCGGGCTCCAACCAGGCCACTCCTTCCAACACATTGCGCTCTGACCCCGGAGCTTAGTCATAGGGATGGACAGGAGGAGAATAAATGTATCATCGGCTGCCACTTAATAAAAAAGAATGTAGTGACGGTGCGCTGATGGTTTGCGCAAACGAAGACAAACCCAACAGTCAATCTGGAGGCAGATATTTTAGGTTCCTACTCAACACTGAGTAATTTAGTGTTAAGGGGCCCGAAGACACATCCTAATATGACAATACCAATGCGTAATACTGTCAGGGCGTGGGGCCAGATGACAATGGCGTTCAGTGAAACGCATGTGATCTGTCCTTACACTCCGCTCTGGGGCAATCCTCGATTGCCGCATCTCTGCTCCATGCCGGACCGCAATCTGTGGGCTCGGTTTGGTATAAAAACAGTACAACAGATAATTCCTTGAGGGACACCTGTTATCATTTGAAACTTTAAAAGATACGTTTCAACTTCCCTCATGGGAAGCAGTACAATCAGTTTCCCACTGATTGAGGTGACTTCCCACACAGTGGAGCGCTTCCTTACTTCCAACAATGCAGACAAGATCCTACCCTCCCTGTATCTCAGAATCTCTGGTAAAGATACCCGGTTGTTTAATATTTGGAAAGAGGCCATACCCACCCTTACTACTGAGGATTGGGATGAGGGAATCCAACAATATATCCCATTGGTGATATCTTCCAAAAATAGGTATATTTAACTCAAATTTCTTCACGGAGCATATTATACTTCTCAGAGGCTCTTGAGAATCTACCCTACTCAATCTGATCGGTGTCCTAAATGTCTAAACGAGATAAGTACATTTATGCATGTTGTATGGTCGTGCCCCTTTACCAAAGGTTTTGGAGAGAGGTGATGGATGAGCTAAATTTTGTAGGGGGTCTGTCTGTGAACTTGGATCCTAGGATACTTCTTTTAGTGATCTGTGATTCTGTTGTTTCCAATACACACAGTTATTTGGGTTTTATGTGGTATTTTATGCTAGGAAGGTCTTCTTATCCAAGTGGAAGCAGACTGACCCTCCCATAATTTTGCAATGGAGATCGGTAGTGGATGCTGTTCTACCCCTATATAAATTTCCTTTTTTTTGTTTTATATATTTATTCAATATCTTCCAGTTATAACAAAACATATATAACAATATGAAACAATAACAAGAAAAGGAATGAACCTATATTAAAGTAGAGAACAAATCTAGCCATCCGCCTCACAATAAAACAAATAAACCAGCGGCTTCTCTTTTTAAATTCATAAAATTAGGAATATATAGCTACAAAATATGGCTAGCAAAAAATATTACTATAGTTATTAACCTCGATTACGTTCCTTCCATATCACTACTTAAATTATTCCTTTATTATACTAAACATTCCCTTCTCTACTTTAAAATAAAGGAAACCTCTCCCCAGACCCTATCCCCTGTAGGTCACGAGGGAGAAATAAGAGAAAAGGAAAAATATAAAACAAAAAAAAATCTTAAGGCAGGGGTCTCAAACTGGCGGCCCTCCAGCTGTTGCAAAACTACAAGTCCCATGAGGCATTGCAAGGCACAAGCATGACTCCCTCAGGCAGAGTCATGATGGGACTTGTAGTTCTGCAACAGCTGGAGGGCCACCAGTTTGAGACCCCTGTCCTAAGGGCTTCTCAGCCTCAGACACCCCCCCCCCAGATCTCCCCATTCAACCAGACCCCCCCATATAAATCTTAATACTTGATGACTAAACAGAAAAGCAATCGGCATACTGAGGTGTACAAGTAAAGGTCATCCATGGCCGCCAGGTTTCCCTACATTCCTCCTCTCTACCATAGAATAAGGCTGTCATGTTTTCCATTGTCCTAATTTCCTCTATTCTAGAAAACCAATGTTTCACAGGTGGTGTGGTAGTAGATTTCCATAAGTCTGGGATACATGCCCGGGCAGCATTCAGCATGTGTGCTACCAATGACTTTTTGTATTTATGAAGTTGTATCGCATTTAGGTGCAGGAGATATCCCAGAGGGTCCGAACCAAGGTCGGCTAATGTCAATTGTTTAATCCAGTTCCCCACTTCCTTCCAAAACGGTATGATTAAAAGGGCACACCCAGAAAATATGTAATAATGTCCCTGGCTCTTTCTTGCAATGCCAACATAGGTTAGAGGTTTGCGGATAGAGTTTAATAAGTAGGGTCGGGACCCTGTACCACCTGATCAGCAATTAATAACCGTGTTCTTGGAAGCGACTTGCTATAGAAGATTTATGGGCCAGCGAAAAAATTCCTTTTAATTTGCATGCTTGTGAAGGAAGTTTGAAGGTCCTCTTCCCAGCGGCGTATATACGAGGGGACGTGACTTTCTGGAGGTTCAATGATCAGTTTCTACAAAAGCGACAACAAATGTGGTACATATTTCCCCGCCACACATAGGTGCTCAAAATGTGTCAGTGGCCTAACATAAAGTTCCGCATCCGGTATTGACCTAATGTGGCAATTAAAGAGAAGGCGAGTAGAAGGAAAAAAAAAAAGGGGGAAAAAACTTAATTACCTATTTGGGGGTGTGCCTATGCCCAGCAGTGCTGCCTATACCACAAAAAGAGGACATTAATAGTAATTAATCACCTCCAGGCCTATTAATGAAAACTGGGGGCCTAGCTAAATTAAGGAGCCTATTTAATAAAACACTGTGCCCACCAAGGTACACTAAGATATACAATATGATACTCGTGTAGAGACAAAAAATATAAACAAATCTTGAAGTTGGTCCTGGGTGTGGAGTGAGAAAGAGTGATTCTCTTTCTTGACCCTCAAATTAAATGGATGTCCCCAAGAATATGTCACCTCAGATGCTTTAATCTGGTCTAAGAGTGGACACATACATCCTCTCATACGGCGTGTATTCCTTGATATATCCGAGAGGATCAATATCCTTACTCCAGCGTGCTCAATCTGACCTAGCTGCCACGCTCGAACCATGATCTCATCCTTTATATTGAAAAAATGTATACGGCAAAGGACATCTCGTGGACCCGACCCCTGATAGCTTCTGTACGTAGTGACTCGACGTACTCTATCTATTATGAGTTCATCTAGTGGGGGTTTGCCCAAAATATTGTTGCAAATAGACTGTATCGTGGGTCTCAACTCTGTATCTTCAATATTTTCGGGAAAACCCCTAAACCGGATGGTTTTCCTCCAGCTTTGGTTTTCCAGGTCCTCTACCCGAAGAAGCATTGAGGTAAACTTTTGCTGTGCTACAGAGTCAGATAGTACCAGTTTATCCATACGCGTATTCGCATTTTCTACTGCGGATTCTAAGTTAGATTCTAGGTTGGAGACCCTAGTCTCAACAATAACCAACTGTTCCCTCACCTCAGATATCTCCTTCCGTAAAGCCCCTTCCAAACATTGTGCCACAGCTTCCAAATCTCCTCTGTTTGGTAATAATGCTAGATCTTGTTTAGTGGGGAGTGAGAGCAATATTGCCCTCAACTCAAGATCTTCTGTCCATGGATGGCAAGATCTAGTTTGTGCTGGATTTAAAGAAACCAATGTTCCCCTATCTGATTGTTGATTAGCTATATTCCCAGTCTCTACTGGGGATACTATGCCACGTGGTTAAGGGTCCATAGCTGTGCATTCTGATGAAACTAAAACTCAAATCAGAGGAGCAACTGTATTATGAGGTATGGCTGTATTATGTAAAGCTACAGGCGTCCCGAGTTGGCAACTATAACTGGGTCGCTAACTAGATTACCCTATGAGTTTCTGAGTCCACTACACACATATTTGGTCTTGCTGGTGTAATTGCCCTATCACCCCATCCTGTTGATTCCACTAAAGAAGCAATATGAGCAGTAGATAAATTTCCTTATTTGAGTCGCAAATGCCCAAAAAAGTTTGACATGGTTTGGGGGGATGGGTAAAGGCCATACCTATGCCCATCTAGGATGTCACCTTACTCAGCAATTGCTGCGAAATATGTGGAAGTATTTCTATGCCTAGGTTCAATTCCCTCCCCTGTTTTAATAGTTTTTACCATGGTTATTTGGTCCTCTGGAAGATGTACAACATACACTGCAAAGAGCTTCTCTTGTACTATGTAATATGTTTATTATACTGATGTAAACTATGTGCCTTAAAGTTCTATTGTATTTGTGTTTTATCTTAATTTTTTTGGGAGATAAATAAAAAAAATAATAAATAAAAAAAAGGAGGAGTGTCAGATGAACGTCTGCCTTATAGCGCAATGGTAAAACATTCAGGCTCATTGGCAATCAGCGGGAAATTTATCCAGTGTCATTTATAAACAGCATTGCAGAAATAAATGTCCACCACTTTGCCATAGTTAGATGTTCGGTGGTAGGCAAGTGTTAAATCATACATCGCTCTTGCTCCCTGAGAAGAGCAATTGTTTGGCAAAGTGTTCGGTGGCGTGTTGGAGAGCTTCACTAATGTTTGTGTGTGAAAGCCCCACTCCAAATCTGCTAGTGGTGGCAGCGCAAAGATTTTAACTCTTTCTGCTGCACTTAGCAGATAAAATTTAAAAATGTATATTTATTTTTGTATATATAGCGAACTGAAAAGCAGTATTAAATGAATGTATATGTGAAGCCTCACCTCATAAAACAACCCATTCGGTTTAAAATATTTGATACAAGTACATGGTACAGCAGCCACATATGAGGAATATGAAATGTTGGGTTTACATATTCTTTAAGATGGATTGTGCGGTCACTAGCAGCCACTAGCAGCCCACTTTGTGCAGTCACTAGCAGCCCACTTTATTGTTGTTTATTGCTACAGTATGCTTGGTGCCTTGGTACATTCCACTGTTTCCTCCTCCTGTTGTACACTAGTTAGACCAGTCCTTAAAGCGGTTGTTTACTCTGTATTTGAACTTTTACCTACAGGTAAGCCTATAGTAAGGCTTACCTGTAGGTAAAAAAATATCTCCTAAACCTGTACGGTTTAGGAGATATTCCCCTCGCAATGAGCCGCTAACTGCAGCGGCGCATGCGCAGCGGGGATTCTCGGCTAAAGCCTGGCAGCCGCCGGACCTTGCCGGTGCAAGGGAGTGACGACATCGCCGCTCCAGCCACTCACAGCGCTTGGACAGCGATACCCGGAAGACACGCCGAGGCAAGATGACATCTCCCTCGGCGTTGACTGGGTAAGTTACCGTTCTAAGGTAAGTATTTCATAATGAGCTAGTATGCGGTGCATACTAGCTCATTATGCCTTCTGCCTTTCAGGAATGTAAAAAAAAAAAAGCAGCAGTGGGTATACAACCTCTTTAATTGCCACTTCCTACATCCCCATGCTCTAAAGTTACTTCTGTGTTTGCTCTAATGAGGTAAATAACTCCCCTATAGAGTTAGATAAAAGTTAGTATATAAGTTGCCTGTGAATTCTACCAAGTCAGTAAATTGCCATTCTGTCTGTACAGACTGAGTCTCAGGGGATATATTCAATTCCAAGTGGCATTTGAAACAGGATAGGGTTCAACTGGGCTAATAGCTAGGGTATGAAGATGTGTAAATTTGGAGCAGAGATGAATGAGAGAAGACAGTCACAAGCATTGAAAAAAGCAACACAGACAATTGTCCCAAAAGTCTCCATTTCACTTCACTAGACTCAAGCATGGAAATGTTATATCATTGTGCCTTTACAGAATTAGTACACTTTTAGAGCAAAGAACTCCAGATTTTTCCCTTTGAAAATTAATTAAAATATCAAACCTCAATTAAGACGTTCAATGCATTCACTCCTATGTGTTTTTTGTGCAATATGGGTCAGATGCATTAAAAAAACAACTTTTTGAATCCGTGGCAGTCATTTCCAGCAAAATACACTGCCCTGGCACTGCTTTAGTTGTACTACTGCAATACTAAGCATGCACCAACTCCTGGCCATGAACCACATGTGGGCTTGCAGGTATATAGGCAGTTCATTATGCAAATTACTGCGATAGTAAAGTTCTGGAGGTAAATCGGGTCTGATGTCTGACATTTTACCAATAATCTGCAGAGAAGAAGAAGTTCTATTCATCTTGACTTTTTAATGCTAAGGATAAATTGAAAGGTCATGCTGGTAAATTGAATTACACTTTACTTTCTTAAATCTCTAAAGCCGCGTACACACGATGGACTGTTTTCATCGGACAAACCGATCGTGTATGGGCCCCATAGGTCTTTTTTCCATCGATGTTTAAAAATAGAACATGTTTTAAATTTATCCGATGGTTAAAAAAACGATAGCAAATTACTATCGTCTGTGGGGAACTCCATCGGATAAAAAACCAACGCATGCTCAGAATCAAGTCGACGTATGCTCAGAAGCATTGAACTTAATTTTTCTCGGCTCATCGGAGTGTTTTACGTCACCGCGTTTGAAACGGTCGGTTTTTGGACTGATGATGTGTGGGCAAGACTGATGGAAGACAGTTTAATCGGATTTCCGATGGAAAAAAACATCGGATTAGAATCCATAGGATATCCGATCGTGTGTACAGGGCTTTAGGCTTGGTACACACTATAATTTTTGTTGTTCATTCAACCCAGCGGGCTGAACGAAAAAACTGACAGATCGCTGTACTAACACAAGCAATGTTAGTACAGTGATCTTCCCCTACTGTGATAAAGTGTTCCCCGCCGAAACACACCTGTCAGCGGTCATAGCCATTGGTTGCCAGCGCTGATCGGAAGCTGATCAGATGCTGGTTTTCCAGCATGCCTGTTCGACAGAAGCCGGTCAGGAGACATGCTTCTGTCACACAGGGAGCTGTACACATCGGCTGAAATTCGGCTGGCTCCTGCTGAACCATTTTCAGACAATTTTTTTAGCCCGTGTGCACCCGACTTTAGGGTCTCCATTAATAGGAGCTACTAACCAGAAATTCCAAGTTTACTGTATGACCTCAGGCAAGGGTGTATCTACTGCGAGGCAAACAAGGCGTTTGCCTTGTGCTGTATTTTTCAGTGGGGTGGCCCCCAGGCAGAATCAGCTCTTTACCCATCTTTTTGGTGTTTGTACTGGGATGATGCCTGCAGCTGGCATCTTCCCAGTACTATTCTTTAGAGCTGGTGGTCAGCTCTCTTGTAATTTCGGCTGGCTCCTGCTGAACCATTTTCAGACAATTTTCAGCCCGTGTGCACCCGGCATTAGGGTCTCCATTAATAGGAGCTACTAACCAGTAATTCCAAGTTTACTGTATGACCTCAGGCAGGGGTGTATCTACTGCGAGGCAAACAAGGTGTTTGCCTTGTGCGGTATTTTTCAGTGGAGTGGCCCCCAGGCAGAAGCAGCTCTTTACCCATCTTTTTGGTGTTTGTACTGGGATGATGCCTGCAGCTGGCATCTTCCCAGTACCATTCTTTAGAGCTGGTGGTCAGCTCTCTTGTAATAGCAATCACAGTGGCTTACTAGTTACAAGCAGCGGGAGCGTATATCCCCTTCTGTGGCTCTCTCGGGCTCTCCCATCCCATCAAAAGACCCGAGCAACGCGCCAGACAGCCAAGCAAAGCCAGGATCGGCTTTAATCAGCTATTCATAACAGTAAACCGGAAACGATGACATGACATCACTTCCAGTTTACTTGAAAACCATTGGCGCTAGTTTTTAAAAATCGAAAGCATTTAAAAACGCCAATCTTGGTGTTTTAAGTGCAGAGGAGGGATCTTGGGTCTTATAGACCCCAGATCTCTTCATAAAGAGTACCTGTCACATATCTATTGCTGGGACAAAGATGTTTACATTCCTTGTGACAGCAATAAAAGTGATGAAATAAATTAAAGCAACAGTGTAAAAATAAAATAAATTACTAATAATAATAAAAAAAGTAAAGTACCTCTGTCCTCTCGTACTCGCACGTGTCGGTTCCGCATGCACGCAAACAGTGACTGTCCCACCCATGTGAGGTATCACCGCGAACGTCAGATCATGGGCAGTAATTCTATATATGGCACTTGGATGAATCATGTCTCAGGATCTAATGAGGAAGCTGCAGCTGTACACTGTGAATGGCTGCAGCTTCCCCATTAGACCCTGAGACAAGAACGGTATACTGCGGCCGAGGTGGGACAAATTTAGATGGGGGCGCCCGATTTTAGTCTTGCCTAGGGCAGCACAAAACCAAAATACACCACTAGCCACATCCTTGCCAAAGCCATGAGAGAGAGTGAAAGCTTCACAGGGTAGAATAAATGAAGAATCCAACAGTAAGAGGGAATATCTGGACATAAGACATTTTACTCTGATTACACAATGTCTATGCAACCTAATTAACCAACAATGTAATGCAAATTTCCACCTAATTAATCCATTTCATCTGTATTCAATCAGTCAACTACATAGGGGGATCTAAAATAAAATGAAAAAACAGTAACATGTATGGTCAGTTTAGGACTTTTTATAAGGACCTTGTTGGAGGGGCAGAGGCACAAAGTGATGAAAGTAAAATCTCATTATCAGACAGCAGCCATCATCTCACACAGCTAATGTTATTATGAAAATGGAACTCTAGTTTTAATGTAGTTGGCCTTTAAAAGAAAGCACCAGGCATGTGTAAAAGAAACCTTTTCGCACCCACACATCCACACACACACACTCATTCACAATCCAACTCTTTACAAAGCGGTTATATAAAGCAGGAAGATCAATAAATCTGACATTTGTGTTTCCTTAAACCAGCTCCATCGTCTAGCCAGCCAGGAGATGTAAGCAGATGAGAAGCATGTTATCAGACACTGGGACTACATCTCCCAGAATACCTTTAATGTACTTAGAAGGATTTTGGGTACAGGGGAAATTGGACGTACTTGCTTGTGAAGACAAGAATTCCTACGGTGACCTACATCTGATAACTATACAGGTAATGGAGTACCATCTATTTTTACTGCTGTCGGTTTATCATCTCTTAAGAACAAGAAATAGAGGGAATTCAGGACAATGTGGAATTCAGGTAACATTTTTTATTTATTTTTTGCAACAAAACAAACGTTTATGACGCGTACACACGGTAGGAATTTCCAACAGAAAAAGTCCGATGAGAGAATTTGGTCGGATATTCCGACCGTGTGTATGCCCCATCGGACTTTTTCTGACGGAAATTCTGACAGAGGTTTTCCCGTTGGCAAGTCCGACCATGTGTACGAGGCATGATTCTTCCTTTACATATTTTAATCCTAATATTAAGTATGTAGGGTGTACTTTACCCGTACACTATATTGGTAAACATCTGTAAACACCTGACCATCATATCTAATCTATATGGCCTATGGTTTGTGGACAACCCTCCAAAATACTGAATTCTGAAGTTTTAAGTAAAGGGTTCTTTCAAAGCATTCAGAGGCATTTTAGGCAATTGTGCCCTTCAAACCATGTGGCAACAGTTTGAAGAAGGCCTTTTTTTGTTCCAGCATGTCTATCCATAAAAACATGGTTGGACGGGGGAGGAGTCCGGAAGAGAAACAGGGAGGACGTGTTTCTGCAGAGCTCCAGGGATCCTCCGTGAATCCACAGCCATCCTTCGCAAGCATTGCCGTTTTGAGGCCCGGATTCATCTACACTAACCCCTGGACGCACTCTATAGCTGCCCCGGAGACTTACAAGAAAATAGCGCGGAGAAATCCGCGATGGGCCTGTGACTGGCTCCACAACACTGAGGCCCGCCGCCATCTTGGGGCCTGCACATCCGCGGCCTCTCCAGTCTCCAGCATCCGCGTACTGAGACATCCTCCATCCCCTGACACCCATGGGACACCAGGCGGAAGCTACCCTGCAGGGATCCTTCGGTGGGCTCTGGGCGAAGCGATCGGTCGTCCTGCGGCCTACATTCGCGGACGCGGCCTCAACTCGAATCCACAGTGAGTACCGCGCCGCCCGCTCCAAGATACCCCCCCAGACTGCTTACCTCCAGGCCTGGTCACTACCTGTCCGGCCACTAAGCACCCGCCAAGCCACCTATAGCCTTCGGTGTTGATCACCTCCTTCCCCAGCACTCGAGGCCGCGGCTTCGGCCTACTCCAGGAGGACGGCGGCCATCTTGGTACACCTGGCGACCCCTTTGTGCTCTCCTCCAAGCAGATTCCCATCACAATAACTCCATCTGGACGCTGACTGGGCTGTGTATACCTTCCTGGGAGGGGGAGAGGAGTCCTGATCTGAAAGGATCACCTGTTAAAGTCCACGGTCTGTCCTTCCCTCATAGATCGGCGGCCATCTTGCTACACCCAAAAGCCATAACATCCCAACCCTACTAGAACCTGGCCTCCCTACTATTATAATAAGATTTCTGCAATTTTAACCTCCCCCCCACAGCAAGCACAGAGGTCCCCATTACTGGACGTTGCTGTACACAACCAGTGGACTACTATAGCCTCACTACCTCCTCCCTATTTGACATATACGTCTCCCCCCCTTTCTGTTTTTGGGGTACGTCAGCTCACACGGCTTCCTCCCTTACTGAACCGGTACAGTACACAAGATCTCGCCGTGCACACAGCCCGCCAGCTCCCCCAGAGTGACTATACTCATTCAAGATAGACTGGCACTCCACCAACCTACGCTTTGCTAGTAGGATGTAAGTGACCAAAGCCTTACCATACCCATATAAAGCAGGCCAGATACCCACGGCTATATCACTTGATTATCAGCACGAATACTTTGAAGCCCCGTGGGAACAGTCCGTGCATTCCGACGAGAAGGAATACTCGCTCCGGCCGATCTATCCACAACCTAACAAACTTTCTTCTAGAAGCCGAGAATAAATACCACATGATGTCTCAGAGCGGCACTGGCACCAACAAACAAGCGGCCTCGGGGAAGAAATTACTGGACCTCCCCCCCTCGGAACCAAACTGTGAGTACACTTTACCCCTCTCTAAAGCCGATTTAGATGCAAGTCTAACATCCATGTTTGACAAATTGGTTGATAAAATAGAAAGAGAAGTGCATAAGTCCACTACCGCTCTATCTCAGGAGATTGCTTGCATAGGCAACAGAACGGATCTATTAGAAACAAAACATGACGAACTTTCACTAGCCCATAATGATTTAAGAAAGGACTATGAAACATTGGCGGATGGTTTTGCGTTTATGCAGGCACAAGTGGAAGACCTTGATAATAGAAATCGTAGACAGAACATCAGAGTACGCGGAGTACCGGAATCGGTCACCGATCTTATGCCTACTATATCGAGGGTCTTTCATAATCTCCTTCCTGACAAACCCCTGTCAGCTTTCACCTGTGACAGAATCCATAGAGCCCTCCGCCCCAAACCTACACCTGATAAACCGCCTAGAGATATCATCATGTGTTTGAAGGATTTCCTCGTTAAGGAAGACATCATGCGGGCGGCCAGGAACTCTCCTAATATTGACCTAGATGGTAAAAGACTTCAAATATTCCCTGACATCTCCCCAGCCACATTGGACAGGAGACGAAGGATGAAGGAAGTCACCAAAGTTCTACAGGAAGCAAGGATTAGATACAGATGGGGCTTTCCTTTCAAACTCACCGTTCCACATAATGGCTCTACATATACGGTTTATAACGTAATAGAAGGAAAAGAACTACTGGTGAAATTGGGCCTGCTGGACCCGGAACCTCCTGGCCGACCACCAGCAACCCCCAGTTCTTCCCCGATATGGTCCACACCATCTTCACGCCGCAACCAGAGAGACCAAAGAGATCAAAGACGCTGGAGGCAATCATACCAAGAATAGAACTTCCCATCTACGCTTTCACTCCAGTTCTCTATGTATTCGACGACCCCAGTGGGAATGATAAGAGAATCAAACAACCCGAAACATTCTCTCCAAAGACTTTACATTCTACAATGATCCCGGGGATATTGCATTAATTACACAACTCCCTTCTCCACATAATTCCAGAGGTTCTGCGGATAGAAGAATCAGCAGAATATCTGAACAGTACTGTAATATACTCCTCAAAGAAGACCTAGGGGACTTAATTTCGTGGTTCTGTTATCATCCTATTCAACTCTCCTAGCAGTCTGAAGTTTCATAATAGGAAAAGTAATTTTTTTTTTTTTTACTATCCCCCTTTTCATAGGTTATCTGGAGATCTGTCTTTTGGAGCAATGTGGTAGCTATACTGAACGTCTAAGTATTATCATTTACCTTTACCTCCATAACTTCAGAAAAGTTTCTCCCCACTGCGGATTGCTTTTATTGTCTCCCTTACATAGCGAGCTTTTTATATGACGCAATACCTCTCTACCCCCCTATTGGTAGACACGCACTTTACAAGTTTTTCTAGGATGCCTGCTACATCCATTGTTGCTTAGTTTATTTCTCAGACCTGCCCTCCAGGATGGAACCACAGCTCTCATTTTTAGAGATGTGGTGCCCCTCCAGGTTTGCAGGATTTGGACTTATTTGTCCTAATGATGTTTATTCAAGTTTTCTTGACAGGTTTTATCCTGTCCCATTGTCATTTTTGTTTTTGTTTCTCATTTTTGAAATTTTAGCCCATAAGGCTTCTACTGTGTTCATTGTACAAAAAGGAAGTAATGTTAACTACATACAAAAAACGATGTTTGACATAGATTTCATAGCTCTAGACTACTCTGGTAACTGCATAAGATACAATGCCCATCTCCCTGCTTGTATACCAATCCCCGTTCTTTCAATACCTCTGATCATAATCTTAGCATCAGACTTAATCACTAACTCTATCCATAACGTATTGTATACTTCTGATCCTTGCCTATTTTTCCCCCATCACGACAATATTAACCCCTACACCCTAGACCCCACCAATGGGTATTAAAATAATATCGCACAATGTGCAGGGATTTAATTCCCCCCACAAACGTAAAAAAGCTTTTGAGCACTATAAGAGAATAGGGGCTGACATCATACCCATCCAGGAATCCCACTTTTGCGCATCCAACCACCCTAAATACTTCAATAAGACATACAACCAAGTATTCTAAACAACATACAACAATAAGACAAGAGGAGTCGCAGTCTTTATACGCAATTCGATTATATTCGATGTACAAAGTATTTTCAGGGATACTGAAAGCCGATATATTATCTTAAAAGGCACTATTGACAATAGGGCCATAACAATAGTATCAGTATACGCTCCCAATGAATCTCAGTCCTCTTTTTTCATTAACTTTTTTGAGACTCTAGACCGATATGCCTCCCCCCACATTATCCTGGGAGGGGATTTCACTCTAACCTCACATCCGGCCCTGGACAGGAGCAGAGTCGCACCATCTTCGAAGGCATTCCCGAAGTCCCTGAACCGTTCCCTCAATCACTTTCAACTTATAGACTCATGGAGGGCCCACAATGTCGGCGTCAAAGCTTACACTCACTATTCACATCCCCATAATGTTTATGCCAGATTAGACTATATCTACTGCACCCCTATCCTGTTGGCGAACTCCTCTAAAGCGATCATTCACCCCTGTCCATGGTCAGATCATGATATTACATCTCTTGAGACAGCATATATTGGTCTTAAACCATCCCCCTTCAACTGGAGGCTAAACGACTCCTTACTCTCTGATCCCACAATTGCTCAATCTGTCTCCACTCATATAGAGAACTATCTCAATGAAAATATTAATGACGAAACCCCTCCCTCCTCAGTCTGGGTTGCCCATAAAGCAGTCTTACGTGGGCAACTAATTTCTCTCGCTGCAAAGAGAAACAAAGACAGGCTCTCAGACATTAGATGTCTCACTAAGGACCTAAATAGACTGTATAATAAACTTCAACAAGCCCCTTCCCAGGCCTTAACTGATCAAATCAAATCCAAACGCCTGGCCTTAGACCAAATTTTATCAGCCAACACTGAGAAATCCCTCAGATTTTCTAAGGCTAAATTCTTCCTCCATAGCAATTCCACCTCCGCTATGTTTGCCAGAAAACTAAATCAAGCTAATAACCCACCCCATGTCTATAAACTTAGAGATAATGCGGGGAACACTGTTACTCATCCACAAGAGGTGTTGAACATCTTCTCCTCCTTTTACAAAGACCTCCTTTCGGGGCCTCAACCCCAACCTAAACAGCCCTCCCAAATTTGGCTGGATGATATCCCATTACCCTCCCTCAACTCCCAACAGATAGAATCTCTTAGCGCACCATGTACAGATTTAGAAATAATTAACATAATTAAATCCCTGAAGACCTCTACAGCCCCAGGCCCGGACGGCTTCTCCTCTGCATACTATAAAAAATTTGCGTCTCTTTTAGCCCCCAACCTATCTAAACTCTTCAATTATGTGCTAGATGGTCATCAATTCCCAGAAGAAATGCTCCTAGCGAACTTATCGTTAATACCTAAGCCACTCAAGGACCATTCTCTTCCACAAAATTTCCGCCCCATTTCAGTTCTTAACAATGACTTAAAGATCTTTGGGAGACTTCTTGCTGATAGGTTAGCAGCAGTTATTACTAGTATAGTGCACATAGATCAAACAGGATTCATACCTGGACGCCAAATAACTGACAATATTAGGCTGGTAACCAATATCATACAGGATGCCAACATACACTCCAAAGAGCTATGCCTCCTCAGCCTGGATATTCATAAAGCTTTTGATAGTGTATCCTGGTCTTACCTCAATCACATCCTACCTAAATTTGGCATCCCTAATAAATTCATGTGTGGCTTTAATGCTCTATACCACTCCCCCCAGACCCGTATAAAAATTCCAGGTCATAACTCGGAATTCTTTCCTCTAAGTAGGGGTACTAGACAAGGCTGCCCACTATCCCCACTAATGTTCGCACTAGCAATGGAACCTCTTGCCCACAAAATTAGGAACAACCCGGATATAAAGGGTGTTGTCAAAGGTGAAGATGAGTTTAAGATAAGCCTCTACGCAGATGACGCGTTAATTTTTCTCACCGAACCTCACGTTTCCATTCCCTCCCTTCTCAAGGAACTAAAACTGTTTCACGACATATCAGGTCTAAAAATTAACATGAACAAATGCTCGGCTCTACCCATCAATCTCCCCGATCACTTAAAGACCATGTTGAAAAATAATTTCCCATTTATATGGTGCTCTCAATCTTTTAAATATCTGGGCATCTCTATCACCCCATCACACAACCTACTTTTCAAAACCAATTATATTCCCTTATTCAATAATATATCCTCACTCCTTAAGACCTGGTCAACCTTCCATATATCATTCCTAGGCAGAATTTGCGCTATTAAAATGACAATCCTCCCCAAACTGCTATACTACTTCCGTTCCCTCCCCATTAACATCCCCAAATCCAAACTAGCTTCGCTCCAAAGGGAAATCAACAAATTTATATGGTTTAACAAGAAACCCAGATGCAGCTATGCATATATGCATAGACCTCAATCCATGGGCGGGATGGGTCTCCCTAACCTATGGCATTATTTTCTGGCCGCCAGACTTGCCCAATTAGCACAATGGTTCACGCCCAATCAAAATATCCCATGGAAAAAATTTGAGGAGTCCTCAATTTCCCCTTTGTATTTGCAGGGGATCCTTTGGTCCAAAACAACCTCATACAGCAAACTCTCAAAATGCAACATAATTGTGGCACACTTCTACCAATTGTGGCTCAAAGCACAACACACTTTTGAATTGTCTTCACTCACTCCTTCCCTTGCTTCCTTTCTAGGCGACCTGAGATTTACCCGTACTCACGGAGATTACCACTCCTTCACCTATTGGACCCATAATAAGCTCACTACACTTAAATCTTTACAAATAAATGGGGAGTTCTCCTCATTCACCGCTCTGCAAGATAAATATAGTATCCCCACATCCGAACTTCAACACTATAACCAAATCAAAGCCTTTTATGCAGAACATTACTCTCTCACCACCAAGCCCCCTGTTACAGTATTTGAACGGATTTGCATCTCTTCTTCTAGAGATAAAGGTATCATATCCCGTCTATATAGCTATCTAAACACTTTTCATTCACTCGACAAGTCCGGTCAGATGCTCCATTGGGAATCCGACCTAAATAACACCTTCACAGTAGATGAATGGCATGGAAGGTCGGATAATCTCCGGAGGAGTAACATAGCTATCTCTTCCAGAGAAACTCCCATTAAAATATACTCTAGAGGGGTTTTTAAACTAGGTGACAGGGGGGAGGGTCCAGAGATAGTGAGAGTCAGCGGGGAACATATTCTAAAGGGTAGTATTAGGGGCATTAGTGGTAGGGTAACCAAAGAACATAAACCCAGGGTAAGTATAGTAGCAAGTCCTAGTTGCAATCTGGGAACACCCAAGAGGATAGTATGTGACCGGTCAAATAATATTAATGCATTAAAGTGTCTGTTCACCAACGCCAGAAGTCTGCCAAGCAAAATAGGTGAGTTGGAAGCTCTGGTGCATGAGGAGAGCTATGATGTAATCGGTATTGCTGAAACTTGGCTTCATTCCTCACATGACTGGGCTATTAATATTCCTGGCTATGCACTCTTTCGGAAAGACAGGGTAAAAAGGAAGGGTGGAGGGGTCTGTCTCTATGTGAGAAGTGATCTCAAAGCGAGTGTGAAAGAGGACCTGGTGGATGGAGAGTGTGATGAGTCTGAAGCATTATGGGTGGAACTGCATACAGATGTGCGTAGTTCAAAGCTAATCATTGGAGTTTGTTATAGACCACCCAATGTTAATGAGGAGTTAGAGACTCAGCTCCTTGCACAGATGGAAAGGGCTGCAAGGGCTGGGACGGTGATAATAACGGGGGATTTTAACTACCCAGAAATTGACTGGAGTAATGGAACTGCTGGGACAGTTAAAGGGCAAAAATTTATAAACCTATTGCAGGACAATTTTATGGTCCAGTTTATTGAGGCCCCAACTAGGAATGATGCTCTGTTGGACCTGGTAATCTCAAACCATGCAGAGCGTATTACTAATGTTCAGATAAAGGAACACCTGGGTAGCAGTGACCATAACATGATTTCATTTGATGTTAGTTGTAAGCAAAAATCACATACAGGAAAGATAAAAACACTTAATTTCAAGAGAGCAAATTTTCCAAGGATGAGTGCTGCTCTCCAGGACTTAGACTGGGAAGGAATATTGGCATCAATGGGCACAGAACAGAAATGGGAATTCTTCAAAAAGACTGTTTGTGAACTCACTGCAAAGTATATTCCCATGGGCAATAAGTTTAAAAGGCTAAAAATAAAACCTATGTGGCTCACTGCCAAAGTTAAAAAAGCTATAAACTATAAGAAAAGAGCTTTTAAAAAATATAAAAATGAGGGAACACTAGTGTCATTTAAATGTTACAAAGAATATAACAGGATATGTAAAAAGGAAATCAAGGATGCAAAAATTCAAAATGAACGACAGATTGCAAAAGATAGTAGGACAAACCCCAAAAAATTCTTCAAATATATTAATAGTAAAAAGGTCAAGTCTGAGCATGTAGGCCCTTTACAAAATAATCTAGAGTGGGTGACTGGGGACAAAGAGAAGGCTAATTTATTAAATACTTTCTTCAGTTCTGTGTATACAAAGGAGCATGGGGGAGCTCATGTCCAAAATGGGGGTGGTAGTGACACAGCCCCAAATCCACAATGGCTCAAAAGTGATATGGTCCAGAAATATTTAGATGGAATAAAGGTGGATAAAGCACCTGGACCAGATGGCATACACCCACGGATCCTAAAAGAATTGAGCTCTGTAATTTCAAAGCCATTGTATTTAATTTTTAGGGACTCATTAATGACAGGAATAGTACCACTGGATTGGCGCAGGGCAAATGTGGTGCCTATATTTAAAAAGGGAATTAAGTGTTTACCAAGTAACTATAGACCTGTTAGTTTAACTTCTATAGTTGGGAAAATACTGGAGAGATTAATAAAAGACCACATAGATGAGTTCTTGCTGGAAAAAAACTATTTAAGCAACAGACAGCATGGATTCATGAAAGACAGAAGTTGTCAAACAAACCTGATTTCTTTTTATGAAGAGGTAAGTAAGACCTTGGACAGAGGGGTGGCAGTGGACGTGGTATACTTGGATTTTGCAAAAGCGTTCGATACAGTTCCCCACACACGGCTCATGTGTAAGGTAAAGTCTACAGGATTGGAAATATCAGTTTGTAAATGGATAGAAAACTGGCTAAAAGACAGAATTCAGAGAGTAGTGGTTAATGATTCTTACTCTGAATGGTCCAAGGTTATCAGTGGTGTACCCCAAGGTTCAGTGCTGGGACCCTTACTTTTTAATATGTTTATAAATGATATTGGGTCTGAGATCAAAAGTAACATTTCTGTCTTTGCAGATGACACCAAGCTATGCAGTGGAATAACGTCCTTACAGGATGTCGCCAATTTACAAGCCGACCTCAATGCTCTGTCTAATTGGGCGACTATGTGGCAGATGAGGTTTAATGTTGATAAATGTAAAGTTATGCACTTGGGGGCTAATAATATGAATGCATCATACATACTAGGGGGAGTACAACTGGGGGGATCCGTAGTGGAGAAGGATCTGGGGGTTTTGGTAGATCATAAGCTCAATAATGGCATGCAATGCCAAGCTGCGGTTTCCAAAGCGAGCAAGGTCCTTTCTTGTATTAAGAGAGGTATGGTCTCCAGAGAGAGAGATATCATTTTGCCCCTGTTCAAATCATTAGTAAGACCTCATCTGGAATATGCAGTTCAGTTTTGGGCCCCAGTTCTCAAAAAGGATATTGGGGAACTGGAGAAAGTGCAGAGAAGGGCAACCAAACTGATAAGAGGCATGGAGGAGCTCAGCTATGAGGAGAGATTAGAGGAACTGAATTTATTCTCTCTTGAGAAGAGGAGATTAAGGGGGGATATGATCAACATGTACAAATACATAAGGGGTCCATATAGTGAACTTGGTGTTCAGTTATTCACTTTACGGTCAACACAAAGGACAAGGGGGCACTCTTTGCGTCTAGAGGAAAAGAGATTTCACCTCCAAATACGGAAAGGTTTTTTCACAGTAAGAGCTGTGAAAATGTGGAATAGACTCCCTGCAGAGGTGGTTCTGGCCAGCTCAGTAGATTGCTTTAAGAAGGGCCTGGATTCTTTCTTAAATGTACATAATATAACTGGGTACTGACATTTATAGGTAAAGTTGATCCAGGGAATATCTGATTGCCTCTCGGGGGATCAGGAAGGAATTTTTTCCCCTGCTGTAGCAAATTGGATCATGCTCTTCTGGGTTTTTTTTGCCTTCCTCTGGATCAACTGTGGGTATAGAATTGGGTATATGGGATTGTACGATATATGTTTATTTTTTTATTTTTTTATTTTTTTACGGTTGAACTGGATGGACTTGTGTCTTTTTTCAACCTGACTAACTATGTAACTATGTAACTATGTATCTCACCCCGTCCAAGCTCAACACCTTTTATCCTTCTATTTCTCCATACTGTTTCAGGGGCTGTTCAGAACCAGGCACTAACCTACACACATTCTGGAGCTGCAAACACCTGCATCATACATGGCGCAATGCTGCAGAAATTTTTGAAAATACCTTGAAACAGAAAATCCCAATCTCCCCACAGATCTGCCTTCTATATGCTGATATACCCAATGTTCCCATCCCTTGCAAAATACTTTTCCATACATTATGTAGCTCCATCCAATGGATGATTGCCTCCAACTGGAGATCAAACAATCTGCCTTGGGCGCAGGTGCTAGCTCGGATGGAGACGATAAAACTTTCGGAAATAATCTTTCACACCCTTCAAGATACCTTCCAGGTTTATGTAAGGAAATGGTCATATTGGCCTACAACATAACTCATTAACTTAGAACCTGAATTTCCACCCACACACTCTAGCAAATTCATGCAATCTTGACCTATAGTGCCTACCCTTTGTGAGGGGGTTAGCTCGGCAGCGGGTGTGTGTGACCCCCGGGATGGGCTCCCCACACAAAACAGGCCCAGCAAACGGAGGTTGTGGTTTTCAAAATCAAAAAGGTGCGGTTTATTTTCTATTTACAGTGACAAAACACAGCAAAGCAAAAGAAACATAACCAAAATAAATCCTGGTCAAGTTGACCTCTGACTAAACATACAGGTTTCCTAACTAACAACTGGGATCAGCCTAGTGCTGTCCTAGTCCCTAAGTCCCTGGTTTAGTAAAAGTCCAAACAAATAGCCACACAGGCTTTGCCTCACCGCACAGGGGTTCACTCTCCCTAGACAGTCCACACAGGTCTGGTTCCAGGCATGAGCTAACACCTAATGAATCTGGGAGTTCTTATAGAGGCCTAAATGAGCTGACAAGCTTCAGCTGGCCTCATCAACTCCCTGTCTGTACGACGCCCCACACTCTCCCTAGAGGTATGAGTCATCCATGAGCCTACTAGCCTCAGCTGGGCTTATACAACTCTCCACCCTAGTTGTATAAGTCAGCATAAAGCCTGAATCTGGGAGAAATATATCTACCCCCCTGGATGCAACCAGGTGACTTTACCTTCCTGCTGTCACATACCCCCCCCTCTTGTTTTAACCTTGGGGTTGGAACACCAGCAATCAGGCATTCATGTACTCGAGACAAAGCATCCACATTCCCCATTTGAACGCCAGGGCGATGCTTTACTGTGAAGTTGAATTCCTGTAGGGCCAGGAACCACCTATTCACTCTTCTATTTGTCTCCTTGTTTTGAGCCATCCACTTTAACGGAGCGTGATCCGTAACCATGTCAAAGTGCCTACCTAGCAGATAGTACCAAAGGGAATCTAGAGCCCACTTCACCGCTAAACACTCCTTTTCAACCGTGGCGTAATTTACCTCATGGGACTTCAACTTCCTGCTGAGGTAAATGACTGGGTGCTCTTCCCCGTTCCAGACCTGGGACAATACTGCTCCTAACCCCACATCTGACGCATCACTTTGTACGACAAAGTCTTTAGAGAAGTCGGGTGAGTACAACACTGGCTGGCTACATAAGGCTTGTTTCAAGAATTGGAATGCTGCCTCAGCCTCGGGGGTCCATTTAATCATGACCGACCCTTTCCCCTTCGTCAGGTTGGTTAGGGGCACAGCCTTAGAAGCAAAGTGGGGAATGAATCGCCGATAATACCCAGCGATTCCCAGAAAGGCTCGTACCTGCTTCTTGCTGTTGGGACGTGGCCAACTCTGGATGGCCTCGACTTTGTTGAGTTGGGGTTTTATTACTCCCCTCCCAATGGTGTACCCAAGATATTTGGCCTCCTCCTGCCCAATGGTACACTTCTTGGGGTTAGCCGTAAACCCCGCTTCCCGAACAGAGTCCAGGACTGCTTGCACTTTTGGCAGATGTGAGGCCCAATCTGTGCTATGGACAATTACGTCATCCAGGTAAGCCGCAGCATACTTCCGATGGGGCCTCAGCATCTGGTCCATTTTCCGCTGGAATGTGGCCGGCGCATTCTGTAACCCGAACGGCATTCTTTTATATTGGAACGCCCCGTCTGGGGTTACAAATGCGGTTTTCTCTTTGGCCGACTTGGCCAGGGGGATTTGCCAATACCCTTTTGTGAGGTCAAGAGTCGTCATGTATCGGGCTGTTCCCAGCCGGTCGATCAACTCATCTATACGTGGCATGGGGTAGGTGTCAAATTTTGTAACTTTGTTCAACTGACGAAAATCGTTACAAAATCGCCAGCTCCCATCCGGTTTAGGCACCAACACGATGGGACTAGACCAATCACTTTGGGACTCCTCTATCACCCCTAAGTTCAGCATTTTCTGTACTTCCTCCCGTATTGCCTCCCGTCGAGCCTCTGGGATCCGATAGGGTTTTAACTTCACCCTTTCACCGGGCGGGGTAATGATGTCATGCTCTACCCCAGATGTTTGTCCCGGCAGCTCAGAGAATACCTCCTTGTTGCGAAGCACAAACTCCTTAACCTCCTGTTGTTGGGGTTGTGACAAGGTGGCTGCTATTCCAACCTCAGGAATCACGCAACCAGTTTGAGCTGGTGACCAAGTGTCTGCGACTAGGGACTCTCTATCCCTCCAGGCTTTCAACAGATTAACGTGATAGATCTGTTCGGGCTTTCGCCTTCCTGGTTGTCTGACCTTGTAATTCACTTCGCTCACTTTTTCCATTATCTCGTAGGGGCCTTGCCATTTGGCAAGGAATTTACTTTCAACCGTAGGGACAAGTACCAATATCCTATCCCCCGGGGAAAAGGTACGGGTCTTGGCTCCACGGTTGTACACTCTCTGCTGTGCCAACTGCGCTTGGGCCAAATGTTCCTTCACGATGGGCATTACCTGTGCAATTCGATCTTGCATCAGGGCGACATGCTCAATCACACTCCTGTGGGGAGAACTCTCACTTTCCCAAGTTTCCTTGGCAATATCCAACAGCCCTCTTGGGTGTCTCCCATACAGTAACTCAAAGGGGGAGAATCCCGTAGAGGATTGGGGCACCTCCCTAATAGCAAACATCAAATAAGGAAGTAAACAGTCCCAATCCTTTCCATCTCTATCCACCACTTTCTTCAACATTTGTTTTAGGGTTTTGTTGAATCTTTCAACCAGCCCATCGGTTTGGGGGTGATACACAGACGTACGCAATTGCGTCACTTTGAACAATTTACACAGCTCTTTCATAACCCGGGACATAAAGGGTGTACCTTGGTCCGTAAGCAGTTCTTTACAAATACCCACCCGGCTAAAAACAAGAGATAGCTCTTTGGCTATGGTTTTGGCCGAGGTATTTCGGAGAGGGATCGCTTCTGGATAACGGGTGGCATAGTCCATTATAACTAATATGTACTGGTGCCCCCTAGCGGACTTGATTATAGGACCTACCAAATCCATGGCGATCCTCTCAAATGGGACCTCAATGATGGGTAGAGGGACCAGCGGGCTACGGAAATGTGGCATCGGGGCCAACCTCTGACACACAGGGCAGGAGGAACAATAATTTTCTACGTCCTTCATCACCCCCGGCCAATAGAATCTCTGTAATACCCTCTCTCGGGTTTTCTCTGTCCCCAGATGACCTCCAAGAATGTGCCCATGGGCCAACTCCAACACCAACTTCCTGTAAGGTTTGGGCACCACAAGCTGCTCAACGGTTTCTTCTGCCCTTTTTGCCACCCGATACAGTAGGTCCTTCTCTACGCTGAAGTATGGGTAAGTGCAGGTATTATCTGGGTTCACTAACTCGCCATCTATTTTCACTACGTTTTCCCGTGCCTTTATTAGGGCGGGGTCTTTCAACTGTTCTGTGGCAAAGTTTTCCCTGTGAACCTCAAGATCAGAAAACTCCACAGACGGTAGGTTTTCGTCTGAGGAGGTGGGCTCCTCTCCAGTTTCTTGAGTCTCCCCTGCCAATACTGATAAGGGAAATTCCGGAGAGTCCTCACCACTCTCAGGGGAGTTCTGGCTATCACATTCCTGGTACATAGGGGCACCAGTGAGGGGCTCAGGATCATCCCACAGTTCCCAGAACTTCGGAAAATCCCTTCCCACAATGGCGTCATGCGGTAACTGAGATACTAAGCCCACTGGATGAGAGAGGGTACTTTTGGGGGTCTCGAAACACACTGTAGTCACTGGATACTCTCGGGTGTCCCCATGCACACAAATAACAGCTACCTTGCTATTCCCAGAGACCTCTGTTTTAACTAACTCAGCCTTTATCAGGGTCACAAGGCTACCTGAATCCAGCAATACCACAACATTTCTACCATTAACACACATTTTGCATAAATGTTTCTCAGTTCCTCGAATGGCAGTGCATGCGACTGTCGCACACAGCGACTGACGTCTGCCCGTCAGAAAGTCACACTGCATGGGTTCCTCCACAACCGGGCAATTGGCTGCAATATGTCCCGCTTGCCGGCAGCGGTAGCAAACGATCCTTCTTGCCGCCTCTTGAGCCGCTGATTTCCCAGGCTGTTCTCGCCAAACTTGGGGTAGAGCTCCCACCCTCTCACTCTCTCCACCCTCACCCCTTGGAATCCTCTTATCCGCCCCTGGGGATGGTCTGGTCTTAGGGTGGAAAGTCCGAGTGTCTCTGGAAGAGGCCGTCAGGTTCTCTGTAGCCAAGTATTTCTCCACACGATCCACAAGACCATCGGCCGTCTCTGGGTCTCCATGGCTTACCCACTTTTGGATGGCAGTAGGAAGAGCTCTCAAAAACCGATCCATTACAACACGTTCCACAATCTTTGGTGCGGACAAAGTCTCTGGCTGTAGCCACTTTCTGCTCAGGTGAATGAGATCATACATTTGAGACCTGGGGGGTTTTCCAAGCTGGAAAGTCCAGTTATGCACACGCTGAGCCCGGACAGCCTGGGTGACACCCAGCCTTGCCAATATTTCAGCTTTTAGCATCACATAGTCTTTTGCTTGGTTAGGCTCTAGGTCATAGTAAGCTTTCTGCGATTCACCAGTTAACAGAGGAGCCACCAGTCCAGCCCACTGCTCCTCAGGCCACTTTTCTCTTTCAGCGGTCCTTTCAAATGTGGTCAAAAATACCTCTGGATCATCCTCTCCAGTCATTTTTGTCAATAAACGACTCACCCCAAAGGACGCGGTATTAGTGGGACGGCTTTCCTCACTGGTCTGCGGACGTTGCTGCATTACTGCTTCCATCTGTTGTTGTAGTCTCTGCTCTTGCTTCTGCAACAGGTCTATGAAGCGGGCCTCAGATTGCTGCTGGGCTCGTTGCTGAGCCTCCAGACTCTGTTGCAAAGTTGCGTTTGTCTGCTGCTGGGCTGCAAGGCTCTGTTGTTGAGCTGCAAGGCTCTTTTGCAAACCTGCATTTGTCTGCTGTTGATTGGCATTTGCTAGAGCCAGCTGCTTCAGTATCTCCTCCATGCTGGCTTAAAAAAAAACTGCCACTGGTTCTCCACCAACTGTGAGGGGGTTAGCTCGGCAGCGGGTGTGTGTGACCCCCGGGATGGGCTCCCCACACAAAACAGGCCCAGCAAACGGAGGTTGTGGTTTTCAAAATCAAAAAGGTGCGGTTTATTTTCTATTTACAGTGACAAAACACAGCAAAGCAAAAGAAACATAACCAAAATAAATCCTGGTCAAGTTGACCTCTGACTAAACATACAGGTTTCCTAACTAACAACTGGGATCAGCCTAGTGCTGTCCTAGTCCCTAAGTCCCTGGTTTAGTAAAAGTCCAAACAAATAGCCACACAGGCTTTGCCTCACCGCACAGGGGTTCACTCTCCCTAGACAGTCCACACAGGTCTGGTTCCAGGCATGAGCTAACACCTAATGAATCTGGGAGTTCTTATAGAGGCCTAAATGAGCTGACAAGCTTCAGCTGGCCTCATCAACTCCCTGTCTGTACGACGCCCCACACTCTCCCTAGAGGTATGAGTCATCCATGAGCCTACTAGCCTCAGCTGGGCTTATACAACTCTCCACCCTATTTGTATAAGTCAGCATAAAGCCTGAATCTGGGAGAAATATATCTACCCCCCTGGATGCAACCAGGTGACTTTACCTTCCTGCTGTCACACTTTATATATGTAACATACACCCATGTAAGAAATTTTTGTACCAGAAAACTTTTTATATAATCACTATCTTCATGTATGAGCTCGATTATCTCCTCTTCTTTTGATTTTTTTACTATTGATTACCTTTATAAACACTCTATGTAACTGTACATCTGAACTTCCTAATAAAAATTTTTGTAAACAAAAAAAAAAAACATGGTTGGACAAGTTTGATGCTGAAAAACTTGGGTAGCCTGCACAAAGCTTAGACCTTAGCCCTGTTGAATACCTTTGGAAAGAACTGGAACCTCAAACGATAGGTCTTCATTTTCATTAGTGCCTGACCCATCAGTGCCCTTTAGGCTGAATGGGAAAAAAATCCCCAAAAAGCCTCCAAAAATCCTATTGAAAGTCCCTCAGAAGTGTGGAGGATATTATAGCCACAAAAGCAGGGAGAGGGGTTAAAATCAGATGTCCAACAAGCTCATGTGATGGTTAAAGTGAAACTAACCTCACATTACTTTTTATAAAATGAAAATATTTAAACATAAGTAGAATTTACCTTTTACCTCTCTTCCTTCATTTCATCTCACAAATGTAAGTTTTTTCTGATTTTCTCAGACATCCTGTTCTAGGGTGGCTACATTTGTTCTTCATGCCCCCCTTGTGTATGTGAATGTACCCACTCTTTCCTGTTCACCCACGAGATGGACAACACATCTACCTGCAGAAGCATTCTGCTATTTGAAAATTGCAAAAAGAGCATGTGACAAGAAATAATGGGCACTGCTCGCTCTACACTAGTAGAGGTAAGTTGGTGCATCAACAGAGGATCAGGGAAGTGCACAGGGTAATAAATAAGCCTGAAAACAACCGCCAGAGACTTAAAAAAACAAGCTGCCATTTATTTGATATTTTAGAAAAATTGATGTAAAAAATAATGAGTTTGGTGTCACTATAAGTATCAACTGTATGTGAATGTTTATATCTTTTTGTAACAATGCCAATTGATTTATCTAGGATTAAAATCAGAATGCATTATTGATAGCATGCTGTCCACTTTATATCCAAAACTACAATGAAAAAGTACTCCATGCAAAAGTTTACACAGAAATGGATAGCTCAGCTGCATAAGGTTTTGGGACTCATCAAAGTATGTGGTATGCCTATTCTTGCAGGGTTTCTCCGCAAGTGGCTTGAGCCAGTAAATCAGGTTAAAAACAAAATAAAAAAATGGTGCTTTAATGCTGCCCTTTTTTATCATGTTGCCCCTGGCAGAATCCCACAAACAATCCGAAACCATAGTACCCTGCCATTTAGTCCTGAAGCTCATAATCTTTTAATGTAATAAGTAGATGAATGGGAAGATTTTCAATTACCGTATATACTCAAGTATAAGCCGAGTTTTTCAGCACTGTGCTTTTCACTGCTGAAAATGCCCCCCTTCGGCTTATACTCGAGTCACCTTTTTGCGCCTGATCTCCCAGAATTTGGGGACCCGGTTCCGGACGGCCGTAGCTCCCCTGGACCCCAAACTTGGCACACATGTAGCCCCACTCGTTCTCTACAAGTGTAAAAAGTTTGTTGTCCGGGAGACCTACGGCCTGGGGAGCACAGATTTTTCAAAGCCGGGCACCCCTTTCATAGACTCCCATGTTAAACGGTAATTTCTCCTGTGATTTTGGGGACCCGGTGTGGCACACATGTAGCCCCATTTCTTCTCTATAAGTGTTCAAATTCTTTTGTTTGGGGGACCTACGGCCGGGGAGCACCGATTTTTCAAAGCCGGGCACCCCTTCCGTAGACTCCCATGTTAAACGTCAGTCTAGTCATGGACACAGTGAAGCATGGGCACAGTGAGGCATGGACACAGTGAGTCATGGGCACAGTGGGGCATGGGCACAGTGAGGCATGGGCACAGTGAGGCATGCACATGGTCACAGTAAGGCAAAGTGAGGCACAGTGAGGCATGCAGAAGGACACCCTAGGCTTATTCTCGAATCAATACGTTTTCCCATTTTTTTGTGGTAAAATTAGGTGCCTCGGCTTATATTCGGGTCGGCTTATACTCGAGTATATACAGTATATTATGGACACCTCCGGAAATAGTTATATATCATTTCTCTGGAACGATGCAAATTTAAAATGTCCATTTGAATGGAAGTTATTTCCTTTAGACCTTGCCTGCCACCAAGGCAAACAAATTAAATAAATCCGTCTAGCGTCTCCTGTGAAAAACACTTCTAAATCAGGAGCAGATGGTATCAGATGGCCCCTAATATGAATCCAAAATGGAATGAGGGAGCGTGGGTGGCACCAAGGGTTTGGCAGGCTCCTAGATGTAGAGAATAGAACACTTGGCTCACAGCTAACTGCAATATATTGTATATTTTCCCAGAATTAGTAATATATCATAACATATTATACATCTCATCAGAAATAAGTATTTCCCAGGTTTATGTTAACTGTGATTGACATCTGATAAATAAACTGCTCATGTAATATTATGTGTTTAATCTGGCATGAATTAAATTGGCACAGAGTTTAATACAAATTGTAAACACAACAACACTGAGAAAACGATGGTTTGTAGGGTAGTCCACACTAAAATAAAAAATATTTAAGTTAATAGCGGTTTCTTGGACAAAATCACCCACTGGCTTGAATTTGTTGGAAACTCTTTGAGTCTCCATAGTCTGTGACCCTGCCATCCAGTCAGAGTCTCAACATCCCTGCTGTCATACAAAATGCCTTTGTAATACAAAAGTATTCAAAAGACCACACCAAGGCTTTTGGGTCAATGTTATTTAAATTTTGGTAAGTTTCCAAGTTTTAATTACATTTTAAATCTATTTTTGTGCTATCTACATTGTATATTTTGGACTAAAACTACACATACAGCCATTGTCTGTAGACAGCAGGTGAGTGGCTAAAGGAGGGACAGGAGTCAACCTTTAAAAGAAGAATTTCAGGTATGGCTATATTTTACATAGTTATTTTGGTCCAGTTGAACCAATGTAACTATGTATATACCATATCTGGCCAGTGCTCCTGGAAGCTGGAAATCCCTGAAGTAGACACCACTACTCCAGTGATCTCTCTCCACTTGTTTTTGAGTCGTATGCTGAGTGTCCAGCCTATGCATTGTGAACACAAGAGGTCAGCTGCTTAGCATGGATGCCATTTGAAGAATGCGTTGCATTTTCTGAATGAATGAAAAGCGTTCTCTGATTGGACAAGGTGGACGTCACTGCCCCACCTAGTCCAATTAGAGAATGCTTTGCATTCATTCAGAAAATACAAAGCATTCTCTGAATGGCACTTGAATGGCACCTGTGTTGAGCAACTTACCTCCTGTGTTTACAATGCATCAGGCTGGACACTCAGCACAAGACCCAGAAACAATAAATGAATGAAGTAGCAGTGTCTACATCAATGATTTGCCAGGGGCATTGGCCAGGTATTGTATATACATTAGTCCAAGTTGGACCAATTTAATTATGTATAATATAGCTATGCCCGGAATTATTCTTTAAATGTCAGTAAAGTGAGAGCCAGCAACTGGGCAGACTTTGAAACATTCATGTGAAGATGTCATTACAAGAGGTCCTGGGATTTTTTTAAATCTATATTTACATGCACAAAAGTACCAAACTAAACACATTCTTACATATTCATTACACTTTCTAATCTATCCCATCCTTCTTTTTTAAACTGTTATGCCGCGTGCACACGTCCGTTTTTCCTGTCATGCAAAAAAACAACGTTTTTCTCGACGTGATTCCTCTCAAGCCTGCCTTGCATACACACGTTCATGAAAATAAAACGCTCGAGCAAAGCACGGTGACATACAACACGTACGAAAACACGCAGAGGCGGCTTTATAATTAGGCAAATTAGGCGATTGCCTAAGGCCTCACACTCACAGGGGCCTCGCGGCCACCTAATTTGCCTGTGATCAATGCTAATGTCGGCGCCATCGGATCTCTATCACCCCTCTCTCTTTATCACCTCCCACTCTTTCCCCCCTCTTGCATTGGCTGAATATATCTGATGGGTGAGGAGGGTGCCCTGGAAGTGGTGCTGATCACCTGTGTGCTAGATCCGTGCATTTTCTGCAGCCATTTTTCTTGCTTAACCTCTTCCTTACTGGGCACATAACCCCCTTCCTGCCCAGGCGAAATTTCAGCTTTCAGCACTGTCACGCTTTGAATGACAATTGCGCGGTCGTGCGACGTGGCTCCCAAACAAAATTGACGTCCTTTTTTTCGCACAAATAGAGCTTTCTTTTGGTGGTATTTGATCACCTCGGCGGTTTTTATTTTTTGCGCTATAAACAAAAATAGAGCGACAATTTTGAAAAAAAGCAATATTTTTTGATTTTTGCTATAATAAATATCCCAATTTTTTTTATATATATATATTTTTTCCTCAGTTTAGGCCGATACGTATTCTTCTACATATTTTTGGTAAAAAAAAATCGCAATCAGCGTTTATTGATTGGTTTGCGCAAAAGTTATAGCGTTTACAAAATAGGGGGTAGTTTTATGGCATTTTTATATATATTTTTTTTTTTATTAGTAATGGCGGCGATCAGTGAATTTTTTCGTGACTGCGACATTATGGCGGACACATCGGACACTTTTGACACTAATTTGGGACCATTCACATTTACACAGCGAACAGTGCTATAAATATGCACTGATTACTGTATAAATGTGACTGGCAGGGAAGGGGTTAACACTAGGGGGCGAGGAAGGCGTTAAATGTGTTCCCTATGTGTGATTGTTACTGTGGGGGGAGGGGACTGACTGGGGGAGGTGACCGATCTGTGTCCCTATGTACAAGGGACACAGCATCGGTCCCCTCTCCCTGACAGGACATGGATCTGTGTGTTTACACACAGAGATCCATGTCCTTGTCTCTGTAACCGCCGATCGGGGGTGCCTGGCGGACATCGCGGCCGCCAGGCACGCGCATCGGCATCTCAGTGATGCGCCGGGCGCGCGCGCGTGCCGCCGGCGGCGCTCGCGCGCCCCCCAGTGGCCAAATAGCGGAGGCCGTATATTAACGGCCTCCCGGCATTTGACAACCACCTTGCGGCCGTATATTCTCGTACGGCGGGCGCGAGGTGGTTAAATTATTATTCCCCATTATGGGGGTGAGTGGGGCCTCATGTCTAAGTTTTGCCTAAGGCTCACAAAGCCTAGAGCCGCCTCTGAAAACACGTACGACGGCACTATAAAGGAGAAGTTTAATTCGAATGGCGCCACCCTTTGGGCAGCTTTTTCTGATCTCAAGTTAGTAAGGTTTGGTGAGAGACGATTCGTGCTTTTCAGCCTCGTGCTTTTCAGTCCGTTACAGCGTGACGAATGTGCTATCTCCATTACAAAGGCTAGTTTTACCAGAACGATTGCTCCCGTCTCATACTTGATTCCCCTCGGAAAAGCATACACATGAGTGGTTTTCGTGATGAGAAAAAGGACGACGGGAAAAACTACGAGAAAAAATAGAGCAGGTTCTAATTTTTTTGCGGGCAGATTTCTCGTCGAGAAAACTGCTATGGAGCATACATACGACCGGTTTTCACGATCAATCTAAAAAATGGCAGTTTTCTCGTCATGAAAAACGGTCGTGTGCATTACACAAAAAAATAAATAAATAAAAATTTCCCTTTTTTTTGGCCATAGGGATGGGATTGATTAGAATGTGTAATGTTATAAAATGTGAGGTTGGGTTTGTTTGGAATTGTTGTTTTGTGGATGTAGTTTGTAAATTATTGGGATGGCTTTCTATTGTTCTATTTGTCTTAGAAAAACTTTTATATGCACACCAATTCTGTACAAGACCTGGTACAGTACCTTAGACTATTTCACCCAAATCTTTTGAAATTTGTTTAGAACTTCCCTGTGCTAAAAAGCCAACTAATTTTGAATTTCAAATTTAAATTGACTTCTTATATCCATTTCTCCATTGTCGGTGATTTTGTCAAAATCCACATTTGTGCAATCAATTTTCTAACAAGAAACAACGTTCTACTAAACCTCATTCTTATATTAACTTTCCGGAACCTATAAATGCTTCAAAGTACAAATATATGGATTACATGCAACATTTGTTTTAAAAACCACATTAATATGTTTAACAACGTCTTTCCAATAATTTCCCAACTTAGGACATCTCCAAATAAAATGTTGGAAATCTCCCAGGGCCTTTCCACGTCTAGTACAATTAGGACTATTCCTACAGCCTGCTCTAAAAATAGAATAGGGAGTGCTATATGTCCTATGGAAATAAATAACTGAGTTTTTCTCCGAGAGGTTGATATTGAGACTCTGGGAAATGTGTTTAATATGTCTGATCATTTATCCTCTTCAATACTGCCTATGTCTCAAGACCATTGGTCTCTGCGTTTCATGGAATATTTCTCTATATTTTTATAGATAAGTACAGTGCCTTGAAAATGTATCCCTTGAAATTTTCCACATTTCGTCATGTTACAACCAAAATCATAAATGTATTTTATTGGGATTTTATGTGATATACCAACACAAAATAACACATAATTGTGAAGTGGAAGGAAAATGATAAATGGTTTTAAATTTTTTTTACAAATAAACATGTGAAAAGTGTGGCGTGCATTTGTATTCAGCCCCCCTGAGTCAATACTTTGTAGAACCACCTTTCACTGCAATTACAGCTGCAAGTCTTTTTGGGGATGTCTCTACCAGCATTACACATCTAGAGAGTGACATTTTTGCCCATTCTTCTTTGCAAAATAGCTCAAGCTCAGTCAGATTGAATGGAGAGCGTCCGTGAACAGCAATTTTCAAGTCTTGCCACAAATTCTCAATTGGATTTAGGTCTGGACTTTGATTGGGCCATTCTAACACATGAATATGCTTTGATCCAAACCATTGCATTGTAGCTCTGGCTGTATGTTTAGGGTTGTTGTCCTGCTGGAAGGTGAACCTTCGCCCCCAGTCTCAAGTCTTTTGCAGACTCTAACAGGTTTTCTCCTAAGATTGCCCTGTATTTGGCTCCATCCATCTTCCCATTAGGGCTTCATGTACACTGAAACTGATAAACTGCAGTTTATTGGCGTTTTGGCGTTTTTTTAAAAAAGCCCATTAAATGCACTCTATGTTAGCCTATGTGTTCATGTACACATAGCGTTTTTTAGCGTTAATGAGCAGTGGAGTTAATGGGCTTTTTTCTGAACACAAGAAATTTGCGTTCAAAGTGCAGTTTTTCGGCGGGAAAAAACGCAAAAAAATGCAAAACGCTGAAAAACGCTGGACGCTAGCGTTTTTTAGCGTTTTTTGATCCATTGAAAAAAAAAAAAAGCTAAAGAGCGCTACAGTGAAAAACGCTAATAAACACTAGTAAAAAACGCTGATAAAAGCTATATTTTAAAGCAGCTTTTTCTGCCAGAAATCTGGCGTTCAAAACGACCGTTTTTGAGCTTCTGTGTACATGGAGCCTAACTCTGACCAGCTTCCCTGTCCCTGCTGAAGAAAAGCATCGCCACAACATGATGCTGCCACCACCATGTTTCACAGTGTGTATAGTGTGTTCAGGGTGATGTGCAGTGTTGGTTTTCTGCCACACATAGAGTTTTGCTTTTAGGCAAAAAAGTGAAATTTTGGTCTCATCTGACAAGAGCACCTTCTTCCACATGTTTGCTGTGTCCCCCACATGGTTTCTCGCAAACTGCAAACGGGATTTCTTATGGCTTTCAACAATGGCTTTCTTCTTGCCACTCTTCCATAAAGGCCAGATTTGTGGAGTGCACGACTAATAGTTGTCCTGTGGACAGATTCTCCTACCTGAGCTGTGGATCTCTGCAGCTCCTCCAGAGTTACCATGGGCCTCTTGGCTGCTTCTTCGATTCATGCTCTTCTTGTCCTGCCTGTCAGTTTAGGTGGACGGCCATGTCTTGGTAGGTTTGCAGTTGTGCCACACTCTTTCCATTTTCGGATGATGGATTGAACAGTGCTCAGTGAGATGTTCAAAGCTTGGGATATTTTTTTTATAACCTGTTTTAAACTTCTCCAAAACTTTATCTCTGACCTGTCTGGTGTGTGCCTTGGCCTTCATGATGCTGTCTGGTCACTAAGGTTCTCTAACAAAACTCTGAGGGCTTCACAGAACAGCTATATTTATACTGAGATTAAGTTACACACAGGTGGACTTGATTTACTAATTAGGTGACTTCTGGAAGTAATTGGTTCCACTAGATTCTAATAAGGGGTATCAGAGTAAAGGGGGGCTAAATACAAATGCATGCCACACTTTTCTCATATTTATTTGATAAAAAAACATTTATAATTTTCCTTCCACTTCATAAGTATGTGCCATTTTGTGTTGGTCTATAACATAATACCCCAATAAAATACATTTACATTTTTGGATGTAACATGACAAAATGTGGAAAATTTCAGGGGGTATGAATACTTTTTTCAAGGCACCGTATGTTGTATACAAAATAAATAATGCCCTCTGTATTATCAGACAACGCTACACTTTTTTTTAAAATAAATTACAATGTTTTTATGATTCCTGTGGTAGCACAGGGATCATGAAAACTTTGTTTAGGTATGGAGAATTCTTCCCATAACTGCTGAAATGATTTTAAAGAATCACTGTATTACAATTGCTCAAATCTTAAAGTGGTTGTAAAACCTTTATAACCACTTTTACCTACAGGTAAGCCTAGATTAAGGCTTACCTGTAGGTGCTCGAAATATCTCCTAAACCTTTCACAGTTTAGGAGATATTTACAGTAATGATGGGCGCCGATTTCTACGGCGCATGCGCAGTAGACAATGGCGCAGGCACACTTTAGAAATGCAGATTGTGCCATTTCTAAAGGAAATCGTGCCGTGCCTGGTGGCTCCCGCGCGCATGCCGGAGCCGCGATACCCGGAAGTAAGAGATATCGGCCGCCGGAGCGGTGTACGAGGATGGCTGCAAGGGCTTTGATCTGAGGTGAGTATTACATAATGAGCTAGTATGCTATGCATACTGGCTCATTATGCCTTTGTCTTGCAGGTGGTGTTTTTTTTTTTAAAGTGGGTTTACTTCCTCTTTAAAGCGGAACTAAACACATAGATTTAATGGTTTCCCAAAACAGTTACATTCAAGGCCGTGAATGATAATGGTCACATTTACTGCTCTCAACCAAACTGTCAAACCATCATATGGATGCTGTCTTATCTGATGACATGTGCAGCATCATGGCAAATGCAGATCAAACACAGACCAAGATGGTAGCTTCCAGGCTGTACAGGAGGGTTTAGTACCACTTTAACCACTTCTACACCAAGGACGTCATATGACGTCCTCGACTTTGTGCGGTGATATCTGAATGATGCCTGCAGCTACAGGCTCACGACAATAGAGATTTCCGGTGATCAGATGGTCACCAGTCATCTCTATGACCGTCGGAGGCCCGGGCACGACGTTGTGACGTCACGCCCGGGTACCCGGAAGTAAAGAAAGCCGTAAATTGCGGCTGTCAGCATGAGATCGGTGCATTTTTTTTCCTGATCTCATGCTTTCCAGCCTGAAGGAAAGATGTCTTATTGACCCCGCATCTCTCCATAAAGAGGACCTGTCACAATATATTCCTATTACAAGGGATGTTTCCTTGTAATAGGAATAAAAGTGATCAAAAAAAAAAGAAAAAAAAAGTGTAAAAATAAAAAAAATTAAGTAAAATAAAAAAATAAAAATACATTTAAAACGCCCCTGTCCCCGGTAGCTCACGCTCAGAAGCGAACACGCATGTAAGTCCCGCCCACATATGTAAACGCCGTTCAAACCCCACATGTGAGGTATCGCTGCGTGCGTTAGAGCGTGTGCAACAATTCTAGCACTAGACCTCCTCTGTAACTCGAAAATAGTAACCTGTAAAAAAAAATAAAGCGTCGCCTATGGAGATTTTTAAGTACCGAAGTTTGGCGCCATTCCATGAGTGTGCATAATTTTAAAGTGTGACATGTTAGGTATCTATTTACTCGGTGTAACATCATCTTTCACATTATACAAAACAATTGGGCTAACTTTACTGTTTTGTTATTTTTTAATTCATGAAACCGTTTTTTCCCAAAAAAGCGTTTGAAAAATGATTGCGCAAATACCGTGCGAGATAAAAATGCAATGACCGCCATTTTATTCCCTAGTGTGTCTGCTAAAAAAAAATATATAATGTTTGGGGGTTCTGACTAATTTTCTAGCAAAAGAATTATGATTTTTATATGAAGGAGAGAAGTGCTAGAATAGGCCCGGTGCTGACATGGTTAATATACCCTGTTGTTTCCAAAGGTCAGTCCCTCCAATTTCGTTACTTCCTTATACATGTAAAAGAAACAAACTTTTTTATTAGGTAGTTCCTTAAAGCGGAGTTCCACCCTTTTTTTATGTTTATTAAAAGTCAGCAGCTACAAAAAGTGTAGCTGCTGGCTTTTAATAAACATACACTTACCTGTTCCACTGTCCAGCGACGCGCCGCCTGGAGCTCCGCTCCTCTCCCCCCTCCTCCGCCGATGCGTCCATTCACAGTGTGGGCATCCGGCCATGACAGCTTTCAGGTTCACGGCCGGGCACTCACTGCGCATGTGCGAACGGCGCAGCGCTCTGTGAGTGGACAGGCGATCGCCTGGGACCTGTCACATCCCAGGTGATCGCCTACAGGGAGGAGCCGCCACAAGGCGATATGACGTATCGCCTAGGTGGCTCCAGGGCGGAAAGAGGAAGTGGGACAGGAAGTCCCACTCCTACTGAAGCCCCCACTCCCCCCCCAAAAAAATTACACGCCAAATGTGGCATGTAAGGGGGTGAGGAGTGGAATAAAAAAAGTAAAAAAATTGGGTGGAACTCCGCTTTAACCACACCAAATGTTATTCAACGATTGGAAAATAGGGGCACCACTAAGAGAATAGAATATCCCCTTTTCAAGCGCCTCTAAAAGATTTACCTCTCCCAAACATGCACTTATCAATCAAAAAAGAGGGTGGCTCCCTTTATCTCAGCCAACAAAATATGGCTATATAATATATCCAAGGATTAGGGGATCTACATTTAATATGGTGTATATCTTTAAAAGGTTTATAATAATTATCACTCCTAAATATTTAAAAGATGTAGCTATCTTATTGGATGTGGCAGAATTGGTTAAGGGGAAATCAGCTCATCAATGGGTAACAAAACAGGCATAATTATTTATCTCGAAAAATTACCAAGGGCTGAGCAAATGCACATTACACAACTCCAAACAGGGGGCGGGCTGAGAGCTTTGGATCTAGTCAAATATTTCCATGCCGCACAACTAATAAGATTTCACACCCAGCGATCCCACCATTTATGGATGGCATTGGAATTATCGCGAGACATATTAGCCATATGATGGGGCTTTTGCCTAAGACAGACCCATTATTTTTTGCCCACACTTAACTTTTTCACTAAACCTATAGGACAGATTGTCAGTAACCTATAAATTTAGATCCACACACAGTCCTCTAGCCCATTATTCTCTAACCCCCGAATAGTGAAAGATATCCTGCAGTTACCAGTTTTATAGGGGGGTCTGGCTGTTCCCAACCTCCAAACCTATTATATAGTTTCTCAATTGGCCACTGACCACTGGTGGTTTTATCCGAAGGCTAATAATGCTGCCTCAGTTTTGGAAGCGGCTATTCTCACTTTCTTCAAAATGTACTTCATTGCCAATACACTATGGGCCGGGCAAACACTGCCATCTTATCCGTGACATTGTGAATTTTTAAACCTTCTAAATTGCTTGCCACTGACTTTACTACCTTGTATTCCCCTAATGACCCATTATCGCATAACCAACATCTATGTGAATCTTTCCATTGTACTGATGGGGCGTTTTGGTCTAGACATGGGGTAAAATTTATGTTTCACTTATTCTCTATTGAGGGTTTTCTGCTCAACTTCGGAATTTCAGCATGCTAATAATCTACCTATAATTGTGACATACTACAGCAGCATCATTTGGGTTAACCAACATACAGTATATCTACAGCCTTCTGCTTTGGAAAACGTATTATGTAATTCTTTTCATTCTAAACTTATCTCAATGTATTACTCCTCCCTGCTTCATGATAAAACGGATAGACCCTGTCTCACTGAATCTTTCTGGCATTGGGACATTCCAGAACTCACAGAGGAGGCTTGGCAGAAAGTTGTTCCCTTACAGGTACCCACAGTTATTTCCTCTAGGGATAAGGTTATTCAGACTAAATTTCTTTATAGATCATATAACACCCCTTGTCTCCCTTTTCGTTTAGGTAAGCTGTCCACTGTATGTTCTAAATGCTCCTCAGCGGATGGTACATTCTACCAGCTGGTCTGAAAACTGCCCGCCCATTAGAGCCCTCTGGTTCACAGTTACTGCTTTTATTAGTTCAGTTACGTAACTACATAATATATGTAATCCTCAACGATCTCTATTTGGATATATAGATGACAATACTCTCCCTAACTTTACCAGGCTTTTTTTGTGTTTGGTTCTGTACTATGCCAAAATATCTATGGCTACTCACTGGAATTCATCAACTCCCCTTACTGTGGCATCCTGGCTTACTTTAGTTAATAAGGCCATTCCACTATACAAATTAACATATGAGGCCAGAGGTTGTCCTAAGAAATTTCACAATATGTGGGACCCATGGGTGTTTTCTGAATGTACTATTTCACCTGTTACTCTGGACTAGGCATATGGGCCAAGACATATGATATGGGTCTTATTTGCTCATTATGACTGTATTTAGGGTTTATGGTAAACTAGCCTGTGGCTTCTCCTAGATTGCTGTTATTTTGAGGGGACAGCAAATTTACACTGTTATACAAGCTGTACGCCCACTACTTTACATTGTAGCAATGTGTCCTTTCTTCAGCGTTGTCACATGAAAACATATAGTAAATATTTACAAAAATGTAAGGGGTGTACTCACTTGTGTGAGATACTGTACTTTGACAGTAAATGTTGTTTATTATGAGCGAGGCTAGCTCTCCCTGTTGTAACTCTAATTCTGTACTCAATAACATTACCTTTAAAAAATAATAAAAAAGTAGACTTATATGGAGAAATGGAAACGAGACATGGGGGAGATACTAGAGCTAGATGACTGGTAAAAGTTAGCACAGTGTATTTCCAGGACATATATTAATACTTATATAAAATAGAGGCCAACTAAATTCCGATAAGCCCCCTGCCCACAAACCCGACAACCCCCAGGCAAGGGTTGTCGGGAAGAGGCCCTTGTCCCCATCAACATGAGGGCAAGGTGCTTTGGGGGGGGCGCAGAGCAAAGCACCCATCCTCCCATGTTGAGGGCATGCGACCCGGTATGGTTTGGGAGGGGGGGCGCTCGCTCGTACCCTCACTTTCCTGACCTGGCAGGCTGCATGCTCGGATAAGGGTCTGGTATGGATTTTGGGGACCTGGGGGGGCACCCCACGCCATCTTTTTTGCCGGCAAATTTTTTTTCTTTACACACACAAATCCCTGTGCTGGCTGTGATGCATTGCTCTGCTGTACAGCGCCAAGAATTAAGTATGTTTTGTAAACTTGAAATAAAGTTTATACAAAACACAAAAAAAAGGGAGCATTGTGATGCACTGAGTCGCAAACCACACTGCCCCCCTACCGCAGGGAAATGACAGCTGCTTGAACATTTATGCTCCTTTCACATCTAGGCAGCTATTTTTACAGGCGTTTTTTTTTTTTTTAAACAAATCATTTTTATTGCTTTTACACACAAACAATATAAACAACATACAACCAGCCCATCTACATATTACAATTCACAACACAACAAAAAAAAGAAAAGAAAAAGGAAAACCATCAAACACCCCCCAGGCGTTTTTGCAGTGCAGGCATTTTGAGTTGACAAGTGACCAATTAAAGGCAGTAAAACGCCTATAATCTGCCAAAAAAGAAGCTCATGTACTTTTTTGAGTGACTGCGTTTTGCTTAAGATAACAGAACGCTAAAATGTGAACAGGGGCCATTGAAATGAATGAGGCTTAAAGAAGAAACTCACCCAAAAACACCTACAAGTGAATGAAGCCTAAAGTGTTTCGGCAGTTGTGTGTAAACCCAACTTAAAACATCTCACAATGTAAGCTCTCTCTTACCTTGCAATAGGTCAGAGATACCTGAAGGTGCGCACTATGTTCTGAGAATTTTTTGTCAACTAAGTAATCAATTCAGATGTCAATTCAGTAATCATGGTCTGTCAATTTCTGCTTCAGTTGTTTTTATTACAATTTTTAGAAAATTAATTGTACAGTTAACAAAGAAATAGAACATTTCACAATGGCTCAAACATAAGTCACAAGGCGGGGAATGTTGGTGGTTCTACAACAAAGATAAAAAGTTTAA
Organism: Rana muscosa; assembly: GCA_029206835.1. Classification (NCBI taxonomy): domain Eukaryota; kingdom Metazoa; phylum Chordata; class Amphibia; order Anura; family Ranidae; genus Rana; species Rana muscosa. The sequence goes on along the minus strand of CM055124.1, from coordinate 187,602,185 downwards.
AAACAAAAAGGTACAGAGCACTACGGGAATTTCATTCAACTCTAACTAGGGTGGGATGGCCTATCAATATCATGGGGGAAATGGAATCTGCAGGTTGAGTTATTACATCAATCAAATTATGTACTGCTTCCTTACATGTGACCTGTCAAAACTTTGAGCATCACTCCAAGCAAGAGTATAATATGGTGTAGTTCCCTGCTGGCATGCGGTTTCACACATCCAAAATGTCAGTAAGAAAGGTATAAGAAACCACTCCTCAACCAACCCGATTTGTGTTAGGTGTAAATGGCGGCCTCAGCCAGCGCTGCTCCACTGACCATGCCCTCTAATGCATTTCACCCCGCCCACTGGGGCTTAGTTATAGAGACCTCTATTCTATTTTTTACCGTGGAGAAGCGTAAATTGACACTGCTATATAAGTACATGAAATAAATAAATATTAAATAAGAAGAATCAGAACAACTCATAATAGACAAAGAAGGCGTGCCGACCTAGAAACACAAGTGCAGAAATCTTACCAACAGAATGGCAGGGCCACAAATATAATGAAGTGGCCCCAAGAGATTGCGAGCCCTGGCACCCTTGTTAGAGTTAAATAAAGCTTGTTTAGCTGTTACTGGGCAGTTTTTGGCTCTTCTTTTTTTATCTATTTCAGGTTCCCCTTTCCTGTATCCTGGCAGACTCTCGGCTAGCAGCTGTCTCTCAGCAGATCAGCTTATTGCACATTGAGCTGGGATTGGTTAGGGAGGTTTGGAGGGAAAACAGGAACCAATTGGGACTTACATCTACCTATATAATATATGTTTCCTGAGGTGTTTTTTTTTTTTTTTTTAGCAGTTAGAGCTTCAATCAAGACCAGCTGTCCTACCTGCCCTGTCCTTAGTTGCAGTTATCCTGTGTTGTTTTTTTTCTGCCCACTATTGTGGGTGGACAGTGTGATTCAGGACTTTATTGGACTGTTACGTTCAGCTCAAGTCTTGCTGACTGAGCTATGGTGTATGCTATTTGTTTCAAATATTATTTGGTTGTTTAAGGTTATTTAAATAAATTTAAAAGCAAATGTAATAAAAAAAATATTATTTATGAGCTTTTAACCCCAATAAAGGGCCACGGCCTAATATTTTCTGAACATATTTGTGTTTGTTATGAAGTGCTAATGCTTGTAGTGCCGCTCTAAGCAAGAAAGGAAAGTGTATATTCTATAGTCCTGCTGGTAATCAGGAATGGGTTGCTGGTGAAAAATATCACCATCCAGTATTGTGTAGCATACTTAGAAAAATTGCCGTTCAACCCATATCCAGTCTATGTGGATAACATATATAAGTTGGCCTCAGCCTTGCACCACTCCACACACCAGTGGTGCAAAGCTGAGGCCAACCTATATTTGTGTTTGTTGTTTCATTTAATTAACACTTTTTAATTCTGAAGATTTATTTTAAAAAAGGGGTACGGTACTTATGGGCTCTGCAATCCCAAAAGATGTAAGAAGCTGTCAGGTTGTTTGCTTTTACTTTATCTACCAAAAATGAAATATTAGTTTTGGCAGATAGGAAAGAGCGACACAATCAGCCTACCCCATTTTGCTTTGAGTGTCCTCATCACCAAATCAGCCTGAAACCTTATGGTTGGTACATTTGTGCCATCGTGTAACCCAGGTTTGGAAATAAATATGGAAGAAATCCACAAAGGTCCTCCTGACCAAGTGTTGTAGAGGTATTTACCTTTCTCCAGTCTGGGCAGTTTTGTTCCATGTATGTTCATAACAGGTCAAAGTCTGATGGTGTCAGGTGTGGGCTTTATGGTGGATGAGGAATGACCAGACAATTTCTGCACTGGGCTGACCAAAGCATATATGATCTTGACAGCTTTAGTCCAGCACTGAGTTGTCACTAGGTTTTATTTACGACACAACAAAGTGAAATAGTTAATTTCCTTCCAATGTCATGAGGCGTCTTTCACCGCTATCATCCAATTATGCTTTAATAACAAATTAATAAGAGAGAGTGAAGATACATTTCTTAACAGGGCAGAACTATTACCGGAGCGGAACTGCTCTTCTGATATCTTCATGAGGTAGAGGAAACTTTATAGCACCAACACTTTTAATTGAATCTATTTATTAATGGATACCCACTTAAAACTTGCATAGTGTGAGGAAAACTCCATGTGAAATGATTGCCCTGATATGTCCCCTCTGGCCTCCAGCATCTTTATTTTTTGTCTTGTGAACCAGGGAACAAGTCCTAATAACATTTCCAGATCTCTTAACAAGGTAAATATGAAATAATTCTACTGTAATTGAAGTTAAAGAGCAGGGAGATAAAAAAATAAATAAAATAAAAGACAAATTTTAATGCATCTCTGCATTTTTGTGTTTGTTATTTTTTTTTACCTGAATTTACTTGGTATTAGCTTCTTCCAGTCCCTGTACAGCACAGTACAGCTCAGACCGGGAAGAAAGAAGCAGCAAAAGTAGCCATTCAATTGTTATGATGTAAAAAGCATGTTTATAGCAGGAGATGAGCTTATCAATCTGTTGCTTTTCTTTTCACTGTCCAGTCACAGACTGGGTGAGGGAAAAGACCTGTAAGTGTTACTGACATGCAGCAGAAAAAATAAATTGGTTTCTTCCCTGCCAGGCTATGTGTTGTGTAAATCACAAAACGTAAAAGAGAAAAATACAAATCCTTTGACGTAAAATAGCTGCATATTTAGATGTTTAAAAGATAATTCTGAACTAAAATCTGATAAAAAAATCCAATAATCAAGGAATTATACACTGAGCGATATTGTGATTAATCAATACGATTGACAGCGGCACTCAAAATATTGTACACACCAATATTAACAAACACCATAAAGAAAAAATGCTGCATTGTCTAAATGTGCATAAAGGGATAAATAACTAAATAAAATACAATTCATGCATATATACAGTGCAAAGTGATGAAAATCACTGGTTTAAAGGGTGAAATTATATTCAAATCATACACCACCAGTTGCTTATTGCAAAGTGCCACAAACAATAAAGTGAACACAGTCCCAATGTCCATAAAGAAATATGGCGAGGTTCCACTTCAAAAATCCATTGTGATCTCCATGCTAAGTCACCCGAAAAATGCTCCACTCCCACAGATAAGAATCAGCTCCTTACCAGAAAAATGTGACCCTTGCAGGTCAAAACGCATCAACAGATAGGTATCCACAAAAGTAATGGCTTTCAGCAGGCAAATTAAAGTCCAACCACTTAAATGGTTGAGCTTTGATTTTTTTTTTTCAGTTAGAAACAGCTGTACCTCAATCTTACAAATTAGAATTCAGTCTTTAATGTAGACATGGGAAATAAAAACAAAGAAAAGGCCAAAACTTTTGAGTACTGAAGCTTGTCGCCACTTCATGGACGTGCGCAATTTTGAGTCATGACATGTTTAGTATCTATTTACTCGACACAGCATTATTATTTTTTTATATGTTATCGAAAATTGGGTAATATATCAGGTTTTTGTACACTAAAATTAATTTTAGTGCATTTTTTCCTGGAAATTAGCATTTGATAAATGGTTATGCAAATATTGTGCGGCATGAAAAATTGCAACAGTCACCATTTTATTCTTCAGGGCCTCTGATTTAAAAAAATATATATATATATGTTTGGGGATAATTGTATGAGTAATTTTCAAGTTAAAAAAAATTTGATTTTGTGTGTGTGGAAAATTAAAAAATTGCCCCAGACAGCAAGTGGTTAAAGAAGAACTTCACTTGAACAAAAATCAACAGAAAACTTGCATGATGTCTACCGATGTACACCTGCTGTGGGCTTTTTTCAGTTAGAAACTGCAGCTGTACCTCAATCTTACAAATAAGAATTCAGTCTGCTAATGCTGGCCATACACTATGCGAAAAAAATCAGCCGAAATTTGGTAATTTAGACATTTCGTTCATTTTTCGGCCAGTTAATGGGCACAAAATCGATAATCGCTGGGACGTTTTTGAGCCGAAAAAACGAAGGATAAGTTTGGAAATTTTCTGCCGAACGAACGACAAATTGAAAGGTTAATGTGTTTCCTGTCCGAACTGTCTGCACTAGGTATATGTAAAAAAACGAACAAAAAATGCATTAATTTATGTGCACAGAATGATTTATCGGTCATTACATGATGGCACTATCGTTTTTACTCACGGCCGAATGTTCGTTTTTTGAAAAAAAAAAATTGCTGATTTTTGTGTATGGCCAGCATTAGACATTGGAAACAAGTCAAAGAACAGGTGTCAGATGGTGCCTTATATTACATTATTGGGCAGAAAATAACTGCCTCTTTAATTAATTTAATGATTTCTTATGTTACTAGAGTCTCGTTCATATTTGCATGTTTTAGGTGCACTGCAGGTGGTGCACATTGAGAAAACAATGCGTGTTATACCTTTGATTCGGTTAACATGCTCTCAAGCTTAGCTTTACCCACTCACAATCACTCTGCTGTTCCTAAATTACTACATTTTCCAGTGTGCTGGGTTTTTTCCTCTGAAAAGGCTTCACAATACCTAATGTTCAAGGTGCACTTCTGTTGATTTAATTTTCAGTTCAAAATATTTGTATTCTGATATTCCAAAAAACACAGGGTCTGTTTAATTTTAAGAGATCTATGTAATATTCAATGTATCCAATATTCAATGTATCCTATTTGTATAAAGGTTTGCATCTTTATAATATAATTGTCTGATACTGTATATACTTTTGCTCACTGCTTTGTATAGTCAGTATATGTTTCTATATGTAGTATATTATTTCTTATACATATTTCTATGCATGTTTGTATAAAATAAATATTGTTATGTTTGCATTTAAAGTGGAGTTCCATCCAAAAATGGAACTTCCACTTTAAAGAAAGGTTACCCACATTTGGCATGTCATTTTTTTTTAAGGGGGGGGAGCGGAAACCCTCTTTCTAGAGGGTTCCAGCTCCCACTTCCTCCCGGGCGGCGGCGGTGGAAGTAAGCTCACCTCTCCCCCTCCCTCTCCGCAATCATCTGGGACACGTCACAGGTCCCAGGTGATTGCTCCACCGGTCACGGTGCGCAGTGCATGCCCGGCTGTGAACCCACAGCCGGGCGCCCACAGTGACAATGCCGGCGCCGCTGAGAGGAGGGGGAGACAAGCGAGGCTTCGTTCCTCCGCATTGCTGGACCCTGGGACAGATGAGTGTCTGATTATTAAAAGCCAGCAGCTGCAGTATTTGTAGCTTCTGACTTTTAATATATTTTTTTTTAGGCAGAACTCCGCTTTTAGGTGCATTATTTTTAGGCAAAAAAAATTTGTTTTTTGAGGGGGTAGGTTGAGTAGGTTTCATGCTTTTGTTACATTTGAGAATGGGGTTGACTGGGGCAGTCTGTGACCAGAGCCAATCATCTGCAAGTAATTGCTGCATGACTGATTACATTATACAAATGGCTGCAAATACCTGCAGGCACTGTCAGCTTCCTATAGCTTTGAATGGGTCTTCCCACCCACAGCTATTTGTGGGAGAACCCGCTGAGGCCGGGTTCACACTGATACGACACAACATTCATCCGACTTTCATCCTACTTTGCTCTGCGACATCAGTCCTACATTGATCCTACATCGGTCCGACATCCATCCGACATTCATGAACAGGATACTACATTGATCCGACATTGTGCTAGTCTGACTTGTCCTTTGACCAATCAAAACAATCCCATGGTGAGATAAATTCCTTTTACTGCTGCTGTAATCACCATGTCGGATGTCAAATGTCGGATGGTTAGGACAAGGATCCTACTTTGATCCGACTTCAATGATATTCAATGGGCTGAAGTAGGACCAAAGTCGGACAGAAGTAGTACAGGGAGCATTTTTAATGTTGGACCGACTTGTGTCGGACCAGTTAAGACGGCTCTCATAGGGATTCATTGATTTTCACACGTCATGCGACATGAGCTCCTAATGTCGGAGCGTTTGTCGCCCCAGTGTGAACCAGGCCTTAATGTCGGACCGACATGTGTCGGACCAGTTAAGACGGCTCTCATTGGGAAACATTGATTTTCACACGTCATGCGACATGAGCTCCTAATGTCGGAGCGTTTGTCGGACAAGTGTGAACCAGGCCGTAGTCTCCCATGGGTAATCAAAAGTCGGCCCATTCTTAGATGAATGCAGATTACACCCGATGTGTCTGATTAAAATTTCCTACTCACCAGAACAATATGACCTCTTTAATTAAAAAGAAGGTCAGACAAGCTTGGTTTGTGGGTCTTTGGACTTGCTTGGATTTCAATGGAGATGTATCAGGAAAACTTTAGGCATATAACCTCCTCTCCATCATGGTATCCCCTTAAAATGTAATTAGGTTTAGGAAAGGGTTGATCCCTGCTACATTGTGCCCATGATGCCACTGTATGAATTTCTCAGTTTGTGAATGTATACTCCAGTCAACTCAAGTCAAAACTCAAAGATAAACTTCAGTGGTTTGATTTGCTGGCTCCTATTTCACTACTGTGTCCAGCAGTGATGTGGTTCTAGCGGTAGGAAACACAGTGGAATCTCTTCACTACTGTAGAAATCAGTAACATAAACAGCAGGGAAAGATGAGAATTCAGTGTATTATTTGCAGAGAGCCCTTTATTATAAAGTTTCATTTTATCAAAAGAGTTGCTTTAAAGTGGTGTTCCACCCATAAAAAAAAAAAATCCACCAAAATCCTTAAAAATTTTTTTTAAAAAATATTACTTTTTTTACTCACCAGAAAGGGCGGTTGCTATGCGGAACTTGCTAATCTGCCTCTTCCTCCACCTCGGCAGGTCTTCTTCCTCGTCCTACTCGCGGTCTCTTCTGGGGAATGTGGCGTGCTGCCTTCTGGGAACTGTGTGTATCCCAGAAAGCAGCCGCCCGAGCCTCGCGCATGCGCAGTAGGAAACGGGCAGTGAAGCCGCAAGGCTTCACTGCCTGTTTCCCTTACTGAGGATGGCGGTGCCGGGACCCTCCGTGATCGAGGGGTCGGCCTCGGGGGGGGGGGGCTGACATCGCGGGCGCCTAGGACAGGTAAGGGTCCTTATTAAAAGTCAGTAGCTACAGTGTTTGTAGCTGCTGACTTTTAAAAAACAAAAAATCACGGGTGGAATCCCGATTTAATAAGTGGCCATGATAGAAATACATAGCCTCATTGCTGATGTCTTTCTAAAATGCTTGGTCCCTGGCTGTCACGCTGATACTCTGGCTGTAAAGAAGATTTATCACTTCACAGGGCTCAAAATTTAAAGTCCTGAGCTACTAGCCAGGCCTCAAGGGTTACTCGCCACCAGTTGCCACACCCAACCCCCTACCCTGACCCTAATTCCACCCCTAAACACACCCTCATAAATTATCTAAAAAAAATGACACTTAAATGTTTTATGCAGAATTTAGCAACTTTATCCGTGCCCAATAATGCAGCCTCACCTATGCTCATCAATGCAGCCTCACCCGTGTCCACCAATGCAGCCTCACCCGTGTCCACCAATGCAGCCTCACCCGTGTCCACCAATGCAGCCTCACCCGTGTCCACAATGCAGCCTCACCCGTGTCCACCAATGCAGCCTCACCCGTGTCCACCAATGCAGTCTCACACGTGTCCACCAATGCAGCCTCACCCGTGTCCACCAATGCAGCCTCACCCGTGTCCACCAATGCAGCCTCAACCGTGTCCACCAATGCAGCCTTCCTGTGTCCACCAATGCAGCCTGCCCATGTCCACCAATGCAGCCTGCCCATGTCCTCCAGTGCAGCCTTCCCGTGTCCACCAATGCAGACTTTCCGTGTCCATCATGCTGCCTACCCATGCCAATCATGCTGGCGACCCGTGTCCATCATGCTGCCTACCCGTGCCTACCCGTGTCCATCATACTGCGTACCTGTGTCCATCATGCAGGGGGGCAGAGGAGAGGAAGAGCATTGCCGGCCGGATGATAAGAGCGCCGAGGGACATCACTGGAACAGCTTTTATTCCAATTGCTGTGGCATCCCGTACAGCCCCACCCCCTGGCCGGGGAACTTTGATACTTGTCACTCGTCCCGGGACCAGGGGGTGGGACTGTGTGTGACAGCGAGTGCGAAAACTCGGCTATTGAAATAAAAGCCGCTAGTGATGTCCCTCGCGCTCTGATCTTCCAGCCGTCTCACTTCTCTCTCTTCCCCTCTGCGAGCGCTGGGAGAATGGCTCCCATACAACCCGCCGACCAGCGGTGCTCGCCCCCCCTCGCTCCCAGGCAGCCCCTTCTCGCCAGACCTCAAAATCCACTCGCAAAATGCAAGCAGGAGAGTGGAATATTTGGGGGCTGATCACTTCATATGTTTTTTTTATATACTAGCCCCTCATTTGGGTATAAGGGACATATAGCACTTTGTTCTATCTTTCTAGGAGTTGTAGATGTTGAGATCCAGTATGTGACAGTGCACCCCAGCAATTGTGTAAATTGTGTGACAGGTTTCCTTTAGACCCCTTTCACGCTGAAGGCGATTTTCAGGTGCTTAAGGGCTTAAAAAAGCGCATGTAAAGCACCTAAAAAATGCCTCATCTGCAATCCCAGTGTGAAAGCCAGAGTGCTTTCACACTGGGGCGCTGCGCTGGCAGGACGTCAAAAAAAGTCCTGCAAGCTGCTTCTTTGAGGCAGCGTCGGCGATGCGCTTGCAAATCGCCTCAGCAGCGGTGTTTTGCGGGCACTTTTAACCCTTTATTCAGCTGCTAGCGGGGGTTAAAAGCGCCCCGCTAGTGGCCGAAAAGCGCCTATAAAACAACAGTAAAGCGCCACTAAAACTAGCGCCACTTTGCCGCCGACGCTCCCGCGCTGTCAGTGTGAAAGGGGTCTTAAAACTGTTTCTTTTTTATGCATTTATCTTTGAGAATGATTTTCTAAATAGGAGGAGACCCAGCAAAAACTAACTGATATGAAATTCATTGAAACTAGCCATAGAAAGAAATGCAGCGGTAGCCATTGACTCCAACAGCATTAAGTACAGAAGCTGCTGTCACATTACATTCATCCCACATGGTCCAGTTACAACTTCTTCAGAACAGGAATCTCGACTATCCTGCAGCCTAATTTTAACGCAGCTGTCTCAGCAGGCAGAAGAGGGATCTCATGCAAACAGCATGACAGAAGTGGTACAGACAGTACCTTTACCACGGGGACCTCTGTCATGTCTTTAGTAGGAATTGCGTGCTTCTGCAATGTTGTTTCCAACCAAACAAAAGCATCAGTGCTGTCATATTGTACTATATATCGTTAAAGCCCAATTCCAGCCAACACATTTTTTTTTTTTTCGTTTTTGGATAGAGTGGGAAAGGATTTGTCTTCAAATGGATGAATGAGCCTAGACAGCAACATTAGACAGCGTATTGCTGAAACGGGGCTGACAGGTTGTTGCGGCCCATACAAAGCAACCAATGACAGGCTGACTGAAGCGGTAGCTGTACACCAATATTTGCATGTATTGGCACATCAAGCAGTTATCTGGACACACACAGATTTAGGAATACACTGGATTCTTTCTGCAATTGGCACATAAGTACTGTGTGAATGAAGCCTTGCCTTTTTGCTGATTTAAATTTTTTTTTTTTTAACATAGATTTGTAACAGGTGATTAGGAGAGGAAGTTATTAAAGTGGAATTTTTCCCAAACAACTTAATTCAAATAATGTTCTTTAACAAGAAACATACATTCCACATTAATAATTATGCTACCAAAATCAGTGTGTGCTGTAAATTGCCTCCAGCATTGCTCCTGTTTCTCCTTGCTGGAGGCTGACATCTTGCTGAAGCCCAGAGAACCTGAACAGCAGTCCTTAACCACTTCCCTACCCGCACATAGTAATATGACGTCCACAGATGGGATCTCCCATCCTAGGTGTACGTTATATGACGTCCTGGGCTTTGTGGGGGGATATCTGAACGATGCCTGCAGCTAGAGGCATCGTTCAGATATCCTTGTCTTCTGCCAGCGATTCTGCGCACCATCAGAACAATTGTTCTTGATCGTTCTTCTTATAGGCGGTGGGAGGGGACATCCCCCCCCTCCTGCTGCCATCCGGTGCATCTCCGGGCTCTCCCGTGCCATCGGGGGCCCGGAGAATGAATCGTCCAGCGCCGGAGGTGAACCATAGAGTTGACTGGTGACCCGATGGTCACCAGTCATCTCTATGACCGTCGGAGGCCCGGGCGCGATGTGATGACGTCACGCCCGGGTCCTCAGAAGTAAACAAAGCCACCATTGCAGCTAGTAAGCATGAGATCAGTGAATTTTTTTTCACAATCTCATGCTTTCCAGCCTGGAAGAGAGATGTGGGGTCTTATTGACCCCGCATCTCTCCATAAAGAGGACTTGTCACAAACCATTCCTATTACAAGGGATGTTTACATTCCTTGTAATAGGAATAAAAGTGATCAAAAAAAAAATGTAAAAAAGTGTAAAAATAAAAAAAAAATTACGTAAAATAAATAAAAAAATTAAAACGCCCCTGTCCCCGGTAGCTCGTGATCAGAAGCGAACGCACACATATGTAAATGCCGTTCAAACCACATATGTGAGGTATCGCCGCATACGTTAGAGAGCGTGCAACAATTCTAGCACTAGACCTCCTCTGTAACTCTAACCTGGTATCCTGTAAAAAAATTCAAAGCGTCGCCTATGGAGATTTTTAAGTACCAAAGTTTGGCGCCATTCCATGGGTGTGCGCAATTTTAAAGTGTGACATGTTAGATATCTATTTACTTAAAATTGGGCTAACTTTATTATTTATTTGTTATTTTTTAATTCCTGAAACTTGAAAATTTCCAAAAAAAAGGCGTTTGAAAAATTATTGCGCAAATACCGTGCAAGAAAAAAAGTTGCAATGACCGTCATTTTATTCCCTAGGGTGTCTGCTAAAAAAACATATATAATATTTGGGGGTTCTGAGTAATTTTCTAGCAAAAGAATGATGATTTGTACATGTAGGAGAGAAGTGACAGAATAGGCCCAGTATTGAGGTGGTAAAAAAGCCCTGTATTGAAGTGGTTAAGATGTCAGTAGATCGGCCTCTACAAAACCGCCCAGCCTGAAGGGAATAGGAGTGTCTGGGTAGAAAAAATTGAAAGTGTTTTTTAACCCACTTTTGGTCATTTACACTATCCGCTCTGTATGATAATAGATAATATGTATGATAATAGAGTGCCCCCCTGTCGCGGTGTTGCTATTGACTACTCAAAGTATCACATTGCTCATTGTGTTTTATCAGCTCTATTTCTGTAGAATGATTTTTTTTTTTTTTTGTATCATCTGTGTTTAAAGATTTCCAAAAAGTACAAACAGATCACATATAATAAGGAATTAAAAGGTTATATACAACTACTATGACATTGGACAGATATTTCCCTGAGAAAAACACAAATTGGGGATCGACCGCTTATCGGTGAGGCCGATTATTGCAGGCCGATATCAGCATTTTCAAGAAAATCTGTATCGGTCGAAAACTAGACCGATATTACCGATCTTGGTTTCCGCAGGCCGTGGACATCTTTTTGGGGTACAGAAGCCTGCAGAGTGCACAGGCGGGACACGCACACAACGTCATTGCGCCTCCGTGCACTGGGCCTATCGAGTCTGACAGGCCTCCCTCGCCACGCCTCGACACTCGGACGGACGGACATGCCAGCCGGCCAGCCAGCAGCCAGCCACCCATCCACGGTAAGGTGCCAGGACACTGAGGCCAGCCAGCCAGCAGCCACCCACGACAGCAACATGCGAGACCAGCCAGAAACCACCCACCCACATCAAGGAGCCAGCCAGGCCAGCAGCCACCCACAGCAAGGTGCCAGCCAGGCCAGCCTGCAGCCACCCACAGCAAGGTGCCAGCCGTGCCAGTCAGGCCAGCCAGCAGCCACCCACAACAAGGTGGCAGCCAGCCAGCAGCCACCCACCCACCCAGAGGTTTCTTATGAAGTTTAATTTTTTGGTTCTAAAATCAGTTCCCCCTCCGGGCAGTGCCCTTTCATATAACATTTTACATTTTTTTTGGTATCCTGTTGCAGTTTATATACTTATATAATAGTCATTCGGGTTGTACATCACTATTTTGTGTTTTTTTTTTTTATCAATAGTGACATGTATTGACAGATACAAGCATTATGTACATATATAGTGTAACATAGGTGTGATTGTTATAACATTTTTTGATTACCACTATATAGGAAATTAATATTGAGGATTTTTTTTTTAAAATATTTGAATGTTTCATTAGTGGTGTTCTATAAAGTGTTTTTTCTCTTATTTGTTGGGACAGCTATCTGCAAACATCTACATTTTTTTCTATACAAAGTAGGACTCAGTTTAAAGTGTATTTCCTTTATTTTATTATATGTGTACTGGTTTTATTGTATAGGTTGTAGATATTTGTGGATTTGTGTTTTTTTCTGAATTGTTGCAGAAACCTCAGATACAAGAGTTAGTTGGCACAATCAATCACTGGTTGATTTCAGTATATGCTATATAAGGGTTATACTTACCAGTGTTTGTCAGATTATGACTAAGCAAATTCCAATTCGTGAAACACGTTAATCTCTGCCAGGTCTGCATTGAGGTCATGATGTCTTCGATGTTTTCTGATGATTTTTATCTTCAATAAAGTCTTCACTTTTGCTTCAAACCTGTGAGTGCAGTCAAACCTTTTCCTGTTCCAGTGGCTCCTATCTAGATTGCGGACTGGACTTACACCGTGAGGATGAAGCGTGGGATTGCTCTCACCTGGAGCGGCTTGGCTTTGCTATCTACCAGACAGTAAGCCACCCACAGCACGGTGCCAGCCAGCTAGCAAGCCACCCACACAGTGGGGTGCCAGCATTTTTAACCTTACACTTTGAGTTTCAAATTTTAATGCAGATGGTTGCAGAGAGAGGTTGGTCTGGAGTATCCAGAGTAGCTGTGGAAGTAGGATGACCACATTTCCAAACTACCATTCAGAAACACCCTCCCTTCCCAAAAATCAGCTTGTGCTGTAACGAAACACAGCATTGTGATTAGACACAAGAGGCGGGATCTATTATTTCTCCAATCACAAGCAGGGGGCGGGGATTGTGCTCCTCCAGGCATTCCTGGCCAGGACAAGTACTGTCAGTGAGTAAAACGGTGATGTGGCAGCCTTTTTTGGGGGCATCAGATTGGCCCGGGGGGTGGCTGTGTCAGTTTCATTCCGGGACACTGTATTGTCCTGGAATGAAAGTGCCCGGGACAGACCTGCAAAATGCACGTGGTCAGCTGAGAATAAGACTGTCAAGATGCACATCACATGGAGAGGGCTGCTCCAGGGAGACCTTTCAGCTGCAGGAGTGCGTGAGTCGCAGCTGCCACAGCCACATCTTCAATTAAAGGGGGCCCCCCACTGCAATACGCATGTCGTTCTCTGATTGTCACATAAGGACTGGATGAGATTCTCGCTGACCCACGCATCATTGCTACCAGTTACAGTTGGTTTGTTGCCAGACAGGTTGTTCAAGGTTAAAAAACATTCTTAAGCATTGGCCTTTATCAGAGACAAATACGACAGTGCCCTTAATTTAGGGTGACCAGACATCCCCGTTTTCATGGGACAGTCCCCGGATTGAGGACACTGTCCCCGGACCAAGACTGTCCCTGGTTTTGTCCCCGGATTGGATTTGAACAGGGGCTGGGGCAATTTCAAAGACAGTCAGTGCAGAATTAAAAACAAAAAATTCTGAATTGCACACCCCCGCTCCGCCGCTCCTACTAGCTTAGGGGGTGTATTTTTTTTTCATTATCTGTGCTCCTTTCTGATGATCATGTGCTGGTTGGAGCAAAGGGAATATTTCTTCAGTTTTGGGTGCATGCCCATTCAGCTCCGATCGTATGTTCCCGGCCAGCCGCCTGCCTGCTTATCTCCTTGCCTTCCCTGGTGGAGTGATCTTCTTCCGCACCCCACCCAGTAGTAGCCGGGGCCCGGAGATTAAGACTTGACAGGCTGTGAGGCGGGCGGCAACAGGCAGAGAGTCGCTGATTGCCGCCATTACTAGTAAAAAAAATAAAAATATGTCCCCGTATTTCATTTAAAAAATCTGGTCACCTAACCTTAATTGGTGCAAGCTGCTATCTGTTAACTGCCATTGTGACCCCCTCTGGGCCACCTTGTATTTGCAAGAGTATGGCCCCCTGGAGTACTATAGCTGAAACAGAAGAGCAGGGATAGCAAAGACCAGCATGGGGGCTGAGATCAGCTGCTGCTTAAAGAAGTAAAACTCCCCCTGTTGTTCAGACCCCCCCTCCCCTTAGCATAGCACATGTAGGGGCTTTTGAATTGGGACAGAAAGATATGCATAGTGTTTGATGAAACACTTATGATATCCTGGTAGCTCCAGAAAAGTTCTTATTTCAGTTACAGTTGTTGACAATCTCCATTACTGTATGGCCTTTACTTTTTTGCATGGAGATGACATGTCCCAGGAACTCAATCTGATGTTTAAATAGATGTCACTTCTTATGTTTGCGCTTCAGCCCATACTGGTGCAGCTGGGCTAACACAAAATCTAAGTGCGCAGGATGGTCCTTTTGAACTGGAAATAATGTTTGGATCCAGGTGAATAGTCTGCTGATCCCGGCGTCTCACATGTGCAGATCACAAATATCACAAAACATCACCTTTGACAAAGTCACATGACGAAACGCGTCAGTTGACCAGTCAACGCAGACGTCTTACGTCCTACCTGGTTCAGGGGGGCGCAGCATTGGAACGTACGCTGTCAGCTTCTAGCATCCCCATTGCGATTTGGAGGTTTTTTTGCACACATTGATTTTATCCATACCTTGTATGGTATCCAGTCCATTGTGACTTTTTATAATAAATTTTACGTTTTAATCATTACTACACCATGCAGGCTTTTTTCTATTTGTGATCTGCACATGTGGGATGCCGAGATCAGCAGACTATTCACCTGGATCAAAACACTGGATGGGAACCGGTGCAGGAGGAGGTGACTATACGTTCGAGAGAGGAGCGGCTCATTCATCCTATTCCCCTCATGTTCATTACCCCTGCAGGGGTACACAGCTCTGGTGACTGGGGATCTAAAAGGGGGAGCACAAAGTCACCGGCACTCCTATCTGATGATCAGCGTTTGAAGATTGCACGAAAGTCACTATTCATTAATATTGTGTGGAACTACATTTAACTCATTACCTCATCCTCATACATTCTGCCCTAAAATGTTTTTACTATGTATGAACACTATTGATTTAAGACGTTGAAACATTGCACAGTTTTTTATTGAGCACTATAGCACTTTATTTGCACTTACCAGGCAGTTGTTTCATTTTGCACATCTCTTGCAGCCCATGATTGGCTGGGAAGCCTTTCACAGTTCAGGTTGTTCACTGCAGTGAACATATCTGTTGCCTATCTGTGATATATGTTTTTTGCTTTTGTTTTTTTGGTTTTTTGTTTTAGCCTAGGTTCACACTGGGCTGCGAGAGTGAAGCTGTGCAAGTTCAGCTGAACTCGCACGATTTCACTCCCGCTGGTCAGTCCCGAGAGACATCTGTGCAGGTTTCTGCACAGATGTCAATGTAAATCGCGGGCCAAAATCGCAAAAAAGTAGTATAGAAACTACTTTTTGAAAACGGTGCAGCGCCGCAGATGCAGCGTCTCACCAATTAGGACGGTGCCATTGCCGGCAATTTGCGGCAAATACCACCGTTTTGACATGCGATTCGACATGCCAAATCGCATGTCAAAACGCACCAGTGTGAACCAGGGCTAAATCAGAGCACTGTAACACCCAGCAGGTGAGGAGACCTGCCACGCAATCACACATATTTTCACCTGTTCTCCCCCATAGAGACTTATTTTACCTAGACACTTTACACATTTACTAGCTTTAGCAAGCGGGATCTGGTTGATTCTGTCCACTCACCTCTTTAGTGACTACAACCACACAGAGTGATCCACTTATACATGTGTTCAGCAACAGGGTAACCATTGTTTTTGGGATTCATCACGTATGCATTTGGTCCTCTCATTAGACCTCATCAGCAGGGGCAGGGAGCCCGCTATCCATGTGGGATCACCCACCTACTTGGTACCCGACATTTATTCCACATACACCTCTCTAGACCCAATATTTCATTTAGGTTCATGTGGCAATAGGTAGTCAGGCTCCACATTACGATGTGCTTCAACAAATGTAACATTTAGGCCTCTTGCACACTAAGCGTTTGCGCAGCTCCTCTTAATGCCTTTTCTCCTAGCAGGATAAAAGCTACTTAAAAAAACATGGTAAACGCTGTGTGTTGCACATGTGTTCATGCGTGTTAATGTATTCTCTTGGCCAGAATATTAATTGATTTTGGGCATTAGAATGCATTGGCATGCAAACATGTGAACACATCTAAACGTGTCTAGCGTTTATGCGTGTTCTGTGATTTTCCTGCCTTAAAGCTTCTCTCCTGAACACACCCGTGATAGTTTTTCTTTTTTGCCTGTAAACACTCCTCTTCTAATACATATGTAACCCACCTTTGTCTCCAAAGTTATGGCACTGTACTCTCGCCCCTCGGCATCTGTCCTGGTCAACGGCTCCTCCTCTGCACCCTTTCAGATCTCCAATAGTACTCGGCAGGGCTGCCCCCTGTTGCCCTGGCTTTTTGTTTTAGCAATAGAACACCTTGCTCAGGCCATTAGACAGAACGCATCTATAGTTGGGATCCAGACACCCTCCTCCGACCATAAACGTTCACTCTATGCGGACAAACTTCTGGTCTACGTTCAACAACCACACACGTCCCTCCCCTCTCTGATGCATGAATTTCGTAGATTCAGGGAATTTAGCAACTTTAAGTTAAACATGTCTAAAACTGAGGCCCTTAATATATCCCTACCGCATGCGACCCTTACCCAGGTACAGGCTAACTTCCCCTTCCAATGGAGCTCCAAGGGCATCTCCTACTTGGGGATAAAGGTCCCCTCCAACTTATCGGAGCTTTACGCTCTCAATTATCTCCCTTTGCTGAACCGACTTCGAAAGGAACTAGATGCATGGAACTCCTCCCCTTTGCCCTGGTTTGGTCGTATTAACACATTGAAGATGGACACCCTCCCTAAACTACTTTATTTGTTTCAAACGGTACCTATCTCCATCCCTAAATGTTTTTTTACCTCCCTGCGTTCAATGTCCATACGTTTCATCTGGCACCAAGGCATGTCTCGCTTTCATCACACTCTGCTTACTTATCCAAAGATCCAGGGTGGGGTAGGCCTCCCTGACTTTGAATTTTATCACAGGGTGGCTTTGCTGTCTAGGGTACTGGAGTGGTTCCCCCGCCCCTTCCCCAAAGCATCTACTATGGTGGAACAAGACCCATCCACCCGTGACCTCCGTGCCTTACTCTGGGGCTATGGGCAACACCTACACTTACTCTCCGCCACCTCCCCGTTGACAATCGCTGCCCTACACCTATGGTACAAAAAGGGGATGCTTTTGTTATTGTCCTCGGATCCCTCGCCCCTCAAACCCTTATTTGACAACCCCACGTTGCCTCAAGGCATGGGCTCCAACTCGGTAGGCCCCTACTCCCGCCCCGCATGGCCAGTGGCAAGCTCTTTTGTAGACCCCACTTTAGGCGCTCATGTAGTGCCTAGTGCCCAGGGCAACTGGCTCACAGCCCTCTGCATATTTTCTTTTTGTTCTGACCTCTTTTCATCTTCTCAAACTCATAGATCCCTGACGGGATTCGAAAAGCTGTGCTCTCTCTCTCGGAAACACCCAGACATTTACTCTCTACCATGTACTTGTTACAGCATGCACTGATACATGACCAACCCCCCTCTTACACCAGGAAGTGGTCCACGGATCTGGGAAGGGAACTCCATTTGGGGACTGACAAAAGTCCTACCAC
Organism: Rana muscosa; assembly: GCA_029206835.1. Lineage (NCBI taxonomy): Eukaryota > Metazoa > Chordata > Amphibia > Anura > Ranidae > Rana > Rana muscosa. The sequence continues at coordinate 187,584,256 of CM055124.1, read as the reverse complement.
GTTACGCACAAATCCTCAATCTCCTGTTATTCCCAGGAGAAAAACTTTAGGCTTATCTCTCGTTGGTACTGGGACCCTCAATCTCTACATAAAATATTTCCATCCGTTCCTCCCTCGTGTTGGAGATGCGGCGCGGCAGATGGAAACTATCTCCATATATGGTGGGATTGTCAGTCCATTCAACCCCTCTGGTCACAGGTTTTTTCCATATACAGCAGTCTGTACAATAGGCCTTTGATGCCCTCCCCAGAGATAGCTTTATTGTCCATGCTTTCTGGCTCCATAGCCTCCCAGAAACGCACCCTACTGCGCTTCTTCCTGTCAGCTGCCAGGCAGCTTATCCCTCTGTATTGGTGTATTGGAAAACCACTACCACCCCCCCCTTGACCTTGTGGGTCTCCACGGTCAACGACATCATGCGCAAGGAGGAGATGGGAGATGCTGGCCCTTGATACTGACACCTTCAACAAATTCAAGACCCTATGGCTCCTGTGGATCGACTACTCTGCCTCGGACTCCCTGAAAACATTATTAACATCTCTGGGTCAACCCAGTCGTCCACCCTGAATCCATCATGCAGGTTTGCTACGCCGATGTCTGCTCAGCCCCCCCTTTCTCACTGTCTTCTCTTCTCTTTCTCCCTATATCTTCTAGCGTTCTCTTTCCCTCTCTCTCTCTCTGTGTTGGCAATGCCATTTTAATATTCAAATGTCATACTAACTAATTTTATTGGCCCTCACCGCCCTTTACATGGAGTGACACCGTCCGCTCCTAGAGGACGGCGGTGTATTAGTGTTTATGTTGAACATGTCTCCTATGGTGAGCGGACAGTGTGATTTGTATGAAAATACCCTAAATTGTGGACATTTGACAGTTGTCTGTATTATTTCTCTCTGTGAAATGCAAGAAAAATATATTTGACTCTAATACATATGTAAATGCCTATGTGTGCATGGACACATAGGCTTACATAGAGGGGGGTGCGGTTACAGGCAGAAAAATAATGGCAAATGCCTGAAAAAGCTGCGTTGATAAGCTAAGCGTGCATGAGCAAAAAAATATACAGTTTAGATTGGTGGCAAATCACATCTGATTGCTGACTTGTTAAAAAAACAACACACATCCATCCAAAGGTCTCCCCAAATATATAGCAGACCCTTCGATGGGGTGTGTGTGCTGTTTTTTGTTTTGTTTTATTTGTTTTTATTTTTTTCTTAACGAACAAGCTGTCAATTATGCAATTCGCCAGCAAATGTCACAGAGATGCTCTTATTCACAGGCGCAGGATTAGGGCAACTCCCCCCCAGGCATGTTATTTAAAAGAAATTGGCCATTTTTATTGTTCTGGTGTTTTACCTATAAATGTTAATTACAGTTATACTTTGCGCATTTAGAAATGCATGCAGATCTTTTTTTTGCGATCTACTGAGCTGGCTAGAACTAGTTCTTGAGGGAGCCTATTCCACATTTTCACAGCTCTTACTGTGAAGAAGCCTTTCTGCATGCGGAGGTTAAATCTCTTAACAAACTAGTCAATAATATTGGCTGTAAATAATATGTATGATAGGGGTAAGTGGCGCTGCACTGGGATGTGGATAGAGGGCTGGAACCAATCTTGCTGTATCCTTGTGAGTGTAGCCCAAAGGATGGTGTGGGTAGCCTCCAGAGAATGTGGAGGAGATATACAGTGCTATTAGGGAGTTGCCATCTAGTAGGAGTATAATTTATTGTGGATTTTTGGTGGTGGGACATTTTCGAAGAAACATCCCTGAGGTTCACAAGAGATAACCAACAGCCATATATTCTCACCATCCGTAACATTGTATAGTAGCCTACCCAAAAATTGATATTTTTGTTGAGGATGAATACTAATGCCATAAATAGCCTATTGACTCTTTTTTTTTTAAGCTCCTAAACATTTTTTTCCTGGCTCCAAAAATTGTCTTCCTGTGGCATTATTCTACCATATACGTATATGAACACAAATCGAACAGAGGGAGTCCCTCTCCCATATAATGGCCATCACTGTTTTGGTGAGATGGGGAGTCAGATTCAGAGATCGAGTCTCTAAGGTTCACCTTACTCATTACATTCTGACTGTAAAATCTATGTTAGATTTACCAACAAGTAGTGCAAAAGCCTGCTTGATTGCATACAGGTTGATTAGATACCGTATTTATCGGCGTATAACACGCACTTTTTTCCCCTGAAAATCAGGGGAAAATTGTGGGTGCGTGTTATACGCCGATACCCACATCCCTGAGCTGTCTCCGCTGACTGTGAGCGGAGCGGAGCGAGATACACATAGCCGAATGTACTCGGCTATACTCGGCTTTTCTCGGCTCTGCTCACAGTCACGCCCAGTCCCGCCATTGGACCTGTGTTATGTCCATCATAGGGCGGGACTCGGCGTGACTGTGAGCGGAGCCGAGAAAAGCCAAGTATAGCCGAGTACACTCGGCTATGTGTATCTCGGCGGCGGCTCCGCCCAGTCCCTGCGTCCCTGCGTTCTCGGCATTCTCGGCGGCGTCCGCCCCGCTCCGCACAGTCTCGGTGCCAATTTTTAAATGCTGCACGGCGACACTGGGGCAAGGCTGCACGGCGACACTGGGGCAAGGCTGCACGGCAACACTGGGGCAAGGCTGCACGGCTACACTGGGGCAAGGCTGAAATGGACTCTGGGGCAAGGCTGCAATGGGCACTGACAAGGCTGCACTGTGACAAGGCTGCAATGGACACTGACAAGGCTGCACTGTTACTTAAGCTCTTGGTAAGAAAAGGGGTAACATTAATAACAGTTTACAGAATAATCATTAGTAATGCAGAGCCCTGCCACACTAACACACAATAGGGTTAACACACAACAAGTGCGCCGCACGGGCGACCGTTAGCTAAGTGCCCTATGGCGCAGTAACCAAAACACATTAGAAACCCCACCAGGCCTGGTTCTGATATCTACAACTTAGTCCTTTTTTCTTCACCGGCAGATCTTTAACGGTGGTGCACATTAACAGAGTACAAACTTTGTAATCCAATGGGGTAGGTAAAGATGGGGTAGAAACTTGGCTATACGAACGGTAGGTTCAGCTCTGACAAGGGTCTTCAATAAGAGTATCAAGAACAACTTGTAGGCCACGGCAGTCTATAGGCCTATATGCAGTAACAGTATATCGGTTGGGCATATGCCCTCTCACCCGCCCGGACTACGGTCCCAGTCCGGGAACTTCCACCAACTGTGTCCCACACACACTCAGTCTCTCCAGCGATCGGGTCCCCGATCCAACAAGGCTGTATTTAAGCAAAGTCAGATGCCACCCAGGCTCGCAGAGGGGTGGAAGGCTCTTTGGTGCTGCGCAAGGCCTCAGGCTTCAGGCCTTGCACTCCGACACATCCGCACAGGAGGATCAGTCTCTGAAGTCTCGTGTCCCAAAGAGACCAAGCCCAGCCTCGCCTCCTCCTTTTATAACCCCTCCCACGAGTCTCTGCAGTGGAAACATTGCCGAACGGGGTTCTGGGTAATGTAGTCTCTCTGCATTAAAGGGGAACACCCCGCTACACACTCCCCCCCACTTGAACTCTTTGGTCCCCAAAGATAAACCTTAACAAAGGCTATGTACAACTCTAGACAATTTTGCAAACGATGTTGGCATAGGGAATTCCCACCAAAACTGAGGGGTAGAATTCCCTTGCCTACAGGTCACATTATCATGGGTAGCCTGCCTAACTGTGCCAGAGAGTGAGCTGGGGTTGCCCTCCACTAAATGGACAGTGGAGGGATCCGGATTTTCAGCATTCCTCCTAGCGGTAACTACAGAGTCCTCTGAGCTATTCCCCATTTGTGGGTAGGTCAGCTTCCTAGGAGGCCGGATGACTCTTCGAGCCCTTTGCTCTCTTGGGGTTTCTGGCTCTGGTGCCACAGGCTCCTCTTCCTCTGAGCAACCATCATGGGCATCTTCCCACTAATCTGCTGAAGGACTAGATGGGATGAATTCTGTGGCTTCTGGGTTCAGTGTTCCATCTGGAGTATCTTCAGTGGTTGGAAGATCTATAGTGGACGTTCCTGGAGTTGGGGAAGGCCACAACCAATCAAGTTCTCCTTCTTCATTTTCACTAAGTTGAGAGGCCTCCCCATCTTCGGCTCGGGAGGTCTGTGACCGAGTGTTCGGCCTAGGAGTATCCAGTAGGGTTGTTCCGATACCACTTTTTTAAGACCGAGTACAAGTACCGATACTTTTTTTCAAGTACTCGCCGATACCGATTACCGATACTTTTTTATAATGTCAGGTGACAGTTTTAAAGCACAATACAGATTAGGTGGCACTGCTATGCAGCACTGATAGGCGGCACTGATTAAGCAGCACTGATGAGCACTGATATGATTAGGTGGCACGGATATGCAGCAGTGATGAGTACTGACAGGTGGCGGGCACTTATGACTGGCACCGACATATGGCTGGCACCGACATATGGCTGGCACCGACATATGGCTGGCACTGACAGGGGGCTGGCACTGATAGATGGCAGTGATAGATGGTACTGAGTCAGCATATGCTCCTTACATTGGTGGTCAGTGAGAAGAATGCTCCTTACATTGGTGGTCAGTGAGAAGAATGCTCCTTACATTGATGGTCAGTGGGAAGAATTCCCCTTACATTGGTGATCAGTGGGAAGAATGCCCCTTACATTGGTGATCGGTGGGAAGAATGCCCCTTACATTGGTGATCAGTGAGAAGAATGTTCCTTACATTGGTGGTCAGTGAGAAGAATGCTCCTTACATTGGTGGTCAGTGGGAATAATGCCTCTTACATTGGTGGTCAGTGGGAAGAATGCCTCTTACATTGGCAAAGGCACCCCCCCACCCCCACCCCCAGCTCTTCCCTCCCCCTGGGCCATTCTCAGTGGTTAATGTCTTTTTAAAAAACTCCCTCCCCTCCAGCATCGAAAAACAAAACAGGCAGGAGAGTCAGGGGGAGCACATCGAGCAAAATAGCAGGGTGACCAGCAGAAAGACAGGCAAGGCAGGCAACCATTTGATCACAAGGGCGGAAGGAAAACAAATCTGTGTGCATGTCACAATGAAATTTTACTTACCCGCCTGAAGACACGCTCTGCTCTCCGCTCTGGTCTCCGCCCCCTCTCCGCTCTGGTCTCCGCCCCCCGCCTCGCTCTCCGCCCCGTCTGCGATCAGGTCTCCGCTCTGGTCTCCGCCCCCTGCTTCGCGCTCTGGTCTCCGCCCCCCGCCTCGCTCTCCGCCCCGTCTGCGATCTGGTCTCCGCTCTGGTCTCCGCCCCCTGCTTCGCTCTCCGCCCCATCTCCGCTCTGGTCTCCGCCCCCTGCCCCGCTCTCCGCCCCCTCTGCACTCTGTTCTCCGCTCTGGTCTCCGCCCCCCGCCTCGCTCTCCGCCCCCTCTGTGCTTTGGTCTCCGCCCCCCGCCCCGCTCTCCGCCCCCTCTTCGCCCTCTCGGCGAAGTATCGGACAAGGCATCGGGAGCATTTGCGCGAGTACAAGTACTCGCGCAAATGCTTGGTATCGGTCCCGATACCGATACTAGTATCGGTATCGGGACAACCCTAGTATCCAGGATAGAGTCCGGTTCAGGGGAGTCTCTCACTGGAGGTATTCTGACTGCCTCAGCAAGTGGGAGCAGGTGGTTTCGATGCCACGTCTTCAGGGGGCCCACCTTTCCTTCTGGCTTCAACTTATAGACAGGTAGGCCCGGCAACTTCCTGCAGATGATATAGGGTTCAGATCTCCATCTGTCTGCAAGTTTGTGCTTCCCAGGGACCCCCAGATTGCGTAACAGTACTCGATCCCCGGGCTGTAGGTCTTGTACCCGGACCTTCAAGTCGAAATTTCTTTTGTTTCGAGCTCCCCTTTGATCTGAGGCCGCTTGAGCTTGTTCATAGGCTACTTTCAGGCTGTGTCTGAGCCTGTCCACATATCCTTTGTGGGATGTGGCTGAGGAATGGTCCAGAGAGGTGCCAAAGGCCAAGTCTACAGGTAGTCTCGCCTCTCTCCCAAACATGAGTCGATATGGGGAGTAGCCTGTCGCATCACTAATGGTGCAGTTGTAAGCATGTACTAGGGCTGCTATGTGTTTGCTCCAATGTTGCTTTTTCTAACTTTCCAGAGTCCCCAACATGTTGAGCAAGGTTCGGTTAAACCTTTCCGGCTGAGCATCTCCTTGTGGGTGGTAAGGTGTAGTTCGAGTCTTCTTGATTCCCAACGAATCCAGGAGTTTCCGGATCACTTTACTCTCAAAGTCCCTTCCTTGATCTGAATGAAGTCGCTGTGGCAGCCCATAATGGACAAAGTACTTCTCCATAAGTACCTTGGCTACGGTGGAGGCCTTCTGGTCTTTGGTTGGGAAAGCTTGGGCATACCGGGTGAAATGGTCAGTTATCACCAGAACATTTCCTAGTCCAATCAGGTCGGGTTCGAGGCAGAGAAAATCAATGCATACCAGGTCCATTGGGCCTTGACTTTGTAGATGGCCCATTGGGGCAGCTTGATGGGGTAAAGTCTTCCTCTGGATGCATCGTGCACATGAGTGGCAGTACTCTTCTACCTCTGCCCTCATGCAGGGCCAATAGAACCGACTTCTGACAAGTTGGAAGGTCCTTTCAGCTCCTAGGTGGCCATGATTGTCATGCATGGCAACTAGAACAGTCTCTCGATGTTTCTCTGGAAGGAACAGTTGCCATCTATCTTCTGAGTCATCAGAGGGGCCCCTTCGGTAGACCACTCCCTGATGTAACTGCAACCTGTCCCATTTTTTCCTCAACAGGCAAGCTTCCTTTGAGGGGTGACGCAGGATTCGGCTTGGATCCTGATTCTCCAGGGCCTCCAGGACCAATCTCCCCATGGGGTCTTCCAATTGGTCACACCTCAACTCCTTCCTGGACAGTCTCGGCAGGTTGTCCTCTTCCAGTTGAGCTACTCCACAGTAGTGTTTGGGGACTACCACCATGGTAACTCCTATTTCCTCTGCTCTGGAGCCTCCTCTGGCTTGGAATTCAGCTCCTTGACAAAGGGCCCACACCCCGTCCGGTGCCACTTGGGTCCAATCTTCTACGTCACTGGTGGGGGAATGAGATCTCCTGGACAGAGCGTCTGCGTCTCGATTCCCGGCCCCTGGCCTGTACTTTAGGCTGAAGGTGAACCCAGACAGTGCGGCCAGCCACCTGTGTCCAGTGGCGTCCAGCTTGGCCGTGGTGAAAAGGTAGGTAAGGGGGTTGTTGTCAGTCTTCACAGTGAACTCCGCCCCATACAGGTAGTCTTTGAGCTTGTCTACTACCGCCCACTTGAGGGCCAGGAACTCCAGCTTGTGGGTGGGGTAGTTCTTCTCAGAGGGGGTCAGGCTTCTACTCACGTAGGCAACAGGCCGCAGTTGTCCTTCGTGTTCTTGATAAAGTACTCCTCCCAGACCGTCATGACTAGCATCTACATGTAGTTCATAGGGTTTGGTTGGGTCTGCGTAGGCCAAGACTGGAGCAGTGGTCAGGCTCTTCTTCAACGCCTGGAAGGCCTCTTCACACTTCTGATTCCACTGATCTCTGATAGACTCTCCCGGCTTCCTGGGACCTGAGTCATCCTCTTCCCCCTCAGTCTTGAGCAGTTCATTCAATGGTCTAGCAATTCGGGCGAATCCCTCCACAAACCTCCTGTAGTAGGAGCAGAAGCCCAAGAAGGATCTGAGTTCTGTTACTGTGGTGGGACGTGGCCAGGAGGTAACTGCCTCCAATTTCTCGGGGTCTGTGGCCACCCCTTCTTCAGACACTATGTGCCCCAGATAGTTCACAGAAGACTGGTAGAACCGACACTTCTCAGGCGAAAGCTTGAGTCCTTCCTCACTGAGTCTTCTCAACACTTTTTCCAGCCTCTCTTCATGTTCTTCCAAGGTTCTCCCAAAGACAATGACATCGTCCAGGTATACAAGGACTTCGATAAGGTTCATGTCTCCTACGGTCTTCTCCATGAGACGTTGGAAAGTAGCTGGGGCTCCAGACAGACCTTGGGGCATCCGGTCGAATTCAAAGAACCCCACTGGGGTTATGAAAGCGGTCTTCTCCTTGTCTTCTGGATGCAAAGGGATCTGATAGTACCCGCTCTTGAGATCCATAACGCTGAACCATTTGGCTCCAGACAAGCTCTGTAAGGCATCTTCTATCCTCGGAGTGGTGTACTGGTCGGGTATGGTTCTCCTATTAAGAGTCCTGTAGTCGATACAGAGCCTCAAGGATCCATTCTTCTTTCTGACCACCACTATGGGAGAGGCATAGGGGCTTCTGGACTCCCGTATCACCCCAGTCCTCTTGAGTTCTGCAAGTTGTTCCCTTAGATCCTCCAGATCTGCTAGGGGGACCCGCCTTACCCTCTCTCGGAAGGGCTTGTCCTCCTGGAGGCGGATCCGATGGGTGGCACTCCTTGCACACCCCACATCGAACTCATCCTTAGAGAAGATCTTCTCCCATCTATTCAACTGGGCCTTGGCTCTCTCCTTCCAAGCCCTGGACAGATTCAGGTTTTCCATGGATATCTTCTCCCAAGTGTCTCCTCCTTCGCCCACCTCTGACAGGCTGACAGGGGCAGCGGGGCTCACTTGGCCCAACAGCATCCTGGCTGGGATTTCCATGGGGCCATCTGTATTGTTCCTAACACTCACTGGGACTCTACAATGGGCCTTCTTCAGAGCCTTCAGCGGAATCACTTCTGGTATCACTTCCAGACCGTGGGCCCCTTCCCTTGGGTCAGATTCCAACATGACAAAGGGTCCAGGCTGCTGCCAAGCAAGCTTCACAGTGGCTCTGAGACAGGTTACTTGGCCGGGCTGCAGTACTGTCCCCCCTCTTCCAAGTCTCCACACCTTCCCTATCCCTTCTCCTGTGGTCTTCTGCTCCAAGACCAGCCGTTGGTAAGCCGTCCTCAGCATGGGGTGGATCTTGGTGGCCGCATCCCCTTCTTCCTTCACTATAGGGGTCAGAAGTCTTCGGACCAGGTCCGTGTTCGTCCCTATTATAAGGGAACTCGTGTTGGTTCCCAGTGGCCGAGGGCATACAACCGCCAGGGTGTCAAACAGCTTTTCCAGCCACCGACGGGTCAAAGATCATTCTGACAGGCAGATAGCCATCATAGGGGAAGTTCTGGGTTCCAATCCCACATATCTCCAGTCCCTCTATCTTCCGGATGGGTATGTGACTCAAGTGCTTATCATAGAAGTCTCTGTATAGCAGGGTCACTTGCGCCCCAGTATCCAAGATTGCTCTGGTGTAGACTCCCTCCACTTGAATGGACACTATAGGAGATGGGCCTACCAACTTCTCTGGATATGGGCCGGCAGGGGTCACCTTCTTCTGACCTTTACCTTTTGGACTCTCTCTCGTCCTATTCTCTTTGGACTTGAACTTTCCTTGAGCCTGGTATGCATTGACTTCCCCCCTTTTATTGGGTGTAGGAACCCGCTGAGGGATGTTATTATTTTTCTTAGGTGGGCACCCCCTTTGGGGAGTGCTGTGCCTCTTCTGAGGGGTCTCGCCCCTTCTTCCTGGGGTATAGCTTTGTTGAAGTGCATTGCGTTTCCCCTTTGGCGTTTTATTCCTTTTTTTCTTTTGCTTTGCATTCAGCTTGGAGCTCACTGAAGGTGATGGGCACCCGGTTGACTCCTTCACCGGGGCCCTCTGAAGTTTCCCGCCGGCTTGCGGTTGTCTGTTTTCTTCTTCTTGGGACTGGAGCATGTAGCCGCAATATGTCCAATTCCTCCACAGTTAAAGCAAACTATATCTCCCCATTCTTGTAAAGATGCGGGTGCTGAGGCAATTGGGAATAATTCCTTCCTTGGTACTTCTCTCTTGGGACCCTCTGTGTCTTTTCCCATCAGAGAGGTCAACATCTCTAACACCTTGGACATTTGAGCTTTTAGGGTGTCTATCTCTGATTCTCTTTCAGGGGTCATCATTGGATTGACTAGCACCTGTGCGGGTACAACATTTGTCTTAATCATCTGCTGGTCCTGTTGCAGCGCCTCCTCATCTCTGATGATTTTTATCAAGTCAGCATAAGTCAGCAACGTTCCTCCTCCTGAGGTTTTCAGGTGCAGCCAGACTGGATCCGAGCGTAGCGCTCCCTTTAAGACTTGCTTCATTCTTGCCGCATCTGTATCTTGGGGCTTCATTCCCTTCTTTAACACAATCTTGCACAGCAACCTGTTCAGTCTTCTAACATACTCGGAAAGTTTCTCCTCTGGTTTTTGGAAAGTGTGTTCAAATTGGTAGACCATCTCTGTCACCTTTTCTAATTGACCAAACTCTTCCTGCAGCATGGCTAGACAGTCTTGAGCCTTGCAACCTACATTCCCAAACCGAAAACTTTTCACTGCTTCTGCTGCTGCGCCTTTAAGGCTTTCTATCACTCGCTGCCTCTTCTGTGCTTCAGGCACCTCCCATGCCTCCACTGCCTGTAATGCCTGCTCCACCCAGGTATCAAAATCTTCTTCCCCTGCCGGGACAGGGAGCTTCCCTGAGAATGTCTTTAGTCTCCGGTAGCTGGTTTCTACATGCACCGTACTTGTCTTCTGACATTTGGTTAGCAGATCCCCTATTGCATTTATCAGTTCTGGTGATATAGCAGTGACAGGTGCAGGCGCCACCGGGGGTGTCGCCCTGTCTTCTCTTTCCGGTGGGGCATGGGCCGCAGCCTGCGGTGATCCCGTAGGGGATGGTTCCTTCTCTACAATTACTGCGTGCGCCAACCTATATGTTCTGTTGTCTGGCGTCCGCACACACTTGTGCCTACAGGCCTCTGGCATCCCGTCCCAGTATTCAACTAATGCATATTGATATGAGATGTCTGGGTCTGTCTTTATGTCCATCACCCACGGTGTGTGATCTGGAGTCACTGATTTCATTAATTCCTCTACCGTCTCACTCGACCATTCCTCCCCAGGGAGGCTAATGGCTATCGACTGCTTTGGCTCTGTGTTAGCGGCTTTGCACCACTCTTCTACTGCTCGTGGATCCATGGGGTCCATGCCGGCACCTCTGGCGTTCACTTGCTGCATCAGGATCCCGGACGAGAACCCCCACGGGTAGCGATACCTCCAACTAAGAAGGCCGCAGATTTAGTTTGGGCCCTGAAGACAGCTCCGGCAATATGCTCTACCCCCTACTGGCACAGCTAGTACTGACAGTAAATTGTATATCTCATACTGTATGAATAACTGAGCATTGAGACAATACTAAATTGAAATAAGTATAAGATTTTTACTTCTCACCCGCCCGGACTACGGTCCCAGTCCGGGAACTTCCACCAACTGTGTCCCACACACACTCAGTCTCTCCAGCGATCGGGTCCCCGATCCAACAAGGCTGTAGTTGAGCGAAGTCAGATGCCACCCAGGCTCGCAGAGGGGTGGAAGGCTCTTTGGTGCTGCGCAAGGCCTCAGGCTTCAGGCCTTGCACTCCGACATATCCGCACAGGAGGATCAGTCTCTGAAGTCTCGTGTCCCAAAAGAGACCGAGCCTAGCCTCGCCTCCTCCTTTTATAACCCCTCCCATGAGTCTCTGCGGTGGAAACATTGCCGAACGGGGTTCTGGGTAATGTAGTCTCTCTGCATTAAAGGGGAACACCCCGCTACACTTGCATGCACTCATTTATTGTGTCTTTGTAGCCTACAGGGCGATTTCTAACACTTACTGGGGTTGATTTACTAAAGGCAAATTGCTCCAGAGCTTCCAGCATCCAATCATGTGAAAGCAAAAATGCTTTTTTTTTTTTTCTTGCACATGATTGGATATTCTTTGCAAATGAAGCTTTACCTCATTTACCAAGCTCTAGAGCAACTATTTGCCTTTAGTAAATCAAACCCATAATGTCAATAAAAGTTTTGTAATCTTTTTATACAATATTTGGATTATATTTGGGTGCTCACAAATCCCTTTTCCCCCTTTAGAAAAAAACTTACATTGCTACATGTAGGGTAAGCTTTACTGGTGTTAGAAGCCAGCAGATGGCTTTTGCTGCTGGTATATAATACCCAAGACTAGGGATGAGCTTCGTGTTCGAGTCGAACATACGTTCGACTCGAACATCGGCTGTTCGATCGTTCGACGAAGATCGAACGATTTGGGCCGTTCGCGCCAAATTCGAGTGACGCGAACGGCCCACAATGCACTACGCCATCGCAGTGTCATCCAGGCGCTGTGATTGGCCAAGCATGCACTGTGACCCCGCATGCTTGGCCAATCACAGCGCCGGCAGCGAGGAGAGCAATGATTGGCCACAGGCAGGATGCCTGTGGCCAATTATTGCTGAGGGTGTTTAGTACACGCCCCACACTATAAAAGACCGCCAGCACGGAGGCCTAGTGTAGTGTGTTCCGGAGCAGGGAAAGACAAGCATAGGCAGGGACAGTGACATTTATTTCTTTCTTGCTTAACCTGGATTCCTTTAGTTTAGGGAAAGAGAAGGATAGGTAGGGAGAGTGTCAGTGTGTTTTACTGTGCGAGTCCTTGTTTCTAGGGACAAAGAAGGAAAGTGAGGGGATTTCTCCTTGTGCTATAGTGTGCTTTAAAAAAACATTTTTTCTAGGGACAGAAAACTGTAGGTAGGGAGAGTGTCAGTTTCTTTCACTGTGCCAGTCCTTGTTTCTAGGGACAAAGAAGGAAAGTGAGGGGAATTCTCCTTGTGCTATAGTGTGCTTTAAAAAAACATTTTTTCTAGGGACAGAAAACTGTAGGTAGGGAGAGTGTCAGTTTCTTTCACTGTGCCAGTCCTTGTTTCTAGGGACAAAGAAGGAAAGTGAGGGGAATTCTCCTTGTGCTATAGTGTGCTTTAAAAAAACATTTTTTCTAGGGACAGAAAACTGTAGGTAGGGAGAGTGTCAGTTTCTTTCACTGTGCCAGTCCTTGTTTCTAGGGACAAAGAAGGAAAGTGAGGGGAATTCTCCTTGTGCTATAGTGTGCTTTAAAAAAACATTTTTTCTAGGGACAGAAAACTCTAGGTAGGGAGAGTGTCAGTTTCTTTCACTGTGCCAGTCCTTGTTTCTAGGGACAAAGAAGGAAAGTGAGGGGAATTCTCCTTGTGCTATAGTGTGCTTTAAAAAAACATTTTTTCTAGGGACAGAAAACTGTAGGTAGGGAGAGTGTCAGTTTCTTTCACTGTGCCAGTCCTTGTTTCTAGGGACAAAGAAGGAAAGTGAGGGGAATTCTCCTTGTGCTATAGTGTGCTTTAAAAAAACATTTTTTCTAGGGACAGAAAACTCTAGGTAGGGAGAGTGTCAGTTTCTTTCACTGTGCCAGTCCTTGTTTCTAGGGACAAAGAAGGAAAGTGAGGGGAATTCTCCTTGTGCTATAGTGTGCTTTAAAAAAACATTTTTTCTAGGGACAGAAAACTCTAGGTAGGGAGAGTGTCAGTTTCTTTCACTGTGCCAGTCCTTGTTTCTAGGGACAAAGAAGGAAAGTGAGGGGAATTCTCCTTGTGCTATAGTGTGCTTTAAAAAAACATTTTTTCTAGGGACAGAAAACTGTAGGTAGGGAGAGTGTCAGTTTCTTTCACTGTGCCAGTCCTTGTTTCTAGGGACAAAGAAGGAAAGTGAGGGGAATTCTCCTTGTGCTATAGTGTGCTTTAAAAAAACATTTTTTCTAGGGACAGAAAACTGTAGGTAGGGAGAGTGTCAGTTTCTTTCACTGTGCCAGTCCTTGTTTCTAGGGACAAAGAAGGAAAGTGAGGGGAATTCTCCTTGTGCTATAGTGTGCTTTAAAAAAACATTTTTTCTAGGGACAGAAAACTGTAGGTAGGGAGAGTGTCAGTTTCTTTCACTGTGCCAGTCCTTGTTTCTAGGGACAAAGAAGGAAAGTGAGGGGAATTCTCCTTGTGCTATAGTGTGCTTTAAAAAAACATTTTTTCTAGGGACAGAAAACTCTAGGTAGGGAGAGTGTCAGTTTCTTTCACTGTGCCAGTCCTTGTTTCTAGGGACAAAGAAGGAAAGTGAGGGGAATTCTCCTTGTGCTATAGTGTGCTTTAAAAAAACATTTTTTTCTAGGGACAGAAAACTCTAGGTAGGGAGAGTGTCAGTTTCTTTCACTGTGCCAGTCCTTGTTTCTAGGGACAAAGAAGGAAAGTGAGGGGATTTCTCCTTGTGCTATAGTGTGCTTTAAAAAAACATTTTTTCTAGGGACAGAAAACTGTAGGTAGGGAGAGTGTCAGTTTCTTTCACTGTGCCAGTCCTTGTTTCTAGGGACAAAGAAGGAAACTGAGGGGAATTCTCCTTGTGCTATAGTGTGCTTTAAAAAAACATTTTTTCTAGGGACAGAAAACTGTAGGTAGGGAGAGTGTCAGTTTCTTTCACTGTGCCAGTCCTTGTTTCTAGGGACAAAGAAGGAAAGTGAGGGGAATTCTCCTTGTGCTATAGTGTGCTTTAAAAAAACATTTTTTCTAGGGACAGAAAACTCTAGGTAGGGAGAGTGTCAGTTTCTTTCACTGTGCCAGTCCTTGTTTCTAGGGACAAAGAAGGAAAGTGAGGGGAATTCTCCTTGTGCTATAGTGTGCTTTAAAAAAACATTTTTTCTAGGGACAGAAAACTGTAGGTAGGGAGAGTGTCAGTTTCTTTCACTGTGCCAGTCCTTGTTTCTAGGGACAAAGAAGGAAAGTGAGGGGAATTCTCCTTGTGCTATAGTGTGCTTTAAAAAAACATTTTTTCTAGGGACAGAAAACTCTAGGTAGGGAGAGTGTCAGTTTCATTCACTGTGCCAGTCCTTGTTTCTAGGGACAAAGAAGGAAAGTGAGGGGAATTCTCCTTGTGCTATAGTGTGCTTTAAAAAAACATTTTTTCTAGGGACAGAAAACTCTAGGTAGGGAGAGTGTCAGTTTCTTTCACTGTGCCAGTCCTTGTTTCTAGGGACAAAGAAGGAAAGTGAGGGGAATTCTCCTTGTGCTATAGTGTGCTTTAAAAAAACATTTTTTCTAGGGACAGAAAACTGTAGGTAGGGAGAGTGTCAGTTTCTTTCACTGTGCCAGTCCTTGTTTCTAGGGACAAAGAAGGAAAGTGAGGGGAATTCTCCTTGTGCTATAGTGTGCTAAAGCATTCCTCATCAACCATCTTTGAAATCCTTGTTTTTTGGACAGTCAGGGAAATTGTCGTTGTGCTATTCTGTGCAAAAGCAATAATCCTCAACCATATTTAGAAATCCTTAAGTAAAGGGACAGAGAAGGACACCTGAAGGTAGCCCTTATTGCTTTTTTCCCCATCTCCCTGCAGGCCATCTATTAGAATGTCTGGAAGGCAAACAAGGAGAGGCAGACAGTCAGGAGGCAATAAAAGAGGGCAAGCAGGCTCTGTGTCTGGGGGCAACAGTGCTGGTCGTGGACGCGGTGCATTGTCATCAGCACATGGCCATGGGACACGCTTGTCCTTCTTTTCGGCAGCTGGACATGTTGAGCCACATCATGCCGAAGACTTGGTAGAGTGGATGACCAAGCCCTCCTCCTCCTCCTCATCCTCTCTCACCCAGGCTCAGGGTACTGGCAAAGCAGCTGCCAAAGCGTCCTCTTCCCTGGTATCAATGTCAGACTCATCATCAGTCACTCCTTCCCTAGACCCACCATGTCCTCCTCCTGAGGAGTCCCCCGAACTGTTTGAGCACAGTGTTGGGTACATGCTCCAGGAGGATGCCCAGCGTTTCGAAGGGTCTGATGATGAAACCCAGCTACAGGAAGGCAGTAGCGTGAGAGCAGACAGAGGGGATGCTCAAGAAGGACACCAATCTGGCAGTCATGTTCCAGCAGCTGCAGCATACTGCCAGATTGGCTCCAGTGATGAGGAGGGAGGGGATGATGAGGTCACTGACTCCACGTGGGTGCCTAATAGGAGAGAGGAGGAGGAGGAGGATGAGGAGGAGGCACATCTCCAACGAGGCAGGATGCCCTTTGGTGGCCAGCGTAAGGGTAGTACACCGACGGAATCACACCGCAGAGCTCCGCCTGTGCAGGGCGCAGCCTCTGCCCGTCATTCAAAAAGTTCCTTGGTGTGGGCCTTTTTTGAGGCTAGTGCATCAGATCGCACAGCTGCTGTTTGCAACATATGTCTCAAGCGTATATCGCGTGGCCAAAACATCAGCCGCTTGGGTACCACATGCCTGACCAGACATATGTTGACCTGCCATGCAGCTCGTTGGCAAGCCTACCTCAAAGACCCACACCAAAGAACAAAGCGGACCTCTCCTTGCACCGCATCAGCTGGGATCTCCAACCCCACTATAACTTCAGTCCTCTCTGAAACATGCACTGAGAGGAATGAAGGTGTAGAATTAGGTGTGTCACAGCCAAGTACTTGCGGCCACTCTGCTAGCAGTACACCGACGTCCGATTCTAGCAGGCAAATTTCCCTGCCCCAGCTGCTGGACCGTCAAAAGAAGTTCACTCCCAGCCATCCACATGCCCAGCGGTTGAATGCTAGCTTGGCTAAATTGCTAGCGCTTCAACTGCTGCCTTTTCAGTTGGTAGACTCGGCCCCCTTCCGTGAGTTTGTGCAATGTGCGGTTCCTCAGTGGCAGGTTCCCAAATGCCACTTTTTCTCACGGAAGGCTATTCCGGCTCTCTACCGGCATGTGGAAGACAATGTCTTGGCCTCGCTGGACAGGGCGGTCAGCGGTAAGGTGCATATTACCGCTGACTCATGGTCCAGCAGGCATGGACAGGGACGTTACCTTTCTTTCACGGCCCATTGGGTCACTCTTTTGGCAGCTGGGAAGGATGCAGGACAAGGTGCAGTAGTGTTGGAGGTTGTTCCACCGCCACGCCTCCAAAATGCTACTACTGGTTGTGACACACCTCTCTCCTCCACCCCCTCCTCTTCTTCTTCCTCCATGGCCTCTTCCTGTGGTTTGTCCTATGAACCAGCGGTGCTCCGTAGCCGTTCACGGGGCTACGCAAGTACGCAGGCAAAAAGATGCCATGCCGTGCTTGCGCTGGTGTGTTTGGGGGACAGAAGCCACACTGGGGCAGAGGTCCTGTCTGCTCTGCAGGGCCAGGCCGAGAGGTGGTTGACGCCACGCCAGCTTAAGCCAGGAATGGTGGTTTGCGAAAATGGCACCAACCTCCTCTCCGCCCTCCGACAGGGACAACTGACCCATGTGCCCTGTGTGGCTCACGTCCTTAACCTGGTGGTGCAGCGGTTCTTGGGCAGGTACCCGGGCTTACAGGATGTCCTGAGGCAGGCCAGGAAAGTCTGTGTGCATTTCCGCAGATCTTATAATGCCAGTGCTCGCCTGGCTGAGCTGCAAAAGGAGTTGAACCTGCCCAAGAACCGCCTTATATGTGACATGCCCACCAGGTGGAACTCAACGTTGGCCATGCTGCAGCGGCTGCACACGCAGCAGAGGGCCATCAATGAGTACCTGTGCGACTACGGCACCAGGACAGGGTCAGGGGAGCTTGGTTTTTTTTCTCCATGCCAGTGGGGCATGATCAGGGATGCATGCACTGTCCTGGCACCATTTGAGGAGGCCACGAGGATGGTGAGCAGTGACAGTGCATGCATCAGTGACACTGTACCTCTTGTCCACCTGTTGGAGCACACGCTGCATGGAATAATGGACAGGGCACTTGAGGCAGAACAGAGGCAGGAAGAGGAGGACTTCCTTGCCTCTCAAGGCCCCCTTTACCCAGACAGTGTTCCTTCTGTCCCACCCATCGCACAGGAAGAGGAAGAGGAGGAGGAGGAGGAGGAGGAGGAGGATTGTGTCAGCATGGAGGTGGAGGCTGGCACTCAGCATCATCAGCAGCAGTCTTTTAGGGATGATTTACAGTCCCAAGAAACCAGTGGACTTGTACGTGGCTGGGAGGAGGTGGCTGCGGATCATGTCGTCCTTAGTGACCCAGAGGACTCCGGAGCGAATGCCTCAGCAAACCTACGCTGCATGGCCTCCCTGATCCTGCAAAGTCTGCGGAAGGATCCTCGTATTCTTCGGATCAAGGAGAGGGACCATTACTGGCTGGCCACTCTCCTTGATCCACGGTACAAGGGTAAGGTTGCGGACCTTATGTTACCTTCGCAGAGGGAGCAGAGGATGAGACAACTCCGGGAGGCCTTGCAGAAAGGTCTGTGCAACGCGTTCCCAGAGACTGGGAGGTTACAAACTCCTGGTCCTGGACAACGAGTTGCTGAGGCTTCGGCCAGTCAAAGAAGGAGCGGTGGGGAAGGTGGCCGTCTGACCGATGCGTTCAGACAATTCTTTAGTCCGCAGCCCCAAAGTATGATCGGTTCCAGCAACCATCGCCAGCGTCTGATAAACATGGTGCAGGAATATCTAGGGGCAAGGTCAGACTTGGACACCTTCCCCACCGAAAATCCTCTGGCTTACTGGGTCTTGAGGATGGATCACTGGCCAGAGCTTGCACAGTATGCAATTGAGCTACTGGCCTGTCCTGCATCCAGCGTTCTTTCGGAACGCACATTCAGTGCTGCTGGAGGATTTGTCACGGATCACAGGGTGCGCCTGTCCACCGACTCGGTTGATCGACTGACTTTCATCAAGATGAACCAGTCTTGGATCACCACCAGCTACCACACACCTGATGCTGATATAACAGACTAATTGATTTTAACATGTCACATCCCTTCAAGACTGATGCTGATGCTGAGTGCCTGTGCTGTTATGTTGACTGGCTATCCTCCTCCTCCGAGTCCTCAATGATACGATTGATGATGATAGCTTGGAAGATCATTTTTGTTTATGGGTGCCGCCACCAGTGGCTAAGGCCCAATTTTTCAGCCCCTGTTTTACAGGGGCGTGTAATTACAATTTTTTTAGCAATAATTTGCCATAGGGCTCATTGCTGTGCTCCAAGTACAGTATCTGTGAGGGGTTGGAGTGTTGTGGCACCAGTGCCTAAGGCCCAATTTTTCAGCCCCTGTTTAACAGGGGCGTGTCATTACAATTTTTGAAGCAATACTTTGCAACAGGGCTCATTGCTGTGCTCCAAGTACAGTATCTGTGAGGGGTTGTAGTGTTGTGCCACCAGTGCCTAAGGCCCAATTTTTCAGCCCCTGTTCAACAGGGGCATGCAATTACAATTCTCGATCTAATAATTCACAGCAGGGCCCATTGCTGCACCCACCAAGAGTAACTCTGAGGGCTTACAGTGTTGTGGCAACGCCACCACCACCACCACCACCACGAAAGGCCCAATTTTTCAGCCCCTGTTCAAAAGGGGCATGTAATTACAATTCTTGATCTAATAATTCACAGCAGGGCCCATTCCTGCACCCACAAAGAGTAACTCTGAGGGCTTACAGTGTTGTGGCAACACCACCACCACCACCACCACGAAAGGCCCAATTTTTCAGCCCCTGTTCAACAGGGGCATGCAATTACAATTCTTGATCTAATAATTCACAGCAGGGCCCATTGCTGCACCCACCAAGAGTAACTGTCAGGGCTTACAGTGTTGTGGCACCAGCACCACCATCAAAGGCCCAATTTTTACTACCACTGTTCAACAATTATATGTAATTAAAATTCCTGATATAATAGTTGACAGCAGGGCGTTCCAGCACCAACCAAGAGTAACTGTGAGTGCTTACAGTGTTGTGCCAACACCAACAACTAAGGGGCCTATTTCTGCAGAGTATATACGGCAGGTCCCTACTTTCAAACATCCAACTTACAAACGACTCCTACTTGCAAACGCAAGAAGACAACAGGAAGTGAGAGGAAATCTACCACTAGGAAGGAAAATTCTCTCCTGTAAGAATAAATATGGGAGAAAGGTGTCTCCTCTGTACTGATGCTTTATCGGCAATCCTTGTTTCAAGAAAAACACCACATTTCAAAAACAGTTGTCATTGGGACGGAAAGTGAGGTGAAATGTTCTGAACAGGGGCACAGACAGCAAAACAAATGTTACAGGGGTGATAACCCTTACCTATGTTTTCCAAAAAGTTTAAAAATAGATTTTTGGGCTGGAGCTACACTTCAACAATGTACCTGTTCAAAATTACAAACAGATTCTACATAAGAACAAACCTACAGTCCCTGTCTTGTATGCACCGCCTGTATACGGCTGTTCAGAGTATATAGGGCCTTTTTTATTTTATGTGCGGGGTTCCCCTTAATATCCATACAAGACCCAAAGGGGCTGGTAATGGGCTGGGGTGGGGGGGGGGGTCATGGGGTAGCTATGCCATTTTTATTAAAGATTTTCATCCATATTACCGGGACCAGACATTACATTAAAGCCGCAAGCAGTTTTAAATGGCTTTTTTTTCCTTTAGAAGTGTCATTTTGTGCAGGGACAGTTCTAAACACGGGAAACACGTGGCACTTCACAGGCATACTTTAGACACCCCCCAGGTACGATATTTAAAGGAATATTTGACTTTTTTTTTTTCACTTTATGCATCATTAAAATGACTGCTCCCGAAAAACGACCGTTTTTAAAACTTCTTTTTGCATTGATACATGTCCCCTGGTGCAGAACCCGGGTTCCCAAACCCTATTTATGACAATAACATGCATAATAGTTGTTATAATTAGCACTTTAGAATTCGAACGTTCGCATCCATTGTATTTAATAGGGTTCTAATGTTCGTACGAACTTTCGGTCCGTTCGCGGGTTCTGGTGCGAACCGAACCCGGGGGTGTTCGGCTCATCACTACCCAAGACACATAAGATTTGAATGAAGTAAATCTTTAGTTGCTATTGGATACATTGTTTTGGAACAATTTCCAGCTGTTAACAGACAGTAAGCTTATATAAGTAAAACAGGTTTGATAAAACAGAAGAATCAAGTCATTAAAGTCAGCTGATGAAACTGGACTCCTAACTGAACGGCTCAAAATGATATCAACATTATTATTCTTGGGAAAAGCATGAGAAGGCAATTTGTCAAGATTATATGTCTGCATCCCATGGGGATAGTACATTTCCAGAAAAAGAAATGTCCTCATGAAGAATGCCAGACACACACACACACACATACATACACACCAAGCTAAGTGTCATATCTCAGATGTTTATCTCTTGGGCTACTTTGCATTTCTATATGCTGGTATTATATAACACATAACATGCATTAGGCAAGATGAAAAAGAAGTTCAAATCATTGGTATAGGTCCAAGCTGCCCTGAATATTTGCTAGATGTGTTGCAGTGTTTAAATGCCGATGCAAAAAAGGGCATTCGCCCAAGCAATGTACACATCAGTTCACCATTATGGAGCTTTGATTGGGGAATGAAATAACATTATATTTCATCTGTTTGGTGCATTACGAAATTATAAAACATCTTGATTCAAAGGGAATGTATAGTGGTTTTGTATATATTTTCTTTGTAGCGCTACCCCTGAAGAAGTTGCATGATAGACTGGGTTCTCTGTTCTTCTGCCTCGCCTCTGAGAAGAACCTCAGCCCCACTGACACACCAGGTTAAACAAATGGATACTGCACTGCTACTGGAAGAATTATAGATACCCTGCACCAAGACCGGTTTTAGTCTGTCTGGGGGTGCAGTAAAAAATTTGGGGGGCATCATTTCAATATACTATCATTTTATCCTCTCCTCACTTAGTTCCTTACATCTTCATGTGACTGCAATGAAAAAATCATTAGGCCAGTATTTCTCAAACATTTTTTTTATTATTCATGGCACCCTTTCAAATCCTGAGACACCACAGTTCTGATCTGTATATATTGGACTGAAGGACAGGCACTGACATCTGTACTGGATGATGATGTCACAAACTCCTTGGTGCTACTGGAGGGAGTTCACCTTCACATTAGATTCCACCCACCACTTCAGAGTTAGTCCCCTTTACACTACAGTCCCTCCATTACATCAAATGGAATATAGACAGCGCTTGCTCCACCTTAAACTATTAACTACTGTGATAGTGTATACTGTAAGTCTATAACTGTACCAATCAATCAATATTATTCCTTAACCACTTAAGGATCGCCGCCTGTACATATACGTCAGCAGAATGGCACGGCTGGGCACAAGCACGTACAGGTACGTCCTCTTTAAGATGCCCAGCCGTGGGTTGCGTGCACGACCCGGTCCTGAGCTCCGTGACCGCGCCCGCGGGACCCGCGGACCCGATCGCCGCCGGTGTCCCGCGATCGGGTCACAGAGCTGAAGAACGGGGAGAGGTGAGTGTAAACAAACCTCTCCCCGTGCTTCCTAGTGAGACTGTCACTGATCGTCTGTTCCCTGTCATAGGGAACGACGATCAGTGACATCACACGCCAAGCCACGCCCCCACACAGTAAGAATCACACATTAGGTCACACTTAACCCCTTCAGCGCCCCCTACAGGTTAACCCCTTCACTGCCAGTGTAATTTTCACAGTAATCAGTGCATTTTTATAGCACTGATTGCTGTAAAAATGACAATGGTCCCAAAATAGTGTCAAAAGTGTCCGATGTGTCCGCCATTATGTCGCAGTCACAATAAAAATCGCTGATCGCCACCATTACTAGTAAAAAAATAGTTATTAATAAAATTGCCATAAAACTATCCCCTATTTTGTAGACGCTATAACTTTGGCGCAAACCAATCAATAAACGCTTATTGCGATTTTTTTTTAACCAAAAATATGTAGAAGAATACGTATCGGCCTAAACTGAGGAAAAAAAAAGTTTTTTTTATATATTTTTTGGGGATATTTATTATAGCAGAAAGTAAAAAAATATTGCATTTTTTTCAAAATTGACTCTCTATTTTTGTTCATAGCGCAAAAAATAAAAACCGCAGAGGTGATCAAATACCACCAAAAGAAAGCTCTATTTGTGGGAAAAAAAGGAAGCCATGTCACACGACCGCGCAATTGTCAGATAAAGCGACGCAGTGCTGAATCGCAAAAAGTGGCCTGGTCCTTTTAGCTACAAAATGGTCCGGGGCTTAAGTGGTTAATAACAAAATCATAAACTGATAAAATATTTTGTGCTGAAAAATATTGCTTATAATCAATTGATGATAAAAAGTGACAAATATAGTGCATAAAGTGATAACTGTGCAAAACAACGTATTTTTCTGTACAATAAAATGCTGTAGTGCTCCGTTTTCGAATTCATGTCTGTGCATCCACCTTGTGAGAGACTGTAAACACTCTGCACTCACCAGATATGATGGACTCCCTTTCCATATAGCAAGGAGAGTCTGCTGAGCTTGTAGGTCTTATTGGGGGACCTATCCCACTCCGATATCCTCTGGTAACTCAGACTAGTAGAAAAGAGATGACCTCCAGTGATGGCTCCAGAGCTCCAAATTTAAAGTTGTGCAGGTTTGCAGTGAATGAAGAGAAAAACTCTCCATAGTGTAAAATCCTTGGGTGATTTTATTGAATATAAGGCATTTTACATGGTTAAAAAGCTCTTAGGAATGGTTGCATAAAAAATTAATAATAAAAATAGAGATAAAAAGGTCTAAGCGTCACAATAAAAAAGGGCCTCTGTGAGCGTGAGTGTTGTTCACTTCCAGTTACCTGGCGTGCGTTCCACTCTCTTGGCCAGAGCCTTCTTTTGACATTGTTGCATACAGACGACCAAAAGCATCAAGCTGAATTTCCTGTGCGTCACCTCCGACCCAGAGAGTGGAATACAAGCCAGTCAGCGAACAACACTCTCACGCTCACGGAGGCGGGTTTTTTATTGACGCTTAGTCCTTAATAGTCCTTAATAGTTTAGGGTGGAGCAAGCACTGTCCATATTTCATTCAATTTAAGTGACTTGCCTGAGGGGAAATCATTGATAGCAGCAGCTCAACCACACCGTTAATAAAGTTACCAGGGCGCGGGTGTTTAACACAATTTTTTGCCTCCATTACATTGCCTCCTTCAAATTGGAGCCATGCCCCTCTTATCAGAAGAGAGGGTGAGAGAGAGAAGAAAAGGATAGAGAAGGGGGTGGGTGGAAGAGAAATGGTAGAAGGAGGAATAAGGGGGAGATGGGGAGGAAGGAGGAATCAGAGAGAGGGGGGAAAGTGTGAGAGAGAGATGGAGTGAGGGGAGACACAGAGAGGGGATAAGAGGGGGCAGAGATGGGGAAGGAGAGATTGGAGGTCAGAGGGATTAGGAGAGAGAAAAGGGGGGGGAAGGAAAAAGGGGGAGGAGCAAGAGGAGAGAGCGGGGGAAAGAGGAAGAGGGACAGGAAGAGAATGAGAACTGGGGATGTACAGAGGTCACTTCCAGTGGTATCTACAGTGCCTTGAAAAAGTATTCATACCCTTTGAAACTGTCCGCATTTTGTCATGTTACAACCAAAAACGTAAATGTATTTTCTTGGGATTTTATGTGATAGACCAACACAAAGTTTCGCATAATTGTGAAGTGGAAGGAAAATTATAAATGTATTTTTTACAAATAAATATGTGAAAAGTGTGGCGTGCATTTGTATTCAGCCCCCTTTACTCTGATACCCCAAACTAAAATCGAGTGGAACCAATTGCCTTCAGAAGTCACCTAATAAATAGAGTCCACCTGTGTGTAATTTTAATCTCAGTATAAATACAGCTGTTTTGTGAAGCCCTCACTAAGGTTTTAGAGAACCTTAGTGAACAAACAGCATCATGAAGGCCAAGGAACACACCAGACAGGTCAAGGATAACGTTGTGGAAGAAGTTTAAAGCAGGGTTAGGTTATAAAAAAATATCCCAAGCTTTTAACATCTCACGGAGCACTGTTCAATCCATCATCCGAAAATGGAAAGAGCATGGCAACAACTGCCAGGTGGGAGACTCTGTCCACAGGACAACTATTAGTCGTGCACTCCACAAATCTGGCCTTTATGGAAGAGTGGCAAGAAGAAAGCCATTGTTAAAGGAAAACCATAAGAAGTCTCGTTTGCAGTTTGCAAGAAGCCATGTGGGGCACACAGCAAACATGTGGAAGAAGGTGCCCTAGTCAGATGAGCCCAAAATAGAACTTTTTGGTCTAAAAACAAAACGCTATGTGTGGCGGAAAACCAACACTGCACATCACCCTGAACACACCATCCCCACTGTGAAACATGGTGGTGGCAGCATCATGTTGTGGCGATGTTTTCCTTCAGCAGGGACAGGGAAGCAGGTAAGAGTTGATGGGAAGATGGATGGAGCCAAATACAGGGAAATCTGGGGAGGAGGTTCACCTTCCAGCAAGGCAACGACCCTAAACTTGCAACCAGAGCTACAATTGAATGGTTTAGATTAAAGCATATTCATGTGTTAGAATGGCCCAGTCAAAGTCCAGACCTAAATCCAATTGAGAATCTGTGGCAAGACTTGAAAATTGCTGTTCACAGACGCTCCACATCGAACATGACGGAGCCTTGGCTATTTTGCAAAGAAGAATGGGCAAAAATGTTAATCTCTAGATCTGCAAAGCTGGTAGAGACCAAAAAGACTTGCAGCTGTAATTGCAGCAAAAGGTGGTTTTACAAAGTATTGACTTGGAGGGGAGGGGGGTCAATACAAATGCACGCCATACTTTTCAGATATTTATTTGTAAAAAATTATTAAAACCATTTATAATTTTCCTTCCACTTTACAATTATGTGCCACTTTGTGTTGGGGTATCACATAAAATCCCAATAAAATACATTTACATTTTTAGTTGTAACATGACAAAATGTGGAAAATGTCAAGGGGTATGAATACTTTTTCAAGGCACTGTATTTCACTGGTTACTCTTTACTTTGGACTCTGCAGTTTGCTTTTTTTTCTCATTCAGGACTCTTTCACATGTGTGGTTGGGGGCATGTGGTTAAACCATTGTTTTACTGCTCCCCCTTCAGAGTATATTCACTACTGATGTGGCGGGACTGTGTTGGGTGGCTGTTCCAGCACAGTCCCACTACATGACAGGGCAAAATGCAATGTCTTTGGTATGTCCGGTTCAATGGTATGTGCTGAAAAAAAGTGCCGCATGCAGTACTTTTTTCCAGCACAGTACAGAGCAATGCTGTCCACTGCCTTGTACCACTGCGGCCAATTGAACTTCATGAAATGTCCCATTAAAAAAAAAAAAGTAACGGTACAATCCACCACAGTCAGCGCATCTACACTGTACTGATACCGAACAGCACACCAGCTGCTGCATTGTAACAAAGCGGCTGGTGTCTGTAAATGGGCCCTTAGCTTACAAGTCAGTGGCCAGGGGGATGTACACATGTTGCAGTTGTGATGCTTTTCTTTGCAGCTGCTGGAAGAATTAAACCCCCTGTTGCATTGGGGCGGGTACTACCACCCACCAAATGTGACCTATTCAGATATAAAGGTCCACTGGTCCTGGGAGTGGCACTGAAATCTGGGTGAGCAAAGCCCACCCTAGCATCTCCCTAGATCTGGCCCTGCCCTGCACACAACTAAAGTTATGGCAGTCTGCAGGCTTTACTGGGACTATTCTCACATGCATCAATGGTACAAACGGGCCCCAATGCTAGCCTGCTGAAGAGTTAGGACTAAAAACTGCCCCTTTTATAGCTGCTACACAGAGACCTCTGAGGGGATATTGCACCATATCCTAGCCATTCTCATAGAGTGCACTTTAGACTAGTTATAGTATTCTTATTCATATTTTGGTAGTGCTTATATGCACTGTTTATTGCTGACTTTGCTAATTTACTAATTCATGCCGTTTTAATGGCACAGAACTGTATTCTAAATTACCTTGGCATAGTGATATTGTCTAGCAGACTGAACCTACTGTCTGAACCTACCTTCTGTGTGTTTGTTTATGCTCTAACCACCATTTATTCCTACCTGTACCAATACATTGGGTAAATTTATCACTACATGGTTTTGTGGCTATTTCCTGGTGAAAATAAGGGAATACGAGCCTGAATAAAAAAAAACAAGTCCAGCATGTTTTAGAATTTACACTTTATGTACTGGCAAGGTTATTAACCCCAAAAAGTGTGTAGATAAGAAGTGTATGGCTGGCCATACATTATACAATTTTCTTGTACAACTTTCCTTTAGATTTACCAAAACCATATAATATGAGGTCAACCCTAAACACTTTCAATTTGTATGCCATCAGGCCAGCCCTTCCACAGTTGAAGGTAAATCTAAAGAAAAATGTATAAGAAAATTGACCAGCTTTAGAGTGAAGTCTTTACTTCAAAACTCCTGATATTCATATTTGTTCCAGGTCAGTGAGATTTTCAGGACGGCTAAGCAATGGCAGCCTCCATATTCTCTCAGAACAGGTTTACTGAAAAGTCAATCTAAAGCCCACACTTTCATGCCTCCACGTACTCCTACCACAAAAAAACAAACACAATCTCTGCAATAAATAATGATTTATTATTAGATAAATATACATTACTCCAAGACGCCATTGTGCTTACATGGATTAAGAAGTAGCCTATGTCACAGGCCGTTGTGCATGTAGCACATTTTTCATGATTTAACAGCAGTAGTCCTGTGTAAACATTTTGCAAGTTTTTTTTTTATTGTTGACCAATAAGTTAATACAAATTATTGATGCATAAAGCACTCAAAGAAGAATAAAACATTGTGGTTCTATAAAAACAGGCTTATTTATTCTGATTACCAAACAATAAATTTGAAAGCAATGTTGGATTTAACTATGCAGAAAAGTCTTTGTCGTATTTTGTTGAATTGGAAATGAGAACCTGCAGCTAGCTCTTCAGCAGTCAAGGGACTACAGGTTCTAGCATGCCCTTTATTGTAGTTCCTTGGTGGTTGGAAGATACCTTTTGCTCTCCTTGTGTATAAATTCCCGGATGTCATATTTTCTACATGTTATCAACTCCTGGGATAACTCAAACCGCCTCCCTCTTCTCCCAATTCTTTACTTGTCATCTTGTTGGCTTGGAAGGCTCATTAAAACAAGACAACTATGCAGTTTATTTTGTCAAGCCTCTTGGCAAGCTGGTTGATTGAGCCAATTACAGCTCTATGTTGAGTCTGCAATGACTATGACCTTACTGACTCGTGAAGCAGTTGAAGAGGTAGACATGAAAACCAACTCCTTCACTTTCTAATGACTTTAAAGACAGTCAGATGCACATGTATGGGCCCCATTCTCCAAATACCTCAAATGGAACTCTGGACTCTCTCTAAAAATACAATTCTGATTATGTCCCATTTAAAAAACGTTTCTCAGTACATGTTACAAATGTACATATTCCTCCCATGACCTTTTGCAGACCTTTTTATATCATTTGGAAAAGTCCAAGTGGTGGGAGGGATTCTACAGCAGTGTTATAATCTCTGGTCTATAATGTTTCTGATAGTCTATGCAACCCGAGCTTCCAATGGCATTGTCAATTCAAGTGGGGATTGTACCCCTAGTTTCTATGATTTTCCTGGAAGGAATCATCAAAATTCACAGTAATGCTGATACCAATTATGTTTTGATACAATTGCAGATTTGTGAAGGTATATAAAGAGGCAGAGAGGTGACACAGAAATGTGGCACCTCTGTGGCCATTCTTGCTTTGCCAACTGGAAAAATGTTTGGTCGTTACAAGACTTTCAACAGGGGATACATCATTGGCTACAGACAAAAAGGGCAACTTACAACCTTTATGTGTAATACTGCATGGGAAGTGCTGAGGCAATATTTTTCATAACAATAGTTTCAGCTTTGGCTGCTTTAAGTGATCCATAGGCATGAAGGTCATTCAGTATGAATAATTTCTACCATTTTTAGCAATTATCTATCTATGTGTATCTGTGCAATTATTAGATCAGGGTAGACAATTGAGCAAATAGTTGAACAAACTGGCCGAAATGTTTTTGCCAACTTACTGTCAAAGGACAGTGTATAGACATGTCCATAAACAATATCCAATCAGTTATTGAAATGTGCATGTGTAGGAATTAAAGTGGAATTAAAAGCAAAACTTTTTTTTTTGCATTTTGGATAGAATAAGGAAGGATTATAACCCCTGTCAAGTTTTTTTTTTTTTTTTTTTTACCTTCTGTGTCTCATTTAGGAGATTCCCCTTAACTTCCATAGCCAAAACAGGAAGTCAGACAAAATCCCTCCAAAGTAAGGGAATTCCTGGTTTTCACCAGGGTCTCCAGAACTATGGTCCTCATTGGAAGATTCCCCATCTATTCATTTTCTGGGGAGAACCCAAAATGTGGAATTTTCTTTTACTTACTTTAATTTTCTTTTACTTTGACTTTCAGTGATAATGGTAAATATGACAGACAGAGAGGGTAAATCTTCCCAATTGAGACAACAACAGCAATAAAAACCTGGGTGTTCTAATCCCTCTCCACTCTATCCAAAACTAAAAAAAAAAGTTTTACCTATAGTTATACTTTAACCACTTGCTGACTGTAGGACATGCTGGGATTGCAGTGGTCATACTGGGATGATGCCTGCACTTGCAGACATCACCCCGGTATGAAAATTTTCAGCCAGCAATTCCCTGTACTGCAGTAGTGATTAGAGTGGCTGAACAGCATAGAGAGAGAGGAACCAACGTTGTTCCTCCCTCTCTGTGACCCCGGAAACCGGAAGCAGCTTCCGATTCCGCCTCTCGCTATCGGCCAGGGAAGCAACCAATCAGACCGATCTGTGTCTGCATTGGAGGCCAGAGGAGAGATTTGGGGTCTAATAGACCCCAGATCTCTCCATAAAGAGGATCTGTCACTGCCCATGCTTTCACAAGGGATGTTGTTCATCCCTTGTGATAGCAATAAAGTTAATACAAAAAATATTAGACAGTTTAAAAAAAAAAGTTTTGAATAAAATAAATCATAATAATAAAATAAAATTTAAAGCACCCACATTCCCCCGTTCTTACACGCAAATGCGAATGCATACGTTACTCCCGCACGCATATGTAAACAGCGATCGCACTATACATGTGAAGTATTGTCAGCGCGAGAGCAATAATTCAATAATTCTTTAGATTTGAGCTCACTAAAATCTAAAGCTGGCCATCTGTGAGATTATACTCCTCTTTAAAGCAACGCTTTTAAAACAATCCTATCCATCTGTGTGCAGATATAGTATAACTCTTAAAATAACTGAAAGAGGAACCTTTCTGTGTCCAGGTCTTTATATCATTATTGGTAAGATGAACAATTACTTATTTTTCCTGTATTCTACAGCTCTAGGCAGAAAATCATAATCTGATATTTTTAAAACCAAAGACTATGTGACTGTCTTCAGTTTGACCCCTGGTTTAGTAGGATAGAACCATGAGGCTCAATTAAGGCTTGAAATGCTCAATCAAAATTGAGAAAAAGGAAATACCTTAAAACACATAACCTAATCCTTGGAAATATTCTGCAAGCTTTCTCCAGAGGTTCCCTCGGCTGGCTATGATTGCAGCTCGCAGGAGTTCTCTAGGACAGGTTCCATCTAAGGAGGGGTTCTGACAGGCGGAAGGACAGTGTTACAACCTTGCCACGGTGTGTGGGCTATAGCTGACTTTACTCCACCAGCCGAGATGCACTGATTCTTCTTAATGTTTGTGAGTTGCTAAATAGTTTTTAACATTGTTAAATGTATCTTTTTTTTTTCCACAAGATCTGTGCACCCTTGTTCTGCTCTATATTGTTTCTGTATCCTTGTTATGCATACCACAGGACAGATTCTGATGGAATTAGAGATGTTGGATTTGTGAAATTGATAGTCATCGACTGCAGTTGCAATGAATAATAATATTATTCTTACTGTATAAAGGAGTTAAAGTGATATCAAAGACAAAAAAAAAATAAAAAACAAAAACAAACATGCAAGCAGGTTACGATGGGGGCCTCCAAGCAGGCACGTTCCCGAGTTGCTGCTCTGCATGTACATTCAGACACAGGGCCATGACTCTCCCCTGTCCCCCTCTCTCTCCTCATTGGCTATATGCCTGTGTTTGGCTCCTGCTGTTGTCTCAGCCAATGGGGAGGGAGATTCAACAGAGAGTCGATGCTCTCGTAAAAAACCTTCAGCCTTTAGAACCACTTTAATTTCCATAAGCATATATCGCTTGATTAAAAGTGCTTGATTAAAAATGTGAGCAGGGAATGCTGTATTTCAGAAAAAGTTTAGGAGTCTGGAAATGTCTTATTTTACAATGTACCAAAAGCAGAAACATGCTGCTGAGGGAAAACAAATACATTTAATTTTGCTCAGGGGATCAATAGAATATGGTGGATTTCTTCTTTTTTGTACCTGTATGATGACCCACTGACCATATTTTTATACATGATTTTATAAATTATTGGATCATGTTTTTATATTTTTTGTTTTTTTCTAATCTCCAGAACCAACAAAGAGGGCCACAATGCTAGAAATCATCTAATTGTCTATCTGATGTTCCTAATGTGAGGTCAGCTTATTATAGCTTCTTTCCATGGTCTAAAAAATAGGCATCTACATTGA
This sequence comes from Rana muscosa, assembly GCA_029206835.1. NCBI lineage: Eukaryota > Metazoa > Chordata > Amphibia > Anura > Ranidae > Rana > Rana muscosa. The sequence continues at coordinate 187,552,916 of CM055124.1, read as the reverse complement.
CCATAACTATTTCAGTCCTGCAGACTCAAGAGACTTACAACTCTAGAGGCGTGGGAAAGCACGGGATTTCTTCAGCTTCCATTGTGCCCTTGCTGGGTGTCTCATACATCCCTTTACCTTTAAGGAGGGGTGGGCTCCCTCTAGGCAGACCTGCCCCTAAACTATCCAACAGCTATATATGTGCTCCAATTTGGGAGACTCTCAAAATTAGTTAGGACAGCAATAAATTGGGGTGCCTTGACGTGGCCACTGCAGCTTACACATATGTTTGTAAATGTGTGCAACTAAACCCCTCGTTTTTAACGTGAACTGTTAGACAGGGCCAATTTTGGTTTTGTTGCAGGCTAGCTGGTAAGTGAGCTGGGAATTTTTGTTTGTTTGTTTTTAATGTTCATGGCCCTTCCATGTGCTCCTTGCTGCAAAGGCTAGTTATAGGTTGGGGTGGTTGCCATTTGTTTGCTCAACTGAAAAATTACCTAGTTCAATATTGCTGTTTTTGTAAAGTGATAAACTTTATACTACGTTGTACTTACTTACCAGTTTGAAAACATTTCAGTATCTTTTGATAAAGATTGTAAAATCTAGCAATATAAAAAGGCAACATTAGTATACAGTCATAAACACCTTGGTGTAGAATATACATTGTAAATATTCTACACATCAGGATTTTTGAATAAATGCTGATAAATAAAATTGAACACCTTTGCCACTATCCAGAAGGACAAAAATAAATCACTTATCAATGCCTGTTCTCCTAAACCCAGGATCATTTTAATCTTTTCCATTCTCCAGTTTCTTTTAACAGCAGCAATGGGTAAGAGGTATACACTCCGGAGGTGGACATTTTATAAAGGGTGCCACTATTATAGACCACTAACACTAAAATTTACATTGCAAATGATCTAAATTGTTGGACCCATTATAAAATTTCCACATCCAGACTACAGATAGTTGTTGAGATATGTTTTTTATACCAAGTAACACTTTAAAAAAGGTAACAGTAGATATTAATTTGTGAGTCTGTGAAAAGATCTGGGAAAGTCTCATTAGTGACAAACAAGGGTGGGATACATTTTTATGCAGAAAAAAAAAGGAAAGAGGTGTTTAGAAAGCAATGAGTTAACCTTTGCTAGCTATGTAAGAAATATCGATATGGCAGGTGCATGACTGCACTACTTTCATGGTGTGGACAGTCACAGAACCAATCAGAAAGTCAGATGTTCATGAGCTAGGCATCCACTGTAAACATGTTTAAATCTTCAAAGGAGGGTACAATCTAGTTTCTTGCCTACATGTTTTTTGCTGCTCCTGGCCTTAGCCATTGCTGATGACAAAGGCCAGGTGTGGATGAAACGTACAAGCAAGAAGCTATGTTGTATCCTGATTTGAAGACGTAGTAAAGATTAAACAGTGGATGCATAACTCCTGGAGTGCTAGTTTCCTGACTGTGAAAATGGGAAATTGACACACCTGAAAAAGGCTACACAGATAATGTGGGTCCAGTATAAAAGAACTAAGCGCTTCTGACTTAGATCAAAAGTTGCACTACCAGAAAGAATAGACACTGTGCCAAGATTTTAAACTTAAAGACCTTGAATGCATTATTTTGTTACAAAATATACTTTATAAAAATTAAGACCAACCTGACTGAAATTTATATTCAGTTTGAGCAAAATAAACAGGAAAAAAACTCAAACACTCCGAATAATATGTACTTGCTGGGCATATTAATAAACATTTTCCTGCATAACTATAGACTTGGGGAAAACAGTCCATTTTCTAGATATTGCGATTTAACATCAACATGTCTGCATAGAGACAGATCTTTGGAGATCACCCATTTATCATTGGGGCTTGAACTTAATCATAAAAAAACTACAGACAATGTTATTTTGTAAACCTCAAGACTATTAAAATAAATTTAACAAGCATTTTCACAAGCTGAGGTTTTCTGGTTCCCTCCAAAGCAAAAAACGAGTTTTCCAGTCTGTAAGGATCACATTCCAACAATAAATATACTGCAACAAATATTGGAGCAATGGAATCTTGACATTCAACTTAAATACATTTTTTCTGTAATGCCATTTTTGGTGGAAAGGCTCATTCAGCATTCATGCGCTTGGTTACCTTTACAGTCATATATATGTATTTAGTCAGTTGCTGTTATTTGATCTTGTCCTCCACTATCTGTTTCTCTGGGCTCTACAGCACTTGTAATTTAGTAGGTCTGATCTATTATTTCATAGTTGGGTAATGGCCAACTGCTTCCCTGGGGATGTTGGTGGGAAATCCTTGCTACTACAAGTGCAATGCATTTTTCAAAGCCTTTCACTGGCCAACAATGAGTTCCAGTCTCCAAGTCCAAAAGTCTTCAATAAAAATCCTATGTCACCTGTTGTGGTGTCATTTTGTTTTATCTCCAGCTTTACATAAATCCATAATGACGCTTCCTATCATTGTATGTCAGATTGTTGAAAAAACAAACACACTATAAAGCAGTTTCCACTGGTTGCATAAAATGAAGAAACCAAGGATTTCAAAAATCAGTTTGGTACCATGCAGTTTCTTATTTTAGGATGTCTTTGTATTTCTGTAAAATGTTTAATTTAAGACTCCTGAATGAAGGCTGATGAAATAAAGTTAGGCGCGAGTAAACCATAATAACAAAAGTCACACTTGGGTTATTATATGTGACTGTCCCACAATCATATTTTTATCATCCACTGGTCCAAGTCCATCAAGGAATTCTGCCTTTGAATTACTGTAGAAGTTCTTTAATTTATCCAGTTTTGGGCTCTTATCCTTCACTTTAGGCTTTGGAGTATGTGGAGGACCATTTGGGCATGAGCCAACATGGTTGTAATGGCCAATATCTGAACATTCGGTTTCACGATGGTAAAAGTAGCTAAAGTTGGATACGATGACTGGTACAGGAAGAGAGATGGTTAGCACACCTGCAATGGCACAAAGAGAACCCACCAATTTTCCACCTACTGTCTCAGGAGACATGTCTCCATAACCTACTGTTGTCATGGTGACCACCGCCCACCAGAAGGCCTCGGGGATGCTTGTAAATTTTGTACCTTCATGATCAGCTTCTGCAAAGTATACAGAACTGGAAAAAAGGATAACTCCAATAAAGAGGAAGAATATGAGCAACCCCAACTCTCTCATACTTGCTTTAAGTGTTTGCCCCAAGATCTGTAATCCCTTGGAGTGGCGAGACAGCTTGAAGATACGGAATACTCTAACCAAACGGATAACTCTAAGGATAGCCAGTGACATGGCTGGCTGACCCACCCCTTTGTGACGAGCAAGTTCTGTGCCCAGAGCAACAAAATATGGTATGATTGCTACGAAATCAATTATGTTCATGATATCTTTGAAGAAGGCTGGTTTGCTGGGAGAGGCAATGAAGCGCACAGCGAGTTCAAAAAAGAACCAGCAGATGCAAATAGTCTCCACAATGAAAAATGGGTCTTCAAACGGACTCTTTTCTTTAAAGGTGTGAGTAGTGTTACTTCTGTGAAGGGGCTGTACCTGCAACAAAAATAAACATGTAAACAAACTAGCAAAACACAACCTAATCAGCTCAAAATGAAATAGTAACATCCAGCAAATCGTCATTTACCAAACTGTTCCAAAAAGTAGCCCAAGCTGTATGCATTCAGTAGGACATTAAGGCAGATTTAATGTAGGATATATATGCAGGATAATAAAGACGCATCTATTTCCGATCCATTCTACAGAACTCTACTTGCAGAGGGACCCTTGCCATGCAGTTGTTTATTTTGCTCTTTGGAAAGATACCAGACCAGTAAGTTGCAGCGCAATGTATGAATAGACTGTGCAGTAATAGTTGATTTCACCCGTAGGTGAAATTGCATATGAAATCTGAAACAAATTCCTGGTCACATTATGGATCAGTTTTTACTTAACCACCACTTTGGCAACCTAATTCTTTACCTATCCTTAAAACCCACATAAGACACACCATGGAATGGAGCTAAATGGCCACTACAGAAAGTGTCTTTTAAATTACAGTCAAATAACAGATAACAAGTTAACAGTAAAGTAGTATTGGGCTCAAGATTTTTTAGGATCCAAGTAATAGACATAACAAGATCCATATATTTGTGGCACCAATTACATATATTTGGCCCCCAGCTGAACGACATCATCTCAGGAAAGAATTCACAAATTGCCCACAGACACCTCCTGATCCATCAAGTAATGGGTCACTGCATGCTAATCATGCAGATGTGAGGACACCATATCCAGGATGTAGGGTTGCCACCTCATCCCTTTAAACCCGAACACCCATGAATTACACAGGTTCTGAGGCTAATTAAATGCAGATGAGGCACCAAGTGAGTTTAATTATCACCTTAATCAGAACCTGTGTAATTCATATGTGTTCGGGTTTAAAAGGATGAGGTGGCAACCCTACCAGGATGGGTCCCTGACAATGTCTTATTACACCAAAATAGCCACCTTCAAGGACCTCAACCGGCCAACTAACTACCATGACTTCGGACCAGCAATCCAAAGTCATCCAATTCAAGGCAGGTGGGAGTGAAGTTCTCAGGATGCCTGCAACTCACCAACAGAAAATTGCTACACCCCGACCTGCAGACCACCTCTGGGGCCCCTCCCTGCAATCTATAACCTCCCACTCAAGTTAGCATTTTTTTACTTACACATTCAATCCTCTTTTTAAACTGTCCCCCCTTCCAGCCAGTAATGTAGGACCTCCCTCTAATTTGTTTGTTCTTTCTGCTCTGGGCCTATTCGGATAGGGGTAGTTTACTATGCAGTAACAGATGTCGCTTTGGAATTCCCACTGAAAGAACAAATTCTCATTTAAAGCTGGTTTTCTGTCCAGTATAAATATTACTGCTAAAGATAGTTTCAACAACAGTGAATAGTGCGTTGGTAATGTACAAAATGCAGTCACCTACAGTGTCCGATCATATTTAAGTTTCATGCAATTAGATTAGCGAAAAAATATATATTTTTACTAAAAAGAGATAAATATGATTGCCATGCAAGTCATTTAGCAATTTATTGGTATTTAAAAAACCTTTCCATTCTGCCGCCAACCACAATTTTAGAGCAACAATAGATTCCTGAATGCGCCAAGAAAGCTACATTTACATTTCAGAGATCAGCCGAATCCTTATTCCAGAATTCTGCACATAGTGTGAGATAAATCTGTAGGCATCCCCTGGAACAGAAGCCTTATTTTTTATATACTTTCAGAGTCTAAAAAACACAGGAATATTAGAGCTGCTCCTTTAAATAAAATGCTAAGGCTATTTAGATGGTTATAATGAAAAGAAAATCTCTTTTGACTGTCAGTTGGAGAATAGACATAGTAAGGTTTTTGGAATAGAGTTTATGGTAAAGTGATTGTAATGATTGTAGTGATTGTTGGAAAGCATTAGCAGTTACATTCATTTTTCAGTTTAATTCATTGCTTAGAATGGCTTTCTTTTAGGTGCTCTTTCACTCTACAAATTATAATTTCGCTTTGCAATGTCTTTGTAAATAAGGCTATTTTTTAAGGTCAATGATCTATAGCAGTAGTGGTCAACTTAGTAAATAAAGGGTACCTTAAATGTATCCCTCAACATGTCCAGAGGGCTGCACATGCTTAGTTTTCATAAATTGGTTGCAATCAGCCAGCAATAGATCACTATAGCAGTGATCTATTGCTGCAGAGAGAGGCTAGACAGAGATGCTTCAGCTTTGCCTGAGCCTCCTTAGACCCCTTTCACACTGGTGCCGCGGCGGTGGTAGCGCTAAAGTGCTGCTCGTTTGAGCTGCACTTTAGCACTGTTTAAGTGGCGCTTTTCGGCCACTAGCGGGGTGCTTTTAACCCCAAAGAAGGGGTCAAAAACTCCCGTGTTGCGGTGCTTCTGAAGCGATTTTCAGGTGCTTCGGAAGCGCTGCCCATTCATTGCAATGGGCAGGGGCGTTTTGGGAGCGCTCCCAAACCACCCCAAAGATGCTGCTTTTAGGACTTTTCCCAACGTCCCAACGTCCTGCAAGCGCACCGCCTGGGTCTGAAAGCACCCATTGTAATGAATGGGAGGCAGTTTTACAGGCGCTATTTCTAGCGTTAAAATGCCTGAAAACTGCCTCAGTGTGAAAGGGATCTTAGATGGAGTGCCGTGATGTCACTGCTATTATAAACACAATGCAGGAGCAATGTTCTGAATAGTGTATTCAGTTCCTGCTACAAGTGGAAGCCCAGGAACTGCTTCTAGACTTAGTTCTGAACTGACTGACACTATGCCAACACCAAAGCTCAACAAAGCTGCGGTCACTTATGGCCCGTACACACGATCCGAAAAATCAGACAACAGATCGTCTGCTTTTTTTGCATGTTAGTTGCATATCAAAAATGAAGAGCTTACTAAAGTTACGAAAATTCGCTTACGACAGAATAAAAAAATCGGAAGTGATGTCATATGTTCTAATGTATTTGTATTGAATTTTTGGACGACAGCTGTATTGATTAAAGAAAAATCGTACGATCTGGTATCATACGAGAACATTTTTTGTGCTTGTGCCATTGGATAATATCGGATGAACTGTCGTGATTGTTTTCGTGAAAGCTCTGTACTAATGACCCAATTATTGTACGATCGCATCGAAAGCAGTATTTTTCGTCCGATTTTCGATTCGTGTGTCTGGCCCATTAGTATGCAGGTCGCTGTGCTCCAGACTTGGTTAAAGTTCTGAAGCATTGTGAGCTGCATTCTGGACACAGGCAAGCTGATTGTTTGACATCAATGATCTTCAGTTTTTTGAGATATACATTTAAAAATATTATCTTAATGCAAATAATCTTGTTAATATGTGTTTGAGTTTTAAATACCTTTTTTCTATGTATAACATTTATGTAAAAATATGCATGTTGCAATTACATGTGCATGTTGTGTATCCTGCTTTGCAGTGATACACAATACGGTAGATTTACTAAAGGCAAATGGACCGTGTACCTTCCAAGTGCAGTTGCAGAACCTATTAAATGTGGTAAAACACTGCAGATTTCCATCATCCAATCATGTGCAAGCAAAATGCTGTATTTTTATTTTCCTTGCACCTGATTGAGTATTCTTTACCACCTTGAGAACTTTACCGCCTTTACTAAGCCCTGGGGAAAATTATTGCAACTGCACTTGGAAAGTGCACAGTCTATTTGTCTTTAGTAAATCCACCCCAATGGTTGTGTTTTATACTTTTCTTAAAATACAAATCTATGAATTGTCTAAGTCGCTGAAAACAATGTACTTTATATATGGCTGATGCATTATCTCAACAGATGTTAATCAGCAAACTCGTGATTCTTTGGTACCACTGACTCTGACCACTGCCTCTATATAACATGGGTTCATGTGAGGACATAACCTTTCAAACTTTACACAGGGAATGTTCTCTTCCAAATGAGTGAGTCCCTAAGCCAATGCACATTGCATTGGTGCATTGTTAAATCTATGCAATGTAAAATGTATTATTTAATACCAATCAGCTGTGTCCCATTTAAAGAGACATGTAGAACACTATTAATTCTCATGAATAGTTTTCAAAATGTAAAATGTCAACTTTTACTGGACCTTCCAGTAAATGACAGCTGTTCGGCATTGTATAGCTATCTGCTTCCCGATCAGACAAACAATCAAAGCACCTGGCAAAGGAAATACTTTCATCCTTGACTTCTTTTGTGACCCTAAAATGTACAGAGAACTGCAATAAAAGTTGGGGCTAGAGGAATGCGTGTGTTTTGCACATTTGTTTAGGGAGCTAAATGAAAAGGATTATTTGTGATTATGGCATAGCATTTTATTTATAATTTTATTTAGTTAAATCCATATAATTGGATTGGAGGAGCAGTTACCTTGTTCAGCTTACAAAGTACTTCTTATTTTACAATTCATCCCTTACAATCCCTCCTTTTAGCATTTACTGTATACCATATGTGAAAACCATGCATGCAAAGCCAATTTTTTAGTTTTGGATAGAGTGAGAAATGGTTAAGCACCCTCTCCAGTTTTTTTTCCCTGTCTGAGTTCCATTTGCTTTCTCTTTCTGTCCCCGAGTGGAGAACCTTCCCATGCAAGAGGATAACCCTTTCTTAGATAGTTGTCAACAGATCAGTTTTCCTCTCAATCTCTGTTCATGTGAAAACCTAAACTTTTTAGATTTCTTTTCTTTCGGCACCCGAGACAATGGTCATATAGCACCCTGCTAGTTAGGATGCTAGGTACATTTGGCTCCTTCTGTAATCAAGGGAGCAGAGAATATTTGATTTGGTCAGGGTTTCACGGCAGGGAGTTTGATTGCTTCCCCCTATCTCTAGAGCTTCAGGAGGGAGAATTAAAATAGCCAGCCTAAATATTGATCAGGGCCTAGCCAATCGGTGGGGAGGTGTAAAAAGTCTAAAGCCCTGAAGAGATCATCTTTCCCCAGAAAGGAGAGTTCCCAGCCTCAGGGGGGCTGTTGCTCCTGAGGCAGCTTAAGGATTGGGTTGCTGTCCTGCAAAGTTCCAGGAGCTGCAGTGCTAGGACCTAGAAGCAGCCTGGATCTGACTGCAAGCTTTCTTCAAGTGATCTGGTCTGAAGAAGGATTGTCTTCTCACTGAGTGGTGTCCAGAGGAAGCTGGAAGGAGGCAGCTAAAGGCAACAAAGACCCTAAGTGCTCCCACAAGTGGTTCTTGTGACTGTACAGTGTTCTGAAAATTGCATTTGATATCAACAGTCATTTACTGAAACAAGGTAAACCGATTTTAGGATGGTTTGTGCCCCCCCCCCCTTTCCTATAGTCTTTAGCTGTGAGGGAATAGACTGTTCACATTTGCTTGTCTCTAATTGCTCACTACTTTTCATTTTGGTGTATCTCGTGCCCTAATCCTTCTCCTGTTACAAGTTTTTTCCAGCAATAAATTACAAAAAGACAAACCCCTAGACTGTTTATTGGAGCTGAAATGAATGGACTATTGTTTGGGTGACTGACAGCCTCTGTACTGCTTGGGGAAAAAAACTGTTAATAATAGCAGCTCCCTTAGGGGTAGTGCTACAGTCATCAGGACCAATAGTAAGGGTGAATAATAACTAGCCAATGGTAACCCTTTCAAATTATATCTGAAACAAAATGTTTGTGCTTTACATACACATTATGACAGCATGCACCACCTTTTACTATGGCCACCAATCACGGATGGATTGCAGCACATGCTCTCCCCTGTTTACCCAGTCATTCACAGTGTGAGTGGAAAGGGAGACAAGTGGATTTGCAAGGAGTCCAAGATACCCCTTTAATTGTTCATATTCCAGTATGGGAACCAGGGGAGGCCTGCATAATTAATTAATTAAATGTGCACTGGCCTATTAGACCATGTAGCAGGGCTGTCTTAATAGTATCATTGGCCCCTGGGCAAAGTAATGTGCCAGGGCCCCTACCAGCCTGCCCCAATTTATGCACCTACAAGAATTAAAGTAAAAATTGTTGAAAGGATTAAACATATAGTATTTATTAGCATGTTCAAAAAAATAAAATCGATTTTAAACAATAAGAAAGTTGGTAAATGAATAAAAAATATATAAATAATAATAATAATAAATACATTGTGCCCCATTACTAGATAAAATGTGCTTAGTGTGCTTTAGCGAAGAAAGGGCTTGGTTTTTATTGTGTTAGGGTTGTTTCTAGAACTATAAAAGACTTGGGACACCTTTGGGCGCCTCAAATAGATTGGTAATGTGGCAGGCTACATGCACCATGGCGAACACTGAGTGTGACCAAATAGTGTTAACAAAGGGAGGGGCTTAACAGGGTGTGGTAAAAAAAACAAAAGCCTTCTTGTATCCACTAAATATGCTTAGATTGATGTGCCACAAGTAAGAGTTTCACAGACATGTACAGTATAATCCTCCTCACAATCATTCTTTTAAAAATTAAACACTGTCATTTATATTACATATGATTTTGTGTACACCGAAAACAGATAGAGAGCTAACACTTTGTCTGAGCCGACCTTATAAAACTTCATTAAAATAGTTAGGGACTGCTTAATTACCAGCAACTGTTGAGACAATGAATACTTTGGCCAGACGTTTGTAATGTACAATATAGTGTATATAGTGCAGGAGTTTGTAATGTACAATATAGTGTATATAGTGCAGAAGTCTGTCATGCTGTCCATTAATTTTTTCTTGTTAAGCCAGAGGTCTGATTTTTTTCATCTCACAAATTAGGTGGATGGAGGAATACCTCCTGCCGGGACATTACCTGTCCCCCAGTACAATATCACCCAAGGTCAGTCTGTGCCCATCCCCAGTACAATTCTCACCCCCCCCCAGATCAGTCTGTGCCCATCCCCAGTACATTAACCCCACCCCAGGTCAGTCTGTACCCAGCACAATGCCCCCTAGGTCTGTCTGTGCCCAGTACAATACCCCCCAGGTCATTTCTTGCCCAGTACTATACCCAGCAGGTCAGTCTGTGCCCAATATAATACACCCCTTTCCCATTCCGTCTGTGCCCATTCCCTACACAATACCCCCCTAAGGTCAGTCTGTGCCCAGTACAACCCCCCCCCCCAGGTCAGTCTGTGCCCATCCCCTGTACAATTACCCTCTTCCCCTTCTTGATGTCAGTCTGCCCCCAGTACAATCCCCCCCAGGTCAGTCTAACTGATCTGGGGGGATTGTACTGGGGATAGACTGACATCAAGAAGGGGGAGAGAACTGTACTGAGGACAGTCTTAATCGGTCACAGTCATGTCGGTACAATATCCCATCCCTGCCAAATTTACCTCAAGTCAGACAGACCAGCATGGGAGATTTCCTGTCTTCGGTGGATAACATAAGTGCCCCAACTCCCTCCAGAGATGCTGAGTCAACACTCTGACAGCTGCCCAAAGCTCATGCAAAGAGAGTCCCACAACGAACAGTGGCAGGAGGCAGAACCCCACATTGGGCAGTGACAGGAGCCAGAGCCACAAAGCGGGTAGTAACAGGCTGGCTGGAACACCTCAGACTTTTCTCCTCCATGTGTGTGGTGTGGCTTAGAGCAAAGGGCCCATGTGCACCTCACACATTGCACCCATGGATGATATGCCACTGTATGTAATGCAAGATTATCATGGGATCCTCATGCACCTGGGCAGTGCCTAGGGGTGCTCCTGCATTAAGACAGTCCTGCCATGTAGGTGGCCCAGAAGGGAACATAGGGAAGAGGACAAAAAGAAAGCAAATTATTTAGATGTCCAAAGGATCTAGAAGAATTGCCACAATTTAGTTGATAGCAGAGTTGTTATCGTCAATTTTGTATTTTTTGAACAACTGCCCACAAATTTCTAGGCTGCACCACATTTTTATCCGATATGTTGACATAACATCACAGGACTGTGTTTAATAATTTTACCTCATTTAAATGTGATGCTGTAGTAATAATATTTTCATGATATAATATATACAACTATTGTATATGAAAGGTGAAATACTTAGGTAAGTTGGCATTGTGATGATAATGTAAACTGGGCACCCCAAAAACTGTGCGAGAAAAGACACACAGCAGCCATGTTGTTAAAAATTCATAAGTCAGCAATAACATTTTTTAGAATCGGAGACACATAGCAGCAGTTCGCCCCCCCCCCCCCCCACACACACACACACACACACACACACACACATTTTGGGGACATGGCTACATAAGGACTGCATCTTCTACAATTAACAAACTTTTAGCTGTGTTCTAAAACATCCTTATCAGTACGATGACGATCATAGAACACAACAAAACTTAACATCAAAACAAAGCATGGCAAACAGATCACCCTTTGATTTATCCATTAAAAAACCTAATTAACAGAACCTTAACAATATACATACCAGTCTGCTGTTATTAGCCATCATAAAACATTCAAGTTTCCAGGCTTAAGTAATTAGAACCTTAAGCAAATCTCTGCCGTAGCTAATAGTATCAGACTTATTACCTGTCATAAATAGTTCAGCTGATATAATAGCCAAATATACATTCCTGGCTGGCTAGTACTACCCATAGAGTCACAACTTATGTGTGTTTCATCACTCTGAGATAATAACAATACAGCAAGATAAAGCACATATTTGCCTGTATCAATTAATTAGCAGCATTTTAAACCCGATTTCGGCCACAATTTCAGAGGCATCTGTGCAGGTTTCTGCACAGATGTCAATGTAAATAACAGCCCGAAATCGCAAAAAGTAGTGCAGAAAGTACTTTTTAAAATCGGTGCAGCGCCGCCGATGCGGCATCTCACCGATTAGGAAGGTGCCATTGCCGGCAATCGCCGCCAATTTGACATGCGATTTGACATGTCAAATCACATTTCAAATCGTACCAATGTGAACCAGGGCTTACACCTGTTTCCAGGTGTCACGCATAAGGCAGCCCATTCATTTGAATGTGAGTTTGTCATGCCAAAGAAGCTCATGTACCAAATTTTAACACAGAGGGAGGCACATTTGGCAATGTGCACTTTGCAGCGATTTTCACACTTTTGGTCTGTGCCAATTGTGGCAAAAACACACCATATTTGGACTGCCATTAAGAAATAATGGCACCGTAAGCACATTGTGCATTATGCTGCAAATCGCCTGATTCTGCCCCTGATTCTGATACTCTTATGCCCCGTACACACGGTCGGATTTTCCAACAAGAAAAGTCAGATGTGAGGTTTTGGTCGGAAGTTCTGACCGTGTGTAGGCTCCATCGGACTTTTCCTGTCAGAATTTCCGGCAACAAAAATTTGAGAGCTGGTTCTCAATTTTTCTGACGGAAAAAATTCCGATTGGAAATTACCAATCGTCTGTAGCAATTCCGACGCGCAAAATTCAGACGCATGCTCGGAAACAATTTGACGCATGAACTTCATTTTCTCGGCTCGTCGTAGTGTTCAGAGAACTTTTGTGTGACCGTGTGTATGCAAACCAAGCTTGAGCGGAATTCCGTCGGAAAAACCATCCAAGGTTTTTCCGACGGAAAATCCGATCGTGTGTACGTGGCATTAGGTGTGAACGGGGCCTTAAGGAAACCCCTGTCTCTTTGAAGAGTGCTACTATACTGTACAGTAAATCTCTGGAATATCACTGCTGTGATTACAGTGTGTATTGCAAACATTTATTAAAATTTATAATCATTACCGTGAATGGTTGATAGGCCTATAAGCTATCTGGTGGCAGTGATATTGAGGGTAACTGGTTAACTGTGTAGTTAACCAAACCCAGTGATGATCACTCTCAACCTGCTGGCACTTAGATTATGGTCCTGCAAGCTGGAAAATGTTTGTGCAGGGTGAGTCTAGGAATGCCATTGCCACCTATTGGGAACATCGCAGTGTGAGTTTGACCAGCCATTTGTCACAAGTTAGTGAAGGTGGCCACAGTCTGACACTGTGCTCGCCAGAGGCATCACGCAGCAAAAACCCAATAAATATACAGATAATTTTCCCTTATTTGCAAGGAACTACCAAATATATACCCAAGTATGAATTACATTAAAATGTAACAACATCATTCAGAATAGCCAGCACTGCAATGCATAATAAATACGGCTTTTTTTTAGACTACAAATTCATTTTTCCATGGACTTTCAATTTATGAGCTTTCATTGTATCTCTGCATAGTGTGTGACCCAATTGGATCACCCAATGTCTCTAATGATACAAACTGATAAGTACCCTTGAAGAATTGCAGTATAATGCTACACTAGATATGTGCTAAGTAATTGGTCCACCCGCCATAGAGGTACAGGTAATCAGTCAGTGACCTGGATTGACATCTTGATTCCAGCTTTCAGTGTGGCAATTGCCCTACGAAAGGGTATTTCTGTCTGTCTGGAGAACACCTGCCATGCACTTACTATATATAGGTAAGAAACAGAGGACTGAGAAATCCATAAATATCTTACAATCCACCACTATGGAACATTTAAAGTAATTGTCTTTTCTTTTAATAGACAAATAAATCAGTGTTGTGCCTCTAACTGCCATCAACTCAAGTTGAACTTCTGTTTGTTGTACTACTCTTCATACCATAGGTCCCTACTAGACTTGTGCACAACGGAAAAATTCGTTCCGTTTCGGTTCGTTTCTTTCCGGTCCTGTTGATTCGTAATCATTCGTAATTTTGCTAGACGGGATTTTTCGTGTTCGGACTCATTCGTATTTTTGCAAGTGACATTTTTCGTTGAATTTTTTGTTGCTTTATAATTCGTACTTTCGGTAGAGTACGTTGTTTTTCGTTGATTCTGGACACAACTCCTACTTTCGTAACTTTTTTTGGGTTCGTTGATTCGTAATTTTCCGTGTCTCTCTCACAACGACGCTGCCTATTATGCCTAATGTGCTTCGAATGGATTTGTACTTTTCTAAATACATAGCGGTTATTTGTAACGATTCGAAATCTCGTATTTTACTTTCGTTTTTTACATGCGGCTATAGGCTCCGCCCCTGTACACCATTTTGAGAGGGTTCAGCACGGTGAGGGAGAAGCAGAGAGCAGAGCAGAGTGAGTGTTATTGTGCTTTGAATGGATTCGAAATCTCGTATTTTACTTTCGTTTTTTCATGCGGCTATAGCCTCCGCCCCCTGTACACCATTTTGAGAGGGAGTTCAGCATGGTGAGGGAGAAGCAGAGAGCAGAGTGAGTGTTATTGTGCTTCGAATGGATTCGTACATTCGTAACTTTTTTCATAACGAATTATGCCAAAGACCTTCGGGCATTCGCTATTTTGCGGTATAATTTATTTCGGATTCGGTTTTATTCGTAATTGCTCTGTTTGGAAATTCGAATGCTTCCGAATGTCCGAAAGTTGCTAAATTCGGACGAATTTCGATTCGTTACGAAACGAATTGCACAAGCCTAGTCCCTACTCTACCCCTACAATAGGTGTATTGTTAGTCAGCAATGCATTATGTAGGGCAGGGGGTTGGCACAGGCTCATGATTTTTGGAGATAGGGAAATGAGCCTTTACTTACCCTAAAGTGCAGACATTTTCGTAGCCTACCTCAATTTTATATTCAACCTCAAATTTATATCTCTTATATGAGTTTTTTTTTTTTTTGTATATGCAAATCAGTCGTATAAACTAAAAGAAAAACAACTCATATAAGAGATATAAATTTGAGGTTGAATATAAAATTGAGGTAGGCTACGAAAATGTCTGCACTTTAGGGTAAGTAAAGGCTCATTTCCCTATCTCCAAAAATTATTACAAGCTATTTCAACAAGTATTTCGAACAGCTGTACTAAGATGCCAAGTTGTAATGCATGTGGGTGTGTGGATGGAAGTCACATGCCAACACTTAACAGACTTTCCTTCTGTTGTGTTGTAAAACTGAGGACTCCCTTCTGTTGAGTTATGTAACTGAGGATTTCTTTCTGTTGTGTTCTGTAACCCCAGATTCATCCATTGTCTGTAAAAACTTTTACCAATGCTCAAAAAATCTAAATAGCTTTTATACACATGTTGGTGTGTGTGTATGTTCTCTTGCAATTGCAATACTTATATCTTAATTTGATTCCACCGACTAACATAATCTTGAAGAAACCCCAAACAACTGGTGCCAAAACCCAAGAGGAGCAACAGCTATTGAAGGCATTCCAAGAAGCAATAAGAACAATTTGGGTCAATAGGAAAATTCTCTTCTGGTAGGTAAGCTGATTTTGCTCACTAGATTTTGCCCTTGTTCTTTGAATAAATTTCCTCATAGGCCTCGTTCACATGGGTGTACTTGGAGAGCATGTGTTCTGTGCAACTGCGTGCAGGCAGTCCTATTCATGTCACTTGGGATACTGTGGCTGCACAGATACAGCCACTGCTCCCAGTTGGACATCTGTGTTTGTGTGGTTGCATGACCCCGAACTCACACTGTCTGCTTTTGAAGACACACACCTGTACGTACCCAAACCCGCATCAATCTCAAATTGGGAGCAGTGGCTGCACAGGCATTTTGTGGAATATAATAGGGCTGCTTACACGCAGATGCATGGAACACCTGCACATCTTGTGTTGTTTTCTTGGGACTCATAGTTGTTTTCTGGATTTTTTACAAACAGTGGAAGTCTCCTAGGGAAGGTACTCCACACTTCGTTCCCAGTGTTAAGGGTGCCAACAGGATCAGGTAGGCTGACTGCGTGACAGACTTTTTCGGCCAAGAATTAGTGTACTAAAAGAAATGGCCAGACAGATATGTGATATGATATATGATATGAAAATATGGCAACAAGGTGGCTTGGTAATTATAATTTCTGCCTTCCAGCACTGGGGCCCATAGAGGTTGCATGTTCTCCTTTTGCATGAATGGATTTCCTGCAGATATTTTTTTTCCTCTCACACTTCAGGACATGCCGGTAGGTTAATTGGCTTCTATCTAAAAATTGGCCCTCAAATTAAATTCCACTGAGCTTGCCCAAGATGGCTGCTCAACAGGGAGTAAAGTGCTATGGAACTATAAATTATCTAATTATAATTAACAATAATAATACAATTATGGACCATGGTTAATCAAACACCTAGATCAGGGGCCTCCAAACTCCGACCAGATGCAAACATTTACTTTTTTTTAACCAGCCCTTGGGACATTACTCCCCACACTCTTTCTGACAGTATAGGATAGTTCCTGACACTCTATTCCTTCTACTGACACCAATGATGAGGTACTAGTCCTCCCACTGATACCAAAGATTGGCCACTATTCCTTTCATTGACACCAACGATGGGACACTATTCCTCCCATTGACACCAACAATGGGGCACCATTCCTCCCACTGACACTCAATGATGGGGCACCATTCCTCCCACTGACACCCAATGATGTGGCACGATTCCTCCCACTGACACCCAATGATGGGGCACGATTCCTCCCACTGACACCAACAATAGCGTGCTATTCATTTCACTGACACCAACAATGGGGCACGATTCCTCCCAATGACACCAATGATGGGGCACGATTTCTCCCACTGACACCAACAATAGCGTGCTATTCATTTCACTGACACCAACAATGGGGCACGATTTCTCACAATGACACCAACAATGGGGCACGATTCCTGCCACTGACACCCAATGATGGGGCACGATTCCTCCCACTGACATCCAATGATGGGGCACGATTCCTCCCACTCACACCCAATGATGGGGCACTATTCCTCACACTGACACCAACAGTGGGACACTATTCCTCCGACTAACACCAACAAGGGGGACGATTTCTCACACTGACACCAACGATGGGGCATTATTCCTTCCACTGACACCAGTGATGGGGCACTATTCCTCCCACTGACACACCAACGATGAGGCACTATTCCTCCCACTGGCACCAATGATGGGGCACTCTTCCTCTCACTGACACCAATGATAGGGCACCATTCCTTTCACTGACAGCAATGATGGGGCACTATTCCTGCCCCTAATACCAAAGATGGGCACTGTGTATTTCCACTGACACCAGAACATTTTCTGCTCCCACTGGCCACAGTCCGGCCCCCTTAATGTTTAAAAGACAGTAAACTGGCCCTTCGTTTAGAAAGTTTGGAGACCCCCGACCTAGATAAATGACACAGGGAAACACAGAGGACCAAGAATGTGTACCCATGTGAGGACAGTATTTTAAGACACACCAGACCCAACTAGTGAAACATGAAATCAGATATTACAGATAATAAAACAGTCAGATTAGAGAAGAAAAATTGTACCTAAAACTGAAAACTGCAGCAGCAATCATAATTATTGCAGTCTGGACTAAGAACAATAAAGTGGTTATCCAGTCTCATATTGCTAAAACTTAAAAGTCAGTAGATACAAAATCTGTAGCAGCTGACTTTTATTAAACACACACTTACTTGTCCCATCCAGTGCTGTGCTCACCCAAGGTGGCATTTTAACTGTGGGCACCCAGCTGCCCACTGCGCATGCATGAGTGATTAGAGTGTGACACCATGAGCCTACAATATTGAACATTTTCACAATATTCTAATTTTCTGAGATACAGAATTTTGAGTTTTCACTAGCTGTAAGCCATAATCATCAACATTAAAAGAAAGAAATGCTTGAAATATATCACTCTGTGTGTAATATAATAGATGAATTTCACTTTTTGAATTAAATTACTGAAAAAATGTTTACTTCTTTACAATCTGTGACATACTGTATATTTCAGTGGTGGCTGGTGCTCAATATTTTGGGGGAGGGGGCAAACAAACCTCCCCCCCCTCACTTGCATCGGGTCTCAGGACCCACTTCCTGATTGGCCGGGAGGAGAATCAGGACGACTATAGCGAATATTAATTTGCTATTGTCACACAACTAGGTGCGCCCCAGGTGCTGCTATTATGAATGAGTTCTGATCGTACAGGATTAGGGGCAAAATTTAAAGTAACATACATACAAATACAGTGCATCTGGAAAGTATTTTTGGGCAGTTTCTCGAATTCTTCTTTGCAGGACCTCTCAAGCTCCATCAGGTTGGATGGGGAGCGTCGGTGCACAGCCATTTTCAGATCTCTCCAGAGATATTCAATCAGGTTCAAGTCTGGGCTCTGGCTGGGCCACTCGAGGACATTCACAGAGTTGTCCCATAGCCACTCCTTTGTTACCTTGTTTATCGTGTGCTTAGGCCCCTTTTACACTTTGATGGCAAAGTAGCATGACAAGTCGTTTCCCATGATTTCCAATGACAACCATTCATATTAGTACGACTTCAAGTCATTCCGACTTCAAAGTAGTCCCTGCACTACTTTGGTCCGATTTTGATGCCACTTACACAGGTATTCCCCGAAATCACGGTAAAATCACGCGACTTTGAAGTCGCAGTAGTGTGAAAGAGGCCTTAGGGTCGTTGTCCTGTTGGAAGATGAACTTTTGCCCCAGTCTGAGGTCCAGATCTCTATGGAGTAGGTTTTAATCAAGGATGTCTCTGTACATTGTTGCATTCATCTTTCCCTTGATCCTAACTAGTCTCCCAGTTTCTGCTGCTGAAAAACATCCCCACAGCATGATGCTGCCACCACCATGCTTCACTGTAGGGATGTATTGGCCAAGTGATGAGCGGTGCCTGGTTTCCTCCAGACATGACACTTGCCTTTCAGGCCAAAGAGTTTAATCTTTTTTTCATTCATCCAGAGAATTTTGTTTCTCATGGTCTGAGATTCCTTTAGGTGCCTTTTGGCTAACTCCACCATACATGCCTGATTCAGTGAAGTGCCGCATAGAGAAATGCTAGAGCTCTGTCAGAGTGATCATCGGGTTCTTGGTTACCTCCCTAAAGAAGGCCCTTCTCCCCTGGTTGCTCATTTTGGCCAGGTGGCCCGCTCTAGGAGTCCTGGTGATTCCAAACTTCTTCCATTTACTGATGATGGAGGCCACTGTGGTCATTGTGAATTTCAATGCTGCAGAAATGTTTCTGTACCCTTCCCCAGATCTGTGCCTTGATATGATCCTGTCTCTGAGGTCTACAGACAATTCCTTGGACTTCATGGCTTGGTTTGTGTTCTGACATGCACTGTTAACTGTGGAACCTTATATATACAGGTATGTGCCTTTCCAAATCATGTCCAATCAACTGAATTTACTACAGGTAAACTCCAATCAAGTTGTAGAAACATCTCAAGGACAATCAGTGAAAACAGAATGCACCTAAACTCGATTTTGAGTATCATGGAAAAGGCTGTAAGTACTTATGTACATGTCATTATTAAAAAATTTTTTTTTTATAAATTTGCAAAGATTTCAAACAATATACTGTATATATCACACGCATACACATACATACATAAATACACATACAGATAACCTTTTTAAGTACTGCACCTGAGCTCAGAACTCAGGAAGCCGCCTTCCCCTTCCAATTCTTTCACATTGCTGACTGCTTGTCACTGTTCTGACCGATCTCCTACTGTGCCGATTTACAGTTCGGCAGAGGGGGGGGGGGGGGACTTGGTCTCATCTGAATGCTTTTTTCTACCAGGATGTTGCGGCACCCCTAATGACCTCAGGCAGCACCCAGGTTAATAAAGGCTGCCCTAATCCACATATACTCTTAGCTTGGATACCACCTATAGCTACTTGTTTCTTAGTAATATATTTAGCTAAAGTTTTATTCTCTGTTTTATGCATGAGCATTGTTAGCACCTGCATGCACACTAAGTGAAAACCAGTAAGTGAGTAAACACCTCTTTCAGGGTACAGAATTTCCCTTGCATAGTGAACAATTTCTTGAAAAGTGAACAACCTATTTGCCTTTAGTAAATCCACCCCATAATACTTGTGGTTTGATGTTTGTTCTCAAGTACTGATTCTATTATGTGTATTTTATGTATGCCTTATTTTTATCTTGTCTTGTTTATCTAAAAATGGCTGCACTTCAGTGTAAGTAAAAGGTCATTTCCCCTTCAGCTGTTTCTCCATTCCGAAGAAAATAGATACATGTTTTAATAAGGGCTCTTTCACACGGGGCGGATCCGTGCAGATCCGCCCCGTGAAGCTCCGCTTGCTCAGCGGGGATCGCTCCGTTGATCCCCGCTGAGCCGACGGATGACTGGGCGGTCCCAGCACACTGTGCAGGGACCGCCCTGTCAGAGCGCCGCTCTCCCCTATGGGGAATCGGATGATGACGGACCGTAGAGTCCGTTGTCATCCGATCCACTCCGCCGACGGAAGGAAAAATAGGGTTTTCCTCCGTCACACTTTGGCGGAGCGGAGCGGATGTCAGCAGACATGTCTCCGCTGACATCCGTGCCTCCATAGGGGTGCATGGAGGATCCGTTTCAGGTCCGCCTAAAAAACTGACAGGCGGACCTGAACGGACCTCCGTGTGAAAGGGGCCTTAAGGTGTTTCGCTGCTGCCAACATAAGACTTACATTGGCAGCCGTGCAGACTTTTACACACACTCTTAGCTGCTACTGTTTTTACATTTGTTGAGCCGACTTTCACACAATCCCAAAAGTAACACTCCCCTGCTTAACCCCCAAACCCCCACTATGTATCTTGGGCTCCACTGTTCTACCTGCTGCCAAAGGGATGAGCATGGCAGTGTCTCCAGGTAGGGTGGAGGGAAATGAGTGAACATCCATTCCCTGATCTTCCCCCTTAGTAAATTAACATGGAACCTGTATTAGGCCACCTTCCATGTTCAAAACTGTAACGCCTTGGCTGCTGTGGTTGGGGATGGAGCTGAGTACTCATCTTCCAGAGGTGAGAACAGAGACTGGATGGAGGGATGCAGAAGTGAGATCTGTGGATAAGGATGAGAAGTGGACCAGTGAGTGCAGAAGTGCGATGCGGAAAGAGAGGAGGCAGATATAAGCTGTTGAGGGTTGGTGCAGAGGTGAGCTGTAGGGGGGGGAGAGGTAAGCAGTGGAAGATGGGTGCAAAGGTGAGCCATGAATGATTACTTTTGGGAGCGTTGCTTAAATTAGGGGGGATTTTTGCTTGTGGAGAAGGAGGAAGATTTACTGGAGCACAGCAAAGCTTACAGAGTTCAGTGGTCAAGAGAATGTAATGTATGACAAGGATGCCACAGTGCATTGGTCAGGATTTTGTAATGTACATGTAGTGTACATACATTACATATTAATGGCTACTGGACTAAATGCTACACTATTTAATGGGTTGTATGTCTAGGGCTGTTACTGATTACAATTTTCTACTTTTAGCTGATCTCCTTGTAGGCCGATTCCCAGTGCAGCTACCAACCACTGGAAAAATGGATAGCAGGATACAAAAAACACACAAAGGCAGCGCTCGATGGGAATAGCATTAAAACTTTTATAGTCTTCAAGTAGGTAACAAAATAAATATTGCACTGGAGATAAAATCGGTGTAGCTACATAAACTGTAAAAATGGTGCGAGTAATACCAAACGGTAGCAAAAGCAGTCATAAAAACATGTAGCTAAGTATGATACTGGTATAAAAATGTGTACAACGATACCACTGCTGAATCCAGATGAGGAGGGGTTAACATCAGTCCGTCGGCATGTAGATGTCCCGTGAAGGGAACTATCACAACTCCCAGTGGATGGCTGTAGAATCCCAGGTTGATAGAGGGAAGTGTAACAGCCCTTGCGTGTGGCAGATAGTAAGGTCCCGCCGGCATGCAGATATGAAGGCACAGCAAAGGAGCCCTTCAGATGGACACGGAAGTCACCGAATCTCAGACAGATCTCCCTGAAGACCCGGAAGCCGGCGGAGAGGTGAGTACCGATCAAAATAATTTTAATTGATCGAAAAAATTAATCGATTAATTGAGGAATTAATAGTTAATTTCCACAGCCCTATATGTTACATATTCATAAACCCTTCAATTAGTATGCTGTGCTTCACATTACATAATCTTGATCACTGCACTCTGATGTACTTTACATACTTCTGTCAACTGCACTCTATGGACAGGGCTGTATGTTGCATACTCCTGACCACGTCACTATGTATGTGGGATTATATGTTACATAATCCTTACAACCCTCTATGGTGGAATTGCAGCAGTCAAATGTGTGCAGGGTACACTGCAGCATACAGACTTCAGCAGTCAGGAGTAGGTCAAGAGGATGTAACATACAGCTCAGTGTAAAGAAAGCAGGGGTCAGGATTATATAATGTGTAGCACAGTGTACAGGGGTACTGATTCCAAGTTTGCAATGTTAGGACACAGCATACAGATTGCAGCAGTCAGAATTTTATAATGAACTGTGTTATTTACATGTTCCTGATCATACTCTGTATGCTGTGCTGTCTGGAACATACCTTTTTCTACTGCATCTTACATATGTATGGCCTCTGCAGTCTGTGCTCTGGACTGAACATTGCATAACCCTGACCACTACACTTTGTACGCTGGGTTGTACAGAATATACGTCTGACTACTTCACTGCACATTATAAACACCTGATCCTTGCACTCACTATACTATATTGTAATTACATACTTCTGACCAAAGTGCTTATTGTCTCAAAAGTTGCTGTTTGCTATCCCTCAAATGCCAGGGCCCATAGCCGGTAGGCAAGAGGCTAGCATTCAGTCCCCTCCAAAAGCCTCTGTCCTGGCTAAGTTTATCACACACCCCCCGGTTCGGTTCGTACCAGAACACCTCGAACAGGCAAAAAGTTCCAGCGAACATGCGAACCCTATTAAAGTCTATTGGAAACTAACATAAAAATCAAAAGCCCTAATTTTAAAGGCTTATATGAAAGTTATTGCCTTAAAAAGTGTATGGGGACCTGGGTACTGCCCTGGGGGACATGTATCAATGCAAACAAAAGTTTTTAAAAGGATAATTTTTAAAGGAGCAGTGATTTTAATGATGCTTAAAGTGGAACAATAATAATTAAATATTCCTTTAAATATAGTGCCTGGGGGTCCCCTTAGTCTGCTTGTAAAGTGGTGCATCTGCGCGATGTGTAGAACATGCCGCAGCAATAATGACATTTCTAAAGGAAAAAATTACATTCAAACTTGCTCGTGGCTGTAATGCATTGCCGGCTCCCAGCAATATAGATGGAAAAAACAGCATGGGGCCCCCCTCCCCAGTCCATACCAGGCCCTTTGGGTCTGGTATGGATTTTAAGGGGAACTCCACGTCAAAATTAAAAAATGGCGTGGCGTCCCACCCAAAATCCATACCAGACCCCAACCAGATCCCACCCCCCCTTATGTGACTGGGTATCGGGTACATTGTACCCCCTAACCATTCACCCCAAAAAAATCTAAAAGTAAAAACCACAAAAGACAGCTTTTGATAAGTCCTTTATTAAAAAAGAAAAAACTAACAAACTAACAGCTGATGTCCCTGTTGAAGTACCCTAGTACGAAACGCGTCTGGCTTGCTACACCGCTCCACACACTGCCCTTTTAAATGTTTTATATGTATGTGATCACTTTTATTTTGTTGGTTTTTTAAATAAAAACTACATTGACCTGCACCATCGGAGCATTCCCTTCATTCTTTTTTCCATGGTTGGCCGAATGAATTAAGATATTCTTCTTGCTGCAATTCCATTCTGGTGAGAACTTCCAGAGTGGAGGTTGTTTTCTGCCTCTATCTGAGGATTACGGGGATCGTCGCTGAGTCCAGAGTCTCCTTTCAAGTTGGGGAACCCGCTAGAGAGTCGTCATCTGAGATTCGTTCGATCCAACCTTCAGACAAGCAGAACTGCCACTGAGATCTTTCATGCCCATATGATCTGCCTAACCCGCAGGTCCACCGGCTCCGGTAAGAGTATTCTACCTCTCTTCACCTCCAGAAGTTATGTGATGACCCATATTATTACACGTGTGGTTTTAGTTTTATTTTATCACTAATTTATGGACATTCTGTGGACTTTCTTTATTGTTTTGGATTCACATTCATGTTCATTTTGAGGTCCAAATTATTTGGTCTTCCTTATTTAGCACTACATCCCCATTCACATGTTTTCAAATTTAGTAAAATTTTATGTAGCAGCTTTTTTATATATATTTTTGTTCACATTGATTTTTTCACTTTGAGACTAGCGCAATATTTTTTTCTTTATTTTTTTTTGTTGTTGTAAGGGCTGTGGCACATGAGTGTTGTGCATGCAGCAAGTAGGCTAAGGTTCTAAAAAATGGCCCTGTATTTGTATCGACCCCTCACCCCCTTGTATACTTACCTGAGCCCAATCTCGATCCAGCACTGTGCCTGTCTGCAGTGGAGAGAGAGAGAGAACACTGAAAAAAATGGGCCATTGAAGCCTACGGGTGACTTTACCACTCCAGGCTTTATTAGCCATTGTTGGAGCACTCGCTCTTCTCCCCTGCAGCCACTGATAGCTGACTCACATGACTGGATTGGAGTAGGCTGAAAATAGGCAAGTGTATACATCTTCTTTTCTTTAGTTAGCATAAGTGTTAAGAGGGGAGAAGGGACAGTTTTAAGGCTAGTTAAGTATATAGTCAGAATCCCAATTTTATTTAATTGCAAATCATAACAATTAACTCGTATTTTCTTCCCTTTGATCTGTTAAAAATACAGTACCATTGAAAGCATTTTTATATCTGTTTTCTAAGTGAAGAAAATACCTGTTGATCTAAAGGAGGATTGATGGAACTTTGACTGAGGCATGGGAACAGCAATATGAATATATTTATTGTCATAACGAATGACAAGACACATAGCAATTAATGCATAGTTTAAAATATAAATTCATATAGAGTACACACATAACAGTAGCATAGAACAGTTCATATATATATATATATATATATATACACATGGGTCACATTTTGGCACAAATCAAGTTCCTACATAATCATAAAAAAACATAGATCACATAGTAACATGTTGCAATAAATGGCAAAATGGTTGTATCAGAGTAAAAGGTAAACTAGATGTAAGGACATAGCTGCATCTGTATAGCCCACCCCACTTTTAGTGGATCTGCTCCACTTATTCAGGAGCGGACACATGAACATGTTCTACAAAAAACAAAAGATTGCCAATAAGGTTCAATACATAGACCCATTAGGTAAAAAGGACCATGGGGCGGAAAAGAAATGTCCACCCATGATACTTGCATATCAGTAAAATGAACACCATGCAATACTATCCGGGTAAGTATCATGGGTGGACATTTATGTGTCCGCTCCTAAAGAAGTGGAGCAGATCCAGGAAACACGTTGAGCTATATGGATGCAGCTATGTCCATACATCTAGTTTACCTTTTACTCTGATACAACCATTTTGCCCTTTTAACTGATCTTATGATAATCAGTAATATTGGTATACATTGCCTGTTATTGCAACATGTTACAATACAATACAATACAATACAACCCATGATACTTGCATATCAGTAAAATGAACACCATGCAATACTATCCGGGTAAGTATCATGGGTGGACATTTATGTGTCCGCTCCTGAAGAAGTGGAGCAGATCCAGGAAACACGTTGAGCTATATGGATGCAGCTATGTCCTTACATCTAGTTTACCTTTTACTCTGATACAACCATTTTGCCCTTTTAACTGATCTTATGATAATCAGTAATATTGGTATACATTGCCTGTTATTGCAACATGTTACTATGTGATCCATGTTTTTATATGATTATGTAGGAACTTGATTTGTGCCAAAATGTGACCCATTGTGTATATATGTAGCAACCCTGCCCTCCTTCTCCACTCTTTGGCTCGCTCACAGGAGAAGAAGGCGCACAGTCTCCACCATGCCCGTACCCCCTGGGTTTCAGAGGTTAAGCACACTTATTTTCACTTAAGGGTCTTTGCAGCAGGGCTCCCCCTCAGTGTTGGCTTCCGTCCCTAGAATGTAAGGACAAAGTCTCTATACCCCAAGTAACTCCAAGGTCCACACCAGCGTCAACTTCAACATAGAGTTTATTTCTTTATGCATGAACATCCTCAAAATGAGGAGAAGAGAGAAAGGTGTTAGGAAGACAGATCCATTCAGGCACTCTTGTTTCTTCTCCACTCGATCCCGAGTGGGTATAGCTCACCCGGATAGTCACCCGAAGGCACTAGCAGCCGGCGTGTAACTCGAACAGTCTATTAGATTCCCTAATGGATGCGTTCAGGAGATCCTCTGCCACAGAATCTATAGTGTCCCAAACCTCCTACTGGTCCCGTTGTTTAGATCCCTGTTTTCGGATGGATGACATCCCTCCAGAGAGTTACTGGGCCCCTTCCTTCACTGTGATCTCTCCCCAGTCCTTCGGAACGGTCCTCCCCCAGCCTCCTCTTCTAGAAACGGGTCCCCTCGCAAGGCACCCTGGGATTCTTCCTACCCAAGTGGGCTCCAGCTAAAGGTGCTGGGCCCAGGGCTGAAGTTGCAGTCCCAGGACTAAAGGTGCCTGGAACTGAAGTGCACGTGGCCCCATGGCCTGGAGGGCCACGCGCCACGCACCAGGACTCCGACTTTGGAACCAAAAAGAACCGACCTCTCCCAGGCTGCGTCTGCCCCTTATGTATCCTCTCCCGGCATGCACAGCAGGCAGACCACACCCACTGCACGGCTGCCAAGAGAGGACACCAAATCACTGCCCCATTACCTGTGATTCAACCCCGAGTACAAGTGACAGCGCCACCCATACTTCTAAGGGGAACTGCACACCAGGCAAAACAGCAGCAAGGCAGAGTCCAGCAAATTGAAAGATCCGAGCCAACTACCACTCGAATCACCCTTAAATTTGGCATAGCAATCCCTAAATTTGGGACCCCCACTACATATATATATATATATATATATATATATATTCACCACATTTAAAGTCCCAAACCCTTCCTTTTTAAATACCCGTTGATCTTGTCAGAAATTCAGAGCTGTCCTGAGCAATCTCCAAAAAATTATTTAGTTCTAGCTGTTCTGTTATCTTGCATTACAAGTCTTTTTGTACCTAAACTGTGAATATAAAGACAATTGGTTAAGTAAATAAGCAACAGATAATGGGCAGAGCTGACATCACCACTCAGGGCCGCCATCAGGGGGGTACAGGCAGTACACCTGTAAGGGGCCCGGAGGTCCCCAGGGGCCCGGATGCCCCCCCTTCTTTTTCTTTTTTTGTAAGGGGCCCAGAGGTCCCCAGGGGCCCGGAGTTCCCCAGGGCCCTGAATGTCAACCCCCCTTTTTAAAAAAAAAATTTAATAATTTTTTTCTATTATTCATTTTTTTATTTAATTAGTTTTTTTTATTTATTTTATTTATTTATTTATTTTGTAAGGGGCCCAGAGAGGTCCCCAGGGCCCTGGATGGAAACCTCCCTTTTTTTTTTATAAAATGTTTTATTTATTTTTTTATAAAAAAAAATTTGTAAGGGGCCCAGGGTTCCCCAGGGCCCTGGATGGCAACCCCCCTTTTTTTTTTGTTTTTTTGCTCTTCTTTTTTTTGTGCCCCCCCCCGCTTCTCAATTCGCTGTGGCAGCACCCCCCCCCCGGTTCTCCTCGGCTCCAGGGGGCCCATGCCTGAAGCTGTGTAAGGGGCCCCACAATTCCTGATGGCTGCCCTGTCACCACTCAGCCCACAAAAATGCTTAGTTTATTTCTGGCAGATAAACAGGTATTTTTACTTGAAAGGTTTTCAAGGGATAAAAACTGGGCTACCAAGCATCTATAGCAAAGATGTACAGCATATGTCCTTACTTTTGCTGTGCCTTGACATACGCTTTAACTGGTTGCCGCCCAACCACAGTACATTTACTGCGGCAGGGAGGCAAGGCCGGCCTGGTTCACATACATGTACGTCATCCAGCCAAGGGGTCGGACACAGTGGATTGCAGTTCACGATACCCAGCCTGGGGATCACATGATCACAATGTTAACAAAACAGTTCTGAATGAGTTTCATTCATAACAGCTGTGATTCCTATAGTGATACTGTGATTAGCCCACTACCATCACATGATACCGGGGTCAATAACAGCAATCTGTACCATGTGATAGTCACTATCATGACACTGAACTACTCTGATGAAAGTATGTAAAAAAAAAATAATTAAAAATTAAAAAAAGAACAAAATGTTTAAAGAAATGTAAAAAATTTAATGAACAAATTATTATTATTTTTTTAACATACTGTCATCAGTCAGTCTCCCTGATCATTGCCACACCAGTCATATGATGATGTTGTACTGCACTGGTGACAGTATGTAAAAAAACTAATTGTGAAAAAAATATATATATTATTTATTTCTTAATTTTCCAAAAGATTGTGACAAAAAATTACAACTTCAAAAAACTCGTCATACCTCTTACTAAATACCTCTGACTGTCTACTTTCTGAAATTTGGGGGTATTTGGGATAGGCCATCAGTACATCAGGATTGATCCATTTTCAAATACTGTTTGTAAACACTATAACTTTTACACAAACCAATTAATATACACCTATTGGGATTTTTTACCAAAGGATGTAGAATTTATTTTATTGGATATGCTTTTTAACAGAAAGTAGAAAAAAATTATTTTGTTCATTATTTTTGGTATTTATTTTCATTTACAGTATTTAGCAAAAAAAAAAAAAAAACCCAGTGGTGATCAAATACCACTAAAAGAAAGCTCTATTTGTTTTAAAAAATTATATAAATTTCATTTGCGTACAGTGTTGACCACACAATTGCCAGTTGAAGTAACACAGTGCTGAACAGCTAAAAATTATTACCTGGACATGAAGGGGGTAAAACCTTCCAGAGGTCTAGTAGTTAAGGAAAGGTGCATTTTATGACATTATTTACATGCGGATCATCAAACATTAAAAGAACCTTGGCCATACAACATAAATATCTATTTTATTACTTTTTTACAGGATAATCTAAGGTTTCACAGATTCCATTTCCCTCCAATTCTGAGTACATGCCAACTACAAACTGTGCCATCATGTTCTGGATTAAGTGACACCAAGATGTCCATACACCTCAGAATGCTGCTAATCCTGTCAAGAATAGACATGTAACTAGGATGAGCCATCATAAGAAACCAAACACGCCATGAAATGGAAAGCTCAGTTTCATTCACCCGAATGCAAGTTCAAAACATAAAAAATAAAGCCTGTACCTAGCTATTTTGGTCAGAATTATATAAAGATTTTGAAGTCCTACATTTCATTTTTACTTATGATATAGTCTGTTTACTGGCACCTACAGTATAATTAAAATAACTTACAAAAATCAAATGTACATTATTATAGAAAATCTATGTTGAGATTAATAAGTAATTTCCTTTTTAGATGTCCTTATGAACATGTTAGTTGCCTGGCTGTCTTTTTTTTTTACAAAATTGACTTAAAGTTTTCTGACTTACTGATCAGGAAGAGGTATACAGCCCATGAATCAGAGACAAGTCAGACATTGATAAAGTCCTGACTAGCAAAGTTGTTCCAGATTACAGACACAAAACTCATAAAAGATGATCAGCATGGCAGCTAAGTACATGGCCTTTGCAGAGGTAGTGATCAGCAACTGCAGCCAAGGTGTCTCATTCAGTAAAGGTTTTCATTAACTATGCTTTCCAATATTTCTTGTACATTTTCCAAAATTTGTTTCTGTTAAGAATATTGCTATTTCTAATTATACTTTCATTACCCAGACCACAAATCCATGCTTCCGCAGGCTTGTTAAGTAGAGGATAAACAGGTAAATTGGTAAGAGAATTTTAAATTAAAAAAATAGTAGCTCTCTGTTTTCAACAAACAGTACTAAAAAATGACATGTTATGTGTATAAAGATGACGCTGTAATGCCGTGCAGCCAATCCCATTGAAAAAGCCTTTTGTGACGAAACCTGTCTGGGCGTGGTCTGCACGGCAAGTTTTTGTGATTCCTAAACGTTGTGTCACCGCTGAGGGTGAAGCGGCTCTGATCGGGGAAGATCTGATCGGGGAAGTGAGCGAGCAAGTGGAGGGTGAGATCTGCTGGGTGTCTTGGGTCCGCCGTGTCCGTAATACCTAGCATACCACTGCAAGTCTCCTTCATTAGATAACTTTTTGATTGAAGTGCCTGTGTGAATTTTAAGTGATGTGAGTACAATGGTTGAGGATTCGTGTGCACTTTTTTAATAAATTGGTTTTACGTACTTCACTATTGGAAGCATTTTATTTTACATGTGGATTTGATTTTCTTGTGATCACCTGTGGAATTGCACATTAACCCTGGTGGGGTATCAAGCTATTATGCCGAGCATGTGAGTGTGAGGCATATCTTTCTGGTGAGTTATATTCCTATGGGAGTGGATTCACAAGCACGAGCGGTGTGGTGGAAGATTAATATCACGTTTTTTTCAAGAAAAAGATTATTTGTTGGCAAATTCAGTTTAATCACTTGAAAATTTCTGCAACTTATGGACACTCTTTTATGAACTGATGTTTTTCTTCCTTTTTTCACCTTTACGGTTTGTGTACTGTTTGATTTTACGTTTTTGAACACAGACCATTTATATGCAGTATAGGTTTACTTTCACATGGTGACTTATTTTTTTTTATATACACTATATACAGTGGGGCAAAAAAGTATTTAGTCAGCCACCAATTGTGCAAGTTCTCCCACTTAAAAAGATGAGAGAGGCATATAATTGTCATCATAGGTATACCTTTGCTAGAGAGCATTTGAATGATCCAGAAGAGGACTGGGAGAATGTCATATGGTCAGATGAAACCAAAGTAGAAGTGTTTGGTAGAAACACAACTCATCGTGTTTGGCGGAGAGTAATGCTGAGTTGCAACCAAAGAACACCATACCTACTGTGAAGCATGGGGGTGGCAACATCATGCTTTGGGGCTGTTTCTCTACAAAGGTAACAGGACGACTGATCCATGTACATGAAAGAATGAATGAGGCCATGTATCGTGAGATTTTGAGTGCAAACCTCCCCCCATCAGCAAGGGCATTGAAGATGAAATGTGGCTGGGTCTTTCAGCATGACAATAATCCCAAACACACCGCCCGGGCAACGAAGGAGTGGCTTCAAAAGAAGCATTTCAAGGTCCTGGAGTGGCCTAGCCAGTCTCCAGATCTCAACCCCATAGAAAACCTTTGGAGGGAGTTGAAAGTCTGTGTTGCCCAGCGACAGCCCCAAAACATTACTGCTCTAGAGGAGATCTGCATGGAGGAATGGGCCAACATACCAGCAACAGTGTGTGACAACTTTGTGAAAACTTACAGAAAACGTTTGACCTCTGTCATTGCCAACAAAGGATATATAACAAAGTATTGAGATGAACTTTTAATATTGACCAAATACTTATTTTCCACCATAATTTGCAAATAAATTCTTTCCAAATTAGACAATGTGATTGTCTGGATTTGTTTCCACATTTTGTCTCTCATAGTTGAGGTATACCTATGATGACAATTACAGGCCTCTCTCATCTTTTTAAGTGGGAGAACTTGCACAATTGGTGGCTGACTAAATACTTTTTTGCCCCACTGTATATTATGTATGTTTTTTATTTATGGTATATATTTAATCTTTATACACATAACATGTAATTTTTTAGTACTGTTTGTTGAAAACAGAGCGCTACTATTTTTTTCATTTAAAATTCACATACCATATTTCAACTTTTTAAGTAGCAGCTTTAGGCATTCTTTTTAGCCTGGGCGCAGTGGTGGTTTGGGAAGTTACTAGGGGGCATTCAATAACTTTGTTTACCAGTTTTTAGGTAAATTGGTAAGGCGATGAGAAATAAGGTAGTTGAGTGAAGTTTTCTTCAAACGTCCAATCTAGTGCTGGAACATTTAGAAGATCAATAAACTAAATCTGGTATTTTAGTGTTTGGGAGATGCTGGAGAATTAAACCAAACCACCTCAATGGTTTTTTATATCTTTCAGGGACTCTATTGATGGTAACTATTCATTGAGTCCCGGGATCTTATGAGGGGTTTCCATTACTCCTGCTTGTTTTTTTTTGTTTTATGTTATGGGTAGGGATGAGTTTGATGTTCGAGTCGAACAGTGCATTGATATCTGATGACTGGCCAAAGCATACACCTGACCTGCATGCGTTGGCCAATCACAGTGCGCTCTGCTGCGAAAGCCATAATTGGCCAAATGCAGAGTGCTTTTGGCCAATCATGGCTCAGGGGGACGTAGCCCACGCCCCACACTATATAAGGCTGCTTACATAGCTGCCGTGTATAGTGTGTGACTGTGGACAGAGATACATTGAGCTAGATTAGGCAGGCAGGTTAGTTAGTTAGTGGCAGTGTACAGTATATACCGTATTTATCTGCGTATTACATGCACCCCAATATTAGGAGGAAGGTTTAAGGAAAAAAACGTACATTTTAAATGCCCATCAATGCAGCCTTATCAGTGTCCATCTGCAGCCTTGCCCATCATTGCAACATGATTAGTGCCCATCTGCAGTCTTGCCCCTGTTTGCAGCATGATTAGTGTCCATCTGCAGTCTTTCCCCTGTTTGCAGCATGATTAGTGCCCATCTGTAGTATTTCCCCTGGTTGCAGCATGATTAGTGCCCATCTGCAGTCTTACCCCTGCCGAGGAGGGAACGAGCACCGCCGAGATAGACAGAGCCGGATGTCCTGTGTACTCGTCTCGTCTCACAGTACCGCCCCTTAGCCCGGCTCCTATGATGGACATAACACCGGTCCAACGGCAGGACGTAAATGCTAGGAGGCGGGACTGGGCGTGACTGCGAGCGGAGCCGAGTACACAGGAGATTCGGCTCTGTCTATTTCAGTGGCGCTCGTTCCCTCCTTTCCCTCTGAGGCAGCCGTTTGGCCTATAACACGCACCCACGATTTTCCCCTGATTTTAAGGGGAAAAAAGTGCGTGTTATACCCTGATAAATACGATATATATATATATATATATATATACACACTCTGCATTTAGTGTAGACTAGATATTCAGTGTAGACGCTATGTTCAGTCAGTGCAGGTAGTGTAATATATATAACACAGTGTATTGAAGTAGTTAAGGGGAACCCCACGCCAAAATTAAAAAAAATATGGTGTGGGGGTCCCCGCCAAAATCCATACCAGGCCCTTCAGGTCTGGTATGGATTTTAAGGAAAGCCCTGTGCCAAAATTTAAAAAAAGAAATGGCGTGGGGGTCCCCCCAAAATCCAGCCCAGGCCCCCCTCTCCTGGCCTGTCATGGCTGCTTGCTAGGATAAGGGTCTGGTATGGATTTTGGGGGGGACCCCACGCCACTTTTTTTTTTCCGTGGAGTTCCCCTTAAATTCCATACCAGACCTGCTGTTGTTTTTTTTTTTTCGGCG
The DNA here is from genome assembly GCA_029206835.1 of Rana muscosa. Lineage (NCBI taxonomy): Eukaryota > Metazoa > Chordata > Amphibia > Anura > Ranidae > Rana > Rana muscosa. The sequence continues at coordinate 187,519,158 of CM055124.1, read as the reverse complement.
TATGGATAGGGGGGGATTTTTTCATTGATTTTCATCTATATTGCCGGGATCCAGCAATACATTACAGCCGTGAGCAAGTTTAAATGCCATTTGTTCCTTTGGAAATGTAATTTTGCTGCAGCACAGTAAAACACATGAGAAAGATGTGCCACTTTACATGCAGACTAAAGAGGCCCCCCAGGCACGATATTTAAAGAAATATTAAATTTTTATTGTTTTGCTTTAAGCATTATTAAATTCACTGCTACTGAAAAAACGTCAGTTTTAAAAACTTTTTTTTTGCATTGACACATGTTCACTGGGGCAGTACCCGGGTCCCCAAACACTTTTTTTTTTGGCAATAACTTGCATATAAGCCTTTAAAATTAACACTTTAGATTTTTCACATTCGTGTCCCATAGACTTTAATGGTATTCGCATGGTCGCACAAATTTTTTGTCTGTTCCCATGCGAACTGAACCGGGCGGGGGGGGGGGGGGGGATTGGGGCCGCCTCATCCCTAGTTATGGGGAATGCAACTGGAGTAATTACAACATACAAGGTGGGTGGCAACACCCAATATATCTTGGCTTAGAGAGGAATAAAGTAGTAACCGATGAAAAAAGTCCGATGGACTGGTTTCATCTGAAATTCCTATCGTGTGTGGGCCCCATCTGACTTTTTTCCATTGGAGTAAAAAAATAAAACATGTTTTAAATTTTTGGGAAAAAAAACGATAGGAAATTCCGATCGTCTGTGTGGAACTCCATCGGAGAAAAATCCATGCATGCTCAGACTAAATTAGGAGACGGGAGCGCTCGTTCTGGTAAAACTAGCGTTCGTAATGGAGATAGCACATTCGTCATGCTGTAACGGACTGAAAAGCACGGAGACTGAAAAGCGCGAATCGGCTAACACCAAACTTCTACTAACCCGCGGTAACACAAAATCAGCAAAAGCAGCCCAAAGGGTGGCGCTGTTGGATTTGAACTTCCCCTTTATAGTAACGTCATACGTGTTGTATGTCACCACGTTTTGGACGGTCGGAATTTTGTCTAATGGTGTGTATGCAAGACAGCTTTGAACGGAATTCCGCCGAAAAATTCCATCGGATTTTAGCCCATCGGAATTCCGATCGTGTGTACAGGGCATAAAAAGCCAAGATTTGCTCAATATACCAAGCTTCACCTGTAATGAAAGTATTGTTTTTGAATGGAGTGAGCCTTTAAATACATAAGATTTCTGCATATTATTGTACACTTTAATAAATCACCTGAAATTACTTTGTTTCACAAATCTCAATCAAAAATGTTAACAAGAAAAATGTCTGGAGATTAAAAAGAAGATATACTGAAATGAGCATGTTTAAATAAGGAAAGGATCAAACTGGAAAATTTGATACAACATACAGTATCAACAGGACTGAAATACCAAAAACTAAACTAAAGTTACAGTGTATTTAATTTACTATTGTAAACAAAGGTTAAACTTTGAACACCAAAGCTACAAAGACCGCTAAATATGTACATTGTTAAATGATACATGGAAGATCTATTTTAGGACCTGTAGTTCCTTGGATTCTGTCATTGCCCCATCTCCTCTCTGCACTTCTACTAAGCACCTCTTCCTTACAGTGATCAGCTTAAGTAGGCGCATCTACTGCAAGCTTGATTTACATTTTTAGATGGCATGTGATGGAACAAACTAATAATTATTTCAGCTCCTAACCAGATGCAAGCATATTTTACTTGTGTAGAAGAATTCAGGTATCTCAATAAAAATGTATCAGCAGAAAAAAAAAAATTTCAGTGCACCTCAAGCTGACAACTTGTGATGATCTATAACATTTTGTGACTGCAAGTTACTTCCACAAAAAAGTTCAGCAAAATGCAAAAAAAACGAATAAAACCTGATAAATTGAATATATACTGTATGTATGTATATATATATATATACACACACACAGGTGTATATATATATATATATATATATATATATATAATCTCACAAAAAAGAGTACACCCCTCACATTTTTGTAAATATTTTATTATATCTTTTCATGTGACAACACTGAAGAAATTAAACTTTGCTACAATGTAAAGTAGTGAATATACAGCTTGTATATCAGTGTAAATTTGTTGTCCCCTCATAATAACTCAACACACAGCCATTAATGTCTAAACCGTTAACAACAATAGTGAGTACACCCCTAAGTGAAAATTTCCAAATTGGGCCTAAATAGTGTTACAAGGTCTCAGGTGTGAATGGAGAGCAGGCGTGTTATATTTGGTGTTATCGCTCTCACTCTCTCATACTGGTCACTGGAAATTCAACATGGCAACTCATGGCAAAGAACTCTCTGAGGATCTGAAAAAAAGAATTGTTGCTCTACAAAAAGATGGTCTAGGCTATAAGAAGATTGCCAAGACCTTGAAACTGATACAGCTATTTAACAGGACAGGTTCCACTCAGAACAGGCCTCGCCATGGTCGACCAAATAATTTGAGTGCACATGCTCAGCGTTATATCCAGAGGTTGTCTTTGGGAACTAGACTTATGGGTGCTGCCAGCATTGCTGCAGAGGTTGAAGGGGTGGGGGGTCAGACTGTCAGTGCTCAGACCATATGCCGCACACTGCATCAAATTGCTCTGCATGGCTGTCGTCCCAGAAGGAAGCCTCTTTTAAAGATGATGCACAAGAAAGCCCGCAAACAGTTTGCTGAAGACAAGCAGACTAAGGACATGGATTACTGGAACCAAGTCCTGTGGTCTGATGAGACCAAGATAAACGTATTTGGTTCAGATGGTGTCCAGCGTGCAGTGGTGTAGCATGGGTTGTCAGCGCCCGGGCAGGGCAAGAGATTTGCGCCCCCTAACCCACGGATTTTTAGATATCTCTGAGTCCCTTCTGCTAGTACAGTAGTACTGACCAACCTGATTCCTACACTGACCTACCTGACCACTATACTAACCTACCTGATTTCTGTACTGTCCTGCCTGATTCCTACACTGACCACTAAACTGACCTATCTGATTGCTATACTGACCACTACACTGACCTACTTGATTCCTATACTGACCACTACACTGACCTACCTGATTCCTATACTGACCACTACACGCATTATTATTGCTCACTGATTGGTTGCTAGACGATACTGCACATAATTACCTCTACCCATTGTTTGCTAGAGGTTACTGCACATCATTACTACAAACTGATTGGTTGCTAGAGGTTACTGCAAGTTATTATTGCTCACTGATAGCTTGCTAGAGATTACAGCAGATCATTACTGTTCACTGATTGGTTGCTGAAGGTTACTGCACATTATTACCACTCACTGGTTGCTAGAGGTTACTGCATATTATTAATGCTCCCTAATTGGTTGCTAGACATTGCAGCACATCATTACAGCTCACTGATTGGTTTCTAGAGGTTACAGCACATCATTACAACCCACTGATTTTCCTTAAGGTTAAAGCACATCATCTCACTGCCTGCACACCACAGACTGCAGAAGTGACAGGACCCACCAATAGACAGAAAAGAAGAACTAATAATTAGCAATGAGGGTTGAGGGGTGCGCTGTGTATGGAGTGCAAGGCTGAGGAATGCGCTTTGTACGGAATGTAGGGTTCAGAGGTGTGCTGTGTACGGAGTGCAGGGTTAAGGGGGTGCGCTGTGTGCAGGGTTTAAGGGGGTGCGTTGTCTGTGGCGTGCAGGGTTAAGGGGGTGCGCTGTGTGTGGCATGCAGGGTTGGGGGGTGTGCTGTGTGCGGCTTGCAGGGTTAAGGGGGTGCGTTGTGTGTGGCATGCAGGGTTGGGGGGTGCGCTGTGTGTGGCTTGCAGGGTTAAAGGGGGGTGCGCTGTGTACAGCATGCAGGGTTGAGGGGGGTGCGCTGTGTACATCTCCCCCCAAAAACAAAGCTCTCTTTCCCACAGATTCCAGTAGAGAGCTTAGCCCCGGCCCCCCCTCCGGCTGCCATCATCCCGTACAGAACTTTCCTCTGTAGAGGCGTACTCACAATGTCCATGCAGATGTTGGTAAGGAGGGGCTTCTGTCTGTGTGGATGATGCCTCATCCTCTTCCTCCTGGCCCCAGGTTCCTCCAGTCCTGGGGTGGTCAGTGCGGGGGCCGCGTAGCAGCACACCGACAGGCACATGCAGGACTCAGGAGAAGCGGCGGTGGTCGGAAGTCCGGGCTGTGGGGCAGACTAAGTGGACGGACAGCATGTCGCACGTGGACCTCATGTGTGGGGAGTGACGTATAATGGAGAGGATGCCTCATGAGCCGCCTGCCCTCCTCCTTCCCCCCAGTCTCCGCACGGTCACAATCCCTGGGATCATCACGGATGGTCTTCAGTGTTCATTTACTCACTGCTGTGTCAGTGTCACCGTTGGAGCCTAAGCCAGGACTGCACCGCAACTTCTTCCTCATAGCGAAGCGGAAGAGCTCACAGTCTCCTAGACTGCACAGTGCAGGAGAAGAGCGGCAGGTAACCTGCCGCTGCGCCCCTCAAAATTTGGTGCCCGGGGGCGACCGTCCCCCTGGCCCCCCCACGCTACGCCACTGCCAGCGTGTGTGGCAGCAACCAGGTAAGAAGTACAAAGACAAGTGTGTCTTGCCTACAGTCAATCATGGTAGTGTGTCTTGCCTACAGTCAAACATGGGGGTGGGAGTGTCTGGGGCTGCATGAGTGCTGCCGGCACGTGCTTCCGGCACGTGCTTCCGGTGCTGCCGGCACGTGCTTCCGGCACTGGGGAGCTACAGTTCATTGAGGGAATCATGAATGCCAACATGTACTGTGACATACTGTACTGAAGCAGAGCATGATTCCCTCCCTTCCAACAGTATTCCAACATGATAACGACCCCAAACACACCTCCAAGATGACCACTGCCTTGCTAAAGAAGCTGAGGGTAAAGGTGATTGGCTGACCAAGAATGTCTCCAGACCTAAACCCCATTGAGCATCTGTAGGGCATCCTCAACAGAAAGTGGAGGAGTGCAAGGTCTCTAACATCCACCATGACTCCAGTGGCAACCTGTGAAACTGTGGTGAACTCCATGCCCAAGAGGGTTAAGGCAGTGCTGAAAAATAATGGTGGCCACACAAAATATTGACAAATTTTAGACTTGTGCACAACGGAAAAATTTGTTTAGTTTCGGTTCGTTTCTTGTGCACAATGGAAAAATTAGTTTCGTTTCGGTTTGTTTCTTTTCGGTCCTGTTGATTCGTAATCGTTCGTAATTTTGCTAGATGGGATTTTTCGTGTTCGAACTAATTCGTATTTTCGCAAGCGACATTTTTCGTTGAACCGGAATGATTCATATTAATGTAAGCCTTATTTTTAGTTGATTTATAATTCGTACTTTCGGTAGAGTACATTGTTTTTCGTTTATTCTGGACACAACTCCTACTTTCGTAACTTTTTTTGGGTTCGTTGATTCGTAATTTTCCGTGTCTCTCTCACAACGACGTTGCCTATAATGCCTAATGTGCTTCGAATGGATTTGTACTTTTCTAAATACATAGCAGTTATTTGTAACGATTCGAAATCTCGTATTTTACTTTCGCTTTATACATGCGGCTATAGCCTCCGCCCCTGTACACCATTTTGAGAGGGAGTTCAGCACGGTGAGGGAGAAGCAGAGAGCAGAGCAGAGTGTTATTGTGCTTCAAATGGATTCGTACATTTGAACTTTTTTCATAACGAATTATGCCGAAGACATTCGGGCATTCGCTATTTGCGATATAATTTATTTCGGATTCGGTTTTATTCGTAATTGCTTTGTTCGGAAATTCAAATGCTTCCGTATGTCCGAAAGTTGCTAAATTCGGACAAATTTCGATTCATTACGAAACAAATTGTACAAGCCTAGAAATTTTCACTTAGGGGTGTACTCACATTCGCTGCCAGCGGTTTAGACATTAATGGCTGTGTGTTGAGTTATTTTGAGGGGACAGCAAATTTACACTGTTATACAAGCTGTACACTCACTACTTTACATTGTAGCAAAGTGTAAATTCTTCAGTGTTGTCACAAGAAAAGATATAATAAAATATTTACAAAAATATGAGGGGTGTACTCACTTTTATATATATATATATATATATATATATATATATATCTCACAATATAACCCGCAAAATCTCGCCAAGTTGGCCAGAGCAGGAAAAACAAGGATGTATTTCTGGACAGCTGCACTCTGGAACAATAGTTGCCTTTATTAAAATGAGGACAGCACTACAAGTCACAGCAAACAAAAACCTCAGACAGCTGAAGCTTTTCACACTATCTAGTGTTTAGTCATAGCTATGACAAAACACTAGATAGTGTGAAATGCATCAGCTGTCCAAGCTTTTTGTTTGCTGTGACTTGTAGTGCTGTCCTCGTTTTAATAAAGGCAACTATTGTTCAAGAGTGCAGCTGTCTAGAAATACATCCTTGTTTTTCCTGTTTTGCTGATTGCATTGTCTGCACCTGAGATCTCTGTGGGTGGATCACCACCAAGGTTTCCATCTGGAGCGGCTATCTTCCTTTCTCCTGCTAAGTTGGCCAGAGCAATGTACACAGGCTTTCCAGCTTCAGTTAGGGAGAAGTTGCCTGTCATGTCTGGGTTTTTTCCACCCCTCCTCCTTCCTCTTTTCACAGACTTGAGGGAGTGTAATATGAGCTGACACACACACATCTCTGGATTCAGTGACTTATATTGTGTTCCTATGGCTAGAGAGGGAAACCAATTAACAGCAGAGTTACAACAGCCAATGGAGAAGATTGTACAGAACTGAGGAGAGCAGCAATGGATTCTGGGACATGAAGTTCTCATACCAAACGGCCCCATAGACTGCTACACAGGGAGAACTACAAACCCACACTGCAACTGTTCTACCAGAATGCAGTGTGCCACCGCAAGTCCTGCTGGGGAATCTTATATAAGGACAATCAAGGCCTCAGCACGCTCTCTCTGGACGCCATCTTTCAACAGGCAAGAAGCCTGCTGTGAGCGTGCCTAGGCCGGAGAAGCCTGGGCCTAAAGTTGGAGAGCGGATCGCTGACAGAGGGATCCTTGTGGACAGCATTGCTGACTGTGCCAGAGAAGGGACCATCCTACGCTCCACAGCATCTGACGCCATCCATCCACCTGCATCTTGTGAGCAGCCGTGCGGTGAACTGGTGACATCTTGTCTGACGGAGATACCAGTGAGGAGAGGACTCTTATGCAGCGTACACACGATCGTTTTTCATGCCGTTAAAAATGCCATTTTTAAAAATGGCCATTAAAACCGATCGTGTGTATGCTCCAGAGCATTTTTAACGGCGTGAAAAACGGCCATTAAAAATTTTGAACATGCTCTATTTTTTCACGTCGTTTTTCATGTCGTTTTTTTTAACGACGTGAAAAATGATAGTGTGTATGCTTTTACGAGGTGAAAAGTGATGATGAGCAAATTGCCTCGGATCAGTTTGCAGGCTGCTTGTCAAAGTCATCATAATTTCTGGAAATTAAGAACTTTAATCTCAACCCCACTGAAGGTATTTGGGATCTTATGCGGCGTACACACGATCGTTTTTCATGTCGTTAAAAATGCCATTTTTTTAAATGGCCATTAAAACCGATCGTGTGTATGCATTTTTAACGGCGTGAAAAACGGCCATTAAAAATTTCGAACATGCTCTATTTTTTCACGTCGTTTTTCATGTCGTTTTTTTTAACGACGTGAAAAACGATAGTGTGTATGCTTTTACGAGGTGAAAAAAAATGCGCATGCTCAGAATCAAGTATGAGATGGGAGCGCACGTTCTGGTAAAACTAGCATTTGTAATGGAGATAGCACATTCGTCACGCTGTAACGGACTGAAAAGCACGAGGCTGAAAAGCGCGAATCGTCGCTAAACAAACTTTACTAACATGAAGGGTGGCACCATCCGAACGGAACTTCCCCTTTATAGTGCCGTCGTACGTGTTGTACGTCACTGCGCTTTGCTGGAGCGTTTTTTTTTTAATGATCGTGTGGATGCAAGACAGGCTTGAGAGGAAACAAGAAAAAAAACAACGAGAAAAACATTGGTTTAAAAAATGGCATGAAAAACGATCGTGTGTACGCCGCATAAGTGGTGGGAAGGCACTTGCCTACCAACATAGTTAACTGAGTTGCAGGAGAGTGATCCCTATAGTCCCACTTGTACTTGCTGACACTTGCAGTGCCTCAGATAGGGATCCTTTGCACCCGAGAGTGGGACAGCGGCTTGGGAGAACTAGCGTTTCCTTTACTTCTACTTTACATTCACCGAGTGATTAATTTACTCTTTACATATTGTTGGAATACAATTAAGTGCACCAACATAGCTAGCAGAAGACAAGTTGAACTTAAAGGAACAGTCATCACTTTATTTCTCTGCAACATTTACTACAAAGGGATACGCACCAGTTTGAACTGTCCACTAGAGGGAGCCATATAGCCATAAGAACTCTAATGCTTGATGTAACTGTTTATATTGCCTTTGTTGTTCTGCTGGTATAGTGAGTGTGTGTGAGACTTGGTGGGAAAGTGTCCCAGTGCTGGTATCATAGCATTGGGAGATTCCTCCACCATACACTTACTCACATCTGACCCAGGTTATGGTAATGGGTCTTGTGATTTAGAAATCTTGAACCAGTTATATTCATTGACTTTGCAGGGATCTGTGTACAGTCAATTTCATCTGTATAACCACTGTTCTACTCTTTTCCAAGTAAACATTTTACAACTGGTTAAGTTACATCTTGTGTGGAACTCTATCTATTGCAGCTGAGAGTCAGGTGACCAGTGCCAAGGTAACGGTAACTATACATATTACAGTGTGGTGTTGTTGTGGTCCTCTTTGCCATTGGGTTTCACATCCATATTGTTATCCAGTTGTGCCAAGGAGGGTTTGAGCCAAATTTCTGGGGTTGACAGGAAGAATGCAGACCCAAAATTAATAACCAGCAGCTTCTACGGGGGGAGTGCTACATATATATATATATATATATATATATATATATATATATATCTTGAAGGAATTAAATGATGTGTTTACATATTTGTCTTCAATAGTTCTTTCAGCATTTCAGTACCCATGAATTGTAAAGCGCCCCTTTTATGTGTACATGACTGGTGATGGCGAAATGTAGGTGGTGTCACGTTAAGTCATGCTGACACTCATGGTATGCACATAGCAGAAGTGAGAAGAAGATAAGAAAGCTTGATTGAGATCTGGATATAAATAGTCTGTCTTACATCTCAACTCACATACTCCCGGCTGGCATTTACTTCAGTGTCATATGCCCACTGCCAGACAGACCTTAAGCCTTATATTTCACTTAAAGGTTCCACAGGACTGACCCTGCTCCAGAGGAACAGATACATTATATAAACATACTAAAGAAAATCATTGAAACCTTCCCACAAGTTCACAATACTATGGTTTAGGTGCTCAGTCCACAAAACATTGGGGTGGATTTACTAAAACTGGAGGGTGCAAAATCTGGTGCAGCTCTGCATGGTAGCCAATCAGCTCCTAACTTTTCAATTAAGCTTTGACAAAAAAAGGGAAGTTGATAAGTTTCTATGCAGAGCTGTACTCGATTTTGCACTCTTCAGTTTTAGTAAATCAACCCCACAGTTACTTTGGTTTTGAGTAGATGACAGTAGGTTGAGTCTCAGCTCCATCCACTTTCCGCAGTTAAGTCTCATACTCTGTTTGATTTTAGTCATTTATCCTATATAGTATTTGCTACATTGCTGCTGAAGGACTTAGATTTCATCTTCTGGATAAAAAACAGCAGAGTTTAGCAGTTCTTTTTTAAATTGAATTTCAGGGATACACAGGCAAAAAAAACTACCACAACGTACACTACTATTCCAAGGCTTACTATGTTGTGTAGACTAAAGGAATCTTACTTATATATACCTCCCAAAGTTTTGAGATGGGAATGAGGGACACTATTAGCAAACATATGTAGTCATAGGACACACACCCTGCCACGCTCCTTTAAGCAGAATTATAAAAATAATAAATTAGTTAAACTCACAAGTGCTTTTTTACCACTACTATTCCTTTTATGTTGGCTTTTGCAATTTACAAATGCAGCAATTTAGAAAATGGATGAAAGGTTTAGCACTGGGAAACACTTTTTAAATGAGGGTCAAATGAGGAGGAACAAGGGACAGGGGGACTTTGTTGAGAATCAGGGACGGACCCTCGAAATCAGGGACAGTTGGGAGCTATGCTTATGCTTTAGTACAGTGGGGCAATGGGAAAGTAAAGGGGGATTGAAAGTAATAGCATATTTTTTTCATTTTGGAGAATCCTTGGCAGAGGTTTAAAGAAAGGAGGGGATAATTGTGATGGGAAGATGCTTGCTTGGGTCACCAAGAGACAGGTGACGTAGATATAATAATAATATATGTGCATTGTAGGGTGGGATAGGACGTAAAAGGCAACAGTAAAAAAAAGCACACTGACCATGTTTATATGACTATACTTTACTCAGCTGGGCAGAATAACATTGTTTTTATATTGCCAAATTGCTCAATAGATCACACAGCCTAATAGATCTCACAGCAGACCATGATTTCATGTGCATGGCACATTTTGGCCAAATGTTTAAACAAATAGTGTTAAATAATTCTAGTGATTTCTTAAAGTCTGTATTGTTTTAAATGTTTTAAAGCACATGGGGCATGAGAGGGAGGAGATGAGAGGGGGCATTAAGCACCTGTGAAAGGTTATTGTTAATAATTTAGCTTCTGTTGTGGAAAGCCTAAAAACCCAAAAGCTATCCTAAAGCAGACCTGTATTTACTCTATAGGTATTGTAGTTATCTGGAACTTAGATGCAATAGCAAGAATCCCAAGTTGTCTGTATTTAGCTTTCTTTCTCCTCCAGTGGCGGCTGGTGCTCCAAATTTTTTGGGGGGAGCAAACAAACTGGAAATAAACGCAGCCACTGAACCATCAAACGCAGCCACTGTACCATCAAACGCAGCCACTGTGCCATCAAACGCAGCCACTGTGCCATCAAACGCAGCCACAGTGCCATCAAACGCAGCTACTGTGCCATCAAACGCAACTACTGTGCCATCAAACGCAACCACTGTGCCATCAAACGCAACCACTGTGCCATCAAACGCAGCCACTGTGCCTTCAAACGCAGCCACTGTGCCATCAAACGCAACCACTGTGCCATCAAACGCAACCACTGTGCCATCAAACGCTGCCACTGTGCCCCATCAAATGCTTCCACTGTGCCCATCGAATGCTGTCACTGTGCCTCATCAAATGCTCCCATTGTGCCCATTGAATGCTGTCACTGTGCCCCATCAAATGCTCCCATTGTGCCCATCGAATGCTGTTACTGTGCCCCACCAAATTGCTCCCACTGTGCCCCATCAAATGCTCGCACTGTGCCCCCCCCCCCCGCCCGCCCACCATCTGCCCGGCACTTACCCTGTCTCAGTGGGGCAGCGGGTGACGACGGCGGGCGGCGAGCGATTTCCGCAATGTCTTCTCCTGTCCTCCTTTACTCCCGTCCTCCCCTATGATTGGATGTCTAATCACAGCGCCTGTTGTTTCAGTCAATCAGGTGATGGGTAACAGACCTGAGCACCTGATTGGCGGAGAGGCGGTTCAGTGTTAGGAAAGGGAATAGTCATTCGCTTTTCTAACACAGCTGGGTGAACTGCGAGCGCCAAGCATGGTGCTCGCTGTTTACCTTTTTTGACGCCTATTAAAGCGCCTGAATAGGGGGTGTCAGAGGCGGCCATTGATAGATTGAACATGTTTATCAATGGCCGGAACCAGGTGGGGACTGCAGTCATATGAAAATCCAACATTAAGGCAGTTCTCCCAATTAGATTTGAGGTGTGTCACGGTGTGCAGTAATAAAAGTACAGAGTTCCTCTGTCCTGCATCACTACACACTCTCGTGGATGTAAGTTGTATTTAAGAGGGACGCTGCTGATCCTGCGCCCTCTTCACCAGTCCAGCGTACCTCTGTTACCTCACTCCCAGTATCAGAATGGGGTCCCGTTGAGCACCAGCGCAAACCTTGTGTGTGCTCATGTTAACTTCTTTCTTCTCATACCTTGTGACCAGGTCATGAATCTCCATAACGCGGGTTCGGTTCCAGTTGCTACTGGAAACCAAGTGCTGGGGAGTGAGCTAGAACATTGATTCTCTCACTACCGGAGGACCCATGACCTATACCAGTTGCCATGCTTCACTACTGGCTGCAAAGTGCCTTGCTCTAGTCCATTGTTACCCATAGCAACTGCATTAACCCCATATGTGCTCTACAGAGCCTGGTTATTTTGATGTGCCAGAACCAACATGCACCCCCCTAAATAACCTCAGACCAGGCTTAGAGCAGTTGATGTACTCAAAGTGTCCCTAACACTATAGTACAACATAAACAATGTCCATAACCTATGACTAATAGGCTGCCCATGCATACCATATAGTAGTCCATAGCTGGCATGCTCCATGTCCTGGTTGATCTCCATATTCCTGATGCCTCAGACAGACTACAAGGTGCAGCAGACCTTCTCCACCGTAGCTACAGTATGTCCTGCTATTGCGGCTGGTCCAATGACCCCAAACCAATCCTTCCCCCAAATTTATACCACCGGTGGGTAAGCTGGATTCAGAAAGCCTGGGAACTGCAGCACACACATTAACGTTTTCCCCCTAGCCTGGGGCAGCCACTAACTAAAACCAGCATCCCTTTAGGAGACCCGCCTACACAAGTACCTGTGCAAGCATGTTATTGAGTCCGATTTCCAAATTTTTTATTTTATGGTTGTGATTATTTTAAATTCTGACAAACTCCAATCTGTGTGGAGCATTCATGGTAGGTGCATGGCCAGATCTAGAGGGGTGCTGGGATGGGCTGTACCCCCCCTCCCCAGATTTCAGTTGTGCCCCCACCAGGGATGAGCCGAACACCCCCCCTGTTCGGTTCGCACCAGAACCTGCGAACAGACAGAATGTTCGCGTGAACTTTAGAACCCTACTAAATACAATGAACTCGAACGTTCAAAATCTAAAGTGCTAATTATAAAGACTTATATGCAAGTTATTGTCCTAAAAAGTGTTTGGGGACACGGGTCCTGCCCCAGGGGACATGTATCAATGCAAAAAGAAGTTTTAAAAACGGCCGTGAGTGAGTGAGTTTTAAATGACTTTTTTTCCTTCAAAAATGACATTTTATGCAGGGACAGTTCTAAGCACGGGAAACATGCGCCACTTTACATGCATATCATACACACCCCCCAGGTACAAATTTTAAAGGAATATTTCACTTTTATTGTTTCACTTTAAGCATTATTAAAATCACTGCTCCCAAAAAAACGGGCGTTTTTAACCACTTGACAACTGGGCACATAACCCCCTTCCTGCCCAGGTGAAATTTCAGGTTTCAGCTTTGCATGACAATTGCGCGGTCGTGCAACGTGGCTCCCAAACAAAATTGACGTCTTTTTTTTCCCCACAAATAGAGCTTTCTTTTGGTGGTCTTTGATAATTTCTGCGGTTTTTATTTTTTGCGCTATAAACAAAAATAGAGCGACAATTTTGAAAAAAACACAATATTTTTTAATTTTTGCTATAATTAATATCCCATTTTTTTTTTAAAAAAAAATATTTTTTTCCTCAGTTTAGGCCGATACGTATTCTACATATTTTAGGTAAAAAAAAAAATCGCAATAAGCGTATAGTGATTGGTTTGCGCAAAAGTTATAGCGCCTACAAAATAGGGAATAGAATTAGGATTTTTTTTTTATTATTTTTTTATTTATTTTTTTACTAGTAATGCCGTCGATCTGCGAATTTTTTTTTTCGTGACTGTGACATTACGGCGGACACATCGGACACTTTTGACACATTTTTGGGACCATTCACATTTATACAGCGAACAGTGCTAAAAATATGCACTGATTACTGTATAAATGTGACTGGCAGGGAAGGGGTTAACCACTAGGGGGCGATCAAAGGGTTAATATGTTCCCTGCTAGATGTTCTTACTGTGGGGGGAGGGGACTGACTGGGGGAGGTGACTGATGGTTGTCCCTATGTACAAGGGACACACCATCCGTCTCCTCTCCCTCACAGGACGTGGATCTCTGTGTTTACACACAGAGATCCACGTCCCTGGCTCTGTGACAGCCGATCGCTCGTACCTGGCGGACATCGCGGCCGCCAGGCACGCGCATCGGCACTCGCCTGACACGGCGGGCACAGCTTTTCCCCGATGCGCGCCCGCGGTGGCGCGCATCGCGGAAGTAAATGAGAGGACATCCATAGACGTCCTATCAGCAATTGACGACCGCTTTGCGGACGTCTTTTTCTTATAGCCCGGGCGCGAAGTGGTTAAAACTTTTTTTTGCATTGACCCGGGTCCCCAAACACTTTTTATGACAATAACTTGCATACAAGCCTTTATAATTAGCACTTTAGATTTCTCCCATAGACTTTTCGAATTTGCCGCGAACACCCCAATTTGTTCGCTGTTCGGCGAACGGGCGAACAGGCAATGTTCGAGTCGAACATGAGTTCGACTCGAACTGGAAGCTCATCCCTAGCCCCCTGACCAACCCCCCTCCACCCTGGTAGCTCTGCCTGGCCCTGAGCTCATTTCTGATCCCAGCTCACCACACGGCTCCTCCTCCGCAAACTAAACACAGCTGAGATCACATTCCTTTACACACAGCCACGATCTGCACATCCTTATCCTCTGCCTCTCCAAGTGATGATCCCTATCCTCTGCCTGTCCATCAGTGACCCCTGTACTCCCCCTTGCCATTGGTGACTCCTGTGCCCTGTCCTTCCAGGCACGATCCCCATCCTTTGCCCTGCCAGTTGTGATCCCTGTCCTCTGCTTCTCCAGTGATGATCCCTGTCTTCTGCCTCTCCAGTGGTGATCTCTGCCTCTCCAGCGGTGACCCCTGTCTTTTTCTCTGCCAACAGTGACCCCTGTCCTTCACCCTGCTGACCCCTGTCCTCAGCTCAGCTGACACCTATATTTGGCCCTGCTGACCCTGGTTTTCTGCCCAACTAACCTCCTGTACACTGCCCTACCAACTGCTGTACAATCTCCCACTGACCTTCCATCCTTTGCCCTGCTGACCCCTGTACACTGCCCTACAAACTGCTGACTCTATTCTCTGCCCTGCTGACCCCCTGTACACTGCCCTGCTGACCCCCTGTACACTGCCCTACTGACCTCCTATCCTTTGCCCTCCTGACATTTTTTACTGCACGCCGATCAGACAGGCTAGATCTGGCCCTAGGTAGGTGGCACCTTTAATGGAACACAGTCCAGTTTAACAAAAATTTGACACAAAGCAGAGAAAGTTAGATGGAATGCAGAGTTGTCATAAATCTCCACTAGCAGGGTTTACAAAAGACTTCCATAGAGTGATGATGAGCAAATTGCCTCGGATCAGTTTGCAGGCTGCTTGTCAAAGTCATCATAATTTCTGGAAATAAGGAACTTTAATCTCAACCCCACTGAAGGTATTTGGGATCTTAGAAATACATTCTGCCCTTTCTCAAGACTAAGAGATAAGGGATTGTCAAACAAAAGACATGGGAAGCTGGCCAGTGCCATAGGAGAGAGGTACCAATGCAAATTTTTTTTTTTTGAAAATGGCAGTTCAGCAGAGATATGTGTCTGTGTTGCTATGCAATTATAATAAAAAGCATATTTTATCTTTGCATTGTTTCCTTTGTATGAATTACCTGGTCACCCTGCCAGTCACCTTGAAGAGAGAAAGTTACCGCTCAGATGTGTCTAATTGAACCTTTCACTCGATCCAAAGCCGCGGGTGCAGGCAATGCATATAATAATGCGAAAATTGAAGAAGATTTGGACAGCCGCACTGCAAAAAAGGGTGTTCCTTTATTTTAGAATCAGGTCACAAAAATACATGCCACAGCAAAATGAAAAGCAGATGAGCTGACGCATTTCACACTGTAGTTCAGTGCTTACTCATGAGTAGGGAAGGGTTATCACCCCTGTAACATTTGTTTTGCTGTCTGTGCCCCTGTTCAGAAGACTTCACCTCACTTTCTGTCCCAATGACAATTGCATTTAGAAAATTTGGGGTTTTTAGGGAAACAAGGATTGGTGATAAAGCATCAGTGGAGACACCTTTTTTCCATATTAACTCTTACAGGAGAGAATTTCCCTTCCCAGGAATGGCCTGCCGTCAGGTATAGGCTTGGCTACCGTACAATGCAGTGGATATATATGTAGAAGACAGTATATATTTTATGCACTGCAGATCACTGAATCACCTGCCTGAAAGTGTATTTTAATGCGGACACCAGGAATGGCCTGCAGTCAGGAATAGGCTTGGCTACAGTAAAATGCAGTCGATATATATGTAGGAGACAGTTATACCGTATTTATCAGGGTATAACACCCGCCGGTGTATAACACGCACCCCAAGTTTAGGAGGGAAGTTTAAGGAAAAAAACTTACATTTAAATGTCCATCATTGCAGCCTTGCCCAGTGTCCATCTGCAGCCTTGTCCTTCATTGCAGCCTTGCCCAGTGTCCATCTGCAGCCTTGTCCATCATTGCAGCATTGCCCAGTGTCCACCTGCAGCCTTGCCCAGTGCCTTTGCAGCTTTGCCCAGTGCCTTTTCAGCATTGCCCTAATTTAAAATTGGCGCTGATTTCCGCTGACTGTGAGCGGAGAGGAGCGAGCGGAGCCGAGATACAGAAAGCCGAGTGTACTTTGGCTAGACTCGGCTCTGCTCACAGTCCCACCCATCTCCACTGATTGCGAGAGGAGAGAAGCGAGCGCCGCTGACATACAGAAAGCGAGAGGAACCAAGACTAGCCGAAGTACACTCGGCTTTCTGTATGTCAGCGGCGCTCGCTCCTCTCGCAATCAGTGGAGGTGGGCGTGACTGCGAGAGGAGCCGAGTAAAGCAGAATGTACTTCGGCTTTGTGTATCTCGCTTCCTCAAAATCAGCGGGGGATCAGCGTATAACACGCACCCACGATTTCCCCCTGATTTTAAGGGGGAAAAAGTGCGTGTTATACCCCGATAAATACGGTATTTTATGCACTGCAGATCACTGAATCGCCTGGCCGGCCTGCCTGCCTGCCTTAAAGTGTATTTTAATATGGACACCAGAACTGGCCTGCAGTGAGATCTAGTTGCACAGGATACAGTGTGTATATACAGGTCCTTCTCAAAAAATTAGCATATTGTGATAAAGTTCATTATTTTCTGTAATGTACTGATAAACATTAGACTTTCATATATTTTAGATTCATTACACACAACTGAAGTAGTTCAAGCCTTTTCTTGTTTTAATATTGATGATTTTGGCATACAGCTCATGAAAACCCAAAAATCCTATCTCAAAAAATTAGCATATCATGAAAAGGTTCCCTAAACGAGCTATTAACCTAATCATCTGAATCAACTAATTAACTCTAAACACCTGCAAAAGATTCCTGAGGCTTTTAAAAACTCCCAGCCTGGTTCATTACTCAAAACCGCAATCATGGGTAAGACTGCCGACCTGACTGCTGTCCAGAAGGCCATCATTGACACCCTCAAGCAAGAGGGTAAGACACAGAAAGAAATTTCTGAACGAATAGGCTGTTCCCAGAGTGCTGTATCAAGGCACCTCAGTGGGAAGTCTGTGGGTAGGAAAAAGTGTGGCAGAAAACGCTGCACAACGAGAAGAGGTGACCGGACCCTGAAGAAGATTGTGGAGAAGGACCGATTCCAGACCTTGGAGGACCTGCGGAAGCAGTGGACTGAGTCTGGAGTAGAAACATCCAGAGCCACCGTGAACAGGCGTGTGCAGGAAATGGGCTACAGGTGCCGCATTCCCCAGGTCAAGCCACTTTTGAACCAGAAACAGCGGCAGAAGCGCCTGACCTGGGCTACAGAGAAGCAGCACTGGACTGTTGCTCAGTGGTCCAAAGTACTTTTTTCGGATGAAAGCAAATTTTGCATGTCATTCGGAAATCAAGGTGCCAGAGTCTGGAGGAAGACTGGGGAGAGGGAAATGCCAAAATGCCTGAAGTCCAGTGTCAAGTACCCACAGTCAGTGATGGTCTGGGGTGCCATGTCAGCTGCTGGTGTTGGTCCACTGTGTTTTATCAAGGGCAGGGTCAATGCAGCTAGCTATCAGGAGATTTTGGAGCACTTCATGCTTCCATCTGCTGAAAAGCTTTATGGAGATGAAGATTTCATTTTTCAGCACGACCTGGCACCTGCTCACAGTGCCAAAACCACTGGTAAATGGTTTACTGACCATGGTATTACTGTGCTCAATTGGCCTGCCAACTCTCCTGACCTGAACCCCATAGAGAATCTGTGGGATATTGGGAAGAGAAAGTTGAGAGATGCAAGACCCAACACTCTGGATGAGCTTAAGGCCGCTATCGAAGCATCCTGGGCCTCCATAACACCTCAGTAGTGCCACAGGCAGATTGCCTCCATGCCACGCCGCATTGAAGCAGTCATTTCTGCAAAAGGATTCCCGACCAAGTATTGAGTGCATAACTGAACATAATTATTTGAAGGTTGACTTTTTTTGTATTAAAAACACTTTTCTTTTATTGGTCGGATGAAATATGCTAATTTTTTGAGATAGGATTTTGGGGTTTTCATGAGCTGTATGCCAAAATCATCAATATTAAAACAAGAAAAGGCTTGAACTACTTCAGTTGTGTGTAATGAATCTAAAATATATGAAAGTCTAATGTTTATCAGTACATTACAGAAAATAATGAACTTTATCACAATATGCTAATTTTTTGAGAAGGACCTGTATATATATATATACACAAAGCTGGGATGTATATCTAGCGCCCCCCCCAATATTTGGGGGCGCTGTAACGACACCCCAAGTATGAAAGGGGTTAAAGCCGTTTACGATATGCCATTCCCGAACACCAAGGCAGCTACTGACACTCCACAGTCAGGCGAACGAGACCCATAATAATAATTCCCCCCTGATAACGAGACACAGCTCTGTTGTTAGGTTTCCAGCAGGTCTGACAATCTTTATTGAGAAAGCAGGCTCTTATATACACCAAAAGAATACTGCAGTCCAAATGAACAATGACCCAACTCCACCCACAACATCACACAATGGTTACATAACGAGCCCCCAATACACATTATTCTGACATCCCTTAGCAGACAACAGGTGAGTTCATTAACTAATCCCTTTACAGCTTAAATGACTAATATGCATGACCTTTACGTTTCCCAGACTGGCTGTCTGCTAACTTACTATATCCATTATCATAAATACACCTTTGACCAGACCTAATTTACATGAGCTAATTACCTAATTCCTTTAGTAGCCGGACTGTCTCCTGAACTTCAATACACATTATCATAGGAATCCTTTATACAATTACAGAGTTAATTATCACCATCCACAATGAAAAGATCTTTAGAAGTTAGCCTGGACTCAATTTACATTACACAGGCAGCCAGGTGGTTGGAGGTTAACATCTTTCAATTAACCTGTTGAGTTCAGAATCAACAACCAGTAAATAGTTATTTTACTTATATTCTGGAAGATATTGTGGATTAATATTACAGACCCATTTTAACCACTTAAGCCCCGGACCATTTGGTAGCTAAAGGACCAGAGGTGAATTCAGAATTTTGCACTGCGCTGCTTTAACTGTAAATTGTGCGGACATGCAATGATGTACCCAAACGAAATTTGCGTCCTTTTCTTCCCACAAATAGAGCTTTCTTTTAATGGTATTTGATTGCCTCTGCGATTTTTATTTTTTGCGATATAAATGGAAAAAGACCGAAAATTTTGAAAAAAAATGATATTTTCTACTTTTTGTTATAAGAAAAATCGAATAAACTCAATTGTAGTCATACATTTAGGCCAAAATGTATTCAGCCACATGTTTTTGGGTAAAAAAAATGTCAATAAGCGTATATTTATTGGTTTGCGCAAAAGTTATAGAGTTTACAAACTAGGGTACATTTTCTGAAATTTACACAGCTTTAAATTTATGACTGCCTATCTCATTTCTTGAGGTGCTAAAATGACAGGGCAGTACAAAACCCCCCCAAATGACCCCATTTTGGAAAGTAGACACCCCAAGGAAATTTCTGAGAGGCATGTTGAGCCCATTGAATTTTTTATTTTTTTGTCCCAAGTGATTGAATAATGACTAAAAAAAAAAAAAAAATACAAAAAGTTGTCACTAAATGATATATTGCTCACACATGCCATGGTTATATGTGGAATTTCACCCCAAAATACATTTTGCTGCTTCTCCTGAGTACGGGGATACCACATGTGTGGGACTTTTTGGGAGCCTAGCCACGTACGGGACCCCGGAAACCAAGCACCGCCTTCAGGATTTCTAAGGGCGCAAATTTTTGATTTCACTCCTCACTACCTATCACAGTTTCGAAGGCCATAAAATGCCAAAATAGCACAAAACCCCCCCAAATGACCCCATTTTAGAAAGTAGACACCCCAAGGAAATTGCTGAGAGGCCTGTTGAGCCCATTGAATATATATTTTTTTGTCCCAAGTGATTGAATAATGACAAAAATAAAAAAAAAAATTACAAAAAGTTGTCACTAAATTATATATTGCTCACACATGCCATGGTTATATGTGGAATTACACCCCAAAATACATTTTTCTGCTTCTCCTGAGTACGGGGATACCACATGTGTGGGACTTTTTAGGAGCCTAGCCGCGTACGGGACCCCGAAAACCAAGCACCGCCATCAGGATTTCTAGGCAGAAATTTTTGATTTCACTCCTCACTACCTATCACAGTTTCGAAGGCCATAAAATGCCAAAATCGCACAAAACCCCCCCAAATGACCCCATTTTGGAATATAGACACCCCAAGCTATTTGCTGAGAGGAATGGCGAGTATTTTACAGCTCTCATTTGTTTTTGAAAATGAAGAAAGAAAATATATATATATATTTTTTTTTTTTTCAATTTTCAAAACTTTGTGACAAAAAGCGAGATCTGCAAAATACTCACAATACCTCTCAGCAAATAGCTTGGGGTGTCTACTTTCCAAAATGGGGTCATTTGGGGGGGTTTTGTGCTATCTGGGCATTCCATGGCCTCCGAAACTGTGATAGGCAGTGAGAAGTGAAATCAAAAATTTACACCCTTAGAAAGCCTGAAGGCGGTGCTTGGTTTTTGGGGTCCCGTACGTGGCTAGGCTCCCAAAAAGTCTCACACATGTGGTATCCCCGTACTCAGGAGAAGCAACAGAATGTATTTTGGGGTGTAATTCCACATATGCCCATGGCATGTTTGAGCAATATATCATTTAGTGACAACTTTGTGCAAAAAAAAATAAAAAAAATTTCGTTTTTCCGCAACTTGTGTCAACATATAAAATATTCCATGGACTCGACATGCCTCTCAGTATATAGCTTGGGGTGTCTACTTTCCAAAATGGGGTCATTTGGGGGTGTTTTGAACTGTTCTGGCATTTTATACACAACATTAGGAAGCTTACATCCACTCTTCTAACCACTTGAAGACAAAGCCCTTTTTGACACTTTTTGTTTACATGAAAACATTTTTTTTTTTGCAAGAAAATTATGTTGAACCCCCAAACATTATATATATTTTTAAAGCAAAGGCCCTACAGATTAAAATGGTGGGTGTTGCATTTTTTTTTTCTACACAGTATTTGCGCAGCCATTTTTCAAACGCATTTTTTGGGTTAAAAAATACACTTTTTTTAATTTTAATGCACTAAAACACACTATATTGCCCAAATGTTTGATGAAATAAAAAAGATGATCTTAGGCCGAGTACATAGATACCAAACACGACATGCTTTAAAATTTCGCACAAACGCGCATTGGCGACAAACTACATACATTTTTAAAAGCCTTTAAAAGCCTTTACAGGTTACCCCAGTAGATTTACAGAGGAGGTCTACTGCTAAAATGATTGCCCTCGATCTGACCTTCGCGGTGATACCTCACATGCATGGTGCAATTGCTGTTTACATATGACGCCAGACCGACGCTTGCGTTCGCCATTGGGCAAGAGCAGGGCAGGACAGGGGTTTTAAATTGTTCCTTCCAAGTATTTTTTTTTTATCATTTTTAATGTTATCTCAGGGAACGTAAATATCCCCTATGATAGCAATAGGTAGTGACAGGTACTCTTTTTTTGAAAAAACTGGGGTCTTCTAGACCCTAGATTTTTCCTCTGCCCTCAAAGCATCTGACCACACCAAGATCGGTGTGATAAAATGCTTTCCCAATTTCCCAATGGCGCTTTTTATATCCGGGGGGGGGGGCATTCCCTCCCACTGCTTGTAAAAGCAGTCCAGAGGCTAATTAGCCGCTAGGATTGCTTTTACATGAAAGTCGGCCGCAGGCTGAAAAGAATGATACCAAGATGATACCTAAACCCGCAGGCATCATTCTGGTATAAACATTCAAAGTCCAGCAACATACCAGTACATTGCTGGTCCTTGTTGGACATGTATTGTAATCTTTTTATTTCATGCAGCCAGTTGGCTGAACGAAAAAAGAGATTGATCGGTGGGTATGCCCACCATTAGAATACCGCCCTTCATCCACCCACTTCCAATGATGGGCATACATGCACCATTTATATATGCCGAAGCATGGGGGCATCCTCCCGCAAAAAAGTTATGCCGCACACACATGGTCGGACTTTTCCACGGGCAAGCCTCCGTCGGAATTTCGACCGTATGTACGCGGCATTAGGAGCAAAATCGCTCCTCCGCCCCTGCTGCCCCAATGCTTCGGCATATTTGCTTTTTTTTTTTAACTGTGGTGGTGAAATCACCTCCTACAGCACTGGAGTCGCAGGGATCAGGCCTGTCTCTGTGAACGCTGCAGTTATGTGTGTTTTTGTTTTGTAAGTGACAGTGATCGATCGATACTGCACTTGGGTGGCCTGGGCTGGACGGAGGGGCAAAACGCAGGTGCCAGCAGGTATCTGGGCTGATCCCGCTAACACTGCGTTTTTGGGAACCCTAAACTGCTGGGGACGCTAGTATAGATCTGATCAGATCAGATATTGATCTGTTCAGATACTATACCACTAAGGGGGGTGTATGCTTCACGCGTGGGTGTTAGCGTTACTGGCACTAACCTGACGCTGCCTGGGGTGTGACTCAGACCCTCTCTGACGCTAAAACCTAATTGATATCACCCGGCGGGCGATCAGGGGGTTAAACCTTTATTGGGTTATATACACGGCGGGTGCCCTGACACTATAAAAAGCAAACTAACTAACCAGCGTCACCCGTAACACTTATATGGTGATCACTGGTGAAAGGGTTAACTAGGGGCAATCAGGGGGTTAAAACCTTTATTAGATAATATATGGGGGTACCTGACGCTATAAAAACCTGCGGCGAACCTAAAAAAAATTACCAGCTACCGATCTGCATCACCGACACTAAGACAGCGTTTAGAAAAACGATTGCTTAGCGACAGTGGTGATGGGGGTGAAAGGGTTACCTGGGGGGGCGATCAAGGGGGTTAAACCTTTATTAGATAATATATTGGGGTACCTGACGCTATAAAAACATGCGGCGAACCTAAAAAAAATTACTGGCTACGATCTGCATCACCGACACTAAGACAGCGTTTAGAAAAACAATTGCTTAGCGACAGTGGTGATAGGGGGTGAAAGGGTTATCTGGGGGGCGATCAAGGGGGTTAAACCTTTATTAGATAATATATTGGGGTACCTGACGCTATAAAAACCTGCGGCGAACCTAAAAAAAATTACCGGCTACCGATCTGCATCACAGACACTAAGACAGCGTTTAGAAAAACGATCGCTTAGTGACAGTGGTGATAGGGGGTGAAAGGGTTACCTGGGGGGCGATCAAGGGGGTTAAACCTTTATTAGATAATATATTGGGGTACCTGACGCTATAAAAACATGCGGCGAACCTAAAAAAAATTACTGGCTACGATCTGCATCACCGACACTAAGACAGCGTTTAGAAAAACAATTGCTTAGCGACAGTGGTGATAGGGGGTGAAAGGGTTACCTGGGGGGCGATCAAGGGGGTTAAACCTTTATTAGATAATATATTGGGGTACCTGACGCTATAAAAACCTGCAGCGAACCTAAAAAAAATTACCGGCTACCGATCTGCATCACAGACACTAAGACAGCGTTTAGAAAAACGATCGCTTAGTGACAGTGGTGATAGGGGGTGAAAGGGTAACCTGGGGGGCG
The DNA here is from genome assembly GCA_029206835.1 of Rana muscosa. Taxonomy (NCBI): domain Eukaryota; kingdom Metazoa; phylum Chordata; class Amphibia; order Anura; family Ranidae; genus Rana; species Rana muscosa. The sequence continues at coordinate 187,494,907 of CM055124.1, read as the reverse complement.
ATCAAGGGGGTTAAACCTTTATTAGATAATATATTGGGGTACCTGACGCTATAAAAACATGCGGCGAACCTAAAAAAAATTACTGGCTACGATCTGCATCACCGACACCAAGACAGCGTTTAGAAAAACAATTGCTTAGCGACAGTGGTGATAGGGGGTGAAAGGGTTACCTGGGGGGCGATCAAGGGGGTTAAACCTTTATTAGATAATATATTGGGGTACCTGACTTTATAAAAACCTGCGGCAAACCTAAAAAAAATTACCGGCTACCGATCTGCATCACAGACACTAAGACAGCGTTTAGAAAAACGATCGCTTAGTGACAGTGGTGATAGGGGGTGAAAGGGTTACCTGGGGGGCGATCAAGGGGGTTAAACCTTTATTAGATAATATATTGGGGTACCTGACGCTATAAAAACCTGCGGCGAACCTAAAAAAAAATTACTGGCTGCCGATCGGCATCACTGACGCTAAGACAGCGATCAGAAAAATGATCGCTAAGCGACAGTGGTGATAGGCGGTGAAAGGGTTATCTGGGGGGTGATCAGTGGGTTAAACCTTTATTAGGGGGGGTTAGGGGGCTACACTGGACCTAAGACTAAACTTTGGTGACACTTTTACAGTCACAAATGTCACTGATTGCAGTGATCACTAAATAAATGGTCACTGCAATCAGTGACACTGTGACTGGGGGCTGGGGGGGTGATCTGGGGGGTGATCTGGGGTGTCTGGGGGGGCCTGGGGGGGCGATTTATGTCCCTATGTGTCCTGGTGTCAGTGTAGTGTTGTGTGCACTGACCTGATGTCTTCTCTTGTACGGCGCTCGGTATATGTGAGCGCCGCACCAGAGATGACATCACTTCCTCCTGCTCCCTCTGTCTGACACAGACAGAGGGGGCATTTCCATTCGCCGGGAGCGATCGCGAGGGGGTGGCCAGAAACGAATGGCTGCCCCCTCATCCCAGAACGCTCCCGGACACTTAGCCACCGCTCACTGTACAGAAGGGGGGTCCGATTGGACCCCCCAACTATACAAAGGCAATCACGTATGCTCTACGTGATTGTGCCTGTCGGTGCCATTCTGCCGACGTATATATACAGTGAGCGGTCGTTAAGTGGTTAAAGCAATCCAAAGCATATTCTGGATGTCCATTATTTTCTGGCTCATACTTTCTAAGAACTTCTGGGTTCCACGGGCCCTCCCGTTACAGGCGCTATGTGGAAATTTAGGGGTAGTCTGAGCCGATAGTTGGGCTCAGACCAATCAAGGATTCGATTTTGCTTCTTCTCTGGGTGTGATACTGCCTGGCAGTAGTGTTCCCCATTGCCGGTAGGTGGCACTGTCACCGCCGGCATAGGTTAAACTACGGGGGGTATCACAGCACCTTGGGTGTCCTCTCTCAGCAGCTGTGCATTCTGGGAGAGGGTACAAAAGGGGCAGACGCCATTTGGTGTGAGGCGATTCCAGGGGGACCCCAAGGCGTTGAGGGGGGACCTCTGGTTCAGTGAGTGTGCCTCGTGGCCAGCATGGCACGAGGTGCGTGAGTGTGTTTAGGCCTCGGGCACCTTCAGCCCGAGGCCCTGTTGCTGCATTGTAGGTCCAGCTCCGCTGACAAGGGCCTACGCTTCAGAGAAGGATCCCAGGCTGCCCGTTTGTAGGGGGCCCATCTTGAGGAAAGGAGTCCAGGGGAGGATCAGTCCCAGGAGATTAGCGACGGTACTGCTGTCTCGGGGAGAGGCCTGGAAACTCGCCTAAAGAGGGATTCATCGTCTCTGATATCCGTGCTCCATCCCAGCTGCTAGGACCGCTCTCATAGGGACTATCCGGGTGAGCAGTGCCCACTCAGGCTTGAGTGGCGACGAATGTAGATACTGAACTTAGGTGTTGCGTGCCTGAACCTTCCCCTACTTCTTTCAACTTTCTGCTCTCTCTCTCTTCAAGTTGATTCAAAGAGAAAAAGAATAAAGCCTTGCTTATTAGGTTTTACTCATGTGTGGACATTGGCCTTATTCCTGGAGATTTTTGTTTGCCTAGACAACGGAGCTAAAGGATCCAATCCAGAGAGGTAATTGCTGCAGACCCAAAACAAAAAAAACAGCCGGTCCCTTAAATGGGGGTAAGTGCTACATATACATATACTGAATATACTGCAGCTAACTGAATCAACTGCCTGCCTGAAGTATTTTAGAAACAGTACACCAGAACCAGTCTGCAGTGAGATCTAGCTGCACAGGATACAGTATATATATATACCTGTATATAGAAAGCTGGGATGTGTATATATATATATATATACTGATGAATACACGGCAGCTAACTGAATCAACTGCCTGCCTGAAGTATTTTAGAAACAGTACACCAGGAACAGTCTGCAGTGAGATCTAGCTAAACTGGATACAGTGTATATATATATATATATAAATATACAAAACCGGAATGCATACGTTGCGGACCCCCCAAAACTGGGGTCGCTATGCCTAAATTTAGGGGCTAGCCTGAGCAAATAGTTAGGCTCAGGCTGTTGGAATTCTTTTAATTGGCCTCTGCTCTGTTGTGTTGTTGCCTGGCAGTACAGTTCCCTGTGACCTGTAGGTGGCGCTGACGCCCAGGTCTCAGGTCGAACCACAGGTGGCATTGCAGCGCTATTGGGTGTCCTCTCTCGGCAGCCGTGCAGTGGGCATGGTCTACCAGCTGTGCATGCTGGAGAGGGTACATAAGGGGCAGACGCCATGATTTAGGTGGAGTTCGCGCCCTTCGGCCCTCCAGGCCAGGGGTGCGTGTGTGTCCTTTAGCCCGAGGCTGCATCGTTCCAGGTAGGCCCAGCACCTTTAGCTGAGGCCTATGCCAAACAGCGGAATCCCAGGGTGCCCGTGGGAGGGTGACCCGCTCTGAAGGAGAGGGAACCAGGGGAGGACCTATCGAGGGGATCGGTGAAGGAAGTCACTGTCTCGGGAGAGGCCTGGTTACCTGTAAGAGGGAAAGATTCCATAATCCACTACAAGCCTTGTAGCGTGCACCATTGGCACCTAAGGTATCAAGTGTTACGACGAGGGTAATTAAGTGCCGCGTGCCTGAACCTGCCTCCCTGTTCAACTTTCCCTATATCCAACCTTTCCTGTCAAGTTGCAAGCAAGAAAATTAAACTCTTTTATTGGGTTTAATACTGTATAGACAATGGCCTTCTTCTGAGAGAGAGAATAGACTTTTTCCTACACTCTAGGGACGGGAACCAACGGAAAGAGGTACCTCGCTGCGGGACCCAAAACTATTAACACCGCTCACCCTCTACAAGATGGAGGATACTGGGCATGTGGCATGGTGTGTCCCACTCTGCAAGTGGAGGTAAGCAGGGTAGAGAAGGATCTGTGTGCTACACGTGGGGGCTCGAGTCTGGGATTTTGCAGCTACCCCTGGAAGTTGGACTATTTTTTTTCTCTCATGTCTGTGTGTTCTGTGGAGGTCGGCTATTAAAGGAAAATTGTCATTTATCGAGAGAAATGGAGGTTCAGGACTGTGCTTTGAGTTTTTTCTAACTGTGTAGTTCGTGGGCATGCCTCAATAGAAGAAAAGCCCGCGAGCTATGTACAGGAAGAGAAAAAGTGGAGGAGCCCCCGCCAATTGTGAGTTGCACGTGGTGCATTTGGCGCCAAGGGACAGTAAGAGCCTAGACTAGTAAGAAGAAGCAACATGTCTGCCGCTCCATGGACTTCTATTTAATCGGGACCTCGGATGTTCCCAACTACCTCTGCCATGGACATTGCTCCCATTACTGCTCCCCTCACGGATACGGGGTTCCGGCTCAAGCCTAGGGGCCGTTTTGCACTCTATACGTGCCGAGATGCGGAGGCCCTGGGCGTGCTCTGTCCCAGATGCGGTGGTTTGGCTGTGCAAATACGGCCATTCGGAAGGAGCTTGATCTGCGGGGAGTTTCTGTTCAAGGTGGACGAGCCTACCGGTTCAATTGTATTACAGGGACTGTTACTTCCGAGGAAGACACCTACGCCCTTAGAGCCGAACCCATGCGCATCGCTGCGGCTACAGCGGATGTCAAAGATGGAGTTCCAGTCACCATGGAGCCAGCGACGGACACCACAGCGGATGCTGCCTATGTCACTACAGAAACTTCCATCCCACCTGCTAAACGGAAGGTGGGATACGTTAAGGCCTCCCGCGGCCGCGGTAGAAGCCTGCCCCAGCGCCTGCCTGAACTGGATCTTCGAGGTGGAGGGATCTCCGGGAAGTCCACGTCGGGGGACGGTAAGGAGGCTGGGGGGGACTGTGACAACAAGTTTGCTGGGGAAAGGAAGAAGCCCGTTCCTCATAACAGAGAGAATGAGGCCGGAGCCAAGGCCCAGAAACTGTTGCCAAACCAATGCGCAGTTGCTACTCTTACGTGTCGTTATAAAGAGTTGACAACCAAGAACCCCGAGAGGGTGACAGCACGAGTAAGGGCCCCGGGTGATGCTAAATGGACATTGACAGCAAGGAGACTCTTTGTAAACCTGTCAGATCACCCAACTCGTGTGTGTTGCCTGGGACGGGAGACCGGAGGACATTGCCAAGACTTGCCCGGTTACAGAAAGCTCTGCTGCACCATGTAGGGAGGAATTACGGTCTTGAGTTCCCTTATGTACCTCATAGTGTGATGAGGGAGATTGAGGAGGAGAGGGAATCGTGGTACGACGAGACTATTTGGAATTATTTAGATACTCCTGAATCCCGCAGAGGAAAGTACAAATTTGACTCAAGAGAAGAATTCTTTACGCTTCGCAGAAATTGGAGTTATGGTCGGCACATCTATGCTGACCGAGTGGTCATTTGTACGGAATGGGGAGCAGATGTGGAATATTCGATCACCACCAGAGATGAGTGTGGAAGATCAGTCATTCTCCCGGATCCTTTCTACTACATCTAAAACAGGAATTTGTGTGTTTTCTTCTTTATCCTGTTCTGTATGGACAAGCTGCCTTGGATTCAGTATCTTTGCCCTCTGCTACAGAGGAAGTCTACTCTGTTGAGGAAATAGGAGAGCCGTTGTTTGTTCGTTTCTTTCCTCTGCTCTTCGGAAGAAAAAGAGACAGTATTTTCTTCTGAGTTGAACTTTGGGGTAGTTTAGCCAGGGCCAAAGCACGAAGGACGTCGTGGTCAAGATGAGAAGTGTTTTATGTGTGCAGTGATTCATTCCCATGCGCAAATATGATGAATGTAGTAACTTTGCACTGCCACCATGAGGCAGCGGTTTGCCAAACTTTTTTTTTGATTATTAGAAAAAGAAACGTAATAGAAAAGAAATTACATATAATATATACCAAGTAATGCTAGGATTAGCATGTTATACTTGTAGAAGGAAGTAATTTCTTTCCGAAGAAGTGGCTCACTTCTCTGTGCAGTTAGTGTATAGAATGTTTACTATGATGCATGTTGTTTTTCCCTCTCTCTCCCTCTGCAGGTGTGATCTGCTATCAACTCTACCGGAGAATGGGTGGGGTAGATAAGTTAGGAGAGGGTGGGATATGTGATGTTTGTGTATTGTGAACAAAATGTGACATTGAGAATGGGATGTCAAAATGTATGTTGTGATATGTTTTCCCTTTCTTTTCTTTTCCTTTTCCCATTTCCCAAAATGCGGGTTCAGGCACCATTTTAAGATTTTGCAGTATAGTTGAATAAATCAACACCTACTCAGGATTGAGGGGGTCTTTTGATATATTCTAGCCACTGGGACAGTGGCTTGTTTAGGAGGGGGTGTGTGTAGCGGACCCCCCAAAACTGGGGTCGCTATGCCTAAATTTAGGGGCTAGCCTGAGCAAATAGTTAGGCTCAGGCTGTTGGAATTCTTTTAATTGGCCTCTGCTCTGTTGTGATGTTGCCTGGCAGTACGGTTCCCTGTGACCTGTAAGTGACGCTGTCACCCAGGTCTCAGGTCGAACCACAGGTGGCATTGCAGCGCTAATGGGTGTCCTCTCTCGGCAGCCATGCAGTGGGCATGGCCTACCCGCTGTGCATGCTGGGAGAGGGTACATAAGGGGCAGACGCCATGATTTTGGGGGAGTTCGCGCCCTTCGGCCCTCCAGACCAGGGGTGCGTGTGTGTGTTAAGTCCCGGGCACCTTTAGCCCGAGGCTGCATCGTTCCAGGTAGGCCCAGCACCTTTAGCTGAAGCCTACGCCGAACAGCGGAATCCCAGGGTGCCCGTGGGAGGGTGATCCGCTCTGTAGGAGAGGGAACCAGGGGAGGACCTATTCAGGGGATCGGTGAAGGAAATCACTGTCTCGGGAGAGGCCTGGTTACCTGTCAGAGGGAAGGATTCCATAATCCGCTACAAGCCTTGTAACGTGCCCCATTGGCACCTAAGGTATCAAGTGTTACAAGTGCTGGGAAGTTCAGGACTTAGAGGTTCATATCCTGATCGTATCCTTAGGAAAATAACTTAAAGTGAATGTTCATGCTCCACACCGGCTGCTAGGACCGTGAGAGGGGACTATCCGGGTGAGCAAAACCCACTCAGGCTTGAGTGGCGACGAGGGTAATTAATTGCCGCGTGCATGAACCTGCCTCCCTGTTCAACTTTCTCTATCTCCAACCTTTCCTGTCAACTTGCAAGCAAGAAAAATAAACTCTTTTATTGGGTTTAATACTGTCTGGACAATGGCCTTCTTCTGAGAGAGAGAATAGACTTTTCACTACACTCTAGGGACGGGAACCAATGGAAAGAGGTAACTCGCTGCAGGACACAAAACTATTAACACAGCTCACCCTCTACAAGATGGAGGATACTGGGCATGTGGCATGGTGTGTCCCACTCTGCAAGTGGAGGTAAGACGGGTAGAGAAGGATCTGTGTGCTACACATATATATACTAAATACACTGCAGCTAACTGAATCAACTGCCTGCCTGAAGTATTTTAGATATAGTACACCAGGCACGGTCTGCAGTGAGATCTAGCTAAACTGAATACAGTGTATATATATATATATATATATATATATATATATATATATACAAAACCGGGATGCATATATATATATAGCGCTTACTACCCTCTCCTCCTTGTCTTTCGGCTCCTCGCAGGAGAAAAGGGCACACCCAGCTCTATATGCCCGTACCCTCCTGTATGAGGAGGTTGAGCGGTGTTGTGATGGGTCTCTGCAGCCAGATATTCCCTCCGAATGGTTCTTATCTCTATAGCTAATAAAGACAAGTCTCTATTTCCCCCAATGACTTCAATGTCCACACCAGCCGTAACTCCAACGTAGAGTTTATTTCTCTTAAACGACAGTCTCTGATAGGAAAGGTTGGAGAAAGATCAGGACAGCATAAGGTGTGGGAGAGGTCCAGGCACAAACGTAATACACTTCACTGCTTGGCTTCTCAAGCAGACTTAGCTGATTTGGATAGTCTCCCTAGATAGGGACTAGCAGCCAAAATGGTACTCAAACTGATCACTCAATCACTATTCAAACTAGCACACGGGTCTCTGCCAGAGACCTGGTGAACTTGGTCTCTGCCAGAGACCTGGTGAACTTGGTCTCTGCCACAGACCTGGTGAACTTGGTCTCTTTTAAAGCTTGGCCTCTTTGTAAGGAGAAGACATCCCTCCAGAGAGTTACCGGGCCCCTTCCTTCACTGTGACTTCTCACCAGTCCCTCGGGACGGTCCTCCCCCGGCCTCCTCGTCTAAGATGCGGGTCCCCTCGCAAGGCGGCACCCTGATATTCCTCGATCCTTGACGGGCCCCAGCCGAAGGTGCTGGGCCCAAGGCCTTTAGTTGCAACCCCAGGGCTAAAGGTGCCTGGGACTGATTCACCGACCTCCGCCCCTGGGCCAAAGGTGCCCAGGGCGGACAGGAACACACATACTCCCTGGGAGTGGGACTCCCGACGACAACGAACCAACCCTGAACAGGCAGCGTCTGCCCCTTTTTATATTCTCTCCCAGCATACACAGCAGGCCGACCACTCCCACTGTATGGTTGCCGAGAGGGGAAACACAAGGCACAGCACTGTATCAGCAGTTCAACTCTGGCCCACTATGGCAGCGCCACCTGCAGGCCACAGGGAACAGTACACCGGTACTCTTCCTGCAGACAAAATGGTTCATAATGTCCTAACAATTTAGGTGTTTGAGCATAACTACCACTCAAACACTACCCCTAAATTGAGGACCCCGCTACACATATACTAAATACACTGGAGATAACCGAATCGCCTGCCTGCTCAAAGTAAATGAAATGACACTCTCTCTCTCTCTCTATCTCCGCCGGAACACACTATAGAAGGCAGACGTGCATGCGGCCTTATACAGTGTGGGGCGTGTACTTAACCCCTGAGCCATAATTAGCCAAAGGCACCCTGCCTTTGGCCAATTATGGCTCTCTTCGCTGACGGCGCTGTGATTGGCCAAAGCATGCGGGTCATAGTGCATTCTTGGCCAATCATCCGCCAGCAATGCACTGCAATGACACGTGCATTATGGGCCGTGACGCACCGCTCGAATTCGGCGCGAACGGCCCATTATGTTCGATCGCCTAGGTAGAGGGGTGGTAATAATGATACTACTTAAGTAAAAATAAAAAGTATAAATAAATTCATTGTTATTTATTGGATTAATGAATGCAAAAATCATACCTAACAACCAGTCTTTGAAGTGCAAAGTCTTTAACCACTTAACGACCGCCCACTGTAAATATACGTCAGCAGAATGGCACCGACAGGCAGAATCACGTACATATACGTGATTGCCTTTGTATAGTTGGGGGGTCCGATCGGACCCCCCTTCTTTACAGTGGGTGGTCGTTTTACCTTCGGGAGCGATCCGGCATGAGGGGACGGCCGTTCGATTCCGGCCCCCCCTCTCGATCGCTCCCGGCGAATGAGAGAGCTTCCCCTGCCTGCCAGGCAGGAGGAAGTGATGTCATCTCTCCTGCGGCGCTCACATATACCGAGCGCCGTACAGGAGAAGATGCAGGTTAGTACACAAAACACTACACTGACACCAGGACACATAGGCACATAAATCGCCCCCCCAGGCCCCCCCAGACACCCCCAGATCACCCCCCAGCCCCCAGTCACAGTGTCACTGATTGCAGTGACCATTTATTTAGTGATCACTGCAATCAGTGACATTTGTGACTGTAAAAGTGTCACTACATTTAGTTTTAGGTCCAGTGTAGCCCCCTAACCCCTCCATATAAAGGTTTAACCCCCTGATCACCCCCCCAGATAACCCTTTCACCCCCTAGCACCGCCGTCGCTAAGCGATCATTTTTCTGATCGATGTCTTAGCGTCGGTGATGCTGATCGGTAGCCAGTAATTTTTTTTAGGTTCGCCGCAGGTTTTTATAGCGTCGGGTACCCCCATATATTACCTAATAAAGGTTTAACCCCCTTGATCGCCCCCCAGGTAACCCTTTCACCCCCTATCACCACTGTCACTAAGCGATCATTTTTCTGATCGATGTCTTAGCGTCGGCGATGCTGATCGGTAGCCAGTAATTTTTTTTAGGTTCGCCGCAGGTTTTTATAGCGTCGGGTACCCCCATATATTACCTAATAAAGGTTTAACCCCCTTGATCACCCCCCAGGTAACCCTTTCACCCCCTAGCACCGCCGTCGCTATGCGATCATTTTTCTGATCGATGTCTTAGCGTCGGTGATGCTGATCGGTAGCCAGTAATTTTTTTTAGGTTCGCCGCAGGTTTTTATAGCGTCGGGTACCCCCATATATTACCTAATAAAAGGTTTAACCCCCTTGATCGCCCCCCAGGTAACCCTTTCACCCCCTATCACCACTGTCACTAAGCGATAATTTTTCTGATCGATGTCTTAGCGTCGGCGATGCTGATCGGTAGCCAGTAATTTTTTTTAGGTTCGCCGCAGGTTTTTATAGCGTCGGGTACCCCCATATATTACCTAACAAAGGTTTAACCCCCTTGATCAACCCCCAGGTAACCCTTTCACCCCCTAGCACCGCCGTCGCTATGCGATCATTTTTCTGATCGATGTCTTAGCGTCGGTGATGCTGATCGGTAGCCAGTAATTTTTTTTAGGTTCGCCGCAGGTTTTTATAGTGTCAGGTACCCCCATATATTATCTAATAAAGGTTTAACCCCCTTGATCGCCCCCCAGGTAACCCTTTCACCCCCTAGCACCGCCGTCGCTATGCGATCATTTTTCTGATCGATGTCTTAGCGTCGGTGATGCCGATAGGTAGCCAGTAATTTTTTTTAGGTTCGCCGTCAGGTTTTTATATAGCGTCAGGTACCCCCATATATTACCTAATAAAGGTTTTAACCCCCTAATTGCCCCATGTTAACTCTTTCACCAGTGATCATCATATAAGTGTTACGGGTGACGCTGGTTAGTTAGTTTGCTTTTTATAGTGTCAGGGCACCCGCCGTATATATAACCCAATAAAGGTTTAACCCCCTGATCGCCCGGCGGGTGATATCAATTAGGTTTTAGCGTCAGAGAGGGTCTGCGTCACACCCCAGGCAGCGTCAGGTTAGTGCCAGTAGCGCTAACACCCACGCGTTAAGCATACACCCCCCTTAGTGGTATAGTATCTGAACAGATCAATATCTGATCTGATCAGATCTATACTAGCGTCCCCAGCAGTTTAGGGTTCCCAAAAACGCAGTGTTAGCGGGATCAGCCCAGATACCTGCTGGCACCTGCGTTTTGCCCCTCCGTCCAGCCCAGGCCACCCAAGTGCAGTATCGATTGATCACTGTCACTTACAAAACACAACACACATAACTGCAGCGTTCGCAGAGACAGGCCTGATCCCTGCGACTCCAGTGCTGTAGGAGGTGATTTCACCACCACAGTTAAAAAAAAAAAAGCATATATGCCGAAGCATTGGGCAGCAGGGGCGGGGGAGCGATTTTGCTCCTAATGCCGCGTACATACGGTCGAAATTCCGACGGAGGCTTGCCCGTGAAAAATTCTGACCATGTGTACGCGGCATAACTTTTGCGGGAAGATGCCCCCATGCTTCGGCATATATAAATGGTGCATGTATGCCCATCATTAGAAGTGGGTGGATGAAGGGCGGTATTCTAATGGTGGGCATACCCACCGATCAATCTTTTTTTTTCGTTCAGCCAACAGGCTGCATGAAAAAAAAGATTACAATACATGTCCAACAAGGACCAGCAACGTACTGGTATGTTTGTTGCTGGACTTTGAATGTTTATACCAGAATGATGCCTGCGGGTTTAGGTATCATCTTGGTATCATTCTTTTCAGCCAGCGGCCGGCTTTCATGTAAAAGCAATCCTAGTGGCTAATTAGCCTCTGGACTGCTTTTACAAGCAGTGGGAGGGAATGTCCCCCCCCCGGATATAAAAAGCGCCATTGGGAAATTGGGAAAGCATTTTATCACACCGATCTTGGTGTGGTCAGATGCTTTGAGGGCAGAGGAAAGATTTAGGGTCCAATAGACCCCAGTTTTTTCAAAAAAGAGTACCTGTCATTACCTATTGCTATCATAGGGGATATTTACATTCCCTGAGATAACAATAAAAATGATAAAAAAAAAAAATAATATATGGAAGCAACAGTTTAAAAATAAATAAAAAAGCAAAATTAATAATAAAAAAAAGCACCCCTGTCCTGCCCTGCTCTTGCCCAATGGCGAACGCAAGCGTCGGTCTGGCGTCATATGTAAACAGCAATTGCACCATGCATGTGAGGTATCACCGCGAAGGTCAGATCGAGGGCAGTAATTTTAGCAGTAGACCTCCTCTGTAAATCTAACGGGGTAACCTGTAAAGGCTTTTAAAGGCTTTTAAAAATGTATGTAGTTTGTCGCCAATGCGCGTTTGTGCGAAATTTTAAAGCATGTCGTGTTTGGTATCTATGTACTCGGCCTAAGATCATCTTTTTTATTTCATCAAACATTTGGGCAATATAGTGTGTTTTAGTGCATTAAAATTAAAAAAAGTGTATTTTTTCCCCAAAAAATGCGTTTGAAAAATCGCTGCGCAAATACTGTGTAGAAAAAAAAATGCAACACCCACCATTTTATTCTGTAGGGCCTTTGCTTTAAAAATATATATAATGTTTGGGGGTTCAACATAATTTTCTTGCAAAAAAAAATATGTTTTCATGTAAACAAAAAGTGTCAAAAAGGGCTTTGTCTTCAAGTGGTTAGAAGAGTGGATGTAAGCTTCCTAATGTTGTGTATAAAATGCCAGAACAGTTCAAAACCCCCCAAATGACCCCATTTTGGAAAGTAGACACCCCAAGCTATATACTGAGAGGCATGTCGAGTCCATGGAATATTTTATATGTTGACACAAGTTGCGTAAAAAATTTAAAAAAAAATATTTTTTTTTGCACAAAGTTGTCACTAAATGATATATTGCTCAAACATGCCATGGGCATATGTGGAATTACACCCCAAAATACATTCTGTTGCTTCTCCTGAGTACGGGGATACCACATGTGTGAGACTTTTTGGGAGCCTAGCCGCGTACGGGACCCCAAAAACCAAGCACCGCCTTCAGGCTTTCTAAGGGTGTCAATTTTTGATTTCACTTCTCACTGCCTATCACAGTTTCGGAGGCCATGGAATGCCCAGATGGCACAAACCCCCCCCCCCCCCAAATGACCCCATTTTGGAAAGTAGACACCCCAAGCTATTTGCTGAGAGGTATTGTGAGTATTTTGCAGATCTCGCTTTTTGTCACAAAGTTTTGAAAATTGAAAAAAAAAAGAAAAAGAAAAAAAATGTTCTTTCTTCATTTTCAAAAACAAATGAGAGCTGTAAAATACTCACCATGCCTCTCAGCAAACAGCTTGGGGTGTCTACTTTCCAAAATGGTATCCCCGTACTCAGTAGAAGCAGCAAAATTAATTTTGGGGTGCAATTCCACATATAACCATGGCATGTGTGAGCAATATATCATTTAGTGACAACTTTTTGTAATTTTTTATTTTTTATTTTTTTTGTCATTATTCAATCACTTGGGACAAAAAAAAAAATATTCAATGGGCTCAACAGGCCTCTCAGCAATTTCCTTGGGGTGTCTACTTTCTAAAATGGGGTCATTTGGGGGGGGTTTTGTGCTATTTTGGCATTTTATGGCCTTCAAAACTGTGATAGGTAGTGAGGAGTGAAATCAAAAATTTGCGCCCTTAGAAATCCTGAAGGCGGTGCTTGGTTTCCAGGGTCCCGTACGTGGCTAGGCTCCTAAAAAGTCCCACACATGTGGTATCCCCGTACTCAGGAGAAGCAGCAGAATGTATTTTGGGGTGCAATTCCACATATAACCATGGCATGTGTGAGCAATATATCATTTAGTGACAACTTTTTTTTTTTTTTTTTTTGTCATTATTCAATCACTTGGGACAAAAAAAAAAATATTCAATGGGCTCAACATGCCTCTCAGCAATTTCCTTGGGGTGTCTACTTTCTAAAATGGGGTCATTTGGGGGGGGTTTTGTCCTGCCCTGCCATTTTAGCACCTCAAGAAATGAGATAGGCAGTCATAAATTTAAAGCTGTGTAAATTCCCGAAAATGTACCATAGTTTGTAAACGCTATAACTTTTGCGCAAACCAATAAATATACGCTTATTGACATTTTTTTTACTAAAGGCATGTGGCTGAATACATTTTGGCCTAAATATATGACTAAAATTGAGTTTATTCGATTTTTCTTATAACAAAAAGTAGAAAATATCATTTTTTTTCAAAATTTTCGGTCTTTTTCCGTTTATATCGCAAAAAATAAAAATCGCAGAGGCAATCAAATACCATTAAAAGAAAGCTCTATTTGTGGGAAGAAAAGGACGCAAATTTCGTTTGGGTACAACATTGCATGTCCGCACAATTTACAGTTAAAGCAGCGCAGTGCAAAATTCTGAATTCACCTCTGGTCCTTTAGCTACCAAATGGTCCGGGGCTTAAGTGGTTAAAGAGGAAGTAAACTTCCTCTGCAGACATTTGCCCATAGGTAAGCCTATAATAAGGCTTACCGTATTTTTCACTCTATAAGACGCACCTGACCATAAGACGTACCTAGGTTTTAGAGGAGGAAAACAAGAAAAAAAATATTCTGAACCAAATGGTCTACTAAAATATTTACCAGTGCCCATGAAATGCAGCCTGACCTGTGCCAAAGAAATCAGCATAAATCCTCACGCTCAGAAAAAAATCCTCCCCCTTCTCAAACCTGTGCCGTCTTCTCTCCCCTCCCGGTACAAACCCCCTCTCCCCCAGCTGCTTCTCCTGTTCTGTAAGAGCAGTCCGCTCTGCTGGGACTTGTAGTGCCCTAGACTGTGGGGAAACTGAGGAATCCTCAATCCCCCCACAGAGGCACTACAGGACTCAGCAGAGCGGGCTGCCATATTTCAGCCCCCACAGAGGCACTACAAGTCCCAGAAGAGCAGGTTGCCATATCTCAGCCCCCACAGAGGCACAACAAGTCTCAGCAGAGCAGGTTGCCATATTTCAGCCCCCCACAGAGGCACTACAAGTCCCAACAAAGCAGGTTGCCATATATCAGCCCCCCACAGAGGCACTACAAGTCCCAGCAGAGCAGGTTGTCATATCTTAGCCCCCCACAGAGGCACTACAAGTCCCAGCAGAGCGGGCTGCCACCTGTCCTCCAAACACAGCATTAGGAGAGAGACTGCACAGCCTTCCATACACTAACTCCTTGGCTGCCATACACTCCTCCTGACTCTCTCCTTACAATAGTGTCCTACCTGAGTCTGGGCGGCATGTCGAGCTGCATAGTGGGGCAGTGGGAATTTCCCCTTCTCTCAAGACAAGTCCCGGCTCCCAGACCCCGTGTTCTGTAAATTTCTCCTAGCCGCAGCACACAAGGCTGCAGATCACTTTGCCACTGGCCAGGCACCTCCGTGGCTGCAGCGGCAGCTGGAGCAATAAGCTGGGCATCGGCGGATGCGGCCGTGAGTGTGCACTGATTGGGATATTTTAACTGTGCGGGAGGAGGCAGCGGGAACCGGGAGGAGGGAGTACAGGTCGGGGGGGGGGTTCGTGCGGGGGGCGGCTTTTTTGCCGGCAGTGGCGTGGGGCCGTTGACATTGGCGATGGGGGGCGGTGCCTGATGTATATTTGGACCATAAGAGCAGAGACATTTTCCCCCATATTTTTGGGGGAAAAAAGTGCGCCTTATAGGTACCGTATTTTTCGGACCATAGGTAGTGAAAATATCTCCTAAATGTGTACAGTTTAGGGGATATTTACATTGCATGCAGCCAGTGACATCACTGGCGCATGCGCTCTAAAGGAACGGCCACGCATGTCGTTCCCTCCGAGCCCCGTGCCGTAAGCGGCGACTCCTGCGTGTAAGCAGGGGGGGTTAGCGTGGCTGTATTATAGAGGGAAACACACTGTATGGTATTGCAAATAAAGTCACTTTAATTGTCGAATAAGCAGCAGTAGAAAATTATATTTACAAAAGTGGAGTAAACAGTTGTCTTGTTAGCATATAAGGCACAGATTCACAGTCCATTCACCAAAGATATAGAATGCAGCTCAGTAAACTGGCATTGTAGTTATAATTCCTCTCTTAAGGCACATCAGTGGTATACAAGGCACATTTTGATTATTAGCCATAGGCTAAGGTGACCATATTTTTTAAATGAAATCCGGGGACATATTTTTTTATACTAGTAATGGCGCCAGTCAGCGACTGTTTGCCCGTCGCCGCCGCCGCCTGCCTCACAGCCTGTCAAGTCTTACTCTCCAGGGCCTCGGCTACTACTGGGTGGGGAGCGGAGGAAGATCACTCCGCCAGGGAAGGCAAGGAGATAAGCAGGCAGGCGGCTGGCTGGGACACATGCGAGCTGAATGGGCATGCACCCGAAACTGAAGAAATATTCCCTCTGCTCCGACCAGCACATGATCATCAGAAAGGGGCACAGATAATGTAAAAAAATACACCCCCCTAAGCTAGTAGGAGCAGCGGAGCGGGGGGGGGGGTGTAATTCAGATTTTTTTTTTTTTATTCTGCACTGACTGTCTTTAAAATTGCCCCAGCCCCTGTTCAAATCCAATCCGGGGACAAAACTGGGGACAGACTTGGTCCGGGGACAGTGTCCTCAATCCGGGGACTGTCCCCTGAAACCGGGGATGTCTGGTCACCCTACCATATGCTGGTGTCCATAAGCAGGTTCCACAGATGCAGCAGAGATGATTTAACAGGAAAATACACTGTCTTAGATGAGCTTCTATCACAAGCACAGCAGCAGCGCTGATAGGCAGGACTCCTGTGGAACCCTGTTCTGTCCCTGTAGGCTGGAACACTCTCCCTGAATAAGGCCTAGCTTTCCCTCACAGGCAGTATACCTTTCCCTCACTCATTCCACACATGTCTCCAAAAATGGTGGATGGGCCCCCTTTTATATAGAAGCTAACAGAAAATAGTGGACAAAATCTCGAGAGAACTTAGTACCAATCAGAACATGAGGCTTCTCCAAGATAGCTGCTGGAACGTTACAGCCTCAACAGGATTTCACAAAACAGCAGGAAAACACAAACACATTCTGAATATAATATGACATTTCTGCATGAGAAAGTAAGTATAATACAATTGTAGTCCCACTTCTCTTAGCCAGCAAGACTGTCCTGTCACAGTTAACTGCATGAGAGGAGGCTACCCACATTTGCGGGAGTGACATCATCCCGGCTCCAGCCAATCACAGCGCTGGAGCCCGCAAACCCAGAAGATACTCTGGGGAAGATGACGGCTGTGCCTGCGGTGTGCGGAGACCACTGCAACAGCTTTGTTCTAAGGTAAGTATTTAAAAATGAGCTAGTATGCGATGCATGCTAGCTCATTATGCCTTTGTCTTGTAGGGTTTTTTTTTCTGAGGTTTACAACCTCTTTAAAGTACAGACAGAATTGAGATAATATACAGTCTCTGTATAAAATCCCCAAATACTGCTGTATATACAATCTCAAACTTGTGTGTATCATACAAAGTTCCAGCTGATAAAAGTAGTTCACCCTATTGTCAAGTGGAATTAAGACTGTCCACTCACATGCTGTGTGACAGCAGGCAGGTAAAATCACCAGGTTGCATCCAGGATGGAAGGTATATATGTCCTAGATTCAGGCTTTATGCCGATTTATACCACTAGGGGGAGTGCTGGGAGTCTTGCAGGGGAAGAGTTATTGAGCCCAGCTGAAGTAAGTGGGCTCATTAGGGCCTCTACAAGAACTCCCAGCATGCTAAGGGAGATGCTCCAACCTGGAACCAGATCTGTGTGGATAGTCTGGGGAGTGTGATCTCTGTGCGGTTAGCCAAAGCCTGTGTGGTTAGTGCTAAGAACTTCTAAAAGCAGGGAGCTAGGGACTGGGACAGCATAAGGCTGTACCCAGTTGTTAGTTAGGGACACCAACGTGTGTAGTGAGCGGTCAAGTTGACCAGGATTTCTTTTCCTGTTTCCTTTGTTTTTGCTGTATTTTTTTTGTCTGTATATAGTTCAAATTAAACTACACCCTTTTGGTTTTCTCCTACCACTGTCTGCTGTGCCTGTTTTTGTGTGGTGAACCCATCCAGGGGGCCACACACACCCGCTGCTGAGTTAACCACCCTCACAGCTGCTATGTGTGGATAGCCACCCGCAGCCACTGCTGACAACTAGGAACCATTCAGGGTGACAGATCCACTAGCAGCTGGGAAAACACTGCAGCTGGCCGGAGAGAAAGGAGGTGGGGAAACCTAAAGTGAAAGCACAGTGTGTGCTCTTTGTCTCCCCCTACAGTGCAGTACCCGGCAGGAAGAGGTAAAGTAAATGTCTGCCGTTTTTTTATAAGACTATCTATCTACTGTATGTGTGTTTATATGTGTGTGCATGTATGTGTGTGTGTGCGCATATGTATGTGTGTGTGCATATGTATGTATGTGACTGTGCATATGTATGTATGTGAGTGTGCATGTATGTGCATGTGTTTTTAGTGGTGGTGCATCCATAAGGGCGCACAGGCGCCCCCCTTTCTCCGAACACCCCCTCTATGACCAATGGATAGATTGAAGCATTGGATGAATCTATCCATGGCCACCGCTGCCACCCCTATTCAGGTGTCTGGCCCCTTTTCGGGTGTCGCTCGCCAGAATTACAGCGGCGGGCGGTGTTTTTGAAGCACCTGATTAGAGCCAAAGGCTCTCATAGGCTTTAAAATAGGTGAAAATGGAAAAAACAAGTGCGCTATAATGTGAATAATAACTAAATTAAATTAGTAATAAAGGTTCACAGATAAACTGACAAAAAAGTCAAATTTTGAAGGCTGTGGATAAAGTGAGTGAAACATGTTTCAGTCCCATCAAAAAACAGAAAATTAAAAGGATGCCATGAAGAGGTGAACTGGAATACACTGAAGAGTTGATGCATGCAACACCCGTGTCCACCGCCACCAGTACAAACTGCTTACCAAAGGTAAGAGACAATAGAGCCCATCCATAATCCCAGGAATTGATCCAAAGAAATCCAATCGCCGGTTCAACCGCAGTGGATATGACAGAGGTTACCCAAAAAGACAGAGGAGGCTCGATAGTGCATTACCCAATAACATATTTATTTTAAAAAACACAGGGTATAAAAACACTTACAGAAAATCAAATGTTTAAGACAAAACAACCGGCCGGTCCGCCGTACCTGTCCTGTGATGATGTCGTCAGCACGCACACCTACCCGACGTACGTTTCGTGTTCATACACGTCGTCATGGGGATCAGGTGACGTGCTCAAATAGGTGAACTGCGAGCGCCATGCTTGGCGCTCACTGTCCACCTAGGTGTGTTCGAAAAGCGAATTAATATTCACTTTTCTAACACTGAACCGCCTCTCCACCAATCAGGTGCGCGGGTCTGTTAAACGATAGGCGTGGCTATTGGACGCCTATCAGGAGGAGAGGACAGGAGATGAGGACGGCAAAAGATGCATGGAGGACCCGGACGGGATTCACAGTGGTGGCATTTGATGCCCACTGGCAGCATTTAATGGGCACAGTGGTGGCATTTGATGGCACAGTGGCAGAGTTTGATGGGCACAGTGGCGGCATTTGATGGCACAGTGGCGGCATTTGATGGCACAGTGGCGGCATTTGATGGGCACAGTGGCGGCATTTGATGGCACAGTGGCGGCATTTGATGGCACAGTGGCGGCATTTGATGGGCACAGTGGCGGCATTTGATGGGCACAGTGGCGGCATTTGATGGTCACCGTGGCAGCATTTGATGGTCACAGTGGCAGCGTTTGATGGCACAGTGGATTCAATTGATTTTTTTTCTCCGAATTTTTTTCTTAATTTTTCAGTTTGCTTGAGCCCCCCTAAAAATTTTGAGCACCAGCCTGTACATGTGCTTTATTGAGCAGAGGGGACCTTGTGAGCACTGCAAGATTTCAGTCTTTAACAGCCTAGTGTGTTACCAATTGTTTTCTTGGTGACTATGGTCCCAGCCGCCTCTGAAAAGCGATCTGAGCATGGATTGCTTTTTGGAGGAACAGCATTTTTTTGCTGGTACTATGAACAAGCAAAAAAAAAAATAGGTTCTTTTTTTATTTTTTATAAATTCTTTATTTTCCTTTTTCTCTTTATTTCCAACAATAGGGTTTATACATACTTACTTACAACAAATCAAAAAAAAAAAAATTTGGGTCTATACTGCTGTATTATAGCTGTGAAATTTATAATTATAGTTCAAAACCTATTTCTTTACTTTATATCTTTCACAGCAGAAAAAAAAACAACATAGTAACCCTATACATTGTCCATCTGTCGTATATAAACTCAGTACATATGTGTGTGTGTGTGTATATATATATATATATATATATATATATATATATATCTTCAAGATGACCATATTTATTCCTTCATATAATCTTATTTTATCTGTCTAAATTCCTTAATCTCTTCTATACTCATTCGCTTACCTATTCTCATCTCCCCCTATTATCTTCCACATATCCCAAATTCTCCCCAGTATCCCTATTCCCATTTCCCATTCCATTCAATCTCCATACTCCACCCACTCCAATAAGCGCAAAAAAAAAAAAAGGGGGGGGCGGGGGTTTTTTCCTTCTCCTTGACTTCTCTATAATGACATTTATCTCTCTTTCCTTTTTTCTTTCCTTCTTCTCTTTTCTTCCCTTTTACTCTCCTAATAGCCTTTTACCCTCTTCTGATTGTATATATGCATCCCATGGGCCCCAGATTTCTTTAATTTTTTCCTTTCTATCTAATGTTATAGGTAAAAATGTCTCCATTATTCCTACCTTCCTCACTTTCCTAAGCCACTCTGAAGCCGTTGGGGCTTTTGTATTTTTCCAATGAATTGCAATACAGCTTTTTGCTGCATTTATTAAATGGCACAACATTGAGTTACTATATCTTTTAGGTGGAATTTGTATATTATGTAGCAAAAAAAAGTCTGGTTCCTGTGGGATTAGGTATTCAGTAAATGTCTGTGTAATTCTATATACTATCTCCCAGAACTGTCTAATTACCGGGTACGACCAAAATATATGTATCATTGTTCCCTTTTCACCACATCCTCTCCAGCACCTGCCAGATCTGGAAATAATGTATTTAGCGCCGCAGGCGTGTAATACCAGCGTGTTAGTATTTTATAATTCGATTCTAGTGATGAGCCGAACACCCCCGGGTTCGGTTCGCACCAGAACCCGCGAACGGACCGAAAGTTCGCACGAACATTAGAACCCTATTAAATACAATGGATGCGAACGTTCGAATTATAAAGTGCTAATTATAACAACTATTATGCATGTTATTGTCCTAAAAAGGGGTTGGGAACCCGGGTTGTGCACCAGGGGACATGTATCAATGCAAAAAGAAGTTTTAAAAACGGTCGTTTTTCGGGAGCAGTCATTTTAATGATGCATAAAGTGAAAAAAAAAAAGTCAAATATTCCTTTAAATATCGTACCTGGGGGGTGTCTAAAGTATGCCTGTGAAGTGCCACGTGTTTCCCGTGTTTAGAACTGTTCCTGCACAAAATGACACTTCTAAAGGAAAAAAAAGCCATTTAAAACTGCTTGCGGCTTTAATGTAATGTCTGGTCCCGGTAATATGGATGAAAATCTTTAAGAAAAATGGCATAGCTACCCCATGACCCCCCCCCCCCCCACCCCAGCCCATTACCAGCCCCTTTGGGTCTTGTATGGATATTAAGGGGAACCCCGCACATAAAATAAAAAAGGCCCTATATACTCTGAACAGCCGTATACAGGCGGTGCATACAAGACAGGGACTGTAGGTTTGTTCTTATGTAGAATCTGTTTGTAATTTTGAACAGGTACATTGTTTAAGTGTAGCTCCAGCCCAAAAATCTATTTTTAAACTTTTTGGAAAACATAGGTAAGGGTTATCACCCCTGTAACATTTGTTTTGCTGTCTGTGCCCCTGTTCAGAACATTTCACCTCACTTTCCGTCCCAATGACAACTGTTTTTGAAATGTGGTGTTTTTCTTGAAACAAGGATTGGTGATAAAGCATCAGTACAGAGGAGACACCTTTCTCCCATATTAATTCTTACAGGAGAGAATTTTCCTTCCTAAGGGTAGATTTCCTCTCACTTCCTGTTGTCTTCTTGCGTTTGCAAGTAGGAGTCGTTTGTAAGTTGGATGTTTGAAAGTAGGGACCTGCCGTATATACTCTGCAGAAATAGGCCCCTTAGTTGTTGGTGTTGGCACAACACTGTAAGCACTCACAGTTACTCTTGGTGGGTGCTGGAACGCCCTGCTGTCAACTATTATATCAGGAATTGTAATTACATATAATTGTTGAACAGTGGTAGTAAAAATTGGGCCTTTGATGGTGGTGCTGGTGCCACAACACTGTAAGCCCTGACAGTTACTCTTGGTGGGTGCAGCAATGGGCCCTGCTGTGAATTATTAGATCAAGAATTGTAATTGCATGCCCCTGTTGAACAGGGGCTGAAAAATTGGGCCTTTCGTGGTGGTGGTGGTGGTGGTGGTGTTGCCACAACACTGTAAGCCCTCAGAGTTACTCTTGGTGGGTGCAGGAATGGGCCCTGCTGTGAATTATTAGATCAAGAATTGTAATTACATGCCCCTTTTGAACAGGGGCTGAAAAATTGGGCCTTTCGTGGTGGTGGTGGTGGTGGCGTTGCCACAACACTGTAAGCCCTCAGAGTTACTCTTGGTGGGTGCAGCAATGGGCCCTGCTGTGAATTATTAGATCAAGAATTGTAATTACATGCCCCTTGTGAACAGGGGCTGAAAAATTGGGCCTTTCGTGGTGGTGGTGGTGGTGGTGGCGTTGCCACAACACTGTAAGCCCTCAGAGTTACTCTTGGTGGGTGCAGCAATGGGCCCTGCTGTGAATTATTAGATCAAGAATTGTAATTGCATGCCCCTGTTGAACAGGGGCTGAAAAATTGGGCCTTTCGTGGTGGTGGTGATGGTGGTGGTGTTGCCACAACACTGTAAGCCCTCAGAGTTACTCTTGGTGGGTGCAGCAATGGGCCCTGCTGTGAATTATTAGATCAAGAATTGTAATTACATGCCCCTTTTGAACAGGGGCTGAAAAATTGGGCCTTTCGTGGTGGTGGTGGTGGTGGCGTTGCCACAACACTGTAAGCCCTCAGAGTTACTCTTGGTGGGTGCAGCAATGGGCCCTGCTGTGAATTATTAGATCAAGAATTGTAATTGCATGCCCCTGTTGAACAGGGGCTGAAAAATTGGGCCTTTCGTGGTGGTGGTGGTGGTGGTGGTGTTGCCACAACACTGTAAGCCCTCAGAGTTACTCTTGGTGGGTGCAGCAATGGGCCCTGCTGTGAATTATTAGATCAAGAATTGTAATTACATGCCCCTTTTGAACAGGGGCTGGAAAATTGGGCCTTTCGTGGTGGTGGTGGTGGTGGTGGCGTTGCCACAACACTGTAAGCCCTCAGAGTTACTCTTGGTGGGTGCAGCAATGGGCCCTGCTGTGAATTATTAGATCAAGAATTGTAATTGCATGCCCCTGTTGAACAGGGGCTGAAAAATTGGGCCTTTCGTGGTGGTGGTGGTGGTGGTGGTGGTGGTGTTGCCACAACACTGTAAGCCCTCAGAATTACTCTTGGTGGGTGCAGCAATGGGCCCTGCTGTGAATTATTAGATCAAGAATTGTAATTACATGCCCCTTGTGAACAGGGGCTGAAAAATTGGGCCTTTCGTGGTGGTGGTGGCGTTGCCACAACACTGTAAGCCCTCAGAGTTACTCTTGGTGGGTGCAGCAATGGGCCCTGCTGTGAATTATTATATCAAGAATTGTAATTGCATGCCCCTGTTGAACAGGGGCTGAAAAATTGGGCCTTTCGTGGTGGTGGTGGTGGTGGTGGTGGTGGTGGTGTTGCCACAACACTGTAAGCCCTCAGAGTTACTCTTGGTGGGTGCAGCAATGGGCCCTGCTGTGAATTATTAGATCAAGAATTGTAATTACATGCCCCTTTTGAACAGGGGCTGAAAAATTGGGCCTTTCGTGGTGGTGGTGGTGGTGGTGGCGTTGCCACAACACTGTAAGCCCTCAGAGTTACTCTTGGTGGGTGCAGCAATGGGCCCTGCTGTGAATTATTAGATCAAGAATTGTAATTGCATGCCCCTGTTGAACAGGGGCTGAAAAATTGGGCCTTAGGCACTGGTGGCACAACACTACAACCCCTCACAGATACTGTACTTGGAGCACAGCAATGAGCCCTGTTGCAAAGTATTGCTTCAAAAATTGTAATGACACGCCCCTGTTAAACAGGGGCTGAAAAATTGGGCCTTAGGCACTGGTGCCACAACACTCCAACCCCTCACAGATACTGTACTTGGAGCACAGCAATGAGCCCTATGGCAAATTATTGCTAAAAATTTTTTAATTACACGCCCCTGTAAAACAGGGGCTGAAAAATTGGGCCTTAGCCACTGGTGGCGGCACCCATAAACAAAAATGATCTTCCAAGCTATCATCATCAATCGTATCATTGAGGACTCGGAGGAGGAGGATAGCCAGTCAACATAACAGCACAGGCACTCAGCATCAGCATCAGTCTTGAAGGGATGTGACATGTTAAAATCAATTAGTCTGTTATATCAGCATCAGGTGTGTGGTAGCTGGTGGTGATCCAAGACTGGTTCATCTTGATGAAAGTCAGTCGATCAACCGAGTCGGTGGACAGGCGCACCCCCTGTGATCCGTGACAAATCCTCCAGCAGCACTGAATGTGCGTTCCGAAAGAACGCTGGATGCAGGACAGGCCAGTAGCTCAATTGCATACTGTGCAAGCTCTGGCCAGTGATCCATCCTCAAGACCCAGTAAGCCAGAGGATTTTCGGTGGGGAAGGTGTCCAAGTCTGACCTTGCCCCTAGATATTCCTGCACCATGTTTATCAGACGCTGGCGATGGTTGCTGGAACCGATCATACTTTGGGGCTGCGGACTAAAGAATTGTCTGAACGCATCGGTCAGACGGCCACCTTCCCCACCGCTCCTTCTTTGACTGGCCGAAGCCTCAGCAACTCGTTGTCCAGGACCAGGAGTTTGTAACCTCCCAGTCTCTGGGAACGCGTTGCACAGACCTTTCTGCAAGGCCTCCCGGAGTTGTCTCATCCTCTGCTCCCTCTGCGACGGTAACATAAGGTCCGCAACCTTACCCTTGTACCGTGGATCAAGGAGAGTGGCCAGCCAGTAATGGTCCCTCTCCTTGATCCGAAGAATACGAGTATCCTTCCGCAGACTTTGCAGGATCAGGGAGGCCATGCAGCGTAGGTTTGCTGAGGCATTCGCTCCGGAGTCCTCTGGGTAACTAAGGACGACATGATCCGCAGCCACCTCCTCCCAGCCACGTACAAGTCCACTGGTTTCTTGGGACTGTAAATCATCCCTAAAAGACTGCTGCTGATGATGCTGAGTGCCAGCCTCCACCTCCATGCTGACACAATCCTCCTCCTCCTCCTCCTCCTCCTCCTCCTCCTCTTCCTGTGCGATGGGTGGGACAGAAGGAACACTGTCTGGGTAAAGGGGGCCTTGAGAGGCAAGGAAGTCCTCCTCTTCCTGCCTCTGTTCTGCCTCAAGTGCCCTGTCCATTATTCCACGCAGCGTGTGCTCCAACAGGTGGACAAGAGGTACAGTGTCACTGATGCATGCACTGTCACTGCTCACCATCCTCGTGGCCTCCTCAAATGGTGCCAGGACAGTGCATGCATCCCTGATCATGCCCCACTGGCGTGGAGAAAAAAACCAAGCTCCCCTGACCCTGTCCTGGTGCCGTAGTCGCACAGGTACTCATTGATGGCCCTCTGCTGCGTGTGCAGCCGCTGCAGCATGGCCAACGTTGAGTTCCACCTGGTGGGCATGTCACATATAAGGCGGTTCTTGGGCAGGTTCAACTCCTTTTGCAGCTCAGCCAGGCGAGCACTGGCATTATAAGATCTGCGGAAATGCACACAGACTTTCCTGGCCTGCCTCAGGACATCCTGTAAGCCCGGGTACCTGCCCAAGAACCGCTGCACCACCAGGTTAAGGACGTGAGCCACACAGGGCACATGGGTCAGTTGTCCCTGTCGGAGGGCGGAGAGGAGGTTGGTGCCATTGTCGCAAACCACCATTCCTGGCTTAAGCTGGCGTGGCGTCAACCACCTCTCGGCCTGGCCCTGCAGAGCAGACAGGACCTCTGCCCCAGTGTGGCTTCTGTCCCCCAAACACACCAGCGCAAGCACGGCATGGCATCTTTTTGCCTGCGTACTTGCGTAGCCCCTTGAACGCCTACGGAGCACCGCTGGTTCCGAGGACAAACCACAGGAAGAGGCCATGGAGGAAGAAGAAGAGGAGGGGGTGGAGGAGAGAGGTGTGTCACAACCAGTAGTAGCATTTTGGAGGCGTGGCGGTGGAACAACCTCCAACACTACTGCACCTTGTCCTGCATCCTTCCCAGCTGCCAAAAGAGTGACCCAATGGGCCGTGAAAGAAAGGTAACGTCCCTGTCCATGCCTGCTGGACCATGAGTCAGCGGTAATATGCACCTTACCGCTGACCGCCCTGTCCAGCGAGGCCAAGACATTGCCTTCCACATGCCGGTAGAGAGCCGGAATAGCCTTCCGTGAGAAAAAGTGGCGTTTGGGAACCTGCCACTGAGGAACCGCACATTGCACAAACTCACGGAAGGGGGCCGAGTCTACCAACTGAAAAGGCAGCAGTTGAAGCGCTAGCAATTTAGCCAAGCTAGCATTCAACCGCTGGGCATGTGGATGGCTGGGAGTGAACTTCTTTCGACGGTCCAGCAGCTGGGGCAGGGAAATTTGCCTGCTAGAATCGGACGTCGGTGTACTGCTAGCAGAGTGGCCGCAAGTACTTGGCTGTGACACACCTAATTCTACACCTTCATTCCTCTCAGTGCATGTTTCAGAGAGGACTGAAGTTATAGTGGGGTTGGAGATCCCAGCTGATGCGGTGCAAGGAGAGGTCCGCTTTGTTCTTTGTTGTGGGTCTTTGAGGTAGGCTTGCCAACGAGCTGCATGGCAGGTCAACATATGTCTGGTCAGGCATGTGGTACCCAAGCGGCTGATGTTTTGGCCACGCGATATACGCTTGAGACATATGTTGCAAACAGCAGCTGTGCGATCTGATGCACTAGCCTCAAAAAAGGCCCACACCAAAGAACTTTTTGAATGACGGGCAGAGGCAGCGCCCTGCACAGGCGGAGCTCTGCGGAGTGATTCCGTCGGTGTACTGCCCTTACGCTGGCCACCAAAGGGCATCCTGCCTCGTTGGAGATGTGCCTCCTCCTCATCCTCCTCCTCCTCCTCTCTCCTATTAGGCACCCACGTGGAGTCAGTGACCTCATCATCCCCTCCCTCCTCATCACTGGAGCCAATCTGGCAGTATGCTGCAGCTGCTGGAACATGACTGCCAGATTGGTGTCCTTCTTGAGCATCCCCTCTGTCTGCTCTCACGCTACTGCCTTCCTGTAGCTGGGTTTCATCATCAGACCCTTCGAAACGCTGGGCATCCTCCTGGAGCAACGACAATTTCCCTGACTGTCCAAAAAAACAAGGATTTCAAAGATGGTTGATGAGGAATGCTTTAGCACACTATAGCACAAGGAGAATTTCCCTCACTTTCCTTCTTTGTCCCTAGAAACAAGGATTATCACAGTGAAAGAAACTGACACTCTTCCTACCTATAGTTTTCTGTCCCTAGAAAAAATGTTTTTTTAAAGCACACTATAGCACAAGGAGAATTCCCTCACTGTCCTTTCCTGTCCCTAGAAACAAGGATTCGCACAGTAAAAGACACTGACACTCTCCCTACCTATAGTTTTCTGTCCCTAGAAAAAATGTTTTTTTAAAGCACACTATAGCACAAGGAGAATTTCCCTCACTTTCCTTCTTTGTCCCTAGAAACAAGGATTATCACAGTGAAAGAAACTGACACTCTTCCTTCCTATAGTTTTCTGTCCCTAGAAAAAATGTTTTTTTAAAGCACACTATAGCACAAGGAGAATTTCCCTCACTTTCCTTCTTTGTCCCTAGAAACAAGGATTATCACAGTGAAAGAAACTGACACTCTTCCTACCTATAGTTTTCTGACCCTAGAAAAAATGTTTTTTTAAAGCACACTATAGCACAAGGAGAATTTCCCTCACTTTCCTTCTTTGTCCCTAGAAACAAGGATTATCACAGTGAAAGAAACTGACACTCTTCCTTCCTATAGTTTTCTGTCCCTAGAAAAAATGTTTTTTTAAAGCACACTATAGCACAAGGAGAATTCCCTCACTGTCCTTTCCTGTCCCTAGAAACAAGGATTCGCACAGTAAAAGACACTGACACTCTCCCTACCTATAGTTTTCTGTCCCTAGAAATTTTTTTTTTTAAAGCACACTATAGCACAAGGAGAATTTCCCTCACTTTCCTTCTTTGTCCCTAGAAACAAGGATTATCACAATGAAAGAAACTGACACTCTTCCTACCTATAGTTTTCTGTCCCTAGAAAAAATGTTTTTTTAAAGCACACTATAGCACAAGGAGAATTTCCCTCACTTTCCTTCTTTGTCCCTAGAAACAAGGATTATCACAGTGAAAGAAACTGACACTCTTCCTACCTATAGTTTTCTGTCCCTAGAAAAAATGTTTTTTTAAAGCACACTATAGCACAAGGAGAATTTCCCTCACTTTCCTTCTTTGTCCCTAGAAACAAGGATTATCACAGTGAAAGAAACTGACACTCTTCCTTCCTATAGTTTTCTGTCCCTAGAAAAAATGTTTTTTTAAAGCACACTATAGCACAAGGAGAATTTCCCTCACTTTCCTTCTTTGTCCCTAGAAACAAGGATTATCACAGTGAAAGAAACTGACACTCTTCCTTCCTATAGTTTTCTGTCCCTAGAAAAAATGTTTTTTTAAAGCACACTATAGCACAAGGAGAATTTCCTCACTGTCCTTCCCTGTCCCTAGAAACAAGGATTCGCACAGTAAAAGACACTGACACTCTCCCTACCTATAGTTTTCTGTCCCTAGAAAAAATGTTTTTTTAAAGCACACTATAGCACAAGGAGAATTTCCCTCACTTTCCTTCCCTGTCCCTAGAAACAAGGATTATCACAGTGAAAGAAACTGACACTCTTCCTACCTATAGTTTTCTGTCCCTAGAAAAAATGTTTTTTTAAAGCACACTATAGCACAAGGAGAATTTCCCTCACTTTCCTTCTTTGTCCCTAGAAACAAGGATTATCACAGTGAAAGAAACTGACACTCTTCCTACCTTTAATTTTCTGTCCCTAGAAAAAATGTTTTTTTAAAGCACACTATAGCACAAGGAGAATTTCCCTCACTTTCCTTCTTTGTCCCTAGAAACAAGGATTATCACAGTGAAAGAAACTGACACTCTTCCTACCTATAGTTTTCTGTCCCTAGAAAAAATGTTTTTTTAAAGCACACTATAGCACAAGGAGAATTTCCCTCACTTTCCTTCCCTGTCCCTAGAAACAAGGATTATCACAGTGAAAGAAACTGACACTCTTCCTACCTATAGTTTTCTGTCCCTAGAAAAAATTTTTTTTAAAGCACACTATAGCACAAGGAGAATTCCCTCACTGTCCTTCCCTGTCCCAAGAAACAAGGATTCGCACAGTAAAACACACTGACACTCTCCCTACCTATCCTTCTCTTTCCCTAAACTAAAGGAATCCAGGTTAAGCAAGAAAAAAATAAATGTCACTGTCCCTGCCTATGCTTCTCTTTCCCTGCTCCGGAACACACTACACTAGGCCGCCGTGCTGGCGGCCTTTTATAGTGTGGGGCGTGTACTAAACACCCTCAGCAATAATTGGCCACAGGCATCCTGCCTGTGGCCAATCATTGCTCTCCTCGCTGCCGGCACTGTGATTGGCCAAGCATGCGGGGTCACAGTGCATGCTTGGCCAATCACAGCGCCTGGATGACACTGCGATGGCGTAGTGCATTGTGGGCCGTTCGCGTCACTCGAATTTGGCGCGAACGGCCCAAATCGTTCGATCTTCGTCGAACGATCGAACAGCCGATGTTCGAGTCGAACGTATGTTCGACTCGAACACGAAGCTCATCCCTATTCGATTCCTGTATTTTTATACACCTCAAGGATTTTGTTGCCAAATCTATTATGTTCTGGCTTTGTACTGGAGAGAAGGTGTGTCCTATATCCTTTTCCCTTTTACCCAGGCATTCCATTTTAAAATCATCTGGGGGTGCATTCAACAGTGCATACGTTTTAGATATCACATGTGGTAAGGATTCCCCCATTTCACAATATTCCTCAAATCTTGTCCGTGTCCGACTATATGTTCCTACCGGTCCCAAAGTTTCTAAGTAGTGTCGGAGCTGCCTAGCTTGCCATATCAGGATTTCAAATTTCCCTCCTTGTTTTGTATCTATTGTTACCCACCCCCTTTCTTCTACAAAATCCGACACTTGGAAAATACCCTTTTCTCTCAATTTCCTAAATATTAGTGATTCTATCCCAGGTAAAAAATCTGGATTTCCTATTATCGGGTATAAGGGTGATTTTTTTATTAGTTAGTTTGGATTTCTGACATATTTTATTTCCTATCCAAAGCGTCGTTCCTATCATGGGATGTGATTTTACTAAGGGAGGCAGGGCCGTATAGCACCATAATGCTCTATTTAGGGGAATTTAACTTAATTGCTGTTCTATATTAATCCATAATTTATATTCCCTATGTCTGCTCCAGTCTACTAATCTCCCAAAATGTACCGCCTGATAATATTTGTATATATCAGGTGTCGATTCTCCTCCTACTCTTTTTGGTAAAGTTAGGAGTTTCTTACTTATTCTTGGTCTTTTACTAGCCCAGATAAATTTCATAAACATAGTTTGGGCTTGACTGAAAAAGGACTTAGGAATTCTTATCGGTAATGCCAAAAAAAGATACAGGAATTTTGGCATCACACTCATTTTTAGGATATTACATCTGCCAAACCATGACTGCATGCCTTTATTCCACCCTTCCAATAGCGTTCTTACAGATCTGATTAATGGTTCAAAATTTAACTCAAATGTTTTTGTTAAATTTGCAGGAATCTGTGTTCCTAAATAATTTCATGCTTTCTTCGTCCACTTGAATTAAACATTTTGTTCTAGTATGTTTTTAATGGGGCCTGGGAGTGCCACCCCCATCGCCTCTGATTTACCGTAATTTATTTTAAGATTTGACATGCTCCCGTATAGGTCTACTTCTTTCATAAGATTTGGTAGTGAAATTTGTGGTCTTGATAATGAAAAAACCATGTCATCTGCATAAGCCGAAAATTTATATTCCTTTTCCCCAAATTCAATACCCCTAATATCAGGGTTCTGTCTAATTTTAATTAAGAGTGGTTCTAGTGTCAATGCATATAGGAGAGGCGAGAGGGGACAGCCCTGTCGTGTTCCATTTGTAATTGTAAAAGACTTAGAGTAAACCCCATTTACTTTTACCAATGCCGAAGGGCTCACATAAACTCCGGCTATCCATTTTACCAACCGTTCTCCCAGGCCCATTTGTTTTAAAACCTCAAACATAAATTTCCAATTAACTCTGTCGAAAGCTTTTTCTGCATCTGTATTCAAAAAAACGCTTGATATCTTTTTTTTGGCTTGCTTGATATATCAAATTCAATACTTTAATAGTACTGTCCCTTGCTTCTCTTGTAGGGATAAACCCTACTTGATCCAGATGTACTAGTTGCGATAAATGAGGCTGTATGCGATGTGCTAATATTTTTGTCAAAATTTTTAAATCGACATTTAATAGGGATATTGGTCTATAGATGCTACATATCTGAGGGTCTTTCCCTTCTTTAGGGATGACCGTGATATGAGCAGCTACAGACTCAGAGGGTAACACCAGTGATTGTCCAACTGCATTAAATACCTTAGTCATGTATGGGCCTAGTTGTAGAAGAAATGTTTTGTAATATTCTATGGTAAAGCCACCTGGGCCTGGTGCCTTACCGTGTTCTATTGTCTTCATTGTTTTTTGCACTTCCTCTATAGTAATTGACCCTTCTAATTTCCTTCGCTCTGGTGATGATAATCTGGACAAACATGAAGAAGTCACATATTTCCTTATAGACCCCGAGGGGACTCCTGTTTCTGGAAGATTATATAAAGAAGAGTAATATTCTCGAAACTCTTGTGCTATCTCTTTTGGTAGCGATTTTTTTCAAATCTGCTTTCCCTTTTATAGTTGGATTATATGACCGTGTTAATTGTTTTTTTATTTTTTTTGCTAATAGCTTACCACATTTATCTCCTGAGTTATACATCTCTTTCCTTCCATATTGTAAGACCGCTTCAGCCTTGTATCGAAGTAAGTCTGCTATTTGTCTCCTTACGCACTCTACTTCATTACCTAGTTCTCTTTCTGTTGTCTTCTTATGTTGTGTCTCTAATCCCTGTAGTTTTTCTAATAGATATTTTAACTGTTCTTCTCTGGCCTTTTTTACTCGGGAGCCATGTTTAATTAAGATGCTCTAATTAATTAGAGGTAATTAAAAAATAGGTTCTGATTGTACACATATAGGGGGTCAGGATTAAAAGTGCATACATAAAATGTGCATACATACATGTAAACACACACACACACACACATATATATATAAACACATATACTGTATATATACATACACACACACACATATATATAAATGCACATATGCACACACATATAAACCAGTGGTGCTCAAAATTTTTAGGGGGCGCAAGTAAACTGAAAAATTCTGGAAAAAAAACATCAACACAACAAAAATTTACAGAAAAATACTTTTCACAAAAAGTTAAAAATTGATTTGCATTTTAATGCGTGAACTAAGAATTGAATCCCCTATCAATCAGCAAGATTTCTGGCCCCCAGGTGTCTTCTATAAAAATAACAGGCTGAGATTAGGAGTGCCTATACCCCCCTACCGATGTACTACACATGCATCTACCCCTGATGAAGCGAGCATGGTCTTGCGAAATGCGTTGAGATACTTTTTATGCCTTTGTACTTTGCAATTTACATTTTATACCATGATACGTGTAATGAAATTTTTTACTGTATGTATCATTCCAGTGGCTTGGCTATGATTCATGTTGTTTAGGTTTGCATGACAATTTTTATAAATTTCAAGACTGCATTTACTCTGTCAATTGTTGGCTAACTGCATTCCACTCATTTAAAGTGCCGGGGCGATTTCCTGTTATTTGTTGCATATATTGGGATAGAGGTGGTTTTGCGGGTGACCTTTTACTTTTTGTTACCCGTTTAAAAGACACCTGTCCACAGAAGCAATCAATCAGATTCCAATCTATCCACCATGGCCAAGACCAAAGAGCTGTGCAAGGATGTTAGGGACAAGATTGTAGACCTACACAAGGCTGGAATGGGCTACAAGACCATCACCAAGCAGCTTGGTGAGAGGGTGACAACAGTTTGTGTGATTATTTGCAACTGGAAGAAACACAAAATAACTGTCAATCTCCCTCGGTCTGTGGCTCCATGCAAGATCTCACCTCGTGGAGTTTCAATGATCACAAGAACGGTAAGGCATTAGCCCAGAACTACATGGGAGAATTTTGTCAATGATCTCAAGGCAGCTGGGACCATAGTAACCAAGAAAACAATTGGTAACACACTAGGCTGTTAAGGACTGAAATCCTGCAGTGCCCACAAGGTCCCCTCTGCTCAATAAAGCACATGTACAGTCCTGTCTGAAATCTTCTAATAAACATCTGAATGATTCAGAGGAGAACTGGGTGAAAGTGTTGTGGTCAGATGAGACCAAAATCAAGCTCTTTGACATCAACTCATGTTTGGAGGAGGGGGAGGAAGGCTGCCTATAACCCCAAGAACACCATCCCAACCGAAACATGGGGGTGTAAACATGCTTTGGGGGTGTTTGTTTGCTAAGGCGGCAGGACAACTTGACCACATCAAAGGGATATTGGACGAGGCCATGTACCATCAAATCTTGGGTGAGAACCTCCTTCCCTCAGCCAGGCCTCCACTCCTCAGCTTCCATAATATCCTGAAGCTTCTGTAGCCACTCTTTGACAGTAGGTATGACCAAGGACTACCAGTTGAGTGGCATTAGGCTTTTACTAGCATTGAGTAGGTGAGGCAGTATGGACCATTTATAGGAGGACCACACCGACTTCTGTGTGTCATGGAATAGCATAGGTAGAGGGTCGTCTGCCAACTGCTGTTGAGTAGGGATGAGCCGAACACCCCCCCCCCCCCAGTTCGGTTCGCATCAGAACATGTGAACAGGCAATAAATTTGTTCGAACATCCGAACACTGTTAAAGTCTATGGGACTCGAATATGAAATATCTAAAGTGCTAACTTTAAAGGCTTATATGCAAGTTATTGTCATAAAAAGTGTTTGGGGACCCGGGTCCTGCCCCAGGGGACATGTATCAATGCAAAAAAAAGTTTTAAAAACTGACGTTTTTTCGGGAGCAGTGATTTTAATAATGCTTAAAGTGAAACAATAAAAGTTAAACATTCCTTTAAATTTCGTACCTAGGGGGTGTGTATAGTATGCCTGTAAAGTAGCGCTTGTTTCCTGTGCTTAGAACTGTCCCTGCACAAAGTGTCATTTCTGAAGGGAAAAAAAGTAATTTAAAAGTAGTCGCGGCTATAATGAATTGTCGGCTCCCGGCAATACAGAGAAAATTAATTGAAAGTAAAAAAAAATCAGGAAACCTGCGTTACATCAGTGGGGGGCAGGGTCTCCCACTGATGTAATGCAGGTTTCCTGATTTGCAGTCGACCTGCTCAGTGCTCTGTACTGGAAACACACAACTTCACCACCAAAGTTTGGGACTGCTACCCCCCCCCCCCCCCCCCGTTGCTGGTGGCCAGTGCTAGCACCACTATTATCACTCCCTGATCTTGGTCACTGACCGTTGGGTCATCCGCTTTGAGACATTGTCTGGTCGCGGAGTAAGTCCACTGGCTCTAGCCGTGTAGGGCCCCTAGTTTGGGGCTCATTCACACCATCTAATCCACAGGTTTTTTGTTAGGGGATTGAGACTATTCCCGTCCCCCCGCACATTTGGCGGAGGGATGGGACATAGTAGGATAGGCACCTGGTGCCTGGGTAGTTTACTGTTAGTTGTGATTTTTATGTTTTTGGTTTTCTTTTTTTTTTCTACGTTTAGTTTCTGTAGTGTGCTCGGGTAAAGTCAATGTTCAATGCAATGCAACAGTGGTTTTGCTGCTCCTAAGGTCCACTAGGGTGAATACAGTTTATCTGTTCTACTTTAACCCCTGTATGTCCAATGGCTGAATGCCCGCCTCCTTCCTTTACCATCCTTTCCCGGAAGTCAGGGGCCTCAATTCGAAATTCAAACGTGCCCTCCTCTTCCAGTATTTAAAATCCCACTCCCCCCAGCTTATACTCATCCAAGAAACCCACCTTATGGGTGGCAAAATCCTAACTCTTAAGAAACCATGGATTCAAAGAGCAATACATGCTACATATTCCACATATGCTAGAGGTGTATCGATCCTTATTCACAAAAACTTCCCTTGTGTAATTGAGGAGGTCCGCACCGATCCCCAAGGCAAATTTGTAATTTTAGTGTTCACATTGTGGTCGCAAAGGTATATTGTTGTAAATTTGTACATTCCTCCCCCTTTCTCATCTGGTTTATTATATGATGTACTAGAAAAGGTAACGCCATTCTGCCCTGGTAAGGTTTTGGTGATGGGTGACTTCAATGCCACTCTGTCGCCAGACCTAGATAGGCCTGCACCTCCCAAGAGGCACTGTCTGGACCTGTCAGCCTGGGCTCAGGCGGTGGGTCTGGTGGAGATCTGGAGGTGGAAGCACCCTGCTCCACGGGCCTACTCATGCTTTTCGGCATCATACAAGACCACATTGCGGATAGATTTGGCGTTCTCCAACCCCGCACTGTTAGCGGATGTGTTGGAGGCAGCCTATCTTCCGAGCGGTCTGTCTGATCACAGCCCCCTGGCAGTGGTTCTCTGCTCCCCGGCTTTCCGGAGTGCTGCATTCTGGAGGTTGGGTGCTCAATGGGTCTCCCACCCAGTTCTCTCTGAGAATCTGCCCCCCCCTACTGGCGGCGTTCTGGGAACACAATGCAGGCTCCTCCTCCCCAGATATTACCTGGGATGCTTTCAAGGCATATACTAGGGGCCAATACATTTCGTCCATTGCGAGTATAAAGAGGCAGCACTCGGCTGCGACCCTAACATTGGAGCAAAAGGTTACTGATCATACTGACGTATACAGTGGGGACCCCACCCCAGCTCACTTTGACCTGCTTATGGCAGCTCAGAGGGAATTACAGCTACATTTGACGGAAGTCACAAGACTCGAAACATACAAAGGCAAACAGAGGGCTTTTGAACAAGGTGATCGGAATGGCCGTCTTCTGGCCATGATGGCCCAACACGACCAACCTCTCACTTTGGTGTCATCCTTACAGACCCCGGGGGTGGGACGGTCTCCTCCCCCTCAGACATCCTGCAGACCTTTAATGATTTTTACACCAGTCTGTACTCCTCCAGTCTACCCTCAGATTTCCAGCCTGAGATGCTACGGGCCCTGCTGGACCCGTTGGCACTTGGCTGGCTTTCTGACGACGAGAGGCAGACGCTGGTCTGACCATTCACGGCACTGGAGGTTCAGAAAGCCATCCGCTCCTTTCCCCCTGGCAAGGCCCCCGGGCCGGACGGGCTCCCGATAGACTTCTACAGGGCACACTCGGGTCTGCTGACCCCCCTGTTGGCACAGCTTTACACTGAGTGTTTGACTGATGGCATCCTACCTACCTCTATGTACCATGCCCATTTGATGTTGATCTATAAACCCCCTAAGGACCCCACCCTCATGTGCCTCGTACAGACCCATAGCGCTTCTTAACACGGACTTCAAGATTTTAACTAAGCTTTTGGCCCTTAGGCTATATCCCATGTTGCCCTCAGTGATCGACCCGGAACAAACGGGTTTTATGCCCCGGAGATCCACTGACGTTAATTTGCGGCGCCTTTTCACTAACATCCATGCCCAACATCTCAACATGGGCTCACGGGCAGTGGCATCGCTAGATGTAGAAAAGGCCTTCGATACGGTTGAGTGGCCCTTCCTGTGGGAAACGCTGCTCAGAATGGGCTTTCCTTTATTATTCATCAAATGGCTTCAGGTAATTTACAAATGTCCCACTTCCTCAGTGCGTCTGGGTGGGGGGTTATCTGTCCAATTTAGGCTTTTTAGAGGAACCAGACAGGGCTGCCCTCTCTCCCTGGCTCTATTCGCCCTTGCTATAGAACCGGTGGCTGAGGCTTTACGCACTTCACCGCACATTAAAGGTCTCCGTGTGGGCAGCTGGAGGAGAGGGTAGCCTTGTACGCAGACGATATGCTGCTTTTCCTAAATGATGCGGGTCCGTCACTACAGGGAGCGTTATCGGTCCTCGACACTTTCGCTGCAGTCACTGGGCTCAGGGTTAATTGGTCCAAGTCCCTCCTTTTTCCGATCGACCATGAGGCCACTTCCACTTCCCTACCTGGCAGTCCCCTCCGCTGGGTTGAATCCTTCAAATATTTGGGAGTGCATGTCTCCATCATGGCCTCTGACTATATCTCGCTGAATCTGACCCCGATGCTCCTGGAGGCCCAATCAGATTCAAGTCCTGGAGTAACCTACCCCTTTCTGTTTGGGGGTGAGTGAACCTAATTTAAATGAAGATTGTCCCTAAGCTTACATACCTGTTCCGCCCATCCCCACAATGGGTGCCCAAGTCCTTTTTTCGGAAACTGAACCAAATATTTTCTTCCTTTATCTGGGGGCAGTCGCTACCTACATGCAAGCTTACGACACTGATGAGACCACAAACGCAGGGTGGCAGTGCATTTCCGGACTGTTACAAATACTACCTGGCCACACAGCTGGTGACTGCGGCGTGGTGGTTACAGCCGGACAGGACGAACTCGTCCACTGTGCTCGAAGCTACGGTGGTGGGTTCACTGGAAGCCCTCCAATTTCTACTTTATCGGGGCCCCCGCGCTCCTTATCCTTTGACCCCATCTATGCTCACCACCCTGCGAGCGTGGAAGGCCAGCCTGGCCATTGAAAAATGTAAAACACACGAGATCTCCCCAAATGCCACGATCTGGTTAAACCCCAGCCTATCACATATTTACAAACTTCTAGACCCCTATGCGTGGACAAAACATGGTGTCAAAACTATATCACACATAGTATCACATAATGCCCTACTTCCTTTTTCAGACCTTTCCTCCAATTTCAATCTGCCTGACCACTACCTCTTTAGATATTGTCAGCTGTCCCATGCATTTGCAGCACAATTCCCGCACTCCTCCTGTATTGTGGCCCAGTCGGAGCTGGAGAGAACACTGCGGTCTAGTTGCGCAGAAAAGCCCACATCACATTTGAACTCATATCTGCTCCGTGTGTCTCTCCCGCCCCTTGACAAGCTATGGTCCAGCTGGCTGAGGGACATTCCCACTCTTGACACTGATGACTGGGATGATGTCTGAGATCTGCCTTTTAGATCCCTGGTATCCATCCGTGACAGGGTGGTGCAGTACAAGATTGTACACAGGGCATATTTTACCCTGCATAGACTCCACAAGATGGACCCTGCGCACTTGTCGGAGTGTAGGAGGTGTGGCGCCTCCCCAGGCGACTTCTCCCAAATTTTCTGGCAGTGCCCTGGGATCCAACAATACTGGATGATGATATTAGACCTAATTAATAGGGTGGCCTCGACCAACATTCCACTGAAGATGGAGGTTTGTCTCTTGGGAATTATTGAACCTGTTGTCCCGTCATCTGCCGGACGTGTTCTGGTCAGCCTTCTACTCTTTTATGCTCGCAAGAATATTGCCATGCATTGGAAAAAGCCCACCCCCCCCCCCATCAGTGCTGCAGTGGAAACGCTTGGTGAACGCCAGCCTTCCCCTTTATAAAGACACATATGCCAGCAGAGGGTGTTTCCTGAAATATGATAAAGTTTGGCGCACCTGGTTGGCAGAACCGGATACTGCTAGCTGATTTGAGGCGCATAGTGTATATAGCTGTGCTTGGAGGTGTAGTGGATGCTCATTTGCTATGTTATATCATACGAAGCCTTGTCTGTATTGCCATGCTATATTATATGCACTTGTTCTCTGAGGATATTGTACATGCCTGAGCAATGTTTTTCTTTGTTTTGTTTTCTATTTTTTGTTTTTGTATGTCTTTATGTTTGAAAATCTTCAATAAAAACAAATATAAAAAAAAGAAAGGGAGTCGTGGGAGCTTAGGCTATTTCTCAATGTCCTTATAAAGTTTCTAAGCTGGTGTGTTTCCAACTGTCCCATGGCGTTGTTCCCCATTCTCGACGGAAGTCCACCAAGGACTTCAAATTTGTGACCTCCATAAAGTGAAAACAGGGGATCTCTTGGAACCGTCCCCAGGACTTAAAAAAGGCAAAATTGTCCCCTGGAGTAAACCAAGGAAAACCTCCCATTGTGGAAAGTGGCGAGGGTAATTGTGCTAAGAAAAGTCTTTGTTTAGGCCGTCTCAGAGTTGCAGCGGAGAGCGGGGAGACCCAGTCCGAGAGTCCCCTCAAAGAACAGGGGAGTCAAGGAGCGTGAGCTAGATTACGACCAGCCATGGTCTTTTCCAAAGGAGCACAGAGTTTGTCGCGGGTATGCAAGTTCCAATTAAATATATGGCGGTGGCTTGGTAATATAACGAGAGATCTGGAAGACCTCGACCTCCTCTTGTCTTTTTTACGACGCCTGAGGTCGTAAGAGAGGCGCGGGGTTTCCCATGCCACACAAACTTAGTAAATACGTGTTAGGCTTTAAAAAAAAAAGCTTTGGGTAAAAGTATGGGGATCATCTGAAAAAGGAACAGAAACTTGGGGGGGGATCATCATCTTCAGGATGGTTATCCCGCCTAGCCAGGTTACTTGCACTTTCTCCCATGCCTGAAGCTCAGAATAGATAAATTGTAGCAACGGAACAAAGTTCAGCTTGTAAAGATCTCTTGGGTCAGTGGGTAATGTAATACCTAAGTAGGTAAGTAGGAGTCTTGCCATTTGAACGGGAACGACTGTCTCGAACTGTTAAAAAAACATTAAGAGACTGATCATTTCTTTGTCAGTGGGCAAACAAACAAAATCAACAGGGGGTCAAATACTTTTTTCCCTCACTGTACCTGGCCTATGCCTTTCAAGACTAGTGTCATGGATATGCATTAATGTCTGTCTGCCATCTTACCTTCTTCCTCATGTGTTCATCTAGAGACCAGACCTCCTTCACCTGGCTTCTTTTATAATCTCCTCCCAGCCTGACTCCACCCCAGGCCCTATCACAGAACACTATATTAACCTGTGCACTGCAAGCCTGCTTTGCTGATCAACGTGTTTGTTAGGCATTGTGTGTTTGGGTTCCTGCCTGCCGTGTGCTACGTCTGTCTCTCTGTTACGTTATTGGCTTGTCCCCGACTA
Organism: Rana muscosa; assembly: GCA_029206835.1. NCBI lineage: Eukaryota > Metazoa > Chordata > Amphibia > Anura > Ranidae > Rana > Rana muscosa. Next base: position 187,454,909 of record CM055124.1, on the reverse strand, counting down.
TCCCTGTCTGCTCGTGACCCTTGACCTTCGGCTCGTTCTTTCGTTATCCTTGTCTGCTTGTGGCCCCTGACCTTCAGCTTCTTATTCGGTTCCCTCTTATCTTGTGCTGCTGCTTCCCCTCCTTTCCCCTTATCCTACGGGGCGTGAGCTAGGAAACTCCAGGGGCCGCGACCTGGTCCCAGCCTGCAGCATAACATCCTCACCACTAGAGGCCCTAGAGAAGACCAGCTGGGTCTTAGACTCCGCGCCCTGGGGAATCTTGGCTCTAGCTTCCGTTAGGATCCCGGTTGTGCTCCTCTGGTCCCGCTTTCCACAACCACCCAGTTTCCTATCCGCAGAAGCCAGCCATAGGGTTCACTACCTCGCGGTGCACTCCTGTCCCCCTACGGTGTGCATCTGTCACCTGGCCACAGGTGACCCTGACAGTTTGATCAGCCATGAACCCGGCTGACATCCCGCTCCCCGCGGATGATCCATTGCAGGGCATAGTTCGCAGACTTGAAACCCAGGAATCAAATCAGACTCAGGTGATGCGATTCCTCCAGGATCTGGCTTCTCGATTCGAGCAGCTTCAGGTCTCCTTGGGAACCCCGAATCCGCAACCCCAAGTACAACCAGCGGCTGTACCTATCGCACCAGTCGCAGCCTCACACTCACTAAGATTGCCAGCTCCGTCCCGTTTCTCTGGGGACTCCAAGGCCTGCAGGGGGTTTCTCAGCCAATGCACAATTCATTTTGAGCTTCAGCCTCAAAGCTTCCTGTCTGACCGGGCTAAGGTAGCCTATATCATTTCCCTCCTCTCCGGTGAAGCTTTGGCCTGGGCTGCCCCCCTGTGGGAGAGGAACGATCCGGTGGTTTCCAGTCTGTCTGATTTCCTGAAGCCCTTTCGTAATATCTTCGAAGAGCCGGCTCGGGCTTCTTCAGCGGCTAGTGCTATCTTACGTCTTCGCCAAGAATCTAGTTCAGTGGGGCAATATGCTCTTCAGTTCCGTATCCACACAGCGGAATTGAGCTGGAATAATGAGGCTCTGGTCGCTACCTTTTTACATGGCCTCTCTGACCGAGTGAAAGACGAATTAGCGGGAAGAGCCATTCCCGTCGGTCTGGACGATGTAATTTCATTATGCAACCAGATCGACATTCGTTTTCAAGAGAGGTCCTTAGAAAAAAGACACCAGCACTCTCTGGGTCCTAGCCAGTCTGAGCTCCCCTCCCTTCATTCCGTGGAGCATCCTCTACCTGCTGAAGAACCTATGCAGCTGGGCCGGACCAGACTAACCCCCGAAGAACGTGCTAGGCGCAGAACTCTGGGCTTGTGCCTCTATTGTGGGGGCAAGGGTCATTTTCGTGACTCCTGCTCGCTTCGTCCGGGAAACGCTCGGGTCTAATACATTTGGAAGGTGGAGTATTGGACCCAGAAACATCACCTTCTCGCCTGCTCTTGCTGGTGTTCCTTCATGTAGGCACTTCTCCTCAGTCAACCCTTGCATACCTGGATTCCGGGGCTGCCGGCAATTTTATGGATTGGAGAACTGCTTCTTCTATGAAGCTTACCCTTTCACCTCTCACTACCCCATTGGTAGTCTCGGCAATTGATGGCACTGTTCTCCCAGGGGGCCCTATTCGCTTCCAGACGCTACCCATTAGGATGTCGGTAGGGATTCTCCACCAGGAGTGGATATCCTTTCTTATTCTACCCAAGGCCTCTACCCCAGTTGTATTGGGCCTCCCTTGGCTACAGCTCCACTCTCCACATGTGGACTGGGTCTCTGGGCAGATCCTGGCCTGGGGTTCCTCATGTTTCTCGTCGTGTCTTCTCAAGGTGACCCCCAAGGAGAGTCTTCCGGTTGCTGCCACTTCTGTTTCTTCTGATCTTTCTGCTGCATACAGCGATTATCGGGATGTGTTCTGTAAGAAATCAGCTGAGGTGCTTCCTCCCCACAGGTCTTTTGACTGTGCTATTGATCTTGTCCCCGGAGCAACTCTACCCAGGGGTCGTACCTACCCTCTGTCCATCCCAGAGACCCAGGCCATGTCGGAGTATGTCGCAGAGAATCTGGAGAGAGGTTTCATCCGGAAATCCTCATCGCCTGCAGGGGCAGGGTTCTTTTTTGTTGCCAAAAAGGATGGTACCTTAAGACCCTGCATCGATTATCGGGGTTTAAATGCGGTTACTATTAAAAATCGATACCCCTTACCCTTAATATCTGAGCTATTCGATAGGTTGAAGGGTGCCTCCATTTTCACCAAGTTGGATCTCAGAGGCGCGTACAATCTCATTCGAATACGGGAGGGTGACGAATGGAAGACTGCATTCAACACTAGAGACGGGCATTACGAATATCTGGTGATGCCTTTTGGTCTGTGTAATGCTCCAGCCGTGTTTCAAAACTTTGTCAATGAAATCTTCAGAGATTTGCTGTACCAGTTTGTTGTCATCTATCTGGATGACATTCTGATCTTTTCTGAAAATCTGCTCGTCCACAGAAACCATGTCCGCACTGTACTTCAACGTCTTAGAGAGAACAATCTCTATGCCAAGCTGGAGAAATGTTCCTTTGAATGTTCTGAGGTCCTGTTTTTGGGGTGCTTCGTCTCATGTTCGGGTCTTCGTATGGACCCTGGGAAGGTCTTGGCTATCACCAACTGGCCTCTTCCTGCTAGCCTCAAGGCCACACAGCGCTTTCTTGGCTTCACTAATTATTATAGGCAGTTCATAAGGAATTACTCTTCCATTGCCGCGCCTATTATCGCTTTGACCAAGAAGGGTGTGAATGCCAGAGACTGGCCTCCCGAAGCTGTCTCTGCATTTCACAACCTGAAACAGGCCTTTGTTTCTGGCCCCCTCTTGAGGAGAACAAATCCTGGGAATGCATTTTTTATTGAAGTGGACGCTTCCTCAATGGGGGTGGGAGCTGTGCTTCTTCAAATCTTTGAGAAGAGACGCCAACCATGTGCGTTCTTCTCCAAAAAAAATTCTCAGGCAGAGAGGAATTATGCCATCGGTGATCGGGAACTTCTCGCAATTAAATTGGCGTTAGAGGAGTGGTGTCATCTCTTGGAGGGTTCCCCTCACTCCATAACGATCTTTACCGATCACAAGAATTTACAGTATCTACAGAATGCTAAACGTCTGAATCCTAGACAGGCCAGGTGGAGTCTCTTCTTTGCCCGTTTTAATTTCACGATTACCTACAAACCTGGTTCCTGCAACGGTCGGGCTGATGCGCTCTCTAGGTCATTTGACACTTTGGACGAGGAGTCCGCCCCTGAACCTGAGCCGATCATTCCAACCTCATGCATTGTTGCCCACTCTACCACCCTGAAGTCAAAAATTCCGCCTGGTAAGACCTTTGTCCCCACTGAGCTAAGAGCTAAGATCCTTCGTTGGGGACATGATTCCAAGGTGGCAGGGCATTCTGGATTCCTCCGATCCTTCCTACTCATCAGTCGTCACTACTGGTGGCCTAATCTCCGCTCAGACGTCAAAGACTACGTTAAAGCTTGTCATGTCTGTGCTCAGTCCAAATCCTCCACACAAGCTCCTGCTGGTCTCCTCATGCCCTTGCCCATTCCTAAGGAACCCTGGGCCCATATTGCCATGGATTTTATCACCGATCTCCCACTGTCTGAGAATAATACAGTCATTTGGGTGGTAATCGATCGATTCTCCAAGATGGCTCATTTTGTTCCTCTTCCTGGTCTTCCTTCTGCCCCTGCCTTGGTTCCCATTTTCATTCGAGAAATTCTCCGCCTACATGGGGTCCCTTCTCATATTGTTTCCGACAGGGGAGTCCAATTCACGTCTCGTTTTTGGAGAGCCTTTTGCAAATCCCTCAATATTGTCTTGGATTTTTCTTCTTCTTACCATCCCCAATCCAATGGACAGACTGAGAGGGTTAATCAGGAGTTAGAGGTCTTTCTTCGCACCTTTGTGTCTTCTCACCATGACGATTGGTCCTCTCTACTCCCGTGGGCAGAATTCTCCCATAACAATCATGTGAATACCAGTTCGCAGAAGACACCCTTTTTCACAGTTTATGGAAAACACCCTCAACTTCCTCTTCCCATGATCTGTTCTCCAGACATTCCAGCTTTGGCTTCGGTTCAGGAGTCTCTCAATTCCGTTTGGGGTCACGTTCATGATTCCCTCCGGGCAGCTGCTGAAAAATTCAAAGGCTTTGCCGACCGCCACAGGCGTAAACCGCCTTCTCTTCAGCCAGGGGACAAAGTCTGGCTCTCTACCAGGAACATCAAGCTCCGAGTTCCTTCTCTGAAGTTTGCTCCACGATTCATCGGTCCATACACGGTAACTGCTAAACTGAATCCGGTTTGTTTCAAACTCCAGATTCCTAAGAGCCTTAAAATCACTAACTCCTTTCATGTTGCTCTTCTAAAGCCTTTAGTCCTCAATAAATTCTCTCGTCCTCTCCCTACCGTGGCGCCTGTCTCTGAGGATAATCAGGAGTACGAGATCAGTCAAATTCTGGACTCCCGACTCTGTAAAGGCGTTCTTCAGTACCTCGTTCATTGGAAAGGGTTTGGTCCTGAGGAGAGGTCTTGGATCACTGCATCTGAGGTCTTTGCACCTCGTCTGTTAAAGGAGTTTCATCTGAAGTTTCCCTCTAAACCTGGTCCCAGGCGGGGAAGGGGGAGGCCTCGTAAGAGGGAGGGTACTGTCATGGATATGCATTAATGTCTGTCTGCCATCTTACCTTCCTCCTCATGTGTTCATCTAGAGACCAGACCTCCTTCACCTGGCTTCCTTTATAATCTCCTCCCAGCCTGACTCCACCCCAGGCCCTATCACAGAACACTATATTAACCTGTGCACTGCAAGCCTGCTTTGCTGATCAACGTGTTTGTTAGGCATTGTGTGTTTGGGTTCCTGCCTGCCGTGTGCTACGTCTGTCTCTCTGTTATGTTATTGGCTTGTCCCCGACTATCCCTGTCTGCTCGTGACCCTTGACCTTCGGCTCGTTCTTTCGTTATCCTTGTCTGCTTGTGGCCCCTGACCTTCAGCTTGTTATTCGGTTCCCTTTTATCTTGTGCTGCTGCTTCCCCTCCTTTCCCCTTATCCTACGGGACGTGAGCTAGGAAACTCCAGGGGCCGCGACCTGGTCCCAGCCTGCAGCATAACATCCTCACCACTAGAGGCCCTGGAGAAGACCAGCTGGGTCTTAGACTCCGCGCCCTGGGGAATCTTGGCTCTAGCTTCCGTTAGGATCCCGGTTGTGCTCCTCTGGTCCCGCTTTCCACAACCACCCAGTTTCCTATCCGCAGAAGCCAGCCATAGGGTTCACTACCTTGCGGTGCACTCCTGTCCCCCTACGGTGTGCATCTGTCACCTGGCCACAGGTGACCCTGACAACTAGGCCACATAGTACACTTTTAGCGCACACACATAGTTTAGTGTGCAACCCTGCACACCCTTTAGTCTTCCATTTTTTTAAGAAAAGAAAAATATCTGAAAATGCACATTTAATAATATTACAAGCAACTTTAAAATCTCATTCACATGACCGTTTAGCCACATACACCAGACACCAGCAGTATGAATCAGTGAATTCCTGTGACTTGACTGACAGGTAAATGCAAATAGTGGCCTGTACAAAGTAGTGAACAGTTAATGCAACTTTACTAAGCATTTAGCAACACAGTTTAACAGCACAGATCACTGAGACAGAGTCCAGCCCTAGCTAGGGTTGCCACCTTTTCTTCAAGCCAAAGCCAAACACTTTAGCGGCGCATGGCATGGCACCCCAACCGCGGTGCGATTTTGCTGCGATTGTCACCCGACAAATCGCGGCAAAATCACATAAACAAAATTGTGGGATGCCTGTCACCCAAAAGAAGTGTTGCTTCGCGATTGGGGTGCCATTATCCCCATCCCCTCCTATTACAAATCTTCTTCCCCTACCAGCACAAATCCTCCTCCCTCCAATACCCCCATGGCAGCCGGCAGGGGGTATCACGGGGCCCCAGCACACAGGGGGGGGGTCAGGACAGCAGGGGGTTCAGAGCGGCAGGCGTGGGGGGCAATTACAGAGGGGGGGACAATTACAGAGATTGGGGGGCAATTACAGAGATTGGGGGGACAATTACAGAGAAGGGGGTAACTAGAAGAGGGGGGCAATTACAGGAGAGGGCAATTGAGGAGGGGAGAAATTGGACAGCGGAGTTTACAGACCGACATGCCTACAGCTCTGACATGTGTGAGTGAGTGGATTGTTTTTAAACATTTCAATAACAACTTCCGTACCAGCAGCTGCCTGTCGCCTCTCTCTCTCCCTTTGTTTTGATTGCTCTGGAATTGCTCCCGCCGCCCGCCACTCCGATTCCCCTGCTGTCCGGGTTTCCCTGTGTGCCGGGGCTCGTAAAAGGAGGCCCCATGGTACCCCCTGTCAGCTGGAAATGGTTTCCAGGTGCCAGGCAGAGGGAAACCCGGGCACAGCCTCCTAAACCCGTACTGTCCTGGCCAAAACCGGACAGGTAACAACCCTAGGCCTACCTAACTAATGCAGGCTGCCCAGGCTCATACCTTCCAGAGGAGCCATGTCTATTCAGCAAATGTCCAGTAATGGTAGATTCCTAGTCCAGGGTGAATCCCAGAAGGGTGACCCAGGAGAGGGGCATGTACTCCAGTAGGACTATATGGTGCAGCAGACCTTCCTATGTAAATCCCATGTGGAAGAGCGAGAGCTCTGAGCCCTTCCTTGGTATTTTTGTGGCTTGCAGCAGGGGGCAGGATCCGGAAAGCCCGGGAAAGATGCTAGACACAGTTAACCCCTTCCCATTCTGGGCAGCCTGTAACTGTCTGTATAACAACAGTGCAATGAATACAACCAATGTATGATGAATGCATGTTTTTATCCCCCAAGTGCATTACTTTACATTTATCAATATTAAACCTAATTTGCCACATAGTTGGGGTTATATATATATATATATATATATATATATATATATATATATATAGAGGGTTCTTCAAAACGTTTCTGCACTTTTTCTTATAAGTTTCGCAGCCATCTTTACCACAGCATGACAAGTTTTACACTAAACTGCAAGATCAGCAGGCTTGCCAGACAGATTAGTCACATGACACTCTCAGACACGACCAATTACTACTCCTCCTCACTGTTTCCAAGGAAAATATAAAAGTGTGGAAACTTTTTAAAAACCCCTAGAGTGAGTATATATACAGTATCTCACAAAAGTGAGAAACACCCCTCACATTTTTGTAAATATTTTATTATATCTTTTCATGTGACAACACTGAAGAAATTACACTTTGCTACAATGTAAAGTAGTGAGTTTCAGCTTGTATAATAGAGTAAATTTGCTGTCCCCTCAAAATAACACAAAACACAGTCATTAATGTCTAAACCGCTGGCAACAAAAGTGAGTACACCCCTAAGTGAAAATGTCCAAATTGGGCCCAAAGTGTCAATATTTTGTGTGGCCACCATTATTTTCCAGAACTGCCTTAACCCTCTTAGGCATGGAGTTCACCAGAGCTTCACAGGTTGCCATTGGAGTCCTCTTCCACACCTCCATGATGACATCGTCTTGGAGGTGTGTTTGGGGTCGTTAATATGTTAGAATACTGCCCTGCGGCCCAGTCTCCAAAAGGATGGGGATCATGCTCTCCTTCAGTATGTCACAGTACATGTTGGCATTCATGGTTCCCTCAATGGTTCCCCCAGTGTCGGCAGCACTCATACAGCCCCCGACCATGACACTCTCACCGCCATGCTTGACTGTAGGCAAGACACACTTGTCTTTGTACTCCTCACCTGGTTGCCGCCACACACGCTTGACACCATCTTAACCAAATACGTTTATCTTAGTCTCATCAGACAACAGGACATGGTTCCAGTAATCCATGTCCTTAGTCTGCTTGTCTTCAGCAAACTTTTTGTGGGCTTTCTTGTGCATCATCTTTAGAAGAGGCTTCCTTCTGGGACGAAAGCCATGCAGACCAATTTGATGCAGTGTGCGGCATATGGTCTGAACACGGACAGGCTGACCCCCCCACCCCTTCAACCTCTGCAGCAATGCTGGCAGCACTCATACGTCTATTTCCCAAAGACTACCTCTGGAAATGACACTAAGCACGTGCACTCAACTTCTTTGGTTGACCATGGCGAGGTCTGTTCTGAGTGGAACCTGTCCTGTTAAACCACTGTATGGTCTTGGCCAGTGTGCTGCAGCTTAGTTTCAAGGTCTTGGCAATCTTCTTATAGCCTAGGCCATCTTTATGTAGAGCAATAATTATTTTTTTCGGATCCTCCGAGAGTCTTTTGCCATGAAGTTCCATGTTGAACTTCCAGTGACCAGTATGAGAGAGTGAGAGCGATAACACCAAATTTAACACATCTGCTTCCCATTCACACCTGAGACCTTGTAACACTAACGAGTCACATGACACCGGGGAGGGAAAATGGCTAATTGAGCCCAATTTGGACATTTTCACTTAGGGGTGTACTCACTTTTGTTGCCAGCGGTTTAGACATTAATGGCTGTGTGTTGAGTTATTTTGAGGGGATAGCAAATTTTCACTGTTATACAAGCTGTATACTCTCTACATTGTAGCAAAGTGTAATTTCTTCAGTGTTTTCATATGAAAAGATATAATAAAATATTTACAAAAATGTGAGGGATGTACTCACAGAAGCCTGTGGTGTATGTGCCCCTGGGGTGACAGTCCAGGGGTGCCATAATACTCACTGTGGATCGGGCACTTTGAGTTTATTGGCACCATGTCACACTTTTGTTCGCACCTGCCTCTAGGGCTGGGCCTTTTGGCTGGGACCAGAGATTTTTTTTTATACCTGGCCAAAGGACCTGCCGTGGTATTGCACCGTAGCACTTATGCACTTATCCCCTTTTGTTTTCTATGTGTGTTTGTCACTTTTTTTCAAAGTATACTTTCTACTACACGATTAGTAAGGTGTAGGTCCATGGGCCTGCCCTGAAAGCCTTGGGAGGGAGTGGACGTGGCCTTCTAGCTTAGTTTGCCTTCTCTCATGGGGTCTCCCTTTGGGGGAGCCCAACCTAGTACTTGGGGTTGGTCTGTTTCGGCTAGGTGGGCTAGGGTAAGGGTCCTTCCTCTCCAAAAGAGGGCCATGTGTACACCCTGTGCACTTTTTTGTGTTCTCACGTTTTGTGTGTGCACTTTTTTTTGCACCAGGTGTCAGTCTGAGTGTGTTAGTCTGAGTGTTTTAAAAAAAAAAAAAAATAACCCCTTCATTAGTGATTCCACAAGCTGTTCTAAAGTATATTTAACCACCTGCCTACCGGGCACGAAAACCCCCTTCCTGCCCAAGCCATTTTTCAGCTTTCAGTGCTGTCACACTTTGAATGACAATTGCGCGGTCGTGCAACGTGGCTCCCAAACGAAATTTACGCCCTTTTTTTCCCCACAAATAGAGCTTTACTTTTTGCTATAATATATCAATTTTTTTACATTTTTATTTTAAAATTTTCCTCAGTTTAGGCCGATACGTATTCCTCTACATATTTTTGGAAAAAAAAATTGCAATAAGCGTATATTGATTGGCTTGCACAAAAGTTATAGCATCTACAAAATAGGGGATAGATTTATAGCATTTTTTTATTTTTTTACTAGTAATGGCGGCGATCTGCGATTTTTATTGTGACTGCGATATTGCGGCGGACACATCGGACACTTTTGACACATTTTTGGGACCATTCACATTTATACAGCGATCCCTGCTATAAAAATACATTGATTACTGTATAAATGTGACTGGCAGGGAAGGGGTTAACACCAGGGGGCGAGGAAGGGGTTAAATGTGTTTCCTAGATGTGTTCTAACTGTGGGGGGAGGGGACTGACTGGGGGAGGTGACCGATGGTTGTCCCTATGTACAAGGGACACACCATCGGTCTCCTCTCCCTGACAGGACGTGGATCTGTGTGTTTACACACACAGATCCACTGTCCTGCTCGGTTACTGGGCAATCGCGGGTGCCCGGCGGCCATCGCGGCCGCTGTTCACGCGCATCGGGTCCCCAGTGGCGCGGTGGCCACCGGCGGCGCGCACGCGCCCCATAGCTTATTTTAAAGGCAGGACGTCATATGACGTCCTGTCAGAACAAGAGAGTCTTCTCATTTGACGGTGGGCGGTAGACAAGTGGTTAAAGTATCAAGATGTAGCCAGGGGGAAGGTACTGTAAGTGTTTTAACACGTTACCTCCAGAGGGCGGCAACTGACACAAAAATACCAACTAGCCTAATGGCAGGAAGGGCGCCTTAAAATGCATCTAAACCAGATTCATGAAATTTGAGCTGGCACATATATCTGCAGTGTTTTCTTATTTCTCTTCAAAGCCCTAAGTCCCGTGACTTTCTCCTGCTCCGTTCTTCTGTTATCAGCATGATAACTTCTGACAAGTGATCCCCCATGGTCTATTCACAGCACAGCTTTGCAAGTCTCTGCCTATGTGGAGGGGGGTTTGTGCCTTTCCTCCAATCAGCTGTCTCCCAGTGTATGGCAAGAATCCACACCTGCAGGTGAATCAGGAAGAGAAAATTCTAACAGGATGCGCACTTTCTAAACAGCATATAAAGCTGAAGACAGCAGATATACATGTAAAACTTATGTAGAAGGATTTGTTTCAACTCTATGTATCATCTGAGGTTGTTCACTTCACTGGGTATATGTGAGGGTTTACTTCCACTTTAAGCAAGATTGCATTGCAAATCTACACCTCTACTGTTTTCACATTGCTAAAAATTACCATAAGAAGAATAAATACTCATTAGTAATGGAAAAGTAGCTTGCATTGATAGTGCTATTTCGTGCGCGCAGTGGAAGGTTTACTGTATTTTACGGGGATTACATTTCCATCTGTCAGGATATAGTAAGAGATGTCAGTTGTAAATCAACTCTTCAGATATCGTTCTCAGCTCTGTTTCTCTCATTTAGTTCCATGAACCGCACACCCTCAAGATGAAGAAAACAAATTAAAGCAGAAGAAGAATGAATGGTTATGATTTATGGCACCAATAGTCAGTTAACACTCCGTACAAAGATACACTTCATTCTAGAATCCTATAAAGTAAACACTGCTAACAACAAATGTAGCTGACCTATCTGCCTGAAAATTCTGGTGGCCTGCCTTGCTTGTTAAGCTAATGGATTTAACATTTTCTGAGACACTGACCAGAAACAAATATGCAAATAAGGCATTTCAACTTCCCTGACCATATTGTTCAAGGTTGGTGAATCTAAAAGTACTGAAAAGCTAACAGTTCTAGTCATTTTTTTTTTCTCAAATCAAATGTTTCGCAAATCTGTACTAAAAAAAGTTTGTATAATAATCAGCATAATGTGCTACATGGCTGCTGCAATATTGAAAATGATTTTACAACAATGCTTAATTATATCAAAGCAATTGGGCTTATGGAGTGTCAGGAGAATCAGCGTGCATCTTTCTTCATCCTAAATGATTATTGTATGCCTAGGCAACTACTACCTGTGGGCAAGCCTGTGTGCTGTCAGGCAGGGATGGAGACGTACCTAACATATGCAAATTACAACTTTTAGAGAAACACTGTTAGCCTTATATAATCAGGAGGCTGTAAAATGGCTTTGAAACCGATTTTAAGTAATGATGCTGCTGGGCTGTTGCATCTTATGGCGCCTAATAATAAGGCTCAATTTTGGCTTACATTTTTCCTTGAGTTCAGGTAAAATTTAAAAAAGCAGGTATTTACAACTTCTCAAAGTTGAAAATAGCCCGCATTGTTTAACCTCTTCACCCCTAAGTGTAACAAATGTTAATGCCTAAGCACAATTTTGCAACTTTGACATGTTTTAGTAAAACTGTACAACTGCACAACTACTTTGTGCATCCAGGTGGATTATACCTTGTTTTTAGGACAAATTGGGCTTTCATTTGGTGGGAAATGGTAATGGATCTCTCCTGATTTTTCTTTCTATTATCATAGGAAAACTGGCCCAAAATAGTAAAAAAAAAAAAAAATATTAAAATGTAGCTGTTTAATTTTTGTTACTACTATAACCTACCAGCAAAAAACAACCCCCAAGAAAATGTCCTGCTCTAGACGATCACAGCAATACCACATATGTGTATGTTAGTTGTATGTACCCGTAGTACAGCCCAAAAACAATACTGTAGTGCGCATTTTGCTTTTTTTTTTATCCTACGTAAAACACACTGACACACTAACACTGAAACTAATTTAAAGAGTAACTCAACTTTTGTTGAGAAAAAAAACATTTCCCTCTGGGTGATTTATGTACATTACAAGGAACTTTTTTGAAGATTCCTACATTTTGCTTTTCTAAAGAAATCCCTGTTTGTCTAAATCCATGTGGTAAGTGAATCTAATGGGAGTGGTTTCATACTTATTAACAAGCTGCTGCATCTGCAGGGCATTAATAAGGAAAATTGCAGGGTCTGCATCTCTTTGGATGTGATTTCCTATCGTGAGTTTCCCACCAAAAATGAAATTTTTGTTGCAGAGGATGCCTGATGTTTCACTTGTATCTTATTGTAGACTTCTGGGAAAATCAATGAGCCAATCTGTGTAAAGAACACCTCCAGGTAGCCATATTACATTGCACTTTACAGAAAATTACAGCCCTGCAGATTGCAAAGGAAATTACATTTTTAATAACATTCAATTACAATATGACTTGAGTCTCAATTATATATGCTATATAATTTTTTTTTATTTGCTATTTTTTCCCATGAAAGTAGTTACCTTTTTAAAAAAAAAATGTTTTTTAAATCCTGCCCAAAATATACTGACCCTGACCTTTGACCTTTTACTTGAGCCTAACACTAACCCTGGCACTGGCCTAGATCAAACCTTCATCTAGCTATGTTTTTTTGTTTTGTTTTTACACACAGTTGATTAATTTCCTCTCAGCAAGGAGATACAATGTATCTCTCCTCTCAATTCACAGAGAGAGAGAGAGAAACACAGGGGTGGACTTCACAGTAACTGATAGCTGTGATACCCTCTGATTGGCTATCAAAGTGATTAGGTGACCCGGAACCAGGAGTTTTGAATACCGATCGTTAGTACGGGACCCCGGGCTCTCGCTGAGGCCCCAGTCTCTATGCTGGGAGCGACAAAAACAGATATGCATATATGCAGCCCCATGGGGAAAAAAAACAGTCCAGTGGGGCATGCTGCATATAAAGATGCATCTCATAAAATTAGAATATCATCAAAAAAAAATCTGTAATTTAATTCAAAAAGTGAAACTCATGTATTTTAAATAGATGCGTTATACACAGAGTGATATATTTCAAGCATTATTTTATTTTAATTTGGATGATTATGGCTTACAGCTAGTGAAAACCCAAATTCAGAAAATTTGACTATTACATAAGACCAATAAAAAAAAAAAAGGATTTTTAATACAGAAATGTTGGCTTGCTGAAAAGTATGTCCATGTGTCCATGTACAGTATAGTATGCATTTAATACTTGGTCGGGGCTCCTTTTGCATGAATTACAGCATCAATGCAGCGTGGAATAGAGGCGATCAGCCTGTGGCACTGCTGAGGGTTATGGGAGCCCAGATTGCTTTGAGAGGGGCCTTCAGCTCCTCTGCATGGTTGGGTCTGGTGTCTCTCATCTTCCTCTTGACAATATTCCACAGATTCTCTATGGGGTTTAGGTCAGGCGTGTTTGCTGGCCAAACACAGTGATACCATGGTCATTATACCAGGTATTGATATTTTTGGCAGTGTGGGCAGGTGCCAAGTCCTGTTGGAAAATGAAATCAGCATCTCTATAAAGCTGGTCAGCAGAGGGAAGCATGAAATTCTCTAGAATTTCCTGGTAGAGGGCTGTGCTGACTTTGGACTTGATAAAACACAGTGGACCAACACCAGCAGATGACATGGCTCCCCCAATAATCACTGACTGTGGAAACTTCACGCTGGACCTCATGCAACTTGGAATCTGTGCCTCTCCACTCATCCTTCAGACTCTGGGGCCTTGATTTCCAAATGAAATGCAAAATTTTCCACAGTCCATGATAATTTGGGGAGCCCTGCAGCTTTCAGCCCCTACCTCCATATGGGCTGACTGTTCCCAAGCCCTGCAGTTTGTAAAATGAACTACCCATCAGCAACCTCGCAGTCCATTCAGAACTACAAGCCATCACCCGCAATGGCTGATGGTAGTTGTGGGGATCGTTGCATTTTACACATAGGATTGCTTCATCAGCATCCACTTGCCATAGGAAATAACAAATGACAAATAATGTATCAAATTTACATACTTGAAAGCATTTATATACATCAATCATTATCAATATAAATTGTTTAGAAATAATATCACAGGAGGAACTGGGGAAAAACAAATACTCTATATACATACGTATATTAATGATATATTCCCCATGTCTCCAGGAGAGCAACTTACAAATACGGTAGGTCATGTAGAGAATCATGCATGGTTTAATACTGAAAAAAACTGTTAATTGTGCATACCTCCTACCTTACACTTGAAATAGAAATTATAGTGTATTATTTGAGAGGCAATAGCTTAGATATTATTCAGTGGCTGGAAAGAATGTAAGCAGCTTGGATAGGCCACAATATAAAGGAGGAGAGACGAGGCAGGCTTTTTGTTATTAAACTAATTGGAATTATTTGACATCTTAAGCAATTTTAAAATTAATGCTGCCAAATCATGTTGCTTAGATATATCACTTCCTACAGACACCCAAGACTGCAGATAAATTTCCATTTTAGTGGACATAGCACTCTATGAAATACTTAGGAATCCAAATACCTTCACAAATTCAAAAACTGTACAAGGTAAATTACTGCCCTCTCCTGAATACCATGCAGCAGCATCTTAAGTCATGGTCCTCTTTAAGATGGAAATCCTCCCTAGATTTCTTAAAATTTTTCAAACAGTTCCGATACGGATTCCACGCTTATTTTTTTGACTGGCACCCTCTATGATACTTAAGTTTGTTTGGTCTAGATCGTCGGCTAGGTATGCTATCCTGGTGAGGAGGAGAGATGCTGGTGGAGCAGGTCTGCCGCATTTGGAACTATATTATACCGCAGCAAAACTTGTCAGAATAGTAGACTGGTTCCACCACGGTCCTTTTAAGCAGTGGGTTACTGTGGAGTCGAACTTATCGCCAGTACCACTGACTTCTCTTCCATGGCTGCTCTCAAGGGACCATCCTCCTCTTTCACAGCTAACACTCTCTTTGTTTTTATACATCCGGGACAAGGCTTTCACTACTTTTAATATATCTTTGCGCCCAGGGCCTCTTACCCCGATTCTGGGTAATCCAGGGTTCTTACATGGAAGATCAGATAAGATCTTTCTGTGTTGGCAACCACCATACCCATCTCCTATCCAACATGTTTTCACCCCAAAGGGTCTGAAACCTCTGAGAGAGCTTAGCTCTATTTCTTGGGTTAGACAAGGAGACTGGCTTAAATATTTCCAATTTTGACATTTCTATGATGGTTTGGGCAAGGAGCACCTTTGTCGGGATCTAAGATTGAGGGGCTGTGTCTTTCTGATCAAAAATGTACACATACCCTCTCTAAAATGTATGAAATACTTTTATCTTACGCATTCCCTCATTGCCCTTTCTATAGCCCTTTCTATATCTGAGACTGGGAGCAAGAACTAGACCATGAATTGGCTCCTGAGGAATGGGATAAAGTATTTTTTCTTACATTTAAATCAACCTTAGCCTCCAATTCGCAAGAGAGAAACTATAAACTCATATGGTATTGCTGTCCGGCTCTATTAAATAAAATCAACCCGGCCTTACCAGACCAATGCTGGAGATGTGGTGGGCCTAGTGGTACACATCTACACATGTGGTGGTCTTGACCAGCAATAAAACCATACTGGTCTGCCATATTCTGCCTAAGTCAGTTGTTCATGGGTAAGATCTGGCCAGAGACCCCGTAGGTTTCCCTTCTATCTGTGATCCAGAGTTCAATCATATCCATTAAAAAGGAAATATTTAGATTTTTATTGATGGCAGGTAAAGCTTTGATACCCAGATATTGGAAATCGGCAGTAATTCCAACAATACGGAATGGGTTGCAGAAGTGAACTATATCATACGCATGGAAGAGCTGGTAGCGTCAGTCAACTAAAACATTTCTTAGTTTAGGGAGGTCTGGACCCCATGGGTGCAGTCTCTTGAATCTCCTATATTTTTGCTTTTCATGAGTTAATTGATAATGGCATCCCTTTTTGAATAGGTATATCTTTGTGACCTTTTTGGGTCAGATACCTCAAAGTATTAGACAAATGCAAACTTACAGACATCTACATATCTGTATATATTCATATATATAGATTCCTTTCTTATTTAACAAACTTGGGAGCGTGGCCAGGCCATTCCCCCTTATTGGACGCCTCCTACCTTCTTTTCCGTTTTCTTTTTTTTTCCATCACATTATAATTGTATAATTTTAAGTTGATAGTTAATGCATGACATGCTGAAATGCTTAGGTTTGGAGTCTAGCCTTAAGTAGATTTAACGATAAGAAATAGAACTGTTGATGTTATAACTGCCACATTTTACAACAATAAAAATGTATTAAAACAAAAAACAATTATTATCGTTGTATTATCTGAGAGACGATAGCCGCAAAAGATTTTTAGTGGCTGGACAGTACAATCGTAGCTTGATAAGGCCATAATGTAAGAGAGAGAGACAAGACAAGTTTTATCTTGAAATAAACATTTGAGTGTGTTATTTGAGGGACAATAGCCATAAATATTTTGAGTGCAGGTGGCAAGACTCACGTCTGAACCCATGACCTCTGCTGCATCTGGTAGTAGCTTTTCTTGCTGAGTCAACTGATATGCTGGACAGCATCCTGTCTGATCCCTTGTATAATCTTGTCTTGCATCTTGCTTCTGTTGAACCTTGAGCTCCTTGTTCCTCCCATGAACTACCTATTTAAGCCATGCCTTTGCATTTCCTGTTTGCCAGATTATTGTGCTCTTTCTAGCCGATATCTTGCTCCTTTGCGTACTTGCAGCTGTCCTTATCTCCACTAATACTCATTACCAACCTTTGGCTTGTTCCTCGACTACACTTTTGCTTGTTCCCAACCTGCAACTACTTGTTATGACCTTTGGCTTTTGTACTGACTATGCTTCTGCATGATCCCTACCTGCTATATCTGCTACTGGACCCCCAACTTTTTCCCCTCCTGGTAAATCATTCCCGAGGACCATGACCTGGTAGTAACATGCAGGAAAACACATCTCTACCTTTGGAGCTTTGGCGAATACTGATTTGTGCCTAGACCTCAGGTGAGCCTGTGTCATCTGCCAGGGTGACCTGCTGGTGTACTTATCCAGCTGGTTGGTGGGAACCTCTCTACTATTGCTTCTGGTCTCTGAACCTGACCGTGACATCAGGAGTACTTGAGTAGACCACAAATTTCAAATCACAATTGGTATTTTCTTTGTAGCAAACACTAGAAATTTGGCAGCTATAATCCAGGTGTGGAAACATTTTGTTACACATTGCTGGAGCACTGCAGCGCAACACAGAATTTACCCTGCAGCAAACATTAGAAATGAGGTTCTGCTGCACTGAAGGCACACCCAATAGTTCATGGCAGAGGCGTAACTAGAAACCTCTGGGCCCCGGTGCAAGAAATCACAAAGGGCCCCCCCTCGAAAAAGCATGATTTTGATACTTTTTTTTGAGGTGGGTTGCAACGGCGGTAGTTGAGGGGGGTGGCAGCTGTGGTACTTGAGGGGGGTGGCAGTGGTGGTACTTGAGGGGGGTGGCTGCAGTGGCAGTGGTGGTGCCATCCTCTCCCACCACCACCTGTGCCTCTTACTGATCCCATCCTCCCACCACTGATCTCATCCCTATCCCCCCCATCACCTCTGTTGTAGAAGTAATGGGGGGATAGGGATGAGATGAGTGGTGGGGGGATGGGATCAGTAAGAGGCACAGGTGGTGGAGGTTGGCATCGATTGCTTAGCTCTGCAAAATGTCACTTACCGTCAATCAATCGATTCCCCGGGAATTCCGTTCGATCGGTCACGGTCACCGTGCCTTCTAATCTCCCGCCAGGATGCCTTCTTGCCTCATGGGTAGACCGTATAGGTATTCCACGCAGAGAGGAAAGCTCCTCCCTCGCCTTCTCTCATTGGTGTCAGCAGGTCTGCCCAGGCCCAGATTTACTCCCTTTGCCGCCCCAAGGCCAGGTCCTTCAATACCGCCCCCCCACACACACCATCACATAGGGGGACTCCCCAGAGAGCCCCCCTTACATCAGGGACCCCACAGAGCCTCCCTACTTACATCAGGGTCCCTAGAGAGCCTCCTCCTACATTAGGGTCCCCAGAGAACCTCCCCTTACATCAGAGTCCCCAGAGAACCTTCCCTTACATCAGGGTCCCTAGAGAACCTCCCCTTACATCAGGGTCCCCAGAGAGCCTCCCTACTTACATCAGGGTCCCCAGAGAGCCCCCCTTACATTAGTGTCCCCAGAGAGCCTCCCCTCCTACATTAGTGGCCCCAGAGAGCCTCCCTTCCTACATTAGTGTCCCCAGAGAGCCCCCCCCTTACACCAGGGTCCCCAGAGAGCCTCCCCTTACATCAGGGTCCCCAGAAAGCCCCCCTTACACCAGGGTCCCCAGAGAGCCCCTCCTTACATCAGGGTCCCCAGAGAGCCCCCCTTACACCAGGGTCCACATAGAGCCCCCGTTACACCAGGGTCCCCATAGAGCCCCACCTTACACCAGGGTCCCCATAGAGCCCCCCCTTACACCAGAGTCCCCAGAGAGCCCCCCTTACACCAGGGTCCCCATAGAGCCCCCCCCTTACACCAGGGTCCTCAGAGAGCCCCCCTTACCCCAAGATCCCCAGAGAGCCCCCCCTTACACCAGGGTCCCCAGAGAGCCCCCCTTACACCAGGGTCCACATAGAGCTCCCCCTTACACCTGGGTCCCCAGAGAGCCCCCCCTTACACCAGGATCACCAGAGAGCCCCCCCCTAACATTAGTGTCCCCAGAGGCCCCCTTCCTTACATTAGTGTCCCCAGAGGCCCCCTTCCTTACATTAGTGTCCCCAGAAACCCCCCCTTCTTACATCAGGGTCCCCAAACAGCTGACTCCCCCCTTGCAGGGGTTCCCCTGTACCTGGCTGGTGGAGGTGGCGATTGGCAGCTCTATGGTGTCCACAAGCAGGGGGGTCTTGCTGGGGCTAGTAGTTCTATATCCGAACCATGTGAGGGGGAAGGGCCTCTGACCCGGGCATCAGCAACATTGTGCAAGCAGAGTGAAAGTGAAACTAATACCTGCCCGGGTCAGAGGCCCCTCCCCTCCCCTCTCCTCTGTATACACACTGACACTCGAGTACTACAAGCCCCAGGGAGATCTTGCTGCCCACACAGGCACCATAGAGCTGCCGATCGCCGCCTTCCACCTCCTCCCACATCTCCCCACTGCACTCTAAACGGCCAGCCAGAGGTGCAGGCAGGGGAGATGTCTTGGGAGTCTTGGGGGGTTGCCGCGGTGCCGCTCCTGCATCCACTGCCTTGTCAGCACCCGATCCCTGCGGCGGAACACCGGCTCCTCATACTGGCGGGCGGTGGGCGGGCCCCTCACACGGGCGGTGGGCGGGCCCCCCGGACTTCACGGAACTACAGGGCCCAGTCGCAGCTGCGACTGCTGCGACCCTGAAAATTCCGCCACTGGTTCATGGGGTCCTCAATTCTGAGAGTGTCCACATCAACCCGGGACCTGATGTAGTCATCAATCATGTTGTTCAGGAGCTGCCTATGAGTGTCACCTAACCTGACCCTTTGGTTAAAAAAAGGAGAGCTGAGGCAAACCCCTGCTCCTCTTTTCAGGGATGAGGGGATTGGAGGAACATTGGTTATCAAGAATCAGAAAATGTGGCAAAGAGCTTCTTAGTGCCCCCTCAAAGTGCTGCATTTTGGGCTCCTTATGGCATGAAAGTAGATCCACAATTTTACCCTTTTTCCGAAGACCAAATAGGGTGGCCATGCAAAAGTGGTACCTTTCTTTGATGACTCAAAAATCCTGGGGTTCTTGCACAGGCATTTAATCATAAAATACTCCATTCATCACAAATTGCCTACAGCCAAGTCCTTGGTGTTGCTGTCCTCAACAGTCTCACCCCTCACACATACTAATAGGGTTTGGTCACCTCTTCAGAAGATACAAAACTACTGCACACATCCTGAATGATAAGCTGTTGATGCAATGAAAAGGACCCTGCTTTCTAAAGTCTGTTCTCATACCATTATCGCATAGGCACTCAAATATGGCACAATGCTGCTGGTGCAGTCACTGCAGCATGGCCAACATTCATTTCAAGGACATGGGGTGTTTATAGGTGAGGCAGTTGGCAGGGATTTGATGTTGGTGCTCTATTTCTGCCAGGCAAACCCTGGTTGGGTATGACTGCCTAAAATGGCCACAGACCTTTCTGATCTGACAAAGGACCTCCTTGAAGCCAGTGTACTTCATGAAAAATCACTGCACCACCAGATTAAAAATATGTGCCAGGCAAGGTACATGTTTGATTTTTCCAAGGCAAAGGGCAGACAGCAGGTTGGTGTCACACCAGCAGCTGGCTTATTTAGGAGTTTAACAAGTAAGTGTGGGTGCATGATTCCTGACCATCTGACTGTACATTAAAATGTTGGCCTCATGTTTTTAAGAATAATCCTTACTTTTCCAGCTGCTTCTCCCTTGGCTTTCCGTCTCTCCATTTAGCCAGGATGGCCCAACAGTTGGATGTATAGACACAGGAACAAGCACTAATCCAAGAACTGGACTTGCCTAACCACGCATGTGCAGTTTGCTCTCTCTCGCAGATGATCAGCTTTCTGTGAGTGAGAGAGCAGGCTGCACATGCGTGGTTAGGCAAGCTGGATTCTGATAGCTGAGTTCAATCTCGTTAGCTACTGGACTAAGCCTTCAAACACAGGACAGCAAGAGGGAGCCCACAGCATAGGCAGCTTCAAAAAGAGGGATCATTTTTTTTTAAAATGGAGGACAGCATTTTATTATAAATATATTCTTTACATAGGCAGAGCTCCGTCCAGCCTCTCTTTCAGACGAACGGTGGGTGCCAGCGGACATCCATTCGCCGGCACCCGCTGATCGGCTTTTGCTGTGACTAATCACTGCCAGAAGCAGCATGCCCCCTGGGGGGAAGTTCAGAATCAATTATATATACGTGATTCTGCACAGAACGGTCACCTTGTAGCAGTAAATCTGCTATAGGGCGGTCATTAAATGGTTAACCACTTAAGCCCCGGACCATTTGGCTGGCCAAAGACCAGGCCACTTTTTGCGATTCGGCACTGCGTCGCTTTAACTGACAATTGCGCGGTCATGCGACATGGCTCCCAAAAAAAATTGATGTCCTTTTTTTTACCACAAATAGTGCTTTCTTTTGGTGGTATTTGATCACCTCTGCATTTTTTTTTTTTTTTTTAATAATTATTTTTATTGAAGTTTTCCAACACATACAACACATACAGCTTAAGCACCTACAGTTATAAAAAAGGAGCATGTACAGTGGATAATACAATTTGCAATGTGAACCCAGGGATATAATGTATAGCCATGGAAGGGTACAGCAGCACCGCCCAAATAAAATCAAGGAGGGCATCCGCTATGATAAAAACCGCTAGTCAACAAAGATAAATCAGAAGTCATCGGAGGAAAGGGAAGGTAGAAGAGACAGGCAAGACCTTGACACAATGACCTGGTTCACCCTCAACTCATCAAGCTGTTTCAGGCTCATCTAACAAATTGCGCCAGACCTTGTCATATTTCAGTGAGCAGCCCCGATTAGCATAAGTATCTTTGTATAGAGGAAGGCTGCTATTCACCAAGTGTTTCCATTGCGCCAAAGAGGGGGGGCAGGCTTCCTCCACTGCATAGCGATATTCTTACGGGCATAGAAAAGCAGCAAGGTAATTAGCGTGCGCTTGGCAGAGGACGGTACAATGGTCTCAATGAGCCCCAAAAGGCACACCTCCATTGTCAAGGGCACAGCGACTAAGGCAACTCTGTTAACCAGATCCAACACCCCAACCCAATATTGCTGAACCCCTGAACAACGCCAGAAGATATGGGAGAAGTCGCCAGGTGAGGCGCCGCATCTCCAACACTCTGAGGAATGAGCAGGGTCCATCTTATGAAGTCTGTGTGGGGTGAAATAAGCCCTATGAACTATCTTGTATTGCACTAACCTATCACGCATGGAGACTAGGGAGTTGAAGGGGAGGTCCCACACATCATCCCAGTCATCATTATCCAACGTGGGGATATCAGACTGCCATTTATTACAGAGTTTGTCCAGAGGTGGAAGAGACACAAAGATCAAGTACGAATAAAGATGCGAGGTGGGCTTTTCTTCACAACTCAATCTAAGCGTCTTCTCCAGTTCCGACTGGGCCATAATGAACGGAGATTGCGAAAATTGCGCCGAAAATGCATGGGCCAGTTGAAGGTATCTAAATAGGAAATGGTTGGGGAGGTTGTATTGGGAGGAAAGGTGTGAGAAAGGGAGTAAGGAGTTTTGAGATACTATGTGTGACACTAGCTTGATACCGTATTTTGTCCATGCGTAGGGGTCTGGGATTTTGTAAATGTGGGATAAACTGGGGTTCAACCAGATAGGGGCGTTGGGGGAGATTTCAGACTGTTTACATTTCTCAATGGCTAATCCCGTCCGCCATGCCCGCAGGGTGGTAAGCATAGAAGGGGTCAAAGGATAAGGGGCACGAGGGCCCCTAAAAAGTAATAGTTGAAGAGCTTCCAACGAACCGACCACTGTTGCTTCCAGCACAGTCGACGAGTTTGTTCTGTCCCGCTGTAGCCACCATGCCGCTGTCACCAACTGCGCGGAGAGGTAGTACTTATAGCAGTCCGGGAATGCCATGCCACCCTGCGTTCGTGGCCTCATTAAAGTCGTCAGTCGATATCTGGGAGGAGAGGGGCCCCACAAGAAGGAAGAAAAAATGGAGTTCAATTTTTAAAAAAAGGACTTGGGCACCCATTGTGGGGAGTGACGGAAAAGATATGTTAGTTTGGGAATAATCTTAATTTTTATGAGATTAACTCGCCCCCATAATGACAGGGGCAGGTTACTCCAGGATTTGCGTTTCGCTTGGGAATCTAAAAGTACTGGGGTAAGATATAAAGTCCGAGGCTGAACTGGAGACATGTACCCCTAAGTATTTAAAGGAATCTACCCACAGGAGGGGGCTATCGGGAGGGGATGTGGATCTGGCCGCTGGATCAATTGGGAATAGGAGGGATTTGGACCAATTTACTCTAAGACCGGTGACCTCAGCAAAGGTGTCCAGAACATTTAGCGCTCCCTGCAGTGATGGGCCGGCATCATTCAGCAAGAGCAGAATGTCATCCGCGTACAGGGCTACCCTCTCCTCCAGCAACCCGAGTCGGAGACCCTTAATGTGCGACCTCTGCGGTTTTTATTTTTTGCGCTATAAACAAAAATAGAGCGACAATTTTGAAAAAAAAAAAGCTATAAAAAAAGCTCTTGTACTTTTTGCTATAATAAAAATCCCCAATTTTTTTTTAATAAAGCTAATTTTTTCTCAGTTTAGGCCGATATGTATTCTTCTACATATTTTTGGTAAAAAAAAATCGCAATAAGCATACATTGATTGGTTTGCGCAAAAGTTATAGCGTCTACAAAATAGGGGATAGCTTTATGGCATTTTTATTATATTTTTTTTTTACTAGTAATGGCGGCGATCTGCGATTTTTATCATGACTGCGACTTTATGGCGGACACATCGGACACTTTTGACACATTTATGGGACCATCAGTGCTATAAAAATGCACTGATTACTGTGAAAATGACACTGGCAGTGAAGGGGTTAACCACTAGGTGGCGCTGAAGGGGTTAAGTGTGTCATAGGGAGTGATTCTAACTGTTAGGGGGAGGAGCTACCAGTGACACGTCACTGATCACTGTTCCTGATCACAGAGAACAGTAGATCAGTGACATGTCACTAGGCAGAACAGGGGAATGGCTTGTTTACAAAGGCATCCCCCATTCTGCCTTTGCCAACCGCAATTGCGGGCTGCCCGGGAACATCGAGTTCCCGGGACCCGCGAGCGCACTCACGAGGCACGCGGTGCGCGCGCGCCTGCTGGGCGGCAAATTATTTTTTTACAAGAATATTTTTTTTTTTATTTAGATCATTACAGTACAAGCGATGCAAACACACAATCCTTTACATGAAGGGTAATACACAGAGTGACTTAGTAAACAGCAACAATGTTGACCACAGGATGGATGAGAACAAAACCCAAAGAATGTTCTAACGTTGGTTCAGGAGGTGGACATTTCAGCATAATAACCCAGAATGACCCAGATGGTGGGGGGGGGGAGAGAAGGAGAGGGGAGGGGAGAGAAGGAGAGGGGAGGGGAGGGGAGGGGGAAGGGGAGGGGAGGGAGGGGGGGGGAGGAAGGCGGAGGGGGGGAGAGAAAGGAACCTTGAGCAAGTGGATGAATTACATATCAAAACAGGTCATCTACTCATAGGAAAACCAACCTATGGATTCAGGGCTGTGGTGCATCTCCAGCTACCACATCCTGCGCGTTCTCCAGGAGCTCCTCCCCCCACTGGGCGGCAAACTTACAGGGACGTACAGGTACAATGTACCATTGTGTAGACGTATATGTGTGTGCAGCGGTCGCTATGTGGTTAATAGGAGTAGGCTAGACATAATTGAAATACAATGTAGAACTGAATATATGATTTTAATGTTTTACAATGTTTAAGCTTTAAAGAGTTATGAAATCGTATCTATGGCAATATGTAAAATCATAAAAATCATATGTTCGATTCACATTGTAGTTCAATCATTTCTTGTTGTTTGTATTGTTATTACAATGCTGATGTTTTAAAATGAAAGTATATACTGTGACCATTAATTACCTGTACTGTAAAGCAATTTTAGTGAGATGCTAATAGCTGGACTTACATGCGCCCGTTATTCTTTTTCAATTTTTCATCTATGTTCTTGCTCTACCAACTGTGCCCCAGCTGGGACTTATAGAGTCTCATTGGAGTTTCCCAATTATGTGGGTGCCCCCCTGTGCCTGCTGGGACCTATAGAGTCTCATTGGAGTTTCCCAGGTATGTGGATGTCCCCTGTGCCTGTCGGGACCTATAGAGTATTATTGGAGTTTTCCAAGTATGTGGGTGCACCCTGTGCCTACCGGGACCTATAGAGTCTTTTTGGAGTTTGCCAAGTATGTGGGTGCCCCCTGTGCCTTCCGGAACCTATAGAGTCTCATTGGAGTTTCCCAAGTATGTGGGTGCCCCCTGTGCCTTCCGGAACCTATAGAGTCTCATTGGAGTTTCCCAAGTATGTGGGTGCCCCCTGTGCCTGCCGGGACCTATAGAGTCTCATTGGAGTTTCCCAAGTATGTGGGTGCCCTCTGTGCCTGCCGGGACCTATAGAGTCTCATTGGAGTTTCCCAGGTCTGTGGGTGCCCCCTGTGCCTGCTGGGGCCTATAGAGTCTAATTGGAGTTTCCACTTCATGTATGCTTCCATTTAAGACTAAAAGCTTACGTGCAGCTGCTCCCTGCGTCACAGAAAAAAGCAGAGCAAGAGAGTTTCCTCCACAGCGGTCATTACTAGTGACTCCAGAGTCAGCGATTTTGTGTCTCTCACTCTGCCTGTGTGTGCAAATCTGGGAGTGGCTGGCAGTAAACTTGTAGTTCTAAACAGGAGCACAAACAAAGTTGGATACTCCAGTGGGACTTGACCAGTGCATTTGAAATTGAGAAAAAAAAACAAGAGAATGTAAGTCCTGCTATAAGCATCTCATTCAAAAAAATGGCTTTAACATTATTTTAAGCAGAGTTGCAATGTTCCTCAGATAGCTTTGGGAGGTCACTGATTTTACATGTTGTCATGAGATGCTGTTAAACGAGAACAGCATTTCTGAGATGTAATGCATTCTATCACATGTCATTCAGTAAATGTCAGCACAAACATGTTTTGGGAACACAAATATAATATGTGTAGAGTATAGATGTATCAATTCACATAGCAAAAGGATCCCAAAGTACACCATGGACATCACATCCAGTGCTATTACTATACCAAAAAATTATATGTCTTCATATCTAAATGTTTAATTTCTAGTCTTCTGATTGCACTAATTGATACAAATATGAGAAGTTCAGATTTGTTAAAGTAAATCTATGCCTAGACTATGCACAATAAACTATTTACATATTAGCAAACAGTAAAAGCACATTAAAACAAGCTTTCATTTATCCCTGCATCCATAAGCAGCGTGGAGAAATGTATTTTTATTAGGATTTTATGTGATAGATCAACACAAAGTGGCACATAATTGTGAAGTGGAAGGAAAATGATAAATGGTTTTCAAATGTTTTTACAAATAAATATATGAAAAGTGTGGCTTGCATTTGTATTCAGCCCCCCTGGGTCAATACTTTGTAGAACCACCTTTTGCTGCAATTATAGCTGCAAGTCTTTTTGGGTATGTTTCTACCAGCTTTGCACATCTAGAGAGTGAAGTTTTTGTCTATTCTTCTTTGCAAAACAGGTCAAGCTCTGTCAGATTGGATGGAGAGCTTCTGTGAACAGCAATTTTCAAGTCTTGCCACAGATTCTCAATTGGATTTAAGTCTGGAATTGGGCCATTCATGTGTTTGTGGTATTTAATAATCAATAGTTTTTTTTTATTATTTTAAACAAAAAATATAAAAAAGAAGTTGAGAAAAATTGGTTTCTCTTTCGTTTATAAAACATATCAAATAAAAAAGCATAGACAGTACAAACATCCCTAAAGTACAGTAATCCTGTTTTGGAAGGTAAACACCCCAAGGTGATCTCAATTGTTGCTGCAATTTTTGGGAAAGGAAGAAACATGCTGGTTTTGAGGTGAGGTGAGGTGGTTAAGGTTCGCTTAGCCTTTAAAAGTCACCCATTAAAGCCAAGTAGTAGCAATAAATTTCTCCCTCCCCAATCATTAGTCTGTGACATTTTAAACCCCCAATCATTGGTGGTCAGTAGCACTTTTAACCCCCTATCCTCCTACAATCCCTTCCTACCTGCAATCATCTTTCCTCTTTTTGCGAAAGGATGGGGAGGGATGAATGTTTGTTTACACATGTGCTTGGGTTTCATCACAAGGTATAGAGCCACTTTTATTGGCTCTGTGCACTTTGCCTGTGATGTGTGCTCGTTTACAGACATTTAACCCCTTCCTTACTGGGCACATAACCCCCTTCCTGCCCAGGCAAAATTTCAGCTTTCAGCACTGTCACGCTTTGAATGACAATTGCGCGGTCGTGCGACGTGGCTCCCAAACAAAATTGACGTCCTTTTTTTCGCACAAATAGAGCTTTCTTTTGGTGGTATTTGATCACCTCGGCGGTTTTTATTTTTTGCGCTATAAACAAAAATAGAGCGACAATTTTGAAAAAAAAGCAATATTTTTTGATTTTTGCTATAATAAATATCCCAATTTTTTTTTTTATATATATTTTTTTCCTCAGTTTAGGCCGATACATATTCTTCTACATATTTTTGGTAAAAAAAATCGCAATCAGCGTTTATTGATTGGTTTGCGCAAAAGTTATAGCGTTTACAAAATAGGGGGTAGTTTTATGGCATTTTTATATATATTTTTTTTTTATTAGTAATGGCGGCGATCAGTGATTTTTTTCGTGACTGCGACATTATGGCGGACACATCGGACACTTTTGACACTAATTTGGGACCATTCACGTTTATACAGCGAACAGTGCTATAAATATGCACTGATTACTGTATAAATGTGACTGGCAGGGAAGGGGTTAACACTAGGGGGCGAGGAAGGGGTTAAATGTGTTCCCTATGTGTGATTGTTACTGTGGGGGGAGGGGACTGACTGGGGGAGGTGACCGATCTGTGTCCCTATGTACAAGGGACACAGCATCGGTCCCCTCTCCCCGACAGGACATGGATCTGTGTGTTTACACACAGAGATCCATGTCCTTGTCTCTGTAACCGCCGATCGGGGGTGCCTGGCGGACATCGCGGCCGCCAGGCACGCGCATCGGCATCTCAGTGATGCGCCGGGCACGCGCGCGTGCCGCCGGCGGCGCTCGTGCGCCCCCCAGTGGCCAAATAGCGGAGGCCGTATATTAACAGCCTCCCGGCATTTGACAACCACCTTGCGGCCGTATATTCTCGTACGGCGGGCGCGAGGTGGTTAAAGGGTGCACTGACAGGCCATGTTTGTTTTTTGCTACACCATTTGTAGACTGTGTTCCAGAAAATTGAGTACGTCTGTCGTTTTTTTTTGTTTTTTTTTACAATAGCACAGTATCAGGGTGGTTAAAGTATAAAAAATTATCACTTGCAGTATAAGCCATAACACCAAATCAGCATGATAATAACGCAGTCAAATATAGGTTTATAATGCTGAAAATGCATGTTATCCTATAAAATGTTACAAAATATCCTAGCATTGATAATCCAATCCCAAGAGCTACTATCCCAATAATCAGGAGCTGAAAACAATGCCAGGAGAGGAAGAGCTACAAGCTTTACCTCTGCATAAATCTTTCAATTATTAGACTGTTTTCCTACAAATGGTTATGGTCAACTAGGGTTCTTTTGAAGTCATTACTACTGGGGTTTTTTACGGCTGGAACAGGCCTCGTCTCTTCTATAGCCTTATTCCAGATCCTGTGTGTGCTATGAGGTATCTCATTTTGCCTTCAGAGCCAGCCTGAAAGCCATGTGAAATTTGATCAGTGCTAAATTTAGATTTTGTGTTGGACTAGGCCTCAAGTGTAAACACAGAACCTTGTAACTCTGCACCAGTGTAGCTCTATCTAGCCACCACAGTTCTGCTGGATCAATGGAAGGTCATCGCATACAGGCACACAAAAGGTGAGCAAGCAACATAAACCAATCACATGGTGCTATTTGAATCGTAATTTGCCTTGGACTACTATGGCCCAGAAATAGCCACTGGAAACATTTCTTGGCAATTTTAGAAAAATAAGACCTTGGCTTCATTGATTACCAAAAAGACCTCAGATATGTCTTTAGCCTTCTTGGCTAACAATGCTAGTAAATAGTCTTCTATAAAAAGATTGGAGATAGTTTACAAATTGTACCTATGCCCACAACCTGGGTGAATTATGCACACATTTTAAATCCAATATTAGATGTGTAAAACACTCTGGGACTAGGAAACCTTGTATTCTCAGAGCATCTACTACTGGACAGGCCACTGGCTCTCAACTCTGCCCATTAGAATTTGTATTCAGAAACAATGATCCAATATGGTCTGTAGAGGGATGCAAAGATAAATGATAGCATTCTTGCATTGGCATTGCTCCAGTGATTCCTTGATGGCATTATCAGTTTATTGAATGCCTTGAGGTGTTCTTTAATTTCAGCTGTTTCAACAATTCGATTTTTGCTTATCAGTTTGGTTTCAAGGGTGAA
This sequence comes from Rana muscosa, assembly GCA_029206835.1. Lineage (NCBI taxonomy): Eukaryota > Metazoa > Chordata > Amphibia > Anura > Ranidae > Rana > Rana muscosa. The sequence goes on along the minus strand of CM055124.1, from coordinate 187,425,356 downwards.
TGATGATAGATTACAAAAAATGGAGACTTAATTAAGCAGATCTATAATTGCGTTTTGAAGAATTCACCAAAAATTCTACAGTAAAAGGTGAATGTATAAATTTATAGTCACAAATACCATTCTCAAAAAAAAAAATACCTGGTATAAAACTTTATAAGATTCCCAACACCACTGTACATTGGTGTGCTCCATGCTCATCTCTGCCAACCAATTGTGAGCAAGTAAGAGGAAAACAAACATCTAAAAGGAGGCCAATAACCATTTAATTATAGGTGCTGAGAGCCCTGTGTCCTTATCAAGAAATAGAACTGAAAAGGTAAAGGGTTATATTTGTAAATACATTAGGTAAATTAACCCCTCCACGCCAACCATGCAGCCCCACTGGACTAGGCTTTTTTCTGTAGGGCCACATATTTGCGTATCTCCCTTTGTGCTGGGAGCGCCCTGCACGGCGTGCTCCCAACACAGAGACCGAGGTCTCACCGAGAGCCCCGTGCCCCGTTCTAATGATCGGGACCTGGAATGTCCGATTCCGGGTCACCTGATCGCTGTGATAACTGTGTTAGCCAATCAGAAGCTATCAGTCACTATGAAGCCCGCCCCTGTGTTTTCAGCCTCTGTGAATGGATGAGACAGATACATTCTATCTTTCTCTGTCCTTGCAGAGATAGAAAAAAAAAAGTGTGATAATAATAATAATTTAAAAAATATATTAAAAAAATATATTAAAAAAATCCACATCAAGGTTTGATCAAGGTCAGCCCCAGGGTTAGTGTTTGGATCAAGGTCAGGGTCAAATGTCAAGGTCAGGGTCAAAGGTCATGTTCAGTATTTTTTTTTGGACAAGATTTTTTTTTAAATTAGTATCAGTGTCAGTGTGTTTTAGGCAGGATGAAAAAAAAAATGGGCACTATTGTTTCTGGGCTGTACTACAGGTACAAACAACAACTAACATACACACATATGTGGTAACGCTGCGATCATCAGGAGCAGGAGAATTTATTATGGGTTGCTTTTTGGTGGTAGGTTATGATAGTAGCAAGAAATATACCGGTAAATTAAAAAAAAAGTCCTGAAAAAAACAAGGTATAATCCACCTGGATGCACAAAGTAGTTGTGATGATATGTACAGGTTTACTAACACATGCCAATTTAGTTGCAAAATTACCCTTAGGCACGAAGGGGTTAAAGAAATAATGTTTTTTAAATAGAATCTTATTTTTTTTTTTTAAAGATCATTGTACCCCAAATGTGATATTTCTCCTATAGCTAAAGTGTGGCAGGCTGACTTACAAGCTGTTTTTTTTTCTATGTCTATAAGGGTGGGAAGATGTTTCTGCAATAGTCCCAGGCACTGTAGTTGCCCACTATGGACTGGTCTTATGCTTCATGTTGCACTTATACATGTAGAAGAGGTCCACCTGGCAATGGTACAAACCTGGGAGCACAGAGGTGGCAACATTGGGGTTCACAGGATATGTAGGAAACCAGCAACTACCAAAACAAGATGGACTGCATCTTAAAATAAGTAATCCAGCCTGCTAACATGACCTAGCAAATACTCAACCAATAAATCCTTTATAGGGTCAAACCCTTCATTTTATAAAATGGATAATTCAGTATACCATGCAAAATTATGCCAAGAATTTACCATAAAAATAAACAAACTGCTCATTTACCCACATCCTTGCTATAGTTTAGCAGTTAGTACAGTTTTGAAATGAATAGAAACTCTGTTTTGGCGCACAAGGATGCTTCTCTTAATAAATATTCTATATTCCCAGTGGCTACACTTATACTGTTTCCACATGTAGGAATGTAAAGCAGCGTAATGGCTGTATTATTTTTTCACACTGATTACTTTCTATAGGAATCCCTCAAAAGAGTACAGGGCTCGTACTCCAATTAGTATTACAGTCAAGGTTTAACAACTGTATAATGAAGGCCCATTCAGCCTTGTTTTATTTAATGTGTGATAATGATTTGTAGGCAAAAGTCCCATCAATTTACAATCTTTCTAGTTTATGTCTTCTGTATGTGTTGCAGCTCAGTGCACATGGTCATGTAGAATATGTGTGCATTATTATTATTACAATTAATATAATATTATTATTTTTTTTTTATGTACATTGTTGCACATGCATAAGTGTGAAAGGACTTTAAAATATATTAATTTGATCTGTAAATGAAGCCTTATTTTGTGCCCTATGAAATTATTCTGTCCTGAATGTTTACAGTGTCAGATGTTCTCACAATTACCATGTATTATTTTTAGTAATAAAATATTCTTATTATTATCAAGTATTGTTTTACCACATTTTTCTAAAATTTTCCCTCATTTCCCTCATTTGGCCCTGATTCATAAAACTGCTAAGTGGTACTTAACACATGATAAAATTGCCTCTAATGCCCCATACACACGATCGTTTTTCATGCCGTTAAAAATGCCATTAAAAAAAATGGCCATTAAAAATGATCGTGTGTAGGCTCCAGAGCATTTTTAACGACGTGAAAAACGGCCATTAAAAATTTCGAACATGCTCTCTTTTTTCACGTCGTTTTTCATGTCGTTTTTTTTAACGACGTGAAAAACGATAGTGTGTATGCTTTAACGACGTGAAAAAAAACGCGCATGCTCAGAATCAAGTATGAGACAGGAGCGCTCGTTCTGGTAAAACTAGCGTTCGTAATGGAGATAGCACATTCGTCACGCAGTCACGGACTGAAAAGCACGAGACTGAAAAGAGCGAATCTTCGCTCAACAAACTTTACTAACATGAAGGGTGGCGCCATTCGAACGGAACTTCCCCTTTATAGTGCCGTCGTACGTGTTGTACGTCACTGCGCTTTGCTTGATCGTTTTTTTAAATGATCGTGTGTACGCAAGACAGGCTTGAGAGGAAACATGAAAAAAACGACGTGAAAAACGGCAAGAAAAAAAATGGCAAGAAAAACGATCGTGTGTATGGGGCATAAGGCCTTATTCATACCTATGCATTTTTTGTGCTTTTTGCATTTTGCAGATTTGCAGGAAACCATGATAAATGGACTGTACTGCAAATCTACAAAATGCAAAAAGCACTAAAAATGCATAGGTGTGAATCAAGCATAAATATTGTTGTCTTATGTAATTTTAGCATGCTTTAGGAACTATTTTGCTTTTTTTCTAGGAAATTATGTTGATCGATGAACCAGGGTCTATGCTCAGGAATAAAAAAAAATGTAATGTTTTATTATTTCTTCTTTATTTAGTCAGGTATATATGAACCCCTTCGCGCCTAAGGGTAAAACAAATGATAAATGCCTATGCACAATTTTGCAACTTTGACATGTGTTAGTAAAACCATACATATCATCACAACTACTTTGTGCATCCAGGTGGATTATATCTTGTTTTGGGCTATCACTAAAGAATAACCCAAAATAAATAAATTCTCCTGCTCTGGACAATTTTAGCGATACCACATATGTGTATGTTAGTTGTTGTACATTTTTCTTTTAATGCTACCTAAAACACACTCACACTCACACTTAGACCCCTTTTACACTGAGGGGCTTTACAGGCGCTATAGCGCTAAAAACAGCGCCTGTAAAGCGCCTCTTCTGTCACTCCAATGTGAAAGCCTGAGGACTTTCACACTGGAGCAGTGCACTGGCAGGACGTAAAAAAATGTCCTGCAAGCAGCTTCTTTGAGGTGCCTTTTGGAGCGGTGTATACACCACTCCTAAAGCGCCCCTGTCAATTTAAATCAATAGGCAGCGGCGCCGAAGCGCCAGCAAAGCGCCGCTGCAGTGGCTCTCTGCCGGCGCTTTTTTAACCCTTTTTCGGCCGCTAGCAGGAGTTAAAAGCAGCTGAAAAGCGCTGCTAAAACTACGGTAAAGTGCCGCTAAAAATAGCAGCGCTTTACCACCGACACCCGGCTCAGTGTGAAAGTGCCCTAACTAATGCCCCATACACACGATCGTTTTTCATGCCGTTAAAAATGCCATTTTTAAAAATGGGCATTAAAACCGATCGTGTGTATGCTCCAGAGCATTTTTAACGGCGTGAAAAACGGCCATTAAAAATTTCGAACATGCTCTATTTTTTCACGTCGTTTTTCATGTTGTTTTTTTAACGACGTGAAAAACGATAGTGTGTATGCTTTAACGACGTAAAAAAAAACATGCATGCTCAGAATCAAGTATGACACGGGAGCGCTCGTTCTGGTAAAACTAGCATTCGTAATGGAGATAGCACATTCGTCACGCTGTAACGGACTAAAAAGCACGAGGCTGAAAAGCGCGAATCGTCGCTCAACAAACTTTACTAACATGAAGGGTGGCGCCATTCGAACGGAACTTCCCCTTTATAGTGCCGTCGTACGTGTTGTACGTCACTGCGCTTTGCTCGAGTGGTTTTTTTAATGATCGTGGGTACGCAAGACAGTCTTGAGAGGAAACATGAAAAAAAAGACGATAAAAACGTCGGTTTAAAAAATGGCATGAAAAACGATCGTGTGTACGCTGCATAACACTTCTTTTTTTTTTTTTTTTTAATCCTGCCCAAAATATACTGACCATGACCTTTGACCCAAACACTAACCCTGTCACTGACCTAGATCAAACCTTGACCTAGCTAATATTTCTTTTTTTTTTTCTTTTTTATTATTATTATTGTTATTATTAGTTTATTTTTTATTTTTTTTACACACTGTCGTTTATTTTTCTCTCTACCTTTCCTCTCCGTTCACAGAGAGAGAAACACAGGGGCAGACTTGACAATAACTGACCACTTTTTTTTTAACCACTTTAATACCAGGCTTTCGCCCCTTCCTGCCTAGGGCAATTTTCAGCTTTCAGCGCTGTGGCAGTTTGAATGACAATTGCGCGGTCATGCTACACTGTACCCAAACAAAATTTTTATAATTTTGTTCCCACAAATAGAGCTTTCTTTTGGTGGTATTTGATCACCTCTGGGGTTTTTATTTTTTGCTAAACAAACAAAAAAAGTAAAACATTTTTGGTTTTGGTATTTTGTTTTCTCCTTCACTGACGGGCACTCATGAGGTTCTGCACTGATGGGCACTGATGAGGTGGCACTGTTATGTAGAATTGATGGGCACTGATATGCAGCACTGATGGGCACCAATAGGCAGCACTGATGGGCACTGATAGATGGCACTTATGAGCACTGACAGGCGGCTGTGATGGGCAATGACAGGCGGCACTGATAGGCGGTACTGATTGGCACTGACAGGTGGCACTGACAGGGGCACTGATGGGCAGCACTGATTAAGAGGTACTGACAGGTTTTATTGCTGGGCACTGACTGGCACTGTGATGGGCACTAATTGGCACTGATATGGGCACTGATTGGCACTTTATTGGGCACTGACAGGCGACCCTGAGGGGGCACTGACTGGCAGCTTATGGGCACTTTTTGGCAGCTGTGGTGGCACATCTGATGGGGCTGTGCCGGTAATCAATGTGCTGATTATCAGCACAGACCCCTTCTCTGACAGGGAGAGCTGCCGATCGTCTCTCCCTGTCAGCGTCAACCGAGAAATGCAATTTACCGGCACTTCCTGGTTCACGCAATGATCAGCTGTAATTGGTCACAGCTGATCACGTGGTAAGGAGCCTCCGTCAGAGGCTCCATACCACAATCAGAGATGCAGTGTGTCAGACTGACACGCAGCACCTCCGATCACCACGCTGCGTGCCCGTCGCGGGCGCGCTCTGGCATGTTGTCCTGCTGGATGCCATATGAAGCCCAGTCAGGATAACTGAACCACTTTACAGCCGTCAATCTGCTATAGGCCGGGCAAGAAATAGTAAATCCGCGGTAGTGCAAAAACCTACAACGAAAAAACCCGTAAGTGTACAAAAAACGTGCATGTGAACACACACAAAAAAGTGCACTTAAAGCGGAGTTACGCTGAAATTTTTTTTTTTTAATTCAGCAGCTACAAATACTGCAGCTGCTGTCTTTTAAAATAAGGACACTTACCTGTCCAGGGCACCCGTGATGTCCTCACCCGAAGCCGACCCATCCCTCAGCTCCGGGTGCAGGCACCAGCATCTTCAGTAAGGGAATCAGGAAGTGCTTCCTACTATGCACGAGTCGCGCGTTCTGACTAGTCCCTGTTGTCTTCTGGGACCTGTGTGTCTCCCAGAAGACAGCGGGGGGGACAGAAGAGGGGCCGGACATGGCATAGATCACCGTGGATTCTGCTGTGATCTTTCACTGGAAATGGGAGCAAATACCTGTATTAGACAGGTATCTGCTCCCCCCTCCCCCCTGGAAGGTGCTAAATGTGACACCGGGGGGGGGGGGGGCGGGACCGGATAAGCGGACATTCCATTTTTGGGTGGAACACTGTGTTAACAGTGTGCTTTAGCCCACCCCCCAAAATAGTAGGACTTCTACCCTGACTCCCGGGGCGCAAGGCTCCTGATGGGGACATAGGTTTACATGGTCTGCCTAGCTAGAAGGCCTGGCAGACCCCATTCTCTGTGGCCAAAGCCATCCTTGAATACTAGGTCAGGGGAGCTCTTCCAAAGAGAGACCCCCCAAAGGCAGGAGAGGAAGGAACCTGAGGGCCATACATTCTCCCCCTAGACATAAGGGTAAGCCAGAGGACTCACACCCTTCATCCAGTGAAGAAAACACACACAAAAGTGAAGAAGTGACAAACATGGGAGAAAAATAAATAAAAATAATAAAGTGGCCATGACAAATTGTGCACTGGATGGGGCCTGAGGCCTGGTAAGCAAAAATTGCTCCGGACTTAAGCCAGAAGGCCCAGCACTGAAGGTGCATTGCAGAAAAAGTGTTTGGTATTGTGACCATGTGTTCTTTTCACACAGTGGGTTCCCACACCCATAGTGTTACTAAGAGCACCTCTGGGGTGACCTCTCCCAGAGGGCAAAAACACAGTGGACGCTCTGCCTTCCCAGGCCGTGGCCAGACAAGGTAGGCTGCTCGAACAGGGAGGTACTGGACCCTTCCAGCTTTCCCGGGGAGAACTTACTCCGGGCTCCCAATTACGTTTGGGTGTTCCGGTTTCAATTCCTGCCTGTACTAACCTTCCAGGCCCCGATCAATCTAGCAGGGTTGCTTAGTCACCACTCCTACCCAACCCAATATGGGTCAGAATGATAACACAGCGCCCCCACTAGAACATTGATAAGAACAGACACTACACTTGATCTTAGCCAAAAGGCCCAGAAGAACAGTGACTGACCACTGTGATAGCCAAACAGAGGCTATCACAGTGATCAGGTGACCCAGAACCGGGACTTCCAGGTACCAATCGTTAGGACGAGCCTCGGGGCTCCCAGTGAGATCCCAGTCTCTATGCTGGGAGCGGGCTGTGTGTTGCATTCCCAGCACCCAGCACAAAGACAGATACGCATATATGCGGCCCCCCACAAAAACGCCCAGTCCAGTGGGACTGTATATATGCGTACTGTCGGTGTGAAGGGGTTAAATTTTGCAAAAAAATACTTATCGTATATACTCGAGTATAAGCCGAGTTTTTCAGCACATTTTTTTGTGCTGAAAATGCCCCCCTTGGCTTATACACGAGTCACCTTTTTGCGCCTGATCTCCCGGACTTTGGGGACCCGGAACTTGGCACACATGTAGCCCCAGTTCTCCTCTACAAGTGTGCAAAGTTTTCTGTCTCGGGGACCTACGGCCGTGGAGCCCCGATTTTTCAAAGCCGGGCACCCTTTCCATATACTTCCATGTTAAACGTAAGTCTAGTCATGGACACAGTGAACGGACTGTTTAGATGTTAAATTTTAAAAGCAGCAGCAAACCTGCTGACCTTACATGGTTGCTAATGTGACAGAACACCTCTGATTTTCACATTTAACATGTAAACAGTCCGTCGGATTTACAAATACTGTATTTAAGCATATAAGCTCTGTTTTGTGTTGAAAATAACTGTGAAATGTAAAACTACGGTGGGTGTAACAAGATATCCGCTTGCCCCCTTCTCACTCTATCATTACTGTGCAGGAGTATAGGGTGTAGCAAGATGGCGGCGACGGAACGTCACTTCCGGAGCAATCTGTGATGGGGAGCCGAATGTGACAAGACACCGATGCTACCACTAGGCAAAATAGGCAGCCGCCTAGGGCTCCTACTCTCTTCTCTCTGCAGCAAGCAACTAAGTCTCAGCATCATCAGGCAGCCACCGCTCTGTTTGCACATAGTGTCAGAGGCACAGTGGTGGCAGAGGACTGTGTCTGTGTCCCGACTCCTGAATGAGTAAAAGCAAGCAAATATTCATTGATGGGCGCTGGTAGGTTGCATTTGATGGGCGCTGGTGAGGCTACATTTGATGGACGCTGGTGTGGCTGCATTGATGGGTGCTGGTGAGGTTGCATTTGATGGGCGCTGGTGAGGCTGCATTGATGGGCGCTGGTGAGGCTGCATTGATGGGCGCTGGTGAGGCTGCATTGATGGGCGCTGGTGAGGCTGCATTGATGGGCGCTGGTGAGGCTGCATTGGATGGGCGCTGGTGTGTCCACATCTTGCCCATAGCTAGAGGAGACTTTTATGCTCACGAGTTTGTTATATATCGTATATGATTGATAAGGTAGCATGGGGCTCTGCCTTCTATTTTACACAGGGCCCAGAACAGCTTAACTACACCTCTGTATTCCACTTTTTTTTTTTTAAAGAACTATTACTTGAATTGTCACTTTTTTTTAATGTGGTCTTTTTATTATGCTAGATGAAAGCTATGTCAGATACTCTGTCCTAGCTCTAGTTACTCCACACTTGTCACAGCTTTATCTTAGCAAGCATTTCTTTTTTTGACACTGAAGTTGAAGAGATAATCCATGAATCTGAAACCCTTCACATTCTGGTAAGCCAATGCTAATGAATAAGGTGTTAAGCACATTTTAAACTTACTTTATTTTATGTTAAAATTACACCATTGGTCTTGTCAATGGCAAATGTGCTTCTATAAATCAGCATTGCGAGCAGTTTTAAATGGATGATTCCTTGTTTCTCAGTTTTGGGTGAATGAAATGTGGGGTTGATTTATTAAAACTGGAGAGTGCAAAATCTGGTGCAGCTGTTCATGGTAGCCAATCAGCTTCTAACGTCAGCTTGTTCAGTTAGGCTTTGACAATAAAACCTGGAAGCTGATTTATTACTATGCAGAGCTGCACCAGATTTTGCACTCTCCGGTTTTAGTAAATCAACCCCACAACACTCACCCCTTGTTTTTTGATAATGATTAGTTCCCCTTGGGGATCAAAACTTTGCTGCATCTTAAAGTCTGTTCCTGGTGTCCTCCTATAATAATTTTAGTTGTAATACCTATAACAGTTGATTATATCTGGGTCACATGACTACTGCTCTCCCTTAGGTTTGCGCTTCAGCTGGGTTTCAATTTTGCATGTACATGGTACAGTATTTCTGCTCTTAAATGTGCACTGTCAACACAGACAGCATGACGATGATGTAGTTCTAAAGATCTGGGGTGTGTCCATGACTTCCTGGGCTAAAAGGAAGGGGTTGGGCAAAGCTGGGTGTCCTTCAAGTAGGAAGTTGGCAGCAGCTAATGATGTATCAGGACTTGATTCCACACAGTTAACATAGCTGAAAGTGGAGTTAGTCTTTAGGTAAGGGTGAAATCACAGAAGTTTGCATGAAATCAAGAGAGCTAAGTTATAACTGCAGAGAAATGGAAGGAACCAGAATATCTGCTGGAAATTCCCCCTACTATCGCTGAGAGTTGTAACAATCTAGCAGATGACTGACTACATCTACATTCAAAATGAAAAACATTTGTAAAAAAAATATGCTCTAAAAGCTAATTGTAAGGTAAAACAATGTACCGTATATACTCGAGTATAAGCCGAGTTTTTCAGCACATTTTTTTGTGCTGAAAATGCCCCCCTCGGCTTATACTCGAGTCACCTTTTTGCACCTGATCTCCCGGATTTTGGGGACCCGGTACCGGCCAGCCGTAGGTCCCCTGGACCCCAAACATGGCACACATATAGCCCCACTCTTTCTCTACAGGTGTGCAAAGAATTTTGTCCGGGGGACCTACGGCCGGGGAGCACCGATTTTTCAAATTAGGGCACCCCTTCCATAGACTCCCATGTTAAACGGTAATTTCTCTGGTAAATTTGGGGACCCGGTACCAGCCGGCCGTAGGTCCTCTGAACACAAAACTTGGCACACATGTAGCCCCAGTTCTCCTCTACAGGTGTGCAAAGTTTGCTGTCTGGGGGACCTATGGCCGGGGATCACCGAATTTTCAAACCGGGCACCCCTTCCATATACTCCCATGTTAAACGTAAGTCTAGTCATGGGCACAGTGAGGCATGGGCACAGTGAGGTGTGGGCACAGTGAGATATGGGCACAGTGAGGCATGGGCACAGTGAGGCATGGGCACAGTGAGGCATTCACATGGACACAGTGAGGCAAAGTGAGGCACAGTGAGGCATGCAGATGGACACCCTAAGCTTATACTCGAGTCAATGGGTTTTCACAGTTTTTTGTGGTAAAATTAGGTGCCTCGGCTTATATTCAGGTCGGCTTATACTCGAGTATATACGGTATATTTTACCCATTTAACATGCTAAGTTTGTAGAGCAGCCGTTTTCTACTTTTTCACGCTGAAGGAAATTTCTAAGTCAATTTTCAGGTCTCAGACAAGCTCTGCTAAAATTAATTCATCAGGGGTCAGTGGTAAGAATGCCCCTTACATTGGTGCTCAGTGAGAAGACTATTACCCTTACATTGGTGGCATTGGACACAAATCAAATAGGAGGTTATTCAGGCAGAGCTTAAGGAACTCCTAGCAACCCCTGAAGGAATCTTAGGATTCCATAGAACCCTGGTTGAGAATGACTGATGTAGAGAATGGTTCAAATACCTAACAGAGCATACATGGCAGTTCAGGATTGGCCAGTGTGCTGCTTCCTGAGTCGTAGAAAACAGGTAGCAGCTTCATTCAGCACCCTTTTCCCTATCATCCATTTTGTATATAAAGTAGGAAGATAGGGTTTGTGATGTACTGGCAGGTTGGGGTGAAGCTGTCTGATTGCTAAGGCTTAGGATTGGTTCCAAACTAGTATTTATTCTACATGGTGATGATGTGCATATTATTTCTGTATATCAGGCTTCACACAACAATTAAATCACATTTGTTTGAGAGGGAGGGGAGAGATTTAGAACTTCTGTCAGGTTTTTGGATGTCTGTGTCCACCAAGAAGTGAGGGGAAATAGTGGCACACAGACAGACAGTGAAAAAAATTCTTACACAGGTTATACCCTTCCTGACTCTACCCTTATGGAATATGTTGATTAGGGTTGGGCTTTAGGCTTTGAGCTAATACATGGCAGAACCTGCCTGCCCAGTCCTTCAGTTTGTCTTCCAGGCATTGCTATATTTAATAAGTCCACCCCATTTCCCCTTTTCATTAATATGTGATCTGAGAAGGCAAGGTCTGTAAAATATGTGACACAACAGTGCCTATCAACAAGGCATAGTAAATACAACATATGTCACAGAACTTGAGTAAGTAAATGTGTAGGGAACTTTACCCAGAGTAAGTTTCTTAAACTTCAATATCATTTAAAGTATTAGGGGTAGGCCAGAAATTAAAATACAATGTAAAAATGAATATATGGTTTTACATTTTGACCATAGATATCATTTAAGGGTTCACATGTCCACTTTTAAATGTAAGCAAATCAAAAGTGCAGCGAACACCTATCTCTCCAATATGTCTTGATCAAAATCTACCAAACTAGAACTCTTCCACAGTATTCTTAATCACCACTGTTGGATATCACAAAATGCAATCTCCCATCTCTCAATAGTATCCCCAGTTGAGAGGGGTGAAATCAGATCACATGGCTGCAGACCATGCTTTGTTAACCACACTAATCTGGACAAATAAAAAAGTCAAGAAATGTGTTTTTTTTTCAGGCTACAGTAACAAGGCCATGTGAATCAATTTGCCCTGTAAGTACAGTTATCCCTAAAGAATGTTCAAATTTATACATTTTGTTGTGATTTAAATAAAGTAGGGAATGTTTAAGGGCCAAAACAAGCTTTTGCAATCGGGTGTGTTGTGGTAGCATGCATGTGTTGGCACATTGAGGTGACATTCATTTTTAATGGCACTCCAGCGCCGTAAGGCAATGGAGCTTCAACACATATGCATTGCACCACACTGCAACACAAAACAGTGTTCTACTGTGCATTGTGGAGTGCTGTGTCAGAAAAAAAGATGCCTTTGTTTGTTATATTCCTATGCATTGGCAAACCATGAATATGAATAGACTGCCTTAACACAATGCTGGTTAACATGTGACACAACATGGATTAACGTGCAGAAACTGAGAATTGTAAATGGGCCCTTATGCCGCGTACACACGATTGTGATTCACGGCGGTGAAAACACCGCCGTGAATCACGACATGAAATTAAATGAAAAACGAGGGAACGGCATTTTCCCCCACACACGACCGCTTTTCCCGTCATTTTTTTCTTTGTCGAGAAAAACGACCGTCTGTGGGCTCCGCGGCAGTGTCTCCCTATGGGAAAACTGCCGCGGAAAAAAATGATGGAAAAAACGATGAGAAAATTTAGGACATGTTCTAATTTTTCTCGTCGTTTTTCCTGCCGTTTTTCTCAACGAGAAAAACGGCATAAAGCCCACAGACGATCGTTTTTCTCGGCGAAAAAAAAAATATTTCATTTTTCCCGACGGGAAAAATGATCGTGTGTACGCGGCATGAGACATCTGTCAGGTTACTTCTGTATGTGTCCCTTCTGGGAGATTTCCCTTCATTTTCTAAGAGATTCATTAGAGGATGAGAGGAAATCTCCCCAAAGTGGTAGGAAATCCATTTTCAGACAATTGTAAGGGGAACAGGTCCCTGAGTGAAAGACGTTTTTTTTTCTCTATTCCTGTTCTGGTGACAGCTGTAAAAATGTTGATTTTAAATCACTTTTGTCACCAGAAGGTATAGCGAGGGTAAGTTTTCTCAGCAAGGGTAAAATAGTAATACAATTCTGATCAAGCATAAAAGCTTTGCCTTTTAATTTACTTCAAATATTCATTCTAACACTAAGGCTGGGTTCACACCTATGCAAATTGGATGCGGCTTCCCCCGCATCCAATTCGCATGACAGGAGATTGTGACCGGCTCTCACATATCTCCGTTGTGGCTGCAGAGTGGCTTGTGCTGTGCGTCTTTGCTCCGTTTCAGGGCCTAATTCAGGCAAAAATTCAGCCCTAATTCGGCCCTGAAACGGAGAACAGGGACGCATCGGACCCCTGCTGTGAGCCGCATCCATCGGAGGTGTGAGACCAACCTAAAAGCTGTATAAAGTTGGGATCTCTGAATCCAGAAAATAATAGTTCAACATGGTTGTGCCAAGAGAAAGAGATTTTTACTTTATCTAATAAGTTCACTGCTAAGGTCCACTTTATTTGTGTCTTGATGACAGACTGTCGTTAACATAGCTAACTGTCAGTCTGCTACTATTTATATGTGAACATGGTTTATAAACTAAAGGGCTTATGAATGAGCATGTGACAACAATAAAAATCCCTGTTGCCCCCAACAACCAGTTAGAACCCGTTTTGTTTTCAACTCTATATGGCAAAAAATGGCTTGTTAGCATACTTTTGAAAGGCCTCTGCACAGTCTCTTGTCTTAAACCAGGTCTTAGCATTATAAATGTGTATCTGATAATGTATCACAACATTTTGTTAGTACCAAGGAACCTGGAGTCCTATAGCATGTTGCTAAGCTTCAGCAATCAAAGAATGCTAGCCCAAAGTTCTGCTCGTGGCCAAACTATGACAAGACTATGGAACTAAAATATTTGTGTACTATTCAACTTAATGTAGCATTTGGGGCTAACAACCAATCACTTTGAATACATTTTCAAATAATTGAATGGTCCTAATTGGTGCTGTGCAGCCAATAAGAGATTTTAGAGTTCACAATTCCACCAGTCAAATGCCAGTGTTTTCACACTTCCATTCAAGTATGCCTTGATATATCCTGTGAATGTATAACCTGCTTCTGTTAGGAAACCAAAAATAGTCACAAAATGAAACTACTTAATAAATTCATATAGGCAGCTACTTCAGAATTTAAAGATGAAATAATAAAGATTAAAGTGAATCTTTTATGAAAATGTAAGGATGACTTATTTACTATTTCCCTCCATCCGCCAATAAATACCACAAATTTAAAAATATTGTGAGAAAAAAAAAATACTTACTAAGTGTAATGTGAGTATATTTGACTTCTTTTTCACAGTTTTTTTTTTATTATAACATTGCATTCTTAATACTGAATGTATATGATATACAGTACATATCACATTATCCTACATATCCTAAAAGTAAGTTGTTTATTACTTTAAAGGAAACCTGTAAGGCCCCATGTACACCGCTGCTGCTAAACGGACGTTCAGAGGCAGTTGGACACTTTTTTCAACTGCCCCTGAACTCATTCAATGTTATCTTATGTGTACATGTACACATGTTAGTTTACTGTCGTTTTTAGGCAGTTGCGTTTATAGGCCTTTTTTTGAAGGCAAAAAAATTTGGTTCAGACGCTGACGTTTCCGACGTTTCAGACGCCAAGCGCTTCTAAACGCGGTAACCCACGTTTAGTTTATAGGCGTTATTCATTTTTGGCCATTTTAACACGCTTCTAAACACAAACGCGGCAAAACAGACGTTTTAAACGCGGGTTACTATCTGTCAAGTTAAATCGTTCAGTAGAGGTTGTAAAAACGTCCCGTGTACATGAAGCCTAAGGATAGAAATTAAAGGCTGCCATTCGTGACTTGATTTTAAATAGATAGACTGTCCTTGCTTTCTCAACTAGTGAGTGACTTCAATGGTTACATGCTTGTTCCAGGTGACAGCCCCAAAGCCTAAATCTTTATAAGTGAAGTCTACAATGACAGCTCTTACCTTTTTCCCTTCATAGGTTTGTGTTAAGGTGTTGTGGATGGAGACATGTAAATCATACTTCCATGTCTCGGTAGTCAACTGTGCAAGCAGAATTGGTGTAATCAAAAAATCGTTACAGTAAGACAACATTGCCTTGTTAAAAAAAAAAAGGAATTTGCATATAACCACTTTCCTTCCTACACAAAATTTTGGTAGTTTATTCCGTTAAAGATTTCTAATGGGGGTAAATCATAGGGGGTTATTTACTAAAGGCAAATCCACTTTGCACTACAAGTGCACTTGAAAGTGCAGTCGCTGTAGATCCGAGGGGGACATGCAAGGAAATAAAAAAACAGCATTTTAGCTTGCACATGATTGGATGATAAAATCAGCAGAGTTTCCCCTCCTTTCAGATCTACACCTCAGATTTAAAGCAACTGCACTTCCAAGTGCACTTTCAGTGCAATTTCAAGTGCACTTTCAAGTGCACATGCAGTGCACTTGTAGTGCAAAGTGGATTTGCCTTTCATAAATAACCCCCATAGTTTCATAACCTAATGGTCAGTTGCACATTAAGAATTGCTGGTTAATAGAGCAGGTTTGTCCTAATATGTATTATTAATCCAACTAGTATTCGACTGTTTGCCACTTTTTGGTGGGAGCTATGATATACAGTAAATATGAATTAGAAATGAATTATAAATAAAACTTAATTTAGTGGTAGAGAATAAAATTATAACACTTACCGGTAAAGACAGATCCCTTTCATCCCGGAATTCAGGTAGTGTTTCTAAGCAGAAAATGACTATGGAGATAAGGATGACCATAACAGAAATAATGGCAATGATTCGGGCTGCAGATGAACTGTCTGGGTGTTCAAACAGGAGCCACACTTGCTTCATGAACTCACATTCCGGAAGAAGTCTCTCCTCTTCTTTTGGAAAGCCTTCATCTTCCCTAAATTTACTGATCACATCATCTCCAAGCTGATAAAACATCAGCTCCTCCATAAAGACATCTAGGGGTACATTGGCAGGCCGACGTATTCGACCTCCTGATTGGTAAAAATAAAGTATTGAGTCAAAACATGGGCGATTTCGGTCAAAGAAGTACTCGTTCCTCAAGGGATCAAAAAAACGCATTCTCTGCCTTGGGTCTCCCAACAAGGTATCGGGAAACCGGCTTAGTGTCCTTATCTGGGTCTCAAACCTCAACCCCGAGACGTTGATCACAACCCGCTCACAGCAGTCTTTCTGGCGACAGAGCTCATACTTCTTCTCATGGGGGACTATCATGAGATTGGAACCCCCAATCACTTCCTCCCCGTTCTCCATTACTGAGAGCAAACTACGATCCTCAGGGTAGTCTCAACCCCAACGATTTCTCCATAGTCCCCCAAGTCCTGGTTTTCTATAATCTTCTTGTTTCAAAGTTTTCACATTCTCTTTTTTCAAATGCTTTACTTTCCTATCTTCAGATGGCAGTGTCTGTAAAAATTTTCTCTCTCCTCAGTAAGGAGTTTACAGATCTTGTTTGATTGACTTTGCCGTAAAAGTTTATCTTTCCTACTTTTCAAACTTCTCTTATAAAGTTCCAGAGGAGATTTCTTTCATGCAATGAGCTTACGTACCAGCCTTCTCTCTCAAGCCTTTTCTCTCTGTTTTGTGATTGTGACTGCCCTGCTCTAGGGATTAACGTTATGTCACATTCTCTCTCTTCTCTCTCTCTGTCTGTATACTTCTTTCCAGACCTTCATACCAATAGCAGCACTTCACTCTGTGCTGTAAACACACACGCTGAGCTCAAGGTATCGAGTTCTCTTAACTGCATAAGCTAACAGTTCCATGCAAAATAAAAATACACATCTGAGGCTCCTCCCTTTGCTAATGTCCAGGAACTCGCTGAAGGCTGTAGGTCAGCCTGGCCCAAAGAGCACCACTGTGCAGCCACTAAAAATAATATCTTGCTAGCTAGTCTTCTTATAGCAGACTGCTGATGAGGTGTTAGACTACTTTCAATAGTCCTATGATTCCAATACATGGGACATGTTGCTGGTAAAACAATACATGCAATATATCATCTTGGAAGGTCATGGTGCACTACAAACCCATAATGATATACCATAATTGTGTATCTAAAGCCAAATATTTTTTTTCTTTTTTTTTTTGTTTTGGATAGAGTGGTGGGTTAGAATCTTTGTCATGTGTCTATTGCTGTCTATGTCCCTAATATGAATACCTGTATAGGGGAAATCAAAAATGTTGAACTGTCACTTTGTGGGGGTTTCCTCTTAATTCCTGTTGTGTCTACACGATTGGAAGTAAATAGAAATGTCTCCAGTGGAACAAATAACACAACCCCCCACCCCAGAAGAACAAAAAACTTTATTGCTTTAGGTATACTTTAATTAACTGATTTAAATAATACTTAATTTAAAAACTCTTCCAAAATATGTTGAAGAAAATGACATGATCCAAAGGTCATGAGAAAGTACAACGGACTGATATTCACTTTCTGTTAGATGTCGGGGTGTTTTAACCACTTCAGCCCCGGAATGTTTTACCTCCTTAATGACCAGGCCATTTGTTGTGATACGGCCCTGCGTTATTTTAACTGACAATCGCGCGGTTGTGCGACACTGTGCCCGAATAAAATTGATGTCCCTTTTTTCCCACAAATAGAGCTTTCTTTTGGTGGTATTTGATCACCTATGTGGTTTTCATTTTTTGAGCTATAAACAAAAAAAGACAGACAATTTAGAAAAAAAATATATTTTTTTTACTTTCTGCTATAAAACATATCCCATAAAAAAATGTAAAAAAATCAAATTTCTTCATCAATTTAGGCCAATATGTATTCTGCATATTTTTTGGTAAAAAAATCCTAATAAGTGTATATTGATTGGTTTGCGCAAAAGTTATCGCGCCTACAAACTATGGGATATTTTTAAAGGCATTTTTATTTACTTATTTTTTTACTAGTAGTGGCGGTGATCAGCGATTTTTAGGGGGACTGCGACATTGCGGCGGACAAATCAGACATCTGACACTTTTGAAACGTTTTTGGAAACCAGTGACATTATTACAGTGAACAGTGCTAAAAATATTCACTGTTACTGTACTAATGACACCGGCAGGTAAGGGGTTAACACCAGGGGCGATCAAAGGGTTAAATGCGTCCCTAGGGGGTGCTTGCTGTGTGGGGGGTGGAGTCACTGGATGAACACAGAGATCCATGTTCCTGCTTAGCAGGAACACAAGATCACTGTGTTCTTCCCTGAACGGGGATTGCCGTTCTGCCTCTCTGGGGAGCGATCGTGTCCACCAGACTCGCTGATTGGCTCCCCCTGTGGCCAATCAGTGCACGCACATGCGCCCCGGCTGTCTTTTGCATGAAATGATGTGCAGGTACGTCGTTTCGCGCAATAAAGCCAACCTACCGCAGTATATGTACTGTGGCTGGTCGGCAAGTGGTTAAATGTTTCAAACAAATGGACCCTGCCCCCACCTATAACTGGCCTTCACATAGAGGGGCACATGGAAGGACAACACATGCAAAACAAAACCAGAGAAAATTCCCAGCTCAACTCACCAACTAGTCTGCTTACGAACTGAATTAACTTGTCTAACAGTATGCGTTAAAAACAGGGGTTTAGTTAGCACACATTTTCAAACACATGCGCAAGCTGCAGAGCCACTTTACGGCACCCCATTATTATTTGCAGTCCTAACTCTTGTAAATTTATGAGTCTCCACAATGGAAGCACATGCATTCTAATAGATAGATAGAGAGCAGGTGAACCCATGAGGTAGCCCATCCCTCCTGAAAGACACAGGGGCACACTGGACACCCAGCACAAAGCACAATGGCAGCAAAGGTGTCCAGTGTGTCCCCTCACCAATATTACATCAGTAACAAACAAATGGTCCCTGCCCCCACCTATAACTGGCCTTCACAGCAAGGAGCAAATGGAAGGGCAAACACTTGCAAAACAAAACCAGAGAAAATTCCCAGCTCAACTCACCAACCAGTCTGCTTACCAACCAAATTAACCTGTCCAACAGTATGTGTTAAAAACAGGAGTTTAGTTAGCAAATGTGTGGTGGCCCTTTTCTACCTGTTGGTTTTTTAAGAAACTTCATTACAATACCATGTGTTTGGCCAGCCATACCTGGATTAAAATTAGATCCATGTGTAGGGACAAATGGTTGTACAGAAGTCGATCTACCAATCGACTTCTGTACAACCTGTGGCAGGCGCAGCACTATGAAGTGCCTTTATGCGCTGTGGCATTAGAAGAATTTTGATTTCTCTGATCTTTTAGTCCAAACAAGACTATCTGTTACTTTATAATTCCTCTAGCGTCGTTCTATGGAAGCAGTAGGTTTAAAGAGCACACCAAACTTTTAAGATAACTTCTTTATTCACTTCAGCTTTTCTTCATATATAACACTGACAATTTAGCAGCAGAAAGTCCATGTACAAACACGTGTTGAATAAAGTATAACAAATGGCGGTTCAACTGTTCAATCTTGTAATTCTACATAAAATGGTAGATATATTTCTCTCTTCAGTATCTGTACTTTCACTTTAAATACTTTAGACACTTTATGATCTCTCTGGGACTTAATAGTTTACTTGCTCTATATTGTTGTTTGCTATTGCAGTTTGCTCTGATGTTTGGTTTGAAACTCGGTTTGTAACTTGGTTTAGTTGTTTGTTTGGTGGAACTACAAGTGAACACATAACTCGTTTCAGTATACAGTTCTAATCACATTATTAACAGGGGGAAGGGGGTGCAGATACCTGTCTAAGACAGGTATTTGCACCCACTTCCGGGAGTCCTCTCTGCGGGAAGCACGTCACTTCCCGCAGATTCCCCATAGTGTTCTGGGAGACACTCGGCTCCCAGAACACAGGGGACCATTCAGAACGGCGCAAGGCTTCATTTCCTGGTCCCCTCACCGAGGATGGCGGTGGGGGCAGCAGAGTGACGAGCGATTGCTCGTCCTCTGCTGCGGACGTCGCTGGACTCCAGGACAGGTAAGTGTCCATATATTAAAAGTCAGCAGCTGCTGTATTTGGCCAGCTACACTCCCACCAAATTACCTATAATTCTATGTTCTCTATAGTAGGATTTAAACATGAATTTGGGGAATTTTCCATCAGGTTCTCAACTTCCAAGTGTCTTTTATCACTCTCAAGTAGAACAACTAACTTCTGTATAGGACGTTCCAACTTGAGTGGAATAGTGAGACGTTTTCCATTTTTGTCAAGTTTTGAGTCTCCTATTTGTAACAACGCTCTTCTTACTAGTCTGTCTTTATCCTTTTGAACTTCTAGAACTTTGGCCAATTTCCATTGACTTCTAGGTAAATCTTCTTCTTTCACTAATACTATGTCACCAACTTGTACATTTCTTCTGGGTGTTTGCCATTTACTTCTTAACGTAAGATTGGCTAAGTACTCTTTCTTCCATCTATTCCAAAACTGTTCTGATAGATATTGAACTCTACGCCATCTCTTTTTGGCATATAAATCCTCTTTGGTAAACTTGCCAGGTGGTGGTTGTACGTAATCAGACTTAAGGTGAAGTAGATGGTTAGGAGTTAAAGGTTCCAAACTCGTTGGATCATTGATGTTGTCTACTGTAAGTGGACGACTGTTAACAATAGACATTTCCTCATAGAATAGGTCCTAAGTGAAGCATCATCTATTCTTCCGGAGCTCTTTCTTAACACTGAACTTAACACATTTATTACAGTTCTGATTTGTCTTTCCCAAACTCCTCCTGTGTGCCTTGCATGTGGAGCATTCATATGCAAATCACATTGATTCTGTGACAAATACTCAGTTACTTTTTCTTTATCTATCTCTTTTATCTATCTCTTTTAGAGCTTTCTTCAATTCATTCTTTGCTCCGACAAAATTAGATCCTTGGTCAGATCTAAGCTCTCTGATAGTACCTCTAATGGCTATGAAACATCTCAAGGCATTAATGAATGCGTCGGTTAACATATCTTCTAACATTTCCAGATGAATTGCTCTGGAGCTTAGACATGTAAATATTAGTCCATATCTCTTGTACTCCTTGCGGTTTTGCTTGGTGATGAATGGGCCGAAACAATCCATTCCACCAGTGGCAGCCCGTCCATAGGGGGCGCCCAGGCGCCGCCCCCCCCCCCCCCTCCTGTGGTCACCAAAAAAAAACGGGCCCTTTAAGATTTTTTTTGTTTTTATGTCTTTTTTTTTTTACACATGACGGCGCGACCATAGTGGGCGCAGAAGCGCCGCTACCGCTCGCTTCTGCGCCCGGCCGTCACTCACAACAATACATAGGTTCATGCATTGCATGAACCTATGTATTGCTGCCACCCAGTATTCAGATGGCCGGCCCCTTGAGCGCCGGCCATCTGAATAACAGCGTCTGATTGGCCTTTAGAAGTGCCTATCAGAGCCAGCAGGCTCTGATAGGCATCCCGACTACAGCCTGAGGGCTGTAATCGGCTTCTAAATACCTAATGAGAGGACGCACAGGGGTGCGTTCCCTGGCCAATCAGGTTCACCGGGTCTGGGTACCGGTAACCTGATTGGCTGAAGTGACATCGAGGGCGGGAGAAGACATCGAGGATGGAAGAAGGACGGCGCTGACTCGGGGAAGGTAAGTGCAGGGCTGGGGGGGACAAGCTGGCTGCATTTGGGGGACAAACTGGCTGTATTATGGGGGAGAAACTGGCTGTATTATGGGGGAGAAACTGGCTGTATATTGGGGGAGAAACTGGCTGTATATTGGGGGAGAAACTGGCTGTATATTGGGGGAGAAACTAGCTGTATTATGGGGGAGAAACTGGCTGTATTATGGGGGAGAAACTGGCTGTATTATGGGGGAGAAACTGGCTGTATTATGGGGGAGAAACTGGCTGTATACTGGGGGAGAAACTGGCTGTATATTGGGGGAGAAACTGGCTGCATTTGGGGGAGAAACTGGCTGTATATTGGGGGAGAAACTGGCTGCATATTGGGGGAGAAACTGGGTGTATATTGGGGGAGAAACTGGCTGTATATTGGGGGAGAAACTGGCTGCATTTGGGGGAGAAACTGGCTGTATTATGGGGGAGAAACTGGCTGTATTATGGGGGAGAAACTGGCTGTATATTGGGGGAGAAACTGTCTGTATATTGGGGGAGAAACTAGCTGTATTATGGGGGAGAAACTGGCTGTATTATGGGGGAGAAACTGGCTGTATATTGGGGGAGAAACTGGCTGTATTATGGGGGAGAAACTGGCTGTATTATGGGGGAGAAACTGGCTGTATTATGGGGGAGAAACTGGCTGTATATTGAGGGAGAAACTGGCTGTATATTGAGGGAGAAACTGGCTGTATATTGGGGGAGAAACTGGCTGTATTATTGGGGGACAAACTGGCTGTATTTTGGGGGGAAACTGGCTGCATTTGGGGACAAACTAGTGGCGTTTGGGCACAGTGGCTGCGTTTAATGGGCACAGTGGCGGCAATTGATGTTTTTGTTTTTTGTTTTTCAGTTTGTTTGCGCCCCCCCAAAAAATTTGAGCACCAGCCGCCACTGCATTCCACTATAAAGAAATGGCGGAGATGGGTTTACACGATCTACCGGTAAATCTGCCATTCTTTGTTCTTCAGTAGGTCTACGTGCCTTTCTACAGGTTACGCATTTACTTTGCTATAACTTTGCTTCCTTTTACTATCCAGTAACCACCTTCTCTCAAACAGTTCTGGGTAAAGCATCTTCCTTGATGCAAGGATTTGTTGTGGTAGTGATCGATAATCAATCTTGTGAAGGTAGAATTTTTGGGTAGAATTGCTGGATGCTTCACTCTGCTGGGTAACAATGCATTTTCCAGTCTCCCACCCACCTTCAGTATACCATCCTGTAGAATAGTGATGAGCCGAACACCCCCGGGTTCGGTTCGCACCAGAACCCGCGAACGGACCGAACGTTCGTATGAACATTAGAACCCTATTAAATACAATGGATGCGAACGTTCGAATTCTAAAGTGCTAATTATGACGACTATTATGCATGTTATTGTCCTAAAAAGGGTTTGGGAACCCGGGTTCTGCACCAGGGGACATGTATCAATGCAAAAAGAAGTTTTAAAAACGGTCGTTTTTCGGGAGCAGTCATTTTAATGATGCATAAAGTGAAAAAAAAAAAGTCAAATATTCCTTTAAATATCGTACCTGGGGGGTGTCTAAAGTATGCCTGTGAAGTGCCACGTGTTTCCCGTGTTTAGAACTGTCCCTGCACAAAATGACACTTCTAAAGGGAAAAAAAACATTTAAAACTGCTTGCGGCTTTAATGTAATGTCTGGTCCCGGTAATATGGATGAAAATCTTTAAGAAAAATGGCATAGCTACCCCATGACCCCCCCCCCCCCCACCCCAGCCCATTACCAGCCCCTTTGGGTCTTGTATGGATATTAAGGGGAACACCGCACACAAAATAAAAAAGGCCCTATATACTCTGAACAGCCGTATACAGGCGGTGCATACAAGACAGGGACTGTAGGTTTGTTCTTATGTAGAATGTGTTTGTAATTTTGAACAGGTACATTGTTTAAGTGTAGCTCCAGCCCAAAAATCTATTTTTAAACTTTTTGGAAAACATAGGTAAGGGTTATCACCCCTGTAACATTTGTTTTGCTGTCTGTGCCCCTGTTCAGAACATTTCACCTCACTTTCCGTCCCAATGACAACTGTTTTTGAAATGTGGTGTTTTTCTTGAAACAAGGATTGGTGATAAAGCATCAGTACAGAGGAGACACCTTTCTCCCATATTAATTCTTACAGGAGAGAATTTTCCTTCCTAGGGGTAGATTTCCTCTCACTTCCTGTTGTCTTCTTGCGTTTGCAAGTAGGAGTCGTTTGTAAGTTGGATGTTTGAAAGTAGGGACCTGCCGTATATACTCTGCAGAAATAGGCCCCTTAGTTGTTGGTGTTGGCACAACACTGTTAGCACTCACAGTTACTCTTGGTTGGTGCTGGAACGCCCTGCTGTCAACTATTATATCAGGAATTGTAATTACATATAATTGTTGAACAGTGGTAGTAAAAATTGGGCCTTTGATGGTGGTGCTGGTGCCACAACACTGTAAGCCCTGACAGTTACTCTTGGTGGGTGCAGCAATGGGCCCTGCTGTGAATTATTAGATCAAGAATTGTAATTGCATGCCCCTGTTGAACAGGGGCTGAAAAATTGGGCCTTTCGTGGTGGTGGTGGTGTTGCCACAACACTGTAAGCCCTCAGAGTTACTCTTGGTGGGTGCAGGAATGGGCCCTGTTGTGAATTATTAGATCAAGAATTGTAATTACATGCCCCTTTTGAACAGGGGCTGAAAAATTGGGCCTTTCGTGGTGGTGGTGGTGGTGGCGTTGCCACAACACTGTAAGCCCTCAGAGTTACTCTTGGTGGGTGCAGCAATGGGCCCTGCTGTGAATTATTAGATCAAGAATTGTAATTACATGCCCCTGTTGAACAGGGGCTGAAAAATTGGGCCTTAGGCACTGGTGGCACAACACTCCAACCCCTCACAGATACTGTACTTGGAGCACAGCAATGAGCCCTGTTGCAAAGTATTGCTTCAAAAATTGTAATTACATGCCCCTGTTAAACAGGGGCTGAAAAATTGGGCCTTAGCCACTGGTGGCGGCACCCATAAACAAAAATTATCTTCCAAGCTATCATCATCAATCGTATCATTGAGGACTCGGAGGAGGAGGATAGCCAGTCAACATAACAGCACAGGCACTCAGCATCAGCATCAGTCTTGAAGGGATGTGACATGTTAAAATCAATTAGTCTGTTATATCAGCATCAGGTGTGTGGTAGCTGGTGGTGATCCAAGACTGGTTCATCTTGATGAAAGTCAGTCGATCAACCGAGTCGGTGGACAGGCGCACTCTGTGATCCGTGACAAATCCTCCAGCAGCACTGAATGTGCGTTCCGAAAGAACGCTGGATGCAGGACAGGCCAGTAGCTCAATTGCATACTGTGCAAGCTCTGGCCAGTGATCCATCCTCAAGACCCAGTAAGCCAGAGGATTTTCGGTGGGGAAGGTGTCCAAGTCTGACCTTGCCCCTAGATATTCCTGCACCATGTTTATCAGACGCTGGCGATGGTTGCTGGAACCAATCATACTTTGGGGCTGCGGACTAAAGAATTGTCTGAACGCATCGGTCAGACGGCCACCTTCCCCACCGCTCCTTCTTTGACTGGCCGAAGCCTCAGCAACTCGTTGTCCAGGACCAGGAGTTTGCAACCTCCCAGTCTCTGGGAACGCGTTGCACAGACCTTTCTGCAAGGCCTCCCGGAGTTGTCTCATCCTCTGCTCCCTCTGCGACGGTAACATAAGGTCCGCAACCTTACCCTTGTACCGTGGATCAAGGAGAGTGGCCAGCCAGTAATGGTCCCTCTCCTTGATCCGAAGAATACGAGGATCCTTCCGCAGACTTTGCAGGATCAGGGAGGCCATGCAGCGTAGGTTAGCTGAGGCATTCGGTCCGGAGTCCTCTGGGTCACTAAGGACGACATGATCCGCAGCCACCTCCTCCCAGCCACGTACAAGTCCACTGGTTTCTTGGGACTGTAAATCATCCCTAAAAGACTGCTGCTGATGATGCTGAGTGCCAGCCTCCACCTCCATGCTGACACAATCCTCCTCCTCCTCCTCCTCCTCCTCCTCTTCCTGTGCGATGGGTGGGACAGAAGGAACACTGTCTGGGTAAAGGGGGCCTTGAGAGGCAAGGAAGTCCTCCTCTTCCTGCCTCTGTTCTGCCTCAAGTGCCCTGTCCATTATTCCACGCAGCGTGTGCTCCAACAGGTGGACAAGAGGTACAGTGTCACTGATGCATGCACTGTCACTGCTCACCATCCTCGTGGCCTCCTCAAATGGTGCCAGGACAGTGCATGCATCCCTGATCATGCCCCACTGGCGTGGAGAAAAAAAAACAAGCTCCCCTGACCCTGTCCTGGTGCCGTAGTCGCACAGGTACTCATTGATGGCCCTCTGCTGCGTGTGCAGCCGCTGCAGCATGGCCAACGTTGAGTTCCACCTGGTGGGCATGTCACATATAAGGCGGTTCTTGGGCAGGTTCAACTCCTTTTGCAGCTCAGCCAGGCGAGCACTGGCATTATAAGATCTGCGGAAATGCACACAGACTTTCCTGGCCTGCCTCAGGACATCCTGTAAGCCCGGGTACCTGCCCAAGAACCGCTGCACCACCAGGTTAAGGACGTGAGCCACACAGGGCACATGGGTCAGTTGTCCCTGTCGGAGGGCGGAGAGGAGGTTGGTGCCATTGTCGCAAACCACCATTCCTGGCTTAAGCTGGCGTGGCGTCAACCACCTCTCGGCCTGGCCCTGCAGAGCAGACAGGACCTCTGCCCCAGTGTGGCTTCTGTCCCCCAAACACACCAGCGCAAGCACGGCATGGCATCTTTTTGCCTGCGTACTTGCGTAGCCCCTTGAACGGCTACGGAGCACCGCTGGTTCAGAGGACAAAGCACAGGAAGAGGCCATGGAGGAAGAAGAAGAGGAGGGGGTGGAGGAGAGAGGTGTGTCACAACCAGTAGTAGCATTTTGGAGGCGTGGCGGTGGAACAACCTCCAACACTACTGCACCTTGTCCTGCATCCTTCCCAGCTGCCAAAAGAGTGACCCAATGGGCCGTGAAAGAAAGGTAACGTCCCTGTCCATGCCTGCTGGACCATGAGTCAGCGGTAATATGCACCTTACCGCTGACCGCCCTGTCCAGCGAGGCCAAGACATTGCCTTCCACATGCCGGTAGAGAGCCGGAATAGCCTTCCGTGAGAAAAAGTGGCGTTTGGGAACCTGCTACTGAGGAACCGCACATTGCACAAACTCACGGAAGGGGGCCAAGTCTACCAACTGAAAAGGCAGCAGTTGAAGCGCTAGCAATTTAGCCAAGCTAGCATTCAACCGCTGGGCATGTGGATGGCTGGGAGTGAACTTCTTTCGACGGTCCAGCAGCTGGGGCAGGGAAATTTGCCTGCTAGAATCGGACGTCGGTGTACTGCTAGCAGAGTGGCCGCAAGTACTTGGCTGTGACACACCTAATTCTACACCTTCATTCCTCTCAGTGCATGTTTCAGAGAGGACTGAAGTTATAGTGGGGTTGGAGATCCCAGCTGATGCGGTGCAAGGAGAGGTCCGCTTTGTTCTTTGGTGTGGGTCTTTGAGGTAGGCTTCCCAACGAGCTGCATGGCAGGTCAACATATGTCTGGTCAGGCATGTGGTACCCAAGCGGCTGATGTTTTGGCCACGCGATATACGCTTGAGACATATGTTGCAAACAGCAGCTGTGCGATCTGATGCACTAGCCTCAAAAAAGGCCCACACCAAAGAACTTTTTGAATGACGGGCAGAGGCAGCGCCCTGCACAGGCGGAGCTCTGCGGTGTGATTCCGTCGGTGTACTGCCCTTACGCTGGCCACCAAAGGGCATCCTGCCTCGTTGGAGATGTGCCTCCTCCTCATCCTCCTCCTCCTCCTGTCTCCTATTAGGCACCCACGTGGAGTCAGTGACCTCATCATCCCCTCCCTCCTCATCACTGGTGCCAATCTGGCAGTATGCTGCAGCTGCTGGAACATGACTGCCAGATTGGTGTCCTTCTTGAGCATCCCCTCTGTCTGCTCTCACGCTACTGCCTTCCTGTAGCTGGGTTTCATCATCAGACCCTTCGAAACGCTGGGCATCCTCCTGGAGCATGTACCCAACACTGTGCTCAAACAGTTCGGGGGACTCCTCAGGAGGAGGACATGGTGGGTCTAGGGAAGGAGTGACTGATGATGAGTCTGACATTGATACCAGGGAAGAGGACGCTTTGGCAGCTGCTTTGCCAGTACCCTGAGCCTGGGTGAGAGAGGATGAGGAGGAGGAGGAGGGCTTGGTCATCCACTCTACCAAGTCTTCGGCATGATGTGGCTCAACATGTCCAGCTGCCGAAAAGAAGGACAAGCGTGTCCCATGGCCATGTGCTGATGACAATGCACCGCGTCCACGACCAGCACTGTTGCCCCCAGACACAGAGCCTGCTTGCCCTCTTTTATTGCCTCCTGACTGTCTGCCTCTCCTTGTTTGCCTTCCAGACATTCTAATGGATGGCCTGCAGGGAGATGGGAAAAAAGCAATAAGGGCTACCTTCAGGTGTCCTTCTCTGTCCCTTTACTTAAGGATTTCTAAATATGGTTGAGGATGATTGCTTTCGCACAGAATAGCACAACGACAATTTCCCTGACTGTCCAAAAAACAATGATTTCAAAGATGGTTGATGAGGAATGCTTTAGCACAGTATAGCACAAGGAGAATTTCCCTCACTGTCCTTCCCTGTCCCTACAAACAAGGATTAGCACAGTAAAACACACTGACACTCTCCCTACCTATAGTTTTCTGTCCCTATAAAAAATGTTTTTTTAAAGATGGTTGATGATCAATGCTTTAGCACACTATAGCACAAGGAGAATTTCCCTCACTGTCCTTCCCTGTCCCTACAAACAAGGATTAGCACAGTAAAACACACTGACACTCTCCCTACCTATAGTTTTCTGTCCCTATAAAAAATGTTTTTTTAAAGATGGTTGATGATCAATGCTTTAGCACACTATAGCACAAGGAGAATTTCCCTCACTGTCCTTCCCTGTCCCTACAAACAAGGATTAGCACAGTAAAACACACTGACACTCTCCCTACCTATAGTTTTCTGTCCCTATAAAAAATGTTTTTTTAAAGATGGTTGATGATCAATGCTTTAGCACACTATAGCACAAGGAGAATTTCCCTCACTGTCCTTCCCTGTCCCTACAAACAAGGATTAGCACAGTAAAACACACTGACACTCTCCCTACCTATAGTTTTCTGTCCCTATAAAAAATGTTTTTTTAAAGATGGTTGATGAGGAATGCTTTAGCACAGTATAGCACAAGGAGAATTTCCCTCACTGTCCTTCCCTGTCCCTACAAACAAGGATTAGCACAGTAAAACACACTGACACGCTCCCTACCTATAGTTTTCTGTCCCTATAAAAAATGTTTTTTTAAAGATGGTTGATGATCAATGCTTTAGCACACTATAGCACAAGGAGAATTTCCCTCACTGTCCTTCCCTGTCCCTACAAACAAGGATTAGCACAGTAAAACACACTGACACTCTCCCTACCTATAGTTTTCTGTCCCTATAAAAAATGTTTTTTTAAAGATGGTTGATGATCAATGCTTTAGCACAGTATAGCACAAGGAGAATTTCCCTCACTGTCCTTCCCTGTCCCTACAAACAAGGATTAGCACAGTAAAACACACTGACACTCTCCCTACCTATAGTTTTCTGTCCCTATAAAAAATGTTTTTTTAAAGATGGTTGATGATCAATGCTTTAGCACACTATAGCACAAGGAGAATTTCCCTCACTGTCCTTCCCTGTCCCTACAAACAAGGATTAGCACAGTAAAACACACTGACACTCTCCCTACCTATAGTTTTCTGTCCCTATAAAAAATGTTTTTTTAAAGATGGTTGATGATCAATGCTTTAGCACAGTATAGCACAAGGAGAATTTCCCTCACTGTCCTTCCCTGTCCCTACAAACAAGGATTAGCACAGTAAAACACACTGACACTCTCCCTACCTATAGTTTTCTGTCCCTATAAAAAATGTTTTTTTAAAGATGGTTGATGATCAATGCTTTAGCACACTATAGCACAAGGAGAATTTCCCTCACTGTCCTTCCCTGTCCCTACAAACAAGGATTAGCACAGTAAAACACACTGACACTCTCCCTACCTATAGTTTTCTGTCCCTATAAAAAATGTTTTTTTAAAGATGGTTGATGATCAATGCTTTAGCACAGTATAGCACAAGGAGAATTTCCCTCACTGTCCTTCCCTGTCCCTACAAACAAGGATTAGCACAGTAAAACACACTGACACTCTCCCTACCTATAGTTTTCTGTCCCTATAAAAAATTTTTTTTTAAAGATGGTTGATGATCAATGCTTTAGCACACTATAGCACAAGGAGAATTTCCCTCACTGTCCTTCCCTGTCCCTACAAACAAGGAGTAGCACAGTAAAACACACTGACACTCTCCCTACCTATAGTTTTCTGTCCCTATAAAAAATGTTTTTTTAAAGATGGTTGATGATCAATGCTTTAGCACAGTATAGCACAAGGAGAATTTCCCTCACTGTCCTTCCCTGTCCCTACAAACAAGGATTAGCACAGTAAAACACACTGACACTCTCCCTACCTATAGTTTTCTGTCCCTATAAAAAATGTTTTTTTAAAGATGGTTGATGAGGAATGCTTTAGCACAGTATAGCACAAGGAGAATTTCCCTCACTGTCCTTCCCTGTCCCTACAAACAAGGATTAGCACAGTAAAACACACTGACACGCTCCCTACCTATAGTTTTCTGTCCCTATAAAAAATGTTTTTTTAAAGATGGTTGATGATCAATGCTTTAGCACACTATAGCACAAGGAGAATTTCCCTCACTGTCCTTCCCTGTCCCTACAAACAAGGATTAGCACAGTAAAACACACTGACACTCTCCCTACCTATAGTTTTCTGTCCCTATAAAAAATGTTTTTTTAAAGATGGTTGATGATCAATGCTTTAGCACAGTATAGCACAAGGAGAATTTCCCTCACTGTCCTTCCCTGTCCCTACAAACAAGGATTAGCACAGTAAAACACACTGACACTCTCCCTACCTATAGTTTTCTGTCCCTATAAAAAATGTTTTTTTAAAGATGGTTGATGATCAATGCTTTAGCACAGTATAGCACAAGGAGAATTTCCCTCACTGTCCTTCCCTGTCCCTACAAACAAGGATTAGCACAGTAAAACACACTGACACTCTCCCTACCTATAGTTTTCTGTCCCTATAAAAAATGTTTTTTTAAAGATGGTTGATGATCAATGCTTTAGCACACTATAGCACAAGGAGAATTTCCCTCACTGTCCTTCCCTGTCCCTACAAACAAGGATTAGCACAGTAAAACACACTGACACTCTCCCTACCTATAGTTTTCTGTCCCTATAAAAAATGTTTTTTTAAAGATGGTTGATGATCAATGCTTTAGCACAGTATAGCACAAGGAGAATTTCCCTCACTGTCCTTCCCTGTCCCTACAAACAAGGATTAGCACAGTAAAACACACTGACACTCTCCCTACCTATAGTTTTCTGTCCCTATAAAAAATGTTTTTTTAAAGATGGTTGATGATCAATGCTTTAGCACACTATAGCACAAGGAGAATTTCCCTCACTGTCCTTCCCTGTCCCTACAAACAAGGATTAGCACAGTAAAACACACTGACACTCTCCCTACCTATAGTTTTCTGTCCCTATAAAAAATGTTTTTTTAAAGATGGTTGATGATCAATGCTTTAGCACAGTATAGCACAAGGAGAATTTCCCTCACTGTCCTTCCCTGTCCCTACAAACAAGGATTAGCACAGTAAAACACACTGACACTCTCCCTACCTATAGTTTTCTGTCCCTATAAAAAAATTTTTTTTAAAGATGGTTGATGATCAATGCTTTAGCACACTATAGCACAAGGAGAATTTCCCTCACTGTCCTTCCCTGTCCCTACAAACAAGGAGTAGCACAGTAAAACACACTGACACTCTCCCTACCTATAGTTTTCTGTCCCTATAAAAAATGTTTTTTTAAAGATGGTTGATGATCAATGCTTTAGCACAGTATAGCACAAGGAGAATTTCCCTCACTGTCCTTCCCTGTCCCTACAAACAAGGATTAGCACAGTAAAACACACTGACACTCTCCCTACCTATCCTTCTCTTTCCCTAAACTAAAGGAATCCAGGTTAAGCAAGAAAAATAAATGTCACTGTCCCTGCCTATGTTTCTCTTTCCCTGCTCCGGAACACACTACACTAGGCCGCCGTGCTGGCGGCCTTTTATAGTGTGGGGCGTGTACTAAACACCCTCAGCAATAATTGGCCACAGGCATCCTGCCTGTGGCCAATCATTGCTCTCCTCGCTGCCGGCGCTGTGATTGGCCAAGCATGCGGGGTCACAGTGCATGCTTGGCCAATCACAGCGCCTGGATGACACTGCGATGGCGTAGTGCATTGTGGGCCGTTCGCGTCACTCGAATTAGGCGCGAACGGCCCAAATCGTTCGATCTTCGTCGAACGATCGAACAGCCGATGTTCGAGTCGAACGTATGTTCGACTCAAACACCGAGCTCATCCCTACTGTAGAACAAGATTAAGCTTGTACAATGGGTGGTTGTTGGGAAGCCTTTTAGGTTCTTGACTAAGTCTCTTCAACTCTTCACTATAGAATCTCTGTTGAATGAGTCTTATGACTGTTTCTTCAGCTTTCATTCTTTCCGCCACATTCAATGATTCCTTCTTTCTGATTCCCTTTGCCAAACGTTGAATTTGAGCTACTACGTTTATGACTGTATTCCATTTTGAACATCTGGCTAGTCTTTCAAGTATGTCATCTTGACACTTGGCGGCAGTGCTCAATGTTTGTACAATTTTTACTTCTGGATCACCCATAGACAATTCTGTGTAACCTTCACTGGGTATGATTTCCTTTCCCCAAAGGAACTCTGGACCGATGAACCAGTTTGAATTTCTCAATTCTGTTACAATCAGGCCTCTTGAAGCATGATCTGCAAAGTCAGATTCAAGGATCCTTATTACTGCCGCTGAACTTACAGCTGGTAACTCTTGGAAAGATATTCGATGACACAATCCTGTCACCTGTCTTGAGTTTGCAATCGGCTGTTTTCCTCCAACAACGCCCCATCCTAGATCAGTTTGAACAGCGTAGGGTTCACCCTTTCCTCCTGCGATTACCCTTTGTGGTACCAAAGCTTCGGGACAATCATAACCTATCAACAGTCCAACACCAAACTCCTTCAGCGGGGACATTTCATGAGATATGACAGATAGGTGCTCCCATTTATTGGCTGTTTCACAGGTAGGTATGCGATCTCGATCTAGAGGTATATCGTCTTTCGTATAAGCTGGAGGTAGATCCAATGTGAGGTTTGAATGAAGTCCTCTAACTCTCAATCCTTTGACCCTTTGAATGTTCACTAATGTATCTCTCCCCGTCATTGTGGTGAGTTTGAGCTTCACTGGTTCTGTAGCCACTTGTAATTTCTTGCAGATTTTTTGATCAATGAAGGTGACATCGCTTTGGGCATCCAGTAGTGCATAGGCATATACCTTCTTATTCTTCCTTTTAGGATTTGAAATGCACACTGGTACAACCATTGATGTGCCGTTGCTTTCCCTCACTCTGCAAGAGAATACCGATGCTTTCTTTTCTTCCTCAGCATCTTTAGGTATTGAGGATTTATCCTTCTTTGGACGTTCTTCATGTAGTGGTGTAGGATGGCGTCCTTTGCACACGCTGCATGTGGCCCTTTTCTTACACTCCTTAGTAATATGGCTTTTCCTTTGGCACCCAAAACACAGTTGGTTAACAAGTACAAACTTTTTCTTTTCATTTGGGGATTTCTCCTTCAATTGTTGGCACTTGTGTATAGAGTGGTTCTCTCCACAGAACATACACTTAAAAGTAGTCTGAGGATTTGTCGGTTCTGTCTCTCTACTGATCCCAGTAGTAAAGGCTCTTTGTACTAAGAAAGGATGACCATATCTTGCATTTAACTTTTCCCAAGCTTGTTTGTAGGCTTCTTCGTCTGTTCTATAGAAGTTACCTTCAAGAGCTTTCTTTGCATCTCCACCAACATATTTCTGAAGGTAGAATAACTTGTCAACTGGCCTGGAGGAATGATGCTCAATGATCATTTCAAAACTTGCCTTCCACTCTATGAACTTCAGTATGTCTCCTGAAAATACAGTAGGTTCTGGAACAGGAAGACTTGCTGGGACTGTTCTTTGTCATCTTGCTGGGACAATAGTCGCAACATTCTCCTGATCATTGCAGTGACATCTAGGAACAGAATTATCCTGTTTTATTTTCTCACTTAGTTCTGAATTGGGTGAGTCTCTCTCTTCGTCTTTCTGAGCAGGGATGGAAGGGCAATGACTTTTTTCTTCATTACATACTGGAGATTTCCTTCCATTCTCCTGGGCGTATGAAAGAAAGTAGTAGTCTGGATCTTCACTTAGTACAGATCTGGACTTATGATTACTATTTATGTCCTCTTCGTGTACTCTTAGTCTGGCTTCTATAATCTTAACTTCCTTCAGCCTTTCATTTTCTGCTACTCGTAGACGCTGCGCCTTGATTGCAGATTCCATCTCAATTTCTGCTCTCTTGACAGCAAGTTGTTCGACAAGTTCCTTTCTTTTGGCTATTAAAGTACTTGAGGACTCTGATATGTTACTGACACTTCTGCTAGTGGAAGAAGTCCTACTTGTGATTGTGGTTCCTCCTAAGGACCTAGCATAGTCTCTCATAAAAAGCTAGTTCATTCTCTTTCTTGCCTTAACTTCATCATAGTTGGCTTCAGATGATAGTTCTCTCATGAGCTTTACTAAACTTTTAATGACTGCAGTACATGTGTCCATGTTCCTTACAATATCCTGGGGAGGTGTCGTAGATGACCGCAGGTTGACATATGCTGCCATAAGCTCTGATTTAGATTCTTCTACCGTCTCTATCATATCACTCAAGTTTCCTTTTATACTTTCTTGCTTTAGCTTTCTACGAACATCTTTAATGTAAGATTTCCACTTATACATTCTGGTGAACTTTTTTCCTTTCAATGCTGCTTCTTGCTCCAAATTTTCCAGCATCTTTAGGGTCGGTTTTCTGATACGTACTGAGCGTCTTAGTTCATCTGTTTGGGGCAAGACTAATGCTGCATCAGACTCTTCTACCTCAGACAGGTTCACTTGCTCTTTACCTTCTATCTTATCTATCTTTGTATCCTCTAACAGTGGCATAGCAATACTAGACTCAGACATTTTACTTTAAGTGCTGTAACAATTAATACGAATATTAAGAAGACTTTCACTTTAAATGCAATAGCAATAGGTGAAGGCAGTAAAAATGACTAACTTTAAAAATACTTTAGAGTCCGTGTACTACAACTGTCCCTTGTTCTTTACTTATAGTCTTTTTATTCCTGAACATGAAAATGTCTCTTTCTTGTCAAGCCTATGTGCAATGATGGTAATAAGGAAAGCTCTGACCTTATTCTGAAGAGCAGGATACTGTGATCTGTAGGTTGCTGGAACAAATATCAGTCTTAAAGAAGACTTGTCTTTTTTGATCTGATGCTCTACTCTGACTTGCGATGCTTTGCGCTGACTTGCAATGCTTTGTGCTGACGTGCGATGCTCTGTGCTGTCTTGCGATGCTTTGCGCTGACTTGTGATGCTTTGTGCTGCAGGCTTTGGGCCTAGTGGCGGGGAAATAGCTGGCTGCAGTACATGGCCTCTTTGTGGGTAGCGGTGCAAGCACTCTAACTCTGGACTTTGGCCTCCCACCACGCGTCTTTTTCTCTCTCTAGGGATCGCAGGAGGGTTGGCGCTCTCTCTGTGACTATCTTGCCTTTGCTGTTCTGCCACTTTAAGAGTCGGCTGCAGTTTGACTAAAACACACGTTCTATGGCCTCTATGGTAGCTCCGCTGCTCAAATGCGCTCTTTACTGTGCAAGTTGAGGAGCACTATCGCTTCACCCTCAATGGGCCAAAATAGTTCCACTGTGGCAGGCGCAGCACTATGAAGTGCCTTTATGCGCTGTGGTATTAAAAGAATTTTGATTTCTCTGATCTTTTAGTCCAAACAAGAGACTATCTGTTACTTTATAATTCCTCTAGCGCCGTTCTATGTAAGCAGTAGGTTAAAAGAGCACACCAAACTTTTAAGAAACTTCTTTATTCACTTCAGCTTTTCTTCATATATAACACTGACAATTTAGCAGCAGAAAGTCCATGTACAAACACGTGTTGAATAAAGTATAACAAATGGCGGTTCAACTGTTCAATCTTGTAATTCTACATAAAATGGTAGATATATTTCTCTCTTCAGTATCTGTACTTTCACTTTAAATACTTTAGACACTTTATGATCTCTCTGGGACTTAATCAATAGTTTACTTGCTCTATATTGTTGTTTGCTTTTGCAGTTTGCTCTGATGTTTGGTTTGAAACTCGGTTTGTAACTTGGTTTAGTTGTTTGTTTGTTTGGTGGAACTACAAGTGAACACATAACTAGTTTCAGTATACAGTTCTAATCACATTATTAACAATAGGAACATATATAACTGTATTAAATGCCTATTTTGCCCACTTGCTTCCATAAAACTGGACTGTTCATCTCCACTCTTTCTGGTGTAATAAGTTCTAGCAATGTGCTGGGAGATTTCCCAGACAGAACATGGGTAAAAGGCTGGCTGTGATTGGCCAAGACTCTTGCTCAGTGTGAGATTGGCTGTGATTGGCCGTGATTGGCCAAGACTCTTGCTCAGTGTGAGATTGGCTGTGATTGGCTAAAAACTCCTGATGAGTCACAAAAGCTTAACTCTATGCTTTCTGGTTGCAATTCTGCTGTGTCATTAAGCTTACCTTTCTGTATATAATGAATCTTAAAGGCATATTTTTTCTTTTTCTTCTGTGAACACAATATACAATTGTTATATGACATCCATATATAAAGTCACAGTAAATAACTCTGCTTTTATCTCTCACAAATGAGCATATGCACTGTATTAACATTATTAGCAGGTCTAGCTGTTTATGCATGTAAGCCACATTAGCAACCTAGGACAGGTCTTAGCTGGCCAGCTACACAACCACCCTGTCTGTTTTTTCCCAAATGATTAGTGCCACCATCACTGATCATTGTATTCTAATGGCTGGGAAAACGCAATGCCTTCAGAACACAATAGCTCAGCGGGAGCGATTCCCCCACCCACCTTGAGTGTGGGCATGGGGAATCGGGTCCTTTTTTTTTTTATGAAAAAAAATGACTAATCTATGGGCTGTCCTACTCAAACAGTAACTGCACTTAAGCTGGCCATACATTATAGATTTTCCTTTAGATTTGCCTTCAACTATGTAGTGCAATGGCCTGCCTGAATGCATACAAATTTAAAGTGTTTAGGCTTGACCTCATATTATATAGTTTTGGTAAATCTAAAAGAAAATTGGACAGCTGTGGACAGGGAAAAAAGAGTGTTGATTCATTTTATAAAGCACGCGAGATACCCTGAGGGCCCATTCACATCTATGCATTTTACCACACATCAAGGCATGTACACAGCTTAGTTATTGTTTTAAAGGTGCTGGTGAGTCTTTATAAGTGCATGTTTTCTTGATAAGTCAACATGTAGTATACAGGCGGTTCCCTAGTTACAAACACCCGACTTACAAACGACTCCTACTTACAAACGGAGGGAGAACACAGGAAGTGATAGGAAATCTACCTCTAGGAAGGGAAATTCACTCCTTTAATGCCCCGTACATACGATCCGATTTTCCGCCGGGATAAACTCTGATGGATTTTTCTGACAGAATTCCGTTCATGCTGTCTTGCATACACACTGTCACACCAAATTCTGACTGTCAAGAACGCAGTGACGTACAACACTACGATGAGCCGAGAAAAATTAAGTTCAATGCTTCCGAGCATGCGTCAACGTGATTCTGAGCATGCGTGTTTTTTTTCTCTACAGACAAACGGAATTTCAGATAGAAAATCTTTTCCATCGGAAAAAAAGAGAACATGTTCTCTTTCTAAATTCCGACAGAAAAAGTCAGATGGGGCACAAACACGGTCAGAATATCCGATGAAAAAATTCCGTCTGACTTGATCCGTCCTAAGTGCCAGGGACTGGTGGTACAGCTTCGGCTCTTTGGAAGATGTTCCCAGTGTGGAGAGTTCCTTTTTGAGGTGGATCAACCCACGGAAAAGCCCCGGGTCTACCGAGTAAACTGCCTAACAGGCGCTGCCACTCTGGAAGAGGAAACCTGTGCTCTCACAGCCATGCCCACGCGCACCACCGTGACTACAAAGGAAGTCAAAGAGGAGGATCCAGTCACCACGGAGCCTGAGACGGAGAACCCAGCGGATGCTGTCTCCGTAACAACCGAGACCTCTCTTCCACCTCCAAAGCGGAAGGTGGGCTATGTTAAAGCCTCCCGCGGCCACGGTCGAGGCCCACCCCAGT
Source organism: Rana muscosa (assembly GCA_029206835.1). NCBI lineage: Eukaryota > Metazoa > Chordata > Amphibia > Anura > Ranidae > Rana > Rana muscosa. Next base: position 187,387,208 of record CM055124.1, on the reverse strand, counting down.
GCCTACAAGAACCGGAGCTTCGAACCGGAGGGACCTCCAGGAGATCCACGTCAGGGGACGGTAAGGAGGCTGGGGACAATGCAGTACCAAGTTTGCCGGGGAAGGGAAAGAAGCTTGCGCCCTGTTCTATTCGGGATGTGGGGACAGCCAGCCCACGGGAACTTTTGCCCTCAGCAGGCAATGTGTCCATGTCTGCTAGAAATTGCCTGCCCGCAGAGATGTATGACACCTCTGATATAGATTCATCATCTGATGTGGGAGATGACTTTGCCATCAATGAGGTGTTTATTAAGAAGGGCTGGGATGGAATACCGGTGACTTCTCCCCATAGTTTTTGTGAGGAATCGCCCATGGACTCTGGGGAAACTACACCCCGGCTGGAGGCCCCTACTCCAGCAGAAGGCCTTGTCTCCCTAGAGCCCATGCCATTAAAGAGGTCTCCGGATGCCATTGTCCTTCCTGGAGCGGGGGATCGGGCCTCCATGCTGCCTTTAGCCCGGTTACAACAGCTTCTCAACAAAAAGATTGCCATTGAGTACGGGTGGGAATACCCATACGTTCCCAAGGAACTACTCTTTGAGATTGAGGCCTAAAGGGACCGGTGGTACTCTGACTTCGTTTGGGACTTTCTGAAAGTACAGAGAGGCCACCGGTACTTCAGATGTTCTGCTGTCATGGCAGATCGCTTCAAAGGATGTCGGGAGGACTGGACTCTGGGTCGGCATATTCATGCGGACAGGGGGGTGATCTGTAATAAGGACAGAGACGATGCTGTGTATTCCATCGAGACACTTGATAAAGAATGGAAAACTCTTGTCCTCCCAGACCCACACTATTACCTCTAGAGTGAGAACTTGTTTTTTTTTCTTATTATTACTCACTCTGGAAACCAAACTGCCTGAATATATAACTTTGTCTCTGCCAGGGAATCTACTCTGTTGAGGATTGGAGAGTTGTTCTGTGTTTTTTTCCTCTCCTCCTCAGCCAACGGAAAGAAGTTTTTTTTTTAAATAACTGAACTTTGGGGTAGATCTAGCTAGGGTCAAGGTTGAAAGTCGCTGTGTTCAAGATGGGGAATGTTCTATAACATTGATACATTTCCATGTGAGTTAATGCCAGATGTGATGACGGTTGCACTACCACCAGGTGGCGGTGATTTGCAGAACTTTAATGATTAATATATGCTAGGATTAGCAAAAATTTGAGCACTTAGTGAAGGGGAGACAGCTCACTTCTTTTGTATAGCGGTTAGATAGGATGTTTGTTTTGTGTGCTGTGTTTTTTTCCCCTCTGCAGGTGAACTACTAGCAATTCTGCCGGAGGATGGGTGGAGTGGTAGTTTAGAAGGGGGTGGAATATGTATATTATGCCATGTAAAATGTGACATTGAGAATGGGATGTCAATGTTTGTACTCTATGTTATCTATCCCTTCCTCTCTTTTATTCCTGCCCTTTCCCATTATATTGGCTCTGGCACAAAAATTCAAAATTTTGTACATAGTTCAGAAATAAATCTGCGCTTGCTCAGGCTTGAGGGGCGTAAATTTATTTCAGACACTGGGGACAGTGTCTATTTCAGAGGGGGGTGTATGTAGCACCCCTTTACTTTACAGGGGTGCTATGTACTTAAATTTAGGGGTTGGTCTGAGCTAGTAGCCAGACTCGGACCACTTTGATTTGTTAGCACTCGCTTCTGCCTATGTGATGTAGCCTGATGTGCAGTTCCCTGTGGCCTGTAGGTGGCACTGCCATATCAGGTCAGGGTTGAACCATGGGTGACATTGCTATGCCTTAGGGTGTCCTCTCTAGGCAGCGGTATGGTGGGTGTGGTTGGCCTGCTGTGCATGCTGGGAGAGGATGCATAAGGGGCAGACGCCATTCTTTTGGGGGTTGTTGGAAGTCAGGAGTCTGGAGTGTGAGAAGTTTGCGCAACCCGGCCCTCCAGGCCAGGGGTGCGCGCGTGCATCAGTCTCAGGCACCTTTAGCCTGGGGCTGCAACTCCACTAGTAGGCCCAGCACCTTTAGCTGGGGCCTATCTCCAAAAGAAGAATCCTAGGGTGCCCGGGAAAGGGTGGACCCGCTCTAAGAAGAGGAGACCGGGGGAGGACCTTTCTGATGGACCGGTGAGAGTTCACGGTGAAAGAGAGGCCTGGTTACCTTCTGGAGGGATTCAAAGATCCATCACAGGCCTTGCAACGTGCTATCACTGGCACCTGTCCTTGTGTTGCAATAGCTGAGGAGTTAGGGACTTAAAGATTCTGTGGCAGAGGATCTCCCGATCGTATCTCTAGAAAACTTAAGGTGAACGTTCTAGCATCACTCTGGCCGCTAGGATCCGCTCTTACAGGGGACTATCCGGGTGAGCTAAACCTACTCGGGATCGAGTAGCGACTATCGTACCCGTTTGTGCCTGGACCTATCTCCCAAACCTTACTGTCCTTTTATCTCATTCACCTTTCCTGTCTGCTGAACTTGAATTTGCTTATAAATTAAACTCAGCGTTGGAGGTAAAGTGGTGTGGACATTGGCCTTCCTGGGGAAAGATAGAGACGTGTCCCTATACTCTAGGGCAGGGGTGTCCAAACTTTTTTCAAAGAGGGCCAGATTTGATGAAGTGAACATGCGTGAGGGCCGACCATTTTGCCTGACATTCTGTGAACCATTAAAATTCGGTCTAAGTGTGTTCGTTTGAGCACTAATACACTGCCCAACAAGAATTCTCTTGCCTTTGTGGCTGTGTGAGTAAAGAGATGAGCTCAGGCGTGTTATTTGGATATACCGTATTTATCCGCGTATAACACGCACCTTCACTTTAAAAAATCTTTAATTTTAAATAAAGAATTGTGAATCAAAATAAGGGTCACTGCCCATCAATACAGCCTCACAAGTGCCCTGAATGCAGCACCCCCGTTGCCCTGAATGCAGCACTCCCGTTGCCCTGAATGCAGCACCCCCGTTGCCCTGAATGCAGCACCCCCGTTGTCCTGAATGCAGCACCCCCGTTGTCCTGAATGCAGCACCCCCGTTGTCCTGAATGCAGCACCCCCGTTGTCCTGAATGCAGCACCCCCATTGCCCTGAATGCAGCACCCCCCTTGCCCTGAATTCAGCACCCCCCTTGCCATGAATGCCACACCCCCTTGCCCTGAATGCAACACCCCCCTTGCCCTGAATACAGTACCCCCCCTGCCATAAATACAGCACCACCTTGCCATAAATACAGCACCCCCCTTGCCATGAATTCAGACTTACCATTGCAGCCTGATTCATAGACATCTACAGCCTTGGAGGAGACAGGGAGGGGGCGGGATAGGCGCCGACAAACATACAGGAGAATTTCCCGTTTTATCGGCTGCCTCTTTAATCGAAAGTTCTGCCTCCTGTGATGGACGGAACAGTCATCCAATGGCAGCGCAGGAGACGGGACTTCCTGTCGCCGTGTAAACAGGAAATACTCCTGTATGCACAGGGCTTGTCCCACCTCCTCTAAGGCAGCCAGCAGCATGTATTTCTTTTGTGGCCCCCGGCGCTCGGGGATTCGTTGAGGGCCACAAAAGACATACATGTCAAAATGATCAGGTGGGCCGTCCGAAACCGGAACGCGGGCCGCGATTGGCCCGCGGGTCGGACTTTGGACATGCCTGCTCTAGGGGATGAGTACCAGTCTGCTGGGAGAACTTGCTGCAGGACCCAAAATTGTTAACACCGCTCAACCTCTTCAAACAGGAGGGTACGGGCATATAGCGCAGTGTGCCTTGACCTGCAAGTGAGCCAAAGGCAGGAAAAGGTCCATGTTTGGTGTCGGCAAGTACTTGAGAAAAAGTATAGGTATTAGTTCTAAAAAAAAAACAGTATCGGTGCATCTCTATTTATAAAGCCCTTAGCCCTGGTTCACATTGATGCAGCTATTGCCCGCAATGAAACCGTCAGAATCGGTGCAACGCCAACTTTGCAGCACTGCACCGATTCTCAAGTAGTTTCTGTACTACATTTGGCGATTTCAGGTACAATTTCAATAGATCAGGAGGAAGCCGCACAGATGTCTCTGAAATCACAACGCTCTGTTTAGAAGTACGGGGCTTTGTGCTTGTTCAATTTGAGGCAACAACTTAGCGTCTTGATGACGGCACCAGTCTATAAGCCTACTGAGATGTGCCGCATAGTAATAGGTGTGTATGTCCGGCATAGCCAAGCCACCATGATTTTTGGGTATTGAAAGTAACGTCCTCTGTAGCCGTGGTTGTTTGCGCGCCCATATGAACTCTATAAATAGTGAGTTTGTCAGTTTAAAATAACTCACCGGGATGTGGATAGGTAAGGCCTGAATAAGATATAAAAATTTATGGAGGACGCTCATTTTCAGAATGTTACAGTGACCAAACCACGAGTGGAGGCCCGTGTGCCAGGTGTTGAGGAGGGTTGGAACCTATTTTATAAGAGGAGTGAAACTTAGGTCAAATATTTTGGAGAATGTTGGAGGGATGTAAGTACCCAAGCATTTCAGCGCGGTGTCTGTCCATTTCAAATCAAAGTTTTCCTGGAGCTGTAGTAGCTGCGTTTGGGGTATACCAACCCCCAAAGCCTCCGATTTAGTAAAATAAATTTTTAGATTGGACAATGTTCCATGGGTTTTAAATTCGTGTAGCAGATTTGGAAGGGAAATTACTGGGTTTGTAATGGAAAACATTACGGTGACGTCCGGGTTGAGCTGCACATGACATAAGAAGGGCTCCAGGGACAGGGCGAATAGGAGGGGCGACAGGGGGCATCCCTGTCTAGTCCCGTTGGTGATCTTTAAGGGTTCGGTTAAGACCCCATTCGCCCTGACCCTAGCCGTCAGGTAGGAGTAAATAGACTCCACCCAGTTCATCATTTTGCTACCCAGGCCCACATGTCGCAAGACCGAACACATAAATGGCCAATGAACCCGGTCAAAGGCCTTTTCCGCATCCGTCCCCAAAAAGACACACAGGGTCTCTGTGGTGTTGGCTATATGGAGTAGAATCAGGACCTTGGTTGTATTGTCCCTGGCTTCTCTGAGCGGGACAAAGCCAACTTGGTCTGAGTGAATCAGGTCAGGTAGATGTTGTTGTATTCTAGTAGCAATGATTTTAGTAAACAGTTTAAGGTCGGTATTTAGTAGTGATATGGGCCTGTAACTCCCAAACAGGGAGGCGTCTTTACCGTCTTTCGGGATCAACGATATATGTGCCTGGAGGGTGGGCTCGTGGAATGGTGTCCCCGTGCCCAGGACGTTGAAGAGTTTAACCATGTGGCTTCCTAGGGTGGCGAGTAGGGTTTTGTAATATTGGAGCGTGAGGCCATCCGGACCCGGCACTTTCCCTGGTTTAGCGCTACCTATAGCCAGTTGAAGTTCTGACAGTGTGATGGGTTCTTCCAGAAGTGTACCTACGTCTGACGTTAGAGAGGGCATGTGGGATGAGGTTATGTATTACACTATGCGTTCCGATGAAGGGTTAGTAGTCGCCAAATTATAGAGTGATTTATAAAATAGATGGAACTCCCTAGTGATATGCTGAGGCATGGTGGTTTTATGACTGGTGGGGGATGTAATGTGGGGTATGTAAGACACCAATTTCTGTGCGCGGAGAGACTGAGCCAGCAGTCTATCACATTTGTTACCCGACTCATATGTTCTTTTGTGGCAAACCTGAATTGCCGCTTTGGCTCTGAAGTATAGGAGGTCCATAATTTGTGTTCGGATAGCGTTAAGTTCTTTTTCTATGGCTGGTGACGGGGCGTGTTTATGTCTAGGTTTCACGGTCTGTAGTGTAGATAGAAGGGAGGCTAGTCAGGCGGTGCACTGACATTTGATCCTGGCCCCGTGTTTGATGAGTGTTCCCCTTATTACCGCCTTGTCGGCCTCCCAGACCGTTCCTATGTCGCAGTCGGTGGTGTCATTGGCTTGGAAGTAGTGCCCTAGTTCCTTGACTACATCTGTCAGCACGTCTTGTTCTTGTAGGAGGCTCTCATTCAGCCTCCATGTTTTACTTTGAATCGTGGGATTATCCGACAAGGCATAGGATAACATCACTGGAGCGTGATCCGTCCATGTGATGGATCCTATAGAGGTGTCCCGTATCGCATGTAGCTGGGCGTGGGGCGAGTAGGAAATAGTCGATACGGGAATATACTTGTGGTGTGGTGTGGAGAAAAAGGCATAGTCCCGTTCTCTGGGGTGGAGTAGGCGCCAGACATCCACCAGTTGAGCATTACATAGGGATTTTGCAATACGTTTCCGGGTGCCCGGTTGGATCGAGGACGACCCCGAAGGGGTGTCCTCTGTAGGGTTCAGTGGCATGTTAAAATCCCCAACCAGAATTAAGTGTCCCTTTGTGAACTCGAGGAGTGATTTAAGGTGTCTGCTAGGGATGAGCTTCGTGTTCGAGTCGAACATACGTTCGACTCGAACATTGGCTGTTCGATCGTTCGACGAAGATCGAACGATTTGGGCCGTTCGCGCCAAATTCGAGTGACGCGAACGGCCCACAATGCACTACGCCATCGCAGTGTCATCCAGGCGCTGTGATTGGCCAAGCATGCACTGTGACCCCGCATGCTTGGCCAATCACAGCGCCGGCAGCGAGGAGAGCAATGATTGGCCACAGGCAGGATGCCTGTGGCCAATTATTGCTGAGGGTGTTTAGTACACGCCCCACACTATAAAAGGCCGCCAGCACGGCGGCCTAGTGTAGTGTGTTCCGGAGCAGGGATAGAGTAGCATAGGCAGGGACAGTGACTGTTATTTCTTTCTTGCTTAACCTGGATTCCTTTAGTTTAGGGAAAGAGAAGGATAGGTAGGGAGAGTGTCAGTGTGTTTTGTGCTTCTGCTATAGTGTGCTTAAAAAAAAACATTTATTCTAGGGACAGAAAACTCTAGGTAGGGACAGTGTCAGTTTCTTTCACTCTGCAAGTCCTTGTTTCCAGGGACCTGGAAGGACAGTGAGTGAATTGTCCTTTTGCTATATTGTGATTAAAAAAAACATTTATTCTAGGGACAGAAAACTCTAGGTAGGGACAGTGTCAGTTTCTTTCACTCTGCAAGTCCTTGTTTCCAGGGACCTGGAAGGACAGTGAGTGAATTGTCCTTTTGCTATATTGTGATTAAAAAAAACATTTATTCTAGGGACAGAAAACTCTAGGTAGGGACAGTGTCAGTTTCTTTCACTCTGCAAGTCCTTGTTTCCAGGGACCTGGAAGGACAGTGAGTGAATTGTCCTTTTGCTATATTGTGATTAAAAAAAACATTTATTCTAGGGACAGAAAACTCTAGGTAGGGACAGTGTCAGTTTCTTTCACTCTGCAAGTCCTTGTTTCCAGGGACCTGGAAGGACAGTGAGTGAATTGTCCTTTTGCTATATTGTGATTAAAAAAAACATTTTTTTCTAGGGACAGAAAACTGTAGGTAGGGAGAGTATTTTTTTTCTTTCACTCTGCAAGTCCTTGTTTCCAGGGACCTGTAAGGACAGTGAGTTAATTGTCCTTGTGCTATATTGTGCTGAAAAAAACATTTATTCCAGGGACAGAAAACTCTAGGTAGGGACAGTGTCAGTTTCTTTCACTCTGCAAGTCCTTGTTTCCAGGGACCTGGAAGGACAGTGAGTGAATTGTCCTTTTGCTATATTGTGATTAAAAAAAACATTTTTTTCTAGGGACAGAAAACTGTAGGTAGGGAGAGTGTTTTTTTTCTTTCACTCTGCAAGTCCTTGTTTCCAGGGACCTGTAAGGACAGTGAGTTAATTTTCCTTGTGCTATATTGTGATTAAAAAAAACATTTATTCTAGGGACAGAAAACTCTAGGTAGGGACAGTGTCAGTTTCTTTCACTCTGCAAGTCCTTGTTTCCAGGGACCTGGAAGGACAGTGAGTGAATTGTCCTTTTGCTATATTGTGATTAAAAAAAACATTTATTCTAGGGACAGAAAACTCTAGGTAGGGACAGTGTCAGTTTCTTTCACTCTGCAAGTCCTTGTTTCCAGGGACCTGGAAGGACAGTGAGTGAATTGTCCTTTTGCTATATTGTGATTAAAAAAAACATTTATTCTAGGGACAGAAAACTCTAGGTAGGGACAGTGTCAGTTTCTTTCACTCTGCAAGTCCTTGTTTCCAGGGACCTGGAAGGACAGTGAGTGAATTGTCCTTTTGCTATATTGTGATTAAAAAAAACATTTATTCTAGGGACAGAAAACTCTAGGTAGGGACAGTGTCAGTTTCTTTCACTCTGCAAGTCCTTGTTTCCAGGGACCTGGAAGGACAGTGAGTGAATTGTCCTTTTGCTATATTGTGATTAAAAAAAACATTTTTTTCTAGGGACAGAAAACTGTAGGTAGGGAGAGTATTTTTTTTCTTTCACTCTGCAAGTCCTTGTTTCCAGGGACCTGTAAGGACAGTGAGTTAATTGTCCTTGTGCTATATTGTGCTGAAAAAAACATTTATTCCAGGGACAGAAAACTCTAGGTAGGGACAGTGTCAGTTTCTTTCACTCTGCAAGTCCTTGTTTCCAGGGACCTGGAAGGACAGTGAGTGAATTGTCCTTTTGCTATATTGTGATTAAAAAAAACATTTTTTTCTAGGGACAGAAAACTGTAGGTAGGGAGAGTATTTTTTTTCTTTCACTCTGCAAGTCCTTGTTTCCAGGGACCTGTAAGGACAGTGAGTTAATTGTCCTTGTGCTATATTGTGCTGAAAAAAACATTTATTCCAGGGACAGAAAACTCTAGGTAGGGACAGTGTCAGTTTCTTTCACTCTGCAAGTCCTTGTTTCCAGGGACCTGGAAGGACAGTGAGTGAATTGTCCTTTTGCTATATTGTGATTAAAAAAAACATTTTTTTCTAGGGACAGAAAACTGTAGGTAGGGAGAGTATTTTTTTTCTTTCACTCTGCAAGTCCTTGTTTCCAGGGACCTGTAAGGACAGTGAGTTAATTGTCCTTGTGCTATATTGTGCTGAAAAAAACATTTATTCCAGGGACAGAAAACTCTAGGTAGGGACAGTGTCAGTTTCTTTCACTCTGCAAGTCCTTGTTTCCAGGGACCTGGAAGGACAGTGAGTGAATTGTCCTTTTGCTATATTGTGATTAAAAAAAACATTTTTTTCTAGGGACAGAAAACTGTAGGTAGGGAGAGTGTTTTTTTTCTTTCACTCTGCAAGTCCTTGTTTCCAGGGACCTGTAAGGACAGTGAGTTAATTTTCCTTGTGCTATATTGTGATTAAAAAAAACATTTATTCTAGGGACAGAAAACTCTAGGTAGGGACAGTGTCAGTTTCTTTCACTCTGCAAGTCCTTGTTTCCAGGGACCTGGAAGGACAGTGAGTGAATTGTCCTTTTGCTATATTGTGATTAAAAAAAACATTTATTCTAGGGACAGAAAACTCTAGGTAGGGACAGTGTCAGTTTCTTTCACTCTGCAAGTCCTTGTTTCCAGGGACCTGGAAGGACAGTGAGTGAATTGTCCTTTTGCTATATTGTGATTAAAAAAAACATTTATTCTAGGGACAGAAAACTCTAGGTAGGGACAGTGTCAGTTTCTTTCACTCTGCAAGTCCTTGTTTCCAGGGACCTGGAAGGACAGTGAGTGAATTGTCCTTTTGCTATATTGTGATTAAAAAAAACATTTATTCTAGGGACAGAAAACTCTAGGTAGGGACAGTGTCAGTTTCTTTCACTCTGCAAGTCCTTGTTTCCAGGGACCTGGAAGGACAGTGAGTGAATTGTCCTTTTGCTATATTGTGATTAAAAAAAACATTTATTCTAGGGACAGAAAACTCTAGGTAGGGACAGTGTCAGTTTCTTTCACTCTGCAAGTCCTTGTTTCCAGGGACCTGGAAGGACAGTGAGTGAATTGTCCTTTTGCTATATTGTGATTAAAAAAAACATTTTTTTCTAGGGACAGAAAACTGTAGGTAGGGAGAGTATTTTTTTTCTTTCACTCTGCAAGTCCTTGTTTCCAGGGACCTGTAAGGACAGTGAGTTAATTGTCCTTGTGCTATATTGTGCTGAAAAAAACATTTATTCCAGGGACAGAAAACTCTAGGTAGGGACAGTGTCAGTTTCTTTCACTCTGCAAGTCCTTGTTTCCAGGGACCTGGAAGGACAGTGAGTGAATTGTCCTTTTGCTATATTGTGATTAAAAAAAACATTTTTTTCTAGGGACAGAAAACTGTAGGTAGGGAGAGTATTTTTTTTCTTTCACTCTGCAAGTCCTTGTTTCCAGGGACCTGTAAGGACAGTGAGTTAATTGTCCTTGTGCTATATTGTGCTGAAAAAAACATTTATTCCAGGGACAGAAAACTCTAGGTAGGGACAGTGTCAGTTTCTTTCACTCTGCAAGTCCTTGTTTCCAGGGACCTGGAAGGACAGTGAGTGAATTGTCCTTTTGCTATATTGTGATTAAAAAAAACATTTTTTTCTAGGGACAGAAAACTGTAGGTAGGGAGAGTGTTTTTTTTCTTTCACTCTGCAAGTCCTTGTTTCCAGGGACCTGTAAGGACAGTGAGTTAATTTTCCTTGTGCTATATTGTGATTAAAAAAAACATTTATTCTAGGGACAGAAAACTCTAGGTAGGGACAGTGTCAGTTTCTTTCACTCTGCAAGTCCTTGTTTCCAGGGACCTGGAAGGACAGTGAGTGAATTGTCCTTTTGCTATATTGTGATTAAAAAAAACATTTTTTTCTAGGGACAGAAAACTGTAGGTAGGGAGAGTATTTTTTTTCTTTCACTCTGCAAGTCCTTGTTTCCAGGGACCTGTAAGGACAGTGAGTTAATTGTCCTTGTGCTATATTGTGCTGAAAAAAACATTTATTCCAGGGACAGAAAACTCTAGGTAGGGACAGTGTCAGTTTCTTTCACTCTGCAAGTCCTTGTTTCCAGGGACCTGGAAGGACAGTGAGTGAATTGTCCTTTTGCTATATTGTGATTAAAAAAAACATTTTTTTCTAGGGACAGAAAACTGTAGGTAGGGAGAGTGTTTTTTTTCTTTCACTCTGCAAGTCCTTGTTTCCAGGGACCTGTAAGGACAGTGAGTTAATTTTCCTTGTGCTATATTGTGATTAAAAAAAACATTTTTTCTAGGGACAGAAAACTGTAGGTAGGGAGAGTGTTTTTTTTCTTTCACTCTGCAAGTCCTTGTTTCCAGGGACAGAGAAGGACACCTGAAGGTAGCCCTTATTGCTTTTTTCCCATCTCCCTGCAGGCCATCTATTAGAATGTCTGGAAGGCAAACAAGGAGAGGCAGACAGTCAGGAGGCAATAAAAGAGGGCAAGCAGGCTCTGTGTCTGGGGGCAACAGTGCTGGTCGTGGACGCGGTGCATTGTCATCAGCACATGGCCATGGGACACGCTTGTCCTTCTTTTCGGCAGCTGGACATGTTGAGCCACATCATGCCGAAGACTTGGTAGAGTGGATGACCAAGCCCTCCTCCTCCTCCTCATCCTCTCTCACCCAGGCTCAGGGTACTGGAAAAGCAGCTGCCAAAGCGTCGTCTTCCCTGGTATCAATGTCAGACAAATCATCAGTCACTCCTTCCCTAGACCCACCATGTCCTCCTCCTGAGGAGTCCCCCGAACTGTTTCAGCACAGTGTTGGGTACATGCTCCAGGAGGATGCCCAGCGTTTCGAAGGGTCTGATGATGAAACCCAGCTAGAGGAAGGCAGTAGCGTGAGAGCAGACAGAGGGGATGCTCAAGAAGGACACCAATCTGGCAGTCATGTTCCAGCAGCTGCAGCATACTGCCAGATTGGCTCCAGTGATGAGGAGGGAGGGGATGATGAGGTCAATGACTCCACGTGGGTGCCTAATAGGAGAGAGGAGGAGGAGGAGGATGAGGAGGAGGCACATCTCCAACGAGGCAGGATGCCCTTTGGTGGCCAGCGTAAGGGCAGTACACCGACGGAATCACACCGCAGAGCTCCGCCTGTGCAGGGCGCTGCCTCTGCCCGTCATTCAAAAAGTTCTTTGGTGTGGGCCTTTTTTGAGGCTAGTGCATCAGATCGCACAGCTGCTGTTTGCAACATATGTCTCAAGCGTATATCGCGTGGCCAAAACATCAGCCGCTTGGGTACCACATGCCTGACCAGACATATGTTGACCTGCCATGCAGCTCGTTGGCAAGCCTACCTCAAAGACCCACACCAAAGAACAAAGCGGACCTCTCCTTGCACCGCATCAGCTGGGATCTCCAACCCCACTATAACTTCAGTCCTCTCTGAAACATGCACTGAGAGGAATGAAGGTGTAGAATTAGGTGTGTCACAGCCAAGTACTTGCGCCCACTCTGCTAGCAGTACACCGACGTCCGATTCTAGCAGGCAAATTTCCCTGCCCCAGCTGCTGGACCGTCGAAAGAAGTTCACTCCCAGCCATCCACATGCCCAGCGGTTGAATGCTAGCTTGGCTAAATTGCTAGCGCTTCAACTGCTGCCTTTTCAGTTGGTAGACTCGGCCCCCTTCCGTGAGTTTGTGCAATGTGCGGTTCCTCAGTGGCAGGTTCCCAAACGCCACTTTTTCTCACGGAAGGCTATTCCGGCTCTCTACCGGCATGTGGAAGGCAATGTCTTGGCCTCGCTGGACAGGGCGGTCAGCGGTAAGGTGCATATTACCGCTGACTCATGGTCCAGCAGGCATGGACAGGGACGTTACCTTTCTTTCACGGCCCATTGGGTCACTCTTTTGGCAGCTGGGAAGGATTCAGGACAAGGTGCAGTAGTGTTGGAGGTTGTCCCACCGCCACGCCTCCAAAATGCTACTACTGGTTGTGACACACCTCTCTCCTCCACCCCCTCCTCTTCTTCTTCCTCCATGGCCTCTTCCTGTGGTTTGTCCTATGAACCAGCGGTGCTCCGTAGCCGTTCACGGGGCTACGCAAGTACGCAGGCAAAAAGATGCCATGCCGTGCTTGCGCTGGTGTGTTTGGGGGACAGAAGCCACACTGGGGCAGAGGTCCTGTCTGCTCTGCAGGGCCAGGCCGAGAGGTGGTTGACGCCACGCCAGCTTAAGCCAGGAATGGTGGTTTGCGACAATGGCACCAACCTCCTCTCCGCCCTCCGACAGGGACAACTGACCCATGTGCCCTGTGTGGCTCACGTCCTTAACCTGGTGGTGCAGCGGTTCTTGGGCAGGTACCCGGGCTTACAGGATGTCCTGAGGCAGGCCAGGAAAGTCTGTGTGCATTTCCGCAGATCTTATAATGCCAGTGCTCGCCTGGCTGAGCTGCAAAAGGAGTTGAACCTGCCCAAGAACCGCCTTATATGTGACATGCCCACCAGGTGGAACTCAACGTTGGCCATGCTGCAGCGGCTGCACACGCAGCAGAGGGCCATCAATGAGTACCTGTGCGACTACGGCACCAGGACAGGGTCAGGGGAGCTTGGTTTTTTTTCTCCACGCCAGTGGGGCATGATCAGGGATGCATGCACTGTCCTGGCACCATTTGAGGAGGCCACGAGGATGGTGAGCAGTGACAGTGCATGCATCAGTGACACTGTACCTCTTGTCCACCTGTTGGAGCACACGCTGCGTGGAATAATGGACAGGGCACTTGAGGCAGAACAGAGGCAGGAAGAGGAGGACTTCCTTGCCTCTCAAGGCCCCCTTTACCCAGACAGTGTTCCTTCTGTCCCACCCATCGCACAGGAAGAGGAGGAGGAGGAGGAGGAGGAGGAGGATTGTGTCAGCATGGAGGTGGAGGCTGGCACTCAGCATCATCAGCAGCAGTCTTTTAGGGATGATTTACAGTCCCAAGAAACCAGTGGACTTGTACGTGGCTGGGAGGAGGTGGCTGCGGATCATGTCGTCCTTAGTGACCCAGAGGACTCCGGAGCGAATGCCTCAGCAAACCTACGCTGCATGGCCTCCCTGATCCTGCAAAGTCTGCGGAAGGATCCTCGTATTCTTCGGATCAAGGAGAGGGACCATTACTGGCTGGCCACTCTCCTTGATCCACGGTACAAGGGTAAGGTTGCGGACCTTATGTTACCGTCGCAGAGGGAGCAGAGGATGAGACAACTCCGGGAGGCCTTGCAGAAAGGTCTGTGCAACGCGTTCCCAGAGACTGGGAGGTTGCAAACTCCTGGTCCTGGACAACGAGTTGCTGAGGCTTCGGCCAGTCAAAGAAGGAGCGGTGGGGAAGGTGGCCGTCTGACCGATGCGTTCAGACAATTCTTTAGTCCGCAGCCCCAAAGTATGATTGGTTCCAGCAACCATCGCCAGCGTCTGATAAACATGGTGCAGGAATATCTAGGGGCAAGGTCAGACTTGGACACCTTCCCCACCGAAAATCCTCTGGCTTACTGGGTCTTGAGGATGGATCACTGGCCAGAGCTTGCACAGTATGCAATTGAGCTACTGGCCTGTCCTGCATCCAGCGTTCTTTCGGAACGCACATTCAGTGCTGCTGGAGGATTTGTCACGGATCACAGGGTGCGCCTGTCCACCGACTCGGTTGATCGACTGACTTTCATCAAGATGAACCAGTCTTGGATCACCACCAGCTACCACACACCTGATGCTGATATAACAGACTAATTGATTTTAAAATGTCACATCCCTTCAAGACTGATGCTGATGCTGAGTGCCTGTGCTGTTATGTTGACTGGCTATCCTCCTCCTCCGAGTCCTCAATGATACGATTGATGATGATAGCTTGGAAGATCATTTTTGTTTATGGGTGCCGCCACCAGTGCCTAACGCCCAATTTTTCAGCCCCTGTTTAACAGGGGCGTGTAATTACAATTTTTGAAGCAATACTTTGCAACAGGGCTCATTGCTGTGCTCCAAGTACAGTATCTGTGAGGAGTTGCAGTGTTGTGCCACCAGTGCCTAAGGCCCAATTTTTCAGCCCCTGTTTAACAGGGGCGTGTCATTACAATTTTTGAAGCAATACTTTGCAACAGGGCTCATTGCTGTGCTCCAAGTACAGTATCTGTGAGGGGTTGCAGTGTTGTGCCACCAGTGCCTAAGGCCCAATTTTTCAGCCCCTGTTCAACAGGGGCATGTAATTACAATTCTTGATCTAATAATTCACAGCAGGGCCCATTGCTGCACCCACCAAGAGTAACTGTCAGGGCTTACAGTGTTGTGGCACCAGCACCACCATCAAAGGCCCAATTTTTACTACCACTGTTCAACAATTATATGTAATTAAAATTCCTGATATAATAGTTGACAGCAGGGCGTTCCAGCACCAACCAAGAGTAACTGTGAGTGCTTACAGTGTTGTGCCAACACCAACAACTAAGGGGCCTATTTCTGCAGAGTATATACGGCAGGTCCCTACTTTCAAACATCCAACTTACAAACGACTCCTACTTGCAAACGCAAGAAGACAACAGGAAGTGAGAGGAAATCTACCACTAGGAAGGAAAATTCTCTCCTGTAAGAATAAATATGGGAGAAAGGTGTCTCCTCTGTACTGATGCTTTATCAGCAATCCTTGTTTCAAGAAAAACACCACATTTCAAAAACAGTTGTCATTGGGACGGAAAGTGAGGTGAAATGTTCTGAACAGGGGCACAGACAGCAAAACAAATGTTACAGGGGTGATAACCCTTACCTATGTTTTCCAAAAAGTTTAAAAATAGATTTTTGGGCTGGAGCTACACTTCAACAATGTACCTGTTCAAAATTACAAACAGATTCTACATAAGAACAAACCTACAGTCCCTGTCTTGTATGCACCGCCTGTATACGGCTGTTCAGAGTATATAGGGCCTTTTTTATTTTATGTGCGGGGTTCCCCTTAATATCCATACAAGACCCAAAGGGGCTGGTAATGGGCTGGGGTAGGGGGGGGGGGTCATGGGGTAGCTATGCCATTTTTCTTAAAGAATTTCATCCATATTACCGGGACCAGACATTACATTAAAGCCGCAAGCAGTTTTAAATGGCTTTTTTTTCCTTTAGAAGTGTCATTTTGTGCAGGGACAGTTCTAAACACGGGAAACACGTGGCACTTCACAGGCATACTTTAGACACCCCCCAGGTACGATATTTAAAGGAATATTTGACTTTTTTTTTTTCACTTTATGCATCATTAAAATGACTGCTCCCGAAAAACGACCGTTTTTAAAACTTCTTTTTGCATTGATACATGTCCCCTGGTGCAGAACCCGGGTTCCCAAACCCTTTTTAGGACAATAACATGCATAATAGTTGTTATAATTAGCACTTTAGAATTCGAACGTTCGCATCCATTGTATTTAATAGGGTTCTAATGTTCGTTCGAACTTCCGGTCCGTTCGCGGGTTCTGGTGCGAACCGAACCCGGGGGTGTTCGGCTCATCACTAGTGTCTGCTAATGAAAAGGTCTTGGTGACTATTAGGGACTTGGAGAGTCGCCAATGTCACCTTGGTACTGCCGATTGTGCCTTTCAGGAACAGGAAGCGCCCTTCGGGGTCAGTCCATGCGTCAAGATGTATCCAGGGTACTCACGCAGATATTAGAATGGATACTCCTCTAGCTTTTGCTGTCGGGAATGTAGAGTGGTATGTCATGGGAAAAGATTTGTTCTTCAATACCGGTAGCTTGTCGTCTCTAAAGTGTGTTTCCTGTATAAAGACGACGTTTGCTCGCTGACGGTGCATGTCCTGTAATAGTATCTGTCTTTTTTCAGGGACATTGAGCTCTTTCGCATTAAGCGAGACTATTGTGAGTACACCTATGTTCATGGGAGAGGGCAAAAAAGGGAGGGGGGAGAAAGAGAGGGGGGAAAGGTGGGGGGTAGGATAGAAAAAGGTAGCAAAGACCAGGCAAACCTGGTATGTATGAGGTCCCAGCAAGGAGTGGCGGCCTCAGCTTCAACTAAAGCAAGTAGCAAAAATTCGCTATGACGCTCGCCAGCAAACAGCTGGCAATTGAGCATATTCCTAAATAGGGAAGTGTCTGGTCAGAGCCGGGAAGAGATCGCCCAGGCCTGCCCACCACCCCTGGCATTTGTAGTAAGATAACATAATATAAGTTAACGGCATATAAACAACATTATCATCAGTATTTATTATAACTTATGGCAGATACAGAACAGAGATGCTAGCAATCTGTAAGAGCAAGTGCGAATCTGTGGTCTCCCGCCTGGTCCTGAGCAAGCCCACTCCCCCTAGTCTATTCTACGAGCAGCAAGGCTCTACCCCCGGCCTGTTCCACCGGCACCCCCCCTAACAGGTGGGATGGCAGCTCCAACATGTCACGTATTTAGGGATAGAATTGTAAAGTGTTCTCCCCAGTTGTCTAGGAACCTTCTTCCCTCTGTACCACCTGGGTCAGTATCTCCCCCAATGCGGAGGTGTTGGCTGACGCAAACTCCACGAAGGTGTGGCTGCCAGGGGCCTTATCCCTCCCATGCCTATTTTCGAAGTATGTCCCCCCCTCGTCACCCAGGTCCTGCAAGAGAGAGCGTTTTAGTGAACGCCTCGACGGGTCTAAGGTGTACCCAGGGGGCCATCAGCGTATAGCTGGTTTGGGTCGCAGTTTATGCGTCTCCTTCTTGGTGCACCGATCAGGGGAGGCCATATGTTGAGTTCCTACCTGTGGCCGTGAGCGGGTGGAGATGTCCCTGCATGGAAGCCCTTGCATACAAAAAACAATAAAGTCATTAAGCGCTAAAACTGGCAGTCATTGAGAGACATATATATAGTCTTGTCATAAATAATGTAAGAAATTACCGGACCCCAGTGCAGCTGCCAACTTCTGGAGAAAAGTAAACAAAAATGAGCAACAAAGGCAGCGTTCAATGGGACCAGTAACAAAAGAACTTTTGGCAATTGTAGTGCTCAATAAAGTTCATTTATTGGATGCACACTTAAGTTAAAAGACAACTGTCAGATGAAAATTATGTAATCAAAATCAAACAAAATAAAACTCATTCTCATGATTGAAGTACTCCGAAATTTAATATGAGCGATACCGCCTCACTTTCTGATGACAAGGGGTTAACATCAATGAGTATACTCCATAGTCCCGATCACGGCCGGATGGCTGAATGGCTCAAAACACCAAGAAAACCAGAGTGGAGAGACACAGCTCTCTGAGATACAACTACTAGGAAGTGAGGCGGTATCGCTCATATTACATTATCGCTCATATTACATTACTGGTCCCATCGAGTGCTGCCTTTGTTGCTCATGGAAGCCTGTGCATCCCGTCTCCGATAGGAGCCTGCTGTCAGTGTGTGGCCTGTCAGACTATATCCCACTGGTCTGCATATAAAGGTACAACATTTAACATCAAGGCATTAAGGCATTAAAGGTATATATGGCAACATTGCAACAGTAGGAACAGTAATGCAGTAAGCATGGCTTGGCATGAGCATGGTTAACACACACTTAAGTCTTACTGTGTAACCGATGCATTTAACAGATGTAGCAGTTCTGTCTCTAGTCTGGAAACAAATGACTGCGTCTGAACAGCTGCAGCAGTGGAGCAGTGGGTGGAACAAACCGACCTCTCGGGTAACTCGGCTGCAGCAGATTTTTCCACAATGTTTAGGGATTCGGTGTGTTGGGGGTCCCACCAAGAGGGCCCAGGCTTATGTGAGGCAGGGTGGTCTCCGGGGACTGTGGCTGTGTGTTGCAATGGGAAGTACTGTACAATAGGTTCCATCCTGGGGAAGGGGGGGGGAATTCGGAAGCTCCATCCAGGGTGGGGGGGTCATCTCCCCTTGTCATGGGGCCGATATGGGGGGGTTCTAGGAGCGGGAGCAATACCATAGCAAGTGTCATTGGTGAGCAGTGGGCTGTTCATAGGTAGAGGTGGCAGGGGGCATACGCGGTCAGGGGGGGGAGAAAGATCCACAGAAATATGTTTAGGACTCACATGCTCCTTCTCCTGGTGGCTCCCGGGAGCCTCTCCTGAATCGTTGCGGATGGGCTGGCTGTCGGCCTTGGTAGGTAGATGGGCCTTGTGTGCCGGTGGGATGCGGGAGGTAAACGAGCCAATTTGGTACTTGTATGGGGGGTGTCTCCAGGAAGGCAAACAGCGCTGGTAGTTCTGCCGGGGTGTGGAGGGTGAAGGCCTTCGTATTCCTCCTGAAGGTAATGGCCAGCAGGTAGCCCCAGCGGTAGGTACATCCACATCGCTTTGCCAGCTCCAGAATGGGGCGCAGGAGAACTCTGCATTTCAGCATCGCCCAGGAAAGGTCCAGTAGGATGCTGATAGGAGCTCCATCAAACTCCATGTCTCCCTGCTCCCATGCCTTACGCAGCACGTCTTCCTTTTGTGTGTAGCGGTGTAATCTGCACACTACATCGCGTTGTCTGGTGGGGTCTAAGGATCTGGGGCCCAGGGCTCTATGTATCCTGTCAAATACCAGTATCTCAGAGGGGGGACTCCAAGACCCCCCCGAAGACTGCAGTCGCCGCTTCCCCAAGGTTTTCTGTCCCCGTAGCCTCCGGGAGGCCTCGAAGACGCAGATTGTTTAGGTGGCTCCGGTCCTCGATGTGGAGCTGGAGGGCAATGGACATGTCACAATGGGAATCTCCTGGAGCTTGTTCCAGAGCAGTCAGCCGGCTCGTCAAAATAGAAAGAGACGCTTCCCCAGTATTGACTCTGTCTGTGAGTGCGGTCACGTCCTCTCTTACCTCCTGGATGTCCCGTCAGTGGGTCTCCTCTAGTCGGAGAATCAGGGCTTCAATGTCCGTTCTTGTGGGGAGTGCCTGGCTGTAGTAACGCCCGAATGTCCTGGTTTAGCTGGCTTACTGCTTGTATTTGTGCGGTGAGAGACATCCCTGGCCAGAGGAAGCCGAGGGCTCAGGAGAGGGACTTGTCAGTGACTTGCGCCTCCTGCAGGGAGCCATGTGGAGCCGCCACTCTCGCGCCCGGGGACAGCCTCTGTAATTGCGAGAAATAGTGGAGTCAATCCCCTTTGGAGGTGCTAGAACGGGTCACCCGGGTAGCTGCTCTTGCCTTTTCTTGTTCATACATCACGGGACACAGAGCGGCATAGTCATTACTATGTGGGTTATATAGAATTACCTTCAGGTGCTGGCACTGGCAACTTCCAAAACAGGAAGTACCCTCCCCTATATAAGCCCCTCCCATCCGGGAGCACCTCAGTTTTTTGCCAGTGTCTAAGGTGTTGGCCAAGGTTAACATGTATTCATCTGGGCTTGTGTACAGGTTCTCTGGGCCTTAGCAAGCTATTCCGGATCCGACCAAAAAAGGCTTCATAGCTAAACGGTCGGTACCCGGGCCTTGCAGAGAAGAGCAGGGTTTTGCCTGTAATGCCTCTCTTAGGAGGGCTGGACCCTGGGATCCAGAGCTCTGGTCATACCCAAAACCAAGAGGCTATCTGTGCAAGGTGCTATACAGGTCCAGGGGAGTGGAATCCTTGGGAACCCAGTCCCTGAATGTCTAGCACAATGCCTGCCGTGAGAGGTGAAGTTTGGGCTTCTGTGGACCAAACAAAGTCCTGCGGCGGGGAAAAGGTAAGTGGGGGCCCCTCAGGAACTTGGTTCTATTGAGGGGACCCCCAAGCCTAATATGTCTTTCTGCCTGTTACCTAAAGGTATTCCCGCTAATAGCTGTATATGCCTAAGAAATCCTAGAAATGTCTTTTCATAAAGGAAGTTTTAAAAACTGTAAACCTAGAAATGTTTTTCATAAAGGAGGTTTTAAAAAAAAAAAAAAAAAAGACAAAAGTGCGGTACCTGTGTTTGTCCACTAGAGGCCGCTGTGGAATGTCTTTTTTTCTTGGGACTATTCCTTCCATGGTGAAAGTCCAGGCAGATGAGTGAGCTCTCTATCAGGGAAGCTGCATTCCTCTGTCATGCTGCCAAGTAGTTTCCTTCCATCCCCGAGTCCTGGTGAAACAGGGACCCTGGCTCCTCTCCCTACATGGCGCCAAGAGCGCACATGTGCACGCGCGCGCGCGCACACACGCTTTCTTTTTATAAGATTTAGCTTCAAAAAAAGGGGGCGGAGCCTGGCGGATGACGCGCTCTGTGCGCCCAGCGCTTCTGCGCATGTGCGGGCGTCCCAGCAAGATAAAAGGACTCAGTCCACGCTGCTTGCTATGGACACAGAGCATGAAAAGGAGCTGGTAGCATGGTATAGGGGCTTACAGCGGGCGGTTGATACAGGCATCCCCAGAAAGACGCATTAGTAGACACCCACTGATGTACATAGCAGCAAATTGCATTAGACTATTTCAGTAAAGGGGTGTATTGCGGCTGGAATACCTCAGCTTTGAACTAAGGAATATGCCGCCTAAAAAACTCCGAGATATACCTCTCAGGAAGTGTAGGGGGTCTCCATCGGGCTCTGAGGATCTGGAGCAGTCATCTGCACCTTCCTCCCCTGAGAAATCAGAGTTTAATACCCATAAGGAACCCCCGGGAGTGCCAGGTACTGCGGCTGTCCTAAGTCCACCTGCTCCTGCATATATAACAGAGGAGGTTTTTGCCTCAACTCTGGAGGGATTGGAGCAGAGATTAGCAGCATTGATCGCTTCTTCTCTACAGGAAAGAAAGCGCGCCAGATCTCCATCCCCTCCATTAGAGTGCCTGTTGGCAGAGCAACAGTCCCAGGAAGGGACTGACCTTCCTGAAGGGGATCAGGAGGAGGTTAACTCTGTTTTTGAGGAATCGACAGTAGATGAACCATTTTCAGCATCACAGACTGAAAGATTGTGGGTCCAGACCCTAACTGACATGGTTCGATCTGCATTTAAAATGCCTCTTGTTGAACCATCAACTACTGCTGTCTCCTCCTTGGGGTCGCTAAAAGCTCCCCAGATTAATTGCTCCTTTCCAATTCATCCATTATTGGAAGGACTTATATACCAGGACTGGGAACATCCTGATAAACTATTTGTTCCACCTAAGAAATTTCAGGTGATCTATCCCATGGAGGAAAAAATTCACCCAGAGATGGAATGTTCCTACGGTGGACGCAGCCATTTCTTCTGTGAACAAATCACTGACATGTCCAGTAGATAATGTTCAAATGTTCAAAGATCCAGTAGATAAAAAAT
Organism: Rana muscosa; assembly: GCA_029206835.1. Lineage (NCBI taxonomy): Eukaryota > Metazoa > Chordata > Amphibia > Anura > Ranidae > Rana > Rana muscosa. Next base: position 187,365,226 of record CM055124.1, on the reverse strand, counting down.
TGGAATCTTTATTAAAATCTGCTTTTTCCACAGCAGGGGCTGTTACACAGCCAGCAGTGGCAGCTATTGGGGTCTGCCAAGCTTTAAAGGATCAAATGAAAATGGTCCTGAGGGATTTGCCAGACCAGCAGGCCCAGGCTCTGGCTGATCTGCCTAGAGCATTATGCTTTGCGGTTGACGCCATCAAGGATTCTATCCATCAGGCCTCCCGCCTCACGCTGTCTTTGGTACATATGCGTAGGCTTCTGTGGCTCAAGAACTGGTCTGCTGAGGCTCCCTGTAAGAAGCTCTTAGTTAGCTTCCCATTTCATGGAGAACGCCTTTTTGGCGAAGACCTGGATAAATATATCCAGAAGATTTCCAGTGGTAAAAGTACTCTCTTACCAATTAAAAAGAGGTCTAGGGGTCCGTCTTTTAAGAGGACTACCTCTCCTATCCCTGGGACGTCTGCTACTAAGCAGTTCCGACGGCCTCCTCGGTCAAACTCAGGAGGTAAAAATCAGGGACAGTCACAGGGTAATAAAAAGCCCTGGATTCGAAGAGGTACTAAACCAGCCTCCAAGTCAAGCCTATGAAGGGCTGCCCCCACTCAAACGGGTCGGGGGAAGACTTCAGTTGTTCACAGAGACCTGGCGGGAGACGATCAAAGACAGATGGGTGCTCTCCGCAGTAACTCGGGGATACAAGTTGGAGTTAAAAGAGTCTCCTCCTTCCCATTTTATGTGGTCAGGCATGCCAAAAGACCCTCTGAAAAGAAGGTGTCTCCTAGTGGCGTTAGAACAACTATTGCTCCAAGGAGTAATTATGGAGGTTCCTATGGAAGAGTGGGGGTTGAGTTTCTACTCAAACCTTTTCACAGTCCCGAAACCAAACGGGGACATAAGACCCATATTGGACCTAAAGAGTCTAAACAAATTTCTAAACGTCCGGTCCTTCCGGATGGAGTCGATCCGATCGGTCACCGCTGCCCTACAGGGGGAGGAATGGTTAGCCTCGATCGACATCAAAGATGCTTACTTGCATGTTCCCATCTTTCCAGGTCATCAAATTTTCTACGCTTTGCAGTAGAAGGGCGCCATTTTCAGTTCAGAGCCTTACCATTCGGTCTGGCCACAGCACCACGAGTGTTCACAAAAATTCTGGCCCCACTGTTGGCCGATCTAAGAACACGAGGTGTAACGATAATGGCATACCTACACGACCTGTTGTTGATGGACCACTCAGTTGCCAAGCTAGAAGTGGTAATTGTCGATACAATCAAGTATCTAGAATCTCACGGTTGGGTCATCAACCTGGACAAGTCAGCCCTACAGCCAGTGAAAAACCTGGTATATCTAGGGCTACGGCTGGATTCAGACCAGAGGAAGATTTTCTTACCTCTAGACAAGGTATCCTCTTTGAGGGGCTTGGTCCATCTGCTTTGTGCAAAAAGACAGCCGTCCATACGCCTGTGCATGAGGCTGCTAGGAAAGATGGTAGCATCATTCGAAGCTGTGCCATACGCCCAATTCCACTCAAGGAATTTACAGAAGGCCATATTGTCAGCCTGGAACGGAAAAATTCAGGCTCTAGACTTCCCGATGGCTTTGTCCCCTTCCGTTCGGAAGAGTCTCTGCTGGTGGTTGTTCCCCCAGAATCTCCAGAAGGGAAAACCCTTCAGTCCGATATCCTGGAAGGTGGTCACTACAGATGCCAGCCTTATAGGCTGGGGGGCAGTACTGGAGCAATTGTCTCTCCAGGGCAGATGGTCAAATGTAGTAAAAACCCTGCCCATCAATCTCTTAGAGATACGAGCAGCCCGGTATGCCCTAGTAGCCTGGGCATCCAGACTCCAAGGGTCCCCTGTCAGAATTCAATCAGACAATGCCACAGCAGTGGCATATATCAATCATCAGGGAGGCACCAGGAGTCGTGCAGTCCAGAGGGAAGTAGGTCACATCCTGGAATGGGCAGAAAAGCATGTCCCATGTATGTCAGCTGTCTTCATTCCAGGGGTGGAGAATTGGAAGGTGGACTTTCTAAGTCGCCAACAGTTATGCCCAGGGGAATGGTCCCTTCATCCCGAGGTCTTCCGAGCAATATGTCAGCGGTGGGGAACACCGGATGTAGATCTGCTAGCATCCAGATTCAACGCAAAGGTGGACAGATTTGTCTCCCGGACAAGGGATCCCCTCGCTTGCGGCTCGGATGCTCTGGTGTTCCCTTGGAATCAGTTCAGACTGATATATGCATTCCCTCCGCTACAATTGTTGCCTCGACTCCTTCGCAGAGTCAGGTTGGAAAAGAAGCCGGTGATCTTGGTGGCTCCAGCGTGGCCCCGAAGGGCCTGGTACGCGGAGATCATCAAAATGTCTGTGGGGAGTCCTTGGACCCTTCCACGTCGTCCGGACCTGCTTTCGCAAGGGCCGATATACCACCCTTCCTTACTAACTCTAAGTTTAACGGCCTGGCTATTGAATCCCACATCCTAAAGAAGAGAGGTCTCTCTAACTCTGTGGTATCAACTATAATCAATGCCAGGAAGCCTGTATCTAGGCAGATCTACTATAGAGTTTGGAAGGCGTACATCACTTGGTGCGAGGCCAGAAAGTGGCATCCACGTAAGTACGTTATAGGCAGAATTCTGGACTTCCTACAGTGGGCTGTAGACAGGAAGTTTGCCTTAAGTACTATCAGGGGTCAGGTTTCGGCCTTATCAATACTATTTCAAAGGCCCCTGGCTATGCATTCACTTGTCAAATCCTTTATGCAAGGGGTGACTCGTATTATTCCACCGATTAAAGCTCCCATATGTCCATGGGATCTAAATTTGGTTCTGTCGGTTCTGCAGAAGCAGCCATTTGAACCTTTGCGGCACATTTCCTTGGTTCTACTCACCAGAAAATTTATATTTTTAGTAGCCATATGCTCGGCTAGAAGAGTGTCGGAATTAGCCGCCATGTCCTGTAAAGAGCCATATCTGGTTATTCATGAGGACAGAGTAGTATTACGTCCTCACCCAGCCTTTCTTCCTAAGGTGGTATCGAGGTTTCACTTGAACCAGGATGTGGTTCTTCCTTCTTTTTCCCCAAACCAAGCTCGGTAGAGGAAAAGTTATTGCATTCTTTGAATGTAGTAAGAGCAGTTAAAGCTTATCTAAAAGCCACTGCTCAGATTCGTAGAACGGATTCTTTGTTTGTTCTGCCGGAAGGCCCCAGAAAGGGTCAGGCAGCATCAAAATCTACTTTAGCCAAGTGGATTCGACAGGTCATAATACAAGCCTATGGCTTGAGAAGTAGACCGCCTCCGTTCAAAGTTAGGGCGCACTCCACGAGAGCAGTTGGAACTTCATGGGCAGTGCATCACCAGGCCTCCCTGGCTCAAATTTGTAAGGCCGCAACATGGTCTTCAGTACACACGTTTACTAGGTTCTACCAGGTGGACGTTAGAAGTCAGGAGGATGTCGCCTTTGGGCGCAGTGTGTTGCAGGCCGCAAAAGATCCTCATGCCTGATGGCGCCCAGCTTATGTATGGTATATCCCCCCCCTCATTTGGCATTGCTTTGGGACGTCCCACATAGTAATGACTATGCCGCTCTGTGTCCCGTGATGTATGAACAAGAAAGTAGGATTTTTAAAACAGCTTACCTGTAAAATCCTTTTCTTGGAGTACATCACGGGACACAGAGCTCCCACCCCTCTTTTGGGGACACGTATTGCTTTGCTACAAAACTGAGGTGCTCCCGGATGGGAGGGGCTTATATAGGGGAGGGTACTTCCTGTTTTGGAAGTTGCCAGTGCCAGCACCTGAAGGTAATTCTATATAACCCACATAGTAATGACTATGCCGCTCTGTGTCCCGTGATGTACTCCAAGAAAAGGATTTTACAGGTAAGCTGTTTTAAAAATCCTACTATTCTGCTTTGCCGATAGCATACCGGTATTGGTAAGGTGAAATAGCCAGAGAAGGTAGGGTCGGGCTGGGAGCTCTCTCAAAATGCGACTTCACTCAGCCATGTCCAGGACACACCCCCCGCGTCTCCAGCTTTCATATTTAGGGGGGCACATGGAAGGACAGGGACAAATGTAGGCGGGCCAACTATAAAACACAACTTAGATATATATCTAATTATATAGATATATATTTATTTCAAGATTAGAATGCACTCCAGAGGTCTTGTTAGAAAGAGAGATGTTAGCCGAACATTGCAGCTGCAGGCAGCCACTTAGATTCAAAGAGTGTAATTGTTCCTTCAATGTTGGGCTAACATACTGTACATGCTAATCAATGCCGCCTATCAGTGTCCATCAATGCTGCCTATCAATGCTTAAAGTGGTTGTAAACCCTTTACAACCACTTTGTGCTACCCAGGATATCTCCTAAACCTGCACGGTTTAGGAGATTTCCCCTGTCCCCTGCATGTGCCAATGTAATCGGCACATGCGCACTACAGAAATTGCCAACAGAAAACACTCCCAACTTCCTCTGTACTATTCACTCACCAGACTGCAGGCCCACTGTTGAAAACATTGCTGTTACAATGATCATCATTGTCTAAGTGTAAAAAAAAATGATAAAAAAGAACCTGATTTCCCCCCTTTTCCCCAGAGTAGTACATTGTTACTATGATGACACTAAACTACTCTAAAAATATGTAAAAAAATAACTAAAATAGTAAACAAAGAAAAAAAATTGTTAAGAAAGATAAAAAAACATGTAAAAGATGTAATTTAATAAAAAATTGTTTTCTTTTACCATACTGTCACCAGTCAGTGTCCCTGATCTCCGCCATACCAGTCATATGATGATGCTGTACTGCGCTAGTGATAGTATGTAAAAAAATATTGTATTTAGTTTCTTAATTTTTCAAAAAATTGTGACAAAATATTACAACTTCAAAAAACTTGCCATGCCTCTTAGTAAATGCCTCAGGCTTTCTACTTTTCAAAAAGGGGTGATTTGTACTGTCCTGTAGCCTCAAGAAATTAGACTGGCCGTCAGTACATAAGGATTGATCAATTTTTTAAATACTGTATACTGTATATACCATAGTTTGTAGACGTTATAACTTTAACACAAACCAATTAATATGCACTTATTTATGACATATTGCAGAATATATTGTGGCCTACATTTGGGATGAAATTTGAGTTAATTGGATATTTTTATAACAGAAAATAGAAAATATTGGGGTTTGTTTCAAGGCTATCTTTTCAAGGTGTCTTTTTTCCTTTATGGAATAAAAATTTTAAAACCCAGTAGTGATCAAATACCACTAAAAGAAAGCTCTATTTGTGTGAAAAAAAATTATATAAATTAAATTTGCCTACAGTGTTGCATGACCACAATTGCCAGGTAAAGTAGCGCAGTGCTGAATAGCAAAAAATGGCCTGGTCATGAAGGGGGTAAAACCTTTCAGAGCTCAAGTGGGTAAGGAAAGTCCTCCCAGGTCTCCTCTAAGTTGTGTCATATGACATGCCAAAACTATTCTTCTCTTTGAAGTTACCCAGACTATTATGGACGAGTGTGTCAACTTTGGCAGCTATAACACACCTCAATAGCCCAAAATGTCAGTCCAGCTGAATTTCTTGTAGTATCGAAATGCACATTGAAGAAGTTGCAGTACAATAGCTCAAGCATTGGTGTCTGTGGCAGTAATAATAACCCCAGCATTGGTGTCAGTGAGTGCAATAATAACCCCCAGCATTGGTGTCAGTGGAGGCAATAATAACCTCCAACATTGGTGTGAGTGAAAGCAACAATAATCCTCAGCACTGATGTCAGTGAGTGCAATAATAACTCCCAGCATTGGTGTCAGTGGACACAATAATAACCCCCAGTATTGGTGTCAGAGGCCACAATAATAGCCCCCTGCATTGTGGTCATGGCAGTGAAAGTTAATCCCCCCTCCCCGCATTGGTGATCACTTACCTGACCATACACTCCTGCACTGCTCTCTCTCCCCTCAGACTTTACTTTTATTGTTGGAGGAGATAACCACCTCACAGTATAGTCTGTCTTTCAGTGCTGGGTGCTAGAACATAGAGAGAGCATTCCAGTGCCTGGTATCCTGCTGCCACTCTACTGTCTAAATGGTGCCCAATAGCTCTCAGGCTGTATGTAAAGGGCTGGTGAGCCACATGTGGCCAACGGGCTTCACTTTGTGTCTATGATTGTAAATGAGATATTTAGCCAGCAGGTGGAACTCTTATGCCCTGTACACACGATCGGTTTTTCTGATGAAAAAAGTCTGATGGACTTTTTTCATCAGAAAAAAAACGATCCTGTGTGGGCCTCATCAGACTTTTTTCCATCGGTGTAAAAAAATAGAACATGTTTTCCATTTTTCCGATGGGAAAAAAAAAACGATAGGAAATTCCGATCGTCTGTGTGGAAATCCAACGGAGAAAAAACCAACGCATGCTCAGAATCAAGTCTACACATGCTCAGAAGCATTGAACTTCATTTTTCTCGGCTCGTCTGAGTGTTTTACGTCACCGCGTTTTGGACGGTCGTAATTTTGTCTGATGGTGTGTATGCAAGACTGATGGAAGTCAGCTTCATCGGAATTCCGACGGAAAATTCCATCGGATTTTATTCCATTGGAAATCCGATCGTGTGTACAGGGCATTAGGTCATTTTCACATTCATTCACCTGTGGCTGTGCCTGGGTGGCTAAAAAAAGACTCTAGAAAGTTCAATACAATATAGAGGACAAGAGAATGACCCCTAAGTTAATGATCCAGTTATCAGATGGTCCAAAGATTTTTTAAATTTTTTGTCAGTAAACTAGGTAGATAAAGTTTAATCACTTGACCTCCCCCTTCATGACCAGGCCATTTTTTGCTAAACAGCACTGCGTTATTTTAACAAACAATTGTGCGGTCATGCGACGTTGTACCCAAATAAAATTGATGTCCTTTATTTTTCCACAAATAGAGCTTTCTTTTGGTGGTATTTGATCACCACTGCGGATTTTATTTTTTGCACTAAAAAAACAAAATAAGACTATTAAAAAATATTTATATTTTTTACTTTCTGCTATAAAACATATCCAATAATAATAAAAAATGTTTTATACATTTAGGCCAAAATGTATTCTGCTACATATTTTTGGTAAATTTGGTTTTTATTTACAAATTTTTTTTTCTTTTCTTACTAGTAATGGCAGCGATCAGCGACTTATAGCAAGACTGTGAAATTGCAGCAGACATTTGGACACTAACTGACACTTTTTGGGAACCAGTGACACTAATAAAGTGTTCAGTGCTAACAATATGCACTGTCACTGTACTAATGACACTGGCTGGGAAGGGGTTAAACATCTACAGCATATAAAGGGTTAAATGTGTGCCTAGCCAGTGTTTATGTGTACTTTGTGTACTAGGTGCGTGATCTGGCACAGCCGAGCTGCCTTGCCACCGTATATCTAGGTTATACTGAAGGCAAGCGGTTAAAGTGATTGCAAAGCTACTTTTTTTTTAATAAAAAAAAAACATACATGCTATACTTACCTGCTATGTGCAATGGTATTGCACAGAGCAGCCCCTAACCTCATTTTCTGTGGTCCCCCGTTGTGCTGTTCACTCCTCCTCTGCTACCAGTGCTACCATACCAAGCCGCTTGCTATGGGGGTATTCATGCGGGCGTGCCCCCGAGCTGGGCTGCATGCATCCATAGACACACACAAAATTTAGCTTCAGTGAGAAAGTCCGCATTCACTTTCATTCAATCTTTTTTCATGTCTGGGGAGAAATTGGTCACCCCCACAAGGCTAATGCTGGAGTTCATCATGAAAGCAGAACATCTGGTACTGCAGGCTGATTTATTCGACTAGTTTCAGGCCTGGCTATCTGCTCTGATTCCTGGCCAGTGTAAGTAGTATGTAGGGCAGTGTACAGAGGTCAGTAGTATGCAGGGCAGTGTACAGAGGTCAGTAGTATGCAGGGCAGTGTACAGAGGTCAGTAGTATGTAGGGCAGTGTACAGAGGCCAGTAGAATGTGAGGCAGCGTACAGAGGTTAGTAGTATGTAGGGCAGTTTACAGAGGTCAGTAGGATGTAGGGCAGTGTACAGAAGTCAGTAGGATGCAGGGCAGTGTACAGAGGCCAGTAAGATGTTGGGAAGTGTACAGAGGTCAGTAGGATGCTGGGAAGTGTACAGAGGTCAGTAGGATGTTGGGTAGTGTACAGAGGTCAGTAGGATGTTGGGCAGTGTTCAGAGGTCAGAAGAATGTTGGGCTGTGTACAGAGGTCAGTAGGATGTTGGGCAGTGTACAGAGGTCAGTAGGATGTAGGGCAGTGTATAGAGGTCAGTAGTATGTTGGGCAGTGTATAGAGGTCAGTAGTATGTAGGGCAGTGTACAGAGGTCAGTAGTATGTGGGGCAGTGTACAGAGGTCAGTAGTATGTGGGGCAGTGTACAGAGGTCAGTAGTATGTAGGGCAGTGTACAGAGGTCAGTAGTATGTAGGGCAGTATACAGAGGTCAGTAGATGTAGGGCAGTGTACAAAGGTCAGTAATACGTAGGGCCATGTACAGAGGTCAGTAGTAGGTAGGACAGTGTACAGAGGTCAGTAGGATGTTGGAAAGTGAACAGAGGTCAGTAGGATGTTGGGAAGTGTACAGAAGTCAGTAAAATGTTGGGCAGTGTACAGAGGTCAGTAGATGTAGGGCAGTGTACAAAGATCAGTAGAATGTAGGGCAGTGTACAGGAGTCAGTAGTATGTAGTTTAGTGTACAGAGGTCAGTAGGATGTTGGGCGGTGTACAGAGGTCAGTAGTATGTAGGGCAGTGTACAGAGGTCAGTAGGATGTAGGGCAGTGTACAGAGATCAGTAGTATGTAGGGCAGTGTACAGAAGTCAGTAGGATGTTGGGCAGTGTACAGAGATCAGTAGGATGTTGGGCAGTGTAAAGAGGTCAGTAGGATGTAGGACAGTGTACAGAGGTAAGTAGGATGAAGGGCAGTGTACAGAGGTCAGTAGTATGTAGGGCAGTGTACAGAGGTCAGTAGTATGTAGGGCAGTGTATAGAGGTCAGTAGTATGTAGGGCAGTGTATAGAGGTCAGTAGTATGTAGGGCAGTGTGCAGAGGTCAGTAGTATGTAGGGCAGTGTACAGAGGTCAGTTGTATGTAGGACAGTGTACAGAGGTCAGTTTTATGTAGGGCAGTGTACAGAGGTCAGTTGTATGTGGGGCAGAGTACAAAGGTCAGTAATACGTAGGGCAGTGTACAGAGGTCAGTAGTAGGTAGGGCAGTGTACAGAGGTCAGTAGTAGCTAGTGCATTGTACAAAGGTCAATAGGATGAAGAGCAGTGTACAGAGGTCAGCAGTATGAAGAGCAGTGTATAGGGATCAGTAGGGCAGAGGACAGGGGGGTCAGCAGGGCATGGTACTAGGCGCTCAAGAGTGCAGGGGGTTTAGGAGGGCCCGGTATTGGGGAGGTCAGGAGGACAGTACAGGAGTTTAGCAGGGTATGGTATTGGGGGGCTAGGAAGGCATGGTACTGGGGGCTCAGAAGGGCAGACTACAGGGGGGGTTAGGAGGGTAGAGTGAAGGGGCACAGGATGGCAGAGTACAGGGGAGGTCAAGAGGGCATGGTGCAGGGATGCCAGGAGGGCATGGTTCAGGGAGGTTGGGAGGGTATAGTATTGGGGGGTCAGGAAGGCACAAAAGTTCTTTACTTATTCAGAGTGGCAGAGCTGTGTGTTCTGATCCCCACCGGCCCTTCTGTCCAAGTGCCTTGGATGAATTGGAGGTGGAGGGCCGGTGCGGAGGCGCACATTGCAATCAGTGAAAGAGCTTGAGCATGTTCGATTACAAGCTCGAACCCTCCCGAGCTATTTCTGAAGCTTTCCCCGCCCCGCAGCTGCACGTATGCAAGGGGCGAGGGCTGTCTCTGCTGGCTTGGATTGGTTGAGCGTGCATCTGCGTGCTTGAAAGTTGTCGGGGGAAAACAGTGTTGGCAACCTGGGGATCTGTTTGTGATCCACCTGTCACCTGCCTGCGGTCCACAAGTGGATTGCGCTCGACGAGTTGCTGACCCCAGCAGTGCATTGCTGCCCGATTCAGTCCTTTAACTCTTCCTTCTCAGCAGCTCCTTCCTCTTGCTGAAATAGCCGTCAACCAGTTTCGCAGGGCAGCAGCTGCAGCCACTGTTTCTCTCACTCTCATTCTTAGCCACGACCTTGTTACACAGGGAATATCCAAGTGCCTTCTAGGGGACCAGTAAGGAATTAATTTCCCCCCCACTGGAGCAAATTGAACCATGCTTTATAGTTTTTTTTTATTTGCCTTCCTCTGGATCAACTGTGGGTATAGGATTCTGTATGGTGGTTTTCTATTTATGTGAAGGCCGGCTGTAGGCTGGCCTGAGTTTGCAGGAGGAGTCAGGGGTATTTAAACCCGCCCTCCTCCTCCTTACTCCCACGGCCGGACTGTTTGACGCGGCGGCGTGGCATGACATCATTTTCAGGAGAGGCCCGGCTTCGGCTCCACGGGGAAGTGGGGCTCTCTGAGGATTTCGGTGGCATCGGCTCTTCGTTTTCGGCCCGCGGCAGGTTCGGCTCCGCTCGGCCATTGTCGGTAGAGACATTGTCCTCGCTCGTCTCTGCCCGGAGGACCTTGGCAGGCCCTCGGTTCACCTTGTTTTTGAACGGTACAGGTATCAGGTATCAGTAGGGGGGGTGATGCTGCAGCATCATGTAATTTTGCAGGGTGGGGGTTTGCATACTGGCATGGGTTACCGTTTTTTGGGGGTGCCAGGGGGCAGAGGGGGGGTTGTGTCTTTATTATCTGGTCACCGCTGGTGGGTTAGGGGAATGGGGAGTGGTGCTTGTCCAAATTTCAGGTTTTCATCCTGTCAGCAGCTGCTGGCCACACCCTGGTTTTTGTTTCCCTGCAGTTTCGCTCACAGTGTGGGCTAGTGGGATTTTCAGCCTGGCATACACGTTACAATTACTGCTCTTTGCAGCGTCACATGGCACTTTCCCTGCGTTTCTCACTTGGGGTTGCAGGTCAGTATTTGGGGCATGTGGGGGAAGGGGGGGTGGTCGGGCTCACATGTGCAGTTCATCTTGTCACTTTCTCATTTTCAGCAGGATTGTCGTTTTCTCTGTAATCATTTGATGCATGTGTCTGTAGTTTTTTTTTCCTTTTTCAGGACGTTGATCAAGTATTTACGTTTGCGTCAAAATTTGTGTTTCTTTTTCAGGTTGTTTCAGTAAGTGTCATGCGTTGTTCATCCACGTTCACGGTGCTGGTTCCACATCAGAGTTTTGCTCTTTGATTCACGCAGGTGACGGATGCACAAAGGGTGGTTCTCAGGGTTAGGGCAGGTCGAGTTGCACAAGTATTGCGTCTTAGGTCTCGTGGGTTGTTGGGGGGATAGTGGTTCCACTGCGGGGTCACCCGCCACATTTGTGGGTGTTAACGGTTTGAGATGTTTCGTTCTTAATTGACTTGGTCAGTGGCAAGTCTCCTCAACCATTTGGTGTTTCACGTTCGAATTCTTTTTCATGCTTCACGTGGCACGCTCGGACATGGCCTGACACGTATTCAGGTCTCGTAGGGGGGTTTTCTGGGCATCATCTGTTGTACTTTGGTTCTCGTCATGGGGGTCTGACTTGTTTTCAGTCCCATTCGTCCATTTATTTCAGGGCATATTTCAGGCGCCAGACGCATGGTTCTCGTTTAGGTTGAGGATTCCCGGTGCAAGTAAGCCTGGGTACTGGGCGCCATGCTCTCATAATTTTCTCGTTTTTACTTAGGGTCTGCTTGCTGTGGTTTACCTATTTCGTTTTAGGTCTTAGCGGGTTGAGATGTTTCGTTTTTAATTGACTTGGGCAGTGGCAAGTCTCCTCACCCTATGGCTCAATCCTTCGTTTTAAGTCAATCATTTATCAGATTATTTCTTTAAATCATTAGACCTGTCACGTTTCAGGTTCTGGGGGGCCTGAGTGTTCGTTTTTAATTTGTCTGCGACTGCAGGTGGCTCGGCTCTCTTAGTCGGGAGGGAAAGGGGGTAGTCGTTCTGTGCCAGATTAGGTTTGTTTTAGGGTAAAGAGGGTGGTGGGGGAATTGGGAGTCGTTTCTAGTTTTTGTTGGTCTGAAGTGAGTTCTGTCATGGTGTTTTCATTTGTTTTGCTTGTTTAGGACATGTCTCAAGCAGCAGAAATAGAGGATTTTGCCTCCGTTTCCCCTTCTACAGCGAGGGGGTCAGATCAGGGCGGCACGCCTTCCTTGAGGTCCTGGACTGTTCCAAGGTTGATTGCGGAGTTGCGGCTCAGGGGCATCGCTCACCCGGCATCAGCTCGCAAAGCAGAACTTTTCAGACTATTGTTCTCCTCCTATGCAAGTTCTGATGCGGAACAGGTCACCCTACGTGCCATGGCCACATCCCTGACTCAGATCCATTCCACCCTCAGCTCTCTGGCGGGCTCATTTCAGGATTTAGGGGCCAGGGTGGAAGTTCTGGAGGCCAGTCCTATTCCTGCCTCGGTGGATCTGGCTGTTCCTGGGGTCACGGCAGGGCCCGAGGTCCCCGTGGTTCCTGGGCCTTCCCTGTCAGGTACTAGTACCAGTGTCCCTTCCGTCACCCCAGCCCATTTCATTCCAGGGTGCATCAGGAAAGACATTCTCGATGATGGGAAGGATGTCAACCTGGCGTCCTTGTTGATAGCCGCTCACGATGTGGCTGACAACAAGTCGTATGCCTGTGGAGACGTTTCAGTCATCATCAAATCCAGGGACCACAGGTTAAACCGCAAGCTCTATATCCCCGAGTTCGTGTTAGCGTTCAGTATGTTTAGAGACATTGTCTGCTCTGCGAGTCCCCAAAGGAGAGAGGAACTGGATCACTACCTCTATGCGGTGGGGGAGTTGGGTCACAAGTTCGGGGGCACAGCGTTTTTGATTACCACCGATCATTCTCCACCAAAGCCGCCGCCTTGTTGGCCCAGCATCAGGTGGTTGCAGTCTGGAGCAGGATAGATACAGAGCTTTTCTGCTGTCATTTTGCGGGGTTGAGGTCACCGGTCTGCGCCACCTGCCAATCGACATCGCACGCAGCTTATTGGTGCCCCAACGCGGAACCTCCGGTTCTTCCAGGTACTTCCAGAGCTTTCCCCGCTTCACTACCAGCACCTACTCAGGCTGCTACCGTGGACAAATTGGGTCGGCCCATTCAGTATCTGGGGAGGTCACCTATTTGCAACAACTTCAACCACGGTGTCTGCAACTACAGTCAGTGCCGGTTGCTGCACATTTGCTCAGGCTGTTTCAGGGCCCATCCTAAGTCATCCTGTGTCCTCAGACAGGGCAAGAACAGGGCAAGAACAGGGCAAGAACAGCTGACTGAGCCGCATCAACGTTGGGTTTCTGCAGGATTGCTTGTCCTCTCACCCTTCCACTGAGTTATGTCCTTTTTTGGTAGAAGGTTTAACACGGGGCTTCCACACTGGTTTCATCACTTTGCCTTTAGACACGTTCGAGAGTCCCAATCTCAGGTCTTGTGAAGATTGATTTATGACTTGTCCGCCCCTCAATGCTCCGCTGTGCCTAGCCTAAATTCTTTAATCCCATCTGAAGGATTTTCCTTAAAATATGCGTCCACAGACCAGGCCATCCAAAAGATTATCAAGGTATTGCGGGGGGCCTGGCTGTCCAAAGCAGATATAGCCGCTGCTTTTAAACTCCTCCCGATCATGCCATCACTCTGGCAGTGGCATGGGGTAAAGTGGAGGGATTCGTACTATCTTGCCACCAGACTCATTCGGGTCCAAGAGTAGTCTATGGTTATTTTATGTTTTTGCCCAAGCTCGAGTGGATTCTTGTCCATGTGGAGCATTGTCATGAGGTCATTTATTACCTGGATGACTTTCTCCTCATCGAAAGTCCCCAGCGAGTCCCCATAGATTTGCAGAAATTGCTGGCTGTTTTTTTGGCACTCAATGTGGCACTGGCAATAAAGAAGTTGGACGGCCCGATATCGGCACTCACTTTTTTGGGGATTATTCTGGACACCGAAGCCATGCAGGCCAGGATTCCGGCTGACAAGCTTACCAGGATCAGAGAGTGCATCCATTCCTTTTCGGTCTCTCAGGTCTGTACCAGGGTGTTGTTGTCTCTCTTGGGCATGTTGAATTTCGCCATGCGGATCATTCCGCAGGGAAGATCCTTCATATCCAGGTTGTTAGCTTTGTTACCATCGGCCCCGGATTCGGACTCACGAGTCAAGCTGGACGCTTCGGGCGTTGGCTGACCATCGCATGTGGGACAAGTTCCTCTTGTGTTGGAATGGGATCGCCATGTTCATTCCTGCGGAGTTCAGTTCCTCTCCCCAGGTTGGAACTGACGCGGCAGCCACTGTGGGCTATGCTGCCATTTTTGGCACCCACTGGTTGGCAGGGCCTTGGCCGGAGGACATGTTGGCTATCTCAGGGTTCACGGATTCATCTGCCTTATTCAAGATTTTCCCCATAGTGGCTGCGGCTTGGGTATGGGGCGGTTCATGGTCAGGGCAGACGGTGGTATTCTCCACGGACAATCAAGCGGCCATGGAGATTATCACCAAGGGTAGGTTGCGGTCCTTGATTATCATGTATTTCATACGTAGGTTAATTTGGTTATCCCTGCCATATCAATTTCACATTCAATGCAAGTTCATCAGTGGGGTGGACATCGTTGCGGCTGATGCACTATCCTGGCTCAACTTTCCATCTTTTTTTCGACAGGTCCCGCATGCCAACGCATGTGCAACACCATCCCCGCAGGCTTCTCTTCTGATGTTGGATTAAACTCCCATTGGCTTGATGCCTTAGTCGGTGCATCGTTGTCAGTCAACACCAAGAAGGCTTACACCTCGGCCTGGAAGTCCTTTCAGGTTTTTCAGTCCCAGTACCCATGTGTCAACAGCCTTGATGTCCGTTATTTGTTGGCTGTTGGCTTTCATTGCGTACTGCCATACTCAACTGAGGTTGTCTCATGGCACCATCAAAACATATCTTGCCGGGGTTCAGCACCATCTGTCCTTGCAGGATCCAAATCAGCCTTCCGTTTTCTCTGCCTATGCCATCAAGGCTATTTTGAAGGGCATCCGAAGGATTTGTCCTCCGGCTACCATCTGTAGACTCCCAGTCACAGGGCATATTTTCCGGAGTATGTCTGGTTGGCTGGGTGGGCTGCCTTTCGGGAGGCTCCTCAGTGTGGTGCTCAAAGCTGCCATTTACCTAGCTTTTTTTGGGTTCCTTAGGCCGGGTGAGTTTTCCCGTTCCGGGCCTGGTTCCCGAATGCTCACGATAGGCCAGCTGGTCAGACATCCGAACAATTTCAATTTACATCTGTCAGCTTGCAAGACTCAGCAGTTTGGGGCTGGCACAGATGTTTTGTACTTTAAAACCGGCGGTGCGTGGTGCCCTGTGACGGTGTTGGATCAGCTCATGGCGCTGATCGGCTACAAACCCAGGGGTAGTCCCTTGCTTCCTTTCCCGGTGGCTCCCCTCACGGTGGCGCAGTTCTCCAAACACTGCCGCACATTGTGGTCCAACTTGGGTTTGAACCCGGAAAGCCTGTCGGGTCACTCATTTAGGATTGGGGCGGCCTCTGCGGCTTCACGCCAGGGTATCCCGGCTCATGTCATCAGGAAGTTGGGGGGGTGGAATTCGACTTGTTTCGCCATGTATATTCCGGATCCTCAGGTTGAGATGGCTCGTGCCTTCATGCATCTGACTGATTGATGTTTTGTTTACTGCCAATAAAAATCTGTTACTGCTTACCCTAGTGTCCTCTTTTTGGCCCCTTTTAGGCGTACTGACCACGTGACCTTTGGCACACTCCAGGTCTTGCTCATATGTTATTTTTCACATTCATTACTCATATCTCACGTAGAGACTCCGAGTACAAATGTGAAGGCCGGCTGTAGGCTGGCCTGAGTTTGTAGGAGGAGTCGGGGGGTATTTAAACCCGCCCTCCTCCTCCTTACTCCCACGGCCGGACTTTTGCTGTTTTCCACCCTCCCGGCCCTTTTTATTTTGCTTTTCTTTTATCATGTCTTGTTTGGGTGTGCCCCCTTTTAGGCGTACTGACCATGTGACCTTTGGCACACTCCAGGTCTTGCTCATATGTTATTTTCCACTTCATTATTCATGTCTCACGCAGAGACTCCGAGTACAAATTTATTTCTATAAGTTGAACTACATGGAATTGTGTCTTTTTTCAAGCTAACAATGTAACTGTGCAACACAGGTATTTTGCTTTGTAGCAGATATCCTTTCTTTCAACAAATAAACAATAAATAGTTAATGTCAATTTATTTTTGTCAATATGTCAATTTGACAAGTCACTGTGTTGTGTATGACACTGCAGATCTATATAGTGTATGTGCATCGCGATTACCGGTTAGAAGCTGTTACATCATGTTCCCAGCCAAAGCTCACTCTAATATGACACACTGGGATTACTGGGCAGTTTGTGCAGTGATTATTTGCAACAGTACAAAGTATTAACAAAGAATTAGTTTAGTTGCACATCATAATAGAATTTATCATACTTAGCATCTCTTCTATTCATTCTGTTACTGTACATAAAAATCCAGCACTTTGATTTTGCATAATCCTGTCTGGGAGAACAAAAGATAATGTTTCCGACACACTTCAACTGAAACAATCTACACTGCAATAACAATTTAAGGTCTAAGCCACCATTACCTAACCAGAAGCCATCAAATGTTTGCCAGCAGTTTAACTGATGCTTGTGCAAGTCAAGTAGCTTAAAGGATAAGTTCACTTTAAAAAAAAAATATATGTAGCGGGTATGTACTTTCCCGGGTGTAAATTTGAACTTGGCAGAGACATTGGTGATGTGTAATTCCCTGCAGCCCAGCGGGTGGCGCTGTCGCCCTGGGCTGGGGTTGAATCATTGCTGTGTGTCGTGCCTCCTTTTTGTCCTCCCTCGACAGCGGTATGGTGGGGCGGGGAACCCGCCATGCTTGCTGGGAGAGGGTATAAAGAGGGCCGGCCATCTTTGTCAGGGGGAGTCCAGGGCACCTTAAGCCTGTGGACAGTGGTTCGTGTCGGTTCTCTAGGCGGGCTTAGGCCTAGAGGACAGCCGAAGGTCGTGTTCCATCCCAGGCACCTTTAGCCTGGGGTGAGGTACTCAGATGGAGGTCTGGAGCTCAGTGCCCAACACTGAGTTCCGCGAGGGAAGGAGATCCTAGGGAACCCCGGGAGTGGGTACCCGAATCCGGAAGGCGTAATGGACCGGGGGGAGCTCCTCACTCGAAGACTTGGTGCAGCAGATTGCCAGTGACCGGTGAGTCTCTCATCGGAGCCCGCCTGGAAGGTAATTCCCCCTCGCTCGGAGACCGCAACCCACTTTCAGGAAGGAAAGTGGAGAATACATTGTGTCTGGGTCTATTCTCATCCACACCTCCTTTTCTGTTCTGTTTCTACCAAGGGAGTTCAACTGATTGTGTTCATTCAAGAAAAATAAAGGAGTGTTGAACTTTAACGGTGTGGGGCTCATTTCCTGACAGACACTGTTTAAGGTAACTCTCGGTGGAGGCTCCAGATGCACAACACTGACCCGAAGGTAAAGAACTTTGCTTGTATCACACTGACACCTGTGGTGAAGGCCAGGCGTGGTGTCCCCTTCCCCTCTAAAAGATACCCCTAGACAAGAGACAGACAAGCTGAAGAAAGAGAGGGGAGTGAGGAGGGCGCTACATATATAATGTGCATTTTTTTGCAGGTAAAAATATGTGGATTTATTATTTGTTTTTTTTTGGCGCCTGTAAAGCATTGCACCAGTGATCAACAGATCGCTGGTGCCATGCAGGTCTCCTGCAGACCTGTCAGTGTATCTGTGTGTCCGTACATCCCATACAGGAGCGCCGTACGTGCTGCCAGCACAGTTACAGTCGGGAACCGGAATCCTCCCGATGCCTATTTGCGATCGGGAGCTTTCCGATCATGTGACCACTGTGACAGCCAATCACAGAGGTCACCTGACTGGAATGCCCACCTCCACCTCTGGCTATTTACAACTCTTAAAGGTTCTGGAGGCGGTTGGCAGAATTAAACACGATTAACCACTTGAGACCCGCGCTATAGACGAAAGACGTCTGCAGCGCGGCTCTCAAGTGCTGAGTCGACGTCCATGGACGTCCTGCCTGTTTCACTGCCCCTGCACGCCGCCGAGGGCGCGCGGCGGCGAACAGCTGTGCCCGTCGGGTCACGTGTTGCCGATGCGCGTGCCTGGCGGCCGCGATGTCGGCCAGGTACACGCGATCGGCTGTTACAGAGGCAGGACGTGGATCTCTGTGTTTAAACACAGAGATCCACGTCCTTTTAGGGAGAGAGGAGACCGATGCGGTGTCCCTTGTACATAGGGGCACAGATCGGTCACCTCCCCCAGTCAGTCCCCTGCCCCACACAGTTAGAATCACTCACAGGGAACATATTTAACCCCTTGATCGCCCCCTAGTGTTAACCCCCTTCCCTGCCAGTCACATTTATACAGTAATTAATGCATTTTTATAGCACTGTTCGCTGTATAAATGTGAATGGTCCCAAAATAGTGTCAAAAGTGTCTGATATGTCCGACGCAATATCGCAGTCCTGACAAAAATCACAGATAACCGCCATTACTAGTAAAAAAAAAATATATAATAAAAATGTCATAAATCTATCCCCTATTTTGTAGGCGCTATAACTTTTGCGCAAACCAATCACTATACGCTTATTGCAATTTCTTTTACCAAAAATATGTAGAAGAATACGTATCGGCCTAAACTGAGAAAAAAAATCTAAAAAAAAAAAAAAAAATTGGTGTATTATAGCAAAAAGTAAAAAAAAATTGTTTTTTTCAACATTTTCTGTCTTTTTTTGTTTATAGCGCAAAAAATAAAAACCACAGAGGTGATCAAATACCACCAAAAGAAAGATCTATTTGTGGGAAAAAAATCATTTGGGTACAGCGTTGTAATCATTTGCGCAATTGTCATTTAAAGTGTGTCAGCGCTGAAAGCTGAAAATTGGTCTGGGTACGAAGGGGGTTTAAGTGCCCAGTAAGCAATTGGTTAAACACGGTTAAACACGATGACAGGTTTTTATTTCTGTCTGTGACCTCTCAGAAATGTATTTCCTTCACTTCCTGTCCCTTTGATGCATGTACAAGAAATGGGGGTTCAGTCGTAACTGGGACAATAAGTGAAGAACAGTCATTTATTTTTCCAACCCTTCCCCAGTATACTATGTGACAGCAGGAAGGTAAAGTCACCTGGTTGCATCCAGGGGGGTAGATATATTTCGCCCAGATTCAGGCTTTACGCCGACTTATACAACTAGGTGGAGAGTTGTATAAGCCCAGCTAAGGCTAGTGGGCTCATGGATGACTCATACCTCTAGGGAGAGTGTGGGGCGTCGTGCAGACAGGGAGTTGATGAGACCAGCTGAAGCTTGTCAGCTCATTTAGGCCTCTATAAGAACTCCCAGCTTCATTAGATGTTAGCTCATGCCTGGACCCAGACCTGTGTGGACTGTCTAGGGAGAGTGAACCCCTGTGCGGTGAGACAAAGCCTGTGTGGCTATTTGCTTGGACATTTAAAACCAGGGACTTAGGGACTAGGACAGCACTAGGCTGATCCCAGTTGTTAGTTAGGAAACCTGTATGTTTAGTCAGAGGTCAAGTTGACCAGGATTTATTTTGTTTATGTTTCTTTTGGCTTTGCTGTGTTTTGTCACTGTAAATAGAAAATAAACCGCACCTTTTTTGATTTTGAAAACCACAACCTCCGTTTGCTGGGCCTGTTTTTGTGTGGGGAGCCCATCCCGGGGGTCACACACACCCGCTGCCGAGCTAACCCCCTCACAGTTGGTGGAGAACCAGTGGCAGTTTTTTTTAAGCCAGCATGGAGGAGATACTGAAGCAGCTGGCTCTAGCAAATACCAATCAACAGCAGACAAATGCAGGTTTGCAAAAGAGCCTTGCAGCTCATCAACAGAGCCTTGCAGCTCAACAACAGAACTTCGCAGCCCAGCAGCAAGCTCATCAACAGAGCCTTGCAGCCCAGCAGCAAGCTCACCAACAGAGTCTGGAAGCTCAGCAACAAGCCCAGCAGCAATCTGAGGCCCGCTTCATAGACCTGTTACAGAAGCAAGAGCAGAGACTACAAAAAATGGAAGCAGTAATGCAGCAACGTCCGCAGACCAGTGAGGAAAGCCGTCCCACTAATACCGCGTCCTTTGGGGTGAGTCGTTTATTGACAAAAATGACTGGAGAGGATGATCCAGAGGTATTTTTGACCACATTTGAAAGGACTGCTGAAAGAGAAAAGTGGCCTGAGGAGCAGTGGGCTGGACTGGTGGCTCCTCTGTTAACTGGTGAATCGCAGAAGGCTTACTATGACCTAGAGCCTGACCAAGCAAAAGACTATGTGATGCTAAAAGCTGAGATATTGGCAAGGCTGGGTGTCACCCAGGCTGTCCGGGCTCAGCGTGTGCATAACTGGACTTTCCAGCTTGGAAAACCCCCCAGGTCTCAAATGTATGATCTCATTCACCTGAGCAGAAAGTGGCTACAGCCAGAGACTTTGTCCGCACCAAAGATTGTGGAACGTGTTGTAATGGATCGGTTTTTGAGAGCTCTTCCTACTGCCATCCAAAAGTGGGTAAGCCATGGAGACCCAGAGACGGCCGATGGTCTTGTGGATCGTGTGGAGAAATACTTGGCTACAGAGAACCTGACAGCCTCTTCCAGAGACACTCGGACTTTCCACCCTAAGACCAGACCATCCCCAGGGGCGGATAAGAGGATTCCAAGGGGTAAGGGTGGAGAGAGTGAGAGGGTGGGAGCTCTACCCCAAGTTTGGCGAGAACAGCCTGGGAAATCAGCGGCTCAAGAGGCGGCAAGAAGGATCGTTTGCTACCGCTGCCGGCAAGCGGGACATATTGCAGCCAATTGCCCGGTTGTGGAGGAACCCATGCAGTGTGACTTTCTGACGGGCAGACGTCAGTCGCTGTGTGCGACAGTCGCATGCACTGCCATTTGAGGAACTGAGAAACATTTATGCAAAATGTGTGTTAATGGTAGAAATGTTGTGGTATTGCTGGATTCAGGTAGCCTTGTGACCCTGATAAAGGCTGAGTTAGTTAAAACAGAGGTCTCTGGGAATAGCAAGGTAGCTGTTATTTGTGTGCATGGGGACACCCGAGAGTATCCAGTGACTACAGTGTGTTTCGAGACCCCCAAAGGTACCCTCTCTCATCCAGTGGGCTTAGTATCTCAGTTACCGTATGACGCCATTGTGGGAAGGGATTTTCCGAAGTTCTGGGAACTGTGGGATGATCCTGAGCCCCCCACTGGTGCCCCTATGTACCAGGAAGGTGATAGCCAGAACTCCCCTGAGAGTGGTGAGGACTCTCCGGAATTTCCCTTATCAGTATTGGCAGGGGAGACTCAAGAAACTGGAGAGGAGCCCACCTCCTCAGACGAAAACCTACCGTCTGTGGAGTTTTCTGATCTTGAGGTTCACAGGGAAAACTTTGCCACAGAACAGTTGAAAGACCCCGCCCTAATAAAGGCACGGGAAAACGTAGTGAAAATAGATGGCGAGTTAGTGAACCCAGATAATACCTGCACTTACCCATACTTCAGCGTAGAGAAGGACCTACTGTATCGGGTGGCAAAAAGGGCAGAAGAAACCGTTGAGCAGCTTGTGGTGCCCAAACCTTACAGGAAGTTGGTGTTGGAGTTGGCCCATGGGCACATTCTTGGAGGTCATCTGGGGACAGAGAAAACCCGAGAGAGGGTATTACAGAGATTCTATTGGCCGGGGGTGATGAAGGACATAGAAAATTATTGTTCCTCCTGCCCTGTGTGTCAGAGGTCGGCCCCGATGCCACATTTCCGTAGCCCGCTGGTCCCTCTACCCATCATTGAGGTCCCGTTTGAGAGGATCGCCATGGATTTGGTAGGTCCTATAATCAAGTCCGCTAGGGGGCACCAGTACATATTAGTTATAATGGACTATGCCACCTGTTATCCAGAAGCGATCCCTCTCCGAAATACCTCGGCCAAAACCATAGCCAAAGAGCTATCTCTTGTGTTTAGCCGGGTGGGTATTTGTAAAGAACTGCTTACGGACCAAGGTACACCCTTTATGTCCCGGGTTATGAAGGAGCTGTGTAAATTGTTCAAAGTGACGCAATTACGTACATCTGTGTATCACCCCCAAACCGATGGGCTGGTTGAAAGATTCAACAAAACCCTAAAACAAATGTTGAAGAAAGTGGTGGATAGAGATGGAAAGGATTGGGACTGTCTACTTCCTTATCTGATGTTTGCTATTAGGGAGGTGCCCCAATCCTCTACGGGATTCTCCCCCTTTGAGTTACTGTATGGGAGACACCCAAGAGGGCTGTTGGATATTGCCAAGGAAACTTGGGAAAGTGAGAGTTCTCCCCACAGGAGTGTGATTGAGCATGTCGCCCTGATGCAAGACCGAATTGCACAGGTAATGCCCATCGTGAAGGAACATTTGGCCCAAGCGCAGTTAGCACAGCAGAGAGTGTACAACCGTGGAGCCAAGACCCGTACCTTTTCCCCGGGGGATAGGATACTGGTACTTGTCCCTACGGTTGAAAGTAAATTCCTTGCCAAATGGCAAGGCCCCTACGAGATAATGGAAAAAGTGAGCGAAGTGAATTACAAGGTCAGACAACCAGGAAGGCGAAAGCCCGAACAGATCTATCACGTTAATCTGTTGAAAGCCTGGAGGGATAGAGAGTCCCTAGTCGCAGACACTTGGTCACCAGCTCAAACTGGTTGCGTGATTCCTGAGGTTGGAATAGCAGCCACCTTGTCACAACCCCAACAACAGGAGGTTAAGGAGTTTGTGCTTCGCAACAAGGAGGTATTCTCTGAGCTGCCGGGACAAACATTTGGGGTAGAGCATGACATCATTACCCCGCCCGGTGAAAGGGTGAAGTTAAAACCCTATCGGATCCCAGAGGCCCGACGGGAGGCAATACGGGAGGAAGTACAGAAAATGCTGAACTTAGGGGTGATAGAGGAGTCCCAAAGTGATTGGTCTAGTCCCATTGTGTTGGTGCCTAAACCGGATGGGAGCTGGCGATTTTGTAACGATTTTCGTCAGTTGAACAAAGTTACAAAATTTGACACCTACCCCATGCCACGTATAGATGAGTTGATCGACCGGCTGGGAACAGCCCGATACATGACGACTCTTGACCTCACAAAAGGGTATTGGCAAATCCCCCTGGCCAAATTGGCCAAAGAGAAAACCGCATTTGTAACCCCAGACGGGGCGTTCCAATATAAAAGAATGCCGTTCGGGTTACAGAATGCGCCGGCCACATTCCAGCGGAAAATGGACCAGATGCTGAGGCCCCATCGGAAGTATGCTGCGGCTTACCTGGATGACGTAATTGTCCATAGCACAGATTGGGCCTCACATCTGCCAAAAGTGCAAGCAGTCCTGGACTCTGTTCGGGAAGCGGGGTTTACGGCAAACCCCAAGAAGTGTACCATTGGGCAGGAGGAGGCCAAATATCTTGGGTACACCATTGGGAGGGGAGTAATAAAACCCCAACTCAACAAAGTCGAGGCCATCCAGAGTTGGCCACGTCCCAACAGCAAGAAGCAGGTACGAGCCTTTCTGGGAATCGCTGGGTATTATCGGCGATTCATTCCCCACTTTGCTTCTAAGGCTGTGCCCCTAACCAACCTAACGAAGGGGAAAGGGTCGGTCATGATTAAATGGACCCCCAGGCTGAGGCAGCATTCCAATTCTTGAAACAAGCCTTATGTAGCCAGCCAGTGTTGTACTCACCCGACTTCTCTAAAGACTTTGTCGTACAAAGTGATGCGTCAGATGTGGGGTTAGGAGCAGTATTGTCCCAGGTCTGGAACGGGGAAGAGCACCCAGTCATTTACCTCAGCAGGAAGTTGAAGTCCCATGAGGTAAATTACGCCACCGTTGAAAAGGAGTGTTTAGCGGTGAAGTGGGCTCTAGATTCCCTTTGGTACTACCTGCTAGGTAGGCACTTTGACATGGTTACGGATCACGCTCCGTTAAAGTGGATGGCTCAAAACAAGGAAACAAATAGAAGAGTGAATAGGTGGTTCCTGGCCCTCCAGGAATTCAACTTCACAGTAAAGCATCGCCCTGGCGTTCAAATGGGGAATGTGGATGCTTTGTCTCGAGTACATGA
This sequence comes from Rana muscosa, assembly GCA_029206835.1. Classification (NCBI taxonomy): domain Eukaryota; kingdom Metazoa; phylum Chordata; class Amphibia; order Anura; family Ranidae; genus Rana; species Rana muscosa. The sequence continues at coordinate 187,341,019 of CM055124.1, read as the reverse complement.
ATGCCTGATTGCTGGTGTTCCAACCCCGAGGTTAAAACAAGAGGGGGGGGTATGTGACAGCAGGAAGGTAAAGTCACCTGGTTGCATCCAGGGGGGTAGATATATTTCGCCCAGATTCAGGCTTTACGCCGACTTATACAACTAGGTGGAGAGTTGTATAAGCCCAGCTAAGGCTAGTGGGCTCATGGATGACTCATACCTCTAGGGAGAGTGTGGGGCGTCGTGCAGACAGGGAGTTGATGAGACCAGCTGAAGCTTGTCAGCTCATTTAGGCCTCTATAAGAACTCCCAGCTTCATTAGATGTTAGCTCATGCCTGGACCCAGACCTGTGTGGACTGTCTAGGGAGAGTGAACCCCTGTGCGGTGAGACAAAGCCTGTGTGGCTATTTGCTTGGACATTTAAAACCAGGGACTTGGGGACTAGGACAGCACTAGGCTGATCCCAGTTGTTAGTTAGGAAACCTGTATGTTTAGTCAGAGGTCAAGTTGACCAGGATTTATTTTGTTTATGTTTCTTTTGGCTTTGCTGTGTTTTGTCACTGTAAATAGAAAATAAACCGCACCTTTTTTGATTTTGAAAACCACAACCTCCGTTTGCTGGGCCTGTTTTTGTGTGGGGAGCCCATCCCGGGGGTCACACACACCCGCTGCCGAGCTAACCCCCTCACAACTAGAATACATCTACTTCTGTGTCCCTATTAGAGGGATTTCTTATCACTTTCTCTCTCCTGACATAATGAAAATCTCAATGTTGACAGAGGACAATAAAAACCTGACAGGGGATCTAACCCCCTCCCCGCTCTGTTCAATACAAAATAAAATAATTTGCAGGGGTTGAGCTTTAAATTTTGCACGACTGTAGCAACAGCCATGACTATATAAAGGAGAAGACTAGGACAGAAGTTGTTATGCTTTGTGCTTTCATCCTTCTAACCAGCAAGCAAAAGCTCAGCCAATCTCGAACTCAGCCTAGACAGCCAGCCAGGTGAGGAGAGGAAACCAGTCAGCCAGGCCAGAACTCAAAGCAGCCAGATTGGCCAAAACTCTGCCTGTGGGTGGGGGCATAACCAGCATATCCAAAAATTTGGGGGAGTCAACACACTTTGGTACTTAAACGTTACTTAATGTAGCGGGGTCTCCTTTAAGGCCCCGGGACTACGTTACCCAGAACCCCATCCGGCCTCAGGGTGAAAGTTTCCACCGCAGAGACTCATGGGAGGGGCTATTTAAGGGAGAGGCGAGGCGGAGCTCGGCCTCTTTGGACAACGCGCTGCAAGCAACCAGTCTTCCCGTGCGGATCTGCTGCGGTACAAGGCCCGAAGCCTGGGGCCTTGCGTGACTTCCGAAGAGCCTTTCACCCCACTGCGTAGCCTGGGTGGATCCTGATTTGTCGAGTGAGGACATCAGTTGGATCGGGGACCCGATCGTTGCAGACGCTGTGTGCGGATACACAGCAGGTGGAAGTCCCGGACTGGGATCGCGTCCGGAGTGGTGAGCGGGCACCTGCCCAGACCAATAGACTGTGTCGTGTTCAGGCCTATAGAACTGCATAGGCCCACAGTTCATTTATCTGCTGTTCCACGGGGGGACCGGTAGCAAGACAGAGTTGAAGTGTCACCCCCCCCCCCCCCAGTATAGTTGTTCCAAGTTACTGCCTGTTGTGGATTACAAACTAGAATTCCATCAAGTGCACCACCAAAAGCTGGCATGCGAAGAAATCCTTATAGGAAGTGACTGAGATTTACTCCATGTCAGGCCTGACTCGGGTGCGGAGATAGTATATTGTTTAGGGCGCGCACACCATAATAGATACGCGTGGTGTAGTACCGCGCAGTGCCATTATAGTGTGCTGAATTGATGGCTGCAGGGCTCTGCAAACCAGTTGCATGTGTGATGTTATACCTATGCTATTTACTATAAGAGTAAAACCGTTATAATCAATCTCTCGCCTTAGTGTGTTGTCTTACTGCTTAGAGATTAATTCATGCAATACAATTGAATGTGGTATAAGTATAGCCCTAGACTAACTGTGCCAGCGGGGGTCGAGTAAGATTTCCGGGGGTTGGCGGTACTGCACACAGGGCCCGAAAACAAACCAGCTGCTATCTTAACTGGGGGTAGCGCTACATTAATATTGTAGAAAAAAAATTAACATTGGAATTAGGTAGTGTACAGAAATGGCACTGCATTATGTTTTGGGTTGCACATTTCTTCAAGCAGAAAGGTAAAGTCTGTAAACAAAGTACTTTTTCAAAAGCAATATAATATGAGTTTACGGACCACAGAATGCTTGAGGAGCACTTTCTGTTGTGCTGATATCCCCAAAGTCCTTTCAGTGTATCTGACCAATGATGAAAGAGTTCCAAGAAGATGGCATAAGAGATACCCTGTAAGAGCAAACCTCCTCTTTTTCTTCTTGCCAGGTGCCTATCCATAAGACTGTTACCTCTCTCTCCCTATCTGCTGGTGCTCCAAATAATGCAGAAACTGCGATTTAAGCATTTCTGTATCGAGATGCCTGCTAAAATCTCATTGGATTTTGATATCCAGTATGAGATGCCAGCCTCCTCAAGATGGCTGCCTGGAGCCCTCAATAGGGGACAGATTAGTCCCCAATGATTGTAATGGTAACCACATTCTTTTTTTATTGAAGTAAATGGGAAGTGTGTATGTTAGTTGTGCAAAGCTTCCATTCCTTTATTCAAAAAGGATATATTGAGAGACCCCCTAGAATATTTAATACTAAAACTGATAATGACTGACTCTCAGTTAAGAAAACAGAAAGTGCAACAATTAAAAACATAACTTAATACACCAAATAAAGTTTACTAGGCCTGCAAAGAAAAGCATAGCTATACCTTTGGCCTCCTATTGCATGTCTCAGCTAATAGCAAAGAGGAAAAAATGTTTTTGAATAGTGACAAGATTAACTGCTTCCCACCCGACCTATAATAGAATGACGGCAGAGCAAGAGCGCTGCCATCCTGGGTGGACGTCATGTGGGGGTATTTGCACTATCCTGGCATTTTCAGGTTTCAAGAAATGCGAGTACATCAATATTGATTTGGCATTCATATATACAGCGCTCAGCATAAATGAGTATACCCTTTTTTTGACAAAATTAAAGCGGTTGTATTGTCCACTTGGTAATTTTTTACCTACAGGTAAGCCTATAATATGGTTTATCTGTAGGTAAAATTAATATCTCCTAAACCTGACGTCAGCGGCGCATGCGCAGTGAAGGTCCGGCGTATCATGCGCGCGGGAGTGACATCATCGCGGCTCTGGCCACTCACAGCACCGGAGTCACAAACCCGAAAGAAACAATGGGGGAACATGTCAGCTCCCTCAGTGGTGACCAGGCGGCCCTGTGGGAGCTTTGCTCTAAGGCATGTCATAATGAGCTCGCATGAGGTTAACAATATAACTTAGATTGCAAAATCTTCAGTTTTACTCAAATTAGTTGATGCAAAAATGAACCCACAACAAAAACTACTACATCTAGTATTTTGTATGACCTCTGTGATTTGTAAGGACAGCATCAAGTTTTTAAGGCATGGGATGAACAAGTTGGCGACATATTGCAACGTCTATCTTTTTCCATTCTTCAAGAACGACCTCTTTTAGAGTCTGAATGCTGGATGGAGAGTGATGCTCAACTTGTCTCTTCAAGTGTTCGAATGGGTTCAGATCAGGAGACATACTTGGCCACTGAATCACTTTCCCCCTGTTCTTCTTCAGAAATACATCAGTGGCCTTAGATGCGTGTCTTGGATCATTGTCAAGTTGGAAAAGCGCACAACGACCAAGGGCACGGAACGATGGTAGCATCTTCTCTTTCAATATAGAGCAGTACATTTGTGAATTAATGATACCATCAATAAAATGCAGCTTCCCGACACCAGCAGCCCCACAGAAGGACACTGCCACCATCATATTTCACTGTAGGCACTGTGCATTTTTCTTTGTACTTCTCACCTTTGCAACACCATACAGTTTTGAAGCCATCAGTTCCAAAAATATATATTTTTGTCTCATCACTTCAGAGTAGAGAGTCCCAGTAGTCTTCTTCTCTTTCAGCATGGGCCCTGGCAAATTCTAGGTGGGCTTTTTTGTGCATGGGCTTTAGGAGAGGCTTCCTTTGTGGACAACACCCATCTATGGACAGCCTGAAACTCTTTGTGACATGGTTTCACTTCCATCTTTGTTCATTTTTTGTATTACTGTTGCTACAGTATCTCTGACTGATAAGTAAAGCTTTGCTGTTCTTCTTGTAGCCTCCACCTTTCTTGTATAAATAATTTTCTTTCTCAGGCCTTGTGACATTTCTCTTCCACGTGGTGCCATTGCTGACAGCAAGCAATGGGAAGGGATTTTCTTTGTTAAGTAATGCCATTTTATAATCAACTGTCTGCTGGACACTGTTTAATGAATAATTAGACTCATCTGTAGTTGAATTCTTGTTAATTAGGATTTTGTTGTCTAAAATTTAGCTTTGCTCCCAAGACTTTCATTGGAGTTTTTGCAACATGGTCTTGAATGAATTTGTTAGGAAAAATACTTTTTTTTGTGTGTGCAAATTAACAAATCTTTGCAATCAATGGCCCGCATTTTTGGGAGTCTTTTGTAGTATAGTGTCCCATAGAAAATGTTGATTCTGAAAGGAAAGTACAGGTTTTCTGACAAATCTGTTGCGGTATACTCATTTATGCTGAGCACTGTATATGCCATAACTTGTGGACTCTATACCCTTCCTACAGACTAAATAATATACACTGATTTGGGTTATTTGTACCAAAGAAATGTAGCAGCATGCATTTTCAGAAAAATTTTAAAATACCGATTATTTATTGCAAAATTGTATAACAGAACAAAGAAAAGTGAATTTTTTACCAAATTTTCAGTATTTTCTTGTTTATTTATCAAAAATAAAAACCCACTGGTGATTTAATACCACCAAAAGAAAGCTCTATTTGTGTGAAAAAATTATAACAATTTCATATTAGTAAAGTGTTGCATGACTGACTAATTGTCATCCAAAGTGTGACAGATGCCAAAAGCTAAAAATTGGCAAGGACAGGAAGGATGTTGGGTTGTGGCTCCGCCCCCACAACCTGATAGGACCGTTCAACTATTAAGCCCAGAGAGGGCCCCCGCCCAGGTATTCTCAATATATATATATATATATATATATATATATATATGTGTGTAGCGGGTATGTACTTTCCCAGGTGTAAATTTGAACTTGGCAGAGACATTAGTGATGTGTAATTCCCTGCAGCCCAGCAGGTGGCGCTGTCGCTCTGGGCTGGGGTTGAATCATTGCTGTGTGTCGCGCCTCCTTTTTGTCCTCCTTCGGCAGCGGTATGGTGGGGCGGGGAACCCGCCGTGCTTGCTGGGAGAGGGTATAAAGGGGCCGGCCATCTTTGTCATGGGGTGGAGTCCCAGGCACCTTCAGCCTGTGGACGGTGGTTCGTGTCGGTTCTCTAGGCGGGCCTAGGCCTAGAGGACAGCCGGAGGTCGTGTTCCATTCCAGGCACCTTTAGCCTGGGGTGAGGTACTCGGATGGAGGTCCGGAGCTCAGTGCCCAACACTGAGTTCCACAAGGGAAGGAGATCCTAGGGAACCCCGGGAGTGGGTACCCGAATCCGGAAGGCGTAATGGACCGGGGGGAGCTCCTCACTCGAAGACCTGGTGCAGCATACTGCCAGTGATGGGTGAGTCTCTCATCGGAGACCGCCTGGAAGGAAATTCCCCCTCGCTCGGAGACCGCAGCCCACTTTCAGGGAGGAAAGTGGAGAACACATTGTGTCTGGGCCTACTCGCATCCACACCTCCTTTTCTGTTCTGTTTCTACCAAGGGAGTTCAACTGATTGTGTTCATTCGAGAAGAATAAAGGAGTGTTGAACTTTAATGGTGTGGGGCTCATTTCCTGACAGGCATTGTTCAAGGTAACTCTCGGTGGAGGCTCCAGGTGCACAGCACTGACCCGAAGGTAAAAGGACTTTGCTTGTATCACACTGACACCTGTGGTGAAGGCCAGGCGTGGTGTCCCCGCTCCCTTCCCCTCTGAAAGATACCCCTAGACAAGAGACAGACGAGCTGAAGAGAAAGAGGGGAGTGGACCGGAGGGCGCTACACGTGGGGGCTCGGGTCCGGTATAGTGTTTGTGCACCACAGTATTGAACGTGTCTGCTGGAAGAGTTACGAGTAGGCAGGCCTTCATTGGCCAAAGTGCATCCCTGCTCGAAGTCGTGGACATGACCCAATGAAGGGAAGAGTGGAAAAAGGGGGAAGTTCAGCCGTGTGAAGTACTACACGTGGGGGCTTCTATTGCACTGCGCCACCAGGCACACCCCCATCGCTTAGTTCGTGGGCGTGACTCAGAAACAGAAAAGAAGAAAAGCCCGCGAACTGGAGCAAAGGGGAGGAGTCCAATACGTGTGAAGGACTACACGTGGGACGTTGGCGCAAAAACTTTGCAGTGTGCGATGGATCAGCAACAGGTCGCCAAGTTCGGACATACATCGTGGATTCCAGTTCACCCTTCCACCATGACATTGACTGCTGCTGCTCCGGTAACAGATACGGGGATCCGGCTAAAGCCAAGGGGTCGATTCGCCCTGTATTCGTGCATGGACGTTGAGGCCCTGGGTGTGATTTGTTCCGGCTGTTCGGGACTTGTGTGCCAGCTGAAGCCATTCGGGCGATGTGAGGCCTGTGGGGAGTTCCTGTTTGAAGTGGATCCGGCGGTTGAGAAGACGAGAACCATCTACCCTGGCCATGCTACGGGCAACACCACTCAGAGGAGGAATCACTGCTGTGACAGCCATCCCTGCGCACACTGCAGCGACCGCGGAGGAGGTCGTGAAAACGCAACGGGAGAAATCAGAGGATGCTGACTCGGTCACCACAATCTCGCAGTGTCCACCACCGAAGAGAAAGACCGGTATGGTAGCCCCGACCAGCGGTTGTGGTGGACCGCCTCGCCCGCTTACGCCCGGCCCGGATGGATCCGTCGACAAGAATTCCGGACATCCCGGTTCAAGTAAAGGCCGAGGTAAGCCTGGCGGAGAGATTTGGTCTGTGGGAAGAGGTGAAAGCTCGGTCTCCACTACAGGGTACCTGCCTGCGGAGGAGTGTGACACCTCTGACCTAGAGTCGCTCTCGGACATGGGAGACAATGTTGCAATAGATGAACTGTTTACAGAAAAGGGCTGGGACAAAGTACCTCTCGCTTCATTCCGGAGGACCAGGGATCCACCCATGTCTACAGGGGAAAGTACACCCCGGGTGAAGGCACCAGCGCCTGAAGAGAGGTCCCATCCCCAGCCTGCCTCTACATCTCCGGTGCCATCTGTACCAAAGACAGGAGAAAAGAGACTGTTACAGTGGGCACCCATGCCCAGATCAGATGTGATCAAGGTCCCTCGCCACCCGGACTCGATAGTTTTGCCTGGCGAAGGGGACAAAGCTACCATGCCTCCTTTGGCGAGACTACAGCGCCTATTTGGCCAGAAGGTTGCTGCAGAGTACAGATGGGAGTATCCATACTTGTCAAAGGAACTGCTCTATGAGGTGGAAGTGTGCCGGGAGCGCTGGTACAATGACTTTGTGTGGACCCATCTTCAGGTTCCCCACGCCCGCAGGTACCTGGCATGCTCTCCAAAGGCCTCTCAACGTTTTAAAGACTGAAAGGCAGAGTGGATGTTGGGACGGCACATCCATGCAGACAAAGTGCTGATCTGGCGCAAGGAAGGAGAAGATGTGGAGTATCATCTGGAGACCATGGATCAACACTTGAAGCCACTTGTTCTGCCACATCCCCGCTTTTACCTTTTGGAGAGAAGAGACTCCGTTCTTGTTATGCTGCTGAACTTTCTGGGGCCCGTTGCTTTTGTGCCCAGAGGAATGAAGGCCTGTTCCTGTTGTTCTTCACTTTCCTGCAAGAGATCATGGACTCTGGGTAGATAGGGCCAAAGAAGAGAGGAAAGTTCCACGAGTGCAGTTACCGCGGTGCTGTCACCAGGTGGCAGTGTTGCGCAATGTTAAACACTTTTCACGCACTCACTCTTTGGAGAAAAGGGATTTCTTTCAGGAGAAGTTTATTTTCTCTCACACAAACACGTGTCAGGCCTCGTACACACGACCGATTTTCTCGGCAAGAACCAGCAAGAAAATTGCTGGCAGAGATGTCTTGACGAGTAAATCGGTCGTGTGTACGTGGCTATCGGGTTTCTCGTTGAGAAAACCGACAAGTAACTTCGACGAGAAAATAGTGAACCTGCTCTCTATTTTCTCGTCGAGATTCTCGTCAGCCTGTTTCTCGACGAGAAAAGTGAGTGTGTGTACACTTACCTGTCAGCCGGGAAGCCCGACGCATGCGCGGTAGCTTCCTAGGCATACGTAGGGTATACCAAGATGGCGGTGACGGCATCGAATGTGACGAGCGCATGCTCGTCGTAGTCGATGACGTCACCGCGTACGCTCCATTCAAAGAACCGCGGGTTCTTTGAATCGAGCGTGTGTACACTCGGCCGGGACAAGTTTCTTGTCCAAGAATCTCGTCGAAAAAAACAACATGTTTTTTTCGACGAGAATCTCGGCCGTGTGTACGAGGCCTCAGGGTTATATGTGTTAATCCCTTTTCTTTTCCCTCTGCAGGAGAGCATCCCATCAAGACCACTGAGTATGGGGTGGTTCTTAGTCAGGATGAGTGGGAAAAGTAAAATGTGAATATGTGATTAGAAGTATGGTTTAATGCTGTTGTTTTTATTCTTTCTGTATTCCCTTTTTATTACAGGGCTCAGACACAATGTTTTAGTTGGGTAGTTTTTTCTAAAAGTTTTATTTTTGTACGATTGTTAGTCGGTCTCTGGATTGGATTATGTCAGCCGTTGAGGGCATTATTTACTCCAGACACTGGGGACCAGTGTCAAACCACCAGGGGGAGAGTGTAGCGGGTATGTACTTTCCCGGGTGTAAATTTGAACTTGGCAGAGACATTAGTGATGTGTAATTCCCTGCAGCCCAGCAGGTGGCGCTGTCGCTCTGGGCTGGGGTTGAATCATTGCTGTGTGTTGCGCCTCCTTTTTGTCCTCCCTCGGCAGCGGTATGGTGGGGCGGGGAACCTGCCGTGCTTGCTGGGAGAGGGTATAAAGGGGCCGGCCATCTTTGTCACGGGGTCGAGTCCCAGGCACCTTCAGCCTGTGGACTGTGGTTCGTGTCAGTTCTCTAGGCGGGCCTAGGCCTAGAGGACAGCCGGAGGTCGTGTTCCATTCCAGGCACCTTTAGCCTGGGGTGAGGTACTCGGATGGAGGCCCGGAGCTCAGTGCCCAATACTGAGTTCCGCGAGGGAAGGAGATCCTAGGGAACCCCGGGAGTGGGTACCCGAATCCAGAAGGCGTAATGGACCGGGGGGAGCTCCTCACTCGAAGACCTGGTGCAGCATACTGCCAGTGACGGGTGAGTCTCTCATCGGAGACCGCCTGGAAGGAAATTCCCCCCTCGCTCGGAGACCGCAGCCCACTTTCAGGGAGGAAAGTGGAGAACACATTGTGTCTGGGCCTACTCGCATCCACACCTCCTTTTCTGTTCTGTTTCTACCAAGGGAGTTCAACTGATTGTGTTCATTCGAGAAGAATAAAGGAGTATTGAACTTTAATGGTGTGGGGCTCATTTCCTGACAGACATTGTTCAAGGTAACTCTCGGTGGAGGCTCCAGGTGCACAGCACTGACCCGAAGGTAAAAGGACTTTGCTTGTATCACACTGACACCTGTGGTCAAGGCCAGGCGTGGTGTCCCCGCTCCCTTCCCCTCTGAAAGATATCCCTAGACAAGAGACAGACGAGCTGAAGAGAAAGAGGGGAGTGAGGAGGGCGCTACATATATATATACCTCACCTCAGACGGGTGGGCATCTGTATGCTGCCATGAAGATGCGACAGGAAAGGAAAATTATGGAAAGGTGAGTATACAATTTTCCGTTTTCCTGTCGCATCATGGCAGCATACACCTTTGGGTGAATAACTCGCAAACTGGGTGGGTCTGAGCATAAAAACAATTGTTTTATTTACAAGGAATAGAGGTGTTGGACTGAATAATTGCTCGTTCAAACTCTGCCATAGACAATCTGGCAGAGACCACCTTATAATGAGAAATAAAGGTGTTTCTGGAGGATCACGTCGCTGTTCGGCAAATAGTTTTCGAGGACACTCTGCAGTAGGCCGCCCAGGAGGTCGCCATTGCCCTTGTGGAATGTGCCTTCAAGCCCTCAGGTATTTGTGTTTGACTCAGAGAGTAAGCCTTTTTGATGTTTTTTTCACCAACCAAGCTGCGATGGTGCGTGAGGTTGCTGCTTGCCCTCTTCTAAAGCCGTGTGGGATGACCAGAAGGTTTTCCGACTTCCTAAGATCGTTGGTTGCCGAGAGGTAGGTTAGAATGTTAGTTCTTACATCCAGCGGATGTGGATCCCCTTGTTCTGTGGAGAGAGCAGGAAGGTTGATTTCCTAATTAAAGTGAAAGGAGGATGATACCTTCGGGATAAACCGATCAGATGGTCTTAAGACTACTTTGTCTGGATAGACGATTAAGTATGATTCTTTCGCCAATAAAGCCTGCAACTCTGAGACTCTCTTGGCTGATGTTATTGCGATTAAGAAGGTGACCTTGAGTGTTAAGTCCCACAAATAGATGTTTTCCAATGGAAAAAATGGTTCATGTGCTAGAACTTCCAGTACAACCGAAAGATCCCAAGTCGCGAAGGAAGGCTTTATGGGGGGCCTTATCTTTAGGCAGGTCCTCTGGAACTGAATGACAAGAGGCTCTTGCGCCCATTTGACCCCTGTCATGGCTGATAAAGCTGATACGTGGACTTTTAGAGTACCTAACCCCAGGCCTTTTTCTAAGCCTAACTGGAGAAACTCAAGGATTTGAGCAACTGTTGGAGATGATGGGTTCCAGGCTTGTTGCTGTGCGACTGAGAGAAACTTCTCCCAGATCCTCTTGTAGGTATTGTTGGTGGTGCAGCTTCTGGCTTGAAGAAGCGTCTCTACCACTTTTTGGGAGCAACCTTGGTTTAAGAACCTAGCCCTTTCAATCTCCAGGCTGTCAGATGCATCCTTTCCGGGGATGGATGAAGAAGTTGCCCCTGGGAGAGTAGATCTGCTGCTGGTGAAAGCGGTAATGGTCTCGCTGTATTCAGCTGAAGGAGAGTGGTGAACCATGGCCGTCTCGGCCAAAAAGGAAGGACTGTTATTATTGTGGATGATGACCTCTTGAGCCTGAGAAGAAATCTCGGTATGAGAGGTGTCAGGGGAAAGATGTAACCCAGACGGAAGTTCCACTCGTGTTGTAGGCAATCCGTCCCCTCCGCTAACGGGCAGGGGGTTCTTGTCTGATACCTCCGGCACTTCGCATTGTCTGGAGTCGCTGCCAAGTCTATATCCGGCATGCCCCAAGTTTTTGTTATGAGGGAGAAAGCTTGGTGACTCAGAGCCCAGTCGTTGTTGGAAATTAAGCTTCTGCTTAGCATGTTGGCCAGCTGGTTCTGGGTTCCTGGGACATACATCGACCTTAACCCCAACAGATTCACTTGCGCCCATTCGAGAAATGCCTGACGAGGTGCATCAAGGGAGAATCTACCACTGGTGGTGTTACTAGTGGGTTGACACTAGACTCCTTCAGTGGGTACAGTTTGGCAAGTCTATTGCTGAGGCTGGTCTTTTTCTCAGGTTTTTGCCATTCGTCTTTGATTAGGTCTTCCAGCTCATCAATAAATGGGAAGGTTTCTTGCTCTTTTTTCAGGTTCGGAAAATATTTTCTCGCTTTTTGCGGAATTTCTTTTTCCTCCTCCCATTCAATAGCTTCCTTCACTGACTTAATGAAGGGTTCTATTAGTGCAAAGTCAAATCCAGTGGAGACCTCTAAGTCCTCATTGTCAGATAAGGGGTCTGACTTTTTAGATGTGGAGGGAGTCGCAGGTGAAGTGCCTTGTACGGACCTGCTTGTTTCAGACTCTGCGATTTGCAGGGATGTGTCTCTAGCCGGTTCACTGCACAGCTCTATTTCTCTGGTCGCTTCGTCTAGGCACGTGTGACAAGCCAGCTTGTCCGGAAGTGCTATGGCACCGCAGACCCAGCATGAATTCCCTGATGGGCGGGGATGCTGAGAGGGAGGAGAGCGTCTGCGTGAAGGAAACCTTCTGTAGTAGGAGTGGCTGTGCCGTGAATAGGATTTTGAACGGCTCCTCCTGCGACTTGAGCGACTTCCCCTGCTGCGTGAGCGACTTCTGCCGCGGTCTGAGATGGCTCTTTTTGTCTTGAATCTGACGATCTGGCCGACCTGATAGGGCTGTCCAATTTAGACAGCATTAGTGACAAGCTCTCTTTTTCAATCTTCACTACTTACCAATCTCCGCCCCCCCTTACCTATTAGGCTGGTGATGGTCTACCGGGGCAGCGACCTCCATGAGAAGTGATAGAGTCCCCCCTACAACAGACAGTAGGAATCTAATATGCAGGCAGCAAGTAAGGTAAAACCAAAAAAAGGTAAAAGTGACCCGAGGGGCTTACCTGCAGGAAGAACAGCAGTACAATCCATCCCACTGAAAAACACTGGCGACAAGTACAGTGTTCAACAATGAACAGCAAAAGAAGCTTTGGGTTTTTAAAATTGGCGCCGCTGTCACTCGGTGATGACGTCATGACCGCGCATGCGCCGTAGCGTCGCGAGCAAGCCGGCGCCATCTTGGAAATTGGAAAAAACATAGGAATCACCATTGTGAATCTGTAGGAGACCTCCTGCCTGTCCGCGCATGCGCGGAAGTGACTGGACTCATGCACAGAGCCTGCCGTGGGACTACAGGGCGCAGAAAGCCAGTTTTTGTGAAAAAATTACACAGGAGAGCTGGAGGCCGCTATAGAGACCTGATTAAGGTCTGTGAGGAGCTGGCACATATCCCTGAGGATCGGATTGCTGGAGGACTACAAGGTTCAGGAAGTGTAATGCTGAAAAGAGGTGCACAGAAGAGCTGGAGGTCGCTGCAGGATAAACCTATTCAAGGTTTGTGTAATGCTGGCATCATACCCCTGAGACCATCAGAGTGGGGTTCCTTCCATAGAGCTCATTTAGAGGCTGTACAGGAAAGGAATTCCACCCAAGAGAGGCTATAACCCGGCTGGGGCGAAATCGGTAAGGGGGTTCTTCATCTTGTCCTTGTCAGGCAAGAAAAAAAAGGAGAAAATACCTGGGCGGGGGCCCTCTCTGGGCTTAATAGTTAAACGGTCCTATCAGGTTGTGGGGGCGGAGCCACAACCCAAAGGTGTATGCTGCCATGATGCGACAGGAAACTTGGATGACTGCAGCTACTTTTTCCCTTTATCTTAATGAGTTTGTCGAGCTAACTGATAAATCACAATTAGTTATGTTTGTTAGACTGGTTTTCAAGTTATTGGCATTATTACAAATGGAGCTTTTGCTTTCAAAGGCAGTAGCAATGGCATTCTAATTCTCTGCCAAAGAGGAGCATGTTTTTTCCTTTTATTACATCCTACACCAACAAGTACTCTGTGGGAAATTTTTGAACATGAGTAATGTATTGAGAAAATGGAAAATTGTATACTCACCTTTCTGTAATTTTCCTTTCCCGTCGCATCTTCATGGCAGCATACACCTTTGGGTTGTGGCTCCGCCCCCCACAACCTGATAGGACCGTTTAGCTATTAAGCCCAGAGCAGGCCCCCGCCCAGGTATTCTAGTATATATATACCTCACCTCAGACGGGTGGGCATCTAACAGGAAAGGACAGGAAAGGAAAATTACGGAAAGGTGAGTATACAATTTTCCATTTTCCTGTCGCATCATGGCAGCATACACCTTTGGGTGAATAACTCGCAGACTGGGTGGGTCTGAGCATAAAGACAATTTTTTTATTTACATGGAATAGAGGTGTTGGACTGAATAATTGCTCGTCCAAACTCTGCCGTGGTAATCTGGCAGAGTCCACCTTGTAATGAGAAATAAAGGTATTCCTTGAGGACCAGGTCGCTGCTCGGCAAATAGTTTCCAAGGACACTCTGCAGTAGGCCGCCCAGGAGGTCGCCATTGCCCTTGTAGAATGTGCCTTTAAGCCCTCGGGTATTTGCATTTGACTCAGTGAATAAGACTTTTTGATGATCTTCACCAGCCATGCTGCGATGGTGCGAGAGGTTGCTGCTTGACCTCTTCTAAAGCCGTGTGGGATGACCAGGAAGTTTTCCGACTTCCTAAGGTGGTTTGTTGTTGACAGGTAGGTTAGAATGTTAGTTCTTACATCCAGCGGATGTGGATCCCCTTGTTCTGTGGAGAGAGCAGGAAGGGTAATCTCCTGATTGAAGTGGAAGGAGGATGACACCTTCGGAATAAACCGATCGGATGGTCTTAGGACTACTTTATCTGGGTAGACAATCAAGTATGGTTCTTTTGCCAGTAGAGCTTGCATCTCTGAGACTCTCTTGGCCGATGTAATTGCAATTAAAAAAGTGACTTTGAGTGTTAAGTCCCATAAGGAGATGTTTTCTAATGGAAAGAATGGTTCCTGTGATAGAACTTCTAGTACGACCGAAAGATCCCAAGTCGGGAAGGAAGGCTTTCTGGGAGGCCTTACCTTAGGCAGGCCCTCTGGAACTGAATAACTAGGGGCTCTTGCGCCCACTTGATTCCTGCCATATCTGATAATGCTGACACGTGAACTTTTAATGTACTTGATCCAAGGCCTTTCTCTAAGCCTAACTGGAGAAACTCAAGGATTTGCGCAACTGTTGGAGATGATGGGTTCCAGTTTTGTTGCTGTGCAACTGAGAGAAACTTCTCCAAGATCCTCTTATAGGTACTGTTGGTAGTGCATCTTCTGGCTTGAAGAAGAGTTTCTACCACTTTTTGGGAGCAACCTTGGTTCAAGAACCTAGCCCTTTCAATCTCCAGGCTGTCAGATGCATCCTTTCCGGGGATGGATGAAGAAGTTGCCCCTGGGAGAGTAGATCCGCTGCTGGTGGAAGCGGTAAGGGTCTCGCTGTATTCAGCTGAAAGAGAGTGGTAAACCATGGTCGTCTCGGCCAAAAGGGAAGGACTGTTATCACTGTGGAGGATGACCTCTTGAGCCTGAGAAGAAATCTCGGTATGAGAGGTGTCGGGGGGAAGATGTAACCCAGATGAAAGTTCCACTCGTGTTGTAGGTAATCTGTCCCCTCCGCTAATGGGCAGGGGGTTCTTGTCAGGTACCTCCTGCACTTTGCATTGTTTGGAGTCGCTGCCAGGTCTATATCCGGCATGCCCCAATTTCTTGCTATGAGGGAAAAGGCTTGGTGACTCAGAGCCCATTCGTTGTTGGAAACAAAGTTTCTGCTTAGCGTGTTGGCCAGTTGGTTCTGGGTTCCTGAGACATACATCGCCCTTAACCCCGATAGATTCACTTGCGCCCATTCGAGGACTGTGCGGACTTCCTGCATCATGGATCGGCTTTTGGTGCCTCCTTGCCTGTTGATATAGGCAACTGCTACCTTGTTGTCCATCTTCAACAGGACTTCTTTCCTTTTCAGGAGGGGACTGAAAGCTAGTAGAGCCTGGAAAGCTGCTTTTATCTCTAGGATGTTCGATACCACATCCTGTGTCTCGAAAGACCACCGGCCTTGGACTGCGAGATGCTGGTAGTGTGCTCCCCAGCCTTCCCTGCTGGCATCCGAAGTAATCACCTCCTGGGGAGGGGTAACTATGCGTTTGTACCTTTTTAGGTTGTGCAATCGGGTCCACCACCATAGTGATTGTTTGACCTTCTTTAGGATGTTGATTCGCTGAGACATCGATACCCCGTTCTACTGTCTCAAAAATGACATCTGGAGAGGTCTTGTGTTCCATTGGGCCCATTGGACCATAGGAATGGTTGCTGATAGCGACCCCATGATGCTGAGACACTCTCTGGCTGGGAGTGTCTCATAAGAGTAATCTCTTTGCCCTCTGGATTATGATGGGAATTTTCTCTTGAGGGAGTTGTATGGTGTTGAGTCTGGTATCCAGTTCTGCCCCCAGGAAGACCATTCTCTGAGTAGGTTGGAGATTGCTTTTCTTCCAGTTTATCAGCCACCCAAATTTTTGCAAGGTGGATGTTAGAGTGTCTCGGTGGAGTAAAAGAGACTCTTGGTTGTCTGCAAGCAATAGGATGTCGTCCAGATAATGGTGGACTCTCAATCCTTGCTCCCTTAGTAGAGCTATCACTGGTAGCAGGACCTTGGTAAATGTTCTGGGAGCAGTAGAAATCCCGAACGGAAGACTTTGAAACTGAAAGTGTTGGTGGTTTACAGAGAAGTGGAGAAACTTCTGGAATGCGGTGTGAATGGGAAGATGCAGGTAAGCTTCCTTTAAATCCACAGAGAGCATCCAATCGCCGACATTTATGGCATAGAGGATTGACTGTAGACTTTCCATCTTGAAAGTCTCCACCAGGATTGAGCGATTGAGACTTTTTAGGTCTAGGACAGGGCGCAGATCCCCGATCTTTTTCTTTACCAAAAACAGAGGGGAGTAGAAACCTTTTCCCCTTTGTGGAGGTGGGACTTCCACTATGGCCTGTTTTTGGATTAGATCTTGGACATATTCTGCCAATATGAGCTTCTTTTCCCTGGATGTTGGAATTCTGGTTTTAACGAATTGGTCTCTGGGAGGTCGATTCTTGAACCTCCATTTGTGTCTGTCTTGGACAGTAGCCACTGTCCATGGGTCTTTTATTATCTCCGCCCAAACCTGCTTGAAGTCCTTTAGTCTGGCTCCTACTACAGCTGGTTGGGCGGACGCATCTTCAAAAAAACTTCTGGTCCCCCGGGGTAGGGGTCTTGGACTTTTGGAGTTTTAGGAAGGATGACTGTGGATTCTTCCAATTTTTTCTGTACTCCCTGCCGGGCTTATAGGACATTGCCTACCTGTATCTATCTGGGAGGTTCCGTATGAACGTAGGTGGCCTTTGTTGTCTAGGCCTTCTGTCTGAAGGAATGAGTCCAGACTTTCCGCCGGTGACTTTTGAAATGGCCGAGTCCAGCTTCTCCCCGAAGAGGTTTGAGCCGTCAAATGGGATCCTACGCCAGTTGGACTTTGAGGAGGGGTCTGCTGACCATGGTTTTAGCCAGAGTGCCCTCCTGGCCATCATTGAGCTTAACATTGCTCTGGATGTTGACTTTGTGATGTCTACAGAGGCTTCTGTGACAAAATCGCCTGCAAGGCTGAGTTCCTGGAGAGCTGTGATTACTCGCTCTTGTTCCACGCCTTCTGCTACCAACTTCTCAGCGTTGGAGGACCAGCTTGAGATAGCCTTTCCCACTGCTGCTAGCGTTATTGCTGGTCTGCAGGCACCACCTGCGGATAGGTAGGCTCTTTTAAGATCCAGATCGATCTTTCTGTCTAATACATCCTTAAATGTGACCGCATCTTCTATTGGAAGAGTTACGTGCCGGTCTAGGCGCATCAGGGAGGAGTCTACCACTGGTGGTGTTACTAGTGGATTGACACTGGATTCCTTTAGCGGATACAGTTTGGCAAGTCTGTTGCTGAGACTGGTCTTCTTCTCAGGTTTTTGCCATTCATCTTTAATTAAGTCTTCCAGTTTTTCGATAAATGGGAAGGTTTCTGGTTCTTTTTTAAGATTCGGAAAATATTTCTTCACTTTTTGCGGAGTTTCTTTTTCCTCTTCCCATTCTATAGCTTCCTTCACTGATTTTATGAAGGGTTCTATAAGTGAGAAGTCAAACCCGGTGGATACCTCCAAGTCTTCATTGTAAGATAGGGGTTCTGACTTTTTAGATGTGGAGGGAGTCGCAGGTGAAGTGCCTTGCACTGATCTGCTTGATTCAGATTCTGCGATTTGCAGGGATGTAAATATAGCCGGCTCTCTGCTTGGCTCTCTCTCTCTAGTTGCTTCGTCCAAGCATGTGCGACAGGCCAGCTTGTCCAGAAGTGCTATGGCACCGCAAACCCAGCATGAATTCCCTGATGGACGGGAAAGGTTAAGGGGGAGGAGAGCGTCTGCGTGAAGGAGACCTCCTGTAGGAGTGTCTGTGCCGTGAATGGGATTTTGAACGGCTCCTTCTGCGACTTGAGCGACTTCGTCTTGTGCGTGAGCGACTTCTACCGCGATCTGAGCAGCTTTGTCTATGGCTTGGGCTCCTTCTAGATGGCTCTTGTCGTCTTGAATCCGACGATCTGGCTGACCTGATAGGGCTGTCCAATTTAGACAGCATTAGTGACAGGCTCTCTTTTTCAGTCTTCACTACTTACCAATCTCCCCCCCCCCTTACCTATTAAGCTGGTGATGGTCTACCCAGGCAGCGACCTCCATGAGGAGTGATATAGTCCCCCCTACAACAGATAGTAGGAAATGAGCATGCAGGCAGTAGGTAAGGTGAAACCCAGTAAAGGAAAAAATAGATCCAGGAAGCTTACCTTAAGGAAGAGACAGCAGTGCAATCTATCCCACCGAAAAAGCTGTTGACAGGTGCAGTGTTCAAGAGAAAAAACAGCAGAAAGGATTTGGTTTTTAAAACTGCCGCCGTCGCCCAGTGATGACGTCATGACCGCACATGCTCTGTAGCGTCGTGAGCGAGCCGGCGCTATCTTGGAAACTGGCATACACAGGGAATTACATTGGAGAGCCTGAGGAATACCTCTATTGCTATGGGACTACAGGGCGCAGAAAGTCCGATTTTATACAGACACCCAGGAGAGCTGGAGGCTGCTATAGAGACCTGATTAAGGTCTGTGAAGAGCTGGCAGTTATCGGCTGGGATGCTTGTGGGACTACAAGGCTCAGGTTAGTGAAAAGGGGTGCACAGAAGAGCTGGAGGTCGCTGCATAATAAACCTATTTAAGGTTTGTAAGAAAGAAACTGGCACATACCCCTGAGACCATCAGAGTGGGGTTCCTTCCATAGAGCTCATTTAGAGGCTGTACAGGATAGGACTTCCACCCAGGAGAGGCTAGAACCTGGCTGGGGCGAAGCGGTAAGGGGGTTCTTCATCTTTGATGTCCTTGTCAGTTCTTAGGTGAGGAAAAAAAAGAGAATACCTGGGCGGGGGCCCGCTCTGGGCTTAATAGCTAAATGGTCCAATCAGGTTGTGGGGGCGGAGCAACAACCCAAAGGTGTATGCTGCCATGATGCGACAGGAAAATGTGATTAGGAATGTTAACCTTGACCCACTCCCTTGAAAGAACATTGTTCAGGGAGTTGATTAGAGAGCATGAATGGAGAATGGTGATCTTCAAATTCTATACTGAGGTGCATTGGTTCAGCAAAGGAAACGTCTTCTATCTCTTCAAATGGCATCTGTTATCCATGGTAACATTTCTAAAAGAATGTAATGATGAAGCATTTGTAGTGATGCTGGGGGATTTAATTGACTTCAATATTTGGTATATTTGGCCTTTTAGTAGATGTCGCTGAAAAACATAAGTCTGCAGTTTAATACACTTAAATTTTGCCTTCCCCAGTTTCTCCTCCACCCCCAGTATCAACATACATGCTACTGACCTATTTAAATAAAATGTTTCCAGTTTCATTACATACCTTATTTTTTACCCAGTGGGGTTGAGTTACTAAAACTGGGAAGTGCAAAATCTGGTGCAGCTGTGCATAGAAAACAATCATCTTCCAGGTTTTAGGCTGGGTTCACACTTGTGCGACACAACAGCCGTCCTACTTTGGATCCGACATTGCCCTGCGACATGAAGCCGAAATATGTCTGACTTTCAATGAACGGGGATCCGACTTGGATCCCTGCCAATACCAGGCACTGTGTTTGGTATGAATCTTGAGGGGGAACTCCACGCCAAATTTTAAATAAAAAACCAGCATGGGTTCACCCTCCTGGAGCATACCAGGCCCTTCGGGCTGGTATGGATTTTAAGGGGAACCCCCTAAGCCGAAAAAACAGCGTGGGGGTCCCCCCAAAATCCAAACCAGACCCTTATCCGAACACGCAACCTGGCAGGCCACAGGAGAAGAGGGGGTCGAGAGAGCGGCCCCCCTCCCTCCTGAACCAAACCAGGCCGCATGCCCTCAACATGGGGGGGTTTGGTGCTTTGGGGCAGGGGGCGGAGTCGGAAGAAGACCCCCGGAGTTGTGTAATAAATTACTTTAAAAACCTGTGTAGTGTTTTTTATTGACATTTTTTTCCACCAGGTGACTGGGTAGGGGTATGATGTACCCCATACTCATTCACATAGGGTGGGGGGCCGGGATCTGGGGGCCCCCTTATTAAAGGGGGGCTCCCGGATTCCGATAAGCCCCCACCCGCAGACCCCGACAACCAAAGGCCAGGGTTGTCGGGAAGAGGCCCTGTCCTCATCAACATGGGGGCAGGGTGCTTTGGGGTGGGGGGGCCGCAGGTCGCCCCCCTGCCCCAAAGCACCAAACCCCCCATGTTGAGGGCATGCGGCCTGGTACGGTTCAGGAGGGAGGGGGGCGCTCTCTCGTCCCCCCCTCTTTTCCTGCGGCCTGCCAGGTTGCGTGCTCGGATAAGGGTCTGGTTTGGATTTTGGGGGGACCACCACACCGTTTTTTCAGCTTAAGGGGTTCCCCTTAAAATCCATACCAGACCGAAGGGCCTGGTATGCTCCTGGAGGGGAACCCATGCTGTTTTTTTTATTTAAAATTTGGCGTGGAGTTCCCCCTCAAGATCAGCAGAGCACAAGTCGCATGCCAAAGTCGGATCATGCAAGACTGTGGTCCGACTTTGATCCGACTTCAATGATAGTCAATGGGCTGAAGTAGGATCAAAGTCGGACCAAAGTAGTACAGGGAGCATTTTCAAAGTCGGACCAGTTAAGACGGCTCCCATAGGGAAACATTGATTTTCACACGTCATGCGACATGAGCTCCCAATGTCGGAGCGTTTGTCGGACAAGTGTGAACCCGGCCAAAGCTTAATTGAACAAGCTGAAGTTAGAAGCTGATTGGCTCCCATACACAGCTGCAATAGATTCTGAGTGCTCCAGTGTTAAGCAGGCCATACACGGTCAAATTTCGAACAAATTTTATTTTCAAAATCAGAAAGTTCATTTTTTTTGTGATCCGATGATGCCACCATTGATTTTCGAAATTCGGCCTGGAATATTCTTTTCTCTCCGGGAATTTTCTTTTCTTGCACATGTGCATTTTTTTTTCTATTACATTTCTCGCACGATTCTCCCATCATTGATTAGAAAATCGTTTGTTTTTCAAAATATTTCCAACATGTCCGATTCCTCAAGTTTGATTGCTGCACGAAAATCAGCTGTTGCTGCAGCCCACTAACGGTGCGAAATTCGTACGAAAATTCTTCCATACGATTTTCGAAAGACAATTCTTTCGAAATTCGAACCGTGCATGGCCGGCTTTAGTAAATCTACTCCAGTGGATCTCTGTACTTCTCTATGCAATACACGCAGAAAATATCACAGCACCTTGCTTCAATACTATTCCCAAAAGCTCACTCGGGATGTAAGCATTGTGCTGGCTTTTGAACGGAGTAATGCAAATATCAAAGTGCCTTGATGGGTGGATGTCAGTCTGGGGAAATGGGTATTCCTAGACAGGCTGCATTTGCATGCAGACCACCCTGGGGAACACGCTTATATTGAGTCTTGAAAACTGAAGTCTAGTGAATGAAAGGGGCAGGCCAGGGATCGTAATATTGGGGAAGAAAGGGTTAGACCAGCCATTCTCAACCAGGGTTCCGTGGAACCCTGGGGTTCCTCCAGAGGTTGCTAGGGGTTCCTTGAGCTGTGGCTGAAGAACCACCTATTTGATGATGCCTACAGAGTTCAAGGTTCAGCACCACTTTGCAAAGCCAGCAGCATGACACCAAATATCTTTTTAGCTGTCTTTAAGGATGGCAGTCTGAGCACCACTTTAAGGGGGACATTCTTCCTATTGACCACCAATATAAGGGGCATTGTTCCCTGATGAATTGGTTTTAGTAAGGGTTCCTCAAGACATGAAAATTATTTTTGGGGTTCCTCTAGGGTTAAAAGGTTGAGAAAGCCTGGGTTAGACCATGCTAGATGTCCTCAAGCTAGGAAATAGTGTGGGGTCTCTCTGACATGCTGCAACTTCTAATGTACACTTTGAGAAGCTCACAGTGTGTAGTAAAACATTTAGAATAAGATATTTCTGTACAGGAGAAGAGCCTGATCAAATGTGCAAGCCTAATGGTAAAGCTCAGCTCTAATATATTTGAACCTGAAAATTCACTGCATAAATATACATAGCCTGATTGCAAAAAGTAAACACATTTTTTGATAATCTTGGCCTTTGGGAAAATACATTGAGAATTGAGTTTTGAAGTACTCTCCAAGAGCAGATAGAAAAATCTGTAATGCCCTATGTAAGGGACAATTTTCAAACAGAAATGTTGAAGAGGTATCTGCCTCAATAGAAAAGGAATCACATGAAGTTCAATCTTCTGTAAAGCCTCGTACACACGGTCGGACTTCCATCGGACTTTTCCGTGGATTTTTGTCCGAACAGAGTTGGCCGGGCACACCCATAGCATACACACCACAGGACTTTTCTGCAAACTTTCCCAAAACGTTTTTTAACATCACGTGGTTTTTCTGCTCTTTTCTGCTCTTTACCGCCACCCTTTGGTCAACTTCTGCTATTGTTGGTTGATTTTACCATTATTTGTTTTATCCATCGGACAAAAGTCCTATGGTTTTCTGTACACATAGTCGGACTTTGCTCCGTCTGACTTTTGTTGGCCAAAAGTTTGTCTGTTTGCAGACCCAACTTTTGTCTGATGAAAACCAAAAAAGTTTGTCCGATGGAGCGTACACACGGTCAGATTTTTTGAGCAACTTGCTCAAAATGAATTTTGTTGGCAAAAAGTCAGACCGTGTGTACGGGGCTTTACTGAACTTTTTTTTCTCTAAAACTTGGCTGTGAAGAGAGCTGCTGATTGAAGAAATGTCTGGTCTATAGTTTTAAAGTGTAGAAGGCTCCCTCTAGTGTGGTAGGCTAGCCTTTAACTTTTAGGCCTCATGCCCACGGACGTTTTTACAGCCGCGTTTTTGAGCGTTTTTACAGCTTAAAAACGCCTGTCCATGTTAGCCTATAGCTTCATGCCCACCTAGGCGTTTTTGAGCTGCAAATAGCATAGGCGTTTTTAAGCTGTAAAAAAAAAAAACAGGACCAGTGCGTTCCGCGGCATCGGCGTTAGGCATAAAAAAACGCGAAAGGTTAAAAAAGTGCAAAAACGCACAAAAACGCAGCGATTACGTTTGAGCCCTGGCGTTTTTTTGGGTTTTTTTTCGAAAAAAATACGGTCGAAAAATTTATACAATAACATGGACAGGCGTTTTTAAGCTGTAAAAAACGCTCAAAAACGCGGCTGTAAAAACGTCCGTGGGCATGAGGCCTTAGGGTTGAATACTTGGTGTATGTATGTTAATGTATAGAAAAGTTACTTTAGTCTTATTTATGTATGTGTAGCGGGTGGTTACATTTAGGAGAAGTATCTGAGTGATAACAAGACTCAGGTACGCTAAGGCCTCATGCCCACGGTCGTTTTTACAGCCGCGTTTTTGAGCGTTTTTTTACAGCTTAAAAACGCCTGTCCATGTTATTGTATAAATTTTTCGACCGTATTTTTGGGGGAAAAAAAAACGCCGGAGCTCAAAAACGCAATTGCGACGTTTTTGCGTGTTTTTTAACGCTTCGCGTTTTTTTATGCCTAACGCCGACGCCGAGGAACGCACTGGTCCTGTTTTTTTTTTTACAGCTTAAAAACGCCTATGCTATTTGCAGCTCAAAAACGCCTAGGTGGGCATGAAGCTATAGACTAACATGGACAGGCGTTTTTAAGCTGTAAAAAACACTCAAAAACGCGGCTGTAAAAACGTCCGTGGGCATGAGGCCTAATTGTTAGGGTTGTGGACCATTTTTGTCGTGGAGGATATCAATGGTGTCTAGTTCCCTGCGGCCTATAGGTGGCGCTGTCGCCATAGGCCGGGGTTGAACCACAATTGGAGGGCTGTGCCTTTTTGTGTCCCCTCGCGGCAGTGGTATGGCGGGGCGGGGAACCTGCCATGCTTGCTTGCCGGGATGGGGTATAAAAGGGGCAGACATCTTCCGGTCGAGGTCCGAGCCCCAGGCACCTTCAGCCTGGGGGCTGCTGTTCGTGAACCCAGGTGCCCTTGGCCTGGGTGTGTGTGAGGATGGTCTCCAGGTGCTCCTAGGTCGGAGACTGAACTGCTGTTCCATCCCCAGACACCTTAGGTCTGGGGGTGAGGTACTTTTGAGAAGGTCAGGGACCCAGCGACCTTCGGCTGGGTTCCGCGAGGGATCGAGGGCTCCCAGGGATCCGCCTCGCGAGGGCACCCGTATCCAGGACGAGGAGGCCAGGGAGGTGACCCTTTCTGAAGACCCAGTGCAGAGTCGTGTAACTCTTCGGAGGGATGGTTTCTCCCTACAGAGGCCTAACTATTCAAGGAAGGAAAAGTGCATGTTCTGTAGGTCATAGTGGCAGTGACTCTACGCACACCAGGTCAGTGGCAGTGACTACAACTATTCATCAAGTCAGTGGCAGTGACTGTGCACCAAGCTGTTCGTGCTAATCAGAACAGTGCTAATCAACGCTGAGTTTGTGCCTGGACCTCTTCCCACCTTATCTGAACTGTTCTCGTCCAACCTGTCTGCTTTCACAGAGACTGTTTATCGTTCTCATAAATAAATATTGAGTTGGACTCTCAGTTGATGTGGACAGTCGTTTTACTGGGAAGAACTAAGGGACTTGTTTCTGGCTACCGCAGAAGCGAGATCAGCTCGGGAGGTTTTCAAACACTGGCTGCAGGCAGGCCCAAGAAACTGACACCGCTCAACCTCCCCATCCAGGAGGGTACAGGCTTGTGGTGCGGTGTGCCTCAGTCTTTCCTGCGGAGGAGCCAAGAAGAGAAAAGCAGGTAAAGTCTAGGGTTGGTGCGCTACATATGTAAATATATTTTTGGGGTAGAAGGTTAGGGGTACAGGATACCCACAAAGATAGTTAACTGTGTAGCACCCTGCTCCTGATGATCAGGCACTATGTTAAATTTAGTGGGTGTCTGAGCTGATAGTTAGCTCAGACTTTGTAATGACCAAGGCTAAATCAGCCCCTGTTCCGGCTATGGCTGTGCTTGGAAGGACTTGCCACTGTTTGCCTGTAGGTGGCGTTACCACCCCAGGCCAATGTTGGAACACAAGCAGGCCAATGTGTATTGGGTATCTTTCCCCGGGAACAGCTCAGTGGGAGTTGTCTCCCCACTGAGCATGCTGGGGAAAGTTACTTAAGGGGCAGAAGCCATTTCTCGGGGCTCTCTTCGCCTCGTGGCCCTCCTGGCTCGAGGTATGTGACACTGGAATTTCAGCCATGTTGGCCCGAGGCTGCATCTCTGACTGGGACCTACACTTTGAAGGTGATCCTGTGCGGTCTGTCCTGCGGGAGGAAGCCACTCAATGGAGGAAACCAGGGGAGGACCTGTCCTGGAGAGGAACAAGCAGAAGGCTGGTATCTTGAGGAAGGCCTGGTGACCCTATTGGAAGATGCACTGTAGCTAATGTTACCTTACAGTGTGCCGGGTTGGCTTAAAGGCTCTTAAACTGTAAGGCTGGATATCCGGGTACTAAATACTGTGGCAGAGGATCATTCAACAGTTCATCTTAATCGTCCTAAAGGTCTGTGGCAGAGACTGTTATTTCTTTATTTGTTCGTGCATCATCCCGGCTGCTAGGCCAAGTGAGAAGGTCTATCTGGGTGAATAATACCCACTTGAAGGAGAGTGGTGAGTGTGACTTTGGAACCTTCCCCTAACCCTCCATCCCTCTAGCTATGCAAGTTGTTTGGAAATAAAGCCTGACGAAAAGGATTCATAACTTGTGTGGACATTGAACTTTCTATAGACTCTCATCCCCTAGACAACGAACAGTGAGGTAACGTGCAATGGCCCAAATCTAAACCAGCAGCTCTTTCGGGGGTGTGCTACAATTGCATAATTCTTCTTGGTAATAGTTGGTCATTTAACAGTAGTCAAATCAATCCAATCCATGATTTACATCTATGACTTTGTAAACGCGGTCAAAGTTGCAATGGATCTTTTTCTTTATTTACTCAGTTAGACCCTATAACAGCATGAACTGTGCAATGCCCTAGCAGCAGCGTCTACCCAGCTCTGCTTGGACAGAAAATTATTTTGGAGATGTTTCCTTCATGCAGCTGTCCTGCTTATCTCCCCCTGGACATATCCTTCAAGCAGGGTAGCTGAAATTCCACAGAGCCTTGAAGTGGTTATTAACCCACTTTTACTACTTTATATAATCCTCCTTGTGTCCTAATGACAGGAGCTCTTTGTGACGGGAGTCACCTTGAGCGGGGGGCCGTGGAACCCGGAATTCTTTGGAGAGGTTGGGAAACCCTTGTTTCAGCTCCCCATGCTCCTCATATGTCTAAGGGGCATAGGGTGACCGAGAACCCCAGTCTGATCTGTACTAATCGAACTCACTGTACAGCCACACTGGAATATTGTGTGTGTGTGTATATATATATATATTGTCTCATACTATGGTGTGCTCTCTGTTGGGTCGTTTGGGGTGTGGCTGTATTCCATTGTTCTATTGTGTCTGTCTGCCTTGGGTAATATAGGATGTGTATGTGTGTTTGCTGCGAGGAGGGAGGGGGGAATTCCTCCAACAGCTCTCCTTGCTGATTGGACAATCTACCCCGCCTGGAATGCAGGGGGGGATTGTCCCGAGTGTTACCTGTGTTTCAATAAACAAAATAAGGAAAAAAAAAACAAGATGGGACTTTAAGGGCAACAAGAGGGTAACTAGAGTAAAATGGTTTTATTTGGAAAACATATAAAATACACAATTAAAATCATGGATGATATAAGGGTACATAAATCCCGAGATGAGGTCCAGAAAGCCTGACGCGTTTCGGGACACAAGCCGTCCCTTCGTCAGGGGCCAATATCCAGATGGGATCGCACTGTACAATACAAATAAATACATTATAACAACACATATATTACAGCTATTTACAACATTGATTGCATGCACAGGCAAGCTTAAGAAACACAGCATCGCTAATACAAAGAATATACCCCAAAACATCATCAAAGCAGACTCGCGGTTGGACCGACGGGCCCCCAGAGGCAAACGGCACTGAAGTGTCTCACGCGACCAGCACGAGAGTGTGCGGATCCCCTCTGCTCCCAACAAATCCTGAGGCACCACCAGAAAGCGGGTACAGTGACCACAATGGTGTAATCCTACTGGTTCTAATTAAGCATTTTATAATGACATATTAGTTTAAAAAATATATAATAGTCCCTATGGGGTCAGAAAACTGACCCCAAGCACTAAAGCATAATGACTAAAAATAGAGTAAAAGGCATTAGATTGGTGTACCTAGGATATCCAAGGAGCATTTATGGTGACATGGGTAGGGAGACTGGGATGAGCTCAAAACAAACACCCACTCCTCCAAAGTTGCTTGAGAAGCATATGATCTACAATCCTCCAATCTGTGTGTAAATAAACCAGTAATGGTGAGTGACTAATGATGGCAGCATATCTCCATGTATCACAAAGAAGTGAACATGGTGTAAACTTGAGAGGTAGGAAGAACTCCTCCTCCCTTGCCAAAATGAGATAATCCAGCTTACCTAGGAGAAGCAATGGAAGGCCTTGCTGCTGGCCTGGCGTGTCTCCGCTGTCCAAATTAGCGACGGGACCGCCTTGTACATGGCCAGCATTTAAAGGAAGATGAGGGGAGGGGCGGCATCACGTGACGCAATGACGCACAAGCGCCATGCATCACGTGATAGGGTCTCCTGGGAGACGCGTCCAAGCAAAAGGAGGAAGAGGGCCGGGGTCACGTGACTACATGGCGTGAATCCGCCGGGAGTCACGTAACAAAGGTCCTACAGCACCAATCCCCATAGCAATGGGTGATGCAAGGTCCTGGAAAGCACAAAAGAGCCATAGCTCAAAAAGGACAAACAGAGATACACCGCGCCATACGGTTGTAAACCGTAGATGCGCGGACACAGAGTCCACCATAAGCTGGCCAGATAGACATCCCCCAGCAAGGCTCCCCTACATCAATGAACACCTGTCTATAGGGAAGATCATGGAAACATGATCCTCCCCAATTGTGCCTAATGGAAATCAAAAACCATATATGAATCACAACCACTCAGCAACAATCGCAACAGTCGGTAATGCAAAGGCACACCGAGTGTAGCTAAAGTCGCACGAATAGAAAAGATACATATAAAGATGTAATGAATGTAATAATGGGGCACCACAGTCCGCAATCGGGCAGCATATGGGATCCCGGGCACAGAGTGCGTGGAACCCCTCCGTGCCGAGCCACCCCCGCCAGGAAATCCAAACAGGGGAGATCCCGCAATGAGGGAGTCCCGCACCCTGCGCCCACCGGCGCAAGCAAGACCTGGACATGGGCCAAAACCCAGGGGACCCATAAGGTCAGGCCCACCAGGTCATAAAGGCCACTCAAAGGTGGCCTACTTGCGCCGGGTGGGAGGCAAGAGAAACCACGCCAAACGACACTCACTGCAGACACTCCAGAGGTCCGCCGGTCAAAGCACGAGTAAGCCAAGAGTGATTAGATGTTATAGAACCAGAGAGGGGAAAAGGAAAAGATGTTGAAACTATACAATGGGTGTGTGTGAAACCTAATGATGACAAAAGAGATCATACCAATAAACAATGTAAACACAGATGTAGATTATACATAAAAGGTAAGATAGAATAGAATAGAAAGATATTTCATTCTTTTTCACACCCACCAGAGGAAAATCCTTCTAAAAAGGGTCTGAAACTGATTTGTTCGTTCAACCCAGGGGGTATGGTGGCACCAAGGTCCGCAATCCAGCGGGTTTCCCGCTGGAGCAGAACCTTGTTCCAATCCCCTCCCCTGGGATTGGGATGGATTCTATCCAGGATCAGAAACGGAATCCTGGGAAATTTTCCTTGATGTTGTTGGATCACATGTCTGCCTAAGGGTAGTTCAAGGTTTGCCATCTTCATGGAACTGATATGTCTGGAGGCCCTCTTATAGAATTTTAGTTTCGTTTTACCCACATAAAACCTATTACACTCACATGTTAGAAGATAGACCACTCCCTCCGTCTTGCAATTAGAAAAATTACGAGGTTTGTATGAACGTCCATTGGGGGACGTTCATGTATTGACGGGTATTCATGTATTGACAGAGCGGACAGCCCCCACAAGTGAATGTTCCCATTCTCTTGCAGGGGTCTTTACGAAACTCGCCCCTAAATTCACTTTGTACCAGATGGTCTCTAAGTGAAGGGGCATGCCGAAAAGTGATAGCAGGTACTTCGGTCACAAAAAGACTCAGTAAGGGGTCTATGCGTAGAAGATGCCAAAACTTGGTGATAATACTTTTGACCACTTGGTGTTGGTTATGATATTTAGTGATGCTTCTCACAGTGTGAGAATCCTCATTTTTCTTTTTTGGGCCGAAAAATTGTTTGCGTCTTTCCTGTCCATTAGCACGCTTGAAGGCTCTCTTCAAGCATGTAAGGGAATAACCCCTCAATAGGAGTCTGTCTTTTAAAGCATTGGCCTCACGGAGGAAAGTTTCCTGGCTGGAACAATTGCGTTTAGGGTTAGGGTTTTAGGGTTAGGGTTAGGGGTTAGGGTCAGGGTTTTCCCTTTAAGAATAAGGCTAGGACCCAGGATTTGGAACAGGGACCTCCCCAGAGGTCAAAGGTCAGGAGGCGGGTTCCCAGAGGTCAAAGGTCACTGGGCGTGGCTGACCCACCCCCACCAAAGTGTACCGCCTACCCCAACTAAGTCGGGGAATGAACAAGTCGGGGAACGAACTCAATTTGAGGTTTACAGTTACCTCTAGTGATACCAGTATCACTTTTTTGGATGTGACTCTTGTCAAGAATAGGGATGGCAGTGTGTCCAGTGGACTTTACCGTAAGGCTACGGCTGGGAGAACAGTCCTCCATGCGACTAGTTCCCACCCTCAAGCCTTGGTAAGGTCAATCCCCTATAGCCAGTACTTGAGGCTGAAACGCAATTGTTCCAGCCAGGGAACTTTCCTCCGTGAGGCCAATGCTTTAAAAGACAGACTCCTATTGAGGGGTTATTCCCTTACATGCTTGAAGAGAGCCTTCAAGCGTGCTAATGGACAGGAAAGGCCCAAAAAAGAAAAATGATGATTCTCACACTGTGAGAATCATCACTAAATATCATAACCAACACCAAGCGGTCAAAAGTATTATCACCAAGTTTTGGCATCTGCTACGCATAGACCCCTTACTGAGTCCTTTTGTGACCGAAGTACCTGCTATCACTTATCGGCGTGCCCGTACACTTAGAGACCGTCTGGTACAAAGTGAATTTAGGGGCGAGTTTCGTAAAGACCACTGCAAGAGAATGGGAACATTCACTTGTGGGGGCTGTCCGCTCTGTCAATACATGAATACCCGTCAGGGTATTGTATTACCCAATGCCAATGGACGTTCATACAAACCTTGTAATTTTTCTAATTGCAAGACGGAAGGAGTGGTCTATCTTCTAACATGTGAGTGTTCTAGGTTTAATGTGGGTAAAACGAAACTACAATTCTATAAGAGGGCCTCCAGACATATCAGTTCCATGAAGATGGCAAACCCTGAACTACCCTTAGGCAGACATGTGATCCAACAACATCAAGGAAAATTTCCCAGGATTCAGTTTCTGATCCTGGATAGAATACATCCCAATCCCAGGGGAGGGGATTGGAACAAGGTTCTGCTCCAGCGGAAAAGCCGCTGGATTGCGGACCTTGGTGCCACCATACCCCTGGGTTGAACGAACAAATCAGTTTCAGACCCTTTTTAGAAGGATTTTCCTCTGGTGGGTGTGAAAAAGAATGAAATATCTTTCTATTCTATTCTATCTTACCTTTATGTATAATCTACATCTGTGTTTACATCGTTTATTGGTATGATCTCTTTTGTCATCATTAGGTTTCACCCACACCCATTGTATAGTTTCAACATCTTTTCCTTTCCCCTCTCTGGTTCTATAACCTCTAAATCACTCTTTGCAGATTCGTGCTTTGACCGGCGGACCTCTGGAGTGTCTGCAGCGAGTGTGTTTTGGTGTGGTTTCTCTTGCCTCCCACCCGGCGCACGTAGGCCACCTTTGAGTGGCCTTTATGACCTGGTGGGCCTGACCTATGGGTCCCCTGGGTTTTGGCCCATGTCCAGGTCTTGCTTGCGCCAGTGGGCGCAGGGTGTGGGATGCCCTCATTGCGGGGTCTCCCCTGTTTGGATTTCCTGGCGGGGGTGGCTCGGCATGGGGGGCTTCCACAAACTCTGTGCCCAGGATCCCATATGCTGCCCAATTGCGGTCTGTGGTGCCCCATTATTACATTCATTACATCTTTATTTATATGTATCTTTTCTATTCGTGCGACTTTAGCTACACTCTGTGTGCCTTTGCATTACCGACTGTTGCGATTGTTGCTGAGTGGTTGTGATTCATATATGGTTTTTGATTTCCATTAGGCACAATTGGGGAGGATCATGTTTCCATGATCTTCCCTATAGACAGGTGTTCATTGATGTAGGGGAGCCTTGCTGGGGGATGTCTATCTGGCCAGCTTATGGTAGACTCAGTGTCCGCACATCTGCGGTTTACAACCGTATGGCGCGGTGTGTTTCTTTTTTTTGTTTTTGAGCTATGGCTCTTTTGTGCTTTCCAGGACCTTGCATCACCCATTGCTATGGGGATTGGTGCTGTAGGACCTTTATCACATGACTCGCGGCGGATTCACGTCATGTAGTTACGTGACCCCGCCCTGGTCCTCCTTTTGCTTGGATGCGTCTCCCGGGAGACCGTATCACGTGATGCATGGCGCTTGTGCGTCATGTGATGCCGCCCCTCCCCTCATCTTCCTTTAAATGCTGGCCATGTACATGGCGGTCCCGTCGCTAATTTGGACGGCGGAGACACGCCAGGCCAGCAGCAAGCCCTTCCATTGCTTCTCCTAGGTAAGCTGGATTATCTCATTTTGGCAAGGGAGGAGGAGTTCTTCCTACCTCTCAAGTTTACACCATGTTCACTTCTTTGTGATACATGGAGATATGCTGCCATCATTAGTCACTCACCATTACTGGTTTATTTACACACAGATTGGAGGATTGTAGATCATATGCTTCTCAATCAACTTTGGAGGAGTGGGTGTTTGTTTTGAGCTCATCCCAGTCTCCCTACCCATGTCACCATAAACGCTCCTTGGATATCCTAGGTACACCAGTCTAATGCCTTTTACTCTATTTTTAGTCAGTATGCCTTAATGCTTGGGGTCAGTTTTCTGACCCCATAGGGACTATTATATATTTTTGAAACTAATATGTCATTATTAAAATGCTTATTTAGAACCAGTAGGATTACACCATTGTGGTCACTGTACCCACTTTCTGGTGGTGCCTCGGGATTTGTTGGGAGCAGAGGGGATCCGCACACTCTCATGCTGGTCGCGTGAGACACTTCAGTGCCGTTTGCCTCTGGGGGCCCGCCGGTCCAACCGCGAGTCTGCTTTGATGATGTTTTGGGGTATGTTCTTTGTATTAGCGATGCTGCGTTTCTTAAGCTTGTCTGTGCATGCAATCAATGTTGTAAATAGCTGTAATATATGTTGTTATAATTTATTTATTTGTATTGTACAGTGCGATCCCGTCTGGATATTGGACCCTGACAAAGCGACGGCTTGTGTCCCGAAACGCGTCGGGGTTTCTGGACCTCATCTCGTGATTTATGTACACTTATATCAGCCATGATTTTAATTGTGTATTTTGTAGGTTTTCCAAATAAAACCATTTTACTCTAGTTACCCTCTTGTTGCCCTTAAAGTCCAGTCTTGGGGGTTTTTTCCTTCTTTTGAGTGACTCTTAGGGATGTTGGCAACACCAAGGTTCAATTTTGATGTTCATATCCAGTGTTTAAATAAACAGTTCATGTTGAGCAGTCAAAACAAGTACTGTCTAGTTCTTGGTTGTCAGCAGTTTGAAATATCTGATATCTATATTCAGACTGCACGAAGCGGTATCTGACGAAAGCACTCAAGCCGAGTGTGGGACGTTTTTTATAAAAAAATGCCTTCTTTATCATATTTCAAAGCAGCTCCCCACGATCACGTGACCTGCCGGCTCTCTCCTCTGCCTGACTGACAGATGCAGTGTCCAGGGCTGAGATTCCCCCGCTGACCTCAGCCGGGACGCAAGAAGGAGAGGAGAGAGAGAGCCAGTCATGTAATCGTGGGGAGCTCTGAAATACGGTAAAGGAGGCTTTTTTTTTATAAAAGCACAGAGACAGGAGCTCCTGTTATTAGGACCCAAGGAAGATTATGTAGGACAAGAAAAGTTATTTGAGCAGCAGTCCTCCCCTCCACCTGGCTGCAACCACCCTGTCCTTCCCTCCACCTGGCTGCAACCAATACTTTTTCAAGACACTGTGTATTTATATGTGTGTGTGTGTGTATACATAATTGCATTTTATAGTTGGCCCCCCTACTTTTGTCCCTGTCCCCCCATGTGCCCCCTTAATATGAAAGCTGTCTCTCACCGCCCCCCTGCATCACCGCATTTCTGCATCTAAAAGAAGACTGCACTGTGCAGGCGCAGGCAGCAGAGAGATGACATCTCCCACTGCCCACCCTCACTCTGGGACAATGGCCACTGGCAGTGACAATCCGCATCTGGTAACAGGCAACTGTGGCAAGTGACAAGCTCCCACTGATTCTGCATTATGGTGAGTTGAACAATTTAATTTTATTTTACAATGTAATATAAGTGTTGTGTAACGGATTCAGACAAATGATCAAACCAGTGGTGATGTGCAATTTCAACTTTACTTAACAATGAACTTCAACATAAATTGTACCGGAGAACGTGTGAACACGGGTATACAGTACAGAACATTAATATGAACCGCAAAGAAAGAGGATATAACAAATATACTGCCGTTCAACTAATGTCCACTAGGTGGCAGCAGCGTGTTCTGAGTTCAATCTACAGATAGAATAGAGAGCTAAAGAATCTCACGTGTCCAAGATAGTAATTGTTCGTTCAACAGACTGTGAGCTAAATGGACCTCCTGCTGGCACACACTTCACGCTGGCACTGCTTTCTACTTGCTTCGGTCAGAAGGTTTTCTGGTGGCTGCAGATAGGGCCAACCCACTTCTTGGACAGCTTCTGCAAATTGACTGTAACAGAGTGCTCTCCAGTGACTGGGGCTTGGAAAGATGCTGCGCGCTCTTGTTCTAACTGCTGGTGGCCCGCACACCAGACTTAACAGGGGAGGACCCAGCACCTGGGAACATCTCACTTCCCCAGTCACTGCTGTCCCATCAGGAAGGATCTCTCTGAGCACCGGAAGCTGGGTGGAGCTGACATTTATATCCCCCGGGCGTGTCCAGGAGCTCAGAGGATTGTGGGGAGTTGAGTTAAAGGGACCTGCACCAGACTCTGGACAAAGGGGCATCCCACTACATAAGAAATAATGCGTTTCAATCATCCTGACACCATAACTACTATGGTAATGTGATGATTGAAGCGCCAACACCAGCCATTTCCCCTACAAATTGCGAGCAAAAATTTTGTCAGTGCAGCTCCCGAGATTAGACTCTGGATCTACCCCTGATATGACCATGGGTAATAGGGATGTCCATAAGTGTACTAGATAAAATATTTATTGAGGTACATTGCCTTCCTCAAATTGCCTATTGACAGCTTTGAAATCTGCATCATCATATGGCTTTACTACCTGATCTTTAATGGGGAGTCTGTCATCAGTTACAGGATGAGCTGGATTTGCCTCATTCTTGATGCTAAACATCTTTTTTTATTGTAAGTTTTTATGTGAATTTTTGTAGGTCTTTGAACATTTCAAACAAGTTTCTCTCAGAACTTGTGGCAAAATTCAGTCTGTTTTCTAATAATGGCATTTCACAATCTTGTAAATAGGATGGTAAATGTGGTATTCTGGACTGTGGGGACCGACTCTTTTATTTTCAATCATGGGTTGAGAGTTAATTCCTGGAATTGTTTCCAATGCCTGAATAGAATTGGTAACGGGGCATGTTAAGCTGTAAAGAAAGTGAATCTGTAGCAGAACAGGAATGAAGCACAACTTCCTCAATATTGTATGTGGCATTATCCACGCTGTTGGGCTTGTCTGGTTCCTGATCTTTAGTGGAATTCCAATGAGTTGCTGAAATGTTTATGGACTTCTCTTCTAATCTGGTTTTTGATAACTTGTCTTTTTTTTTGATAGATTTTGTATACCTACGTTTATTTGTATTATTTAATTTTGCATATGTCTTAAGGTCTGGATAGATTTTTACTCATATTAGTACTAATAAGAGGCTAATATTGGTTCTGCCACTCTTGGGTGCACAGAGCAGGTGAGTATGACATATTTGTTATTTAAAAAACTTTAACACCTTCCCACCCAGCATACAGTATAGTAAAATACCAGGCAGTTGGGAGCACTGTTGTTCTGAGGCGACGTTGTCCCAGAATGCGTCACGCGTCAGCTGTCACCAGCTGTGTCCACAGTCGATGACTGATCACTGTACCAGCCCACTGTCAGTACCATGTGATCGTTGTGACCAATCACAGCAGATCACATGACAATTGTAAACAATGGATGCCTTTCATTCATCCATTGTATACAATTGTGTTGCTAACTGTGATCACATGGTACAGACAGTGCCAATCACAGCCCATCTGTAAAATGTGATTAGCTTTGGCCAATCACAACTAATCACAACAAAAGACACTGAATGAACCAGTTTCATTCAGCAAAAATGGTTTCTTATACCAATGAAATTCAGACTAAATAATATACACTGATTTTGGTTATTTTCACCAAAGAAATGTAGAATACATTTTGATGTATATTTATGAAGGAAGATTAGTTATTTGCTAAATTTTTAACAGAAACTAAGAAAAACACGTTGTTTTTAACCCTGTGGTGATTAAATACCACCAAAAGAAAGCTCTAGTTGTGTGGGAAAAAAAAAAAAAAAAGATAATTTTTAATGGGTACAGTGTAGCATGACCACACAATTGTCATTCAGAGTGTGACAGCACTGAAAGCTGAAAATTGGCCTGGGCAGAAGGGGGTAAAAGTGCCCAATAAAAAATAAGCTCATATTTATGATCTTCTATGTCCCTAATGAACCTTTTCTGTATGTCTGCTGTCAGCTTATCTTTGAAATTCTCGGTGTATCTAGTGATAAGCTCAGTACACCTGCTAGAGTTTAAAACTTGTTCATTTGTGTGTAATTTTTAATGATTACCTTATTTTTCTCCATCATTCATGTTCTCTGCATGTATAGGATCTCCATCTATTGTGCAGTGCATAGAGCGGCCATTTCTTAAATTTTTGCTTCAAATCTTAATCTAAAAAGATGCACCGTTTTGTGTTTCTTAGTCCTGTTGAAGCGGTATTAAACACAAAATCATACATTTATTAGATTGCAGCTTACTACTTCTAAACCACCTACCCCCAAGCAGTAACTTCCACTTACTCCCAAGTATTGACACCCAACTAGGCCAGACCACTGACACCCAACTAGACCAGACCACTGACACCCAACTAGACCAGACCACTGACACCCAACTAGGCCAAACCACTGACACCCAACTAGGCCAAACCACTGACACCCAACTAGGCCAAACCACTGACACCCAACTAGGCCAAACCACTGACACCCAACTAGGCCAAACCACTGACACCCAACTAGGCCAAACCACTGACTCCCAACTAGGCCAAACCACTGACACCCAACTAGGCCAAACCACTGACACCCAACTAGGCCAAACCACTGACACCCAACTAGGCCAAACCACTGACACCCAACTAGGCCAAACCACTGACACCCAACTAGGCCAAACCACTGACACCCAACTAGGCCAAACCACTGACACCCAACTAGGCCAAACCACTGACACCCAACTAGGCCAAACCACTGACACCCAACTAGGCCAAACCACTGACACCCAACTAGGCCAAACCACTGACACCCAACTAGGCCAAACCACTGACACCCAACTAGGTCAAACCACTGACACCCAACTAGGCCAAACCACTGACACCCAACTAGGCCAAACCACTGACACCCAACTAGGCCAAACCACTGACACCCAACTAGGCCAAACCACTGACACCCAACTAGGCCAAACCACTGACACCCAACTAGGCCAAACCACTGACACCCAACTAGGCCAAACCACTGACACCCATCTAGGCCAAACCACTGACACCCATCTAGGCCAAACCACTGACACCCAACTAGGCCAAACCACTGACACCCAACTAGCCCAAACCACTGACACCCAACTAGCCCAAACCACTGACACCCCAAACATGGGTGTCTCAATGTCAGTACAGTAGTGGGAGTGATAATACAGCCCCAGCATTAGTATCATCTACACATCAAACCTCCATGGTCTTAATGCTTGATAAAGTGGAGGTAAAGCCTAACCATAACTATTGTTAAAGATAAGCTCCATGCTCCTTTAGAAAAAAATACAAATACTGTAGCCGCTGACTTTTAATATTATGGCAGCTCCAACATATGACATATAAGTAAAGTTCTGATACATGACTTTGCCTTCCAGAGTCCTGCCATATAAAACTAATGTTTCAGTTATAGCTGGATACTATGGGGCTTACCCACCAACTGGCTTTTTACATTTCCATTTCCAAGAAATGTTAACAGCCTGACCTTACCTTGAGAAGCCCTGGCTATACTCTGATAATTGTAGCGATACTTTAACCTCTTAATACCTCCTGTATCATGTGACCCACCCCACGTGATTGGCTCTCACAGTAGTCACAGGAACCCATCCCACTGGCTCCCAATTGGAGGACGTGATCTAAAAGCTGTTGGTGATAGCTCAGTGTCAATGCAGTAGAGAAAGGTATATCACCGCTCCAGGAAGTTCAAGCAAAGGTAAAATCCTCTCCTCCAGATTAGAAGCCCCAGGCTGGCAATGCATTTAACAATGCAAAATAGAAAGAAATTCTGGACAGCTGCACTCCAAAAAAGTTTTTGCCCTTTATTCAAAAATGGACATCAAAAATACATGCCACAGCAGAACAGAACGGACAGAAGTGCTGACGCGTTTCACACTAACAAACAGTGCTTAGTCAGAGCTTGTCAAAACACTGGGAGCGCACTGCGCAAAGTAAGCATGATCTCAGCATACAACCTCAGGCCACAGTGGACGCATATGTGTGGTGGCTGGGAGTTAAAGCCCACTTTTCTAAACTCAGCATATATGCATTACAAGGTCGGCAAGAGGTATAAAAAAAAAATGAATTCCTCATTTTAAATGACAATAACTGCCATGTTTATAGAGGGACTGCATCCTTATCTTAAAATTACTTTAAAGGCACCTTTTAGAAATGTTTAGTAACGGTAATCTACAAACAGATACTTGTAGATTATTACTGTACATGATTTTTATTCTCTGTGTAGCGCTTCTCCCGGAGGAGACACTGGTTTGGGTCACCTGCTCTTCACTCTGCCCTCCTGATGACACCACCAAAATACCTTGACCGGGGAGTAGGGATGAACCGAACAGGCAAACAGGCAAAAAATTTGTTCGAACACGCGAACACCGTTAAAGTCTATGGGACACAAACATGAAAAATCTAAAAAGTGCTAATTTTAAAGGCTAATATGCAAGTTATTGTCATAAAAAGTGTTTGGGGTCCTGCCCCAGGGGACATGTATCAATGCAAAAAAAAGTTTTAAAAACTGCCGTTTTTTCGGCAGCAGTGATTTTAATAATGCTTAAAGTGAAACAATAAAAGTGAAATATTCCTTTAAATTTCGTACCTGGGGGGTGTCTATAGTATGCCTGTAAAGTAGCGCATGTTTCCCGTGCTTAGAAAAGTCCCTGCACAAAATTACATTTCTAATCCACACTCGAGCGATACGGAAGAAAAAAAAAACCCGCCGCTAGGAACGATACCGCCTCATAGGAGGCGCCCGGGTGAATGGCGCTCTCCTGGGTTGACAGCTCTTTTATAGATGAGGGCAGGGCCATACGTCACGTGCGCGGGTGACCCCGCCCCCTCTCTGACGCAAGGAGAAAGCCCAGGGTTACCCAATGACGTGTACAGGTGACCCCGCCCCCTCTTTGCCAACGCGGGTTTCCCGTGATGGGCCTCTTTCTGAAATTTGTTGTTTACAAGTTAAAAACATTTTTTTTTGCTAGAAAATTACTTAGAACCCCAAAACATTATACATTTTTTTCTAACACCCTAGAGAATAAAATGGCGGTCGATGCAATACTTTATGTCACACCGTATTTGCACAGCGGTCTTACAAGCGCACTTTTTTTGGAAAAAAATAGGATTTTTTACTCACCATAAAATCCTTTTCTCTGAGTCCATGGACCGACACAGCTTCTCTATTGACAAAGTGGGTATTATCCGTTAATTAGGAGTGACTAGGCAGAAAAACTTGTAAAAAGTGTTGCATCACACCTTCTACAGTACCGCCCAGGGGGCGGACCCTCTGGGTATAACCTCTCAGTCTGCATCTCGCAGATCAGTTCGTCAAAAAGCAGTACAAACTTAAAAAGGAGGGGTGGGTGCTGTGTCGGTCCATGGACTCAGAGAAGAGGATTTTACGGTGAGTAAAAAATCCTATTTACTCTTTCGTCCATGGACCAACACAGCTTCTCTATTGACAAAGTGGGACGTCCCAAAGCAGTGTCAGAGAAAAAACGAGGGGTGGTAACAGCATAAAAATAAACTTCACCCCAAACACAAAACAGCACTCCTCCAACAGAGGAGTTGCAACTCTAAACAGCCGCTTGCAAAACCTTGCGGCCAAAAGAGGCATCCGAAGATGCACCTACATCAATTTTGTAGAATTTTGTGAAAGTGTGTGCGGACGACCAAGTCGCCGCTTTACATAATTGGGAAACAGACGCTTGATGTCGGAAAGCCCAAGAGGCACCTATTGCCCTGGTCGAATGCGCCGTGACAGGAAAGGGGGGCGCCTGACCCTTTAAGGCGTAAGCCTGGATTACTATCTGTCGGATCCACCTAGAGATGGTGGCCGATGAGACTGCTTGGCCCTTCTTGGGACCAGCCACCGAAACAAACAGTGAGTCTGACTTCCGGAACAGGGAAGTAGCAGATAGGTATACTCTCAAAGCTCGGACAACGTCCAAGGAATGCAACGCCGACTCCTTAGGATTCGACGGCTGAGGACACAAGGATGGAAGTACAATGTCTTCGTTGAGATGAAAAGCCGAAACGACTTTCGGAAGAAAGGATGGCTGCGGCCGCAGCACCACCTTATCCTTGTGGAAAATCAAATAGGGAGCCTTGCAGGACAAGGCTGCCAGCTCAGAGACTCGTCTGACGTAACAGCCACCAAAAAGACCACTTTCTGAGAAAGTGTCAACAGGGGAATATCTCTAATATTCTCAAACGGTGCCTTCTGAAGCACCGAGAGGACCAGGTTCAAGTCCCACGGAGGTAACGGGGGACGGACCGGAGGGGCCACATGTCGGACCCCCTGCACAAATGTACTCACGAGAGAGTGAGTCGCCAGGGGTCGCTGAAAAAAGACAGCCAGGGCAGATATCTGTCCCTTAAATCGTACTTAGGGCAAGCCCTTGGTCCACCCCATGCTGTAAAAACAGCAGGATTCTGGAAACCAAATAGGTACGCGGATGCCATTTCATTTCCTCACACATGGAGATGTAGGCCCTCCAAGTGCGGTGATAGACCTTCCTAGAGGACGGTTTTCGAGCACTTTTCATAGTAGAGATTACTGAGTCTGACAGGCCCCGGTCTCTCAGTACCTGGTTCTCAACAGCCATGCCGTTAAAGCCAATGACTGTAAAGCAGGATGGAATATGGGACCTTGCGATAGCAGGTCCTTCCGTAGTGGTAGGCGCCAGGGGACGTCTGCTACCAGACGTACTAGATCGGCGTACCAAGGACGCTGAGGCCAATCTGGAGCGATTAGGATCATTGGAATTCCCTCTGCCTCCACTCTGTGGAGCAGAAGAGGAAGAAGCCTTAAGGGAGGGAAGGCATAGATTAGCCGATACTGACCCCACGATGCTACCAACGCGTCCGTTGCGTCTGCCCATGGGTCTCTTGACCGGGCCACAAATCTCAATACCTTCCGATTGAGTCGGGAAGCCAGAAGATCTACGTCTGGTGTGCCCCATCTTTGGCAGAGGAGTTGGAACACCTCCGGGTGTAAGGACCCTTCTCCCTGGTCCAGCATCTGGCGGCTCAGGTAGTCCGCCTGCCAGTTTTCCACACCCGGAATGTACACGGCCGACAGTGCCGGTACGCTCCTCTCTGCCCACTTCAGGATGCGAGCGATCTCTGATGTTGCAGCTGAGCTTCTTGTTCCTCCTTGATGATTGACATATGCTACTGCTGTGGCGTTGTCTAACTGGATCCTGACTGGATGCCCTTGCAGCCTCTGAGACCATTTGAAGAGGCACAGCCTGATCGCCCGGATTACCAGGACATTGATCGGCAGGAGGGCTTCCTCTGGGGTCCAGCGACCTTGCGCCGACTGAACACCCCAGACTCCCCCCCAACCTGTAAGGCTGGCGTCCGTCGTGATCACTATCCAGTAAAACGGAAGAAATGACTTCCCGGCCATTAGAGCCGGTGCTGTCAGCCACCATACCAGGGATCTCCTGACTATGTGGCTCACTCGGATTTGATAATCCAGAGATGATGGACATCTGTTCCATCTGGACAGAACTTCCTTCTGTAACACTCGAGTGTGGTATTGAGCATATGGAACCGCCTCGAAGGAGGCTACCCTGAGGCCCAACACTCGCATGCAAAAAACGGAGTGACGACCAATTCCTGGAAGTCAGCTGCCGTACTGCAGCCCGGAGGGTCTGCAACTTCTCCACAGGGAGGAATACCTTTGCCTCTGAAGAATCCAGAATCAACCCCAGGTACCCTAGGCGTTGAGTGGGCACTGACTTTTGCGTGTTTAGTATCCAACCACAGTCTCGAAGAGTCTGACAGGTAATGGACACGCTTACCTCCAATTCTGAGCTTGAAGGGGCCTTCAGCAGAAGGTCGTATAAGTAGCCTGTGATAGCGATACCCCGCTGTCTTAGAAGTGCCAGAATCGGAGCGAGCACCTTGGTGAACGTCCTGGGTGCTGAGGCAAGGCCCAACGGGAGGGCCACAAACTGGTAGTGGTCCTTCCCGATAGCAAATCGCAGAAACCTCTGGTGTCTGGAGTATATGGGGACATGCAGGTATGCGTCCTTGATGTCCAAGGAGGCCAGAAAGTCCCCCGGATGGAGAGCCGTGACTACAGATCGAACCGACTCCATCCGAAAACTTTGTACCTTCACAAAGCAATTGAGGGCTCTGAGATCCAAGCTTGGACGAACCCCCTCCTTCGGCACAATGAACAGATTTGAGTAAAAACCCCGTTCCAGTTCTGGAACTGGAATAACTACCCCGCGTTCCAGTAGACCCTGGACCGCCCCATACAGGGCCTCCCGACGGGTCGGTAGTAGCTGGAGATTGGAGGTGTTGAATCTGTCCGGTGGACAAGAGAGGAACTCTATCTTGTAGCCTGAGGAGATTACTTCGCAAACCCACCTGTCGGAGATTAGTGCTGTCCACTGAGTCGCGAATTTGCGAAGACGTCTCCCCACCCGAGAGCTGGGTGGGGGTGGACCTTCATGCGGACGCAAATTTGTCCGCAGGCTTATTGGGTATGCGGGACCAGGGACGCTTTTGTCCTTGGGCAGGCGCTTTATCGGCCTGGGGTCTTTTCCCTGTCGCCCTAGGGGGACGAAAAAAACACTTGTGTGCAGTAAAGGAGGGCCCTTGCCCTTGGCGTGGCCCCTTATCCTTGCTAATTTGGGGAAGCAAAGTGCTTTTACTTCCTGTGGCATCCTTGATGATGTCATCCAGAGAAGCCCCAAAAAGTCTGTTGCCCTTAAAAGGCAGATCCAACAGGGCTTTCTTGGAAGTCTGGTCCGCAGACCAGCCTTTTAGCCAGATCAGGCGGCATATTGCTACTGCATAAACCGAAGTTTTAGACAGCAGAGGAATAGTATTCATGTCTGACTCGCAGACAAACCTAAGGCCCTGGACCAACAGGTCGGCCAATGTTATCTCATCAGGAGGAGCATCTCGCTCCTTAACCCCTGGAGTAGCAATCTTGCCCATTCAGTAAGTGTGTGAGACACTAGGGCCCCGCCAAAGCCGGGCGTACTGCCGAGCCTACCACTGAGTATAGGTAGCAAGCGAGTACTTCAGCCTTCTTATCCACAGGGTCCTTGAAAACAGGAGCCCCTTCTACAGGACTTGTGGTGGCTCTATTAAGTCTGGACACCGGAGGGTCCACTATAGGGGGGAGAGGTCCATTTCTTCAGAAAACTCTCCTCAAAAAGGGGTACCGTACCGCAAACCTCTTTGGGGCTGTAAAGACCCTCAGTGGGTTCTCCCATTCCTTGTATAAGAGTTTATCAAAAGACACACAAGGGAACACCTTAGCAGTGCGGGCAGGTCTATGAAACCCAAGTGGACCGGAGTCTCTGCTGCTTCTGCAGTATTTTCCAATTTTAGCATATCCCGCACTGCAGTAATAAGGTCAGATACCAAAGCCGTCTCGCGTACTGACCTGGA
Source organism: Rana muscosa (assembly GCA_029206835.1). Taxonomy (NCBI): domain Eukaryota; kingdom Metazoa; phylum Chordata; class Amphibia; order Anura; family Ranidae; genus Rana; species Rana muscosa. The sequence continues at coordinate 187,297,259 of CM055124.1, read as the reverse complement.
CTTTGAGTCATTCTCACTGTCCGGTCACGGTCTGCAGTCTCTGATGCGTCAGAATCTGGGCCCCGAGCCGTAGCTGGACCTGGTTCTGCACCAGAATTATCCCCAGAAGCTTGCAGGGGATGGGGCGTTTACTACCCCCTGTATTCCCGTGTGCTGCTTCCACCCTGGCAGCAAATGCCTCTAGGATTGCAGTCATAGCGTTCATAGACACCTCAGGGGCACCAGCTGCTAAATCTGGTGTTTCAGGGGAGAAGACATCTGGCTCAGATGCCATGCTGACCACACGCTGACACTCACAGGGCTCCAGGCAAGATATCAATAGGCCACCCTCCTGTGCTGCAGAGAGGCCGGGTCACCCAGAGGACTCACCACCCTGGATAGGTACTGCTATGCTGCACCTGTGATGCTGTCCCTCTGCTGCTGTGTCAGTCTGCTTCTTTTATCAGCACTTCCTGTGTGAATTTTCGCGCCAGTGTAATGCACCCTAGAGGCCGGAGGCTCTCGAAAAATGGTTGCCAAAAACGTCTGTATGGAAGATAATGTGGGCTCTAAGAAAATGGCCGCCGACAGAAGATAGAGGTCAAGCAGCCATAGCCCACAAAAAGATGGCCGCCGAACGGCAATATCTGCATACAGGGTGGACAAACATGGCCGCCGATCAGCTGATAGGGGCCAGTGGGTGTGGCCGAACCACAGGAAGATGGCCGCCGGGCAGTCACAAGAGGCCAAACTTAGCATGGACCACCTCAAAATGGCCGCCGACAGCATGGAGGAGGAAGGACACAAACACAGGTAAGAAAAAATGACATTTCTTTTAAATGTTAGTTACAGCCAGCCCCGCTCCAGTGGGACCCCCTAGGTGACCCCCAGCACCCAGCAACCTTTAGCTAGAAGCCCAGGGAGGAGGGAAAGGCAGGGAGAGAGGGAAGAAAGGGGCCACAACCACTTACTTGATCTCTCCAGGAATGTCCAGCTAAATCACCCAGCCGAGGCAGGGGAGTTTTACTTACCTATCCTGCATGTATTCTGCTGGAAGACATTCCAAACAGATCATCGTCCGCGCACGGAAGGTGACTGTTGGCCAGGCATGCTGTGATTGGACCCAGAAGGGACGATCATATGTATGCCCTGGAGCATGACGCTCACCGGACAGGCTGCTGCGACTCGGCCATAAGGTCAGCCGAAGCTGAGCGGTCCGATGCAAGCCTTGGAGCGTAAGCTCACCGGCCAGGCTGCTGCGACTCGGCCGTAAGGTCAGCCGAAGCTGAGCGGTCCGATGCAGGCCCTGGAGCGTAAGCTCACCCGGCCACCCATGGAGCGACGGGCATGTCGTGGAAAACCCAGCGCGTAGCTAGGGTCGGCACACGCTCGATGGCCGAAACTGGGGAGACTACAAGGATCGAGGATCCAGCCTGTCACCCAGTCGGCAGTTGATCGAAGATCGCAGGAAACAACAAATGTAGCAAAAAAAATAAAAATATATATATATATATCTTTTTTCCCCGGACCAATGGGCCCGAAGTGAGCCATGTCCTACTCCTTGCTAGACAGAAAAAAACTGATCTGCGAAGATGCAGACTGAGAGGGTATACCCAGAGGGTCCGCCCCCTGGGCGGTACTGTAGAAGGTGTGATGCAACACTTTTTACAAGTTTTTCTGCCTAGTCACTCCTAATTAACGGATAATACCCACTTTGTCAATAGAGAAGCTGTGTCGGTCCATGGACGAAAGAGTAATACACTTTTTGAGTTGAAAAATAAGACAACAGTAAAGTTAGCCCAATTTTTTTTTATATTGTGAAAGATAATGTTACGCCGAGTAAATTGATACCGAACATGTCACGCTTCAAAATTGCGCCCGCTCGTGGCGACAAACTTTTACCCTTAAAAATCTCCATAGGCGACGTGTAAAAAATTCTACAGGTTGCATGTTTTGAGTTACGGAGGAGGTATAGGGCCAGAATTATTGCCCTCGCTCTAACAACCGCGGAGATACCTCACGTGTGGTTTGAACACCGTTTTCATATGTGGGCGCTTCTGCACGCGAGCTCGGCGAGATGGGACGCGTTTTAAAAAAAAATCTTATTTAATTTTACCTTTTATTTATTTTTTTTACACTGTGTCACATTTATTCCTATTACAAGGAATGTAAACATCCCTTGTAATAGAAAAAAAGCATGACAGGACCTCTTAAATATCAGATCTGGGGTCTAAAAGACCCCAGATCTCATATTTACACAAAAATGCAATAAAAAATGAAAGACAAATTTTGTCATTTACAAAAATGCCCAAAAAATATTTTTTTCCAGCAAAAAAAATATTTTTACATGTAGGAGAGAAACGTCAGAATTTGCCCGGTAGGGAAATAGTTAAAGTTTTTGGATGCATGGTACATTTAATATTTAATTTAATGTATACGTTTTAGCATACCAATTTTTTTGTGTCTATCTCATCATATATGCATATATCTGTATACTTTAACCACTTGCCGCACAATCACATATATATATGACAGTGTTCAAGTGGTTATACCGGGGCCATGGCTGTAGCTGTCAGCGAAAACCCTGGTATTAAAATTTTCAGCCGTCAACTCTCTAACTTGTAAAAGTGATCCGAGCAGCTGATTAGTTGATGGATCACTTTTACAGGCAAGCGGGAGGTGTCCCCCTCCCTTTCTGCCATCCTCCAGTAACACTCCAGGCTCTCCCATGTGACTTGGAAGCCTGGCACTGAAGCCGGCGGTTGCACCGGCCAATCATAGAGCTGATCGAGGACCGGAAGGTCTCCGACCATCTGTGTGGTCTAGGAGACCGGAAGTGACAAGCATTTTGTTATTTCTGGTTAATAAACAGAGCCTTTTTTTTTTTTGTTTAAAGCACGAGATCAATTTTTTTTTTCTTTTTACTCTCATGCTTTCAAGGGTAGAGAAGGGATCCCTGTCATGCTTTATTGCGATCACAAGAAATGTTTACAGAGGTGAACACATACGTAGGTTCGCGCACGCACGTATAAACTGTGTTTGCATGAAACATGTGAAGTATCGCCGGGACCATAATAGCAAAAGCAAAAATTCTATCTCTAGACCTCCTTTGTAATTCTAAATGGGTAACCTGTAAAAGATTTAAAAAGCGTTGCCTATGCAGATTTTTAGGTATCGTAGTTCGCAATTTTAAAGTGTGACATGTTAGGTATCTATTTACTTTGGCGTAACATCATTTTTTATGTTATACAAAAAAATTGGGAACTATATTTCCATAAAAAATGTGTTTGAAAAACCATTGCGCAAATATCATGTGGCATAAAAAATTGCACCATTTTATTTTCTAGGGCCTCTGCTAAATATATATATTGTTTAGGGATTCTAAATAATTTTCTAGCAAAAAAATACAGACTTTTACTTGTCAACAAAAAGTGTCAGAAAAGGGCAGGTCTTCAAGTGGTTACTATAGCATTCAATTTTTTTCTTTTTTTGCTGTTCTATTTAATAATAAATTACTTATCTTTGCAATAATCTTCATATACATAGTAATATGTGCGGTTTCTACTAAAAAGCTGGATGAGTGAAAAGTTTTATCAGGTAGTGCCATCTAGTGCTTGCAATTAAAAATACTTGAGATGAATGTAGCCATATTTGTGCACTTGCAACAAAAATAATTGAATACCGTCCTTGATACTTTTTTTATTTGCATTAACTTTTTTAGGGCAAATAATAGACTAATAACTTTTTTCTTATATTGTTTTTCTGGCCACCATCATCATTGACCATCTGTGGCTGGAGGCAGCAGGAGTATTGTAGGGGAAGAAGGAACAGTGGATATTGAGAGAATAAGGGGAGGAAATCCGCGCTAATGTAACAGTAAATATGTTGATAAAAATAATAACCAATAAATTTGTGTAAATTATAATAAAAATAGTCCAATGAGCGGCAGCTTAATGTGAGATATACACAGAGTAAACATAAATTGGAGAAGCCGCGCTTAATTGAAGGTTCAAATACTGTCAATTATTTGTAAATAAAGTCATAATATTAAAAAATTGAGGATTAAAAAATTAATCCAGTTCTTCTAAAACAGACACCACAGTGAAGTTGAATCAACAAATTGTGCCACCACTTTTAGAAGAACTCGCTTACCAGATGGCAAGCAAAACCGAGCGGGTGGCTATAGCCCAGCCAAGGCCTTTGCTTGCATGAAAGATGGTAGAGGTAAACTTTGGACGGATGGCGCCGTTCAATCCAGGACCATTCGTTTGGCATTAAACTCAGCAGTGACCTGTCAGTCCCCGGCTACACCTGAGGGTTATAGTGGTCACTTTAAAGGTGGTGGCACAATTTGTTGATTCAACTTCACTGTGGTGTCTGTTTTAGAAGAACTGGATTAATTATTTCATCATCAATTTTTGAATAATATTACTTTTTTATTTACAAATAATTGACAGGATATTGAGAGAAGCTAGAACACTCTATAGATCAGAAAACACCAGGACTGCACATACCTATCCCCCGTATCTGAAAAAGAAAACACAATGTTTACAATTGAATACTTTAAAATAAAATAAGACTCTACAGCATATATGATTTTATTGGCTTTTAATGGCCAAGGTTTGAGCTTTTATCATATAATACCCATAGCATACAAACATTTAAAACAAAAGCTTTCCATTTAAGATCAAGCTCAACCAGAAAGATTAAATAGCTATCCAAAAACAGATAAACCAAATGGTTTAGCAATCTAATCTCAAGCCCAGACATCGGGATAAATCTCGACTGTCCAAAATCATGTGGTCCATTTATCTGCTGAATGACATATCTCATGTATCAGAGTACCCATTTACTGACCATGCTTAGATACAAATGCAGGCCCCTTTAACACCATTTTTCATTACTTTTTAATTCCTCCAGCTATTAGTGTGTATTACCAAAGCTACCCTAGACTTCACTGAGGGGGTCACTGTCTATGAGGATAATAGTAGCTGCTTGTATCCTGAACTATTTTACTGAAAATGTGTTTCTCTGCTATAGACTCTGTTGCTATAGAGCAGTGGTTCTCAACCTTTCTAGTGCCGTGACCCCTTGATAAAACTTCCCAAGTTGTGGGGACCCCTAACAGTAAAATTGTTTTCGTAGCTTAGGTTGTCAGCACCCAAGGCAAGACAAGTAATTTGTGCCCCTAACCCACGGACATTTAGCGCTCCCTGAGTCCCTTCCACTCGTACAGTATTAAAACCCCTTATGATACATTTTAGGATGTTTCACTCTTTCTCTTCTCCTTTCTTTCCCTTTTATCTCTCTCTATGCCAACTGTTCTTGTTTTTTTCCCCATCCCTCTCTCTAGCTGTCTTTCTTATTCTTTGTTCCTCCCCCTAATTTCTTCTCCCTTCCATGTATTTTCTATTTTTATTCCTTCTCTTACTCCTTGGCGAGGAGATGGGATCAGTGGCAGTGCTGGGGGGAGTTCTGATCAGCCAACTTAGGTGCTCTTGATCAAGGTTATCTGCTGATCTGAGAACTGTAGTTCAAATCCGAAAGTGGGGACTTTTAATGGCAACTATAATCACAGGTAGCGTTTCTCACTGTGTCTCTGGCTTCACTGTGTCTCCGACTTTGTGGTGTCTCGTAGCAGTGACACCTATGCTGAAATCAGGAGATGGGGTCTCCTCCAGCCCCTCCTACTTCACATTCCTCACCAGTCAGCTGACCCTTAGTCTCTGCCCCCCAGCCATGCTTTAAACTTAATGGGCAGCTGCGAAGAGGCTGAGTGGGTGGCCGCGGGCTCCAGGAACAGCCCTGCTGGGCAACCGCAAAAAGGCTGGGAAAGTGGTGCGGGCTTCAGGAACAGCCCAGGATTCGGTGACCCCTGGCAAATCATCATTCGACCCCCGAGGGGGTCCCGACCCCCAGGTTGAGAACCACTGCATAGAGTCTTATAGAACCAATGCGATGTAGCTACACATTACCTAGAATGAGCCATAGAGGCATTGCTGTTAAGAAGCTCTATTTGTGCATCTTTCATAGTCTGGTAGGCAGCTTTTGAATAACTGAAGAGTTAGATTCCTTTTAAGTAATATTAAAGGTTTGTTTTTTCTTAAATGACAAACATGTCATAACTGCTCTGTGCAGTGGTTTTGCACAGAACAGCCCCGATCCTCCTTTTATCGGGTCCCTCGCAGGCGCTCCTGGTCCCTCCCTTCTGCCAAATGCCTCCTCAGCAAGCAGCTCCTGAGCCACTGCTCTGCGTGTCCATTCACACACCCAGCTGTGACACGGCCTGGCCCCCTCCCTCCCTGTCATCAGCTCACTGGCTGTGATCGACAGGGCTCAGAAAGGGATCCTTATCTTCTGCCTCTACACAACCATCAGATCCAATTTCATCTCCACCAGCCATACTTAGGTCAAGCTAACTTTTGGGATCGGAACTCAGGGATTCTTCTGTGTATGGTGATGGCTCTTCTTACAAAACCACTCGAGATTCTGGATAGCTCCCTGCTTGCTCTCTTAGTGAATCCTTACAAATACTGAGTTTCTTGCTGTACTCTGAACTCCTTGTTCCTTCCCTGGACTTTTTTTTTAAGGCAAGTACTACAGCAACTGATTGAGAAAAGTTGTGGAAGGCATGGGAAAGCTGAAGGTAACGAAAGTGGTGGAACCTAGGTAAATTTAAAGTGGAGGTGAGCAGGGGCAAAGGGGATATGATTTGATTAGTAATGATGTGTGACACCATTTTTATATTATATTAAGTCCATTCATATAGCCCTGGCAATTTATAGAAGTATAGGAGGGCGGGATTCAACCACAAAGGAGCATTAGGGAGATTGCAGCCTTGGGATAATTCTCGCAGCGTAGGCAAGCTCCCCAGGCTTGGAGAGTGATAATCATAGAAGGTGTCAAAGTGTAGGGGGCTTGGGGGCCTCTAAATAAGAGAAATTTGAGGGCCCCCAATTAGTTCACCACAGCCGCTTCCAACAAGGTGGAGGGGTTGTTGAGGTCTGGGTTCAACCACCACGCAGCCGTGACCAATTTAGTGGCCAGGAAATATCTATAGCAATCTGGGAAAGCCAGACCACCCTGAGAACATGGGCGCATAAGGGTGGATATGTTAAATCTAGGGTTCTTCGGCCCCCACAGGAAGAAAGAAAAAAATAGCTTAAAGTGGAGCTCCACCCTAAATAGCAACTTTTGCTATTTGGAACCCTCCGGTGTCACAATTGACACCTTTAGGGGGGAGGGGGGTGAAGATACCTGTCTAAGACAGGTATTTTCACCCACATCCGGGAGTCCTGTCTCCGGGAATCTGCGGGAGTTACGTCACTTCCCTTGGTGTTCTGGGAGACACTCGGCTCCCAGAACACAGGAGCACCAATCAGAACGGCGCAGCGCGACTCGCGCATGCGCCGTAGGGAACCGGGCATGAAGCCGCAGGGCTTCACTTCCTGGTTCCCTCAGCGAGGATGGCGGAGGGAGCAGCAGAGCGACGAGCGGTCGCTCGTCCTCTGCTGCGGACGTCGCTGGACTCCAGGACAGGTAAGTGTCCAAATATTAAAAGCCAGCAGCTGCTGTAGCTGTAGCTGCTGGCTTTTAATTTTTTTTTTCCGGTGGAGCAACCCCTTTAAGGCATACAAAGAAGGATGTAGGGATCCATTGAGGGGAAGGTCTAAACAGGTATGTAAGTCTTGGTAGAATTAAAATTTTCAATGAATTGATACGCCCCAAAAGGGATAGTGGTAAAGATTCCGATGCCTTCAGCCGCACATCTCCAAGAACCAGGGTCAGATTTAGGGAAAGAAAATCAGAGGCTTGTCGAGAGATCACTACACCCAAATACTTAAACCTTTCAACCTATTGCAGTTGAAGGTTCGGGGAGCATTGCGGGCATCTGGATCTATCGAAAACAGTAATGATTTAGCCCAAATAATCTTGAGTCCGGTGACAGTCAAAAAATAATTCAGTACCTGAAAAACACCTTGCAGGGAGGGGCCAGCATCATTGAGGAGGGATGTCATTTGCATAAAGGGCTACCATCTCCTCCAGCCAGCCACCCTGCTAAACTTTGAAATTCACAACCCCGGCATACTGCAGAGCCGCTTATCTAATACATTTAACCCTGTTAGCGTCTAACCATTCTCCAAGAAACACAGCCCTGAAGAAGGGGTATGCAAATTTCCCCAAAATGTGTTGGCTTTACTTGTATACTTTTATCTTCTATAAAAATCATCAAGTGAGAATTTTTTTGGTCATCAGGGCTCCTCTCCAATCATCCAAGTGTTCCCCTGGTAATGCCCCTATTCTCGTTATTAGAAAGGTAGCAGCCCTAGACCCCAACAGAGTCTATAACCTACCATTTACATCACACATGCCACTAGGCAGCCTCCAGCAGCACCAGTCTAGTGCGGTCTTCCATCCAAACTTGACATCCATAGCCAAGAAAGGGCATTTACCCATAGGTCCAGTAACCAATCACTGTCCTTCTAAAATTCTTCGTATATTCAATGATTTGACAAATGTCAATCAAAACTACTCAAAATTCTGTTTGCTTTTGACTTTGAAATACAAGGACTTTCCCGGAGAAAACCAGGTACACTTTTTGATCCTTCTCCTTCAAAATTTCTCATCACTTTGATCAAATACGAACATTGAGCCATTGGCTCCTGCTGCTGTCAATCACAGCCAGTGAGTAGGGAGAGGGGGCATAGACACACAGAGGAGGCTCAGGAGTGATTATGCACGAGTGCCACCATAGCAAGTGGTTTGCTATGGGGACACGCGGCAAGGGGGAGGGGCCAGGACCGTCGGCAGGGGACCTGAGAAGAGAAGGATTTGGGCTGCTCTGTGCAAAACCGCTGCACAGAGCAGGTGGGTATAACATGTTTATTTAAAAAACAAAAAAGCCTTTAATATCGCTTGAACAAAAGAACATGCATTCCACATTCATAATTATGCTACCAAAATTAGTGCTTGTTGTATTGCTCTTGCATTGCTCCCGTTTCTTTTTGCCAGAGGCCATCATTTTGTTGATGCCTAGAATAGTCACTGTTATTGGAAACTCTCTCCTTCTAGTTGGTCTCAAAAATATGTAAATAAAAAAAAAAATTCATGTCACTTTTTGTTTTAAAAATTTAAATATTTACATTTCCAGCCTTGATTAAAATATTTACAATTCCAGCCTTGATTGTATGCCTTGGCTTAGCTAGAGAGGAAGGCTGCAGAAGCAGAAGTTTGTGCTGTTACCTCTCCTGCTTTTCTTTTCTCCCTCCTCAATGTGTGATCCCTTTCCATAGTTTGTGTCATTCCTGTGGCTTTCTTCTCTGTTCAGCAACAGTAAATTATAGATTGTAAGCTCCATGAGCTGGGCCCTCCTATTCCTTCTGTATTGACCTGTATTGTACTTCTAGTATCTCCCTGTATATCATGAAGTGCTGCGCAAACTACTGGCACTATAAAATGTCTGTATAATAATAACAGTAAATCTTAATGCTGTCAGCTGATCAACCTCCAGTGGCTTTGATTTTAGACACAGTGCCAAAAATGGTAAGCATGTGCAAAGCGGGGTGAGGCAGGGCAACTGGATTATAACCACTTGCCGACCGCCGCACAAACTTATACGTCGACAGAATGGCACGGCTGCGCAAATGGGAGTATATATACATCCCCTTTAATTTGCCGCTGTGTGGTCGTGCGCCGCCGGCGGCATGCTCGCGACCGTTTTGTGACCTGATGTCCGCCGGTGTCCCGCGATCGGGTCACAGAGCTGAACAACGGGGAGATGTCAGTGTAAACACATCTCTCCATTCTTCGGGAACAGCGATCAGTGACGTGTCATGGCAAGCCACGCCCCCTAACAGTTAGAATCACTCCCTAGGTCACACTTAACCCCTTCAGCGCCCCCTACAGGTTAACCCCTTCACTGCCAGTGTAATTTTTACAGTAATCAGTAGGGTTGTCCCGATACCGATACTAGTATCGGTATCGGCACCGATACCGAGCATTTCCCCAAGTACTTGTACTCGGGGGAAATGCTCCGATGCTTCAACCGATACCTGGGCAGTCAGGGATGATCGGTGGGGCGGGGGAATTACAAGCACTGATCTGCCTGTATACATTTCAATAAAGCCTGACAGCTTCTCCCCGGACCCCCCCCCCTTTTTAGCTGCTTTAGTGAAATTTATACAGCGGTGATCGGTGCTTGTAACTCCCCCCCAACACGCACTGATCACCGCTGACTGTCACTGTATCTTTCTCCGTGCTGCTATACTCCTCCACGCTCTGTGTCCCCCTGTGTGCTGTTCTCCCCCTCTGTGCTCTGTGTCCCCCTCGGCGCTGCTCTCCCTCTCCGGTTCGTTGTCCCCCTCTGTGCTGCTCTCCCCCTCCGTGCTCCCCTCGGTGCTGCTCTCCTTCTCCGGGTGTCCTTGTATCCCCCTCCGTGCTGCTGCTGTCGGCGCTCCGTGTCCCGTGTCACCCTCCTGCTGCTCTCCCCCTCTGCGCTCCGAGTCCCCCCACCATGTCCTCCTCCACCCCCTCTGTCCTCGGTATCTCAGGATGGAGAGCGGAGGTAGGAGCCGCTAAAGCCGGCTCCTTCCTTTTCGAATGAACAGAGTCAGTGATCACTGACTCTGTTCATTCATATAACTGAAACATCGTAACCTGTGTTTACGATGCTTCAGTTTATGAATGGAGAGGAGCCTCCTGTCCATTCATTTTAGCTGAGGCTGCAGAGAAAGGAACTGGGGAATCTGTGTCCCTCGTCCCTTTCTCTGTCTCATAGGGGAGATGTCAGAGGTCTGTTAAGACCCCTGAAATCTCACCAAAGCCCCCCAACAGCGCTAAAAAATTGTAAAAAAAAATGAATTGTAAAAAATAATAAAAATAAAAAAAACACACTGACACAATCCACTCCCCCCCCCCCCTAAAAAATGTTTTAAAAATAAAGCACTGTAAAAAAAAATAAAAAAAAATTGTAAAAAATAAAAATAAAAAAAAAAATACTGACACATGACATTAAAAAAAAGTATCGGTAATCGGTATCGGCGAGTACTTGAAAAAAAGTATCGGTACTTGTACTCGGTCTTAAAAAAGTGGTATTGGGACAACCCTAGTAATCAGTGCATTTTTATAGCACTGATCGCTGTAAAAATGACAATGGTCCCAAAATGGTGTCAAAAGTGTCTGACGTGTCCGCCATAATGTCGCAGTCACAATAAAAATTGCTGATCGCCGCCATTACTAGTAAAAAAAAAAAACATTAATAAAAATTCCATAAAACTAACCCCTATTTTGTAGACGCTATAACTTTTGCGCAAACCAAACGCTTATTGCGTTTTTTTTTTTTTTTTTACCAAAAATATGTAGAAGACTACGTATCGGTCTAAACTGAGGAAAAAAAATTGTTTTTTTATATATTTTTGGGGAAATTTATTATAGCAAAAAGTAAAAATTATTGTTTTTTTTTTCAAAATTGTCGCTTTGTTTTTGTTTATAGCGCAAATACCACCAAAAGAATGGACGTCAATTTTGTTTGGGAGCCACGTCGCATGACCGCGCAATTGTCAGTTAAAGCGACGCAGTGCCGAATCGCAAAAAGTGGCCTGGTCTTTGGCCAGCCAAATGATCCGAGGCTGAAGTGGTTAAACAGTAAAGCCATCTATTTTAAAGTTTTACATAGCTATACCTACAAAAGGGGCAGGGCTAGCACCAGCAAAAGGCAGTCGCATTCGGGTGCCAGGATTGGGGGGGGGGGTAACCAGGCCTGGATGGGGTGGGGCAGCTGTCCACAGTGCAGTGCTCTCAGAAGGTGGGAATGGGTTCCGCTTGTCGTCCACCAGAACAGGCTGGCAGGAAAGAGAAGACAGCGCTCAAATTGTAAGGTTGAAAAAAAATACAAGTTTATCAAGTCCAACCTATGTGTGTGATTATATGTCAGTATTAAATTGCATATCCCTGTATGTTGTGGTCGTTCAGGTGCTTATCTAATCGTTTTTTTTAACTATCGATGCCCCCCACTCATCAATCATCAGTGGGTCCTGCAGTCACAGTAGGTGGGCAGTGGCATGTTAATTGGGTAGAGTCATCCTGGGGGAGGGGGGCACAAAGGGGCAGGGCCAGACATCGTGGAGCGGCTTTTTTAATATCTGCATAGTAATTGGGCTCACTTTTCAGCTTCTCCTCCTCTCAATCTGTACATCATTGTGGGGATCTGTATGGCTCAGGCTGGCACTGTCCTGGTGTTTTGTGTTTTTTTTTTTTTTGGGCAGTAATATACTTTATGTTCTTGGCTAGCTAGATTTATTCTCTGCATTTTTTGCCCTAGGCACTGGATGACTCTGTCCCGACACTGAGAGATAAAATTTGGATTTATAAATGACCTGCCTTCTGTTCCCTAATTGCGCCCTCTCTCCTATTGGGAGCAGTGTGGAAGTTTTCATTTGCCTCACCTGCCAGCTGCCCGTAGCCAGTGAGGGGAAGTGGGGAGTGCATACCCTCCCCCCCAACATTACACACTGCCTTTACACTGTGCCCCATCACATTATGGGCGCTACGTGAAGAAGGTGCCTGTGCGGTGTCGGGAGATGGTCAGCAAAATGCACCTTTGCCTATGTAGATAAAAATTCTTGCTCTAGCATTGAAAAGGGGCCAGCCTGAAGTGATCTATCAGCACTTAATTTTCTGACAAAAAGAGGTCCCAAACCAGTTGAGGGTCCTTAAACTTCTATGTATACACTAGATGATGGCTTCATCACTGCACTATTCATCAAAATTTGCTATCCTAATAGCCCCCCGCATCCAGCACCTTGATTTCATAGGTTCCAAATGAAAATTTTAAATGTGCAGTAAGAGCCGGTTCACACAGGGGCGACTCGTCAGGCGACTCAGCCGCCTGACAAGTCGCGCTCCGCTCTGTTCAATGGAACCATTCTAATAGGAGTGACTCAAGTCGCTCCAGCTTAGAAAAAGGTTCTTGTACGACTTTGGGGGCGACTCGGGCGACTTGCATTGACTTCAATACAGAAGTCATTTTGCAAGTCGCCTCTGAAGTCGTCTTGAGATCGCCTTGCCGAGTCGCCCCCAAAGTCGTGCCGCCCCTGTGTGAACCGGGTCTTACTCTCTATCATTAAAGACTTTTGTTAGTTGTTTTTCCCATCATTCCCTAAATCTTTTCCCTCCCTGTGTTCTCTCTTCTGCCCAAATCACTCAAAGTTAGGTGAAAATTTAAAGAAAAATAATCTGTCTGCGGCATTCTTTTTCCCTCTGAACTTTCAACCCTGACATGATGAAGTCAGATCACTGTAAGTCAAAGCATAAGAAGAGTGTAGACTGAACGTATCAGATCTCCAGTAGGCTTTGTAGCACTGGACTCCATTTAATAGGAGTCCTACACACTTTGCTTGTTTATCCAAATCATGGAACAGGTAAAGCAGAACTATTTTTTTTTATTGCAAAACTTGGAACTGTAGGCTGTGCTGGGACAAAGTCATTGATGCCCAGGACAAAGATGGGGAAACTGTGACCCCTGATTCCCCATCTGTGGTATCATTGAATTAAAAAAAAAGTCAGATTTGGTGGTGTCATTTCATTGAAAGGAAAAAATGTCTCTGCATGTGTAAGGTAACTGGAAGGAAAAATGTCCCTGCATCAATGGTGTTGCTAAGAGGAAAAATGGTTCTGCGTCAGTGTCTGTGGAGAAAAAAAATGTCTCTGCATCCATAGTGACAGTCTGGGGAGGGTTCAGGAGTGCATGACGTACAAGGCACAGAGCTCAAAAGTGCATATTGCACAGAGCGCAGGGCTTAACAGTGCATATATTGCAGGGTGCAGAGGTCAGGAAGGCATATTGCACAGGGGCGGTTGTTGCTCAGGGTGCAAAAGTGAATATTGCACAACCTCACAGTACATAGCTCTACGTGCAACCCCCTCGTACAGAGCTCTTCCCTCAACCCCACCCTCAGTGCAGAGCTCTTCCCTAACTCCACCAATTTTTAAAAATGGTCGTGAGAAACAGTGGTGTGTATGCTTCAGAGCATTTTTCTCGACAAGAAAAATGCCCGAAAAAAAAATTAGAACCTGCTCTATTTTTTCACGTTGTGATAAACAGTCGTATGTACAGGTCCTTCTCAAAAAATTAGCATATTGTGATAAAGTTCATTATTTTCTGTAATGTACTGATAAACATTAGACTTTCATATATTTTAGATTCATTACACACAACTGAAGTAGTTCAAGCCTTTTCTTGTTTTAATATTGATGATTTTGGCATACAGCTCATGACAACCCAAAATTCCTATCTCAAAAAATTAGCATATCATGAAAAGGTTCTCTAAACGAGCTATTAACCTAATCATCTGAATCAACTAATTAACTCTAAACACCTGCAAAAGATTCCTGAGGCTTTTAAAAACTCCCAGCCTGGTTCATTACTCAAAACCGCAATCATGGGTAAGACTGCCGACCTGACTGCTGTCCAGAAGGCCATCATTGACACCCTCAAGCAAGAGGGTAAGACACAGAAAGAAATTTCTGAACGAATAGGCTGTTCCCAGAGTGCTGTATCAAGGCACCTCAGTGGGAAGTCTGTGGGAAGGAAAAAGTGTGGCAGAAAACGCTGCACAACGAGAAGAGGTGACCGGACCCTGAAGAAGATTGTGGAGAAGGACCGATTCCAGACCTTGGAGGACCTGCGGAAGCAGTGGACTGAGTCTGGAGTAGAAACATCCAGAGCCACCGTGAACAGGCGTGTGCAGGAAATGGGCTACAGGTGCCGCATTCCCCAGGTCAAGCCACTTTTGAACCAGAAACAGCGGCAGAAGTGCCTGACCTGGGCTACAGAGAAGCAGCACTGGACTGTTGCTCAGTGGTCCAAAGTACTTTTTTCGGATGAAAGCAAATTTTGCATGTCATTCGGAAATCAAGGTGCCAGAGTCTGGAGGAAGACTGGGGAGAGGGAAATGCCAAAATGCCTGAAGTCCAGTGTCAAGTACCCACAGTCAGTGATGGTCTGGGGTGCCATGTCAGCTGCTGGTGTTGGTCCACTGTGTTTTATCAAGGGCAGGGTCAATGCAGCTAGCTATCAGGAGATTTTGGAGCACTTCATGCTTCCATCTGCTGAAAAGCTTTATGGAGATGAAGATTTCATTTTTCAGCACGACCTGGCACCTGCTCACAGTGCCAAAACCACTGGTAAATGGTTTACTGACCATGGTATTACTGTGCTCAATTGGCCTGCCAACTCTCCTGACCTGAACCCCATAGAGAATCTGTGGGATATTGGGAAGAGAAAGTTGAGAGACGCAAGACCCAACACTCTGGATGAGCTTAAGGCCGCTATCGAAGCATCCTGGGCCTCCATAACACCTCAGCAGTGCCACAGGCTGGTTGCCTCCATGCCACGCCGCATTGAAGCAGTCATTTCTGCAAAAGGATTCCCGACCAAGTATTGAGTGCATAACTGAACATAATTATTTGAAGGTTGACTTTTTTTGTATTAAAAACACTTTTCTTTTATTGGTCGGATGAAATATGCTAATTTTTTGAGATAGGATTTTGGGGTTTTCATGAGCTGTATGCCAAAATCATCAATATTAAAACAAGAAAAGGCTTGAACTACCTCAGTTGTGTGTAATGAATCTAAAATATATGAAAGTCTAATGTTTATCAGTACATTACAGAAAATAATGAACTTTATCACAATATGCTAATTTTTTGAGAAGGACCTGTATGCTTTTACGTGGGGGAAAAAATGCGCATGCTCAGAGTCAAGCATGAGACGGGAGCGCTCGTTCTGGTAAAACTAGCATTCGTAATGGAGATAGCACATTCGTCACGCTGTAATGGACTGAAAAGCACGAAGACTAAGAAGCGCGAATCGTCTCTCACCAAACTTTATTAACACGAGGATCAGCAAAAGCGTCCCAAAGGGTGGCGCCATTCGAATGGAACTTCCCCTTTATAGTGCCATCGTACGTGTTGTACGTCACCGCGCTTTTCTCAAGCGTTTTTTTTTTACGAACCTGTGTATGCAAGGCAGGCTTGAGAGGAAACACGAAAAATCACGTCGAGAAAAACATCGTTTTTTTCCATGACATGAATAACTGTCGTGTGTACGCGGCATTAGATCTGCATGAATGATACTCATGGTGTATGATCCATGTTCAGCTACGCCATTAAACCAAATTGTATCTGCTGTAGTAGTGGACCTTCTGCAGGTAATTATTGCAATGAAACTTGATGATTTTTTTTTCACACTTTTCCCTAAAGCTAGAGTTATGTTTTAAAGCTACAGCTTGTTAAAAAATATTTAAATATTTGAATGCCCATAGCCTGGTCACAGGTAATAATAACTAGTGTTGCAGTGGATTTTACTGCCCTGCAAGTTTGCCCAGGGAAGCTTGCTCTTCATTTCTCAGCTGGAGTTGACTTCAGAGATGTAGCTCCATAAAATGGCACCACCACAATTTGATTTTACCAGTCTGTGAAAAAACAAGAAGCTTCCCAGTGTAGCTCTGCAGCTTTGTGATGTGATGTTGTATTCCACTACAACATCACATGGATTTTTTAGCAAAGTAATCTACATATTACATTTTGTACAATAATCGGTTTTTGTTTTTTTTTCATTTTAGTACATTGTCAAATGGAGCAAATACAAAGATAATTTATTAAAACAATTCATTTTCAATGTGCAATAATCCAACCAATCAAAATTCCCTTTTGAGCAGACAAAACAAATGAAGACTATAACTTCTCGGTTATCTCAGTTGTTATATGTTGCATTTTCTCCTTTACTTTTATACACCGAAAAGTATAGTTATCTCTTTCAGTAAACTCTGAAAATGTTATTATATTATATTTTTACAAACCCAGGAGTGTTTATATTATCTTGACTTCCACAAATAATCATCTTCAGTTGGTCTGATTACTGATAGGGAGATTAGCATTTGGGCTCCATAGTATGTTGACATGACAATAGCCCTCGCATTGGAAAATGGGAAACAGAATTTGTCAACTGCAAGGACACAGTCAGAGATCATGAAGGATGTGGCACCTAATGCAGCAGACATATTTGCCCTGGAAAAATCATGGGATACCAGCTTGGACAGCGCCCGCCATGCCATGGTACTGATCAACATTGAGTAGCCAGCCACCATATATATAAAAGGTCCACTTAAATAGGAGACAGTCAAAGAGTAAAAGGTGGCACAAAAGAGAGCGAAGATGATGAAGATACGAATATTTAAAGGATGGAAGCCAAAGGCAATTGTGTACAAGATATGGGCCAATCCAAACATCACCATTCCTGAAAAAGAGGAAAGCATGTTATAAATAAAAAAATATTTCAGATTCTTGCTTCTGTAATCACATTGGAAGTATGCTAAAAGGCAGAAACAAGAAATACAGAGACAATTATGTCTGTCATATATTTGTAACATAATCAGTTTATGTACCTTTATAGTAATAAAAAAAAATGCAAATCCCTAATTTAGCCAAGACCTTTCCATGCAATAACCTCAAATAGTTGCTCAGAAACCAATGGCAGTGCCCCATCCTCCTATTGTCTGCATTTTAGATACATAAATACCAAGCATACTTGTCATACAGCTATCCTTTTTAATATCAGACACTCTCCGCCAGTACCCTTTCCAAGCCTTACAGTTGACCCAACTCTTCGGACACCTTAACTCTGCTTCCTGTTCAGTGGCACACAGCCTTTTTAAAACTATCCCAACCTGGATCTATTCATTCTGCTCATGCACACCACAGTCAAGTGTTTAAATTGTGACAGCAGGTGCGGGGAGAAGATCCCCTGCTGTAACAATATGGGGGGGGGGGAATAAAGGGGAGAGATGGCAGCAGCTGGAACATGTTACATGTTCCACCCTACTGGTGAACATGTAACATGTTCCAAAAGGTAAACGTATCCTTTCAGCCCAACTTAAGCCACATCTTTTTATTTGTGAATAGAGTGGGAAAGGGTTAGAACCTCTAAAAAGTGAAGTTATTACATGTCTGGAAATCAGTTATAGGATTACCAGAGTTACATAGGTGATAAGGTGGAATAAAAACACAACAGTTGATCCAGTTCAACGAGAGAGAGAGAGAGTGAAAGAGACCGAGATCGAACACTGTTTTCATTAAAGCGGAGTTCCACTGGTTTTTGAGTTTATTAAAAGTCAGCAGCTACAAAAAGTATAGCTGCTGTCTGCCAATCTCGTGGTCGGATCACGCCCCGGTGGTGCTGACCCTAGACATAGGCACCCCGACGCGGGGACCATGCACCTGGCGACTAAACACATTCCTGCTGCAACACCTCCCCTCGAAAATGGAACTGTCCTCCACACTACAACATTATCTGGCAGAAAACAATACGGGGGATGTAACCGCATCCACTCTATGGGAAGCCCACAAGGCGGTGATGAGGGGCAGATGTATGGCCCTCTCCTCTGCCATGAAGCGGGACGCGCAGGCCTTGCAGACCCAGACAGAAAAAGAGCTTAGAACCCTTGAAAAACAACTCCAATCCAACCCCACTCTGACTCTCCTAAAAAAAATGACTTCCCTTAGAGCAACCTTAGGTGACCTGGCCCTGGGCCGAGTTGAGAAAGCCCTAATCAAACCAAAACAGAAGTTTTACGACAAGGGTAACAAAGCCCATACACTGCTAGCTCGGAAGCTCCGTGACAGCACCCAGGCTTCGACCCCACATCAGACCCACCCCACGGACATAGCACAATCCTTTGCGGAATTCTACGAGGCCCTGTACAACAATCCTGATATTCCCGCAAACCCCCCCAAGCCCGAAACGGCCAAACGTATCCAGCAATACCTGGACTGTAGTGGAATATCGCAACTCCGTTCTACAGATCTTGACTCCCTGAACGCCCCGATAACACATGAGGAAATAGAACAGACAGTCAAATCCCTACCCAATTCTGTAAAGCCCCAGGCCCAGATGGCTTTCCTTATGAGTACTACAAGGAATTCCTCCCACTCCTGCTCCCCTCCATGGGCAGACTCTTTAATGCTTTCCTACATGACACCCCGATCCCGAGGGATATGCAGAGCTCCTTTATCACAGTGATCCCCAAGCCCGGGAAGGACCCCTCCATCTGCGCTAACTATAGGCCAATTGTCCTGCTTAACTCGGACTTAAAAATATTCACTAAACTCTTGTCTATGCGCCTGAACACGGTCTTACCCTCCCTGATCCATAAGGATCAGGTGGGCTTCGTCCCCCTTCGCCAGGCAGGAGACAACACCAGGAAGATCATAGACTTGGTGGAGGTGGCGAACAGGGAGCGCACACAAGCCCTGTTGCTGAGTTTAGACGCAGAAAAGGCGTTCGACCGCCTGGGGTGGCCCTTCCTGTTCGCCACACTCCGCCACGTGGGATTTAGGGGACCCTTCTATAGAGCCATACAGCACCTATACTTAGACCCTTCCTCCCAGGTCAGGACCCCCTTCGCCCTGTCAGCTCCGCTACCGGTGCGAAATGGCACCAGACAGGGGTGTCCGCTTTCACCCCTGCTATTTGCACTGTGTGTGGAACCCCTAGCAGCCACAATCCGTAATAACCCGGACATTAAGGGCATAAAGGTACGAGACAGGGAGTTTAAAATCTCCCTGTTCGCAGACGACATTATTCTCTCATTAACCCAACCTAGAACCTCCCTCCCAAATCTCCACGCAGAACTAGATCGATACGGGGCTCTATCGGGTTATAAAATAAATACATCTAAGTCAGAGGCCCTTCCAATCAACACACCGGGGGAGGAGGTAGCACACCTGAAAGCCAACTTCCCCTATAGCTGGAAAACCACCGCCCTAAAGTACCTGGGAATTAATATCACCCCACAATTCGCTACCCTCTACCGGGAGAATTTCCCTCCTCTTTTCCACAATATCAGAACCCTTCTCCAACAATGGAAAAAACATCACATCTCCTTGCTTGGAAGGATCGCGTCTGTGAAAATGACGATCCTCCCAAAATTACTGTACCTCTTCCAGACCCTACCTATCCCTGTTCCCTACGGCCAACTTTAACACTTACAAGCGGACCTACTGCAGTTTACATGGAACTACGGGAGGCACAGAATCCCACGTTCAGTATTACAAGCAGCTAGGTCTGACGGGGGCCTGGCCTTCCCTAACCTGGTAAAATACTACCAGGCGGCACAACTGAGAGCGATAACTTCCTGGTTCACACTCCGCTCTTATAATAAATGGACAGAGATAGAGAAATTATGGTTAGCCCCGATACACCCAAACAGCCTGTTATGGAGCGCGAACGCGGAGGTGGACCCTGCCCGATTGCTAGGCCCGATGGCACAGCTCCGGAGGCTATGGCGTAAACTAACACGACAACACAAACTGTCGTCGGACAGCTCGCTCCTGACCTCCTTTGCCTGTAACCCCGACATGCCAGATAGCTTAACCCACCAAATGTCCTCCCCCTGGACAACGAGAGACCTCTTTCACTTTGGAAACTTGATAGACCCATGCACCCGTAAACTACGCTCTTTTGAGGACTTGCAATCACACTATGACCTCCCTAAACAAGCTTTCTACGGGTATCTCCAAATCCGCCACTATGCCCTAACGTTCGCTCCAAACCTGCATTTCTCCCCACCTACCCCTTTTGAGCGCCTAATTCTGGCAGGCTCAGCTCAGAGAGGCCTGATCTCAGATATATACAAAATACTGAATGAGAGGCCCCTTGATTCAATGGGCAAACACAGATATATGATTAAATGGGAAAAGGCTTTGGGTGAGGAGATACCCGTGGACCAATGGCGGGCCATTTGGACCCAGGCGTCCAAGACATCGCTATGTACGCTCTATAAAGAAAATATTTACAAAATAATGTACTTCTGGTACATGACCCCTGATGTTCTCCATGCCATTCACCCGGCCAGCTCAGATCGCTGCTGGCGATGCATGGGGGTGAAGGGGACTCTATATCATATCTACTGGGAGTGCCCACTGATAGCCCCCTTCTGGGCTTCTGTACACCAACTACTAATTCGACTCCTTGAAACGGAGGTCCCCATGACCCCTAAATTTTTCATACTAGGACTGATGTCTCTGAAGGCCCCACGCCCACATAAGAAGCTAGCTAGTCATGTCCTTACGGCAGCCCGCTGCCTAGTGGCAGTAAACTGGAAACGCAGCTCCCCTCCTCCGGAGGGAGCGCTGTATGCCAGGATTAGAGATGTAGAAGTAATGGAGAGGATGACCGCAAGAGTTCAGGATCGCCTGGACGCGCATAACATGGTTTGGGAGCTCTGGCACCGAAGGGAGGAACGCGGTGACTTGGAGCCAGGTATAACTTGACGACACCCCCCCCCACACCCCCCACCCTTCTATTGTCTTTTCGCCCCCTCCCCCCCCCTTTTTTTCATTCTTCTATTTCTTTTCTTTCTTCTCTTGTTATATTATCCTCTTCATGGGAGCCCCTTTGGGATCCTCGCACTAATGTACATAATAACTATATTGGCTCGAAACTTGGTTGATGACATACCATGTCCCTGTTGTGATAACTAGATAGGATTGGATAATACAGCACATAGCAGAGATACAGTGATTACATGCTCGGGAACTGTTACGACCCTATACCCAGACGTGTTAACGATTATCCTGTTGGTTGTAAAACTATTGCATTTGATTTGTGTCCGATGTGGCTTTCAATAAAAAGAGTTATTGACAAAAAAAAAAAAAAGTATAGCTGCTGACTTTTAATAAACCGACACTCACCTGTCCCACGGTCCAGCGATGCGGCCGCCCGAAGCCTCCGTTCTCTCCCCCTCCTTTTCACGGCACCAACATTGTAAGTGTGGGCGCCTGGCTGTGACAGTTTGCGGCATCGCAGCCGGGTGCGCACTGCGCATGCCGCGATGTGCTTGATTAATGGCCAGGCAATGTTCTGGGACGTGTCCCAGAACATTGCCGGGAGGCAGGGGCGGCCTAGGGGGAGAGGAGGAGTCACCTAGGCGGCCAGAAATCTGAAGGAGGAAGTGGTACAGGAAGCCGCACTCCAAACCAGGTACCCAACCCCCCCGCCAAAAAAATTACATGCCAATTGTGGCATGTCAGGGGGCGAGGAGTACTTAAAGCGAAAGTTCCACTTTTGGGTGGAACTCCGATTTAAGAAACACATCTAAAAGTGCCCTTACGTACTTTAAGCTTGAACCATCTCTCATCCAACTTCATTTTGTGGCCGTGTTTATTTTTAAGAGATATGGAAGGAAGATTGACCACACTCCTGACAGAGACACCGCAGCATGGTTAATGCGTTTCATGAAAAAAAAAAAAAAAAACGCTTAATCATAACCCAAGATGCACCTGTGAAGTTAACCCTTTAATACAAAAGGTACAGCTGAATGTAATTGGTGCCTAATTTATCTGCCAGACATTAAAACTCCCGAATATCGGCAAAATAATTAGCCGCTGTGATAATTGGTTGACCCTTTGTATGTATGAATTGCATGGGTTGTTACCGACATGTGGTTAAAATTTCAAATCAATAGCACCTTTAAAAATATATTTACCTAGAAAAACGGTGATGTGTTCAATACTTAATTTTACCTGCTGTATATGTATACAAACATGCAAATATGTTTTGGTTCAATTGCATCTTTTTTACTATCTTTTTGTTGTTGTTTTTATGTTGTTTATGTGCGTGTTCAATAAATGTCTGTTTGGCAGATAAATTAGGCACCTATTACATTCAGCTGTACCTTTTTGTATTTAAGGGTTAACTTCACAGGTGCATCTTGGGCTATGATAAAGCAAAATTGTTTTCGTTAAACGCGTTAACTATGCTGCGGTCTCTCTTTATCGTGGGTTTGAGATGTCTTTTGTGAATTGTTTACATTAAAGCTAATTTTCTCTGAAGATGGGAGTGCGGTCAATCTTCCTTCCATATCTTCTACTACGCACAGGTCACGGACTGGACAGGCACCCTGCCATTCATAAAGGGGATTGTTTCATCTGAAGCGGTTTGCTCTATGATTGTCATCTTTTTAAAAGACCCAATATTCAAAGTTTCCTCCCAAAGCTAGAGTTACCATTCAAGGATTTGTATATTTCAATCATATCCCCTCTTAAGCATCTCTTCTCTAGGGAGGTTAAAGTGATTGTAAAGTCTCGTTCACTTTTAGTTAAAAATAACAAGCATGTTATACTTACCACCTCTGTGCAGCCCAGATCCTCCTCTTCTCGGGTCTCTCTTCAACTCTCCTGGCCCCTCCCTCCTGTTGAGTGCCCCCACAGCAAGCAGCTTACTATGGGGGCACCCAAGCCGAGTCACAGCTCCCTGTGTCCATTCAGACATGTAAGCCGCGGCCTGGCCCCGCCCCCTTTCTCTTCTCATTGGCTGACTGACTTTGATTGACAGCAGCGGTAGCCAATGGCGCCACACTGCTGTATAAGCCAATGAGGAGGGAAGTCCCGAGCAGCTGAGACATTCCTGCAACACCGCTGGATCTAGAGGAACGTCAGGTAAGTATTAGAGAGGTTTAGGGGGCTGCTGCACACAGAAGGAATACATTAAGATAAAAAACCTTCTGCCCTTACATTCACTTTAAGGTTTGTAGGTGTTCCTTATAACTGAGGTCCTCCAGCCCTCTTATTAGCTTTGTTGCCCTTCTCCCTAGTTCGAGTACCTTCCTGAGGATTGGTGACCAGAAATGAACAGCATACTTAAGATGTGGCTGAACAAGGGTTTTGTAAAGTGGTAGAACTATAGTTTTATCTCTTAAGTAAATATTTTTTTAATGCACGCGAATAGTCTGCTGGCCTTGCATGCTGCAATTTGGCATTGCATGCTATTGCTGACTCTCAACTACTAGGACCCCTCGATTCTTTTCCATCCTCGATTTTCCCACTTTCATTTATAACTTACATCCGACTCGAACATCGGGCTCATCCCTAATTACCACTTCCCAGACGTGTGCCTGCAACCAGTTTTCTATCCAGGTACATACCATATCATCAATGCCACAAGGGCTTAATTTGTAAATTAATCATTTGTGGGGTACTGTATGAAATGTCTTAGCGAAATTTAGACACTATGTCCACAGGCGTTCCTCTATCCAAATTATAGCTCACCTCCTCATAGAATCTTGGATAGAATCTAGGGAAGGCTACAAAACCCAATGAAAATCCCTATACCCTTGAGAGCTGAATTATTTTTTAGAATTTCATAAAAAAACATGGCTTTGTCAATTTCAGATCTTACCAAGATGAAAATATTCTGGCCAAACAAGGCAAACATCTCCAGCTGCTGAGAAGGCTAATCCCAGAAAGATCTTCTTTGCATATGAGCTGAACTTTCCTGAGCCAATGGAGTGGACAACAATGAAAAACTTCAGACAGATGATTGGTAGGCACTTAATAAGTGCACTGTACCAGCTTGGCTCCGAGAGGGGAATCCACAGCACAAAATAATTGCATGCAGTCACTAGGAAGGGAAGTAGTTTTGGAATAGTACTTCTTACCTATTTGAGAAAAAAAACATAATTAAACAAAATGATCTTCACATAACCTACGTTAGAACAAAATGACACCAAAATGTTATACATCATGTGCTGTAAGGTATAAGCTGTAAGCACATGGTTTTAAGTCTACCACTGTTGCTTAACTGGCACTCAGGGTTCAGTCCTTAATATGATACAATTTGCATGGGGTTTGTAGTCTCTCTCCATGTGTGCTTTAATTTTACCCAACAATCCTAAAACATGTTGTACCGCTACTGATATTACATGTCAAATTGTGTAATGCTGTCACTTTGTGAAATAAACTGTGTCCTTCAAATAAAGTCCAAAATTGTGTGCAATCCCTTCCAATGTTTCTCTGCAAAACAGACAAAGTAACGATCTTGTCCACCACTAAGGCTTATCAGACAGAGATCCCTCTAAACATCATGAGTTCATATAAGCTTGCCCTTCATCATAGGGTAAAGGATGGTGTACAATATGTGTCACACAGGGGCAGACTGACAACTCATGGGGCCCTCGGGCAATAGGAGATTATGGGGCCCCCGGGCAAAAGGAGATAATGGGGCCCCCAGGCAATAGATTATGGGGCCACACGGTATATACACACACACACACATACAGTATGCATACACAGTATACACACAAGGTATTGGAGAAGCGGGGCAGCTATAATCTTGGGATTTTTAGACTAAAAGGATGTCAGTAAGGGACATTTCAGGGACAGATGTAAAAAAACACAGATTTTTACATACTGTCCCTGGTTTTACTGAGGCTGGCAACCCTGATGGGGCCCCCTAGTGGCATGGGGCCCTCGGGCAGTGCCCGAGTGCCCGAATGGTCAGTCTGCCCCTGGTGTCACAGCAGGACTCTTTTCTCCAATGTCTCCAGGAACTCAACTGGATTCATACCCATTGGAGAAAAGAGGACAGATCGCACATAGTATAATACCATCATTAAATTAAGATCCTATACAATATACCAACAAAAGGCGTGACTTAAAATAGTGCAAAATCAATGAAGATTACCAGTGCAATTTCAGTGCATACAGAAAGTATTGACAACACTTCACTTTTTCCACATTTTCTTACAGCCGTATTACAAAATTGATTAAAATCATTATTTTCTTCAAAATTCTACACACAATACCCCACAATGACAACTTAAAAGAAGTTTGTTTGAAATATTTACAAATGTTTTACAAATAAAATGAAAAAAATCACATGTACATAAGTATTCACAGCCTTTGTTCAATACTTTGTTGAAGCACCTTTGGCACCAATTACAGCAGGGGTAGGCAACCCCACCCTTCAAGTTGTGGTGAAACTACAAATCCCATCATGCTCTGTCTCTAGGAGTCATGCCTGTGATTGTCAGGGTCTTTCAATGTCTCATGGGACTTTTCGTTTCACCACAGCTGGAGTGCAGAGGATGTCTTCCCCTGAATTACAGCCTCAAGTATTTTTTTGTATGATGCTACAAGCTTGGCACACCTATTTGTGAGCATTTTCTCCCATTCTTCTTTGCAGGACCTCTCAAGCTCCATCAGGTTGGATGGGGACAGCCGGTGCACAGTCATTTTCAGATCTCTCCAGAGATGTTCCATAGGGTTCAAGTCTGGGCTCTGGCTGGGCCACTCAAGGACATTCACAGAGTAGTCCCGTAGCCACTTCTTTGTTATCTTGGCTGTGTGCTTTGGTCGTTGTCATGTTGGATGATGAACCTTCACCCCAGTCTGAGGCCCAGAGTGCTCAGGAGTAGGTTTTCATCAAGGATGTCTCTGTACATTGCTGCATTCATCTTTCCCTCGATCCTGACTAGTCGTCCAGTTCCTGCCGCTGAAAAACATCCCCACAAGCATGATGCTGTCACCACCATGCTTCACTGTAGGGATGGTATTGGACAGGTGATGAGCGATACTTGGTTTCCTCCAGACATGATGCTTTCCATTCAGGCTAAAGAGTTCAATCTTAGTTTCATCAGACCAGAGAATTGTGTTTCTTATGGTCTGAGTCCTTCAGGTGCCTTTTGGCAAACTCCAGGCACCTTCTGGCAAATTCCAGGCAGGCTGTCATGTGCCTTGGTGTCTCAAGGGCCTCCGTGTTACAGTGAGATCCCCAGGGCAGAGCTACTGGTGTGAAAAGAGGTATCTTGTGAATAAAGCTTTCCCAGAGTCAGCACTGAAGCTACATAGAAGTGATCCCTAAGTTATGATTCTAGGTTTCTGTCCTCTTATAACTGCCTGTCTAGGAAGATCGCCATTTTGCAGAATTTAGCTGATCTGACCTGCAGTTAGGGCACATTATGGGAAAGAGAGCTGTTTTGGCTTTACAGTGAGGGTTGGTGTGTCTGGAGTCCATTCAGCATCCTCCCTTTGGTGATCCAGTACTAAGTAGGGTACACTCCTGGCCTGGTCTTCTGGCAGCAGGATCTACATTGCTGCATGATGTGATTGACGTTGGCTTTACATTGTGAGACAGTTTGATGTGGGGTTTTTTTTCCCTTAAAATATTTGTAAAACATTGGGTTTGTTTTTATTTACACTTTTTTTTTTTTTGTGAATGAGTAGGGGGCGGTATTTGGGTGACCCCATTTATTGTTGCTTAGTAACTGCTGTCAAGTTGTTGCTTCATGTGGAAAATATAATACTAGTGCTAATATACAATAGATTTGTGAAGTCACTGTTTTCTCTGGATCCATCAAAATGTTATCCTGTGTTGAGCCTTGGTGAATGGGGGAGTGATGTTGTTCCCGAAACACTTTTGCTGTTTTTATATGACTTTTTTTTTACCAACAATTATATATATATTGGACACTTATCTGATTTTAGTCTGGTGTTTCTTCTGTATTTCTATGGTCAGAGCTACTGTTGGATGCCCATTGAGGGAAGTCTTGCTGTGTGGGAACTGCCTCGCTAGAGATATTGAGTCTGTTCAAGTTGTAAGTGTAGCGAGATGAAGAAAAACTTCAGATATGAAAAACAAACAAGGCATATCCCTCTACAGTGTTTAGTAGCCCCAATACAAAGCACCTAGTGTGGTTCCCATCTACTCCCTCCTCCTTCTGCTATTTGCACGAGTCACTGCTCACAGGATATTTTTTCTACACATTGTATGTAGACTCAAGTTTTAATCCTATCCCAACTGTGCAATTTGTCCCACTGTGTGCGCCATCTCATTCTTCTACAATGCATGGGTGGAAGGAGGGCACGGTCAGTTAATATGCTCTACAGCAATGTTTCTCAACTCCAGTCCACAAGTAGCCCCAACAGGTCATGTTTTCAGGCTTGCTATTATTTTTCACCGGTGACTTGATCAGTTTCAATGCCTTAGTAATTACCACAGCCGTTTCATCTGAGGGAAATCATGAAAAACTGACCTTTTCGGGGTACTTGAGAAACATTGCTCAACAGCAGTGGCTCTCAACCTTGTTCCTCAAGTACCCCCAGCGGGTCATGTTTTCAGGTTTTCCTTTACTTTGCACAGCTGCCTTAAACCAATATCAATGACATGGAATTGAAAAAAGCTATTTTATCTAAGGGAAGTTTCCAAAACATGGCCCGTTGGGGGTACTTGAGGACTGAGGTTGAGAACCAATGCTCTACAGGGCCCCATGATTTAGAATTGATTTCTAATCCTAATGCACATAGGCATACTGGAAAGGACAGGTACCACCCAGGCACCAACCACACATCTTGAAACAATAAAACAAAAGCATCATACAGGGCCTTGAAAAAGTATACATACCCCTTGAAATTTTCCACATTTTGTCATGCAACAACCAAAAACGTAAATGTATTTTATTGGAAAAGTGGGGCCTGGTATAGACCTGGGTGAACCCCATGCCGTTTTTTCATGATTTTTTTTTTTTGCTGGCAATTTTTCTTTTTGTTTTACATTCAACTTTCAGCGGGGAAGCCCGCTGACTGCTGATGACTCATCAGTTGTTAAGGACGCGGTGGCCGGCTTCCTGGCCCCCTGCTTAGCAACCAGCTATATACAGTGTGTTTACAGTGTGTTTAAAGAGGAAAAAAACGTAAAACGCATAATGCATGAAAACTGCATGCAAAAACACGGGTTTAAAAATACAAAACGCACTTCAAACATGCTTGAAAAATGCATCAAATGCAGCCGCATAGATGTGAACCTAGACCTAATGTTAATATACAGAGGACAAGGCTCAGCGACTCAAGAGGTCAGGCGGTTTAATGCAAGCAATTAATGCAAATTGCACAGCTTGTATAAAAGACTAGTGCATGCAAGTTTAACATAACTGTTATGCAAAGTTTGCATTTTATCAAGTTCACACTACTGTGATGCGACTTACAGTGCGATGTGATGCGACTTTTCATATTTTATGGGACCAGGTCACACTGTAAATCACACCAAAGTAGCACAGGAACCTTTTCCAAAATCGCACTGTTCTGAGCCACATTGATTAAAATGGGCACCATTGAAAACTCAAGTCGCATCAGAAGTTGCACCAGTGTGAACCAGACCTTAACAATATAATCCACATTCAGAGAGGCAGCAAATCATGCACAGTTTATGGGGTCCCCAGTATTCTAACAGTGATTTGGATGTGTCATTTTATCTGTGAGTGACCATGCATCATCCTCAGCATTTCATAGCTAAACAGGTCTTTGTTAACCTTTTTTTTTTCTAAATCCCAGCTCCCTTATGTACAAACATAGCATTAATGTACTACTTCTGCAGAAATAACAAAGCTTTCCATTTATTCTACAGACGCTCGCGCCTAACTGTCCTCATAACCGATTTAAAAAAAACTTCTCCATTACTTCTGCCTTACTTCCTGGACAGACTATAGGTCATGACACAGGAAGGATTTGACCAGCTGACCTCATTAGCACACACCCTGCATCATCCACCCTCCCACTCCCAGCTACCTGTTTTTTAAATGAAATGCAATCAATCAGTTATCACTGTTCTCAAATACACAGGCATCAATTTTTTTCGACCTTAACTTTCATCTTGAATAGATTGTTCATTTGGAGTGTGCTGACTGAGCCTATGTGGATAAAGCTGTAGTATTGAAAACGGGAGAATTGTGTCCTGGGTTCTGTAAAGCTCACCATACACTATACAATCTGATTGTACAACCTCCTTGAGACATACCATCAACTATTTAATACAAGGGCATAGTGTATGCTAATGAGGTCAGCTGGTCAACTCCTTTCCGTGTCGTGTCTGTCCAGGAAGTAAGGCAGAAGTAATGGAGATGTTTTTTTTAATCAGCTATGAGGACAGTGAGGTTAGTGTGTAGAATAAATGGAAAGCTTTGTTATTTCTGCGAAAAAAGTACATTAATGCTGTATTTATACATAGGGGAGCTGGAATTTAGAAGAAAAAAAAGTAAACAAAGGTGAACTTAGCCTTTAAATCAGAGCTGAGAAAGCTCTGGTACCAAAAACCATCTGGAGCCCTTATTCTGTAAATAATTTATCAAAATGATTTTCATAGCTGGGAACTTTGACCTTGATATCTAGAAGTTACACTGCCATATATCTGGATTATTGGTTTACTGGAGAAGTGACATCAACATCATTACTCCCAGGGCCAGCTCACACAGGGATCACACTGAAATGCACGGGTTTGAACCCACACATTCCAATGTTGTGTAATTTTGCAACCCAATTCATCTGAATGGGCTGCAAATCGCACCACTAAACGGAAAAAGTATGCATGCACTACTTTTAAAAACATGCTGCACCAAATTGCACGGTACTGCAGTACCATGCGATTTGGTCCCGAAAACGCACTGCTTTTGCGATTTGCTTTTGGGGTGATCTTAACATTAGATTAGCATCCGCATGCAATGCATTTGAACGTGGCGTGCGAAACGTGCATGGAACATGCCTTTCTTACACTCCGTTCTGTTGTGAAGCAGCCCCTAATTAGAGCAGTCTAGGGAGAAGCACATGAGCAGGCCTGGTGGAAGTGGGTGGCTGTGTACCCGTCTTTGCTTGCCTTCTGGCCACAAAAAAGACGTGTGTGCAGTCAGAGCCTTCCTTTGTTTACATCACATGAGCAGCCACTATGCACATCTCTGTGTCATGAATTTTCAAAAGTTCTCAGGTATGATGATATAATATTGGTGGTGCACACATGAGCTAAATGACTACAAGTGGTGGACAAGTAGTAATTCTGATTTGCACATTAGCAACCCTTTCTAGTCTTGAGACTTATGGCCCATACACATGATCAGAAAATCGTATGAAAAATACCGCTTTTGAAGCGATTGTACAACAATCTGATCGTTGGAACACAGCTTTCAATCACGACAGTTCATGGGATTTTGTCCGGACAAAAACAAAGGGAAAGAAAGCCAACAGGGTGCTGCAGCTCTTTAGTATTCCACTGAATGGCAGGAATATATCTGGACAAAAACAAAAAGTTAAGATATTATCCGATCCGATCCGATGGGACAAACATTTTTCTCGTGCGATACCAGATCGTACGACTTCTGTTTAATCAGTACAGTTGTAGTTTGAAAATACAATACATTTAATTTTTATTGTCGTACAAGAATTTTCGTAACTTTAGTAAACTCTTCATTTTTGATGTGAGATTAGCATGCAAAAAAAAAAATTTAACAATCATTCGTCCGATAATCTCATCATGTGTACCAACGATGTATCCTGGCCTAGGCCAACAAGGCCCAGGCCTAGGGCAGCACGGAAAGAGTCCCTGCCGGCTTGCGCTACACTGTTAGTGTAGCACCAATCTTATGGGGTTGACTGGGCTGAGAGGAAAATTAGTCTAGCGCCCCCATAAACCGGCCGCACTGCTTCCAGTATGCAGGAGGCCGGCATTCTGCAACTGTGTGGGGGGGGGGGCGCTGCTTCTAACTTTGACTGTCTTATCATCCTGGACCACAAACCTTCCTCACTGTGCTATATGTTTTCTGCTGCACCATTGACATGGTTATATCTTCTTAGTCCTCTCCATAAAATTATCAGAAATTTGTGCTTAACCACTTAACCACCTGCCGCCGAATAACGGCGGCAAGGTGGTTGCTTAACTTTGGGAGGACGTTATATAACGTCCTCCCTTAGAATCATTCCTTCACGGGCGCGCACACGCAAACAATGGTGTTCGCCGGGTCCACCGGACCTGTAGCAACACAGATCACGGTAAAGGGCCAATGACAGCGACCCTTTACCACGTGATCGCGCCGTCCAATGACGGCGCGATCACAATGTAAACACAGCTGGGTCAGGGCAAGTTCATCTCACTCCTCACCTCACACCGATGCAGCGTGAGAGGAGAGACACACAGTGAGTTGTAATTGCTTTTAGCTGTGCCCAACAGTGCCAAACAGTGCCCAAAAGTGCCATCTGTGCCACACCAGTGTCACCAGAGCCACACCAGTGTCACCAGAGCCACACTAGTGCCACCTGTGCCCATCAGTGCTCATCTGCGCCACTGCAGTGCCACATCAGTGCCGCCCTGTGCCCACCAGTGCCGCCTGTGCCACCAGAGCCACACCTGTGCCCATCAGTGCCACATGTGCCCATCAGTGTCACTGCAGTGCCACATCAGTGCCGCCTGTGCCCACCAGAGCCACACCTGTGCCCATCAGTGCCACCTGTGCCCATCAGCGCCACATCAGTGCCGCCTGTGTGCTAATCAGTGCCACCAGAGCCACACCAGTGCAACCAGAGCCACACCAGTGCCACTACAGTGCACACCAGTGCCACCACAGTGCTCTGCAGTGCAGCCTCACCAGCAGGGCAAAAAAATTCTTTACTTGTGAGGAGGCCTACCAGCGTCTAATCATGACCGATGAGAGCAGCGGGGAGTCTCAGTCCGATTCGGATTCAGCCTATGAACCCGTTACAGACAGTGGGTCTGATACAGAATCAGAAGGGGAATGTGTGCCCGTGAAAACAAGGGGTTCTTGCGTGGGGAAGCGGCCTACTACCAGCAGCACAGTGCCGTCCACCCCAAGCGCAGTGCCACTGCAACAAAGGCCAGGCACCAGTAGGGTGTCATCTTAGCCCCAAAGGGATAGGGGCCATGCCAGCCTTCCCTATGGCCTTCAAAAAACCCCTGTGGCTTCCCCCTAATTCCGGAGCAGCAAATATCCCCCCTTTCACCGCCCAGCCAGGTGTCCAGGTGAACACTGATGGTTTTTCCATGCTCGATTTTTTTCATTTAGTATTCACTGAAGACTTACTATCCTCCATTGTGGCCCAGTGCAACCTCTTCGCACAGCAGTACATCGTAAGCAACCCTGGGTCTAGTTACGCCCGTCCCTTTGAGTGGAGAGAACTTACCGTAGAGGAATTAAAAATTTTCCTAGGCCTAACTTTTACTATGGGACTCTCAAAAAAAAACAATTGTACTCCTACTGGTCTACCAAACCCATCCACCACATGCCACTCTTCTCATCCATTATGCCAAGATCCCGATACCTAATTATTATGCGGTTCCTCCACTATAATGACAACACCCAGTGCCCTCCCCGAAATGACCCAGCTTTTGACAAACTATATAAAATTCGGCCACTCCTAAATTTTTTCTCTGAAAATTTTTCACAGTTATATATCCCTGAACAGAATATCTCAGTGGATGAGTCCCTTATAAAATTCTCAGGCAGGCTGGGCATTAAACAGTTTATCCCCAGCAAAAGGGCCCGATATGGGGTTAAAATGTACAAGCTATGTGACCGAGCCACGGGGTACATCTACGCCTTCCTGGTGTACGAAGCGAAGGACTCCCAACTGCATCCCCCTGAATGCCCAGACTACATCGGAGTCAGCGGAAAAGTGGTCTGGGAGCTTATCTATCCACTCCTTGGAAAGGGATACCACCTTTACGTGGATAATTTTTATACCAGCTTGCCCCTGTTCCGCAATCTTTACCGGAGGGACACCCCAGCATGTGGCACAGTAAGAGCCAATAGAAAAGGCTTCCCACAAAAACTCGTCAATGAAAAGCTACGACGAGGGGAGACGGCATCATTGAGGAACCAGGAGATATTGGCTGTCAGGTGGAGGGACAAACGAAACGTCCACATGCTCACATCAATCCACAACGACACCTACGTTGAAGTCCCCAAAAGAATTGGCACAATCCGGAAACCAGGTTGTGTCTACGATTATAATTTGTTTATGGGGGGAGTGGACTTCAACGATCAGATGATTGAACCCTATCTTCCCACAAGAAAATCCCGCCACTGGTATAAGAAAGTGTCCATTTATTTTTTTCGTTTGACCATGTATAACACTTATCTTATTTACAAAAAATCAACAGAGAACCCCGTATCCTATCTACTCTACCAAGGAGAAGTTATCTCCGCCCTTTTGTACCCTGAAAGCCCACCAGAAAATATTCGCTCTGATTCCGTGAGCAGACTCCACGAGCGCCACTTCCCTGAGAAAGCCGTCCCCCGTGAAACAGGCTACAGACGTCAGAAGAGATGCCAGGTGTGCTCCAGAGGAGGAATTCGAAGAGACACTGTGTATTATTGTCCCGATTGTCCTTCCCAACCAGGCCTCTGTATAGGCAAATGTTTCTGCCGTTACCATACGTTTCTACACTATTAGGGAAGTATGGTAAATGCAATTCTCATTTCCTGTCATTTTCCTCCACACCCCTTATGCCACTGCACTGAACTGTACATACCTCTGCCTTCTCCGGAACCGACCTTGGACTGTTATATGACCACGCTTTTGCCTAACGTTAAACATACCTCTGCTTTCTCCGGAACTGACCCTGGCCTGTTATACGACCACTCTTCTGCCTAACGCTTAACTGTACCTACCTCTGCCTGCTCTGGAACTGACCCTGGACTGTTTGACCACGTTTTTTGCCTGCCTCTTGGATTGATCTTTTACCCTGCTATGCTAGTGGGAACACAGGGGTCTCACATATGTGAGGGGCTCCAGAATTGTTTTTCTGGATGAAGAAAACTATTTTTTTAGTTTTCTCATTCCCGGATTAGGGTCTGGAGACTCGGAGGCTTCAAAGAGATTTGGGTGGGAGAAGCCTCTACCCCTGTCCCCATTCTTTCCTGGCCTGCTACTTGGACCATGTTCCTGCTTATTTCCAGGACCAAT
The DNA here is from genome assembly GCA_029206835.1 of Rana muscosa. Lineage (NCBI taxonomy): Eukaryota > Metazoa > Chordata > Amphibia > Anura > Ranidae > Rana > Rana muscosa. The sequence goes on along the minus strand of CM055124.1, from coordinate 187,262,705 downwards.
ATTTTGGCTCTGCTGGCAATGTCTCTACTTGTACTGACCCTGGACTGTATATGGACAGTATTCCTGCCTGTAGTGACTATGGACAATACTCCTGTCTGCTGCCTGGACAATTCCATTCACTGTCGCTGACCACGTCCCTGCCTGCTGCCTGGATCAGGGCTCTCCTCCTGTGGACAATTGCACTACTAAAACCACAGGTAATCTTTTTTTTACCATTTACTCAGCAGAATGTATTTTAGGGTGTAATTCTTGGTATGCACATGCTGCGTTAGAAATATGAAGGGCCTTCAAAAATGTGATCGATTGTAAGGAAATTGGATGTGTGATTTATGTCCCTAGAACACCTGATGGTGCTTCTTGGATGTTGGGCCTCTATGTGGCCAGGCTGTTAAAAAGCTCACACATGTGGTATCGCCATACTCAGGAGGAGTAGCAGAATATATTTTGGGTTGTCATTTTTGCTATGTACATGCTATGTGTTGAAAATATCTTATAAATGGACAACTTTGTGTAAAAAAAAAAATGCGTTTTCATTTTTTTCCACATTTTCCAAAAACTTCTGGAAAAAAATTAACCTTTCAAAAGACTCATTATGCCTCATAGATTATACGTTGGGGTGTTAGCTTTCCAAAATGGGGTCACTTTGTGGGCGTTTCCATTGTCCTGGTGCTCCAGGGCCTTCAAAAGTGTAATAGGTGGTTGAGAGATTAGATGTGTAATTTATGCTCCTAGAACGCCTGAAGTTGCTACTTCAGTGTTGGACCTCTGTATGTGGCCAGGCTGTATAAAAGTCTCACACATGTGGTATCGCCATACTCAGGAGGAGCAGCAGAATATATTTTGGGGTGTCATTTGTGGAATGTACATGCCATGTGAGAGAAATAACCTATTATAATGACAATTTGGTGTGAAAAAAATAAATAATAATAATAATCTTAATTTTGCAAAGAATTGTGGGAAAAAATGACAACTTCAAAAAACTAACTATGCCTCTTACTAACTACCTTGGAATGTCTACTTTCCAAAAAGGGGTCATTTGGGGGGTATTTGTACTTTACTGGCTTGTTAGGGTCTCAAGAAATGAGATAGGCTGTCAGTACCATCAGGTGTGATCAAATTGATAAATTTTCAGTAATTGGTACCATAGCTTGTCGACCCTATAACTTTAACCCAGACTAAATAATATCCACAAATTTTGGTTATTTTTACCAAATATATGTAGCAGTATACATGTTTGGCCAAATTTATGAAGAAAAAATACTTATTTGCAAAATTTTATAATAGAAATGAAGAAAAATGCATTTTTTTAACAAAGTTTCGTATTTTTTCATTTATAGCAACAAAAAAAAAAACAAAAAAAAAAAAACAAAAAAAAAACAAAAAAAAAAAAACGCAGAGGTGATCAAATACCACCAAATAAAAGCTCTATTTGTGTGAAAAAAAGGACGAAAATTTCATATGGGTACAGTGTTGCATGACTGAGTAATTGTCATTCAAAATGTGAGAGCGCTGAAAATTGGTCTGGTTATTAAGGGGATTTAAGTGCCCAGTTGTCAAGTGGTTAAATTAGGACTACTGTATAGGCAACACATTTTTTTTTCATTTTGGACAGAGTAAGGGAGGGTTATAGCCCCTGTCAGTTTATTTTTTACCATCCCTGTCCCATTTCTCTTCACTTCCTGCCCCATAGCCACACAGGAAGTGAGAGGAAATCTATGCAAATTAGGGGAATCCATTGCCCCCCCCCCTTCAGAACTAGTGTCCCCACTCAAAAATTTCAGGGCGGGTCTTAAACATAAAGGGGTGTGGCCTTGACAGGAAGGATTGGGCCATATTTAAATTAGGGGATGCATGAGTTTAGTCAGGCCTAGAGCAGCACAAAACCTAAATACACTACTGATGTGTACCAGGCATTAGTCTGAAGCCAAAGTTCTTAATAGGTTTTAGACAGAAAGATGTAAACATTTGTCCTTAGAAATTATAAGCCACATGTGCACTGTATTCACTCCTACAGAAATTAAGCAGCAGAAAAATGTGGTAAAAAGCCGCGTTTTTGCATGCGAGTTCATGCACCAGGCATTAATGCATTTTATTGGTCAGAATGTTAATGTATTCTGCCCATTAGTAAATATCAATGCACATAAACGCACCTAGCATTTATGCACTCTTGAGAGATTTTTTTATGCTAAAAAGCTTTTCTTCTGAACGTGATTTTGGTGGGGTTTTTTTCTGCCTCTAAACGCTGATAAGTGTGAATGGATACATAGGCTAACATGGAGGGGCGTTTAGAGGCAGAAAAAAAGCAAAGTTTTTGCGCTCGTGTGCATGAGCCCTTTAAATATTTCAACTTCCATAAATATTATGAACAATTTCTAATAAATAAAGTAATTGAAGAAACATTCTGATTCTGCTGAACACAATATCCTGCACATTACTGTTGATAATTCTGTTAAAGGACAGGTATTCTGTGTGAGATAACTGGTGACAAGTTCTGTACACATGGAAATTTTTGACATGTACTGACTATACAATGATGTCACTAACAGGTCTTTCATATTAATGCAAGTTGGCTGGATATTTAAATATCACAGAACAATGTTCCAAAGGTTGTATGGGTAAATTGCAGATTGTGTTGCTTAGAACGTAAATGCAATATACGGTAATTGTAACCTGTAAAAACAATCTCTGCTTTGTTCTAAAATGCTGTACAACAAAAACCTAGCCTGACGTGTAATGGACTTGTTCCTATTTATGGTCTATTTTATCCTGTCATTGGCTATTGAATACCAAATGCAGTCTACCACTATGAAATAACTCCGGGTAGATTCAATATTTTGCCTGTGTGAGAATTTCCAGAGAAGTGTAACTGCAGAAAGATTAGCCATAGCTCCCATATGGTATAAAACAAAATAGAACAATTTCCCTTTATATTGTGGCAGATATTCCAAAAACATTTAGAGACATAAAAGTACAAATAAGCAATATATTATATTTACACAAACTAATGATTTTCTCCATCTGTATTGCAGTATTAACGTTATAAAAAAAATAATTAACACGTTAAAGAATCAAAGGTGATTCAGTCTCACTTTTGAGCAGCACCCTTTTCATTGCAGCTTTCACCATTTCCAAACTTACATTAGCCAGAGAGCTTTTCTTATATCTTGAGTTTGTCTCTAGGATATCCATGTCTTTTAGACTTTATAATGCAAGTCACATAAAAACTTGATTGACGACCTCTCTTCTCTGGGATTGAAGATGAATTTATTCAGTGTGCAATACACATTGTGCATTTGTTACACTTTAACCTGTAAGCAGTTGGCCTGGACTTTTAACTTAGACAAAGTGTATCCTTACTGATAACGGGGTGTCTATGCATCATTCATCTAAGCAAAGGTCAACAGTGATGGGAAATTGTTTGTTTTGCAAGCAACATGTGTATGTTGAATTGCACCAGGAGCTATTATAAAAACTACTACCATATTACCTGCTAATGGCAGTCAAGGATACTGTATAATAATTCTATTTATATCGCTCCAAATGCAGAGAAAGTTATGCAGTAAGTCTGAGAAATCTCAGGGTAATTGATGGAAGTGTCCCTTTCAATGCTCTGGGCAGACTGGCTTCTGAATTCTATGCTAGTTGGTCCACCTGGGGAAAGTAATGCCTTGTAGACACCATCGGATTTTCCGTCAGGATAAACTCCGACTGATTTTTCAGACGGAATTCCGTTCAAGCTGTCTTGCATACACACTGTCACACCAAATTCCAACCGTCCAAAAGACGGTGACGTACAACACTACGACGAGCCGAGAAAAATGAAGTTCAATGCTTCCGAGCATGCGTCGACTTGATTCTGAGCATGCATCGTTTTTTCTCCGTTGGAGTTCCACACAGACGAAATGAATTTCCGATAGGATTTTTTTCCATCGGAAAAAAAGAGAACATGTTCTCTTTCTAATTTCCGACGGAAAAAAGTCCGATGGGGCACACACACGGTCGGAATATCCGATGAAAAAATTTCGTCTGACTTTTTTAATCGGAAATTCTGATTGTGTGTACAAGGCATAAGAGAGACCGATAAATAGATTACAACTCCCGAGATGCTCTCTGGACATATGTTGGTAGTTCAGAACACTAAAAAACTCCAGGCAGATATACAAGAAAATTATTAACCACTTGCCTATTGGGTAAATTCTGACACTTGTCTCATCAGTGTTTTTCCTAAAAAATTACTTAGAACCCTAATAAAATGTCAGCCGTTGCAATGGTTTATGTAGCACAGTATTTGCTCAGCAATTTTTCAAACGCAATGTTTTTGTAAAAAATTAATTTTAAGGCCCAGTTCACACAGGGGCGACTCGTAAGGCGACTCGGTCGCCTGAGTCGCCGCGTCCCGGTCTGTGCTATGGAACTGTTCTAATAGGAGCGACCTGAGTCGCTCCGAATTAGAAAAAGGTTCCTGTACTACTTTTGGGGGCGACGCAGGGCGACTTGCATTGACTTCTATACAGAAGTCATTATGCAAATCGCCTCGGCGGGCGTCTCAAGTAGTCTTGAGATCGCGCCGCCGAGGTTGCCCCCAAAGTCGTGCCGCCCCTGTGTGAACCGGGCCTTAATGATTTAATAAAACAAACAAAACTCAAGATATATAAAAGAACAATAAACCTGTGCTTACGCAGAAAACAAAACACAAGCAGCTGGTACAATATACTGGTAGCAAAAATAACATGAAAACACAAAAGGGTGCAGTGCTAAAACATTATCCAGAAGTGTTTAAAAAAAAAAAGAAAAGTTCATAATAAGGAGTCTGGAAAATGTGAGTTCCAAATGGTGAAAAATAAGTAGAAAACCAAGAAGCCAATCAGGAACGAGTGAGAGAGAACGAGAACGAGAGAGATTAACTCATCAGTCTGCTTTTTCTCTTTCACTGTCCAATCACAGACTGGGGGTAGGGCCAAGACCTAGGTGTGTCACTTGAATGCTTGTTCAAATATAGTGTGGTGACTGGTGTTTTTCCACACTAGATAAACACCAGTCACCGCTAGGGTTCCCCATTCACACTGCAATGCAGTCCAGAGGTGCCGTGTCACCACACAGCAGCACAACGCACTGTGCTGCTGTGCGGAGACATGAATAAAGTGTTACTTTGTAATAAAGTTAACAAAAAAACCCGCAAAAAACCTGTGTGAGGTACTGAAACGTACATCACTATGCCCTCTCATTGAAGCCAAACCTGGCGGCTGCCCACACGCTAAAAATTTGCATTTAGCACGCAGGCAGTGTGAACGGACCCTAAATGCATAAGAGGTCAGGTCTCTGGGCTTTTTGTCCTGTGTGGCAGGCCTGTTCAATTTTTATGATTGATTGGATAGAAATAGAAAGAAAGATAGAAAAAAATGTTTTTGTATTTATTTTTTTATTATTTAGCACATATCATATATATATATATATATATATATATATATATATATATATTGTACATTCACATCAGTCTCTGCCCTCAAGGAGCTTACAATCTAAGATCCCTAACTCACATTCATACATACACATACTAGGGTCAATTTAGACAGGGGGCAATTAACCTACCAGCATGTCTTTGGAGGGTGGGAGGAAACTGGAGTACCCAGAGGAAACTCACACAGGCACAGGGAGAACATACAAACTCCAGGCAGGTAGTGTCGTGATTGGGATTCGAACCGGCGACCCTAGTGCTGCTAGGCGGAAGTACTAACCACGTATTTCATTGGTGTATTTAGCCACTTGTTAGGTGTTCAGGTTTAACCCAACGCATACTTGGGACCAGGGTGGATTTGATTTAAATGAAGTTGATTTAAATCACTAGTAAAAAAAGCTGTATTTAAATCATAATTTTTAAAGAGCAACTGCCATCTCTGTCCCGCAGCGGCTCCTCCTCTGACCAGCTGTTGACTTGCCGACAGTCCCATTCACTTTAATGAATGCGGCAGTGACACAAGGTGAGGGATGTAATGGCAGCAGATGAGTGGATGCCCGCTAACAGGCCTTGCAATGATGGATCTGAAATGACAGGTGCTCTTTAAATGTAAGGGACTCATTCTTGCTGGTAGTTAGAATCTTTAATATTTGCAAACAAAAGTAGGATTTTTAAAACAGCTTACCTGTAAAATCCTTTTCTTGGAGTACATCACGGGACACAGAGCGGCATAGTCATTACTATGTGGGTTATATAGAATTACCTTCAGGTGCTGGCACTGGCAACTTCCAAAACAGGAAGTACCCTCCCCTATATAAGGCCCTCCCATCCGGGAGCACCTCAGTTTTGTAGCAAAGCAATACGTGTCCCCAAAAGAGGGGTAGGAGCTCTGTGTCCCGTGATCCAAGAAAAGGATTTTACAGGTAAGCGGTTTTAAAAATCCTACTTTCTTGTTCATACATCACGGGACACAGAGCGGCATAGTCATTACTATGTGGGAAGTCCCAAAGCAATGCCAAATGAGGGGGGGGGATATACCATACATAAGCTGGGCGCCATCAGGCATGAGGATCTTTTGCGGCCTGCAACACACTGCGCCCAAAGGCGACATCCTCCTGACTTCTAACGTCCACCTGGTAGAACCTAGTAAACGTGTGTACTGAAGACCATGTTGCGGCCTTACAAATTTGAGCCAGGGAGGCCTGGTGATGCACTGCCCATGAAGTTCCAACTGCTCTCGTGGAGTGCGCCCTAACTTTGAACGGAGGCGGTCTACTTCTCAAGCCATAGGCTTGTATTATGACCTGTCGAATCCACTTGGCTAAAGTAGATTTTGATGCTGCCTGACCCTTTCTGGGGCCTTCCGGCAGAACAAACAAAGAATCCGTTCTACGAATCTGAGCAGTGGCTTTTAGATAAGCTTTAACTGCTCTTACTACATTCAAAGAATGCAATAACTTTTCCTCTACCGAGCTCGGTTTGGGGAAAAGAAGGAAGAACCACATCCTGGTTCAAGTGAAACCTCGATACCACCTTAGGAAGAAAGGCTGGGTGAGGACGTAATACTACTCTGTCCTCATGAATAACCAGATATGGCTCTTTACAGGACATGGCGGCTACTTCCGACACTCTTCTAGCCGAGCATATGGCTACTAAAAATATCAATTTTCTGGTGAGTAGAACCAAGGAAATGTGCCGCAAAGGTTCAAATGGCTGCTTCTGCAGAACCGACAGAACCAAATTTAGATCCCATGGACATATGGGAGCTTTAATCGGTGGAATAATACGAGTCACCCCTTGCATAAAGGATTTGACAAGTGAATGCATAGCCAGGGGCCTTTGAAATAGTATTGATAAGGCCGAAACCTGACCCCTGATAGTACTTAAGGCAAACTTCCTGTCTACAGCCCACTGTAGGAAGTCCAGAATTCTGCCTATAACGTACTTACGTGGATGCCACTTTCTGGCCTCGCACCAAGTGATGTACGCCTTCCAAACTCTATAGTAGATCTGCCTGGATACAGGCTTCCTGGCATTGATTATAGTTGATACCACAGAGTTAGAGAGACCTCTCTTCTTTAGGATGTGGGATTCAATAGCCAGGCCGTTAAACTTAGAGTTAGTAAGGAAGGGTGGTATATCGGCCCTTGCGAAAGCAGGTCCGGACGACGTGGAAGGGTCCAAGGACTCCCCACAGACATTTTGATGATCTCCGCGTACCAGGCCCTTCGGGGCCACGCTGGAGCCACCAAGATCACCGGCTTCTTTTCCAACCTGACTCTGCGAAGGAGTCGAGGCAACAATTGTAGCGGAGGGAATGCATATATCAGTCTGAACTGATTCCAAGGGAACACCAGAGCATCCGAGCCGCAAGCGAGGGGATCCCTTGTCCGGGAGACAAATCTGTCCACCTTTGCGTTGAATCTGGATGCTAGCAGATCTACATCCGGTGTTCCCCACCGCTGACATATTGCTCGGAAGACCTCGGGATGAAGGGACCATTCCCCTGGGCATAACTGTTGGCGACTTAGAAAGTCCGCCTTCCAATTCTCCACCCCTGGAATGAAGACAGCTGATATACATGGGACATGCTTTTCTGCCCATTCCAGGATGTGACTTACTTCCCTCTGGACTGCACGACTCCTGGTGCCTCCCTGATGATTGATATATGCCACTGCTGTGGCATTGTCTGATTGAATTCTGACAGGGGACCCTTGGAGTCTGGATGCCCAGGCTACTAGGGCATACCGGGCTGCTCGTATCTCTAAGAGATTGATGGGCAGGGTTTTTACTACATTTGACCATCTGCCCTGGAGAGACCATTGCTCCAGTACTGCCCCCCAGCCTATAAGGCTGGCATCTGTAGTGACCACCTTCCAGGATATCGGACTGAAGGGTTTTCCCTTCTGGAGATTCTGGGGGATCAACCACCAGCAGAGACTCTTCCGAACGGAAGGGGACAAAGCCATCGGGAAGTCTAGAGCCTGAATTTTTCCGTTCCAGGCTGACAATATGGCCCTCTGTAAATTCCTTGAGTGGAATTGGGCGTATGGCACAGCTTCGAATGATGCTACCATCTTTCCTAGCAGCCTCATGCACAGGCGTATGGACGGCTGTCTTTTTGCACAAAGCAGACGGACCAAGCCCCTCAAAGAGGATACCTTGTCTAGAGGTAAGAAAATCTTCCTCTGGTCTGAATCCAGCCGTAGCCCTAGATATATCAGGTTTTTCACTGGCTGTAGGGCTGACTTGTCCAGGTTGATGACCCAACCGTGAGATTCTAGATACTTGATTGTATCGACAATTACCACTTCTAGCTTGGCAACTGAGTGGTCCATCAGCAACAGGTCGTGTAGGTATGCCATTATCGTTACACCTCGTGTTCTTAGATCGGCCAACAGTGGGGCCAGAATTTTTGTGAACACTCGTGGTGCTGTGGCCAGACCGAATGGTAAGGCTCTGAACTGAAAATGGCGCCCTTCTACTGCAAAGCGTAGAAATTTTTGATGACCTGGAAAGATGGGAACATGCAAGTAAGCATCTTTGATGTCGATCGAGGCTAACCATTCCTCCCCCTGTAGGGCAGCGGTGACCGATCGGATCGACTCCATCCGGAAGGACCGGACGTTTAGAAATTTGTTTAGACTCTTTAGGTCCAATCTGGGTCTTATGTCCCCGTTTGGTTTCGGGACTGTGAAAAGGTTTGAGTAGAAACTCAACCCCCACTCTTCCATAGGAACCTCCATAATTACTCCTTGGAGCAATAGTTGTTCTAACGCCACTAGGAGACACCTTCTTTTCAGAGGGTCTTTTGGCATGCCTGACCACATAAAATGGGAAGGAGGAGACTCTTAACTCCAACTTGTATCCCCGAGTTACTACGGAGAGCACCCATCTGTCTTTGATCGTCTCCCGCCAGGTCTCTGTGAACAACTGAAGTCTTTCCCCCCACCCGTTTGAGTGGGGGCAGCCCTTCATAGGCTTGACTTGGAGGCTGGTTTAGTACCTCTTCGGATCCAGGGCTTTTTATTACCCTGTGACTGTCCCTGATTTTTACCTCCTGAGTTTGACCGAGGAGGCCGTCGGAACTGCTTAGTAGCAGACGTCCCAGGGATAGGAGAGGTAGTCCCCTTAAAAGACGGACCCCTAGACCTCTTTTTAATTGGTAAGAGAGTACTTTTACCACTGGAAATCTTCTGGATATATTTATCCAGGTCTTCGCCAAAAAGGCGTTCTCCATGAAATGGGAAGCTAACTAAGAGCTTCTTACAGGGAGCCTCAGCAGACCAGTTCTTGAGCCACAGAAGCCTACGCATATGTACCAAAGACAGCGTGAGGCGGGAGGCCTGATGGATAGAATCCTTGATGGCGTCAACCGCAAAGCATAATGCTCTAGGCAGATCAGCCAGAGCCTGGGCCTGCTGGTCTGGCAAATCCCTCAGGACCATTTTCATTTGATCCTTTAAAGCTTGGCAGACCCCAATAGCTGCCACTGCTGGCTGTGTAACAGCCCCTGCTGTGGAAAAAGCAGATTTTAATAAAAATTCCAATTTTTTATCTACTGGATCTTTGAACATTTGAACATTATCTACTGGACATGTCAGTGATTTGTTCACAGAAGAAATGGCTGCGTCCACCGTAGGAACATTCCATCTCTGGGTGAATTTTTCCTCCATGGGATAGATCACCTGAAATTTCTTAGGTGGAACAAATAGTTTATCAGGATGTTCCCAGTCCTGGTATATAAGTCCTTCCAATAATGGATGAATTGGAAAGGAGCAATTAATCTGGGGAGCTTTTAGCGACCCCAACGAGGAGACAGCAGTAGTTGATGGTTCAACAAGAGGCATTTTAAATGCAGATCGAACCATGTCAGTTAGGGTCTGGACCCACAATCTTTCAGTCTGTGATGCTGAAAATGGTTCATCTACTGTCGATTCCTCAAAAACAGAGTTAACCTCCTCCTGATCCCCTTCAGGAAGGTCAGTCCCTTCCTGGGACTGTTGCTCTGCCAACAGGCACTCTAATGGAGGGGATGGAGATCTGGCGCGCTTTCTTTCCTGTAGAGAAGAAGCGATCAATGCTGCCAATCTCTGCTCCAATCCCTCCAGAGTTGAGGCAAAAACCTCCTCTGTTATAAATGCAGGAGCAGGTGGACTGAGGACAGCCGCAGTACCTGGCACTCCCGGGGGTTCCTTATGGGTATTAACCTCTGATTTCTCAGGGGAGGAAGGTGCAGATGACTGCTCCAGATCCTCAGAGCCCGATGGAGACCCCCTACACTTCCTGAGAGGTATATCTCAGAGTTTTTTAGGCGGCATATTCCTTAGTTCAAAGCTGAGGTATTCCAGCCGCAATACACCCCTTTACTGAAATAGTCTAATGCAATTTGCTGCTATGTACATCAGTGGGTGTCTACTAATGCGTCTTTCTGGGGATGCCTGTATCAACCGCCCGCTGTAAGCCCCTATACCATGCTACCAGCTCCTTTTCATGCTCTGTGTCCATAGCAAGCAGCGTGGACTGAGTCCTTTTATCTTGCTGGGACGCCCGCACATGCGCAGAAGCGCTGGGCGCACAGAGCGCGTCATCCGCCAGGCTCCGCCCCCTTTTTTGAAGCTAAATCTTATAAAAAGAAAGCGTGTGCGCGCGCGCGCGTGCACGTGTGCGCTCTTGGCGCCATGTAGGGAGAGGAGCCAGGGTCCCTGTTTCACCAGGACTCAGGGATGGAAGGAAACTACTTGGCAGCATGACAGAGGAATGCAGCTTCCCTGATAGAGAGCTCACTCATCTGCCTGGACTTTCACCATGGAAGGAATAGTCCCAAGAAAAAAAGACGTTCCACAGCGGCCTCTAGTGGACAAACACAGGTACCGCACTTTTGTCTTTTTTTTTTTTTTTTTTAAAACCTCCTTTATGAAAAACATTTCTAGGTTTACAGTTTTTAAAACTTCCTTTATGAAAAGACATTTCTAGGATTTCTTAGGCATATACAGCTATTAGCGGGAATACCTTTAGGTAACAGGCAGAAAGACATATTAGGCTTGGGGGTCCCCTCAATAGAACCAAGTTCCTGAGGGGCCCCCACTTACCTTTTCCCCGCCGCAGGACTTTGTTTGGTCCACAGAAGCCCAAACTTCACCTCTCACGGCAGGCATTGTACTAGACCTTCAGGGACCAGGTTCCCAAGGATTCCACTCCCCTGGACCTGTATAGCACCCTGCACAGATAGCCTCTTGGTTTTGGGTATGACCAGAGCTCTGGATCCCAGGGTCCAGCCCTCCTAAGAGAGGCATTACAGGCAAAACCTTGCTCTTCTCTGCAAGGCCCGGGTACCGACCGTTTAGCTATGAAGCTTTTTTTGGTCGGATCCGGAATAGCTTGCTAAGGCCCAGAGAACCTGTACACAAGCCCAGATGAATACATGTTAACCTTGGCCAACACCTTAGACACTGGCAAAAAACTGAGGTGCTCCCGGATGGGAGGGGCTTATATAGGGGAGGGTACTTCCTGTTTTGGAAGTTGCCAGTGCCAGCACCTGAAGGTAATTCTATATAACCCACATAGTAATGACTATGCCGCTCTGTGTCCCGTGATGTATGAACAAGAAATTAAGGTTTCCTATTTAGAATAATAAGCTGCTAGGTTAGTAAAACAGCGATATCCGAACCAGCACAATCATACAGTTTGTAGTGTACATAGATTTGCAAAACGAAAAGGAATATTCCTGAACTTTGTTTTATCTCATGGTTACTGTGAAATTGTGTGACTGCATCAATGCAGTGCATGTTATCTCAGCTTGCATTCATTGAATGAGTTTACCAAAAATGTAAATATTGCAGAATATACAGCCTCATGCTACATAACTAAGCTCCATTTCATGCTGAATACTAAATTAATAATGCATATTAAATAGAAAACTATCTTTAGATAGCTTTTTACAACACAAGCATTTAATTAAAAGAAATTTGATAAAAAAATAAAAAAAATCGACAAAATCCAATTTTAATTAAAAAAATCTAATTTATATCCCAAAAATCTTTTTTTTTTTTAAATCATTGATTTTATCCACCCTGCTTGGGACTAATTTTACAGATATGACCAGAGCTGTATCAGAATCTGTACCGTCTAGCTGGTCAGCACCTGTGCCAACATCAAGATAAAACTTGCTTGTATAATTATTTTTTAAAGAAAGAAATGCATAGTTACCAACATTTTAAAATCATTAGGAGGGACACTTTGAAGGGATCCAAAAGAAAATACGACCTGCCTGGAATATCTGGGCACAGCCAAAACGTAGGCATGGTCAATACAGTGGGCATCATTGTAGTGTTCCCCCGTTGCTATGTTCTATACAAAATTGTGCAGTACACTGAAGAGAAAGTGGAAATGAAGTCAGCTCCATCATTGTCAGTGGATGCAATAATAATCCCCAGAATTGGTATAAGTAGGTATAAGTATAACCCTCATCATTGGAGTCAGTGCAGTGATAAGCCTTCTGCATTTTTTTTTCCAACACTTACCTCTCTACTGCTCCTCTGCACTCTTCATCCACAGCTTGTCCACCATAGGTCTCTGCACTCCTTCACAATAGAAGTGAAATGTGTCACACACATTAACAAAGATAAAAGATAGATAAACCTGCATCCTAAGACATAAAACCTACATACCGTGGATATACTCAAGTATAAGCCGACCTGAATATAAACCGAGGCACCTAATTTTACCACAAAAAACTGGGAAAACGTATTGAGTCGAGTATAAGCCTAGGGTAGGAAATGCAGCAGCTACTATTAGCGGAAAAGAGGGTCAACAATGCCCATTTGCAGCCTCACTGTGCCCATCGCATGCCTCACTGTGCCGACTGCATGACACAGGGGCTGATCAGAGAGACTCGAGTATAAGCCGAGGGGGGCTTTTTCAGCACAAAAAAAATGTGCTGAAAAACTTGGCTTATACTCGAGTATATATGATATGCATTGCCATTTACATAGATCGACTATAAAATTAAGAAACAAGAAAATATGTACAAAAATGCATTAACTTAGTGCCCAAAACTTCAAAATTGGATGTAAACCCCATTCATGAAATCTGACCTGGGCACATACAGTATCTCACAAAAGTGAGTACACCCCTCACATTTTTGTAAATATTTTATTCTATCTTTTCATGTGACAACACTGTAGAAATGACACTTTGCTACGATGTAAAGTAGTGAGTGTACAGCCTGTATAATAGTGTAAATTTGCTTTCCCCTCAAAATAACTCAACACATGTCTAAACCGCTGGCAACAAAAGTACGTACACCCCTAAGTGAAAATGTCCAAATTGGGCCCCCCCAAAGCTAGTCACAAAAAAAGCACTGTCACAGTGCACTATGGGAAGCATGACACACGCACGTGATTGCAGGCGAGACGCTTCATTTGCAGGGTTTTCTGATTCTTTGTGGCGCAATGCAGTGTGCCTCTACACTCCCATAGTGTCATTCTTTTTGCTTAGTTTTTGTTGATTGCCACCGCCATAGGGCGTGGGCGGTGCTTTCCCTCAATGTCACTTCCGGTTTCTCTGTGCCAATGAGAAGCCAGAAGTGATGTCGCCGCTGCTTGGATAAAATGCACGGCCCGAGCATCAATTTGCACATCAATTGAAGATTGTTTTGGTAAGCCCTAACCCTGTCACTGTTTTAAATGCTATTGTGTGCTGACATCCTCATATGTACAGTATAACATGGCAATGTTCTTCTGTTCCATCAGAACAGACAGTATAACATGAATCAGAACATTGCCATATTATACTGTACGGATGGATCATAACATTGCCATGTTATACTGTACTGATGGATTAGAACACCCCCCTTATCAGACATCCTATGAGTGCACTGATCATCTCATCCAATAAGAGGACAGGCTTTCTCATTACATTTGAGAGAATTAGGAAGCAATGAATGATGATGTATATGTGTGACATCTGTATTGTGACAGGTCCCACAGCTAGATTGTATCTGTGACCTGTGCACCCAATCTCATCCAATCTTCATGTCAATGTTATTTCCAAAGTTCTTGTCAATCTTTTCAAATCTGCAGCTGTCATTATAATAATACCCAGCAATCCTTCTGTGAAGGTCCATGTTCAGGCACTTCCTGTTATAGTGGCAACGCTCTGTCCCCCTCTGCCAATTGATTTCCTGGGTTGTCACCTGGTTTCACATACTTCTGGTGGAGACAGATGTGGCAACATGCATTGTGCAAAAATGTCCTGCCAACCAATGACATGCAGCTGGTGCAGGGGGCATGCATATAAATAGGAAGTGGCTGCTAAGAGGCTGTGGGAGATCAGAAGTGCCAAGATGCACAATTGCATGAAAAAAAAGCCCCCCCCCCCAAAAAAAATGGCATTTGATATGATAAACCGTGTTTTAGTGAGCTAAATGTCATTGTAGAAGTAGGCAACATCTAACTTAAGTGTGTTAGGTATAGAGACAGGTAAGATAAGATGATAGTTGTCCTATATCTCATAGCCAATTAGAGCCTTATACCACCCAGATTAGCATATGTCTGCAGCAGGCATGGCCAGGTGTTTGATCAGCCACAGAAAGGAATCCATTTTTTGCTATTCAGCACGGCATCGCTTTAACTGACAATTGCGCGGTTGTGCAACAAATAAAATGGATGCCTTTTTTTTCCCACAATTCGAACTTTCTTTTGTTGGTATTTATTTGCACCACAACCCCCCCCAAAAAAAAAAATTGAGCACCAGCCGCCACTGGTGGCCTCCATTATTTTCCAACACTGCCTTAACCCTCTTGGACATGGAGTTCACCAGAGCTTCACAGATTGCCACTTGAGTCCTCTTCCACTCCTCCTTGACAGAGCTTGTGGATGTTAGAGACCTTGTGCTCCTCCACCTTCCATTTGAGGATGCCCCACAAATGCTCAATAGGGTTTAGGTCTGGAGACATGCTTGGCCAATCCATCACCTTTACCCTCAGATTCTTTACTAAGGCAGTGGTCGTCTTGGGAGGTGTGTTTGGGGTCGTTAGGTTTGAATACTGCCCTACGGCCCAGTCTCCGAAGGGAGGGGATCATGCTCTGCTTCAGTATGTCACAGTACATGTTGGCATTCATGGTTCCCTCAATGAACTGTAGCTCCCCAGTGCCGGCAGCAATCATGCAGCTCCAGACCATGACACTCCCACCACCATGCTTGACTGTAGGCAAGATACACTTGTCTTTGTACTCCTCACCTGATTTCCACCACACACGCTTGACACCACCTGAATCAAAAAAGTTTATCTTGGTCTCATCAGACCACAGGACATGGTGCCAAGTAATCCATGTCCTTAGTCTGCTTGTCTTCAGGAAACGGTTTGCAGGCTTTCTTGTGCATCATCTTTAGAAGAGGCTTCCTTCTGGGACAACAGCCATGCAGACCAATTTGATGCACTGTGCGGCGTATGGTCTGAGCACTCTCAGGCTGACCCCCACCCCTTCAACCTCTGCAGCAATGCTGGCAGCACAGATATGTCTATTTGCCAAAGGTAACCTCTGGATATGACGCTGAGCACGTGCCCTCAACTTCTTTGGTCGACCGTGGCGAGGCCTGTACTGAGTGGAACCTGTCCTGTTGAACTGCTGTATGGTCCTGGCCACCGTGCTGCAGCTCTGTTTCAGGGTCTTGGCAATCTTCTTATAGTCTAGGCCAGGGGTGCCCAACCTTTTGAAGAGCGAGGGCCACGTAAGCGACTTGGTAACCAGTCGCAGGCCACAATGTGTGGAGGGGACACAAGTCCGCTTACATCTGCCACTCCATAGAGGTGAATGGAGTGTCCCATTTAGTCCGACAAATTGTGTGAAAGGGGCCTATGGCTGCTTTCACACAAATGCACTGCGGTTTACTCACACCACAGATGTAGCGATGTGCGCCTGTGGCTTTCCTG
The DNA here is from genome assembly GCA_029206835.1 of Rana muscosa. Classification (NCBI taxonomy): domain Eukaryota; kingdom Metazoa; phylum Chordata; class Amphibia; order Anura; family Ranidae; genus Rana; species Rana muscosa. The sequence goes on along the minus strand of CM055124.1, from coordinate 187,246,314 downwards.
GGTTTGCTGCACTTTGCCATAGACTTCTATTATATCCTGCAGGTGTGGTGCACTTTCTGAAAGCTCACCAAACCTGCAGGTAATAACAGAAGTCTATGGCTTAGTGCAGGTAACCCGCAGGTAAACTGCACTGCACCTGCGGATCAGTTTGAAAGCAGCCCAGTAACCACTGCAGAACAGATATGCCCAAATATACACAGCAATTTTAGTAATAAACTGACATTTAATAACAGTCTTCCATTCAGGTATCGCCGGCTGTTGCTGTCCCAGGCAGGGTGCATTTGGTATCACTCCACCTGTGACAGGAGGCAGCGCTTTACAGGAAGCATCGGCTTATGCGGCTCTTCTCTGCAGCCGCCGGCTTCATCTACCACCGGCACAACTCTGATGCTCTAGGATGGCAACCTGCGATCTGTGCTTGCCAACCCGCTATCCCAGAACAGGAGGTCACGGGCCATATCAGAGGGCTCCCCGGGCCACTGGTTGGGCACCCCTGGCCTAGACCATCATTATGTAGAACAACAATTTTTTTTTTCAGATCCTCAGAGTTCTTTGCCATGAAGTGCCATGTTGAACTTCCAGTGGCCAGTATAAGAGAGTGAGAGCAATAACGCCAAATTTAACACACCTGCTCCCCATTCACACCTGAGACCTTACATTGTAACAAAGTGTAATTTCTTCAGTGTTGTCACATGAAAAGATATAATAAAATATTTACAAAAATGTGAGGGGTGTACTCACTTTTGTGAGATACTGCACATCTGTAGTGCTTACTTATCGCTCTCCAAAGGCCTAAGTCCTGTGTCTTTCTGCTGAAGTTCTTCTGTCATCAGCAGAACTTCTGACAAGCTCTCCGACACAGGAAATAAAACCAGCCGGAAATTTGTGTCAGGGAGGGTGCTATAAATAGATTAGCAGAGAGCTCGTCTATTTAAAGCACAGCTCTGCAAGTTTATTTGTTCCTTTGCCTATGTGGAGGGGGGGTGTGTGCCTTTCCTCCAACCAGCTGTCGCACAGTGTATGCCCAGACTCCACACCCACTGCTGAAACAGGAAGAATGCACTTTTTAAAGAATATAGAAAGCTGAAGACAGCAGATATACATGTAAAACGCATGTAGGGAGATTTGTTTAATCTCTGTATCATCTGAGGCTGTTCACTTCACAGGGTATAGGAGAGGGTTTACATCCACTTTAAATAAGATGCCTGCCATATAATCTTCAACCACAATTAGCGAAACCAAAAATCTGTACAAAACACCTCCGAAAAGTGCTTGCTTGGTGCTAGAACGTAATTAAGGTTCTAAAGCCATTAACCTTTCTGTTGTTCTTAAATATCCTTAGAATAACCAGTCCACAAATATTTAATGTCATTTTTTGAGACGTGTGAATGCCCCCTATTACAAAAGACACCACCATTTTATACCCTTCATGGAACTCCCTCCTGGATTATGCCTGCAGCGCAGACTGCTACAACCTTCTCCAAGGAAGTTTAACCACTTTTGGACCGCCCACCCACAACTTAGTGCGCACCTGGAAACCTGCCCGTGCAGGCAAAGCAACATACTCGTACGTTGCTGCCTGCTTCCGGGTTTAGGACATCATCACCTGCACCACATCCAGCCCCTTAGAACGCACACCGGCTCTGGGAATACAAGCGGCGATGCAGGAATTAATAGCAGTCAAGCTGGTTGTGTTGGTGCCCTATGGAATATGAGTGGAGATTAATTATATTTGTTTCAACCTTTTAAATAAAATATACTAAACTATGTTATATCTCTGGGTTTCTTATTTACTCATATGAGTGAATGAGAAATCATAACAGTGACATCTTCAAGCTGTATGGCATCTAAACCTTTATGGAGAAGATCTGACGTGTACAGTATTCACCTTACAAGGCGTGTAGGCTGCTTTGTCGGCCGCAATTATCTGGCGAGTGCACACTTCACCTGGGCATGTGGAAAACACCTTTGTAAATTCAAAGAAGAAATAGTTACTTCACATCTCATTACAAGATCACGATGATTGGGGACTTTCCTTTATTTACTGGTTTTGGACTTTAAATATTTTTTAGGATATTTTGAGATATTGGATCACAGGATAAGGTTCATGATATGTATTTAAGGGCTAGTGCCTGTTTTTTAAATTTTGATGTGTCCAATCATAGCCCAGAGTTGATAATCAACAGAGCTCTGTACAGAGGGAACAATCTCTCCCTGAAGAAACAAAGATATATTAGTAAAAGCAACACATATTTCAAATTGTAAGGCACACATTTAACCCCTTGATCTCTCTAGATATTAACTCCTTCCTGGCCAATGTCATTAGTACCGTGACAATGCAAGTATTAGCACTGATCACTGTATTGGTGTCACTGGAAATTAGTGAGTTCCCCTCCAGCGTCAGTGTCAGCTTCCCTGCCACACTACCACAGTCCCACTATAAGTCGCTGATCACTGCAATTATAAGTATATTTAAAAAAAAAAAAATTAAGTATATATACACACCATAGGTTTCTAGACGCTATAACGTTCATGCAAAACCAACCAATATGAACTTGTAGTTTGAACGCCGTTTACATATGCGGATGCGACTTACGAATGCATTCGGAGCACGGAGGAACAGCGGCGCTTTAAAAAAAAATGTTTTATTTTTTTACACTGTACCTTTAAAAAAAAAATGTTGGATCACTTTTATTCCTTTTAGAAGTGAATATAAACATCCCTTGTAATATGTAATAGAAAACAAGCATGACAGGACCTCTAACTACTTCCTTACTGGGCACTTAAAACCCCCTCCTGCCCAGACCATTTTTCAGCTTTCAGCACTGTCGCACTTTGAATGACAATTGTGCGATCATACAACACTGTACCCAAATGAAATTTTTATAATTTTTTTCACACAAATAGAGCTTTCTTTTGATGGTATTTAATCACCGCTGGGGTTTTTCATTTTTGCTAAACAAACAAAAAATCATGTTTCATAGTTTGTTATAAAATTTAGCAAACAGGTAATTTTACTCCTTCATTTATATGTGCTGATAAGGCGGCACAGATAAGGCGGTACTGATGGGCACCGATAAGGCGTCACTGATGGGTGTTACTGATAGGTACCACTGATAGTTGGCACTGATGGGCAGCACTGGTAGGTGACACTGACAGGTGGCACTGATAGGTGGCAGTGGGCACTAATGGGTGGCACGGTGGGCACTGGTAGGTGGCGCTGGTGGGCACTGGTAGGCGGCACAGATGAGCAGGTGGCTGCTCTCCTTGATCGGGACCTATGTCCCTCTAACAGCCACTGGTGATCAGCTTTTTTTCCTCCTCACGCTATCAGCTTTTGATCAGGGTCATTTGGGTAGTTCCTGTTGTCATTATGATTTAAAAAGAGTAAACACAGTTGATTGATAATAAATGGCTTCCGCCAAACACTAACCATGAGTGAAAGAAAAGTTTTTGTGTTATCATTCCTATTCTCTGAAAAATGGCCAAGAAATCATAAATTCTGCCAGGGTATGTAAACTTATGAGCACAACGACATATACCCTCTTTAGCGCCTCTTCTCCAGGGGGATACATTTTATGTTTGTAGTCGTTGCTCGTCACTGAGGACCTCCAGCTCCCTTTTTATCTTTGTTGCCCTTCTCTTTACTCTCTCAAGTTCCAACACATCCTTCGTGAGGACTGGTGACCAGAATTGGACAGCACACTCAAGATGTGGCCAGACCAGAGTTTTGTAAAGTGGCAGAGCTATAGTCTTATCTCCGGTAAATACCCTTTTTTATGCATGCTAATAGTCTGCTATCTTTGCTTGCTACAGCTTGACATTGCATGCTATTGGTATCTGCTAGGACCCCCAGATCTTTTTCCTTCCTGGATTCCCCCAAGGGTTCTCCCCCTAACTAGTAACTTTGTTAGTCCCCAAATGCATCATTATAAATTTTTCAAAATGAAACCTCAATTGCCATATAGTTGCCCATGCCTTAATTTCATAGTTGGTAAGGTTGAATAAAGACTCCATTCCATCAAATTCAACCTATGTGGATGTGTGTGTATGTATGTCTCTAGCACTTCCCATATCCCTGTATATTGTGTTCAAAAAGATGCCCATCTAAAAGTTTTTTGAAATTAGTGACATTTCCTGCTGAAATCACTGATTGTGGAGGGGAGTTCCACATCCTTACTGCTCGAACAGTTAAAAAAATAAAAAAAGGCCATTTAAGGTTAAACTGCTTCTCATCCAACTTCACTGAATGGCCACGAGTCTTTGAGTGACCTGAGACTGAATAGCTTCCTCCCAACTTTGGAATCACCATTAAGATATTGGCAGGGCTGGGCTCAGCCCTTCCTTCTCAGAGCAGGCCGCTCAGCTGTCGGTTAATTGCCAGCTCCAATCTTTTCCACAGTGACTCACCTGATGATATCATCTTGTTTGTCAGCCCTGCTGGTTACTTAAGCTGTTCAGTTTAGCTCCTCTCTGCCTTCGCCTTGGTGAACACATCCAGAGACACTCTACTGTGTACCTGTTGAAGACTTGCTTGGCTGATGTTCCTTCTAGTTCCTGATCCTGCTTGCTGTTCCACTACGCTGATTCTCGGGTTTCCTGATTTCCTGGCCTGTCCTGATCTCTGGCTCCCCGACGTCCTGGCTTGTCTGACTATCCGTTCCGGTTACCAAACACTGGCTATGATTTGACTACGTTTCTCTGTTTACCTTTTACTATTTTTATTATAAAAACAAGTGTGATTTTAACTGCACTTCTGTCTCGGTCTGATTCATGGTTTCTGACAGTAGGGCGAAGGCCATGAATTCAGAAGATGCAGTCAATCCACTTGTTGGTAATATTTTTTCCAGGTTGGATGAACAGGATCACTATATGGATCAGTTTGCCTTAGCGTTGCAGATGCTCCAGAATCGCACGGCTCACCTGGAATCTCCCACTGTGGCTACTCTGGTACAACCTGTGTTGCAGGCCGTCCCTGCTGCTGCTCCAGTCTCTGTGCAGGCACCCACCTTGAGTATTACCTCAATAAGAAAGTCCTGTGATAGCAAAATATGCCTATGGGTTTTCCAAGCTTCCCATCTACGCTCAAACAGGGGGGGGGGGGGTGGGGGGCAAGCACCGCCAGCACAGTCTCCCAGCCATGGGAAGAGAGAGGAGAGGAAGAGGCGAGCTGTCCATATCAGCAGAGAGTGGGATTGCCCCCTGTAATAGCTTTCATTAGAATTTCCCGTGGCTCACCATCACATAGCCCCACCTCTTGGCCAGGTGCCTTTGATAGACAGAACACCGGTCAAATGCGGGACGTGTCACGTCATCAAAGGCGTCGGGCCAAGAGGTGGGGCTATGTAATGGTGAGCCACGGTAACACAGGAAATTCAAATGAAAGCTATTACAGCGGGAAATCCCGCTCCCTGCTGATCCGGACGGCTCGGCCCTTCCTCTGCACAGGTAAGGCTGCATTGGGCACAGGTGAGGCTGCATTGGGCACAGGTGAGGCTGCATTGGGCACAGGTGAGGCTGCATTGGGCACAGGTGAGGCTGCATTGGGCACAGGTGAGGCTGCATTGGGCACAGATCACACTAATGGGCACAGGTGAGGCTGCACTGATGGGCACTGATAAAGTTGTTAACATTTAAGTGTCATTTCATAAGATCATTTATGAGGTAGGGGTTGGGTGGGGCAACTGGTAGCGAGTAACCCTTAAGGCCTGGCTAGTAGCTAAGGACTTGAAATTTTGAGCCCTGCTGTAGGGTATACAAAATCCTCTTCATTATCTTTTATTTTTCAAAGATTTTATTGTAAATAATAATACATATTTCATACATACATTTTTTGTATAATAGTGATATATCGTATATTACGTTTTTAATTCTGGAATAAAATAAGATGAACACAAGACATCTAAGAGCTTCTCAAAAATTTCACAAAAATTTAGCAAAAGTAACATCTGATTTTTCAATAAGCATGGATTAAAAGTTTGGGGGCAAATAAAAGGTAACATAAGCGGTGTTCATATTGTTGTTAAATTATATATTTCTAACAGGGGCCAAGATCCTGCTTTGTGGCTTGGCGTGTCCTGTCGATGGGGAAAAAAAATAAAAATGGAACCAGACATAAAAATAATCTTATTACTCCTAAAATCAGCTTATAGAGAGAATAACTATTTGTATAGTAGCCCTCTCCATTATCATAACCACATCAAGTCTCTCTAAAATGGAGGATAGGGGTACCACTGGGGACTTCCAATGAAGAGCAAAAGCCCATAAGGTGGATACCCAATAGTGTGTATAAGACATTAGATACCTGGGATTGATGCTCCAAGGAGACACTTGAGATTGTGAGCTGTAGGGGAGTACCTGAAATCGCAGAAGCTATAGCAGTCACTTTCTTCCTGTTAGGGAATTCTTGTGAGACATTTTGCACACAGACGTGCAGAAGCACATAGCCTTTGCCATAGAGCATCGAACAGGCACGCGCATGCGCGCCAGAGCCCGCAATCGCGGGTGCGCATGCACGCCAAAGCCCACAATCGCGGTTGCGCACGAGCCTAATTCTCCTTGGCGCCAGACGGCCTATTCAAAGGGAGTCTGGTCTCTTGTGCTTTGCCGACTGATCTTCAGCTGTGTTCCTGAATCCTGCTTTGATCCTGTGTGTCCTCCCAGTATTTAGACCCGGCTTGCTCTTGACCTTGGCTCTGTGTTCTGTTGCCCATCTCTGACCCGGCTCCGTTCCTGACTATGGCTCTGTCTATGATTTGGTACCTCACTGTCTGCGTGCTGACGAACCTGGCTATCCCTGAGACCTTAGTCCTGTCTATGTTCCTGGTTGCTGTTAACTCTCGGTTACCTGCCTGGCTGTTTCCTGTTCCTGTTCAGCACATCACAGTCTACTCCAGACCGCTGAACCCTGCCAAGCTGTTCTCCCGGGACCTCCTGCTTCCAGGCACTCATGTCCCTCTTGTCCTTTGGCTTCCTCTGTCTAACCTTCAGCGGAGCCAGGACAGGAGATATAAGAGAGGCCGACCTCATCAAATCAGTCTCCCATCCGATCCCTGACACTTCCACACTGGAGAAAGTAGCCCACACTCCCAAAAATTGGATTTTTGTACTCACCGTAAAATCCATTCATCTTTCGTTCATCGACGGACACAGCGCCTCTTTAATCTTGACCATTGGGTTATATCGCCTCTGTAGGAGTAAGACTAGGCAGAACAAAAAACACCTGGCTACGCCCATGGGTTGTCCTCAGTCCGTGTATAACCCCCTCCCTGCTCTAGGTATTCAGTTTAGTAGCAATCAGTAATAGAAGAATCAAAAACTCCATAGAGGGGTGGGCTCTGTGTCCGTCGATGAACTTAGAGAAATGGATTTTACGGTGAGTACAAAAATCCCATTTTCTCTTTCGTTCATCGACGGACACAGCGCCTCTTTAATCTTGACCATTGGGACATCCAAAAGCAGTGAAAAATGAGGGGTGGGCAAAATAACCCAAGGCTAACCACAAGAGCCCTAACCAGGACACAGGAGCCTTAACTGGGTCACAGGAACCCCATCTGAAATAAAACATTTTAAAGAAAAAAACACCCCTCAAGAGGGAACCCCCACAGCAGCATGCAAAACCTTGCGGCCATTGAAGCATCTGCAGATGCCAAAATATCTACTTTATAGAACTTAGTGAAGGTATGCACTGACGACCAAGTGGCCGCCTTGCAAACCTGTGATATTGACGCCTGATGACGGAAGGCCCAGGAAGAACTAAGCGCCCGAGTAGAATGCGCTGTGACAGGGAAAGGAGGAACCCGACCCTAAATAGAATAGAGTCACAGTCTGTCTGATACATCTGGAGATGGTAGCCGAAGAAGCGGCCAGCCCTTTCCTTGGTCCCTGTGTAACCCAAAAAAGTGAGTCTTACCTCCGGAAGGACTCAGTGGCTGCCAGATACACCCGAATCGCACGAACCACATCCAAAGTATGCAAAGCAACTTCCTTGGGATGAGACGGCTTGGGACACAAGGACGGCAACACAATGTCCTCATTCAAGTGGAAGTCAGAGACAACCTTGGGCAGAAATGACGGACAGAGACGAAGAACCACTTTATCCCTATGGAGTACTAAATAGGGACTACGACAGGATAATGCCGCCAACTCCAAAACCCTACGGGCCGAGGAAATAGCCACCAAGAATGCCACCTTCTAGGATAACGTAGGTAAGGGAATCTCTTGAATATTCTCGAATGGAGGTTTCTGGAGAACTGATAGCACCAAGTTTAAATCCCATGGCGGCAAAAGAGACCGTACAGGCGGAGCCACATGCTGGACTCCTTGAATGAAAGTACGGACTAAAGAATGAGTGGCTAGGGGGTCGCTGAAAGAAGACTGCCAAGGCAGACACCTGGCCCTTGATGGTGCTCAAAGCCAACTTCTGCTCAACGCCCTGTTGAAGAAAAGCTAAGATCCGAGCCACAGAAAAGGATCGAGGATGAACTCCAATCGACTCACACCAAAAAATTTACGCTTTCCACGTACGATGGTAATTCTTACTAGAAGTCGGCTTCCTCGCCTTCACCATAGTAGGGATCACTGATCCCGACAGCCCGCTATCTTTCAGTACCTGGCTTTCAATGGCTAGGCCATTAAAATCAGCCACTGTAAAGCAGGATGGAAGTTCAGCCCTCGGTACAACTGGTCCTCTTTGAGAGGTAGCTTCCAAGGGACGTTTACGGCCACCAGAAGACCCTCGGCCCTTCACAGACACCGCAGAAGAGGAAGGTGTTTGCCCCGCAGTGGCCCTAGGACGACTGTGGCACCTACCAGAGGAACTTGCGAGATTGCCACGAGCCTCAGTTATTTCCCGTTGAGCTAAACCTGCTGAAGGGGATGACGTTTGGGAAGAAAAACTACTAACCTGGTCAGAATTCACACCAGAGTCAGACCCAGGTAGCCCAATTTCCTGGGCAGGGCTGGAGGGGACCTTGGGTAGTTCGGACGTCACCTGAACCTTAAAAGGAATTATGCCCACACAAGGAGACGCAAGGCGCCCCCAAAGTGGACAAATTCTGTCCCCCACAAGGTTCAACCTGCGGACCCCCTTGACACTCACGAAGGAGGTCCACGAATCTGGAAACCAGCAAAGATGGACCCCCACCCCAGCAATGGGTGAGGACAGACCTTCATGCTGAAGGAGTCTTGTCAGTGGATCCGGAGAAGCCTGCTCTAGGCTTACCAGACCAGGGTTGCTTGGAACTTCCCAGGGAAGACTTGAGAGATCCGTTTCGTTTATCTGCAGTCCCGGGAGCCCGGAAGACTTTCCTATGGGCTGAGAAGGAAGGCCACCATCTGCGACGAGGCTCCTTCCCTTTCCTATATTGAGGCAGGAAGGTACTCTTTCCGCCTGTGACACCCTTAATGATGTCATCCAGCGCAGCCCCAAACAGGCGGTCGCCTTGAAAGGGCAGATCAATGAGAGCTTTTTTAGAGGCTTGGTCTGCTGACCAATTCTTAAGCCACAGCACACGTCTAATCACCACTGCTGAAACAGAAAGTTTGGACAGCACAGGAGCTGCATCACAAATATACTGCAGCCCATGGACCAACTGATCCGCTAAATTGACATAAGCAGCAGGAACCTATTCACTACCCAGACCCTGGCGCAAAAGCTTGGCCCATTCAGTTAGGGTCTGTGACACCAGGGCCGAGACCAAGACTGGACACAATGCCGACCCAGCCATAGTAAACATGCTGCGTGCCACAGCCTCCGCTTTCCTGTCAGCCGGGTCCTTAACCACTTAAGCCCCGGACCATTAGGACCAGGCTTGTTTTTGGGATTCGGCACTGCGCTGCTTTAACTGTAAATTGTGCAGACATGCAATGTTGTACCCAAATGAAATTTGCGTCCTTTTCTTCCCACAAATAGAGCTTTCTTTTAATGGTATTTGATTGCCTCTGCGATTTTTATTTTTTGCGATATAAACAGAAAAAGACCGAAAATTTTGAAAAAAAATGATATTTTCTACTTTTTGTTATAAGAAAAATCGAATAAACTCAATTTTAGTCATACATTTAGGCCAAAATGTATTCAGCCACATGTCTTTAGTAAAAAAAAATGTCAATAAGCGTATATTTATTGGTTTGCGCAAAAGTTATAGCGTTTACAAACTAGGGTACATTTTCTGAAATTTACACAGCTTTAAATTTATGACTGCCTATCTCATTTCTTGAGGTGCTAAAATGGCAGAGCAGTACAAAACCCCCCCAAATGACCCCATTTTGGAAAGTAGACACCCCAAGGAAATTGCTGAGAGGCATGTTGAGCCCATTGAATATTTTTTTTTTGTCCCAAGTGATTGAATAATGACAAAAAAAAAAAAAAAAAATTACAAAAAGTTGTCACTAAATGATATTGCTCACACATGCCATGGTTATATGTGGAATTGCACCCCAAAATACATTCTGCTGCTTCTCCTGAGTACGGGGATGCCACATGTGTGGGACTTTTTAGGAGCCTAGCCACGTACGGGACCCCGGAAACCAAGCACCGCCTTCAGGATTTCTAAGGGCGCAAATTTTTGATTTCACTCCTCACTACCTATCACAGTTTCGAAGGCCATAAAATGCCAAAATAGCACAAAACCCCCCCAAATGACCCCATTTTGGAAAGTAGACACCCCAAGCTATTTACTGAGAGGCATGTTCAGTCCATGGAATATTTTATATTTTGCCACAAGTTGCGGGAATATGACAAACTTTTTTTTTTTTGCACAAAGTTGTCACTAAATGATATATTGCTCACACATGCCATGGGCATATGTGAAATTACACCCCAAAATACATTCTGCTGCTTCTCCTGAGTATGGGGATACCACATGTGTGGGACTTTTTGGGAGCCTAGCCGCGTACGGGACCCCAAAAACCAAGCACCGCCTTCAAGGTTTCTAAGGGCATACATTTTTGATTTCACTCCTCACTACCTATCACAGTTTTGAAGGCCATAAAATGCCAAGATGGCACAAAACCCCCCCAAATGACCCCATTTTGGAAAGTAGACACCCCAAGCTATTTGCTGAGAGGCATGTTGACCCCATTGAATATTTTTTTTTTTTTGTCCCAAATGATTGAATAATGACAAAAAGAAAAAAAAAAATGTACAAAAAGTTGTCACTAAATGATATATTGCTCACACATGCCATGGTTATATGTGGAATTGCACCCCAAAATACATTCTGCTGCTTTTCCTGAGTACGGGGATACGACATGTGTGGGACTTTTTGGGAGCCTAGCCGCGTACAGGGCCCCAAAAACCAAGCACTGCGAACGCTGCAGTTATGTGTGTTGTGTTTGGTAAGTGACAGTGATCGATCGATACTGCACTTGGGTGGGCTGGGCTGGGCGGAGGGGCTAAACGCAGGCGCTAGCAGGTATCTGGGCTGATCCCGCTAACACTGCGTTTTTGGGAACCCTAAACCGCTGGGGATGCTAGTATAGATCTGATCAGATACTATACCACTAAGGGAGGTGTATGCTTTGCGCGTGGGTGTTAGCGTTACTGTCACTAACCTAACACTGCCTGGGGCGACGCAGACCCTCTCTGGCGCTAAAACCTAATTGATCTCACCCGCCGGGCGATCAGGGGGGTTAAACCTTTATTGGGTTATATACGGCGGGTGCCCTGATGCTATAAAAGCAAACTAATCAACCAGCGTCACCCGTAACCTTTATATGGTGATCACTGGTGAAAGGGTTAACTAGGGGCAATCAGGGGGTTAAAACCTTTATTAGGTTAAATATGGGGGTACCTGACACTATATAAAAACCTGACGGGTAACCTAAATAACTAAATAACTTACTGGCTAACCAGTGACACCAGTGACGCTTATACGGCGATCACTGGTGAAAGGGTTAACTCTAGGGGCAATAAGGGGGTTAAAATAATATATGGGGGTACCTGACACTAATAAAAACCTGCGGCGAACCTAAAAAAAAATAACTGCCTATCTAAAACACCAGCGACACGAATACAGCGATCGGAAAAACAATCGCTTAGTGACGCTGAAGTTAGGGGGTGAAAGGGTTACCTGGGGGGTGATCAAGGGGTTAAACCTTTATTAGGGGGGGTTAGGGGGCTACCCTGGACCTAAAGGGGCCTAATCCTAACTGCCCTGCAACTTTTTACAATCACAGATGACACTAAATGCAGTGATCAGTAAAATAAATGATCACTGCAATCAGTGACACTGTGATTGGGGGCTTTGGGGTGACCTGGGGGGTGATCTGGGGGTGACTGGGGGGTGATTTGTGTGCCTATGTGTACCTACGTGTCAGTGGACTGTTGGTGCACTAACCTGCTTCTTCTCTGCTCGGCGCCGGGAACGAAAAGACCGCGGCGAGGGAGATGACATCACTTCCTCCAGCCTTGTTTACATCACATGGCGGAGGAAGCATTTTCATTGGCCGGGAGCGATCGCGAGGGGGGGGGGGCGGAATCGAGCGGCCGCCCCCTCATGCCTGATCGCTCCCGAACACTTAACGGCCGCTCACTGCAGTGAAGGGGGGTCCGGATGGACCCCCCAACTGCACAAAGGCGATCACGTAGATCTACGTGATTCTGCCTGTCCGTGCCATTCTGCCGACGTAAATCGGCGGTGGGCGGTCGTTAAGTGGTTAAAGGACGGGGATTCCTCTACTGGGATCATGGTTGCTTTATTCAACCTAGAAACAGGAGGGTCCACCACTGGTGGGGTAGTCCACTTTTTAAAAATTGATTCTTCAAAGGAGTAGCATACTGAAAAACGTTTGGGGACCACAAAGGGCGACTTTGGTTGTTCCCATTCCTTATAGGTAAACTTGTCAAAATAAGGCAGATAAGGAAACACCCTTGGTGTGCGAAGTGACTTATGCGTACCAAAGGACACAGCCACATCTGTGGCCCTGTCAGCCGCATCCTCCATCTTTAGATTCTCCCGCACCGCAGTAACAAGTGCGTCCACCAGCGCTTTTTCACTTGCTGCTGAGACTGCAGAGGACTCATCCTCACTAACGGATGGGTCAGGGGGCGAGATATTAAACCCCCCTGGACGGGCCACGTCCCCAGTGGCATCAGGCTCAGAGTCAGATGAGACAGACTGAGCAGGGGAAGGCGGGGGACGCTTCCTCTTGGGTCTTTGCCCACACGCTAGTTCCACCCGGGATACCAATGACTCCAGGACCACCGCCGTCAGCGCAACCATGGGAAGCTGGGGTTCCGAGGGACCTGCCACCTCCATGAGGGGTTCAGGGGGTGAGGTGTGACCCTGAGGCTCCATAGGAAAGAAGACCCTGTGGTTCAAAGGCACTTGGCACCACTAAGGGACACCCCAATGGTCAAGGTACCTGTCAGCAGAGGGAGATACACAAGGACCCCCAAAGACTCACCCTACCAAAGGAGCACCTAAATTCTGACCCAGCAATACCAATGTCGGCATCCATTTCATGTATCCCGGGACAGGAAGAGAAGCATAGGGGAGGAAGAGCTCTGGCATCTCCACGAGGTTCCGGCCATTTCTAGCGTCTCCATAGACTAACGAAAAATGGCTGTCGTGGCATAATCGGCTACACAAACATGGCCTCCGGCCGGAGATCAGCCAGACCAAGGGAAAATGGCCGCCGTGATGTCATCAGACCACTCAAACATGGCCGCTGGGCGTTTGACATGCTAAAGCATGCTGCCAGGATCCTCTCTGTGCCTTCAACACCGCTGCACCCTCTGCAAGGGGACCCCCCCTTCCAAAAAGGTACTGTACTACCTGGGTGAACATTTATGGGGACACCGCTGTGCTCTCTGCACTGGGACTCCCAAACTGCACATTACCCTTATACTGCACACACAGCAGGGCATGTGCACTTGAACCTCCCACCCATACTGCCAGGGCAGGCCACACACCACCCAGAAGGGGAATAGTGGGGGAGACCCCCAGGGGTCTCTGCTGCCTGCCCTGGGACTCCCACCAAACCGTGGTGGAAGCCCAGTTTAACCAAGAGACTTTAGGATGGGAGGAGGGATCCTGCAGGCAGGTCCGACCATCCCTGGAGGGTACCCGCGTCCATCCCAAACCGCACAAAAGGGGGAAAGGGGCGACTGTACTTACCGATCCATGGTGCGGGTGGACCATCCAGACAGAACTCCTCGCAACCGAAGTGGGGGGCTGTCGGCCAAGGGACCGCTGCGACTTGGACCAGAGCCCGTTCGTATGTGTCCCTGCGAGACGTTTAACTCGCGGGCCAGCCTCTGTCCATGTCGCGGCCGACCTAGCGTGTAGCTGCGGTCTGCACGTGCTCGCCGGCTGGACTGGGGAGATAACTGGATCTAGATATCCAGCCCGTCAGTTGATTACAGATCTTCCAGGAGAAAATGCATATAAGAAACAAAAAGGTAAAATTTGCTAGGACCAAAAGATCCCAGCAAGGAGCCAGGTCCTTACTCCTGACTAGACAGAAAAAAACGGAATAACTAGAGCAGGGAGGGAGTTATATATGGACTGAGGACAACCCATGGTCGTAGCCAGGTGTTTTTTGTTCTGCCTAGTCCTACTCCTACAGAGGCGATATAATCCAATGGTCAAGATTAAAAGAGGCGCTGTGTCCGTCGATGAACAAATGAGAAATGTGTTTGAAGGTACCTAGTAGCTGGCATCCCCTGAAACATAGTCCAGACGTTCCTGGGAAGATGGCTTGGAGTCTGGAAGGAGTATAATACCATCTGTTCAATACATTATAGGCCGTTTTCCTGACTGCCAGGGATCACGTTTGCTATCCTCGTTGACTCTAGACTCAGAGAAAGACTCTCATAGATCTCATTATACCCCTCTAAGTTACACTACTGGGGTAAAGCAACCACACCAAATTGCCCAAGATGTACTACTGATGCAGGAACACTCATACATATTTGGCAATGCCCTAAATTGCATCGATATTGGGAGAATATATTTGATATCTTAAATACTTTATGCTCCACACATGTCCATCTTGATCCAAAACAAGCTTTACTATGGATAATATTGAAAGATACACACATTTGAAATGCGCAAAATGTGGTTGCGGTCTGTGTACATAGCCCGCAAACTTATTACAGAAATAGATATCAAAATCCCCACGAACAATCACTCAATTGACCGATGTGGTTAAATATAATTTAACCACTTCAAAACCAGGCACTTACCCCCTTCCTGCCCAAGCCAATTTTCAGCTTTCAGCCCTGTCACACTTTGAATGACAATTGCGCGGTCATGCTACACTGTACCCAAATTTTTTTTATCATTATGTTCCCACAAATAGAGCTTTCTTTTGGTGGTATTTGATCACTGCTGGGGTTTTTATTTTTTGCGCAACAAATAAAAAGACTGAGAATGTAGAAGAAAAAATAAGTTTTTCTTTGTTATAAAATATTGTTTGTACCCAGAGTCTCAACGAGAGAATGAGTAAGAACGTGATAAAGGAACACATGGAAAAAACCTGGGGTGTGCCAAAGGTCACGTGGGGGCAAATCCAAAAACGAAAATGACAAGGAAAAATGTGAAAATAAAAAAAGGGAGGGTGGGATACGAAACGTCAAGCCGACAGGAGCAATGAGGGCGGTGGGTTTAAATACCACCCGACTCCTACTAACTCAGGCCAGCCTGCGGCCAGCCTTTCCATTTGTACTCAGAGTCTCAACGAGAGAACGAGTAAGAACGTGATAAAGGAACACATGGAAAAGGCCTGGGGTGTGCCAAAGGTCACGTGGTCAGTATGCCTAAAGGGGGCAAAAATGAAGACAATAGAGTAAATTAGTAATAGATTTATTGGAAGTAACATAACATCAGTCAGCTAAATGCCGGAAAGCCCGAGCCATTTCGACATGAGGATCTGGGACATAGCTAGAGAAACTTGCAGAGTTCCATCTCCCCAACTTCTTGATGACATGAGCCGGGATCCCCTGGCGAAAAGCCGCAGACGCTGCCCCAATTCTGACTGAATGACCAGAAAGACCTGCCGAGTTCAAACCTAATTTGGACAATGGCGTGCGGCAATGCTTGATGAACTGCGCTATCGTGAGGGGAGCATGATGGAAGGGCAACAAGGGACGATCCCTAGGATTGAACGAGACCAGCGCCATGAGCTGGTCCAAAACTGCCACGGGGCACCATGCACTGCCGGTCTTGAAGAACCTAACATCCGTACCAGCCCCAAACTGCTGCGTCTTGCACGCAGTCAGATGTAACCTAAAATGATCCGGATGTCTGACCAACTGACTGACCGTGAGTACCCGGGAACCCGAACCGGTACAGGTTAATTCGCCCGGCCTGAGGAATCCAAAAAAAAAGCCAAATGAATGGCAGCTTTAATGACCAAACTGAGGAGCCTCCTGAAAGGCAACCTGTCCAGAAAATTGAACATACCCCAGAAGATATGCCCCGTGACCAGAAGTCTGTGGACAGAAGGAGGACAACTCCTTTGGATGCCACTCAAAGGCCTTAACAGCATGGGCATCAAAGATGGAAGGTCTATATGCCACAAAAGCCAGCAGACGTACATCATGACCATCGAAACACGGATACGGGTACTGGAAAACCTGAAAGGTCTTCCAGGCCGAGGCATAAGCCTTCCTGGTGTTGGTTGATAATGATACATTAATCAAAGCTGCTGCATCAAGCCAATGGGAGTGCAGTCCATCATCAGAAGTGAGGGCTGCGGGGATGGCGTGGCGCATGAGTCTGCATCCGGGACCTGACGGAAAAACAAACGGGTAATTGAGCCGTGACAGAGCATCTGCAGCAACATTCTCTGCTCCACTGATGAACTTACAATGAATATGAAAATTAAACTGTAGGGACAACCAAATTAGCCTGCATACAAAAGGACATGATGACCAAAGATCCGGATCTACCTTTGTGGCTAATCTCCACGGCCGCCTGATTGTCCGTAGAGAAAACCACCGTCTGCCCTGACCATGACCTACCCCACACCCGGGCCGCTGACACTATGGGGAAGATCTCAAATAACGCTGAAGATTCCGTGAACCCTGGGATGGCCAAGATTTCCTCCGGCCACGGCCCAGCCAACCAGTGGGTGCCAAAAATGGCAGCATAACCTACCGTGGCTGCCGCATCTGACCCGGGAGTCTGAATCTGGGCCATCGCCGGGCCCTCCAACTTCTCAGAAGGGATTAAGGAATTCAAGCTAGGTACCGCGGAGCAATGAGGGGTGGGACAAATCATAAATTAAATGTAATTTATTGGAAAATTTTCCCTGGACCAACCCCAGAGGATTGACCCTCCAATGCCGGAA
The DNA here is from genome assembly GCA_029206835.1 of Rana muscosa. Taxonomy (NCBI): domain Eukaryota; kingdom Metazoa; phylum Chordata; class Amphibia; order Anura; family Ranidae; genus Rana; species Rana muscosa. The sequence continues at coordinate 187,229,016 of CM055124.1, read as the reverse complement.
AGGGGATACAGAAAACGGACCAATAATGAACCCTTTTTCCAGTTCAGACTGGAGTAATACGTCCACCGCCCCCAAATCTACTGCAGAAGACCTGAGATTGGGACTCTCAGAAGTGCCTGAAGGTAATGCGACAAACCCTGTATGGAAGCCCCTCATGAACCCATCCACCAGAAAAGGACATAAACTGGGAGAAGGGTGAGAGGACAAGCAGTCCTGCAAAAAAGCCACATTGATGCAGCTCAGTCAGCTGCTCTTGCCCTGCCTAAGCAAGCAGGATGACTTTGGATGGGCCCTAAAACAACCAGAGCAAATATGCAGCAGACGGCACTGACTGTAGTTACAAACACCGTAGTTAAAATTGTTGCAAATTTGAGATTTCCCCAGATATTGGACAGGCCGACCTAACTTGTCAACCGTAGCAGCCTGAGCCGGCAGAGAACTCGGGAAAACCCTGGAAGTGCCCGGGAGGACAGGAAACTCAGTATTGGGGCACCAGTACGCAGTGTGTGATGATGACTAACATGTGGTGCAAATCGGTGATCTCAACCCAGAAAAATGACGGCAAAAAAAGTTGTGGCCACCCTGCTCCAAACAGTGACCACCTGATGTTGGGCAAACATGGCAGCGGCTTTGGCAGAGAATGACCGGTGATAGTCAGAATGCCGTGCCTCCGAACTTATGACCCAACTCTACCATCACATACAGGTCCGCATACAGCTCCTCCCTTCTCTAGAGACTCACCAAGCATACAATATCCCTGAACATGCTGAACGCCAACACAAATTCAGGGATAGAGAGCTTGCGGTTCAGCCTGTGGTCTCTAGATTTGATGACCACTGACACATCGCCACAAGCATAGGACTTGTTGTCAGCCACATCATGGGCGGCAATCAACAAGGATACCAGATTGACATCCTTGCCTTCCAATATATCCTTCCTGATATTCCCTGGGATGAAATGGACCGGGGTAACAGAGGGGACTCTAGAGCTAGTACCTGCAGCCAACGGCAACAGCCTTGTTTCAGAGGCATTTGACAGGTGGTAAAGGAGCACAATGTTGCTTCCTCACCACCTGTTTTAAGCCCGTAAATGCAGCATCACTACACCTCAACCGTGCAATGCAAACAGTTGCAGGGTAGTTGCAGTGCAGGCTCATTCACCCCGGGTATACCGGCAGCTGCAGCATGTGTACACCCCCAACTGCTGCCTCTGCAGCTAATGAGGGAGAAGTTGTCCAACCTGACATGTGAACAAGCCCTTGGTTCACATCTGTGTGGCTGTGTGTAAGGCAGTCAGTAAGGTGCATTTAAAAATTTGAAATCCTGGCTTGGCTATATCTGTGCTAAGTTCCCAAAGGACTTGCAGGTGTAAGTTATCCGGTCCCAGTAATTTGTTTACATTAAGTTCATCTAGTCTCTTTTGTACCTCGTTTTGACTCAACCAGATAGGTAGCTTTGGTGAAACCTTATTAAAATCGTTATTACTATTACTATCCATGGTTCACGTTATGGGGCTTATCTGCCCCTTCATAACCTTTTTACTACCGATATATTTGGGGAGGGGATATAGATATATATATGAATTTATTTTACTTGCTGTAGCTATGGGTTTCTTACATTCTATTTTAGCCACCCTAATTGTTTCCTTACATTTCTTGCAAATCTGAAATGCCAATGTGTCCCTTCTATTTTGTACTTTTTAGTCGCCTGTTATTTCTCAATTGTTTTTTTTTTTTTCCGTAGAATTTAGCCACATAAGTTTTAATTATGCTCTTTTATGTTTGTTACTCAGTGGAATCCAATGACTAAGACAATTCTTTCATTGATCTTTAAAAGACTCCCACTTACCTTGTGTGCGATTTGCTGCAAATATTTGATCCCATTAAGTGTCATGCAGTAAAGATCGAACCTTTTTAGAATTTTAGTGTTCTGGTCATACCAACATGCTTCTCTTTCCTGCAGCTTATGGCAAATGTGTTTATACCATGAACACTATTACCCAAGTTGTCTTCATCTTGCACATCTGTATAAAGTTCTGTGTTGTGAATAGATCCAACACAGCATTTTTACTTGTTTGGGCTTTCCGATCAGTTTCAGGATAATTCACCCATTATAATATCGCTCTGCCTCCCAGCCATTCAATCTGTAAAATGAGCAGACTCTCATCATCATTTATGTTAGGGTGCCTATAAAATTCTCCCTCTAAAACGCCCTTGCATGTTAGCCTATAGTGTTAATTTACTAAAACTGAAGAGTGCAAAATCTGGTGCAGGTCTGGATAGAAACCAATCAACTTCCATTTATTTTTTGTCAAAGCTTAATTGAAAAAGCTGAAGTTAGAAGCAGATTGGCCACCATGCACGGCTGCACCAGATTTTGCACTCTCCAATTTTAGCAAAGAAACCGGTGTCCATGCACACATAAGTGTAGCGCCCTGCTCCTATTGGGTAGGCGCTAGTGTAAATTTAGTTGTCTGAGCTGTAGTTCAGCTCAGAATAATTGTACCAAATTATTGGTCTCTGTTCCAGTTCAGCTGGGTTGCACATTTTCCACCTGACTGTAGGTGTCGTCACCGCAGGCTGGATGCATTGGGTATTCCTTTCCCAGAAACAGCGCAGTGGGAGTGGTCACCCACTGTGCATTTTGGGAGAGGGTACTTAAGGGACAGACACCGTTTTCTTGGGGTCTTCCGATCCTGACCTGACGGCCCTCCTGGCCTCAGGGATGTGTTAGCAGTTTTCTGCCGCAGGGCCGGCAGGCCCGAGGCTCCGTTACGGAGAGTAGGCCCAGAAGTTTCTGGGGCCTACTGATCCAGGGATGGTCCGGTGTCGCCTTGCCTGCGGGAAGGGACCTAACAATTGAGGGCTCAATTGGAGGACGCATCCGGATAAAAATCTACCTCACAGTGCTGCCGGCTGGCTGAAAGATCCTGGTACTGTGTGTTATGTTTTCAGAACTTACCAAGCGTGTAATTCTTCAAGTCTGTGGCAGAGACTTTTGACCGAGCACCGCACCGGCTGCTAGGTCAGTGAGAGGCCTATCCGGTGGTTGCTAGATCCAGAGTGGAAACCGGTTGTCTTCTGGATTAGGAAGTACTCGTGATCCGCAAGCAAGGTACCTGAATCTCCCCCAACCCTCTGTGTGGAAGTTCTTTAATAAAACCCTTGAGAAAAAGGGACCAAGGGTTTGGTGCAGACATTTGTGAACAACTCTTCAAGGAAGACCCCTAGGACGGACGTGGTGAACAGTAAGGTAACGGGCAGGCCCAAAATCTTAAACCAGCGGCCCCTTCGGGGGTATTGCTACATACGCATTTAGACAAGTTGAGGAAAGGGTGTTTAAAGGCAGCAAAAAAAAAAACACACAGCCAGTGCATCCAGGAGCACAGATGTTTTGGCAGAAAAAACTGACATGCCTAAACCTGTGTTAAGGTTAAGTGCATTTAGAGCTTGACCACTAATTCATTTCAATGGCCAGAATAAATTATTCTGGCCAATAAAGTGAATTATTGCCAAAGCGCTTGACGCACCTAAACACTGTTGCCAGCAGGAGAGTCGTCTAGGAGAATTATCAAAATGTCCAGTGTGCATGAGGCCTTATGGAGCTCAAACCATGACCCCACCATCACAGTTCTCGTTAGTGATATCAACTGCTCCCCTCTGTTATGGGAACCTTCCAGATCAGTTGGAGAAAAAATCTGCTTTGCAGGGGCAAGCCTGGTTTTACAGGTGAATGTGGCAGTCCATAGACTGAGCCTGCCTGTCCCACACTGTCAGAATGTTGCATTGCAATGGTCTAGAACAAGGGTCACCAAACTATGGCCCTCCAGTTGTTCAAGAACTACAATTCCCATCATGCCTAGCCATGTCTGTGAATGTCAAAATTTTACAATGCCTCAGGGGACTTGTAGTTCCGCAACAGCTGGAGGGCCATAGTTTTAAGATCCCTGGTCTAGAATGATGATATGCATAAGAGACTGCCTCAAAGAAGGCCACCATCAAGCTCAGAACCTTAATGCAAATGTGGAAGGTAGGTTGGCTCCTGTACTGTAGAGTCCAAGCATAGAAGCAGAGTCTGTCCAGGTGAATGAAAACTTTGGACAAGGCCATATACAGAACAAGGTCTAGATTCTCCAAATGATAAAATGCTTGAGCTCTCTTGACCATCGGGTTCTTGGTGACCTCCCTGACTAAGGCCTTTCTCCCCCGATCGCTCGGTTTGGCCCACTCTAGGTAGAGTCTTGGTGGTTCAAAACTTCTTCCATATGCGGATAATGGAGGTCACTATGGTCATTGGGACCTTCAATGTTGCAGAAATTTTTCTGTACCCTTCCCCAGATCTGTGCCTCGATTCAATCCTGTCTCAGAGGTCTACAAGCAATTCCTTGGACTTGATTGCTTGGTTTGTGCTCTAACATGCACGGTTAACTGCAGTGCTCTGTCGGACCTTACATAGACAGGTGTGTGTCTTTCCAAATCATGTCCAATTAACTCAATTTACCACAGGTGGACTAAAATCAAGTGGTAGAAACATCTCAAGGATGGTCAGTCGAAATAGGATGCACCTGGAGCTAAATTTTAAACGTCATGGCAAAGGCTGTGAATACTTCTGTACATGTGATTTTTTTTCATTTTTTACTTTAAACAAATTTGCACGTTGCCATTATGGGGTATGGTTTGTAAAATTGAGGAAAATAATTCAATCCTCTTTGGAATAAGGCTGTAACAACAAAATGTGGAAAAAGTGAAGTGCTGTGAATACTTCTCAGATGCACTGTAACTGAAGACTTCATCCTGTGTCCCTTAAATGTACAAGAAAGGACTGTTATTCTATCCCATTGGTTCTCTAGATCAGTGTTTCCCAATTCCAATCCTCAAGGCGCACCAACAGGCTTTCCATTATTTTGCACAGGTGATTTGATCAGTTTCACTGGCTTAGTAATTACCACGGCCATGAGGGAAATCTTGAAAACATGACCTGTTATTGTGCCTTGAGGACTGGAATTGAGCAACACTGCTCTAGACAAACAGCCCAAGGATATAATAAAATGTATTCCTTGTGCTCTACACGCAAGCATAATTGGCTAGAACATTGTGGTGAAGAGAAGGGGGTTTTCTCTTTTTCTGTCCTTATGTGTAATGTTGAGGTAGCTTATGTGTGCTGTAAAAAAGGGGCCGTCTGGTGATGTGTCAATCTTTAAGAAGGTGCAGCAGACAGTTTTAAATACCTAGAGGCTGTTATATAAATTAACCAACCCTCTGGTGTCTGACATGTAAATAATAATTTTTCTAAAATAAATATATCTAAAGAACATTAAGAATATATATTCTCTTTAGGAGTATTTTCTGCAACATTCAGTAACACAAACACAATGAACATAAATACACAGTTAGCAAGTATATGTATAATTTATTTTTTTCTTTCCAGCAGAGGAAAAAAAATAAAGGACACATATTTAAAATATTCTCAAAGTTGCAAAAGAAATATATAAATTATTTGTATATATTTGATTTTTTTTTTACAATTTTGTTTTTCATTAAAAAAAAAAATGTTGAACATTACCATTTCGCTGCTAAGTGGCATGAAGACTTCACAGAAATGCCAATGGAAGGCCTTGGTTTCGTTTCAGATCATAGCTTAAAAATATTTTTCCTCTGGTACCATTACTATGTTCCTTACAAACAGGTAATCTGCATGCACTGACCTTTACAAGGACAGTGAAAAGGCACAATAAACTTAAAGTTTTGATTGTTCTTATTCTTGAAAAATATGAGTGCTGTCTAAAAAAAATAGCAGATGTTATTAAAGTGAACCTGTCATTGTACAGAGAATTTAAAGCTGAACTCTAATATGATTTTTACTCTAATGTCCCGCAAATAACCAATGTAAGTATGCATATCTCGGTCAGGACCTGGCGCCAACTGCTACAGTGATTTGCAGCTTCCACAGTGATCGCTCAGGTAGGAAATATGCATACACTCATTATTCCTAGCGGGACCATTGGAACTATGAAATAATAAATCATACCTACAGTTTGGCTTTAATGCTGTAAAAAAAAAAAAAAAAAGGAGCGTGAAGGATGTAGACTGTGCCATTTCGTTTCCCAAAGATGAAAATGTTAGTGTATTCTGGAAGTGTAATATCTAAAGGGGTAACTATTTATCTGCGGGTTTCCTGAGGTTTGTTTCCACAGCCTCAGCTGTCAGTATCTGTGCTTTTCACTGCTCTGCAGGAGGGCACATACTTGTGTATTAGTAACCATGCAATGCAGTTCTGAGCATGCGTGGTTGCATCAAATATTCCCACCTTTAAACAAGTTCTCCATTCTAAGTTCATGGTCATATCCATTACATTGCACTTTTCATGAAATAAAAGGCATAAAAGGGTTCCTGTCTCATTCACCAAACTGCTCATAGGTCTGTGCAGAGCCCAAAATAGCACAACTCACTTGAACTGATTTGCACTAAGTATGATAGCTTTTATATTGAAGAGAAAAAAAAATAGGACTTTTGCCTATAAAATCAATTTCCAGGGTGTACAGTACAGGACACAGGCGGATCCAGAGACAACTGGGTTACAGGTAGGTTACTGGCCTATTTGCTGTACTTCAAGAAATGGACTTTATAGGTAAGTCACAAATCCCATTTCCTTTATCCTACAGCACAGGACACTGGAGATTGACGATTTGGTTACCTTTTTACCCTCACCTCATTGGTAGCGCTTGGTGACATCCCAGTAAACATACCCTTGACAAACAACATTAGTTCAAAACCAGTTCAAATAGCAGCCTGAAGTGTTTTTGCATCCAAATGTAGCATTAGCTGGGGCCTAAATGTCCACCCTGTAACACTCTGTGTAAAAGTGTGGACCAAAAACCATGTGGCAGATTTACAGATCTGCAATGCAGATGCTTGATGCTGAAGAACTCGGGAGGCAATGGCTCTAGTAGAATGAGGAACTCTATGCTTCACTACATAAGCCCAAACCACAACCTGGAGGAATCCACCTAGTAATGATGGAACAAGATGCAGCAGGGAACCCCCTAAAAGGAGAATTCTTTTTTTTTTAAATAATCTACCTCAAACTTGAGGAAGCAAGGTAAATTCGAATCGCTCTAACCATATCCAATGAAGAGTTTCACCTCTTCAGGGTGTTTTGAAGCAGGACAAGAATATGGAAGCACCTGAAAAAGGTAAAACCATCCTTAGGCCAAAAAACAACTTTATCCTGATGAACTACAAGGAAAGGCTCTGCTTCCAAGATGAAGCAGCCAGCGTAGACACTCTCCTGACAGAAGTGATCAAGACCAGAAAAACAACCTTCTGAGTAAAACCAGCCAATGATAAATCCCTAATAGGTTAAAAAAAAGAAGCTTGAAGTGCAGAAAGTACCAGATTTAAATCCCACGGAGCTACCGAAGCCTGTCCGGGGAAAACACTATGCACCACCCCCATACAAAGGCCTTCACCAGTGTGCGACACTGAAAAAGTCAAGCTACGTCTCACGGAGTACTGGTGAGGACTGACCCTCCACTGTTTACACCAAGATAAAAAGTCTTCCGGGTGCAATAATAGACCTTTCTGGAAGTCGATTTTTTATGCTTAAAAGCATAAGGATGACCGAGTCAGCTAGGTCTCGGTCACTCAGAACATGCACTTCAACAGACAGGCCATAAAGGCCAGCAATCGAGAAGCAGGATGGTACACTGACCCGAGATAGCAAGTCTGTGTGGTCTGGTAGTGGCTGAAGCTTACTGATGTCAGAGAGTCGGTCCAGGCTGGGGAAAGATTGCGACCATATGGTTGGGATCCACTCAGATACCTGGACCAGCACCCCGCTCAGAGACACTGAAAGCCTGAGCCAGCCGCTCCCGGCCCCTGCACAGCCTAGCGCTCCTAAGAGCGTGGAAGGACGAGTGGTTGGCAGAGCTGACAGTGGTGACTGACAGTCACCAGCTCTCTGCTCATGCAGCACTGAGAACTGAGCAATCGGTGGTCTTTGAATGCTCAGTTCTCAGTCTTAAAGATGCTGCATCCATCTGGGAAAGTATGATTTCTAAAAAAAAAAAACCCTAAAAACTTCTCTTTTATTAAGGCAGGAGGAGTGGAGTACTCCAAACGGAGCAACCAAAATATCAGAGTAAGAGAATCAACTACGGATGAGAGGGTTAAAATGACCGCGCACAGTACAGTTGCACCTTACAGGACCCCCAGGTAGGCAGCAGCATTGCCCAGGGCCATCCATGACAGGGATAAAATCCTCCCCCCCCCCGACTTTACCCACTGTGGATGGGCATAGCCCCTCAGCAAGGGGGTGTTTATGCACTGGGTGTGGCTGGCTTTTGCACCTGGAACTGTATAGCATCCTGTGGCTAACCCAAAACACTACACTAAAGTGTCAAGATGGTAATTTTAACTCCGGATCTAGAGTAACATTACAGACTGGTCCCACATCTTCTCTGGTGAGGTCTGGTTCCTGAAGCTCTCTGTAGGACACTAATCCAGTAAAATGCCACTGTGGCCCAGGAAAGCTGATTGTGTTTGTTACAACTTCTAAATTTCTTCAATCAGGTGTCCAATCACCTGAAGGCAGCTGCCTATAACCCAGTCGTCTCTGAATCAGCCTGTGTCCTGTACTGTAGGATCAAGAAAAAAAATAAGAATAAAAAGATTGCCATTGGGTAAAATATAACTGCTTAGATTTAAATGAGGGAAGGGTCCAGCATACACTAAAACTTTAACATTGGGGGAGGGACATCAAGCCTTCCTTACCCACTTCCTTTGTATCAGCGTGTTTGCTACTAAAATGACAGGTACACTTTAAACTGGCCACTCTACCATATTTTGTCCAATCACGTTTAAAGCAGTATTAAACCCAAAAGCAAACATTATATTGTAGTGTACCAATTCTTAGATGAGATGGCTGCAATCGTTTTCTTTAGGCTTTTCTTCTTCTCTTTTTATCCGGCGAGCTGGCTAGTAAATTTGTTGTTTTTCAAATGAACAAGCTCTTTTCCAAATGTACAAGTCTATAGGGATGAGACAAACCATCCAAACACTGGCACGGGTGCTTACAGCTTTCAACGTATTTATTCATGTAAAACCTTTATCCTAAAAAGGAAAAAAAGCAGCTGTAACTGATTAGAAAGTGTGAGCTGGAGTTTGACTTCAGTTTGTTAGTGTATTTAAATCTGCTTGTCCATCTAAATGCTGCTGTCTACTGTGCCCCCGTGCTCCTTCTTTCGGAATGGCGACACTAATACAGGGGGTGTGTTACTAGCCAGATCACCAGGTCAAAACAGAGGGGAAAAGCCTAACAAATAAAACTAATGGAGCCACCACATCTACTGATTGGTAAGCTGCAATATATCTTATTTCTGGTTTTGGGTTTAATACCGCTTTAATTGCTATAAGCGGTTTCTACAGCACACCACAAAAGGATTAAACTGCTTTGCAGTGCAGCAAAAAAGCAAATGTATAACGGACTCCAACAAAAGTATACATCCATGAGTTTACTAGAACGTTTTCATTAAGCCCCAATAGCAGGAATGTTAGGGCATATTTAGCATTTCATTTTGAATAAGGGTTCATAAGGTTGAAAAGGGGAAGACTTATTACTGTATATATTCACAATTTCATTAGGTTTTAAAATGGTAAATACAATATAAAAAAGAAAAACAAATGTGTGATCGTACAGTCACAGTGGTCCTCAGTGGTATATTGATATAGCTTATATTGTATACGTTCTTGTACAAAATGGCATCATGGAAAGTTCATTCTACTACTGTCAGTGATGGAACGTAACTGCAAGATCATGAACTAATGTTTAGCCAATAGACCCTATTCGACTCAGGGACAACAGGAATGATGGTATCCCCAATCCAATAAACTATTTTTTTTTAGAATAACATTTTTTCTTCAAGGGAGCTAAATAGAATATGGATTGTAGGATGGAATCAGTATGTCTCTACCCAGGACAAACCTCCCACTGCGGCTACTATTGTATTCTGATAGCTGGCACCCAGCATCTGTCAGAATACCGATTAGCCATCTGAATGGATGTAAACACAGGATGTTAAGCACCAACATGGCCACTCACAAAGTGAATTTCGGCCAGGTCATCAGAAACCAGTCGAAATTCAATCAGCGTATGACCTGCTTAAGTGAAAAGGAAAACATTCATCTAAACTGCACTTGGGCTTGCTGCAAGAAACCAGATGCAGCCTGCTATACTCTAAGACTTTAGAGTCTGGTGACAAAAACTAAGGTTACCCCAGCATTCCCCATTACTATTGATGGCTTTTCAAGCGTTCAGGTTACGGTCCCAAAGAGTTGTACAATTTTCTTTTATGAACACTTGCCCATTTATTTTGTTAAGTCCCACAAGAAAAGTGAAGACCTCAGCTCATTAATCTACAGAAAGATAGGAGAGTCTAAAACTGCCCATAAGGCAGACCAGTTCTATAAGCAGGTGCAATGTATATAATTTAAGTAATGGTAAAGGCAAAACTTTTAAAAAAAGCTTGCAATCGGGGGAACCAAAGCAGGTGTGTGCTCCTGCCCTCTCTCCTCATTGGTTTTCTGGCTTTGATTGACAGTGGCGGCAGCGAATGGCTTCAGCTGCTCTCAGCCAGCGGGGAGGGAGAGTCCCCGAAGAGCCATTGCTACCGCGCACAGCTTTGGATCAAAAGTGAGCTCAGGTAAGTATTAGGGGGGCTGATGCACACAGAAGGTAAAAAACCTTCAGCGTTTAGAACCACTTTAGGGACCTATTGCAGTACCACCGTTAACCAACTGGTTCATCTCAACACAATGGCTTTGGGAGCATGGCTTCAAAGCCATACAGCTCTTAGCCATCCTGAAAGCATGAACAAAAGCCTCCTGTGTATGATGAAAATACTGCAAACTTTTTCCAGGAGAAAATAAAGTGCCCTGGACAATGGCTGCATCCCATTTATCCTATACAGGGGGTGAACAGTCATTAATACCAGGATTATAGTGCTTTATTTTATTTGTGCAGGGAAATAAAAAAAAAACACACCCCACAAATGTTGCCATTTTCAGTTGTTTATCTTTTATTTGTCTTTGCTATCTATGTTGTATGCCTTTGTATTACACATTAGGGGAACTCAAAAAAAGTGGGGCAGGCATAAAGCCTGTGACACTCTCCTAAACTGGAAACACAGAGCAGACCCTGCTTTTAATTAAAGGGTTTGTAAAGTCACAATATGACTTTACATTTTTCCTTCCAGATTATGCGGCCAATAACTACAGTGTGTGTGTGTGTGTGTGTTTTTAAAATGAAAAGGCTAAATAACTTTTCTCACACCGCAGCTGAACGGTCATGTGATCCCCCTCCACTCTTATTCCCTGATCTTGGGAGAGCAGCAGGAGGGGCCAAGATTCCCCAGTGAGATCAGCCCGCCAGCAGAAGGGGGGGGGGGGGGGTTTAAAAAAACAAAAAAAAAACACATACTGTAGTTATTGGCAGCGTAATCCGGAGGGGACAAATTTATATTTTCTGCATATTGCAGCTGAATAATAGCGGGAGGGGCGGAGAGGAGAGCCACTCACAGGCAGGGAGGGAGGGGGGGAGAGGGGTGAGATTCAAAGAAGAGCAGGCTGGTGGAGACACGTAACCTGACCACGGTATTATTGCTCAGTAGCCATGATTACTGTGATCAGCACAGACAGGGGGGACACAGGAACAGGCAGGATCAACCATGTACATTACAATATAGGAAGGGCCAAATTACAGAGCACAAGCATGCCTTAAAGGAACAGAATTTTTTTTTTAAGGGCTACAAATCACTTTAACAAAGAGGGAAAAGCCCCTTTGTGAAAAGGAGCGATATGCTCTATTTTCTATGAGCCAGACACAGCATAGAGGGCAGGAGACTGTATGGGCCGAGAGAAGCACGTGAGCAGTGTTCCAGGTTACTGGCAGATAGTTCATATTCCACAAGCCAGTTCTGATCTGTGGCAGTTATCTATATTAAAATTTGCTGTGATCGCTTTGTTATACAAGAATAAAATCCACGCCAGTTTCCATTTCACTCCAAAATAGAAACTAGAAAAGGTGTCACAGATGGACCTATAACGGGTCTATTTTATTAGTGTGGCCTGTAGCTCTCACGTGAGTATCCTGCAACATTAAAATTACACAGGAAGCTTTCTTCATTTCCAGCCTTTAGTAGGAGTGGACTGTAAAATGGGTAATTTGCCAAACTTCCAAGGAGAACAACTCATTACTGTGTTTAGCTGAAGAATCTATACTCCTAACAGCCAAATAGCTTGGTATTTCAAGATCAACAGACTCCACAGTTATAACTGTATACACAAAGTTAGTTTGGCCACAAAACAAGACGGAACAGGGATGTCAAACACTAATAAGAATTGTGGCCAGAAACGCATAACTACTGCAGCACTCGACATACGCATTGAAGACCCTGTGTCCACAATAAACATTTTGAGGTGAACTTCACATGGAAGAGCTGGAACCAGCCCTAATTTTGTGTTTTGGCTACTATTCTTCACTGATAAATTCTCACCCTGCTTTGCCTATGCAGTAACCATGGAGACTCTTGTTGACACACCAATTTGGCTGTTATGGTTACAGATGGTACAGCCAAGTGGGCACCAATGATCTGTCCTCTTTGGAAGTCTGCTAATTCATCCATTACACTTGTACTAACTGCCGCTGAACATAACATGCAATGTGCTGGCATATAATCTAGAGCGCATAGACAAAGAATTTTTTTTAGTGTAACCCACACACATAGAATGAAGCTCTAAAATACCATATATTATTGTGTCCCTCCCCTGCAGAATAAAGTTAACCTGCCACTTTGCCCATTCTGAGCAAAGCAACAGGTTCCCTTCATAGTCCACTTCGTGTGGAGTTTGTTATAGACCACCCAATGTTAATGAGGAGTTAGAGACTCAGCTCCTTGCACAGATGGAAAGGGCTGCAAGGGCTGGGACGGTGATAATAATGGGGGATTTTAACTACCCAGAAATTGACTGGAGTAATGGAACTGCTGGGACAGTTAAAGGGCAAAAATTTATAAACCTATTGCAGGACAATTTTATGGTCCAGTTTATTGAGGCCCCAACTAGGAATGATGCTCTGTTGGACCTGGTAATCTCAAACCATGCAGAGCGTATTACTAATGTTCAGATAAAGGAACACCTGGGTAGCAGTGACCATAACATGATTTCATTTGATGTTAGTTGTAAGCAAAAATCACATACAGGAAAGATAAAAACACTTAATTTCAAGAGAGCAAATTTTCCAAGGATGAGTGCTGCTCTCCAGGACTTAGACTGGGAAGGAATATTGGCATCAATGGGCACAGAACAGAAATGGGAATTCTTCAAAAAGACTGTTTGGGAACTCACTGCAAAGTATATTCCCATGGGCAATAAGTTTAAAAGGCTAAAAATAAAACCTATGTGGCTCACTGACAAAGTTAAAAAAGCTATAAACTATAAGAAAAGAGCTTTTAAAAAATATAAAAATGAGGGAACACTAGTGTCATTTAAATGTTACAAAGAATATAACAGGATATGTAAAAAGGAAATCAAGGATGCAAAAATTCAAAACGAACGACAGATTGCAAAAGATAGTAGGACAAACCCCAAAAAATTCTTCAAATATATTAATAGTAAAAAGGTCAAGTCTGAGCATGTAGGCCCTTTACAAAATAATCTAGAGTGGGTGACTGGGGACAAAGAGAAGGCTAATTTATTAAATACTTTCTTCAGTTCTGTGTATACAAAGGAGCATGGGGGAGCTCATGTCCAAAATGGGGGTGGTAGTGACACAGCCCCAAATCCACAATGGCTCAAAAGTGATATGGTCCAGAAATATTTAGATGGAATAAAGGTGGATAAAGCACCTGGACCAGATGGCATACACCCACGGATCCTAAAAGAATTGAGCTCTGTAATTTCAAAGCCATTGTATTTAATTTTTAGGGACTCATTAATGACAGGAATAGTACCACTGGATTGGCGCAGGGCCAATGTGGTGCCTATATTTAAAAAGGGAATTACGTGTTTACCAAGTAACTATAGACCTGTTAGTTTAACTTCTATAGTTGGGAAAATACTGGAGAGATTAATAAAAGACCACATAGATGAGTTCTTGCTGGAAAAAAACTATTTAAGCAACAGACAGCATGGATTCATGAAAGACAGAAGTTGTCAAACAAACCTGATTTCTTTTTATGAAGAGGTAAGTAAGACCTTGGACAGAGGGGTGGCAGTGGACGTGGTATACTTGGATTTTGCAAAAGCGTTCGATACAGTTCCCCACACACGGCTCATGTGTAAGGTAAAGTCTACAGGATTGGAAATATCAGTTTGTAAATGGATAGAAAACTGGCTAAAAGACAGAATTCAGAGAGTAGTGGTTAATGATTCTTACTCTGAATGGTCCAAGGTTATCAGTGGTGTACCCCAAGGTTCAGTGCTGGGACCCTTACTTTTTAATATGTTTATAAATGATATTGGGTCTGAGATCAAAAGTAACATTTCTGTCTTTGCAGATGACACCAAGCTATGCAGTGGAATAACGTCCTTACAGGATGTCGCCAATTTACAAGCCGACCTCAATGCTCTGTCTAATTGGGCGACTATGTGGCAGATGAGGTTTAATGTTGATAAATGTAAAGTTATGCACTTGGGGGCTAATAATATGAATGCATCATACATACTAGGGGGAGTACAACTGGGGGGATCCGTAGTGGAGAAGGATCTGGGGGTTTTGGTAGATCATAAGCTCAATAATGGCATGCAATGCCAAGCTGCGGTTTCCAAAGCGAGCAAAGTCCTTTCTTGTATTAAGAGAGGTATGGTCTCCAGAGAGAGAGATATCATTTTGCCCCTGTTCAAATCATTAGTAAGACCTCATCTGGAATATGCAGTTCAGTTTTGGGCCCCAGTTCTCAAAAAGGATATTGGGGAACTGGAGAAAGTGCAGAGAAGGGCAACCAAACTGATAAGAGGCATGGAGGAGCTCAGCTATGAGGAGAGATTAGAGGAACTGAATTTATTCTCTCTTGAGAAGAGGAGATTAAGGGGGGATATGATCAACATGTACAAATATATAAGGGGTCCATATAGTGAACTTGGTGTTCAGTTATTCACTTTACGGTCAACACAAAGGACAAGGGGGCACTCTTTGCGTCTAGAGGAAAAGAGATTTCACCTCCAAATACGGAAAGGTTTTTTCACAGTAAGAGCTGTGAAAATGTGGAATAGACTCCCTGCAGAGGTGGTTCTGGCCAGCTCAGTAGATTGCTTTAAGAAGGGCCTGGATTCTTTCTTAAATGTACATAATATAACTGGGTACTGACATTTATAGGTAAAGTTGATCCAGGGAATATCCGATTGCCTCTCGGGGGATCAGGAAGGAATTTTTTCCCCTGCTGTAGCAAATTGGATAATGCTCTTCTGGGTTTTTTTGCCTTCCTCTGGATCAACTGTGGGTATAGAATTGGGTATATGGGAGTGTACGATATATGTTTATTTTTATTTTTTTATTTTTATTTTTTACGGTTGAACTGGATGGACTTGTGTCTTTTTTCAACCTGACTAACTATGTAACTATGTAACTATGTAACTATGTGTGGGCATGGATTTAAAAACCACCCTTGCATCTCCCCTGTTAATCAACTGGAGACCTGAGCAAATAGACACCAAGCTTCCCCAAGAAAGTGTTTGGGTCTGGCAATATGCTTTTTCCCGCCACTGAGCACTGCATACTGGAAGAAAGGAGAAAATTATATCCCACCTCCTCCACAAAGTAAATGATAGTTCAAGCAGCTTCAGATATAGCACCAAGCATGGAGTAGGTATGTACCTACAATGGTGGTTGGAGGAAGGGGTCGGCTAATCAGCTAAACTTGTTAGTTTGCCCAGATTTCCACACAAAAGTGTGAAAATCTGAAAGGTGGATGTCCAAGTTATTGATTTCTACTTTTTATACACTACTAAATGTTCCAGAAACAGGTCACTGGGATCCCAATGCTTTATGAATCCCAAAGCCTTAAAGTAATGTTCCGCTAAGGTTTATCAGGTCCCTCCAAATCCTTAGGCACATAATTTGCCAGCCCTGACAGTTTTGAAGTGTCACAAGCTGGTCCATCTATATCCACCCATTATGTAGTCCTACTGGACAGTGAGGCAGTCCAAAGTGATGGATCAATAAGGTCATGGGCAGAAAGGATGGGCTGTCCTAACCACTAGACAAAGTATAAAAATTGGCCAAAGTTTAAGGGCTCTTTCACACATGCAAACCGTTCAGTTCCGCCTGTCCGTTTTTTTCAAGCGGACCTGAACGGATGCTCCATGTACCTCTATGGAGCGACAGCTGTCTGCGGTGACATGTCCGCTGACATCCGATCCGCTAAATCCAGTCGGATGGAAACACTATTTTCCATCCGTCTGGCGGATCGTATTAAAACGCACAGGCGGTCCGTTTTCATCCGATCTACCCATAGAGGAAAGCGGAGATCTGACAAGTCTGTCTCTGCACAGTAAGCAGAGACGGACCTGTCATCTGCCAGCCAGCTCAGCGGATTGATCCCTGCTGAGCAAGCAGAGTCCGTGAAAACAGATCCGCATGTGTGAAAGGGGCCTAAAGCAGGGTTTTCAGGGGACCCGCTGTGCTTTTCCAGAGTGCTGAAGGTACATACAGCTACTCCAAAGGGCTTCACTAAATGCAAGTGCTTAAGGTAATCATTTCAATGACAAGCGTGCTTTAGGAAAATCTAAGAAATTAAGTGAAAATAAAGGATACTAAACCTAAAACAGAAAGGTAGCTTAAAGAGCAGTTATAAGTATTTTTAAACACCTATGTGGGATTAAAAGCAAGATAATGGAAATCTATTTCTTGTTGGGGAATGTAATATGACTTCTTGGTCAGTTATCTCCAGTAAAGACAGTTTGATTTCAGCTTCACTGAAAAGTAGATCACAACCCAGAGTGTGATGGGGGGCTTCTTATTTTGCGCTTTAATCTCTCTACCTTGTAAATGATAGCTGTTACAGGGACAAATTACAAATTTGTCAGGTTTATTACTAAAAAAATAATATTCCTAGTTCCCAGCCTTTACAGCAAAAGCACTCCTACAGTCTTTCTGCATGTGCACTCCATGGCCCCATTCATTCCCATTGGTAAGTCGCATTTCATGGAGGCCTCATAGGTATAAATGGGGATGTGGTGTGCAAGTGCACTATGAGGAGGATGTTTTACACTGGTAAGACTGCTTGATTGCAGTTATGTGTCCAGATAGGCAGCAAACTGCACGTGGAATAGATTAAAGGTCAGTCGTCCTTTAATGTCAGCTCTGCTTCAAGGAAAGTGTGCTTTTCTCAAATCACCTTAGAAGTACTGCTGCCTTTTATAGGAATAACAGAATAACTGACTATGATATAAACATGCAGTTTAACCTTGGGGGGGGGGGGGGGGTGATGCCACCAATTCTATAAGTGATCACTTGTAAATAATACTTTTGGTGCAATTATTAAATCAAAGATCTAGTTTTCAATTACCGTAAATATGCAATTACAAAGCAGGGGCTCATTTTGTGGGTTCTATATGCAAAGTGCACACTCTAAAATAAAGACAGGCAATTAAGAGTATATCAAAAAAACTTCAACGGTCTTTGCAGATACAGGGAGAGCAAAACGGAAACTAATTTCAGTTTTTGGTAAGTGATTTTCATTCATCTGCAGAGGTTAAAAAAGATGTTCTTTCCCAGTTTTTTTCATTTTCTTTAAAGTTTAAAGAATTAAATAAAATAGTCTATGTGATGCTCCAGGACAAAAAAAGAGCTCAATTCATCAGCATCTGCCATAAGCAAATGCATCCATTTTAGAATGACTGAGCCTTCAATTCTTGATGGTCACTTATAGAACCTTTCACTGGTAAGTGTAACGAAAATATATTTATCCTGTAATGACACCAATTATTCATGCATTAATTACTGTATGGAACACCCTGAAGCAGACAATATCTACCCAGCAAAGTAATGTGCAATGTAGTAAGAAGGTTAATGCTATAGTGATCTTTTATGTTTATGAAGCACAATATACACATAGGCTGGGTAATGTTAATCTTAATACATTTTAATGGGTCACATGTTTATGGGATGACAATAAGGCACTGCTAAGGGTACTGAGAATCTAACAGCTCGGGATTGAAGAATTTTCATTAGGCTTTTTTGGTAACTACTTTACAAAAGCTAACAAAGATAAGAGAATGTGATGCCTATAGATATATTACAAACAGTCCTGACATTGTCAAAGGTCAAGTTTACATTTTATCAAAAGGCGTTTGATAAATGCATTGCAACAGGTGGAAATAACACAAGTGTGCAAAGCACAATGCAGAAGAGATATTACCTTCTGATCAAATCTACTGCATGGCACACATCTGCATAGAGATCTACTTGATTTTTGGGGGGCTGGAAAAAGAGATGGGACATAGGAATCATTTGGTATTGTCTTCTTGTGCTTAAGCCATGTTACATTTTGGACATCTGAATGCGTAAAATAAAATAATTTAAATATCTTTCATTTTTAGTTTAATCATTTACTGCTGATGATATATCATCTGTGGGAAAATATACACATATATGTACTTGTGTGTGTGTATATCTACACATACATACACACACACACACGACAGCCATACATTCCTGTGGCAACAAAAAGGGGGTCAAAGGTTGTCCATTTGTCTTTTGCTTGTACAATCCATACTGCTCTTGTACACAAGGGATGAAAGAGTATTCGTTGTACTATCCCCACTCTTGCTTTTGTAAGAAGGTAAAGGCTTGGCCTTGACCTGTTGTTATCTGTGCGAAGACTCAAAGCAGATCTTTGGATATGCAGTCATCTGTTTTTGATGCCAGAGGAAGAATACAATGTTTATCTGAAACAGAAACAAAAATTAATACAACAGTGATTTAAAACTAGTAACAGATTACTCGTGTGTTACTTTTGTGACATTCAACATAATATGCCATTTAAAGCAATCCTTTATGTACTCTTCCAAAAGATCATTTGATCCATACTTTAAAAAGAAAAAAGACAAATTATAAACTACGTTTGGCGCTCACAGTAAGATTTAAAAAAAAATCTAAAACAGGAGTTTTAACTCTTTTGTTGTCAGGGACTTTTTTGTTTCACACACAAACGTATTAGCGCAACTGTTTATCCAATCAATATCTTCACCAATTCCAGCAAATAGAAGCAATCACTTTTATTACAGTTCAGGGCGTTCATTTATATACTGATACTGCTGAGCTGTAATAGTTATGGCGGCTACAGTAAAAGTGTTAAAGAGACACCGCCCAATGTCCCATTAAAGGACCTCTTGGTACTCGTTTCTTCAGCAATCCCCCACTGTCGACATGAAAATACCTGCTCTCAGTCTCTAAAGGTTAAAATAAGGTCATCCTCTGCCTCATGTGACATTGTTTAGGGCTTTCGAGTTCCCACCAGAATCTAGCACTATGGCACGGGAAGCCGTTGCATGCTCCCCCAAAGCTACAACACTAGATTTTGTGTGCTAGCTGAGCTTGTGGACGGAGCTGCAGAGGAGTGCTGGAGAAGTAATAGTGGGTCAGTGGATATTTCTGTGCCATCTGAAGGCCTAGTTATGCACATATCTTCTGCTGCTGCCTGTTAATATGCCCACAAGGTGCTGGAAATAAGAGTGGGGAGAGTCAAAGTGTTTGTTACCCCAACACTTCATATTCCTGATAAGTGCCTTCTGTACCATGAACTTGTATGAAAAAAGTATCCTGTTCTCTTTGTATTGCTTCCTTTATGTGAAATCCCTGGTGTCTTTGCTAGTCTCTCTGCTTTCCTATTAAAAAATGTATGTAACCTTCCCCAGATCTATGCCTCCATACAATCCTGTCTCGGAGGTCTACAGACAAATCCTTTGGACTTCATGACTTGGTTTGTGCTCTGACATGCACTGTTAACTGTGGGACCTTATATAGACAGGTGTGTGCCTTTCCAAATCATATCCAATGAACTGAATTTACCACAGGTGGACTGCAATCAAGTTGAAGAAACATCTCAGGGATGATCAGTGGAAATAGGATGCACCTGAGCTCAATTTTGGAGTGTCATGGCAAAGGCTGTGAATACTTATGTACATGTGATTTTTTTTCGTTTTTTATTTTCAATAAATTTGAAAAGATTTCAAACGTCTTTCATGTTGTCATTATGGGGTATTGTGGACATGTGGAAAAAGTGAAGCGCTGTGAATACTTTCCAGGAGCACCGTAAGAAAAGCAGATGAAAGTGGTTGTCATTTTTTTTTTGCAACTGTCCGAACCTGAAAAACAGGGTCATGCTGGTTGCTGATTGTCCTGGTCCAGTTCATTGCAGTTAGAGATCCTGAAATAGCAGCAATAGAGGTTTATGGGGCTGGGCTGGCCAGGGTAAAGAGAGCTTTAAAAAGCATCTCAACTTTTCTGTCCACTAAGTCTTTAAAAATGGAACATCTTCAATGGGTATAGTGAGATGCTTAGGACAAAGATGGCAAGGTCACCTTATAAGGGCTCTAGAGCGCACAACCAGTGGTATGATGTAATACTTGGTCATCTACGTAAGATTGAGCTCTGAGTGGATGAATTTTAGTGCCAAGCTTGAACAGTTTACATCATAAAGTGAATATATTCCAAACATAGCCCGTATACAGTAATGATCAACTATACAGGATGACCCCACCTTGCTTGTTCACAACGATGTACTGTATAAAAGGTACAGGCTTTGCCTGCCATGGTGGGCATTCACCTGAAGGGGTCTTTAAGTAACTGGGTTCCACTGTGATGGACCACGGCTCTGGACTTGTATAGCACTCTGCATCTAATAGTGGGGTACTTTACCTTCTTACCAGTATGCAGACCTTTTCTGACATTTGCAGTCAGATGCGGTCTGTCAACCTGGGCTCTTAGCTGTTTTACTGCCAAGTACCTACAGCAGCTCCATGAAGCTGAGTGGTGAGCTGCCCTTTATTCATTCATTGCTATATTCTAAATGTCACTTATAAAAGGTTCTTCATTATCTTGCATAGAGACAGGAAATTTGCCAAGCACAGAATTGCACAATAACCGCAGTACTATCCAGCAGCACACAAGCACATGTGAAAGGATTCCAAAAAATAAGTAGATCTAAACCCGGTTACTGAAAAAAAAACTGTGGGCTGGCATCACAAATTGTGAAAGCTCCTCTCACAATGCCTGCATATACATAATACACTGCTCATTTAGTCTAGGGTCCTACCTTAAAGCAGAGTTCCACCCAAAAGTGGAACTTCTGCCGATTTGTTCCCCCCCCCCTCCGGTGCCACATTTGGAACCTTTCGGGGGGGGGGGATTACTAAAAGCCAACAGCTGCAGTATGTGTAGCTACTATCTTTTAATTTTTGCAGCGGCAGCCAAAACACTGCTTTAAGTCACCACCAGCAGATTTCTTACTACGTAAAGACTGGTCCCCCAAAGCTATTCCACTCTAGTTATGTGGCTGCTCCTTGCTGACATCTTGTAAAATGCAGGACATTTTACACAAGGACGTCAAGAGCCCACATATATTGCAGGCCAGGAAATGCAGTCACTATTTACTTTTGTAGCCAACCTGGGGATGGGCTTTATGCTGTAAAATAAATCTTATTTTAAATCTGCAGCTTTCAATCAAATACTACATGATCCTCCCATAAAGGCACTTTGTTATGGGGAGACAAAACTCTATAGTCTCTCTCTGGGAACCATATAACAAGGTGACAATGCAGGAGCACAATTGAGACAGGAACAAAGTGCCGTTCTGATGCTAACTGTGCAGACATTCTGCCTTCGTCAAATCAGAAGATCCATCATGCACATCTCGCTACAATGTGTTAATGTAGAAAGGAAGTGCCTGCAAAGATGCTAGATCAAGGAAAAAGATGGGAAAGAAACTGTATTTTATATGAAATGTAATGGCAATGAATTTAGATACACAGTGCTAGGAAATCTAAATCTCATCAAGTTAGGGTTTAGATCTTTCTAATGATAAACTAATAGCATTTTTTTGTAGTTTTGAATAGAGTGGGGGGGGGGGATAAAAAAAAACTAGCTTTTTGTTACTGACTGTGTCCCCCTCTTTATTTGTCCTGATAACTGTTACACAGCGTGATAATGAAATAAAATCACACATTTCAAGTTGTCACCAGAACAAGAATAGATGGGAAATCTTCCAATGGCTTGCAAACATGTTACACCATAAATATAAAAGTGTAACAAGAAGTAAAAAGTGGAGTTTGTTTCTATATTCACCTTATCAAGTTAAAGTCTAACTGGTTGCCATGCACAGTTGGTCCAGATTCACTCTACTCCAGTTTTGATACCGTCCCTCTATTATGTTCTACATTTATGAAGACAGCTTATTTTATATATTTTATAAAGTACAGTCAGGGAAATTGTTTTTTTTTACCAAAATGTTAGGTCTTTTCTTCCTTTGTAAAAAATTATAACAGTCAAAAGAAAGCTCTATTTGTCTGAAAAAAATATATATAAAGTTAATTTGTCTACACTGTTATATGACTTTGTAATTGTCGGTCAAACTATCACAGGACAAAATCTGAAACATGGCCTGGGAAAGAGAGGGGGGTGCAACATGCTGGTATTGAGATGGTTAAGCCCTAGAGCAGTGTCTGCATTCTACTATCCCTTTTCAATCACAGGATTTTTGGAGAATATTCGGACCCTTTCTGTGGTGGACAAGGTTTGTAGGTAAGCGTAACGCTGAAAATCTTTACAAGAATAATACAAGCTGTAAATGTGTTATGTAAATTACTGCCTCCTTACCGAATTTCTGGCTGTTTTTCATTAGAGTTTGTATCTAAACTGTCATTTTCTAATTTCACGATCCGTTGTTTAGATTCTTCTAAATGATCCATCTTCGAGGTAGATGGGGCAGTTTCTTCCACCCTATGCAACAAGAGAACAAACAGTCAACTACGCAGGATTTTTTTCATTGGAGACTAAAAGTGAAGTATGGGATTTTTTTATCCCATAATCATACTAACCTAGGTGGATGCAGCATCGGTCCGATGCTGCATCTGTCCCCCGCTGCCTCTTCACTGAGAACCGAGCCACGAACCCCGCCAATGGCTTGGTTCTCTCACCTCCCCAAGCGGAGAGCTGCTGCCCGTTAATCAGCAGCTCTCCTGCTCTGCTCCTCCATGCTCACTTAAGCGTTGAGCTGTGAAGGGGCGGGGAGCGGCCGTCTCAGCAGCTCGCTGAGAGGATGAAATGCCAATCAGTCCAAGCACCTGGCGGATGCAGACTTCAAGAGTCGGGATGAAAATGGGTCACAGGAGTGCAAAACGAATTGTACTCCTGTGACCCATAGGAGAAGACCAGCCGAATGAGCACAGGCTGGACTTATCCTTTAAAACAAATGCCTTAATGTCAGTGATGGAGGCTTTATGCATTGATTTCAGTGATAGGAATCGATTTTTCATAACATAATTATACAGTGCACCCCCTATGACAAAAATACATGGGAATACGTCAGAACTATGCCGCTTTCTATGCCCTTCCAAAAGTGCACAAGAATAGAAAAAACCCTCCAGGTAGACCTATCGTCTCCGGCAGAGGCAGTCTAACTGAAAATCTCAGCAGATTTGTGGATAACCAACTTAGACCCTTGGTGGAGAAGCTACCCTCTCACACAAGAGACACTATTCATCTTTTACAAATGCTGGACAGCCTCCACATCGGTGGCCACATTACGCTTGTGGCCATCGACGTTGAGGCTTTCTACAGCTCTATATTACACGAAAAGGGCCTATGGGCTATTCAACAGGTACTTATCCGGCAGTCAGTTCGACCACACACGAGTCAAATTTGTCCTGGCATCCCTTAAATTCATATTGGAGCATAAAAAAAAAATTCTCCTTTCTTGATTCCCACTACCTTCAGGTGCAGGGGGTGGCAATGGGTACATCATGTGCTCCCTCCTATGCCAATCTGTACCTAGGGGAGTGGGAACGCTATTTTCAGATGAGTCAGCATCTATGTATACAAGCCATGCATTGGCATGGTATCGTTACATAGATATTCTAATTTTGTGGGACGCATCAGTCACACTTCTTGACCAATTTCTTGAATATATCAATTGGAAATCATGTTCAATCTCAAATTTACAATGTCCTACAATCCATCCGTTATAAAAATTTTGGAATGAGAATACAAAAACACCCTGAAGGTTACTTGTATAACGAATTATTTTGCAAACCAACAGCAAGCAATAATATTCTGGAAGCATCAAGCTTCCATCCGAAATCATTATTGGCCTCCATTCCTTATGGGCAATACATCCAGGCAAGGTGCAATTGCTCGAGTAATGCCTTTTTCGAAAAGGAGGCCCAAACACTGCAAACCAGATTACGCGCAAGAGGCTATTCCAATAATATTCTTAACCACTTCAATACAGGGCATTTTCACTGCATTCCAGCCCAGACCAATTTCTAGTTTTCAGCGCTGTCGCGCTTTGAATGACAATTGCGCAGTCATGCAACACTGTACACAAATGAGGGGTTTTTTCCCCACAAATAGAGCTTTCTTTTGGTGGGATTTGATCACCTCTGCGTTTTTATTTTTTGCGCTATAAACAAAAGAAGAGCGACAATTTTGTAAAAAACACAATATTTTTTACTTTTTGCTATAATAAATATCAATTTAAAAAAAAAAAACACAATTTTTTACCTCAGTTTAGGCTGATATGTATGCTTCTACATATTTTTGGTAAAAAAAATTGCAATAAGCGTATATTGATTGGTTGCCGCAAAAGTTATAGCGTCTACAAAATAGGGGATAAAATTATGGCATTTTTATTTATTTTTACTAGTATTGGCTGCGATCTGCGATTTTTATTGCGACGGACATATCGGACACTTTTGACACATTTTTGGGACCATTCACATTTATACAGCAATCAGTGCTATAAAAATGCACCGATTACTGTGTAAATGTGACTGGCAGGGAAGGGGCTAACACTAGGGGGCGATCAAGGGGTTATATGTGTGTCCTAGGCAGTGATTCTAACTGTAGGGGCGGGGACTCACAAGGGGAGGAGACTGATCGGTGTTCCTCTGTACTGGGAGCACACCATCGGTATCCTCTCACCTGACAGGATGTGGATCTGTGTGTTTACACACACAGATCCACGGTCCTGCTGTGTTCACGGGCAATCACGGGTGCCCATTGGGCATGCGCGCCGGTTCCCGAGCGACTGCGGCGGGCGCACGTGCCCCCTAGACGGCCAGGAAACCCAGGACGTCATATGACGCCCGCCCAGGATGGGAGATCCCTCCTGCGGACGTCATATTACTATGGGCGGGTAATGAAGTGGTTAAAAAAGCCTACAAATAAGGTACGCACTAAATTACTTTTTTCACATAGGAAAACTCAGAAAAATACCACAACTAGAGTTATTACTAAATACTCTTGCCAACATAAACAAATTAGCAATATTCTGGACAAACATTGGCACCTTTTATGTATGGATGCCACTCTTGCCCCTCTGATTACAGACCGACCTTTAATTACATACAAAAGGGCCTCATTATGCGACAAATTGGTTTATAGTGAATTCAAGGGAGAAACCATCAGTAGAGCTAAAAACAGGGGAACTTTTCCATGTGGCCACTGCCAATATATGGACACACGTAAAAATATCACTTTGCCGAATGGAGACACTTTTCAAACCAAACATTAAGTCAACTGCCGCACCCCCCGGGTGGTATATCTATTTCCTTGCCAGTGTGAGAAAAACAAAAGTAGAACTGTGGCGTAGAATCTACTGACACATAGCCAGCATAGAGAAAAAAAAACCTTCCCTACCTCTTGGGAGACATAAGTCTCTAGTGCATGGTGAGCTCACTCCTAAAGTGAGATTCCTGGCACTATACCATATTTATGCCAACCCAAGGAGGGGGGACTCTAATAAACGACTTTTACGAAGCGAACTCAGATGGATCTTCCATCTAAAAGCCACTATGGCATCTGGCCTCAATGAGGCTTTTAATTTCAAGCCTTATTTGTCAAGATAGCAGTCAGGAGTCTGCAAACTAGACCTATAAAGCAGGGCTTGACAAATTTGCTTGGAATCTAGGAGCCAGCTACAAAAGTTAGGAGCCAGGAACACGCCCCGTCCCACCGAGCTCGCGCGCAGAAGCGAACTCATACGTGAAAGCGGTGTTCAAACCACACGTGAGGTATCGCCGCGATTGGTAGAGCGAGAGCAATAATTTTAGCCCTAGACCTCCTCTAACTCAAAACATGCAACCTGTAGAATTTTTTAAACGTCGCCTATGGAGATTTTAAAGGGTAAAAGTTTGTCGCCATTCCACGAGCGGACGCAATTTTGAAGCGTGACATGTTGGGTATTAGTTTACTTGGCGTAACATTATCTTTCACAATATAAAAAAAAATTGGGCTAACTTAACGGTTGTCTTATTTTAAAATTAAAAAAGTGTATTTTTTACCAAAAGAGGTCTTGTAAGACCGCTGCGTAAATACGGTGTGACAGAAAGTATTGCAATGACCGCCATTTTATTCTCTAGGGCGCAAGAATAAAAAAATATATATAATGTTTGGGGGTTCTAATTAGAGGGAAGGAGATGGCAGTGAAAACAGACAGTGGAAGCCCCATTAGCATTGCTGGTTGTCTTGTCATACCAACGGCCACCACAAGATGGCGCCAGATCACAGAAGGACGCATAGGCCAGCAGAAGGCCGCGGCCTCAATTACTGGCCGGTGCGGCCCGACACGATCGCGCAGCGGTGTGGGGGGGGCGCACGGAGACACAGGATACCCCAGCTGTGCAGCCCCAGGCGCTAGGTGGCTAATTCTAGTCGCAATGGCGCCCGGGGTTTGTCAAACCCTGCTATAAAGCACATTATTGTAGGTATCTAGAATTCCCAGGCTTTAAAGTATACCTCTCATTCAAGCATTCCTCTACCCCAATGGGGAAATTTTTATTATACCATTACAGGTTTACCGATTAATTTCAGTAACATACAAATATACTGCATTGGGGTTCTTTAGATGGAATTTCCTCTGCCAGACTTGGGTATTACATGTGTGTTTGATTTTCCTAATCCTTTCTTCTCCAATAGAGGTCACTCTGCCATGTTGTTGTTTTATCTCAATGTGTTATGGGCCTATAGATCTCCACACACCGGAAAAAGCACTCTGACCCCCTGAGATGTATGGAGCTTTTTTCTTGGCATCTTTTGCTTTGCTACCCGGCGCGTGTGGGTCCTCTACTCTACC
Organism: Rana muscosa; assembly: GCA_029206835.1. NCBI lineage: Eukaryota > Metazoa > Chordata > Amphibia > Anura > Ranidae > Rana > Rana muscosa. Next base: position 187,201,671 of record CM055124.1, on the reverse strand, counting down.
ACCTTTCCAGGTGGTGACTCTGGACACATTTTGGCTTTGGGTCCCTCGGTCTTGTACTGTTGGTTCCCCCGCCTTGCGTTCCGGCTTGGAGTGCGAACAGCAAGCCGCACGTGCGTCGGTGGCGTGATGATGCGGGACGTGACCCCCATCCCCCGGACGGGCTTGCGCCGAGGGTCCCAGTGGGGAGGGTTTGACGTCTATCACTGGCGCAGACAGCTGTACTCTATCGCAATTAGCATTGCGATTGGTTAATCTCCTCTGCACTCTGGATGCGGTCTGTTCCCGATGTGAAGGACTTACCATTATTCCCATCATCTCTTCCTTCGACACATGTGACATTGTATGTGTGATTTTGTAGTGTACAGCTATATTTTCTATATAATATAGATGATGAGATCTGTATGAACATATCTACCATTTCTAATTTTTGAATATTTTGTAAGTTGTTAATCCATTACAAAATTGTGAAAAATTTTTGCATTGTAAACCTTGGAAGGAGGACTGCAATTTGTCTGCAACAAGTAAGGTGTCTACGCCCGCATGCAATACCACTAGCCTGTCTGTTCTCCAAGGGCAGTTGGTTCACATACAGTTGCGACAATTGGGTACCATGTATTTTGTTTTTATATAATGTCACTATTGTTCTTATCTTTATCTATGTCTATATTTATTTTAATAAAATATACTTTTTTACTTAAATACTTGGTCTGCCTATAATAGATCCAGTAGGGGTTTACCGTGCCTTGCACACCAGATTTTTGTGCACCCCTATAAGGCTGAATTCACACAGAGTGCTTTCAGCTCATAAAACGTTTGTAAAACACCAGAAAAACGCCCAACAAGCAAAATCTCATTAATTTTAATGGCACCTGTTCACATCTGAGCGTTTTGTCACCTGAAGCAAAAACGCATTCAGCTCAAAAAAGAACACAAGCTTCTTTGGGGCAGATTACAGGCGTTCTTCTGCTTTTTACATTGGTGACCTGTACAAAATCGCAGCAAAAACGCGCGACACTGAAAAGCTCAGGAATGCATGCAGCCAAGACTACATAAAATTATAAATGTGACCAAAAGTATTCTGAATGCCACATTTTATATATATATATATATATATATATATATATATATATATATATATATATATATATATATATATATTATATATATATACATACACACACACACACAAATCTCACAAACGTGAGTACACCCCTCACATTTTTGCAAATATTTTATTATATCTTTTCATGTGACAACACTGAAGAAATGTCACTTTGCTACAATGTAAAGTAGTGAGTGTACAGCTTGTATAACAGTGTAAATTTGCTGTCCTCTCAAAATAACTTAACACGCAGCCATTAATGTCTAAACCGCTGGCAACAAAGGTGAGTACACCCCTAAGTGAAAATGTCCAAATCGGGCCCAATTAGCCATTTTCCCTCCCCGGAGTCATGTGACTCGTTAGTGTTACAAAGGTCTCAGGTGTGAATGGGGAGCAGGTGTGTAAAAATGTTGGTGTTATCGCTCTCACTCTCTCATATTAGTCACTGGAAAAAATTAAAAACCCTGCAGTGGTTAACCACATCAATACTGGGCACTTAAACCCCCTTCCTTCCCAGACCAATTTTCAGCTTTCAGTGCTCTCGCACTTTGAATGACAATTATTCAGTCATGCTACACTGTACCCAAATGAAATTTTTATCATTTTGTTCACACAAATAGAGCTTTCTTTTGGTGGTATTTGTTCACAATTTCATTTTCAATTTTTTGCGATAAAAGAGAAAAAAGAGCGAATATTTTGAAAAAAAAAACAACATTTTCTACATTCTGTTTTAAAAGAAATCCAAACAAATCAAATTTCGGCAAAAATTTAGGCCAAAATGTATTCTGCTACATGTCTTTGGTAAAAAAAATCCTAATAAGTGTATGATAATTGGTTTGTGTGAAAGTTATAGAGTCTACAAACTAAGCTACGCATTATTGCAAATTGATCAATCCTAATGCACTGATGGCCTATCTCATTTCTTGAGGCCCTAAAATGTCAGGACAGTACAAATACCCCCCAAATGACCACTTTTTGGAAAGAAGACAGTCGGAGGTATTTAGTAAGAGGCATCGTGAATTTTTTGAAGTTGCAATTTTTTTCCCACAATGCCTTGGAAAATTAAGAAATATATATATATATATTTTTTTTCTTCACAAAGTTGTCAATTTAGAAGATCTTTCTAACACATAGTATGTACATAGCAAAAATAACACCCCAAAATACAATCTGCTACTCATCCTGAGTATGGCGATACCCAGTGTGTGAGACTTTTCCACATCCTGGCCACATACGGAGGCCAAACATCCAAGTAGCACCATCAGGCGCTCTAAAGGCATAAATTACACATTTCATTTCCTGAGTACCTATCACATTTTTGAAGGCCCTGGAGAACAAGGACAATGGAATTACCCACAAAATGACCCCATTTTGGAAAGAAAACAACCCAATGTATCTTCTATGAGGCATAATAAGTCTTTTGAACATGTAATTTCTTTCCAAAAGTTTTTGGAAAGTGTGGAAAAAAAATTAAAACATTTTTTTTTCACAAAGTTGTCAATTCAGAAGATCTTTCTAACACATAGTATGTACACAGCAAAAATAACACCCCAAAATACATTCTGCTACTCGTCCTGAGTATAGTGATACCCCATGTGTGAGACTTTTCCACAGCCTGGCCACATACAGAGGCCCAACATGCAAGTAGCACCTTCAGGCTTCTAACACATAGCATGTACACACCAAGAATTACACCCCAAAATACATTCAGGTGGCAGGCAGAGGCATGGCCAGTTCAGGTGGCAGGCAGAGGCATGGCCAGTTCAGGTGGCAGGCAGAGGCATGGCCAGTTCAGGTGGCAGGCAGAGGCATGGCCAGTTCAGGTGGCAGGCAGAGGCATGGCCAGTTCAGGTGGCAGGCAGAGGAATGGCCAGTTCAGGTGGCAGGCAGAGGCACGGCCAGTTCAGGTGGCAGGCAGAGGCACGGCCAGATCAGGTGGCAGGCAGAGGCACGGCCAGTTCAGGTGGCAGCACTATAACATTTAGGCCTTGGTCAGGAAAGACCTAAGAACAGGGGTAGAGGCTTCTTCCCACCCAAATCTCTACGAAGCCTCCGAGTCTCCAGACCCTAATCCGAGAAAAACAAAACCTGGAGAAAAACATTTTCTCCACTCGGAAACTCTTTTCTGGAGCCCCTCAAATATGTGAGACCCCTGTGCTGTACTCAAATGATCAGTTTAGGAGGCAGGCAAAAAGCATGGTCATTTAACAGGCCGAGGTCAATTCACGTTGAAGGCACAAACATGGTTGGCAGAGGCATAGTCGAAAACAGTCCGGGTCATTCACAGAAATGGCAGATGGTGGAAACTGGAAAAAAAATCATCTTCACTTTACTAATAGTTTAGTAAAGTATGATAGCTCTGAAAGCACTTTCCAATACAAAGGCCTGGCTGGGAGGGACATTGGGGACAGTAGTATCGGGTGTCACGACGAATTCCTCTACTTGAACACACACGACATTTTTTTTGGGGTTTGCGACCTGTTGTTTCGGTAAGAGGGAGGATTTCGGAGAAGTGCCTTTCGTGGAGTCTGGCTACTGCATCGGAGCGAATTAGTTGAGGGGCTTGGCCATGGGGATAGAGAAGGGCTTCGATCAAGTCTTCTTGGAATTTTAGATAGGTTAGGGAACTTTGGGTGCACTTAGAAAAAATGATATAAGAATTGAAAAGGGCTAGTTGCATCAAATAAATGGCAACTTTTTTGTACCAAAACAGTGATTTCCTGGTGGCCAAGTAGGGCTGCATCATCTGGTCATTCATATCCACCCCCCCATGTAAAGATTATAGTCATGCACACATTTTGGCTTCTGGACGGGGCCTCTTCTTCTCTGCAGTTCCACCAAGGTGTCATCATGCATTGTGGAAAGGATGTAGACATCTCTTTTTTTATCTCTCCACTTCAATGCTAGGACCTCTTCAGTCCGCATACTGGCCATTTCCCCCTGTTTCAGTTTCTTGGCAACCAATCTCTGTGGGAAGCCTTTACGGTTGGTCTGTGCTGTCCCACAGGCCACAGTTTTCTTTTGGTACAGATGGCGAAAAAGTGGGAGACTTGTATAGAAATTGTCTACGTATAGGTGGTAACCTTTCCCAAGCAATGGTTCAATCAGCTGCCAGACAATTTTGCCACTTGTTCCCATGTAGGTAGGGCATCCAGGGGGGTTTAGCTGTCTGTCTTTTCCCTCATAAATTATAAAATCATATGTGTAACCCGTGGCCCTGTCACATGCCTTATAAAATTTTACCCCACGTCTGGCTCTTTTACTGGGGAGGTATTGCTTTATTCCAAGTCTTCCTGTGAAGTGTACTAATGATTCATCTACACATATATTTACATCAGGGGTAAACATCTGCTTGAAGCTGGCACAAAAAAAAATTGATTAGGGGCCGAATTTTAAATAATTTATCATAATTGGGATGATTTCGAGGGAGGCATTGGGCATTGTCGTTGAAGTGTAGAAACCTCATTATCATCTCGTAACGGGTTCTTTTCATAAAAGATGAATAGATTGGCATGTGGTAGATAGGTCGGGTAGACCAGTAGGAATGGAGTTCATTTTTTTTTGTCAGCCCCATGTTGAGGGTTAGGCCAAGGAAAATTTTAAATTCTTCCACGGTGAGGGGTTTCCAAACAAAAGGACGGGCATAGGAAGAATTTGGATTGTTGGCTATATATTGACTGGCGTATAGATTACACTGCTCCACAATGTAGGTTAGGATATCATCAGTAAAAAATAATTCAAAATAATAAATCGGGGTAGCATTTTCCGACTGTATCTGAGGGCCTGGCTGGGCTGTAAAAGGGGGAATGATAGGTTCTACTGACGTATCGGGCAGCCATGTTGGATACAGTAGAAGATCGGGGAGGCTAGTATGGGCCCTGCCTCGTTGTTGATGGGACGCCCCATTGCTAGCATTTGGCCTATCCTCTAGAAAAGTTGCAGAACTGCTGGCGGATGCCTGCCTATCCTGGCATGATGCACTGCTGGCGGATGCCTGCCTATCCTGGCGTGATGCGCTGCTGGCGGATGCCTGCCTATCCTGGCGTGATGCGCTGCTGGCGGATGCCTGCCTATCCTGGCGTGATGCGCTGCTGGCGGATGCCTGCCTATCCTGGCGTGATGCGCTGCTGGCGGATGCCTGCCTATCCTGGCGTGATGCGCTGCTGGCGGATGCCTGCCTATCCTGGCGTGATGCGCTGCTGGTGGATGCCTGCATATCATCATGGAGTCCTGCGCTGCTGGTGGATGTCCTGGAGTGCTGCGCTGCTGGTGGATGTCTGCGGCGCCTGCTCATAACTCCTGATCTCACTTGTTACGATTCTATCCTCAGTTTCTATTTCAGAGCCACTACTTTCCTCTGGATAATATTCACTATCCGATTCTGACAGAGAGCGTTCCTCGCTACTCTCGTCCGACATACCCTGGAGTATCTGGAGAGCCTCCTCGCTGCTGTAGAATCGTTTAGCCATGTGGTCAGATGTGCCAGATGTTGGTGGTCAGATGTGCCAGATGTTGGCGGTCAGATGTGCCAGATGTTGGCAGGGCAGATGTTGGCGGGCAGCTGTTGGCGGTCAGATGTTGGCGGCCAGATGTGTCAAGATGTTGGCAGGGCAGCTGTTGGCGGTCAGATGTTGGCGGGCAGATGTGGCAGCTGTTGGCGGGCAGATGTTTACTGCCAGATGTTGGGAGTCAGATGTGCCAGCTGTTGGCGGGCAGCTGTTGGTGGTCAGATGTTGGCGGGCAGCTGTTGGTGGTCAGATGTTGGCTGGCAGCTGTGCCAGATGTTGGCAGCTGTGCCAGATGTTGGCAGCTGTGCCAGATGTTGGCAGCTGTGCCAGATGTTGGCAGCTGTGCCAGCTGTGCCAGCTGTGGCAGCTGTGCCAGCTGTGGCAGCTGTGCCAGATGTGGCAGCTGTGCCAGATGTGGCAGCTGTTGGCGGGCAGATGTGGCAGCTGTTGGCGGGCAGATGTGGCAGCTGTTGGCGGGCAGATGTGGCAGCTGTTGGCGGGCAGATGTGGCAGCTGTTGGCGGGCAGATGTTTACTGCCAGATGTTGGGAGTCAGATGTGCCAGATGTTGGCAGGGCAGATGTTGGCGGTCAGATGCTGGCGATCAGATGTTGGCGGGCAGCTGTGCCAGATGTTGGCGGGCAGCTGTGCCAGATGTTGGCGGGCAGCTGTGCCAGATGTTGGCGGGCAGCTGTGCCAGATGTTGGCGGGCAGCTGTGCCAGATGTTGGCGGGCAGCTGTGCCAGATGTTGGCGGGCAGCTGTGCCAGATGTTGGCGGGCAGCTGTGCCAGATGTTGGCGGGCAGCTGTGCCAGATGTTGGCGGGCAGCTGTGCCAGATGTTGGCGGGCAGCTGTGCCAGATGTTGGCGGGCAGCTGTGCCAGATGTTGGCGGGCAGCTGTGCCAGATGTTGGCGGGCAGCTGTGCCAGATGTTGGCGGGCAGCTGTGCCAGATGTTGGCGGGCAGCTGTGCCAGATGTTGGCGGGCAGCTGTGCCAGATGTTGGCGGGCAGCTGTGCCAGATGTTGGCGGGCAGCTGTGCCAGATGTTGGCGGGCAGCTGTGCCAGATGTTGGCGGGCAGCTGAGCCAGATGTTGGCGGGCAGCTGAGCCAGATGTTGGCGGGCAGCTGAGCCAGATGTTGGCGGGCAGCTGAGCCAGATGTTGGCGGGCAGCTGAGCCAGATGTTGGCGGGCAGCTGCGCCAGATGTTGGCGGGCAGCTGCGCCAGATGTTGGCGGGCAGCTGCGCCAGATGTTGGCGGGCAGCTGCGCCAGATGTTGGCGGGCAGCTGCGCCAGATGTTGGCGGGCAGCTGCGCCAGATGTTGGCGGGCAGCTGCGCCAGATGTTGGCGGGCAGCTGCGCCAGATGTTGGCGGGCAGCTGCGCCAGATGTTGGCGGGCAGCTGCGCCAGATGTTGGCGGGCAGCTGCGCCAGATGTTGGCGGGCAGCTGCGCCAGATGTTGGCGGGCAGCTGCGCCAGATGTTGGCGGGCAGCTGCGCCAGATGTTGGCGGGCAGCTGCGCCAGATGTTGGCGGGCAGCTGCGCCAGATGTTGGCGGGCAGCTGCGCAAGATGTTGGCGGGCAGCTGCGCAAGATGTTGGCGGGCAGATGCGCCAGATGTTGGCGGGCAGATGCGCCAGATGTTGGTGGGCAGCTGTTGGTGGGCAGCTGTTGGTGGGCAGCTGTGCCAGATGTTGGCGGGCAGCTGTGCCAGATGTTGGCGGGCAGCTGCGCAAGATGTTGGCGGGCAGATGTTTTCACTGTTTTGGGGACACTGTTTTGGGGACACTGTGCTTTGGGGACACTGTGCTTTGGGGACACTGTGCTTTGGGGACACTGTGCTTTGGGGACACTGTGCTTTGGGGACACTGTGCTTTGGGGACACTGTGCTTTGGGGACACTAGCTGGGTGATCAGTGGGTAAACAGCAGACAAACAGCTAAAAACTCACTGATCTCCCGGCTGCAGCACAGATTGTCTCTTCCTCTCCTCACTGACAGGCTCTGTGTGAGGAGAGGAAGAGATCAGAGCAGTTACAACTGCTCTGTGTTTACATTACATGACGGCTGTCATTGGACAGCCGTCATGTCATCAGGAGGGCCAATCACATGGCCCTCCTGTTTGCACACACCTTCTATCTCTGGGGGGTACAGGCAGATCGGGATCGCGCCGCTGCGCGTGCATGTGGCGGCGCGATCCCCTCACAAGTGCCAGCCCCCCTCTCTGTGTTTACATCACGATGGCTGTGATTACACACAGCCATCGTGCCGATCAGGAGGGCGAATCACAGTGCCCTCTGTTCCGAGATGCGGCGTGTCCGCGGGACACGCGCGCATCGGGATCGCGCGGGTGCGCGCGCGATCACGCTCCTTCTGAAGGCCGTTCAGGAACGTCCACTCAGAAGGAGAGAGCACCCACCCGGCCGTATATATACAGTGGCCGGGTGGGAAGTGGTTAAATACCACCGAAAAAATCTCTGTGTGAAAGAATGTATTAAATTTGATTTGCGTACAGTGTTGCATGACCGAGTAATTGCCAGCTATAGAAGCACACTGCTGAATAGCAAAAAATGCCCTGGTCATGAAGGGGGTAAAATCTTCCAGAGATCAAGTGGTAAAAATACATTTATGGGTAGGTCTGATGGGACCTCCACACCTAGAAAGTTTCAACTTCTACCCCCACAGGGCTCTTTAATTGCCACTCTTTATCCTGTCCTGACAAGTGATACTGTTACACTCCCTGTTCCCCTCAGAAGATTAAGAACTTGTACCCTGCGCCTCTTCTGGCAGGTTACTTTGAGAAAATGGTTTATCCTTTAAACCCTTTTCTTCTTTTTTTTCTGCCCTCAGACTCCTTCCTGGTTGTCTTCCCCTGGCACTGGAACCATACCCCTCACCCTTGCTGACAATGGAACCACACCTGTCATCTGGCAGATTTTATCCAACACTTCAGATCCACAACAATCTACAGAAAACCAATATAGCCCTTGTTCCATAGTGCATCCAACCATGATTAGGACTCTTTCTCGTAATGTGAAAGGTCCAACGTCAATTCTAAGACACCTGCAGCTTATATAATTTTTGAGACTTGCCTCGATAAGACAGGAATGAGGTTTGCTTATAAGCCCGTCGTAAAAAAAAAGTACATTCTAGGACACAGTCTTTATAATCGTTAAAAGTAGGGCTATATACTGACACCTTCAGATGACTAGACAGAAAAAAATAAGAAAAACAAAACAGGCTACGAGGCATAACCCTTTGCCGTTAGAAAAGCCTTAAATTTTTGTAGCAAGCCATGAACCACAAAGAAAGAGGGGTGGGATCTGTGTGTCCCGTGATGTACCCCACAAAAAGGATTTTACAGGTTAACCAAAATTCTAATTTCCTTTATCGTACATTACAGGACACAGAATGTCTTTATATTAATTGTAAATAGGGATGTGCCAAAGCACTGATTAAGAGGGGAGAAGCAACGCGGTAAAAAGGCCCCCAACCAACTAAACCAAAAGAAGTTAGAAGCCTGCAAAACACGCCATCCGAAAGGTAGAATTCCTCAGCAGTGCCAACATCCACTTGGTAAAAATATGAAAGACTAGGTAGCAGTTTTAGCTACCAAAGCCATATGTTTAATAGCTTAAAGTGGTGTTCCGGCCGAAATTACACATTTTAAATGAAAATACCTCTATAATACACAAGCTTAATGTATTCTAGTAAAGTTAGTCTGCAAACCAAGGTCCGTTTTGTTAGGTTATTACAGCATTTTGAAAGTTTATAAACTAGCAGTAGACCGTGGCCATCTTAAGTGTGGACATCTGAAGCCAGACTGCATTTCTTCCTGGATTTCAGACTTGCAAATCTCGCACATGCTCAGTGCTGCACAAGCAGTGCAATAGGTTTCTGGTTAGGTTTACATAGCAACGGCAGTGTCAGAGGAAGTTGCAAACCCCTCCTCCCTCCAGGAACCAGTAAATATACTGCATGTAAAACAAGCAATATTATTCTCTAGATATATATATATATATATCTTGTTCTGTATGTGTGTGCGTGCGTATACAAGCTATGTATATACACATGCACACACATCTACAATCAGCGGCTACTTTTTTTCTGTATAGCTTTTCATTTAAAAAAAATAATAATAATCTCATCAACAAAATTCATTTATGCATCTAGATGTATTGAAGACGACTTTATGATGTTTAAACTGCTCATAATAATGTTGAAAAATTGGGCATGTGTTCTGGTGTTATATGGGATGGTGGGAGTATTTAAAAAAACTGCTTATTTACAACTATTTGCACAAACAACTTTGTCTATACTATATCATATAGATAAACGTTAAAATTGAGTAAATATTCCCCCATCACATCGCATGCCTCACCCCCGCCAAATCGCATCGTCCCAGCACATTGCATTGCCACCCGCCAAATTGCATCACATCGCCCCAGCACATTGCATCCCACCAAATCGCATCGCCCCAGCACATTGCATTGCCCCCCGCCAAATCGCATCACATTGCATCGCCCCAGCACATTGCATTGCCCCCCACCAAATCGCATCACATCGGCACATTGCATTGCCCCACGCCAAATTGCATCACATCGCACCAGCACATTGCATTGCCCCCCACCAAATCGCATCACATCGCACCAGCACATTGCATTGCCCCACGCCAAATTGCATCGCCCCGCCGCCAAATCGCATTGCCCCCGTCAAATTGCATTGCACCAGCACATCGCATTGTCCCGCGCCAAATTGCATCGCCCCGCCACCACATTGCATTGCCCCCCGCAAAATGACATCACATCGCACCAGCACATTGCAAGGCCCCGCCACCAAATCGCATTGCCCCAGCACATCTCATTGCCTCCCCCCCCCCCCCCGACAAATTGCATTGCCCCCTGCCAAATCGCATCGCGCCCCCGTAAATTGCATTACATCGCATCCCAGCCCATCTCCAGCACATTGCCACCATCACATCCCCCAGCACAGCATATTGCCAACATTACATGTCCCCCAGCACAGCACATTGCCACCATCACATGTCCCCAGCACAGCACATTGCCAACATTACATGTCCCTCAGCACAGCACATTGCCAACATTACATGTCCCCCAGCACAGCACATTGCCAACATTACATGTCCCCCAGCACAGCACATTGTCAACATTACATGTCCCCCAGCACAGCACATTGCCAACATTACATGTCCCCCAGCACAGCACATTGCTATCCTCAGCCGACGATCTCACTGCTAGGGATGCTAGGTGAACACTGGCAACAATAGCCTGGTTGCCCCAATTTAAAATGGCGCTGGGCGTCATTTCCGGTTTCAAAATAACGCAATGCTACGGCCCAGGGACGGCTATGACTTCTGGGATTGATGACAAACATCTCCCAGGGGGCATAGCGGTTCGTGGATGATGCGCTGAGGCTACTGCGGCCGGAACGAGGAAGGGACTAGGATATAATAGTGAGTTTAAAAAAAAAGAAAAAAAGAAATCATATCCCAAATCTATATAAGGAGACAGACTTACAGGGGATGCAGCTAAGTTGTGAAAGAGGGTAGAACTCCACTTTAAGAACACGCCGAGAAAAAAAAAAGAAAGCTGCCACCAAAAAATGGTGGAACTTTGCCCTCCAAACCAAAGAAATAAGCTGATGAATTCAATGAGAAACGATAGCTATGGAAGCTACCTACCCTTAATTGGGTCTTCCAGAAGCACAAAATAGGAATCTGATTGACAAAATACAGCAGTCCACTTCAGGTAACGCCTAATAGCATGAACCACAGGTGTGAAGAACCTTGCCCAGGTATCCTATAAAAGGGATACGTGGGATAAAGAGAAGCTCCAGAACTGGGGCCAGAACCTTAGTAAATAATCTGCAGGCTGTGGACAGGCCCAACTGCCAGGCCAAAATGTGAAAATAGCGGTCCTTTCTGCAGAAACCTTTAGTGTGGTGGATACATCAGAACATGCAGGAAAATATTTCACATCCACTGATGCCAAGAAAACTCTATGCCCAAGAGAAGTCACCACTGACCACATCGATTCCATCTGGAACTTCTGCACTCATAAAAACTTAGGTATTGTGAGATCCGCTATAGGCTGAATATCGCTGTTTGAAACTGAAATTTTTCGCCCTCTGGAAATGGAATGGTCATTCCTTGAAATAGAAGATTATCGTCCCCACACACGAATGAGTGGGGGCATCCTTTCAGTGTGAACAGGACTTGTTCCCCAGCTAAGCAGGATTTGGAGTTCATGGTTTCTTATGGAACTGTTTTTTGTGATTGGAGCCCAAAGTCCTGAGATTGGCAAATGGAATGCTCTTTTGAAGTAGGAGTGGCAGGTTTTTAACCGTAGGCTTACCCTTCATTTAAGTAGTAACAGAGTAGGCTTACCCACAATTATCTTCTGGATTCACTCATCTAGGGCAGGATCAAACAAATTTTTTCCTTGAAAGGTAAATGCTCCACATGCCTCTTGCAGGGTAATTCAGCTGACCAACACTTCAGCCACTAGATCCTGTGCCTGTGTACTGACAAAGAGTCCTAGAAGATAAATTTGTTATACAGAGTCCTTCAAAGATTCTGCTGAGAAGTGAGCACAGAGTAAATCCTTTAGGTTTCTGCTCAAATTGGTATCTGCTAAAAAAGATCTCTCTCATCATGCAACGAGCCCAAACCCGGAGGCTTGGCAGACTCTTATAGCTGGCTGTGATACCCCCCGCCCCCACCACCACCACCAATGCCAGTAATGCATTATTAAAGTCTCCACTCATTTGTCTAAGGCATCTTTAAACACCGAAACATCATCCACTGTGTAGGCAAAGTTTGAGATGGGAATCTAACGGATCTACAGAAGGCATAAACCATTTCTCAGTGAACTCACTCTTCTTGGGGTAATGTTAAGTGAACTTCTTTGGGCGGAACTAAAACCTTGTCAGGTTGAGCCCAGTCTTTACAAATCCTTAAAATGAGGATGTACAGGGAAGGATTAAGGCTGCTGTGTCGGCCGCCATGATCCAAATCCTGAGACCTTTGGAATAAAGGACTCGGGAAGTGGTAATTTCAATTTATTCCAAACAATTCACAAAGCTTTTGGGTTCTGAGGTAAACTCTGACCCTGAGGTTCTTCTGTCCTAGATTACTCAAATGGGGATTCTTCTGTGTCCCCTTCTACTGAAAGCAGCACATTTTTCTTTGCCTCATCCTCTATTGGTTCTCCCTCCATTATTAGGAGGGGGAGGAGAGGGGGAAGGTGGTCCAAAGCAGCAATTTTTCATGAAACCTGCTTCTGTACTACATCGATAGATGAAAATTCCTCCTTTGTTACAAGGGGTTGGAAGAAGGTGCCCCAGGAGTAGCGGAGACACAAGATAGGTGGAGGAGCTCAGAGCCACATTGAACATACTGACCCCCAGGGGATACATTGTATGGGAGCTGCAACCAGGTTTATTCCTACTCGACAAAGGTATTTGGGAACCCTCACTCCTGCCTCTCTGCCACTGGCCTCTGCTGGCACATACAGTTGTGCTCAAAAGTTAGCATAAAACTGGCAAAAATCTTGAAATTTTGTCAATGATATTGAAAATATGATCATGCCAAAAAACTCTTATTTAAGGATAATGATCATATGAAGCCATTATCGCATAGTAGTTTGGCTCCTTTTTTATCACTTCCAAAACAGGCTTTTTCTGGCACTTTTTGTTGACATGTAACAAATTTTTTGTTACATACCAATCAATATACTCTTTTTGCCTAAACTGAGAAAAAATTAGCCTTTTTAAAAAAAAAAAAAAAAAAAATATGGGAATATTCATTATAGCAAAAGGTACAAAATATTGTGTTTTTTTTCAAAATTGTCGTTTTCTTTTGTTTATAGCGTAAAAAATTAAAATCGCAGAGACGATCAAATACCACCAAAAGAAAGCTCTATTTGTGGGGGGAAAAAAAAAGGACGTCAATTTTGTTTAGGTACAGTGTCGCACGACCGCGCAATTGTCAGTTAAAGCGACGCAGTGCCGAATTGCCAAAAATGGCCCGGTCATTGGGCAGCCAATACTTCCGGGGCTGAAGTGGTTAAAAAAAATTGGGGAAAAAAAAAAAAAAACACTTTAAAAAGATTTTTTTTAATTTAAAAAAATACCTAAGCAAATTTTTTGTAAAATATAAAAGATATTACACTGAGTGAATAGATACCAAACACATCACGCTGTAAAATTGTGCATGCCCATGCAACGACGACGTTAACTTTACTATCCATAGGCTACGTTTTAAAAGCCTTTACAGGTTACCACTTTAGATTAACAGAGGAGGGCTTGTGCTAGAATTATTGCACATGATCTGACATTCGCGGTGATGCCTCACATCCGTTTGTGTGCGTGCAGGACCGACGGGCGTGTTCACCTTTTGCGTGCAAGCATTATTTTGATTGCTGTCACAAGAAATGTAAACATCCATGTCCTTGTGACAGCAATAGACACTTGACAGGTAATCGTTATGGAGAGATCTGGGGTCTATAAGACGCCCAAATCCCTCCTCTGCCTTTAAAAGCATTCAAAACAACAAGATCAATTTTGAATGCTTTCAATTTTTAACAAAATGGTGCTGTTGGAATTCAGGTAAACCGGAAAGTGATGTCAGCACATCGCTCCCAGGTTACTATAGCGAACAACCAATCAAGGCTTTGTTTGACTGGCCGGCGGACGTACCGGCTGGTCGTTTGGGTCTCCCAATAGGACAGGAGAGCCAAAGGAAGCCACGGAAGGGAAGTCCTCTCCCGCTGCTTGCAAAAGCAAGATCAGCAATTTTGAATGCTTTAAATTTTTAACAAAATGGTTGACATCCAAGTAAACCGGAAGTGATGTCAGCTCATCGCTCCCAGGTTACTATAGCGAACAGCCAATCAAGTCTTTGGCTGTCCAGGGGAAGTACCGGCTGGTCGTTTGGGTCTCCCTATAGGACAGGAGAGCCAGAGCAAGCCATGGAAGGGGGGAGGGAAGTCCCCTCCTGCTGCTTGCAAAAGCAATCGAGTGGCTAGTTAGCCGCTCTGATAGACATTACAAGAGAGCTGACCGCCGGCTCTAAAAAACAGTGCCGGGGTGATGCCTGCAGCTGGAGGCATCATCCCAGTATAACCACCAAAACTCCAGAAGTGGTTAAATCATGACAGAAATCACCCAAATGGTCCTGATCAAAGGTTTACATACCCTGGAATGTTGGGCCTTGGTACAGACATGCAAGGTGACACACACCCAAGTTAAAAATGCAATAAAAGCGAATTTCATACATTTGTGGCTTTATAAATTGCAATTCGTGTCTGTATAAACATAAATCTGGTGGAGTGAACGTGCTAACGTCATCACATCTGATCCTGGGCGAACGGCCGACTTTACATGTGACATGCTGTTTTTTATCTTCCTGGATGTAAGTGCATCTTTTATATTAAATCTTCCTTTGTTTTACGGTATTATGCTATGGTGAGCCTTTTTCATTTTCGGTACCACCCTGTTGAAACGTTACTAAGTCCTCAGCTCTCCGGTCATTCCAGACTGAAAAGTTTGCAGAGTAGGGGATTTCTGTCCTCAGTCCTCTGATTTTGCCACACTAAAGTGCCTGCAGAGCAGGGGATTCCTGGTAAAGGCCCTGGCTGGGGTTTACAGCCGCAAGCTTCTCTTTGCTTGCTTTTTGGTAAGCGCAATATTTACTGGGCGATTCATACAGGCTGGTGGTGGAGATCTAATCTGGATCTGTATATTCATCCTCTCTTCAAGAAACTCACTAATTCACACATATCGTTTTGAACATATCGTTTTGAACATATCGTTTTGAACATATCGTTTTGAACATATCGTTTTGAACATATCGTTTTGAACATATCGTTTTGAACATACCGTTTTGAACATACCGTTTTGAACATACCGTTTTGAACATACCGTTTTGAACATACCGTTTTGAACATACCGTTTTGAACATACCGTTTTGAACATACCGTTTTGAACATACCGTTTTGAACATACCGTTTTGAACATACATCCTTTATATTCTCTTGTTTGGTGTGTATTCCACTATTTAGCTGCTGCTTTTGTTCACATTTTAATTTGCTATATTTGTTAGTTCATAGTTTGGTTAGCGCGGTATTTCCTTTCATTTCCTGTATAAACAGATGGTGTGGTTGATATTTTGGGGGTTCGTGACCTCTTAAGGCACGGGGAATCTTGTGAAAATTGATGGCAAGATGAATGCAACATGCAATCAGAAAATACTGGCAGACAATATGCATTCTGCACGAAAGCTGTGCATGAGACGCTCTTAGACTTTCTGGCACAGCAATGATCTCAAGCATAAGGCCAAGTAAACCCTCCAGTGGTTGCAGCAGAAAAAGGTAGAGGTTCTGGAGTAGCCATTAGAGTCTCCTTATCTTAATATCATCGAGCCAGTCTGGGGAGGTCTCAAACGTGCTGTTCATGCAGAATGGCCAAAGGCTTTGCATAACCTGAACGCATTTTGCAAGACATATGGGCAGCTATACCACCTGCAAGAATTCAGGGCCTCGTAGACAACTATTACAAAAGACTGCATGCCATCATTAATGCTAAAGGAGGCAAAACACAATGTTAAGAAGGGTATGCAGACTTTTAAACAGGGGTTATTTCATTTGTTTACTTGTTGTCATGTTTTATTCTATGATTGTGCAATTCCGTTATGACCTACAGTTGAATATGAATGTCATGTTTTGCCTGCTCACTCATGTTTTCGTAAAAAATGGTACACACTGTATATTACCAATTTCAAAGGGTATGCAAACTTTTGAGCACAACTGTATATAGGGACGCTTGCTGGGGACAGAGGTCAGAGTCACCTTAGAAGGAACTGTACCAATAAGCATCAGTGCGCTGGTTACCCCAGGAGAATTGGAGAATTTGTATAAATAATATCCCTTTGTCCTCACTGTGACTAGTAGTCCTACAGGACTCAGTCTGCTGCGACCTGCAGTTCCACTAATAGACATTCACATGTAAGCCCAGGAAGCCGCTTGTGATCTGAAATCCACCGCATCCTGATCTCTGATTTGTAGTCCCACACAGCTCCAGTACTGCTGCTTTTTCAAAAACCATGTTGGGCTCTTAAGAGTCTGCACTGTACTGGACAGTAGAGGTCGACCGATATATCGGCCGATATTTGGGCATTTTTGATAAATCGGCATCGGCCGATTATCAGAACTGGGCCGATATTTTTCACTGGCTGCCCTTCCTCCTCCCTTCTCCACACTCAGCAGCATCAAGCGCCGTGCTGTGTGTGTGTGAAACTGAAAGTAACAGAGGAGAGAGAGAGAGGAGCTGTCCGCTTGATGTCGGGGGTGGGCGGGAGGGTCCCAGCAGATATATTACACCAGCCAATGGGATGGTATCTGGGCGGGCCGCTACGTGCATGTGGCCCCGTCCCCTTTCTAAAGCAGCCCAATCATTGGCTGGTGTAATTTAGCTGCTGGGTCCCACCCACCCCCACATCGAGCTCAATTCTAACAGCTCTCTCTCTCTCTGTCAGTTTCACACATTACACTCGGCTTAGTGTGAAACCTGCCAGTGCCACTGCAAATCAGTGACCCCAGCCAGTGCCATCTGTCAGTGCCCCCAGCCAGTGCCAATCAGTGCCACAAGCCAGTGCCAATCAGTGCCACCCAAATCAGTGCCATCTGTCAGTGCCACCAGCCAGTGTCACCCAAATCAGTGCCACCGCCAATCGGTGCCATCTATTAGTGCCACCAGCCAGTGCCAATCAGTGCCATCTGTCAGTGCCACAAGCCACCGCCAATCGGTGCCATCTGTCAGTGCCACCGCCAATCGGTGCCATCTGTCAGTGCCACCAGCCAGTGCCATCTGTCAGTGCCACCACCAGCCAGTGCCATCTGTCAGTGCCACCAGCCAGTGTCAATCAGTGCCACCCGCCAGTGCCAACCACTGCCAGCCAGTGTCACCTGCCACTGCCAACCAGTGTCACCCGCCAGTGCCAACCAGTTCTAATTGCAAGTGCCACTGCCAATCAGTGCCATCTGTCCCAAACTAGTGCCATCTGTCAGTTCCAAACCAGTGTCCCCTGCTGCCAATCGGTGCCATCTGTCAGTTCCAAACCAGTACCACCTGCCAATGCCAACCAGTGCCATCTGTCAGTTCCAAACCAGTGCCACCTGCCAATGCCAATAGTGCCACCTGCCAATGCCAATAGTGCCACCTGCCAATAGTGCCACCTGCCAGTGCCATCTGTCAGTTCCAAACCAGTGCCATCTGTACTGAGGACATCAAGTGTGTGCTAGAGTGACAGGAGTAAGCAGGAAGGAGTGGAGTGGGTGAGGTGTGTGTTTTTTTTTTTAAATCGGCCTAAAATATCGGCCACAAAAATCAGCATCATATATCGGCCGCCCCAATTTCTAAATATCTGCATCGGCCAGAGAAAAACCCATATCGGTCGACCTCTACTGGACAGTGCACTGCACTGGGGACCCAAGATGAATGCTGCTCGTGTGCACCGCCCCAGCTCTTGACTTCACCAGCTGTACTGCATGTGCGCAGAATTGATTTGGTAGTCCTGAGGTAATGCAGGCGGCAGAGAGGCTAGGGGGTCACCGCTGGAGCCACTTCAGGGCACTCTCCATTTTTGCTGCAGGACCCCCTTGGGAGTTCAATGTTCACCCATCATGGTCGACCCTGCCACTAAGGGCCTTTACGGACTTCACTGCCACACCGGCTGTCACTGCCCTTGACCTGTATAACCCACTATGGGTTCACCAGGCAATATATCCTTGCACAGGGTCCCGTTCCTCAGTGTCCAATCACCTGAAGGCAGCATAATCTTATTCGTAATGAATATTAAGATGCTCTTTGTCCTGTGATGTACGATAAAGAAAAGGTAGTGGTAGCAATTCTCTTTATGACAGGATCTACTTTTAAATTAAAGATGACGATGACCTTACAGCTACAACTTGTACTCCCCCCCAACTCCAACAAAACAGCCTTTCTAACCAAGTTTTATAAACACCTCTTTAGCTTTGAACATACAGGTGCATCTCATAAAATTATAATATCATCAAAAAGTTATTTTCAGTAATTAAATTCAAAAAGTGAAACTCATATTTTATATAGACGCGTTACAGAGTGATATATTTCAAGCATTTGTTTTTCATTTTGATTAAGACTTACAGCTAGTGAAAACCCCAAATTCTGCAACTCAGAAAATTAGAATATTACCAATATAGAACGCTAAAAAATTGATTTTTTAATACAGAAATGTTGGCTTACTAAAAAGTATGTCCATGTACAGTATAGTATGCACTCAATACTTGGTCAGGGCTCCTTTTGTATGAATTACTACATCAATGCGGCGTGGCCTGGAGTCAATCAGCCTATGGCACTGCTGAGGTGTTCTTGAAGCCCAGGTTGCTTTGATAGCAGCTTTCAGCTCAACTGCATTTGTTGGGTCTGCTGTCTCTCATCTTCCTCTTGACAATACCCCACAGATTCTCTATGGGGTTTAGGTCAGGTAAGTGTGCTGGCCAATCAAGCACAATGATACCATGATCATTAAACTAGCCATTGGTACTTTTGGCAGTGTGGGCAGGTGCCAAGTCCTACTGGAAAATAAATCAGCATCTCTATGAAGCTGGTCAGCAGAGGGGTAGCATGAAGTGCTCTAGAATTTCCTGGTAGAAGGCTGCGCTGACTTTGGACTTGATAAAACACAGTGGACCAACACCAGCAGATGACATGGCTCCCCAAATCATATGGCAAGGGAGAGAAAGTCAGTAGTAACTTTCCACACTAAGCCAAAAGATAAAAACAGGTATCCCTCACTTCCATTCTGAATACCTCAAATCTTTCACGAGTTCTTTGCTAACCTCTACAACAATCCAGATAGCCCTCATAACCCCCCAACTCCTGACCTTCGACAGAAAATACACCAATGCCTCAAAGCTGCATGTCCATGATTTCTGCCTCAGAATGACTCTTGATCAACTCACATATTGATGAAGTAATTAGGATTGCCCCTGGACGACGTAAGCTCTTACGAAATGCGTAGGGCGGAGCGACGCGCTGACGTCACCTCGTGTGTTACAAGTTCGTTTCTCCAGAAGGACGGGTTTGTCTGATCATGTGCCTTTTATTGACACTACTATTGTAAGTGCAATACTTTTTTTTTTTTAAATACATTTAAAATGTTTTACACTATTGGAGCATTTATGTTTTATATGCATCACGTGTATCCACCCATCGGTCTGAATGGCTATGAGGCGATCTGAAGAGTTGTGAGTGTATTCGCTGCATATTGGAATCAAGCTGTGCCTATATTACACGCTTTCCTTGATCCTCTGTAACGGGGATCACGGTCATCTGGTAAGAAGTGATTTCTTCTAATCTGGTAGTGGATTCAGCACGTTTTTTTTTCATTAGCGTTTGGAGACGCCATCGTACTCACGGATGGACTTCATTGATTAAGTTTTGAGCACTGGTGGATGTTATATTGATTCATACTGATGGACTTTATGAATTTTTGAACACTGGTGGACTTTATTCATATGCTTTTATTAATTTAAATGATCTACTTATGATTTACACATTTGTTGAACACTGGTGGCCTACACATCGATTCAGAAATTTTTAATCACATTTAAGATTTTAAAGGTTTAGCGCAATTCTATTTTCTTCCAATTTATTTTACTGTGTTAAGAATTGAAGCTTCCGACATAGTTTTGGGAATAATTTTGTTTTTTTACCCTTTTTTTCATAGCGCAGATTATTCCCCTTTTTTCTATGATGAAGCAACTACAATGCCCAAGGACTGGATGGGCTACCCTACTCCTACTATAAAACTTTCCTTCCCATACTCTTACCACACGGTCAAGTTATTTAACCACTTCACGACCGCCCTATAGCAGCTTTACTGCTACAGGGCAGTTGATGTGCGCAGGATCACATACACATATATGTTTACATAGGCAGAACGGCAGTCTGCCTATGTAAAGAAGGCAGATTGCTGTCCTGTCAGTAGGAAAGGCATGGATTCTGTGTTCCTGCAAAGCAGGGACAAAGATCCACGTCTTCACCTAGTAAAAGCACCTCCCACACTGTACAAAAACACAGGTTAGGCCTACTGTTAACCCACCCTTTGATCGCCCCTGAGGTTACCCCCTTCCCAGCCAGTGTCATTAGTACAGTGACAGTTTATATTTTTAGCACTGATCACTGTATTGGTGTCACTGGTCCCCAAAGAAGTGTCAGTGTCCGATTTGTTCGCCCCAATATCGCAGTCCTGCTATAAGTCGCTGATCACCACCATTACCAGTAAAAATAAATAAAAATTCCATAAATATATCCCATAGTTTGTAGATGCTATAACTTTTGTGCAAACCAATTTTTACCAAAAATATGTAGCAGAATACATATTGGCTGAAATTTATGAAGAAATACATTTTTTTTACTAGATGTGTTACAGGAGAAAGTAAAAAATTGTGTTTTTTTCAAAATTGAAGGTTTTTTTTTGTTTATAGCACAAAAAAATAAAATAAAAATAACGCAGGTGTGATCAAATACCACCAAAAGAAAGCTCTGTTTGTGGGAAAAAAAAGGACATCAATTTCATTTGGGTAGAGTGTTGCACGACCGCGCAATTGTCAGTTAAAGTAATGCAGTGTGCTATAGCGCAAAAAAATGGCCTGGTCATGAAGGGGGGTAAATGTTCCGGAGCTGAAGTGGTTAACAGTCACCCTATAAGAACCAATGCGATATAACAATATATATATATATATATATATATATATATATACTATTGTAATCTATCATGCATATATCTATCGCAACTATGTATTAATTGTATTAGTCCCTTGTTTGCTAGTCTTACCCTTAAGAGAACTCTAGGCCTGAAGATGCACTATATAGTATAAAGACAAACACAGCTGCTCAGTAAAGAATTTACATTTATTTCCTAAAAGTAGGAATGATACATACTAACATGAAAATCTATACAGCCTATATCAACAATACTAATGAAAATTATACTTATTATCTCCTCGAGGCAAAGGTTCCTGCTGGCTGAGCTCCTGGATGTGATAGAGGGCTCTCTCCTACCCAAGCATCCTGTTTTAAAGGGTCCCATGCATACCTCATTCAAACACTCCCCTCTGCCTCTCGACCAATCATGATCCTTTCATGATTCTCGTTTGTCATGCCATATCTAGCCTATGGGGGCGATGTTGTCCATATAATCTCCAATATCTTGCTGGGGCCTTGACACTCTTGGTAACAGCTGCCCTTCCATTTGTCTCCGGGAAGGTGCTAAATACATTAGTACCTGGTCCATTGTTATCAACCCTTTGAGGCTTCCACCACCCCAGGGGGCCTTGACAAGACTTCCTATGTATTATTTGGGAATGGCAACTGCCATCTGGTTTTAGTTGTAAACCCGATGTGTAGAGATTTCAGCTTTCCAACACACCCATATCAACTTTATGCTATGGAGCAGTAATGCTGCTATAGACACATCTTCTCAGCCCAATGTTGTTGCTCCGTACTGTATGAGGTCATGAAAAAACAACACCCCTTCACAACAAATGGCTCCTTAGTGAACACAATTCTCTTTAACCCCAACATTCCTAACAGCCTGACTTCATGGGTGTGTCTACCATGACCCCATTTCACTTTGGACATTTGGAGGATGTCAGTACCAGAACTTTACTATCGTTTCAAGATCTACAAAAGGCCCATAACCTCTATGAACAAGCGCTCTACTTACAAATCTGTCACTAAGCTCAATCGCTAACCAATACACTACGGATTCCCTACTGACTCAGTTGGAAGAAACTAGTCTAGCAGGCCCATTCTTCAAGGGCCTAATCTCCAATATCTACAAAATACTGATCCTACTCCCCTTGCAACCCCCCAGTCAACCCCCTCATGGCAGGGAGGACTAGCTCTGAATTCTTAAGGAGGCTTTGGGGTTTTTCGCAATCACTTTCCCACCACTTCTTTCCCACCCCCTTTTCCTTTCACTTGCTCTCTTGCTTTTTTCCCCTCAGTATGCATTACAACTCTACTTTTGTTATCTAGTATTAATTACCAAATTAAAATTATCTCTGGCGATTATCAATGCCATAAATATTACAGTGGAATATGCATTACTCCGACAAGCTAACCTGCACTACACATAAGGGATTGTACTATCTATACCAACCTCTCTTGTAAAGCTGAAGTACCGTTTAGTGGTCTTAATATATGCCTGAAATGTATTTCTTTAATTGGTTTACAGTGCACCTCTTCTGTTACAGCTTATGATGTATCGCTAGTAAACTTGACACTTACTATTGTTCCTGAGATTATCACAAAAACGAATAAAGGTTATTAAAAAAAAAAAAAGCCATATACCAAAATAAAAGCTTTAAGCAGGGAAGACACGTAACAATGCATAACTCTACCTGTCATTCTCTTGCGTCACCATTTCACCCTGTGTCACATGTTCATCTGCTTCTCCATTCAAAGTTACC
Organism: Rana muscosa; assembly: GCA_029206835.1. Lineage (NCBI taxonomy): Eukaryota > Metazoa > Chordata > Amphibia > Anura > Ranidae > Rana > Rana muscosa. Next base: position 187,178,524 of record CM055124.1, on the reverse strand, counting down.
CTGCTTGTTGTTTCGTCACTAGGCCCAAGACTTGAAGATGCTGTAAATGTACCCAATTCTGCAGAACACTGGGGGGTGTCTATACTTTCTTGCACATTATGCAGGGAAACTGAGGTCTCTATGGTTTCTAGATGGAGTGAAAAGAAAATTCAGTATGTTAAAAATATTCAAGTCTATCAAAACCAGTGTTTTTGGTTTAGGACTTTGTAAAACAACTGGCCTACTAGTTTAAATCTGGATGCCATTTTAACATTTATCATTTGTGACTTTTATTGTAAAAATGTAGTTTGTTAACAACTAAAATTGCTTCACACAAACAGAAATAAGATCTAAAATAATCAAAACTTACCTTCTTTAACAGATTTATCAAATTCATTGTCACCATTTACTTCCTGAGTTGAAGGTTTTTCTGATTCTACCTGTACATCTACTGTGCTCGCTGTATGTGAACTATAGAGAAAAAAAAGGATTAAAAAAAAGGGGAAAAACAAAAGCTATATTACGACTGGTACGTTTATAATATTGTGTTGCTCTCCTGATTTCTCTTAGATTCATGTCTTCATGTTTCCTGCATGGCGAGTTTGATCGGCACAGCAACTTTTTTAGATGGGCTGCTGTACCTACAGGAAATGCAAGGAAAAGGGCCACAAAACTTTCTCCAAAACACAACTGCAGGTCAGCCGCATGGAAGCGCACAGCGCTGCAGCACACCATGCAGTTTCACATGCCCAAAAATGTGCTGCGTGTTCAGATCATTGAGGTGCCATGAAGAATGGCATACCTGCGCATCTGCCAAAGAGCAGTGCATTTTGGCTGCAGGAAGACATGCGACTTAGATGCATCCCCATACATGCACTAGTGTAAACCTAGCTTTACAGCTCGTTTACACCTGCACTGGTCTGTAAAAAGCGATCCACGGTGAATTGCTTTTCATACAGCAGTGCAGGTGCAGTTGAAAAGCATTCAGGAGGTGATACTGCTGCCTCCTGAACTGAAAATAAAATGTGTTCTTCACTTGGGTTTTGATATAAGTTTTGACGCAGGGTAAAGCATCACAGCAACCCTCCCCAATAGGGAAAGAAAGCACCGAGGGTCATAATCACAGTACGATGGGCATCTAACCCAGGGGAGACAATGGGATCATCTCTTACATCCCCAAATTCACCCACTTAGGACAGGGGTCTTGGCCGTAATGCTGTGGATTACCCCTGCCCTGGACTTGAATAGCACCCTGCGACTAACAACGCGCTGCAGTATGTGCCGAGGAGGGCACCTAAACACAGAATCCAGTGCCCAAATAAAATTTACAGGCCAGCGCTATGTCTTCTCTGATGGGGCCCGTGTACAGTCCACAAAGCTTTTGCTGTGGGACACCGATTCAGAAGCTGCGTAAGATGCCATTTTGGCCACAACAGAAAGAAAGTGGACTGAAAAAATTTGGTAAGCTCAAGTACATTTGGTAGAGGGGATACATCCAAAATACATTAGCAAAAGAACTGAGGATTATTGGGAGTGGGAGGGGTATATGGGGTCCTCACAACTTTTTACTTTGCTAGTGTCTAATCAGCTAAAACCCAGTCATCTCTGAATCTACCTGTGTAATGTACCGTAGGATCAAGAAATATGACTATTACCACTTTAAGGATGTACGTCATAAAAGGTTGTTGGTGTGCTATCATGATAGCTATATAAAAAAAAAAAATACATTTTGTGAAACAAAAAAAAACTATATTGGGAGTTGGGCTTGAAGATTATCTGCTCACTGAAAACAAATATACTTTATATACAAAACATTGTAGCAAAAAAATGCACACCTCGTTTGTTTACTGAGATCAGTAAAGTCTGCCCAGCCTTCTTCGCAATTATTTGTTGCAGTTCCATCCCATACAGATGACCCAGTATCTGCAGAGGTCACAGAGGGGTATGATGAGGCATCTGGGGCTGTGGAATCAAATGCAGCTGTCCAGGTAGACTCTGTAGAGTATATAATTACATTGAGGGTCAGATTGGTGTTATCCAAGATTTTGCTCATAGCTATAAACTCCATCTAGTCTGTGTGTTTAAGACTATGAGACTAAAGGGTGATTCTATCAACCAGAATTTAAAAAAACTGTTTATGGTGTACATTAAAAAGGGTGATGGGGCAGGACTACTGCATTGATTTGGATCCCTATCTTCATTGGTGTCCTGATGCGATGACATCACAAGCCCAACTGACGCGTTTCTTCGCCAACATGTGACTTTATACTTTTAGACCCTTTGATAAAGTTGTATGTGAGCGAAGAAACACGTCGGGGGGGGGGGGGGGCTTGTGACGTCATCGCATCGTTTGCAGGACGTACACGATCACCCATGAGGGCAGCAGGGCCGAGGACTTGCAGATGATTGTGACCCCAGGGACGGATCTGTATATTTTCAAGTTCATCACCTGTATGCACCAGGGATAGTGCATTCCTAAATGTGAGTGGAATAGTTGCTTGGGTTTTAAACAAATTTCGTTTTACAGTATTACACTATGCTAGTTCCTTTTTTACCCTTGTGTTGCCATCATATATGAGAGATCACGCTTGCAGGAGTTTACTATTTGGAGCTTAAAGATCCTGGATTGAGACCCCAAAGGGGAAGGCGCTACTTGGTCCAATTGGGGGCCGCTCTGGGAGATGAGCGCATAGTGTGACTGGTGGAGGGTCCACGTGGTGTTAAGTCACTCATCTGTTATAATTCACTGTTGGATTGTGTGTGGACAGCTTTGGTTCACAGAAGATATCACTGGATTAATGGACTTTACCTGATGTATACAGTTGTGCTCATAAGTTTACATACCCTGGCAGAATTTATGATTTCTTGTCCGTTTATCAGAGAATAGGAATAACAAACTTTTTTCACTCATGGTTAGTGTTTGACTGAAGCCATTTATTATCACTCAACTGTGTTTACTCTTATTAAATTAGATTGGCAACAGAAACTACCCAAATGACCCTGATCAAAAGTTTACATTCCCCAGTTCTTAATACCGTGTATTGCCCCCTTGAAAGAACATCAATGACAGCTTGAAGTCTTTTGTGGTATTTGTGGATGAGGCTCTATCTTCTCAGATGGTAAAGCTCTTGGCAAAAATGGGATTTTTGTACTCACCGTAAAATCCTTTTCTCTGACGTCCATGGACTGACACAGCTCTAATACTGAAACATGTGGGTATATGTCCCTGCTCGCAGGAGAAGATCTAGGCAGAATGTTAGAAACACATTCTAGAAAAAAACAGAGCTGAACAGCCCCGCCCAGGGGGGCGGTCCCTCCAGACATAACCCCCCTACCTGCAGCTAGCAGCCTCAGTTCGTAACAAAGCAGTACAACCCTTAAAGAAGGGTGGGTGCTGTGTCAGTCCATGGAAGTCAGAGAAAAGGATTTTACAGTGAGTACAAAAACCCCATTTTCTCTTATCGTCCATGGACTGACACAGCTCTAATACTGAAACATGTGGGACGTCCCAAAGCAGTATCAGAAAAGGGTGGGAGCAGTAGTAAAGGAAAAACCAAACTACACTCCAAACAAGCAGAACTCCTCAACGGAGGAGTTGCAACTTTAAACAGCGGCCTGCAACCCTTGCGGCCGAAGGAAGCATCCGAAGATGCAGCCACATCAACCTTATAGAACTTAGAAAATGTATTAACGGACGACCAGGTTTGCCGCCGTGCACATAAGTGCAACTGACACTTGATGTCGGAAAACCCAGGAAGCATCAACTGCCCTGGTGGAATGCGCCGTAACCAGAAAGGGAGGCGCTCGCCCCTTAAGGGCATAGGCCTATATAACGGTCTGTCTGATCCACATAGAAAAGGTGGCAGACGACACCGCTTGTGTCTCTCTGGTCCACAACAGGGCCAAACAGTGAGTCAGACTTCCGAATGGAAACAGTAGCAGACAGGTACACCCGTAAGGCTCGTACCACATCCAATGTATGAAGCGCAAACTCTCAGGGATGTGATGGGTGAGGACACAAGGATGGAAGAACAATGTCCTCATTAAGGTGAAAGGCCGAGACCACCTTTGAAAGGAAAGACGGTCGTGGGCGATACACCGCCTTATCCTTATGAAGGACCAAGTAAGGAGACTTGCGGGACAAGGCCGCCAACTCAGACACTCGTAATGGCCACCAAGAAAGCCACCTTCTGGGACAAGGTCAAAAGAGGAATCTCCCTGATATTTTCAAAGGGATGTTCTTGGAGAACCGAGAGCACCAAATTCAGATCCCAAGGAGGAGGAGCAGGGCGGATCACATGGCGAACCCCCTGCACAAGGTGCTAATCAAGGAATGGCCCGCTAGCAGTCGTTGAAAAAGACAGCCCGGGCCGAAATCCGACCCTCAATGGTACACAAGGCCAGCTTTTGGGTCACACCACGCTGTAAGAACAGCAAAATCTTGGGAATGGAATATGTCCGTGGACGCCATCAAGCTCCTCGCAATAGCGATGTAAGCCTTCCAGGTACGGTGATAGATCTTTCTGGAGGAAGATTTCCGTGCCACAACAGATGAGATGACCGAATCCGAGAGACCTCGATACCTCAGCACCTGGCTTTAACAGCCGTGCCAAAGCCAAGGACTGTAAGACAGGATGAGGTATGGGACCATGAGACAGAAGGTCCACCCAAATAGGCAGTAACCAAGGAACGTCTGCGACTAGCCGAACGAGATCGGCATACCACTGTTGCCGTCCCGGAGCAACGAGAATTACTGGAATGGCCCCGACCACTACTCTGCAAAGCAGACGAGGCAACAACAGTAGCGGAGGGTAAGCATACATCAGGCGATACTGCCCCCACAGGCCACCAACGCGTCTGACGCGTCTGCCTAGGGATCCCTGGACCTGGCCACGAATCTCTACATCTTGCGAGTGAGTCGAGAGGCCAAAAGATCCACATCCGGTGCCCCCCCTCCGGTAAAGGTGAAAACACCTCCGGACGAGAGGACCATTCCCCTGGAATGCACACGGCCGACAGGACCGTCCTGCAGCGGGATGGGTATGATAAACCCAAGGAGACCCCGCAATGTATCGGAGAAGGGAGGCCCTGGCTTACGGGGTGCCTCAATTGTTGGCCAAGAAAGGCAACCTGACAGAGCTTCCCTAGAAACTCGGTCAGATGACCAGTAACTCAGCCTCTACAGGTGGCGCAGACCGACCCCGGACACAGAGACCCTAGAGGCTAAAGCAGTTGCAGTGCACCTGCTGGTCGACTGATAGATGAAGCAGAGGCTTTAGTCCAGTCATTGAGCTTCAGGAACGCCAGAGACGCAGCCACTACCGGGCCTAACGCTAACCTCAGCATGGTGAACACAGTCCAAGCCAGCGCTTCTGCTCCATTGATAAGTGCTGATTGTACAAACACATAGTCAAATACGGCGTATGCAGTTTAGTATGTGTGGATAAACATATTACACACATTTATACTGTGTCAGCGACTAAGGCGCGCACATCATTGGGGCGTAGGCGGAAACCAGCCACGCAGACTGCGTACACAACCGTGTAGGCATATTAGCATGCGAATACACAAATTGCACATGTTTATGCATAGCGCTGAAAATGCGCACACCATTGGAGCGTGGGGGAAAAACCGGAGCACCCGGATGAAACCCACGCAGACCGCATACTCATACCGTGTAGGTACTATAGTATGTGTGATAAACATTTTGAACATGTCTAATGTGAGCATAGCGCCGAAGACACGCACACCGTTGGCGCGTGGGAGGAAACCGGAGGAATCCCACGCAGACCCAGAGAATACAATAAATACATCTACTGTGAATGTATTTAGTGTTGTGTATAAACATAATGTGTATGTTTATACTATGTATGGCCCCGAAGGCGCGCATGTCATGTAGCGTGGGCAGAGACCGGAGGACCCAGGGGAAACCCATACAGACTGCACACACATACCGTCCGTGTAAGTATGTTAGCATGTGGATAATCAAATCGCACAAGATTCAGACTGCATACACATACCGCGTAGGTATTATAGTATGCGTGATAAACATATGGAACATGTTTAAACTGTGCAGAGAGCCAAAGGCGCACATACCGTCAGAGCGAGGGAGGAAACCGGGAAAAACCCAGAGGAAACCGGAAAACACCCGGAAGAAACCCGCGCAGACAGCACACAGATACCGTGTAGGAATGATAGCATGTGAATAAACATATTGCACATGGTTATGCTGTGCATTACCCTTGGAGTGTGGGAGGAAACCGGAGTACCCGGAGGAAACCCACGCAGACAGCATACACATACTGTAAGTATTTATAGCATGTGCAATAAACATATTAAACATATTTATACTGTGCAGAGAGCCGAAGCGCACATACAATGAGAGCGTGAGAGGACACCGGAGCACCCGGAGGACACCCACGCCGACCCAGAGAGTATAATACATACATATACTGTGAATGTATTTAGAGTCGTGTATAAACATATTGTGTATGTTTATATCGTGTATGGCACTGAAGACACAGCAATGGAACTTGGGAGGAAACCCACGCAGACACAGAGATCAATAACACATACAGACACTGTGAATGTATCCAGTGTAGAGTTATAAGATAAGTTTTAATTATGGCGCAGAGGCGCATAATCTTCTCTGCTATCATTCTAACCTGCTTAAATGTGCTGCCGGAGCAGCATGCAGGTAAAAAGGTAACCTCTGACACCGCAGACCGTGGTCCTGTCAGAGCTCAGAGCGTTCCCCAGGAAATGGCGGGAAAACAGGTGCAGAGACCCTGTTGTTGCCTCAGAGTCATCACACAGAAGGCTCACAGGGAGTATAGAAATAAATTAATAAAGTGCCCCCCCACCATGCTGCACCGGGGGGGGGGGGGGGGGGAGTCACTGTGTACCACTGTATCATCCACGCTGCTCTCGATGCAGCGTGTGAAGAAACAGTGAGGAAGCTGTGTAATAGAAAAGCTTGAAAAGAACCAAAGGAGAAAGTGTCCGCCTGAGGTACCTCAGCCACAGCATCCAGCTTGAGAGTGTCCCTCACAGCATCAATGAGTTCACTTACAAGCGCCCTGTCATTTACTGACTCAGAACTGGAGTCTTCCTCACAAGGAATGTCCTGTTCAAAAACATAAAAATATTCAGAGCTAGGGTCCTGAGCAGCAGCAGCTAGGCCCATATCTGAATCAGAGCACTCCCCATGTGTGAGATTGTGTGGGGAGAGGGCGCTTTATAGCTCCCTTGCTCGCACACCGCTTCCATCATGACAAGAAACTTTTTCCCAGGACTGCCGACAACTGGTCCACAGGGACCGCAGGTGCTGGAGCACTGCCAGTTGCCTCTGGCAGGAGTGGGGAAGCAGGTGAACCAGACTCCATATTTGCCACCCTCTGAGACCTTATACACTATAAAGTGAATAATACAGTCCACCCACTAGCAGTGCTGAGGCGGGGATACCCAGAGGACCCACCAACTCTTGTAAGGACCGCTCAGCTCTGCTGCATGTCACCACGCTGCCAGCGTGAGTGAAGTCTGAGGAGAGTGTGAGGAGATTCGCGCCGCAGCAGCGGCGATAGAGGCCAAAACCGAAAGTCAAAGCGCTGCGGCTTCTGATCCGCGGTAAGATGGCCGCCGAGCGCAGCTTAAACAGTAAAAGCCATGCCAGCTAGTGGCTTCTCCAAACACTCACACCCCCAGCACACAGACATGAGCGCCCCCCGCCAGGCCAGAGTGACCCCCAAGTACCCCCACACAGCACAGCGCCAGTACAGGGTGCAGAGAGCAGCATAACTGGGGGGAGACGGAGGAAACCCCCCAGACAGAGAAACACAGCCAGCATGTACTCACCTGAAGCAGGAGAGACTACTTACCCGTCCCATAGGGACCCACTGGCTTGTTTCAGACAGACCTATCACAGTAGTACTGAGTAGCTGTCGGCCCGCTCCACCGCGAAAGATACAGCAGGTACTGTTCAATCTTGTGAGGACCGCAGGACCATAAAAGCCACCCGGCCACCCCTGGAGTCACGGGGCATGTCGTGAACTGAGTCTCACGCACACAAGGCGAGGATCAGCACGCTCGATGGTCGGACAGGGAAGACTACGAGGATACCAGTTTACCCAACCTGTTGCCCAGCCAACAGTTGATTGAAGGTCTCAAAAATCAAATAAAATTCCCAAAGGAATAAAAATAAAATCTTCCAGGAGACTGGCTCCTGAGAGCCACGTCTTCTCCTTCTGCTAGGCAGAAAAAATCAGAGGCTGCTAGCTGCAGGTAGGAGGGTTATGACCGGAGGGACCGCCCCCCTGGGCGGGGCTGTTCAGCTCTGTTTTTTTCTAGAATGTATGTTTCTAACATCTAACATTCTGCCTAGATCTTCTCCTGCGAGCAGGGACATATACCCACGTGTTTCAGTATTAGAGCTGTGTGAGTCCATGGACGATAAGAGAAAAGTCTCCAGTTCCTGTAAATTCTTGGGCTGTCTTGCATGAACTGCACGTTTGAGATCTCCCCAGAGTGGCTCAATGATAGTGAAGTCAGGAGATAGATGGCCACTCCAGAACCTACACTTTATTCTGCTGTAGCCAATGACAGGTCGGCTTGGCCTTGTGTTTTGGATGATTCTCATGTTGGAACGTCCAAGTACGTCTCATGCGCAGCTTCCGGGCAGATGAATGCAAATGTTCCTCCAGTATTTTTTGATAACATACTGCATTCATCTTGCCATCGATTTTGACCAAATTTCCTGTGCCTTTGTAGCTCACATATCCCCAAAAAATCAGTGATCCACCTCCGTTTTTCACAGTAGGAATGGTGTACCTTTCATCATAGGCCTTGTTGACTCCTCTCCAAATGAAGCGTTTATGGTTGTGGTCACAAAGCTAAATTTTGGTCTTATCATTCCAAATGACTGTGTCAGAAGGTTTGAGGCTGGTCTCTGTGCTGTTTGGCGTATTGTAAGCGGGATACTTTGTGGCATTTGCGTAGTAATGGCTTTTTTCTGGCGACTCGATCATGCAGCCCATCTTTCTTCAAGTGCCTCCTTATTGTGCATCTTGAAAAAGCCACACCACATGTTTTCAGAGTCCTTTATTTCACCTGAAGTTATTTGTGGGTTTTTCTTTGCATCTCGAACAATTTTCCTGGCAGTTGTGGCTAAATTTTAGTTGGTCTACCTGACCGCGATTTGGTTTCAAGAAAACCCCTAATTTTCCACTTCTTGATTACCTAATTTTCCACTTCTTGATTAGAGTTTGAACACTGCTGATTGACATTCTCAATTCCTTGGATATCTTTTTATATCCCTTTCCTGTTTTATACAGTTCAACTACCTTTTCCCGCAGATCCTTTGACAATTCTTTTGCTTTCCCTGTGACACGGAATCCAGAAACGTCAATGCAGCACTGGATGAAAGATGCAAGGGTCTATCAGGAGTCCAAAAACGCATTGACCTTTTATACACACAAAATTGCAAGCAAACCGATCACAGGTGAGGATGGTTACCTTTTAATAGCCATTCAAACCCCTTTGTGTCAACTTGTGTACATGTTATCAGGCCAAAATCACCAGGGTATGTAAACTTTTGATCAGGGTCATTTGGGTAGTTTCTGTTCCCATTATGATTTAAAAAGAGTAAACACAGTTGAATGATAATAAATGGCTTCAGCCAAACACTAAACATGAGTAAAAAAGTTTGTGTTATCATTCATATTCTCAAAAAAATGGTCAAGAAATCATAAATTCTGTCAGGGTATGTAAACTTATGAGCACAGTGAGTGTGTGTGTGTGTGTATGTATGTGTATGTATGTGTGCGTGCGTGTGTATGTATGTGTGTGTGTGTGTGTGTGTATGTATGTATGTGTGTATGTATGCGTGTGTGTGTTATAATTTTTGTACCCACTAGAGGTCACTGGTTGCACATATCACTTTCATTGCGACATATATAATTTTATTTATTTTTCATTTTGTATTTACATCACATGCTTCACATTTTTCTTTTTACTCTGATCTGCTAATAACAGTTGGTGTTAAGCAGCAACTTCTTATATTTAATATATAGCACTTACTTTATATTAGTAGCGCAGAAGTACTTTTTTTTTAAATTTCTTTTAACATTGACTTTCTTCTTGCCACTCTTCCATAAAGGCCAGATTTGTGGACTGCATGACTAATAGTTGTCCTGTGGACAGATTCTCCCACCTGAGCTGTGGATCTCTGCAGCTCCTCCAGAGTTACCATGGGCCTCTTGGCTGCTTCTCTGATTAATGCTCTCCTTGCCCGACCTGTCAGTTTAGGTGGACGGTCATGTCTTGGTAGGTTTGTAGTTGTGCCATACTCTTCATTTTATGGATGATGGATTGAACAGTGCTCCGTGAGATGTTCAAAGCTTGGGATATTTTTTTTTTATAACCTAACCCTGCTTTAAAATTTTCTACAGCTTTAACCCTGACCTGTCTGGTGTTCCTTGGCTTTCATGATGCGGTTTGCTCCCTAAGGTTCTCTAACAAACCTCTGAGGGCTTTACAGAACAGCTGTATTTATACTGAGATTAAATTACACACAGGAGGACTCTAATTACTAATTGGGTGACTTCTGAAGGCAATTGGTTCCACTAGATTTTAGTTAAGGCCATCAGAGTAAAGGGAGCTGAATACAAACGCACGTCACACTTTTCAGATATTTATTTGTAAAAGATGTTGAACGATTTATCATTTTCCTTCCACTTCACAATTACGTGCCACTTTGTGTTGGTCTATCACTAGAGATTGTGTATGTATGTATGTATGTATGTATATATATCTATATCTATATCCACATACATAGATATATATACACATACATACACACACACATATATATATATACACACACACACACACACACACATATATATGAATGGGTGTGGCCTTGACAGAAAGGGGTGGGTCATATTTAAATTAGGGGGCACACTAGTTTAGTCAGGCCTAGGGCAGCACAAAACCTAAATACACCACTGCTGGAAATGTTGGCTGCAGCAGAACTATCAGCATACATTGAAAAATGGGGAAAAAAATTGGTATCACGTACGAAATAAGGAAGATGATAAAAATGGTACTTAGCTCCGCAGTAGATATAAACACCATAGAAATGAATTACAAATGGTATATAACCCCAGATAAAGTACATGAGTACCAAACAGGAAAATCACCAAACTGTTGGCGAGTTGTGATGTTCTGGGAAATATGGCGCATATTTGGTGGGACTGTCCAAAAATAAAAAAAATATTGGAAAAAAGTGTTATCATTGATTAAGGAGATTACGAATATAGAAGTCCCTGAAGATCCATGGACTTGTCCATTTCATAGTATAGAGACCCCTATAAACCAGTACAAAAAATAGGATTTTTGTACTCACCGTAAAATCCATTTCTCTGACATCCATGGACCAACACAGCGGCTCTTATCACTGAACGTATGGGTATATGTCCCTGCTTGCAGGAGAAGACCTAGGCAGAATGTTAAATGTTAAAACATTCTAGAACAAACCAGAGCTGAACAGCCCCGCCCAGAGGGGCGGTCCCTCCGGACATTACCCTCCCACCTGCAGCTAGCAGACCTCAGTTCGTAACAAAGCAGCACAAACTTAAAAACGAAGGGTGGGTGCCGTGTCGGTCCATGGATGTCAGAGAAATGGATTTTACGGTGAGTACAAAAACCCTATTTTCTCTTATCATCCATGGACCGACACGGCGGCTCTTATCACTGAACGTATGGGACGTCCCAAAGCAGTGTCAAGAGGGATGGGAGCAGTATAAATGGAAAAACCAAAAAAACTTCACTCCAAACAAGGCAGAGCTCCTCAACGGAGGAGTTGCCACTTTAAACAGCGGCCTGCAACACCTTGTGGCCGAAGGAAGCATCCGGAGATGCAGCCACATCAACCCTATAAAACTTAGAAAAGGTATGAACAGACGACCAGGTCGCCACCTTGCACACTTGTGCAACCGACGCTTGATGTCGGAAAACCCAGGAAGCACCAATTGCCCTGGTGGAATGCGCCGTAACCGTGAAGGGAGGTTCCCGCCCCATGAGAGCATAGGCTTGAAAGACGGTTTGTCCGATCCACCTAGAAAATGGTGGCGGACAAAGCCGCATGGCCCTGTTCCTGACCAGAGACAGTCAGAGAGTCAGACTTCCGAATAGAAGCAGCAGACACGCACGCCCGTAAGGCTCGTACCACATTCAAAGTGTGCCGCGCACACTCTCTGGGATGCGATGGTCGAGGACACTAGGACGGGAGGACAATGTCCTCATTTTAGGTGAAAGGTCTAGATCACCCTTGACAAAAGAGAAAGTCGTGGATGCAACACCGCCTTATCCTTATGGATGACTAAATATGGCGACTTGCAGTACAAGGTCGCCAATTCAGATACTCGTCTAACAGAAGTGATGCCACTAAAAGGGCCACCCCCTGAGACAAAGTGAAGAGGGGAATATCCCTGATGTTCTCAAAAAGGAGGTTCCTAGAGAACCAAGAGTACCAATTCCGATCCCACGGGGGGAGAGGAGACTTGACAGGAGAGAGCCCATGGCGAACCCCCTGCACAAGGGTGCCAACCAAGGAATGACCCGCTAGTGGTCGCCGAAAAAAGACGGCCAAGGCCGAAATCTGACCCTTAATGATACTCAAAGTGAGCCTCCATGCTGTAGGAAACGCAGGATTCTAGGGACGGAATACGTCCGAGGATGTCAGTCCAGCTCTTCGCACATGGCGATGTAAGCTTTCCAGGTACAGAGATAGTTCTGGAGGAAGACTTCTGTGTCCTTAATATGGACGAAATGACCGAGTCCGAGACCTCGGTCTCTCAACACCTTGCCTTAAACAGCCATGCCGTTAAGGCCAGAGGCTGTAAAGGCAGGATGAAATATATGACTTTGAGACAGAAAGTCCTCCCTTATTGGCAACCATCAGGGAACGGCCGCGACGAGACATACCAGATCGGCGTACCAGTGAAGCCGAGGTCAATCCGGAGCAATGAGGATCACCGGAATTCCCTCGGTCGCCACCCTGCGCAGCAGGCGAGGGAGCAACTGCAGTGGAGGATAAACGTATATCAGGTGATAATGATCCCATGGGCCACTGACGCCTCTGAGGCATCCGCCCAAGGGTCCCTGGATCTGGCCACAAATCTCGACAACTTGCGATTGAGTCGAGAGGCCATCGGGTCCACCTCCGGCGTGCCCCACCGTATGTGTGGCAAAGGAGTTGAAATACCTCCGGGTAAAAGGACCACTCTCCCTGGTCCAACGTCTGGCGACTCAAATAGTCCGCCAGTTCTATGCCCAGAATGTAAACGGCCGACAGAGCCGGGACGCTTCTTTTAGCCCACTTCAGGGTACGGGGGACCTCGGAAGCCGCAGGTGAGCTCCGAGTCCCCCCTTGATGGTCGACATACGTCACCACCTTGACTTTGTCCGACTGGATCCTAATGGAGCGATCCTGCAATCTCTCAGACCACGAGGAGAGGCACAGTCTGATGGCCCGTATTTCCAGAACATTGATCGGCAAACGGGCTGCGTCCGGAGTCCAAGCCCTTGGGCCAACCGGACTCCCCAGACTACACCCCAGCCCTTCAGGCTGGCGTCCGTAGTGAACACCGTCCATTGGACGGGTAGGAACGACTTCCTGGACCGAAGAGCCAGGGACTCAAACCACTATGTCAGGGACGCCCTGACCAGGTGGGCTCACCTGGATCGGAAAATCCAAAGACAACGGGGAGTTGTCCCAAGGGAACAAGATCTCCTTCTGCAATGCCCTGGTGTGTAATTGGGCATACGGAACGGCCTCGAAAGCGGTCACCATGAGTCCCAGGACTCCCATGCAAAAACGGATTGACAACCATATTTTGGGATGTCAGCATCCGCACTGCAGACTGAAGTGTCAGTAGCTTCCCCGGAGGTAGGAATACCTTTGCCTCCAAGGAGTCCAGAATCAGACCGAGATACTCCAGATCTCGAGTCGGGACCTGGACTGAATGTTTAAAAGCCACCCGAAGTCCCTGAGGGTCTGACTGACGATAGTCACACTGTCTTCTAATTCTGAGCCATTTCCTGCTCTGAGAAGATGATCGTCCAGATAGCCCACAACAGCAATGCCTTGCTGTCTCAGCAAGCTAGAACCAGCACAAGCACCTTGGTGAACACCCTCGGTGCTGAGGCTAGGCCGAAAGGAAGAGCCACAAATTGATAGTGGACTACACCGATCACAAGCGCAGATCGGAACATGCAAGTAGGCGTCCTTGATGTCCAAGGTCGCCAGAAAATCCCCTTGACGGAGTGTACTGACCACCGTGTGAATGGATTCCATTCGGAACTTTTGCACCTTCACAAAGGCATTCAGGACCTGGAGGTCCAAGATAGGCCGAACCCAGTCCCCTTCTTGGGACGACAAACGAATTTGAGTAGAATCCCTGAAACCTCTCCTGTGACGGAACCGGCACAATCACTTCGGACCTCAAACCTGAATAGGCCCCGTAGGGCCGCCCGACGGGCAGGAAGGAGAGGAAGATTCGAGGGAAGAATCTGTCTGGTATTAGGAACGGAACCTATCCTGTAACCTGAGGTGATCACCTCGCACACCCACCGGTAGGAGATCCGGGAGGTCCATTGATCCGTGGACCTGCAAAGTCGTCCCCCCTACCCCAGAGTCGGGTGGGGGCAAGACTTCACGCGGAGGCGGGCTAGGGAGCCGGCTTGTTCGGCATACGCACCCAGGGGCGCTCGTGTCCACCAGCCGTACCGCTGTCAGTCTGGGAGGGCCTCCCCGTTGACTGACGAAAAAAAACCCTTTTTGCTGGAAAGGAAGGACCCTGCTCACGGCGGCCTCCTTACCCTTGCTAGCCTGAGGAAGAACAGTGCTTTTACCTCCCGTGACATCCTTGATAATGTCATCCAGCGCAGCACCGAAAAGCCTACCACCTTTAAATGGTAAATCCTTCAGAGGCTTTTTAGAAGCTAGGTCAGCAGACCAGCACTTCAACCAGATCAGACAACGCAATACCACCGCCAAGACAGAGGCCCTGAGTTATAAGGGGCTGTGTCAAACGTGGCGTCGCCACATAAACCAGGCCCTGCACCATTTGTGGGCCAGAGCAATAGTGTCTGGAGGAAGATTATGCTCCTATACAGTTTTGTTGCAAACATTTTTTTGCCCAACCCGTAAGTGTTGGAGACACAAGGGTCACCGCTACCACAAGCCGTAGGGCGGACCCCAACAAGGCAAACATGGCTCCACTCACCACTCCTGACCTCCTGTGAGTGGGGTCCTTAAATGCAGAAGTCCCCTCCACCGGGAGAATGGTGGCCTTGTTCAACCAGGCGACTGTAGGGTCGACCACTGGGGGAGAAGCCCACGTTTTAAGTAGGGCATCTTCAAGGGGTATCTGATAGACAAACGCAGCGGGACCATAAAAGTCTTCTGCGGCTTTTTCCCCAGACCTTATCAATGAGCTGGTCAAAGAAAGGAACATATGGAAAAAAAAACTTTTTAGAAGGCCCGGCCTTAAGGAACCAGAGGAGACTGTCCACCTGAGGTTCTACATCCGCAGCATTTAGCTTGCGAGTGTCCCTCACTGCATCAATGAGTTCACAAAACAAGCGCCCTGTCATTTACTGACACAGAACTGGAGTCTTCCTTGCAAGGAATGTCCTGTTCAAAACCATCAAATATATTCAGAGCTAGGGTCCTGAGCGGTAGTGGCTAGGCCCATATCTGAATCAGCGCACACCCCCTTTTTTTTGTGGAAAAAAAGTGGGGAGGGGGGCTTTTTTGCTCCCTTGCGCTCACACACACTGCTTCCTCCTGGTCAGATTAATGATTCCAGGACTGCCGACAGGAGCACTGTCAGTTGTCCCCAACAATGTGAAGAAACAGGTGAACCAGACTCCAATATTGCCACCCTCTGAGACCTTATTCACCATTACAGTGAATAATACAGCCCACCCACTGGCTATGCTGGGGCTGAGGAGGGGATACCTGGAGTATGAGTCACGCTGTATGAGTCGCGCTGTAGTGCGGGTGCAGCCTGAGGTAAAGAATCTGTGAGGATGTGTGTAATTCGCGCCGTTCAGCAGCGCTGCTAGAGGCCGAAAACAAAACTGAAGCGCCGCGGCTACAAGAAAATGGCCGCCGGGCACCAGTATAACTGTGTATTGAGCCCCAGCAAAATGCCCGCCAATGGCGCACTTTTTAAAATTAAAACACTGCGCCAATGGCACACAGAAAAAAACAGCCAGTCCCCCAGAACACTTCCCAAGCAAAATAACAGTCATGGAGCGGCCCCCCCAGGGCAGAGTGACCCCCCAAGCATCCCCACACAGCACAACAGGGCGCAGAGAGCAGCATAACAGGGGGGAGACAGGGAGAACCCCCCACACACAGAAACACAGCCAGCATGTACTCACCTTGCAGCAGGAGAGACTACTTACCCGTCCCGCAAGCACCTTGGAGAACACCCCCGGTGCCACTAGAGGGACTCACTGGCTTGTTTCAGACAGGCCTATCACAGAGTCGTACTGCGTAGCTGTCGGCCCGGTCCACCGCAAAAGATACAGTAGGTACTGTTCGATCTTGAGAGGACCGCGGGAGCATGAAAGCAACCCGGCCACCCCTGGAGCCATGGGGTATGTCGTGAACCGAGTCTCACGCACACAAGGCGAGGATCAGCACGCTCGATGGTCGGACAGGGAAGACTACGAGGATACCAGTGTACCCAACCTGTTGCCCAGCCGACAGTTGATTGAAGGTCTCAAAAATAAAATAATAAAATTCCCAAAGGAATAAAATTTAAAAGTAAAATCTTCCAGGAGACTGGCTCCTGAGAGAGCCACGTCTTCTCCTTCTGCTAGGCAGAAAAAAACTGAGGTCTGCTAGCTGCAGGTGGGAGGGTAATGTCCGGAGGGACCGCCCCCCTGGGCGGGGCTGTTCAGCTCTGGTTTGTTCTAGAATGTTTTAACATTTAACATTCTGCCTAGGTCTTCTCCTGCAAGCAGGGACATATACCCATACGTTCAGTGATAAGAGCCGTCGTGTCGGTCCATGGATGATAAGAGAAATACCTTGTTACCACATTTAATTAATGCAGCTACAAGCTTAATTTCACACTGGCAGGAACAAGAAAGCCCCTCAGTTATAGAATGGATGAGAAAAATTGAATATAGACATAAAATGGAACATCTGAGAGGTAGCTAGTGTGAAGAGGGTGAAAGTCTAGGAAGTTTGGAAAAGTTGGACTGAATTTAAAAGAACAAGGAAATGCATTGAAACGATGGAAAATTAGAAAAGAAGGTTGATAGAATAGAAAAAAAAGATCTTGGAAATAACAGAAGGGAAGAGAGAGAAAAGAGGGAGGGTAACGGTAGGGGAGAGGGCAAGGGAGGGATTTGTACCCAAACATGAAACTTGAGCTTTAAGTACTTGTGACCCCCTAATATGCCCCATTTTCACAGGTACCCAGCTCCCACTTCCTCTCCTAGCGCCGGATGTTCACCTCTCCCCCCTCCCATCTTCTGGGACATGTCACAGGTCTCAGAAGATTGCCCGGCCATTCACAACACGTAGCGGGGCTCACGCATGCAAAGTGCGAGTCCGGCTGTGAAGCCACAGCCGGGCGCCCACACTTGCAATGCCGGTGTTGCAGAGGAGAGGGAGAGAAACGAGGCTTCGGGCGGCCCCATCGCTGGACAGGTGTCTGTTTATTCAAAGTCAGCATCTACATGTTTTGTAGCTGCTGACTATTAAATAGGTGGAACGCCGCTTTAATTAATTCTGTTGGACAAATAATCTTTTAATGTTTTGTATGAGAATTATTGAAAATGAACATATATAAAAAAAAAAAACACAAATGTTGATGCCTAAGCACAGCTTTGCACAACATGCGTTAGTAAAACCGTACACATCACCACAACTAATTTGTGCATTCAGGTGGATTATACATTTTTTCAGGACAAATTGGGCTTTCATTTGGTGGCAAATGGTAATGGATATCTCTTGATTTTTTTTATCATCAAAGTAAAACTGTTCCAAAATAGTAACCTACCACCAAAGAACACCACAAAATAAATTCTCCTGCTCCTGATGATCGCAGCAATACCACATATGTGTATGGTATTTGTACCCGTAGTACAGCCCGGAAACAATAGTGTGCATTTTGCTTTTATTTTTTTCCTACCTAAAATACACTGACACTGATTAAAAAAAATAAAAGTCCTGCCCAAAATATACTGACCCTGACTTGACCCAAACGCTTACCCTGGCACTGACCTAGATCAAACCTTAAATTTTTTTATTTATTTATTTTATGTATTTTTTTTATTTTAAAACACACTTTTTTTCCCTCACTTCAAGGAGAGAGAAAAATGCATTGCATCTTTCCTCTCCATTCACAGAGAGAGAAACACAGAGACGGGCTTTACAGTGACTGAGCACTGTGGTAGCCAATCAGAGGCTACCACAACGATTAGGTGACCCAGAATTGGTAGTTCTGGGTCTCGATCGTTAGTACGGGGCCCCGGGCTTTTAGTGAGATGCCAGTCTCTGTGCTGGGGCTGGGAGTATGCCGCACATTGCACTCCGAGCACAAAAGGGAGATGAGCATAAATGCGGCCCCGTGGGAAAAAAGCCCAGTGCAGTGGGGCCGCATACATGTGTTACGTCGTCCTCAAAGGGTTAAGAATATTTAAAAAAAAAAAAGTTTCTCATCTATTTACGAATGCTAGCAGCATATAGTTAATCACTTGCCTACTGGGCATTTTTACCCCCTTCCTGCCTAGGCCAATTTTTAGCTTACAGTGCTGTTGCACTTTGAATGACAATTGCACGGTCATGCAACACTGTACCCATATGACATTTTTATAATTTTAGACAAATAAAGATTTATTTAGGTGTTATTTAACCACTTCAACCCCGGGCTTTTTTTTACCACCTCAATACCGGGCCTATTCTGGCACTTCTCTCCTACATGTACAAATCATCATTCTTTTGCTAGAAAATTACTCAGAACCCCCAAACATTATATATATATGTTTTTTTAGCAGACACCCTAGGGAATAAAATGACGGTCATTTCAACTTTTTTTCTTGCACAGTATTTGCGCAATAATTTTTCAAACGCCTTTTTTTTGGGGAAAAAAAAATGGTTTCATGAATTAAAAAATAACAAAACAGTAAAGTTAGCCCAATTTTTGGGGAAAATATGAAAGATGATGTTACACTGAGTAAATAGATACCTAACATGTCACGCTTTAAAATTGCGCACACTCATGGAATGGCGCCAAACGGTACTTAAAAATCTCCATATGCGACGCTTTAATTTTTTTTACAGGTTACCAGGTTAGAGTTGCAGAGGAGGTCTAGTGCTAGAATTGTTGCACGCGCTCTAACGCATGCGGCAATACCTCACATATGTGGTTTGAACGGCGTTTACATATGTGGGCGGGACTTGCGTGTGCGTTCGCTTCTGATCGCGAGCTACCGGGGACAGGGGCGTTTTAATTTCTTTTTTTTACTATTTCTTTTTTTATTTTACTTAATTTTTTTTTATTTTTACACTTATTTAACTTTTTTTTTGATCACTTTTATTCCTATTACAAGGAATGTAAACATCCCTTGTAATAGGAATGTGTGTGACAGGTCCTCTTTATTGAAAGATGCGGCGTCAATAAGACCCCACATCTCTCCTCCAGGCTGGAAAGCATGAGATCGTGAAAAAAATTTCACTGAACTCATGTTTACTAGCCACAGTGGCGGCATTGTTTACATCTGAGGACCCGGGCGTGACGCCATCACATCGCGCCCGGGCCTCCGACGGTCATAGAGATGACTGGTGACCATCTGGTCACCAGTCATCTCTATGCTTCCTATTGTGCGCCAGACGATACATTCTCCGGGCCCCCCGATGGCATGGGAGAGCCCGGAGAAGCACCGGATGGCGGCGGGATGATGTCCCCTCCCGCCGCCTATAAGAACGATCAAGCGGCGGAACCGGCGCTATGATCGTTCTTATGGTGCACAGAATCGCCGGCACAACAAAAGGATATCTGAATGATGCCTCTAGCTGCAGGCATCATTCAGATATCCCCCTACAAAGCCCAGGACGTCATGACGTCCACCCAGGTTGGGAGATCCCATCTGTGGGCGTCATTTGACTATGGCTGGGTAGGGAAGTGGTTAATCACCACTGAATTATCTTTCGCTAAACCAATGAAAAAAAGCCGAACCTTTTGGAAAAAAAAAAAAAATAATAATAATTCTGTTATCAAATTTTGCAAATAAGTAATTTTTCTCCTTCACTGATGGACACGGATATGATGCACGGATAGGCTGCACTGATGAACATGGATAATCAAGGCACTGATGATCAGTGCCCCTATTAGTGTGAATGTACCTTGTCACAGTAAACCTGTTATCAGCTTTCTTTTCCTCAGACAGTGACAGTGCTGAGGAAAGGAAATGCCTATAACCAGCATTTTTTTAAATGGGATCAGCAGTGATAGGAAACAGCTGATCACATGGTAAAGAGCCAATGTCATTGGCTCTTCACTCTGATCGGTGATGCGCCAAGGGATACAGCTCACCACTTATCACCCTCGCTGCATTCATATGACGTCCAGGAGTAGATGCACACGCTGTTGTTTACTTGCTTGGTAAAACAATCTTTAGGATTTTTCCTGCTTGGATCCATCCGGCTTGGGTGTTCTTCACACTATCAACACTTTATTTTTGCACAGAAAAGGAGAGTGAACTGTTATGAACACTGAGCACATACACGTGTGGATAAATTTCATATTATAAACTTTGATTTGTGGATTACTTATTTTACCACTTTAGGTTCACGGTTTATTAGTATGGAAACTGCGATCATCCCTTTAATCTAGGGAACATATGGTTGATGGTCTATTAGGTGATTCGTCAATAGTGAGCAGCAGCTACTGTACCAACATTAATTTAATTTTTTTTTTGGGGGGGGGGGGGGTTGTCATTAAAATTATTTGTATCACCATCAGTGCGGGCACATTGGGGTACATACAGCTTGTAGTCCAGAGCTCCCCATAGGTATAATTATTGCTATTTTAAGTCTCCCCACTCAGTCTAAAAGTGCAATTATATTATACTTTAAGCCTATATTTTTAAGCTATGGCACACATCTTGCCATTTAATTCACAAATCCTCAGCTGTTTTGGCATTTAACAGTTGAACGATTAACACCAGAAGGGAATACAGCTTAATCTGAATTTAAAGAGAATTCAAGATCTTTTTACAGCTTGGGCCATGGAGGCCAAGGCTCCATAGGTACAGCAGGTGTGGTTTGAAACCCAAGATACTTGCAGACGCTACCATGTTCTTTCATTTTGGCAGTGTTCATCATCATTGGCAGTTTTTAGGTGAGGTTAACTTTAACTGTTACCTCCTGTTTCTGGCGTAGACTCCGTATTGGAAGGATTTGTACCATCTCCACCACCAGAATCTTCTTCCTCTTCATCAGAGTCTCGACTGTCTTCACTATCTGTGCTCCCACAGCTCCTAAAGAAATAAATTAGTTTTTTTTTTTTTTTTTTTAAAGCAGCAGGAGATAGTAAATGTATTAAAATGCTTCTACACGAAAATAGTTTGTAGTGGAACATTAAAGACATTTTCACAAACTGTGATAAGTCGCAAATTAAACGAAAAAAAATATCTATATATATATATATATATATGTGTGTTATAAATTGAGTTGCAGTTCAGTGAGTAAAAAAAGTGATTGATCCCCTACCAACAATAATTCTGGTACCCACAGACTGACTACAGTATGTGCTCATGTGGTACACAGATTAGCCCTGTCAATTTAACTGCTTGCCGACCAGCAGCCGTCATACTGATGCAGGTCAGCACAATCCCGCGAGCCATTGTAGCTGTACGTCGGCTCCTTTAAGTGGGATGGCAGGCATAGCGGGGGTGGCGATGCTCGTGGCCACAATGACCGCCGGCCTTGCGCTATTGTGGGCACAAGAGGCAGAACAGGGACATGCGTGTGTAAATACACACATCCCAGTTCTATGAGCTAGGAAACACGATCTGTCATCTCCTATAGTCAGTCCCCTCCCCCCCAGTTAGAACACACACACTACACCCCCAATCGTGTTCTCCGATCAACTAACCAGAACCTTCTTCACATCCCTAAGTCCCGCTACAAATCTAAAGGAGAACGTAGATTCGCAGTCCAAGGACCACGGCTATGGAACGCACTACCAACGAACATCCGCATGGAAGAAAACCATCGGGCCTTCAGGAAAAAACTTAAGACCCACCTCTTCTAAAGGATCAGGACGACACTGGATACAAAGCGCCTTGAGGCGATTTCGTTTGCGGCGCTATACAAGTTACTCACTCACTAGGGAACACAGTTAACCCCTTGATTGCCCCCTAGTGTTAACCCCTTTCCTGCCAGTGACATTTACACAGTAATCAGTGGATTTTTATAGCACTGATCGCTGTATAATTGTCAATGGTCCCAAAAATGTGTCAAATGTGTCCGATCTGCCCGCCATGTCGCAGTGCCGATAAAAATCGCAGAGCACCTCCATTACCAGTAGAAAAAATAATAATAATAAAAATGCTATAAAACTATCCCCTATTTTGAGGACGCTATAAAACTTTTCAATATACGCTTTTTGCGATTTTTATTATCAAAAATATGTATTGGCCTAAACTGAGGAAATAATTGTCTTTAAAAAAAATTGGGGCTATTTATTATAGCAAAAGGGTACAAAGGTTTTTTTTTTTTTTTTAAATTGACGCTCCTATTTTGTTTATAGCGCAAAAAATAAAAACCACAGATATGATCAAATACCACCAAAAGAAAGCTCTATTTGTGGGAAGAAAAAGAACGTAAATTTTGTTTGGGTACAGCATCACATGACAGCGCAATTGTCAGTTAAAGCGACGCAGTGCCGTATCGCAAAAAATGGCCTGTCATTGAGCAGCCAAATCTTCCGGGGCTGAAGTGGTTAAAAGGGTGATTTTCTTTTAACCATTTTTGTTAGTGTTCACATTATACAAGATATCCAAACATTTATTCATAGCAAAATCTTTCCTCAATACCAGTAAATCCTCCCTCTTCTTCTCCCCCCCACCTCATATTTCTCTTTCTTCTTCCCCTCCATCCCCCTAGTTCATTTCGCTTTTGTTCCTCAAATCAGTATATCTTCTTGTACTCTTAAAATTCACTCCAATCTTCCATATATTTATACACCTTTCTATTTTATCTTCCCCGACATGGTATAGAGCTCTTCCATATAATGTATTATTCCTATCTTTTTAAACCAATCTCCCGATGTTGGGCCTTCTGGATTTAACCAATATCCTGGTATTAAACTTTTTGCAGCATTTATCAGATGGGGTATGACTGTTTTTTTATATTCTTTAATTGTTAATTTGGTATTATGCAATAGATAGGTTTGCGGACTTTTAGGCATTTTTATTCCAGGCATCTCCTGAATCATTTGAATAATCTTCTGCCAAAATTTCAGTATTTTTGGGCATTCCCACCAAACAGTATCATTGTTCCACTTGACCCACATCCCCTCCGGCAGAAGGATGATTTTTCTGGTTGAAATTTGGTGGATGTCAAGTACCATCTTGATAAGCACTTAGTCAATTTCTCTTGCATTAAGATCTATCGCTGTTCCTTCTGCCAATTTCAGCATTTATTTTTCCTTGTTCGCTCCATTTTACGCCGAGCTCCTCTTCCCATCTTTCCAAAAAAGGCGGAACTACTGGCTCTAGCATTCCATTAATAATCTTATAAAATCTGGGAAGTAGGGTGCTTTGGCGCAATCTGTGAGCGAATGATGTTTTGTAATGGCAATACATTTTAATTTGACCTCATTGTTGAGGTAATGTCTCTATAAAGTGTGTCAGCTTATTTATCGATAAAATATCCCTAGTGTCTTAATTTCTGTATGGTGCATTTTTCTTCTTAATCCAAACCCCAAATAATGTTTCATTCCGTGGTGGAAAATAGTTTGTTCCTGCAAGTGGTATTATCGGCGAGCTATAATCCCATTACTTTTGCCTATGCATTAAATCCCACTCTCAATTACCTGTGTCGAGTGTGCGTGTGTCTTTAGAAAAAAACAAAAAAACAATAGTGCTGTGGTATCCAAATCATCTTCTCCAAACGTGTCCCACTCAACATACTTTCAAATTTTAACCCAACCCTTTTCTCTGGAATGATATGTCCAATCGATAATTTGCGTCAATAAGACTGCTTTATAATATCTTTTAAAATCTGGAGCAGCTAAACCTGCATGTATTTTCTCTTTAGTTAATATTGTGTAATGTTATTCTTTTTTTTTTATGTTGCCATATGAACCCCAGAATCAATGAAGTAGCTCTGTGGAATTTGTATCGGGAGCATTTAAAACGTATAAAGTACTTTTGGTACAATCCCCATTTTTATATTATTAATCTGTCCTACCCAGGAAAGCGATCTCCTAGAGATTTACCTTACTTCTTCCTTGATTTAATTTAAAAAC
Organism: Rana muscosa; assembly: GCA_029206835.1. Classification (NCBI taxonomy): domain Eukaryota; kingdom Metazoa; phylum Chordata; class Amphibia; order Anura; family Ranidae; genus Rana; species Rana muscosa. Next base: position 187,153,985 of record CM055124.1, on the reverse strand, counting down.
AGGATATAGTTCTTTTGATACAAGTCTTTCCAGTTCGCTTTTAAATACACTGAGCAAAATTTTAAATGCAACACTTTTGTGTTTGCCCCTATTTATCATGAGCTGAATTCAAAAGATCTACGACTTTTTCTATGTACACAAAAGGCCTATTTCTCTCAAATATTGTTGACAAATCTGTCTTAGCCCCGGTTCACACTGGTGCGATTTGACATGTCAAATCGGCAATATTTGCCGCAAATTGCGGGCAATGGCACCATCCTAATCGGTGCGACGCCGCATCTGCGGCGCTGCACCGGTTACAAAAAGTAGTTTCTGTAATACTTTTTGCGTTTTCGGCCGTGATTTACATTGACATCTGTGCAGAAACCTGCACAGATGTCTTTGTAATCGCGGCTGAAATCGGGACTGCCAGCGAGAGTGAAATCGTGCGAGTTCAGCTGAACTCGCACGGCTTCACTCCAGCAGCCCAGTGTGAACCTGGGCTAAATCTGTGTTCGTGAGCACTTCTCCTTTGCCGAGATAATCCATCCACCTCACAGGTGTGGCATATCAAGATGCAGATTAGCATGATTATTGCACAGGTGTGCCTTAGGCTGGCCACAATAAAAGGCCACTTTAAAATGTGCAGTTTTATCACACAGCACAATGCCACAGATGTCGCAAGAGGGAGCGTACAATTGGCATGCTGACTGCAGGAATGTCTACCAGAGCTGTTGCCCTTGAATTGAATGTTCATTTCTCTACCATAAGCTGTCCCCAAAAGCATTTCAGAGAGTTTGGCAGTGAATCCAACGGGCCTCACAACTGCAGACCACATGTAACCCCACCAGCTCAAGACCTCCACATCCAGCATCTTCACCTCCAAGATCATCGGAGACCAGCCACCCGGACAGCTGCTGCAACAATCGGTTTGCATAACCAAACAATTTCTGCACAAATCACCTAAGGGAAGCTCATCTGCATGCTCGTCATCCTCATCGGAGTCTCGATCTGACTGCAGTTCGTCGTTATAATCGACTTGAGTGGGCAAATGCTCACATTTGATGGTGTCTGGCACCTTGAAGAGGTGTTCTCTTCAGGGATGAATCCCGGTTTTCACTGTACAGGACAGTTGGCAGACAGCGTGTATGGCATGTGGGTGAGCGGTTTGCTGAGGTCAATGTTGTGGACTGAGTGGCCCATGGTGGCATGGTATGGGCAGGCGTATGCTATGGACAACACACACAGGTGCATTTTATTGATGGCATTTTGAATGCACAGAGATACTGTGACGAGATCCTGAGGCCCATTGTTGTGTCATTCATTCATAACTAGGGTTGTCCCGATACCGATACTAGTATCGGTATCGGGACCGATACAGAGCATTTGCGCAAGTACTTGTACTCACACAAATGCTCCCGATGCCTGACCCGATACCTGGTCGGCGGAGTTTGCGAGCGGAGAGGGCGGGCAGAGTTTGCGAGCGGAGAGGGCGGGCAGAGTCTGCGAGCGGAGAGGGCGGGCGGAGTCTGTGAGCGACGAAGGCGGGCGGAGTTTGAGCGACGAAGGCGGGCGGAGTTTGAGCGACGAAGGCGGGCGGAGTTTGAGCGACGAAGGCGGGCGGAGTTTGAGCGACGAAGGCGGGCGGAGTTTGAGCGACGAAGGCGGGCGGAGTTTGAGCGACGAAGGCGGGCGGAGTTTGAGCGACGAAGGCGGGCGGAGTTTGAGCGACGAAGGCGGGCGGAGTTTGAGCGACGAAGGCGGGCGGAGTTTGAGCGACGAAGGCGGGCGGAGTTTGAGCGACGAAGGCGGGCGGAGTTTGAGCGACGAAGGCGGGCGGAGTTTGAGCGACGAAGGCGGGCGGAGTTTGAGCGACGAAGGCGGGCGGAGTTTGAGCGACGAAGGCGGGCGGAGTTTGAGCGACGAAGGCGGGCGGAGTTTGAGCGACGAAGGCGGGCGGAGTTTGAGCGACGAAGGCGGGCGGAGTTTGAGCGACGAAGGCGGGCGGAGTTTGAGCGACGAAGGCGGGCGGAGTTTGAGCGACGAAGGCGGGCGGAGTTTGAGCGACGAAGGCGGGCGGAGTTTGAGCGACGAAGGCGGGCGGAGTTTGCGAGCGACGAAGGCGGGCGGAGTTTGCGAGCGACGAAGGCGGGCGGAGTTTGCGAGCGACGAAGGCGGGCGGAGTTTGCGAGCGACGAAGGCAGGCGGAGTTTGCGAGCGGAGAGGGAGGGCGGGACACGTCCGTAGGCGGAGTCAGTGGGGTGGAGAGCGAGTCCTCAGCTAGGTAAGCTGGAAGTGTGCAGGGCACAGCCGCTTCAGGATTGGGTGACTGTCAGCTTGGACATCCCGACACCCATCTTGGTACACCCTGCACTTGGCCACAGTAAGCCAGCAGCGGACATCTTGTTACACCCAGCCCAAATAGTTTGGGCTGGGTGTAACAAGATGTCTGCTGTTACTTACTGATGCTGAGTGCAGGGTGTACCAAGATGGCCGTTGCAGCATAACATTTCAAAATCTTTTCCTCATGTCATTTATTGCAGCATTTCAGTGCCTGCACATAAGTGCCAGCCACATATCAGTGCCCATAAGTGCCGACTATCAGTGCCATCCATCAGTGCCATCAGTGCCAGCCAACTGGCAGTGCCATCAGTGCCCATACGTGCTGCCCATCAGTGCCAGCCCCCTGTCAGTGCCAACAGTGCCAGCCACATATCAGTGCCCATAAGTGCCGACTATCAGTGCCATCCATCAGTGCCATCAGTGCCAGCCAACTGGCAGTGCCATCAGTGCCCATACGTGCTGCCCATCAGTGCCAGCCCCCTGTCAGTGCCAACAGTGCCAGCCACATATCAGTGCCCATAAGTGCCGACTATCAGTGCCATCCATCAGTGCCCATAAGTGCCGTCAGTGCCAGCCAACTGGCAGTGCCATCAGTGCCCATAAGTGCTGCCCATCAGTGCCAACAGTGCCAGTCATCAGTGCCAGCCACCTGTCAGTGCCATCAGTGTCCATAAGTGCCATCAGTGCAATCCATCATTGCCACCTATCAGTGCCCATAAGTGCCATTAGTGCCGCCCATCAGTGCCAGCCATCAGTGCCGCCCATTAGTGCCGCCCATCAGTGCCGCCCATCAGTGCCGCCCATCAGTGCCGCCCATCAGTGCCAGCCATCAGTGCCACCTATCAGTGCCATCTTTCAGTGCCCATCAGTCAAACTGTCACATGACATTAAAAAAGTATCGGTAATCGGTATCGGCGAGTACACGAAAAAAAGTATCGGTACTTGTACTCGGTCCTAAAAAAGTGGTATCGGGACAACCCTATTCATAACCATCACCTCATGTTGCAGCACGATAATGCACGGCCCCATGTTGCAAGGATCTGTACACAATTCCTGGAAGCTGAAAACATCCCAGTTCTTGCATGGCCAGCATACTCATCGGACATGTCACCCCATTGAGCATGTTTGGGATGCTCTGGATCGGCATATACAACAGCGTATTCCAGTTCCTGCCAATATCCAACAACTTCGCACAGCCATTGAAGATACTAAGCTAAGCAGGGCAATAATTCTCCACAGAATATGGAAACTTTGCAAGAAGATCTGAACAAATTAATTTGGTGGGCAACTACATAGCAGCAAATGAGGTTTAATGCAGAAAAATGTACAATAATGCATTTGGGTGGCAAAAAATAGGATTTTTATAACAGCTTACCTGTAAAATCCTTTTCTTGGAGTACATCACGGGACACAGAGCGACATAATCATTACTAATGGGTTATATAGTTACCGTCAGGTGCTGGCACTGGCAACTTCCAAAACCGGAAGTACCCTCCCCTATATAAGCCCCTCCCATCCGGGAGCACCTCAGTTTTGTAGCAAAGCAATAAGTGTCCCCAAAGAGGGGCGGGAGCTCTGTGTCCCGTGATGTACTCCAAGAAAAGGATTTTACAGGTAAGCTGTTATAAAAATCCTATTTTCTTTCTCGTACATCACGGGACACAGAGCGACATAATCATTACTAATGGGATGTCCTAAAGCAATGCCAAATGAGGGGGGGGGGATACACCATATATAAGCTGAGCGCTATCAGACATGAGGATCTTTTGCGGCCTGCAACACACTGCGCCCAAAGGCGACATCCTCCTGACTTCTAACGTCCACCTGGTAGAACCTAGTAAACGTGTGTACTGAAGACCATGTTGCGGCCTTACAGACTTGAGCCAGGGAGGCCTGGTGATGCACTGCCCATGAAGTTCCAACTGCTCTCGTGGAGTGCGCCCTAACTTTGAACGGAGGCGGTCTACTTCTCAAGCTATAGGCTTGTATTATGACCTGTCGAATCCACTTGGCTAAAGTAGATTTTGACGCTGCCTGACCCCTTCTGGGGCCTTCCGGCAGAATAAACAAAGTATCCGTTCTGCGAATCTGAGCAGTGGCTTTTAGATAAGCTTTAACTGCTCTTACTACATCCAAAGAATGCAATAACTTTTCCTCTACCGAAGTAGGCTTGGGGAAAAAAGAAGGAAGAACCACATCTTGGTTCAAATGAAACCTCGATACCACCCTAGGAAGAAAGGCTGGATGAGGACGTAACACTACTCTGTCCTTATGGATAACCAGATATGGCTCCTTACAGGACATAGCTGCTAATTCCGATACTCTTTTAGCCGAACAAATGGCTACTAAAAAAATCAATTTCCTGGTGAGAAGCACTAAGGAAATATGCTATAATGGTTCAAATGGTTGTTTCTGTAGAACCGACAGAACCAAGTTTAGATCCCATGGACATATGGGAATATTAACCGGAGGACTAATACGCATCACTCCTTGTATAAAGGCTTTGACTAGTGAATGCGAAGCCAAGGGCCTTTGAAAAAATATTGACAAGGCCGAAATCTGACCCTTGATAGTACTCAAGGCAAGCTTCCTATCTACAGCCCATTGTAGGAAGTCCAGAATCCTACCTATTACGTACTTATGTGGATGCCATTTCTTGGCCTCACACCACGCGATGTACGCCTTCCAGATTCTATAGTAGATCTGCCTGGATACCGGCTTCCTGGCATTGATCATGGTAGATACCACAGCATTAGAGAGCCCTCTCTTTTTTAGAATGTGGGCTTCAATAGCCAGGCCGTCAAACCTAGGGCTGGTAAGGAAGGGTGGTATATCAGTCCTTGCGAAAGCCGGACGACGTGGGAGAGTCCAAGGACTCCCCACTGAAATTTTACAATCTCCGCGTACCACGCTCTTCGGGGCCACGCTGGAGCCACCGGAATCACTGGTTTCTTTTCTACCCTGATTCTGCGGAGTAATCGAGGTAACCATTGGCGGTGTGAATGCATATATCAGCTTGAACTGATCCCAAGGGAACACTAGGGCATCCGAGCCGCAAGCTAGGGGATCCCTTGTCCGAGAGACAAACCTGTCCCCCTTTGCGTTGAATCTGGATGCTAGAAGATCTACATCCGATGTTCCCCACCGCTGACATATTGTCCAGAAAACCTCGGGGTGAAGGGACCCTTCCTCTGGGCCTAATTGCTGGCGACTTAGAAAGTCCGCCTTCCAATTCTCCACTCCTGGAATGAATACCGCAGATATGGCTGGGACATATTTTTCTGCCCATTTCAGGATGTAATTTACTTCCCTCTGGGCTGCACGACTCCTGGTGCCCCCCTGATGATTGATATATGCCACTGCTGTGGCATTGTCTGATTGAATTCTGACAGGGGACCCTTGGAGTTTGGATGTCCATGCTACTAGGGCATACCGCTCGTATCTCTAAGAGATTGATGGGCAGGGCCTTTTCTGCATCCGACCATCTGCCCTGGAGAGACTATTGCTCCAATACTGCTCCCCAGCCTATAAGGCTGGCATCTGTAGTGACCACCTTCCAAGAAATCGGACTGAAGGATTTCCTTTTTTCCAGATTCTGGGGAACCAACCACCAACGGAGGCTCTTGCGAACGGAAGGGGACAAGGACATTGTAAGTCTAGGGCCTGAACTTTTTTGTTCCAGGCTGACAGTATGGCCCCTTGCAAATTCCTTGAATGGAATTGACCGTAGGGTACTGCTTCGAATGATGCCACCATTTTTCCCAGCAGCCTCATATACAGGCGTATGGACGGCTGTCTTTTTTGTACCCACTAAGTGGATCAAATCTTTCAAAGACAACACCTTTCCTCGAGGCAAGAATATTTTTCTCTGGCCTGAATCCAACCTTAGCCCCAAGTATTCCAGACTTTTGACTGGTTTCTAGGGCTGACTTGTCTCGGTTGATAATCCAACCGTGAGATTCCAGATACTTGAACGTCTTGTGAACGACCACATCTAGTTTTTTCACTGAGTGGTCTATCAGCAACAAGTCATCCAGATATGCCATTATCATTACACCTTGTGTTCTTAGATTGGCCAATAAAGGGCCAGAATTTTTGTAAACACTCGTGGTGCTGTGGCCAAACCGAAGGGTAAGGCTCTGAACTGAAAATGGCGCCCTTCTACTGCAAAGCGTAGAAATTTTTGGTGGACTGGAAAGATGGGAATGTGCAAATAAGCATCTTTGATGTCGATCGTGGCTAACCAATCCTCCCCTTGTAGGGCAGTGGCCACCGATCGGATCGACTCCATCGGAAAGTCCTGATATACAGGAATTTGTATAGCCCTTTTAGAATTAATATGGGCCTCCCGACCGCGTTTGCTTCGGGACTGTAAAGAGGTTTGAGTAAAACTCGAACCCTCATTCTTCCAGGGGAACCTCCATAATTACTCCTTGGAGCAATAGTTGTTCTAGTGCCAACAGGAGGGACTCTCTCTTCCGGGGATCCCTTGGCACGTTTGACCTCAAAAAATGGGAAGGAGGAGAGTCTTTTAACTCCAAACTGTATCCCAAACCTACTGCGGAGAGCACCTATCTGTCTTGATCGTGTCCCGCCAGGTCTCTTGCGAACAACTGGAGTCCTCCCCCCACCCGACTGAGTGGGGGCTTCAATGAATTTCACTTTGGGGGAGGTTTTGTACCTCCCCTGACCCAGGGTTTCTTATTACCCTGCTACTGTCCCTGTTTTTTACCCCCGGGATTGACCGAGGAGGCCGTCGGAACTGTTACACAGCCGATGCCCCAGGGACTGGAGAAGCAGGCCTCTTAAAGAGGGACCTCTAACTCTGCTTTTAACCGGCAAGAGCGTATTTTTACCGCTGGAAATTTTCTGGATATATTTGTCCAGGTTTTCCCTGAATAAGCGTTCACCATGAAATGGGACGCTAACCAGCCATTCTTTACAGGGAGCTTCAGCAGACCAGTTTCTGAGCCATAGGAGCCTACGCATATGTACTATAGACAGCGTAAGGCGGGAGGCCTGATGGACTGAATCCTCTATGGCATCAACCGCAAAGCCTAAGGCTCTAGGTAGATCAGCTAGGGCAAAGCCTGCTGATCTGTCAAGTCCCTCAAGACCTGTTTCAACTGATCCTTCACTGCTTAGCAGACCCCAATAGCTGCTACTGCTGGTTGTATCACCAAGCAGATTTTCATAAGGACTCCAATCTTTTATCTATTGGGTTCTTGAACATTTGGACATTATCCACTGGACATGTCAGTGATTTATACATACAAGAGATGGCTGCGTCCACTGTAGGGACCTTCCATTTTTTTTTTTTTTTTTGATGAACTTATCCTCCATGGGATAGACCACCGGAAATCTCTTGGGGGAATAAATATTTTCTCAGGACGTTCCCAATCCTGGTAAATGAGCCCTTTCAGTAAAGGGTGAAGTGGAAAAGAACAAACAGTCTGGGGGCTTCTAGCGACCCCAACGAGGATACAGTAGTGGTTGATGGTTCCGCAAGGTGCATTTTTAAATGCTGATCGGACCATGTTAGTCAGAGACTGAACCCATAATCTTTCAGCTTGAGATGCTGAGAAAAGGTTCCCCCACTGTTGATTCCTCTATAACAGAATCAACCTTATCCTGATCCCCTTCAGGCAGGTCGATCCCTGTATGGGACTGTTGCTCTGCTAACAGGCACTCTGAAGGAGGAGACGGAGATCGGGCGTGCTTTCCCTGACAGGGAGGCAGCGATAAATTTTGACAATCTCTCTCTAATCCTCCCAGAGCTGAGGAAAAAACCTCCTCTGTTACATACACAGGAACAGGTGACTGAGGACAGCCACAGTACCAAGTACCCCTGCGGGGTCTCTACGGTCACTTACCTCTGAACTTCAGGGGAGACTGGTGCAGCAGGAGTATGCCCAAGATCCTCAGAGCCCGATGAGACCCCCTTCGCTTCCTGGAAGATTCAGTTCCGGAGCTACTGGACGGCATATTCCTAAGCCTAAAGCTGAGGTATTCCAGCCGTAATACACCACTTTTACTGAGAATAGTCTAGCACAATTGCTGCTATATCACAGTTGGTGTCTACTAATGTGCCTTTCTAGGGGATGCCTGTATCAACCGCTATGCTGTATGCCTTTAAATGTTGCCAGCTCTGTCTCTGTACTTCATAACCAGCTTATCTGCAATAATGTGGCTTTTTAAAAACCTGCTGGGACGCCCGCACATGCGCAGAAGCGCTGCGGCGCGCACAGAGCGTCATCCCCCAGGCCCCGCCCCTTTTTCCGGCCACCTCTATATATAGAGGCGCGTGCACGCGCACGCGCGCGGCCACGTGCGCCTCGGCGCTAATTTTCAAACATGGAAACCAGGGACAGGAGCCAGGGCCCCCTTTGCCGCAGGCCGGGGGATAGACGAACACTGCAACATGGCAGAGGAAACAGTTTCCTGTAGGAGAACTCACCAGCTGCCTGGACTTTGCTCTCTGAGAAGAAACTAGTCCATATGACAAGAAAAACATTGCACAGCGGCCTCTAGTGGACAAACACAGGTACCGCAGTTTAATATACTAAACATATATAAAAAAACATTCTTTTTTTTTTTTTTTTTTCTTGACCACCATTAAAAATTATTACATTTTTTTAGTAGTTACAGGCATGCACAGATATTAGCGGGAATACCGTTAGGTAACAGACAGAAAGACAAATTAGGCTTGGGGGTCCCCCAATAGAACCAAGTTCCTGGGGGCCCCCACTTACCTGTTCCCCGCCGCAGGACTTTGTTTGGTCCACAAAAGCCCAAACTTCACCTATCACGGCAGGCATTGTAATCAAACCTTCAGGGACCGGGTTCCCAAGGATTCCACTCCCCTGGACCTGTATAGCACCCTGCACAGAAAACATCTTGGTCGTGGGTATGACCAGAGCTCTGGATCCCAGGGTCCAGCTCTCCTAAGAGAAGCATTACAGGCAGAACCTTGCTCTTCTCTGCAAGGCCCGGGTACCGACCGTTTAGCTATGAAGCTTTTTTGGTCGGATCCGGAATAGCTTACTGAGGCCCAAAAGAACCTGTACGCAAGCTCAGTGAAAAACACATGTTTCTTCTTGGCCAACACCTTAGACACTGGCAAAAAACTGAGGTGCTCCCGGATGGGAGGGGCTTATATAGGGGAGGGTACTTCCGGTTTTGGAAGTTGCCAGTGCCAGCACCTGACGGTAACTATATAACCCATTAGTAATGATTATGTCGCTCTGTGTCCCGTGATGTACGAGAAAGAAATATGAATGAAATCTACTCACTAGGGGGAGATCCTCTGGGGGAATTTAGGATGAAAAAGGACCAGGGGGTCCTAGTAAATGACAGGCTCAGCAAAGGCATGCAATGCCAAGCTGCTGCAAGCAAAGCAAACAGAATATTGGCATGCATTAAAAAGGGGATTAACTCCAGAGATCAAACGATAATTCTCCCACTCTACAAGACACTGGTCCGGCCGACCTGGAGTATGCTGTCCAGTTCTGGGCACCAGTCCTCAGGAAGGATGTGCTGGAACTGGAGAGAGTCCAGAGAAGGGCAACAAAACTAATAAAGGGACAGAAGGACCATAGTTATGAGGAAAGGTTACGAGCACTGAACTTTTTCCCTCTGGAGAAGAGACGCTTGGGAGGGGATATGATTTCTATGTACAAATACCCTGTTGACCCCACAATAGGAATAAAGCTTTTCCGCGAAAGGGAATTTAAAAAGACATGCGGCCATTCACTAAAAATAAAATAAAAGCAGTTTAACAAACTGCGCAGAGGGTTCTTTACCGTAAGAGCGGTTAGGATATGGCATTCTCTTCACACGCAGTGGTTTCAGCGGGGAGCATCGATAATTTCAAAAAAACGATTAGATAGGCACCTGATCGATCACAACATACAGGGATATACAATGTAATACTGACATAAAATCACACACATAGGTTGGACTTGTCTTTTTTCAACCTTGCCTACTATGTAAAGACTATGTAAATAGGAATGGACCAACATTCCACAGGCCACAATCAACAACCTGATCAACTCTATGCGAAGGAGATGTGCTGCACTGCGTGAGGGAAATGGTGGTCACACCAGATACTGACTGGTTTTCGGACCCTCCCGACCCCCCCAATTCAGTAAAACTGAACATTTTAGAGTGGCCAGACAAAGGCTCACCTGTGCAATAATCATGCTGTCTAATCAGCATCTTGATATGCCACATGGATGGATTATCTCGGCAAAGGATATGTGCTCACTAATGCAGATCTAGACAGATTTTTGAACAATATTTGAGAGAAATGGGCCTTTTGTGTACATAGAAAAAGTTGTAGATCTTTGAGATCAGCAATAGGGGCAAACACAAAAGTGTTGCGTTTATAATTTTGCTTAGTATATATCCCTAGGTATTTTAATTTTTTTCTGCCATTTAAATGGGAGTTTTTCTTGTAGACGTTCTTTTCTGGTCTATATTAATATTCAAGATTTCTGACTATGATGGATTTTAAAGTTTGATAGCTCTCCATATTCTTTCAGTACTTTCATTATGTTAGGTAATGTTATTCTCGGGTTGGCAACATTAAACAGGATATCATCCACGTATGCTGCCACCTTATATTCCTCATCTCCTATTTTCACCCCTTTTATATCAAAGTTGTTTCTGATAGTTGCAAGTAAAGGCTCTAGTCCTAACATAAACATTAAAGGAGAAAGGGGACAGCCCTGCCTCGTCCCGTTGCTCAAGTCAAAAGGGCAGGACAAAGTCCCATTCATCCTCACCGCTGCAGACAGCTGTTCATACAAACACTTTAATCCATTGTGGGCGCTGCAGGATTTCAGTCCTTTACAGCGTAGTGTGTTACCAATTGTTTTCTTGGCGACTATGGTCCCAGCTGCCTTGGGATCATTGATACTCCACGAGGTGAGATCTTGCATGAAGCCCCAGACCAAGAGAAATTTGTCAGTTACTTTGTGTTTCTTCCATTTGCAAATAATCGCACCAACTGTTGTCACCCTCTGACCAAGCTGCTTGGCGATGGTCTTATAGCCCATCCCAGCCTTGTATAGGTCTACAATCTTATCCCTGATATCCTTAGACAGCTCTTTGGTCTTGGCCATGCTGGAGAGATTGCAATCTGATTGATTGCTTCTGTGGACAGCTGTCCTTTATACAGGTAACAAGCTGAGATTAGGAGCACTCCCTTTAAGAGAGTGCTCCTAATCTCAGCTCGTTACCTGTATAGAAGACACCTGGGAGCCAGAAATCTTGTTGATTGATAGGGCATCAAATACTTACCGTATTTCACTCAAATTATTTATGACTTTTGAAATGTGTTTTTCTGGATATTTTTGCTATTCTTGCTATTCTGTCTCTCACTGTTGAAATAAACCTACAATTAAAATTATAGACTGTTCATTTCATTGTCAGTGGGCAAACGTACAAAACCAGAAGGGGATCAAATATTTTTTCCCCCCTCACTGTGTTAGCTGTAAAACCTCAGTGGAAGTCCCTCTTTGTAGTCCCAATACTTGCGCCCTTTTCAGATGAGCCAAATCACTGCCATTTCTGGGCATTGGTAAACTGACAAACGCTACTGCATGTAGCGCTCCACACGGGAAAACCAGTGCCTGGTAGACCACGCACAAAGATTACATTGTACAGCAGGCATCACTAAATAATGGAAAGCGTTCTGGATCCGGACCAAGCCACTGTCCCATCCGGCCCACCATGGTTGAGTCGTTTAGGAGCTGCTTCGTTCACCCAGCTTCTGTCCCTCGCATTATCACAGCAGATTGGAGAGCATGAGGCAGAACAATTCTGGACTGAGTGCAGAAGGCACAGCAGCACTGGGCAGAGGGAAGGAGCTGGAGCTGCCTGGGTTAACTTTTCAAGTTAACCTACAGGTGACCGCTTACTAGGACACAGGTCTTGGCAACCAATCACCAGTTTGTTAATATGAAATGTCAACCCCGGCAGCTCCTGCCCTCTGTCCAATGCTGTTGAGACTACTGCTTGGGCTGGTAATTTTTATAGCATACATACAGGCGATACTCGAAAAATTTGAATATCGTGCAAAAGTTAATTTATTTCACTAATGCAACTTAAAAGGTGAAACTAATATATGAGATAGACTCATTACATGCAAAGCAAGATGGTTCAAGCTGTGATTTGTCATAATTGTGAAGATTATGGCTTATAAGTTCATGAAAACCCCAAATCTACCATCTCAGAAAATTTCAATATTGTGAAAAGGTGCAATATTCTAGGCTCAAAGTGTCCCACTCTAATCAGCTAATTAAGCAATAACACCCGCAAAGGGTTCCTGAGCCTTTAAATGGTCTCTCAGTCTGGTTCAGTAGGAATCACAATCATGGGAAAGACTGACCTGACAGTTGTGCAGAAAACCATCATTGACACCCTCCATAAGGAGGGAAAGCCTCAAAAGGTAATTGCAAAAGAAGTTGGATGTTCCCAAAGTGCTGAATCAAAGCACATTAATAGAAAGTTATGTTGAAGCGAAAAGTGTGGAAGAAAAAAGGTGCACAAGCAGCAGGGATGACCGCAGCCTGGAGAGGATTGTCAGAAAAAGGCCATTCAAAAGTGTTGGGGACTTTCACAAGGAGTGGACTGAGGCTGGAGTCAGTGCATCAAGAGCCACCACACACAGACTGATCCTGGACATGGGCTTCAAATGTCGTATTCCACTTATCAAGCCACTCCTGAACAACAAACAACGTCAGAAGAGTCTTACCTGAGCTAAAGAAAAAAAGACCTGGTCTGTTGCTCAGTGGGCCAAAGTCCTATTTTCTGAAGAGAGCTTTCTTGAAGTCCAGTGTGAAGTTTCCACAGTCTGTGTTGATTTGGGGAGCCATGTCCTTCAGCAGACGAGCTCTTTGGGGATACAGACTTCATTTTCCAGCAGGATTTGGCACCTGCCCACACTGCCAAAAGCACCAAAACCTGGTTCAATGGCTGTGGGATTACTGTACTTGATTGGCCAGCAAACTCGCCTGACCTGAACCCCCTAGAGAATCTGAGGGGCATTGCCAAGAGAAAGATGGGAGACATGAGACCGAACAATGCAGAAGAGCTGAAGGCCGCTATTGAAGCATCCTGGTCTTCCATAACACCTCAGCAGTGCCACAGGCTGATAGCTTCCATGCCACGCCGCATTGAGGCAGTAATTGCTGCAAAAGGGGCCCATGTACATATGCATGCTTATACTTTTCAGAGGTCCGATATTGTTCTATGTATAATCCTTGTTTTATTGATTGCATGTAATATTCAAATTTTCTGAGATTGTGGATTTGGGGTTTTCATGAGCTGTAAGCCATAATCATCACAATTATGACAAATCACGGCTTGAACTATCTTGCTTAGCATGTAATGAGTCTATCTCATATATTAGTTTCACCTTTTAAGTTGCATTAGTCAAATAAATGAACTTTTGCACAATATTCAAATTTTTCGAGTTTCACCTGTAGATTGAATAGTAAATTTGAGCTACCATGCAATGTTTTAAGAAGCTAGGATTCCTCTATGCATAAGCTAATGAACTCGCTGGACTGGTTCATACTACAGGAAGGGTGGTTGGCAGGAAGGAGGGGGGAGGGATCAAAAGACTTAGTCATGTACTGGGGACAAAGGAACTGGAAAGTTTTTGTAAGACTGCAAGAAGCAAGGAGCAATCTGGAGAGATCCTGAATAAAAAGGAAAACGACCATCACCAGGAAGAACCAAGTAACTGTTTTGTTTATGCATATCACATACATTGTACACACTTGCTTGAAAGGAAAAATAGATAGCTTTTGCATGTTGTAGGCATATTTTGTAATACTCTGTATGCCGTTTTTTTTTTCGTGCAAGTACGGCATTTTTGAATAGTAAAGCAAATTAATATATACTACAAATGTTTTATGCTTCCTTGCTTTTACTGCAAAGAACCTAAAAAGACAAAGCAAAATGCTAAAATTCTACTGAAGCAGACCGGTTTTCTGTGGTGCTTTCAGTTGTTTGTGCTGAGGAAAATGCTGTGTAAGTAGTTTTGGAAAATCAAGGCTGTAGAGGTTTCTGGTGTCGAGGAGGGAGTATGCAACCTGCCTATTTGGGGCAGAGACAGTCAGTAGATGTCTGTTGAGAGGAAGCTTGCTAGATATGCTCCTCTTTTGAAAAGAGCTTGGGGTGATGGAGTCTTGGATTGTTTTTTAATCTTTTAGGCTTAAAAGTTTTGGGTTTAGAGTAAGGGAGAGATGTGGGCAGTATCTATGTTTGGTTTGCACTCCCTTCATGCTCTACATCAGTATGAATCTGAAATGAGGAGAAAGACAGAGGTCGAATGAGCCTTACTGAAAAACCTGCTTGTAGTGGCTCCGGTTTGTAGGACACTGTAATCAAGGCAATTTAGAAAGTAGGGTAATCAAAGTCAAACCTGCTGTGGCTTCGAAGTGTGTTCAGATCACTGCAGGCAAAGCTGAAGAAGATTTGAATGAGCAGTGTGCAGCCCTAATAAACAAGTCTATTGATGCTATAAAAACAAATGCCCAAAGCCGGCAGGTTGGACATGTGCCACTGCTACTTCCCATAGGTGGGAAACTGAATTTGATCAATTCAAAGAGAAATGGCCAAGTTGAATCATATAAAGGGTAAAAGGAAGGCAAGGCCTACGATTTCCAGGAGACAAATGTGGACTAATCTACTTAAAGTGGCAGTCCTTAGAGAGGAAATAGATTGGATTCATAATCCAGCCTTGCTTAAGAGGCTGGGAACGCGGGGTGATGTGAAGGGGGCAGAGGACAGTACTATAGGTGGGTGATGAGATGTCAAGGGGGTTCAGAAAACAATTGTGGGGGTGGGGTCGATGTGAAGTTGTGATATAGGAGGAGAGGGCTGTGATGTGAAGAATCTGAGCAATTGCACAAAAATGCAATTTGGACCTCTGCTGGAAAACAAATGTATTGATCAGAGCTCTCGAAATGTTGCCATCCTGCCCACTAGTACAGAGGCACTCACCCATCAAGGTTGCAGGGCCAACAAGCTCACAGGACCTATAAGACCTTGACTACCCTTCTAGGGGATCACAACAAGCATGATGCCAGCAAGGTCACCAGGTACAATGTACTGGAGACTTATGCCACTGGGATTAAGCACCAACAAGTTGCAATACAGGACGTCCTCACACTTGATAGTAGGGATCCAGGTAGAGTTGCACTTGGCCTACTGGCCGTAGCCACTGATCCAGATAAAGATCTCCACTGCCCCATCTGGAGTGTAAGGAAAAGGGCTGAAATATGGGACCAAGCCCATGGAAAAGTCTTTCAAGAGACTTCTGCGGGCACATTCATCACCTAAGGACACTACTTAAAAACTGTGGCTCAGCTGTGCTACGAGGGGTTATGCTAGAGGTGGGGGTGAGGGAGGATACCTGCCTTTTCTTTGGCCATTCAGCATGGCAGCATAACCCAAGTAATCATGAATATGAACTCTGGTGTGTGCTGGTATGTGCAAAGATTAGCTTTGCTGTACCACAGGAGGACCACAGATAGGAGTGCAACATTGTCACTCACAGATATTTACTTTGTAAATCTAAGGCAGCCCCACCTTGTCCCAGTACTCTGCATGGTGCCAGAAGAGAACCGAATTTCTTTTGCTTGCCAAATATCTTCCCCATCTGAACCGTCATCTTCATCATCATCAAACTGTTGAATGCGCTCTTTATAGCAGATCTCAAATAGATTGGAATTAGGCTGTAGAAGACAAAAGAATATTGTAAACAAACCTGATGTACATTACAGCACATTAAAAACTCTTTGTTCTGCGTTGCCACTAGGGCCGAGACAACTAATCGATTATGAAATTAATCGATTACAATTTTCATAATCGATTAATCGGCCAGTAACAAAATGGGGTTAAAAAAATAAAAAATTAGCCCTTTATAGTACAAAAAGAGCAAATCACTACTGTAAATATTACTTTCATTGTCGCACAGTAAAAAAATAACCCCTTTCAGTAGCGATTATTTGCTCTTTTTGTACTAATTTTTGTTTTTTTATCCCCATTATGTTACTAAACCTCTCTGCTGCTGCGTATTTGGAAAGGGCAAGGACTTTTTTTAACGCAAAACTGTGCCATTTTGTTTTTTTGGTTTAATATACTTCAATGGAGAAGCTGCAGAAAAGCATGTAATGTGTTTTTGCGGCAATTTGTGCTTTGTAATCTGCCCAACAACAAACTGGCCAAAAAAAAAAAAAAAATGCAAATCACAGCAAAATTACCTTTTTTTTTACATTTATTAACCGATTAGTCGATTAATCAAAACAATAATCGGCCAACTAATCGATTATGAAAATAATCGTTAGTTGCAGCCCTAGTTGCCACCCCTACAAAAAACAATTTAGTCAATATTGGTCTTAAATATACATTAACTTTGTAGTGCATGTAAACCAGCCCATCATTTCTACCGCTTGTACGGTTCATCAAAAGGATTGGTTTCCTTTGTTAGTACAAATAAAAAAGGCATTTTATCTTTCCTGTAAATTGCATATCTTGGCGTACAGGACAGAGCCTGGATATTTATAGACTGAGTTACAGGATGCTAACTATAAGGTGACTATCCAACTCAGACCTTTGTTTTGTTTTTAAGCTATGCAGAGTAACAAAGAACAGAGCGGAGGTGTCCTGCACTGTGCTCACAGATATGGAATTTAAAAAAGGCAGGTCAAAACTCCTTTTATCTTAATCATGCAATACAGGCCATAGGTTCGATATTCCTAGACCCTGGATTGTCCTTAAAGTGGTGTTCCGGCCGAAATTACACTTTTTAAATAAAAATACCTCTATAATACACAAGCTTAATGTATTCTAGTAAAGTTAGTCTGTAAACTGAGGTCCGTTTTGTTAGGTTATTACAGCATTTTTTAAGTTAATAAACTAGAAATAGACCGTGGCCATCTTATGTGTGGGCATCTGAAGCCAGACTGACTGTATTACTTCCTGGATTTCATGATTGCAGATCTCGCACATGCTCAGTGCTGCACAAGCAGTGTAATAGGTTTCAGGTCAGGTTTCCATAGCAACGGCAGTGTCAGAGGAAGTTGACACTTTACTATGCAAACCTCTCCTCCTCCCTGCAGGAAACAGTAAATATACTGCTGGTTCAAGAAATACACACACACACACACAAACACACAAACACACAAACACACAAACACACAAACACACAGCTACTTTTTTTCTGTTCAGCTTTTCATTTAAAAAAATACTAATCTCAGCAACCACATTCATTTATGCATCTAGATTGCATCGCCCCAGCACATCGAATTGCATGGCCCACAGCACATAGAATTGCATGGCCCACAGCACATTGCAACACCCCCAGCACATCGAATCGCATGGCCCACAGAACATTGCATCACCCCCAGCACATCGAATCGCATGGCCCACAGCACATTGCATCATAACCCCCAGCACATTGCATCATAACCCCCAGCACATCGAAACGCATCGCCCGCAGCACATTGCATCACCACAGCACGTCAAATCGCATGGGCCCACAGCACGTCAAATCGCATGGGCCCACAGCACGTCAAATCGCATGGGCCCACAGCACGTCAAATCGCATGGGCCCACAGCACATCAAATCGCATGGGCCCACAGCACATCAAATCGCATGGGCCCACAGCACATCAAATCGCATGGGCCCACAGCACATCAAATCGCATGGGCCCACAGCACATCAAATCGCATGGGCCCACAGCACATCAAATCGCATGGGCCCACAGCACATCAAATCGCATGGGCCCACAGCACATCAAATCGCATGGGCCCACAGCACATCAAATCGCATGGGCCCACAGCACATCAAATCGCATGGGCCCACAACACATCGAATGGGCCCACAGCACATCGAATGGGCCCACAGCACATCGAATGGGCCCACAGCACATCGAATGGGCCCACAGCACATCGAATGGGCCCACAGCACATCGCATGGGCCCACAGCACATCGCATGGGCCCACAGCACATCGAATCGCATGGGCCCACAGCACATCGAATCGCATGGGCCCACAGCACATCGAATCGCATGGGCCCACAGCACATCGAATCGCATGGGCCCACAGCACATCGAATCGCATGGGCCCACAGCACATCGAATCGCATGGGCCCACAGCACATCGAATCGCATGGGCCCACAGCACATCGAATCGCATGGGCCCACAGCACATCGAATCGCATGGGCCCACAGCACATCGAATCGCATGGGCCCACAGCACATCGAATCGCATGGGCCCAAAGCACATCGAATCGCATGGGCCCACAGCACATCGAATCGCATGGGCCCACAGCACATCGAATCGCATGGGCCCACAGCACATCGAATCGCATGGGCCCACAGCACATCGAATCGCATGGGCCCACAGCACATCGAATCGCATGGGCCCACAGCACATCGAATCGCATGGGCCCACAGCACATCGAATCGCATGGGCCCACAGCACATCGAATCGCATGGGCCCACAGCACATCGAAGCGCATGGGCCCACAGCACATCGAAGCGCATGGGCCCACAGCACATCGAATCGCATGGGTCCACAGCACATCGAATCGCATGGCCCACAGCACATTGCATCACCACAGCACATCGAATCGCTTGGCCACAGCACATTGCATAACCCCCAGCACATCAAATCGCATCACTCACAGCACATTGCATTACCCCCAGCACATCGAATCGCATGGCCCACAGCACATTGCATAACCCCCAGCACATCGAAACGCATGGCCCACAGCACATCGCATAACCCCCAGCACATCGAATCGCATGGCCCACAGCACATCGCATAACCCCCAGCACATCGAATCGCATCACTCACAGCACATTGTATCACCCCCAGCAAATCGAATCGCATGGGCACACAGCACATTGCATCACCCCCAGCACATCGAATCACATGGCCCACAGCACATTGCATCACCACAGCACATCGAATCGCTTGGCCACAGCACATTGCATAACCCCCAGCACATCGAATCGCATCACTCACAGCACATTGCATTACCCCCAGCACATCGAATCGCATGGCCCACAGCACATCGAATCGCATCACCCCAGCACATTGCATAACCCCCAGCACATCAAATCGCATCACTCACAGCACATTGCATCACCCCCAGCACATTGAATCACATGGCCCACAGCACATTGCATCACCCCAGCACATCGAATCGCATGGCCCACATCACTCAGAGCAGCACCGATCCCCCCCCCAATATAATCATCAGACCAGCTCAGGGTGGGGGTGGCACAGTCAGCTAATATAGGTATGGTAATGCAGGACATCTAACCACTGTTTTTATTAATCCCACTGTAAAGTTGTTGGGGGGGGGGGTGGATGCCACCGCGGGACGGATTTTTTTTTTTAATCACACTAATGTTGAATGTTGTTGGGGGGGGGGTGGATACCGCCGTGGGACGTTTTTTTTTATTCACACTGTAAAGTTGTTGAGCGGGGGCGGAATGGGCGACCGTGGACACATACCGCACCCCCGCCAGCACCTCTTGTTCCGAATCTCCAGACTCCCCTCTGGAGGAGAGGAGGGCAGCATCACAGGTGCAGCCGCGCCGTGGGGAAAGTAATGTTTCTTTGTGTGACGTCACATCATCACGAGTGCAGTGTGAGATGTGACAGGTTGAGGCTCGCTGGGCGGACCGAGGGAGGGTAGGATGGGCGTGCCTTGATTTACAATGGGAACGCGATGCTATGGCACAGGGCCTCCTGGGATTGATGACAAAAATCTCCCAGGAGGCATAGCGGTCAGTGGATGACGCTAGGAGACCTGTTGCGGCCGCGGCACAAAATATAAACAGACAACTATAAAACAGTAAGTTTTAAAAAAAAATAATATGCCAATTTGTCTTTAGGGGACATAAATAGATAGGATGCAAACAACTTGTAAAAAAGGGTGGAACTCCACTGTCCTTAAGCAATGAATGGAAAAGACAATACCAGCGGAAGTGGGGCAACATAACCAACAAGGATCAATGGACCCCATTTAGGAGGAGTGCTGCAAGAACCATGCAGCCTGCACTCAGAGGCTTGGATTTAAACCTGTTAAAACTTGGAGAAGGTATGAACTGAAGACCAGATGCTGGCCTAACAAGGCTGGGCAACATAGGGTTGATATCATAATACCCAGGAACGCTCACTGATCTGGAGGCGTAAGCAATAGTGCTGGGGGCATTTTAGCCTTTTGTGTGTACGCTCCTAAGACGAGTTGTCTTATCCAGCTAGCAATAGTGGATTTGGAAGCAGGATGCCATTTGAGAGGCCCTAAAAGTAGGACAAAAAGAGTCCTTCCTCCTGACAGAAGCTGTGGCTTTCAGAAAAACTGACAGCTCTGACAACTTCCAGACAACGTAGAACAATCTGTTTGGGGTGCTTAGGAGCAGGACACAAAAAAGGGCCGTGCCTTAGCTTGAAGTGATTCCACCTTGATACCACCTTAGGTCGAAAAGGTAGGTCTTGGGGGCAAGACTATTTTTCCTTTGTGGCTCTTTACAAGAGAGCTGCTAACTCAGACAC
This sequence comes from Rana muscosa, assembly GCA_029206835.1. Taxonomy (NCBI): domain Eukaryota; kingdom Metazoa; phylum Chordata; class Amphibia; order Anura; family Ranidae; genus Rana; species Rana muscosa. The sequence continues at coordinate 187,133,075 of CM055124.1, read as the reverse complement.
GTCTGACAGATTGTGAAAGCTACTAATAAGGCCATCTTGCAGGAGAGATCATCCAAAGAGAGTTCCCTGATGAGTTAAAAGGGTGGTTTCTTCAGAGCAGAGAGAACCAATATAAAATCCCATTGGGTGTTGAAAGGGTGGTCTGATCCAAAAAAGGACATTGCATTAAGGTTATTACAAGTGAAAGCAAAATCGGAGGCTTCTGGAAGCAAAAGTATTTTAAAAAGAAAAAAGGCTTCTTGAACAAAAGAGAAAAAAAAACTGGTCACTTAAAGTGGATGTAAACCTGATTCATAACATTTGAGCTGGGCACGTATATCTGCAGTGGTTTCTTAGCTCTCTCCAAAGCCCTAAGGGCCCTTTCACACGGGCGGATCCCGTGATGATCCGCCCCATGAACATCTGCTTGCTCAGCGAGGATCGCTCCGTTGATGCCCGCTGAGCCGGCGGTTGACAGGGCAGTCCCTGCACACTGTGCAGGGACCGCCCTGTCAGATCTCCGCTCTCCTCTATGGGGTGGATAGGATGAACACAGACCGTCTTGCCCGTGTTCATCCGATCCGCTCTGCAGACGGATGGAAAAATAGGATTTTCCTCTGTCTGCAGAAACGGAGCATAGCAGACACGGATGAGATCGGTTGTCAGCGGATGTTCATCCGCTGACACCCGCTATCCTATAGGGATACATGTATGTCCCTTTTTCATCCGTATACTGATGGATGAAAAAACTGACATACGGTCCGCCCGTGTGAAAGGGCCCGTGGCTTTCTCCTGCTCGGTTCTTCTGTTAACAGCACGATAGCCGGCAGCGCGAGCTCCGTGACCGTGCCCGCGGACTCTATGTCCACCGGTGTCCCACGATCGGGTCACAGAGCTGTAAACACAACATCTCCCCGTTCTGCCTAGTGACATGTCACTGATCGTCTGTCATCGGGAACAGCGATCAGCGACGTGTCACTGCAAGCCATGCCCCCTAACAGTTAGAAGCACTCCCTAGGTCACACTTAACCCCTTCAGCGCCCCCTACAGGTTAACTTAATCAGTGCATTTTTATAGCACTGATCGCTGTAAAAATGACAGTAGTCCCAAAATGATGTCAAAAGTGTCCGATGTGTCCGCCATAAAAATCGCTGATCGCCGCCATTACTAGTAAAAAAAAAAAAAATATTAAATAAAAATGCCATAAACCTACCCCCTATTATGTAGACGCTATAACTTTTGCGCAAACCAATCAAACACTTATTGCAATTTTGTTTACCACAAATATGTAGAATACATATCGGCCTAAACTGAGGGGAAAAAAATGTTTTTACGTATTTTTTTGGGGATATTATAGCAAAAAGTAAAAAAATTTTTTTTTTTCAAAATTATCGCTCTATTTTTGTTCATAGCGCAAAAAATATAAACCACAGAGGCGATCAAATACCACTAAAAGAATGCTCTATTTATGGTAGAAAAAAGGATGTCAATTTTGTTTGGGAGCCACGTCGCAATTGTCAGTTAAAGCGACGCAGTGCCGAATCGCAAAAAGTGGCCTGGTCTTTGGCCAGCGAAATGGTCCGGGGCTTAAGTGGGTAAGGATGCCTGACTCTTGGTACTCCAGTGGTGACTGACATAGGCAACAGCTGTGGCACTGTCTGATTGTACCCAAATAGGGTGTCTCTGAAGGAGAAAGTGCAGTGATACAGAGCTAGTTTTATTACTCTGAGCTTCATGATACTGATAAAAAGCTCGGCTTCCTTGGGTGACCATGTTCCCCAAATTGGGAGAGATTGTAGCACTTCTCTCCAACTTTTGGGGCTAAAAAGGAGTAGAGAAAGGACAAAAAGAAAGAGCAGGTTTATTCTAATCAACAGGATGTTGCATTGGAGAGGCTTTTGAATGGGCAAAAGGAGCAGCTTTTGAATTAGGCCTAGAACTCTCAGAGAATCTCACTGAGGAATGCTGCTTTGATCTTAAGATACGAGCATCGGAATTTTGAGAGAGGGTTTTATATTCTGGAAGAAAGACCTTTGCCTGGGCTGTGTCTAGAAAGAGGCCTAAATATTGTAAAAAAAATGGAAGGTTGAAGGGCTGACTTTTAAATGTAAATTACCCAACTGAAAGCCTCAAGTATCTAAAAATAGTATTTTGGAAGTTTTCAGATATTTGAAAGGGAGACGAGTCCTTCAGAAGAAGGTTGTTTACTTACCCTGTTATCTGAATGTCCTGAATTCTTGAGAGTAAAAATGTCTGCAGAACCTGGGCGATGTCAGTCACAGGCATACTATGGTGCAGCCACTGTCCACTGTTCACACTGAAGCCGGTCATGTGACTGGACCGACGCGTCTTTAGATTAGGTAAGTATGCACAGCGTTACTTTTCAAAGGTAGATAGAACAGTCTTAGAATAGGAGTGGGAGTAGATTTAGCCTTAGTTAGCATTTGACTGGAATTACCCTATAAAGTTCCTGGATTCTGTCAAATACTCTAATTTCACCCCCACCTCGCACTTTTAGGCATTCTACATAACTATGTTCCCCCTTGCTTAAGAGAATCCCTTGGCCTTCAAATAGAGGTGCCTGAAATATACAGTATACATGACCTGCCTTCTCTTATCTAAACAGAGTCATATCTTTTGCTTACCTACATGAACATTGGAAACTTTCCCCAATAGAGTGATCCAAAGCACTTAATCCGCATGCTTCTTAAGAACATCTCAGTTGAACCAACATTCCTATCCCTCTTTGAGCGACACTGTAAAAGTTCTCTGCAGTCTAGTGGCCTGATCTCACTCTTTTAAACTTGGCTTTGGTTTCCCCTAAACAGGGATCTAATCGCACAGTAAATTCTTGTTTGGGAACGTGACCTAGGAGAAGCGTTTGATATATCGAACTGGAATAAATTGTGGTTTGCTGCCACCACATGCTCTATAAACATTAATTAGCTCAGGAAAATGCTCACAAAGATATGTTCAGATGGTATATGACCCCAGAGGGAATAGCTAAATTCAGGTCTTCAACTTCACCTTTTTGTGCGTGCAAGGTCCCAGGAACAATGTACCACATCTAGTGGGAGTGCCCCAGGGTTCAACAGCTATGGATACACGTTTATAACTGGACTTGCTCTGTCTTAAATGTAGACGCTACTGGCAGCCTTTGGAAAGCAGCGATTCACTAAGCCATTACTGATCTCACCCGAGCTGAGTGAAAAATAAACTTGTTAATTTTCCTTACCACTTGCCAAACATTTGTTAAAGCATGGCAACTGTCAACGCTGAACTTTATGGAAGTGAAGCAGTGGGGTAATGGGCATGATGATTCATAAAAAACTCACTTCCATCTTAAAGTGATATTAAATGCAAATTTCTTTAAAAAAACAAAAATGTTATACTTACCTGCTCTGTGCAGTGGTTTTGCACAAAACAGCCCTGATCCCCCTCTTCTCGGGTCCACCGTTGGTGCACCTGGTCACTCCTTCCTGCTGAGTGCCCCCAGATCAAAAAGCTTTCTGTGGGGGCATCCGAGCAGAGCCGTTGCTCTGCATGTCCATTCAGACACTCTTTAATTGGTTCACTGGCTGCGAATCCCTAGAGAGCTGAAGTTGTTATGCACATCGCTGGATCACGATGGGGCTCAGAAAAGTATTAGGGGGGCTGCGACACACAGAAGCCTTTAAAACCAATTCAATTTAAAAGACACATACTCAAAATTTCTCTAAATATGGTCTCCAAGCCTAAATTATATTCAAGACCTTAAGGAGAGAGGAGCGAGCAGCTGAGATTAAGTTATTAGTGGGCGAAGAACCTGGCTGTGTCCCTACCACCTTCCCTTCCACTTTCTTTCGGCTTCTCATATTCTCGCTGCTTTTTCTCTTTTCGTCCCTTGTCATTTTTGCATTGCTAATTTCATATTGTTAACAGCGCATTTATTATATGCACTTTATCCCCATCACTTAGGTGGGTAATAGGGTGGATTCTCATTGGCCAATTAAATGTTTTCCTTTTTTGGCCATTGCCTTCTTGTGGTTGCTTCATATTTCTGACCAGTCTGCCATCACCATTAATACCAGATCTTTTTGAATTTGACAGTCCCATCACTTGCACTATGGCTTGTCACCTTACGGCTATTTGCCAGTCTTACTTGAATAGCATTTTCTCTTTAAAAAAATGTAATAAACATTTTTTGGAAAAGAACAAAATCACCAGTTATGAAACCCTCTACCAGATTAGACAGGCTGGGGAAGAAGCTAGATTGCTCCGAAACGTGTCCCTGTTCTATGCAAGTGCAAACCAGTGACATTAGGCAACTTCTGGTTCCCATCATTGGCTCTGCTGTAGACCAGTTTCCTTCCACCACAAGCACACTCGATCCCCATGTCGGTGGCCAAGGCTGGGGTTTCTGGCTACTCACCTGGTCTAGAGGCTTCTCAGGCTGTCTTGCTCAGCATATACCATTAATTTTGTGAGTGCATTTTTTAGTATCTAATAAATTATCCCTTATTTTACACGATACACTATAGGGGATGCACTTTTTCTTTTGTCTCTACACAGTAATGAAAGCCTCTTCATGAAGTGATGGGTACGAGTAAGGTATTTTTCTAAGAGGTGGACATTAACCACTTAACAACCACCTGCCGACAAATAACGTCGACAAGGTGGTTGCTTAACTCTGGGAGGACGTTATATAACGTCCTCCCAGAATCGCGCTCCCGCGCGCCCCCTGGGGCGCGCACACGAGAAACTCCGTGACGGACCCGGCGGATCACGAATCGCGGTAAATCGCCGCTGATAGCGGCCGTTTACCACGTGATCGCTCCGCCAAATGACGGAGCAATCACTTGTAAACAGACCGGCGTCATTTGATGACGCCGATTCCTCCCTCCCCTCTCTGTACCGATCGGTACAGTGTGAGAGGAGAGGGGAGGGAGCAGATCAAGGCAGCAGCGCTGTGGGCTGGATCTGTGACAATTGCAGTCACAGATCCAGCCATCCCTGTGCTATACCCTGCCAATACTCTGCAATACACCCTGCCAATACTCTGCAACACCCTGGTGCAAAACTCTGCAACACCCTGCGCAATACTCCGCAACGCCTGCGCAATACTCCGCAACGCCTGCGCAATACTCCGCAACGCCCGGCAATACTCCGCAACGCCCGGCAATACTCCGCAACGCCCGGCAATACTCCGCAACGCCCGGCAATACTCCGCAACGCCCGGCAATACTCCGCAACGCCCGGCAATACTCCGCAACGCCCGGCAATACTCCGCAACGCCCGGCAATACTCCGCAATGCCCGGCAATAACCACTTCCCGCCCTCCGGCCGTCATATGACGTCCTTGACTTTGTGCGGGGATATCTGAATGATGGGAGCAGCTACAGGCATCATTCAGATATTAGCTTTTTCAGCCGGCGATTCCCTACACCATAACAACAATCATAGTGGCTGTTCCGCCGCTTGATCATTCTTATGGGAGGCGAGAGGGGATGTCCCCCCCCCCGCCGCCCTCCGGTGCTTCTACCGACTCACCGCTACGATCAAAGCCAGGATTGTTGTTTTTTTTTTGTATTTTTTTCAGGCTTCCCAGCCTAGAGGTGAGATGTGGGGTCTTATTGACACCCCCCCCCCATATCTCACTGTAAAGAGGACCTGTCATGCCATATTCCTATTACAAGGGATGTTTACGTTCCTTGTAATAGGTATAAAAGTGATCAAAAAAATGTTTGGGGCGGAAAAACATGTCAAACTAAAATAAATAAAGTAAAATGAAGAATAAAAATTGTTTTTTTTTTTTTTAAAGCGCCCCTGTCCCCGTGAGCTCGCATACAGAAGCGAACGCATACGTAAGTCCCGCCCACATATGAAAACGGTTTTCAAACCACACATGTGAGGTATCTCTGCGAACGTTAGAGCGAGAGCAATCATTTTGGCCCTAGACCTCCTCTAACTCAAAACATTTAACCAGTAAAAATATTTAAAGCGTCGCCTATGGGGATTTTTTAAGTAGCGAAGTTTGGCGCCATTCCACGAGTGTGTGCAATTTTTAAGGGGGCGACATGTTAGGTATCTATTTACTCGGCGTAACTTCATCTTTCACATTATGCAAAAACATTGGGCTAACTTTACGTTTTTTTTTTTTTAAGCACAAAACATTTTTTTTCCCGTAAAAAACGCGTTAAAAAATTGCTGCGCAAATATCGTGCGAGATAAAAAGTTGCAACAACCACCATTATATTCTCTAAGGTCTTTGCTAAAAAAACATATATAATGTTTTGGGGTTCTATGTAATTTTCTAGCAAATAAATGATGATTTTTACATGTAGGAGAGAAATGTCAGAATTGGCCTGGGTTCTCCAGAACGCCTGAAGGTGCTCCCTGCATGTTGGGCCTCTGTATGTGGCCACGCTGTGTAAAAGTCTCACACATGTGGTATCACCATACTCGGGAGTAATAGCAGAATGTGTTTTGGGGTGTAATTTGTGGTATGCATATGCTGTGTGTGAGAAATAACCTGCTAATATGACAATTTTGTGAAAAAAAAAAAAGAGAAAAAAAAAATCTTGATTTTGCAAAGAATTGTGGGAAAAAATGACAACTTCAAAAAACTCACAATGCCTCTTTCTGAATACCTTGGAATGTCTTCTTTCCAAAAAGGGGTCATTTGGGGGGTATTTGTACTTTTCTGGCATGCTAGGGTCTCAAGAATTGAGATAGGCCGTCAGTACTTCAGGTGTGATCAATTTTCAGATATTGGCACCATAGCTTGTGGACTCTATAACTTTCACAAAGACCAAATAATATGCACCAATTTGTACTTATTTTTACCAAAGATATGTAGCAGTATAAATTTTGGCCAAAATTTATGAAGAAAAAATAGTAATTTGCTAAATTTTATAGCAGAAACGAAAAAAAAATCATTTTTTTACAAAATTTTCAGTCTTTTTTCTCTTATAGCGCAAAAAATAAAAAACCCAACAGTGATTAAATACCACCAAAAGAAAGCTCTATTTGTGTGAAAAAAGGACAAAAAATTCATATGGGTACAGTGTTGTATGACTGAGTAATTGTCATTCAAAATGTGAGAGCACCGAAAGCTGAAAATTGGTCTGGTTATTAAGGGGGTTTAAGTGCCCAGTTGTCAAGTGGTTAAAAGGAATTTTACCAACAGGTTCAAACAAAGTTTTCTAGAGGGAAGTACAATGCCTTGGTTAAGGTGAAAAAAAAAGACACCACCTTGGAAAGAAAGTAGGACTTATGCCTTAAAGTGGTTGTAAACGTCAGCATGTAATATGAAGAAAGCACATCCTTCTATACCGTGTACTTGCCTTTCTACAAATCTGAGTGTCATTTGTCTCTGCTGCCTGCCTCCTCTGTTATTAGCATGAGTCACTTCTGGCAGCACAGCCTGTGACGGTTATTCACAGCTATGAATTTTCTCCATACTGTGTAAAGGAGGGCATGTCCCTTCCCTCCAATCAGGGTTCAGAGCTGTCTACTGTGTGAAGACTTCAGATTCCAGCTCCCTGCTTTTAGAACTAAAAGAGAAATCCGGCTTATGTTTTCAGATCGATCTACAGAAGAAATAGCTGTAAATACACAGCTACAAATTATGTAGGAGGATTTGTTTCATCTCTGTGCATCACCTAATGCTAGTCACTTCACTGGGTACATGGGATAGTTTACATCCACTTTAATACAACCTTGTAACACCAAGAAAGGTTCCCTAAAAGGACAGAAACGCAAACTCAGAATTGCCTCACGAGGTAACAGCAATGAAAAAAGCAACCTTGTGAGTAAAAGATAGGGGAATGTCCCGATAGGCTCAAAGGGTGATTTCTGAAACCAGGCAAAGATCCCAGCATACAGGGGGAGCAGTGAAAATGAAAACACATTTGGATAACCAAATCGCAGCTAGTTGCAAAACCGTGTGATGAGCTTCCTCTGATGTCCTTTGTTCCATGAGGGTACCTGGAATTTTTCTCAAGTCTGATAGGCTGGCTTCCACTGAAAGCAACTTCCAAACCAGCAAGAGGATTTGTAGGAGGAGGTGGCTGACAGATTCTGCATTGACTGTTCCCTCAGAAAAAAATTTATCCACTCTCAGGGCATTTCCCAGGGATGTTTGAATAGCAAGGCCAGAGTAGTGGACAGGCCAAAAAAAAAGCGGCAACAACTGATAATGTTGCATGTCCACAAGAAAATGCAGGTAGCCTTGATGTGCCAGAAAAACGATGGCATTGAAGCAGGCATCCTTCATAAAGGGCAGAGGGTCTCCTGGGTTAGAGAGAGGCTTCAATTCCATGTGGAATTTTGAGGACCTACGCAAGATTAATCCGAACCCAAAATGATTCCCAGACTCGCTTAACAAGCCAAAATGTGTCCCCCACATGTACAAACAAGACCCAGTCTGTACATTAGAAGAATAACAACCTCTGGACTGGCAAGAGTTCTAGTGCCCAAAAAAATAGCCAACAAGAAGAGGACTTGAGAAGAGAGCGCAGGTGGTAATTGAGAAACTACAGATGCAGATAGCTCCAGGCCTGGACATGTTGAGACAGGCAGACCCAAAAGAGTAACCTTTTAAGTCTATAGACTTAAGTGTCTAAAGAACAAAAACAGACAAAGGAGCTTGTGGGACCAATTAAATGTTTCAGGATGCCCCACTGGAGTGACTGTGACATTTGTTGAAGTACTATCTGTTAACCTCCAAAGGCGGAAACAAAAACAAGGTAAAAAACTGTGGCTCCAGAGAAGTATGGGCATTGCCCAATGTACTCACCAATTGTGTTTTGGGTGTGTGACACAAGCACCTGTAGGGTATTCAGCACAACCCAAATGTACGCCCTACTGGCGAGCATATCAGACAAAGGGATCATTAGGGACAGGGTTCCACCGGAAGATGGACAATGACCCTGGGCCTGTATAGCACCCTGTGGCCAACTCATCACATTGCACTACGCGACTGCACAACACAGGATAACTGTGTTAGGCAGTCACATAGTGCAGTGCGATGAGTTCGCCACAGGGTGCTATACAGGTCCAGGGTCATTGTCCATCTTCCGGTGGAACCCTGTCCCAAATGATCCCTGTGTCTGGTCCAATACAATTTTACAGGCTGGACCCACATCATCTTTATGGCGGGGTCAGGGTATGGTATCCCCCCCAAGGTGCAGCAGACAAGTCAAACAAACTGGAAACCTGCAAGGTGGAGGCCACAATGACTTTATAATCTATTTCTTGGAGTACATCACGGGACACAGAACAGGCTAAAAACATTGCGCCACCTATATGTGAATGAACACTGGCAGATCAGACAGACAGGAAACCCCCCTCTATATAACCCATCCCATACAGAAGGTACCTCAGTTTTGTAGCAAGCAATGAAATCCCAAAAGGGGGGGGGGGGGGAGACCTCTGTGTCGTGTGATGTGATGTACTTTAGGTAAAAAGGACGGGTGAGGGTGCAACACCATCTTCTCACTAAAAATGGCTCTTTACAAGAATGAGCTGTCAACTCCGATACCCTTCTTGCTGAAGTGATAGCGATCAGAAATGCCAACTTCCGTGTCAAAGGAATTATGTGGATAGGTTCAAATGGCTGCTTTCGCAGAACCGTATCTCACAAAAGTGAGAACACCCATCACATTTTTGTAAATATTTTATCTTTTCATGTGACAACACTGAAGAAATTACACTTTGCTAAAATGTAAAGTAGTGAGTGAACAGCGTGTAGAACAGTGTATATTTGCTATCCCCTCAAAAATAACTCAACACACAGCCATTAATGTTTAAACCGCTGGCAACAAAAGCGAGTACACCTCTAAGTGAAAATGTCCAAATTGGGCCCAAAGTGTTAATATTTTGTGTGGCCACCATTATTTTGCAGCACTGCCTTAAAGTGGTTGTAAACCCTTACAGACCACTTTGACCTACAGGTAAGCCTAAATTAAGGCTTACCTGTAGGTGCAAGAAATATCTCCTTATCCTACACGGTTAAGGAGATATTTGCAGAAAAGACTGCACTGATGTCTACAGCGCAAGCGTGCCGTAGACAACGGCGCAGGCGCACTGAGCGTTCCCCAGTGAAGGCGATCACACCGTCACTGCTGGCTCCCGCACGCATGCTATGCATACTAGCTCATTATGCCTTTCTCTTGCAGGGGGGTTTTTTTTTCAGGAAAAGTTTTAGAGGGTTTACTTCCTCTTTAACCCTCTTGGGCATGGATTTAACCAGAGCTTCACAGGTTGCCACTGGAGTCCTCTTCTACTCCTCCATGATGACATCACGGAGCTGGTGGATGTTGGAGACATTGCGCTCCTCCACTTTCCGTTTGAGGATGTCCCACAGATGCTCAATAGGCTTTAGATCTGGAGACATACTTGGCCAGTCCATCACTTTTACCCTCAGCTTCTTTAGCAAGGCAGTGGTCTTGGAGGTGTGTTTGGGGTTGTTATGTTGGAATGCTGCCCTGCGCCCAGTCTCCAAACGGAAGGGATCATGCTTTGCTCCAGTATGTCACAGTACATGTTGGCATTCAATGAACTGTAGCTCCCCAGTGCCGGCAGCACTCATGCAGCCCCGGACCATGACACTACCACTGCCATGCTTGACTGTAGACAAGACACACTTGTCTTTGTACACCTTACCTGGTTGCTGCCACACACGCTAGTGTCACCAGTTTCCCTCAAGTATGAAGGCATCTGCCTCACCATCGGTTGGAGATGGAAGTCCACATACCTCCCGATTCGTGCCGTGACCGAGTCAATCCCACTGACTATGGGTTGGCCAGGGGGGTTGACTGGGTCCTTGTGCACCTTCGGGAGATAGTAGATCACTGGGATGCGAGGTGCTAGAGGGACAAGATAGCTCCTCTCCTTCTTGTCCAATATACCTAAAGGAAAGCCCTCGTCAACCAGCACAGTTAGGGCTCTCTTATACTGTACAGTAGGATCTTTATGGATACGACTATACGTACTAGAATCCCCAAGTATCCTATCCATCTCCTTAATATAATCATCTTTGTCCAGCACGACAATGGCACCACCCTTGTCGGCTGGACGAATGATGAGGTTATTGCGTTCGCAAAGTTGCTTCAGTCCTACTCTAAAGTCTGAATTGGTATGGATTTTTTTGGACGATAATTTGTCTAAATCTTGTAGTACCAAGCTACGAAACACACTGATGGATGGTGCTATAGTCCCAGGGGGATTGAATAATGAAGGATTGGACAGACCTGTATGGACATGTCCATCATTTAATGTAGAAGTGCTGTTGGGAGGAAAGGTTTTTTCCCTTGCCGCAAGTGTAATGTATGTTTACATAACATTAGTGGCAAACGTAAGAGCGACACTTTTCATCATCGGTCACCTTACGTATTTACCAAATGAAGCGCTTTACAACCTGCGCTAGTCAGTACATTGTATATCTCCTGACATGTCCTTGTAAATTACAATACGTAGGACGTACTATTAGAACCTTCTTGATCCGTGTGAATGAGCATATCGCTAAGATTAAAAAAGGAAAAATCAATCAATCATAGTGTCCCTCGACATTATTTGCTATGTCACAATCGTGACCCCATAGGGACACAATTTTTGGTAATAGACCAAGTTCATCCCTCATTGGAGAGGAGAATCCCGGTTATGGGGAGTGTTGTTTAGAAACCTACTGGATTTTTGAGTTGCGCAGCTACACGCCGTTCGGGATGAACGTCGAGTGGGATGTTAACTCCTTTATTAATTCAGCCTAAATGCCCCTTTCTCATTTGTCCTTTCCCTTTTATTGCTTCATTCCTACTCCACTCCTTGATATATTTTCTATATGGAGTTGCAGGACACATTGAGATATTTATTGCCGTATGTGTTCTGTTTTTTATTTAAGTCCTAGGTAGTTTGAATTGCTGTACTAATACTTTAGATTGATAGCAGTGCATTCTACATGTTGACCTCTGGGCGGCACTGTGCATTTTTCAGGCCTGTTTGCCTATACCAGTTTTTTATATATCACATTTTAGAGATTCATTTAACTTGAGTTTATATTTCTTTTGTGTGAATATTACATTTGTTTTTGGTGTTCTCTGCGGTGTCCTTTCACTTACGTTCTCCCTTTGTGTGACTGTGAGTGGGAGTGACCTTCGGAGTACACATGATGACGCCTGGCACCATTCATTTGGATGACAGGTGTGGTCTCTTGTCTCACGTTGTGAGAGTGACGTTTCTTGCGCCACCTTTTTCCATGTCTTTCCGACATGATGGGTGTGACGTTCCCATCGTCACATGATCGTGACCGCACACCATTGGCCATCAGTCCTTTGTTGTTCAGTGCAGCATATTATGACGGACATTTTGTGTGCGCCCAATGGGATTTTTTTGTTGATACACTTGTGGTCACATGATGGCTGGGTAGGCGTCCAATTGGGCGATCTCCCAGGACACGCCGGGTCACGTGATCACAGTGCTGGTCACGTTACCTGAACCATGTGACTGCAGCATCCTTTTGCTATAGGTTACTGTGGAGTTACATGTGACATAGCGAGCGGTTTTTGGATCTTATCCCGATCCAATCATGCTCCGTTTTTATATTTCATTTGATTGTTGGCCCTTTATGTTCATTTGCTGTACATTTTGTGAGTTTACATTTGGCGTTGATGATTGGGCGGATGCGGCCACGTGACAGACTGGCTCACTTTGACGGGTCTTTTGGCGTCTTGATTGCCATGTGCTATTGCTTGCTACTTCCTGGTTTGATTTGAGTTGAACCAGGAAGGATTTATTCCTATTGCAGGGATTGGCTCCTTTTCAAGTGAATGGGATCATGGTCCGGTCATGTGATCGCTCCCCGTCCAATCGTACTGCCGATTTTAAGAAATGTTTGATTAGTTGGGCATCGATTATGGCCTTCCAGCTTTTATTATATATATGGCAATTTGGGGGAGCAGGTTAATGCCCCTGTAGACGTCCTCTTAGGAACGAAACGCATCGGGCTATGCATTTTGCGCCCCATATTGCCTTTTAACTTACTATGCACTGTGATCACTTTTACTTTTCATGCTGTTTTTTTTTTTTATTAAAATCCATCTATGACCTGCACCATTGGAGCCCCCTATAATTTTTTTCTTCTCTTTTGCATGAATCTGCGAAAGACAAGTTTTTTTTTTTTCAGTTTTCTCTAGCTGGTTTTTCTTATACCCGTATCAGGGTTACTATTCATTCAAGCCGGATCTACCCAAATGTCTGGTGGATTATCATGATCCACACACCAACTTCCTAGCAGGATCTCCAGAGTTGAAGTTATCGGTGGCTGACGAACCTTGGGCCTATCCGTCCTACTTGGATTGAGGAGGGAAATTGCATCACCTTCCAGATTCTTGGTGACATCTCTGTGCAGGAGTCGTTTGGGATACCCCCAAGCTTGATTGATCCATTGTCCGACATTTGGGTCCAACGTTTCCGGTAAGCGCATGTGCATGTCATCAATTGCTTGAAGAATATTTGTCGGGATTCCTTCATCCTCTTTATATCATCTTTGTTCGCATTTGGACACTATACTTTACTGTTATTTTGCTTACATGGTGGACACTTTGTGGGTTGATTCACACCATTTCACTTTTCAGGGTCTTCATTGCTCAGCCTCCCCTTTTTTTGTACTATATCACATGGGTACATAATCTTTTAGATATAGCTCAGCTCATCTGGTCTATATGTAGCGCTGCATTTATCACGCCTTACTTTGTTTGAATTTGTCACATTCTTGTGCAGCTGCTTCATTTTTATTCCATTCTTTTTTTGGTATAACAATATTTGTATTTTATATGTTTTTGGGTAGCGCACTTATTTTCCTTAATCATTCTTATAGCCTAGGCCATCTTTATGTAGAGCAACAATAATTTTTTTCAGGTCCTCAGAGTTCTTTGTCATGAGGTGCCATGTTGAACTTCCAGTGACCAGTATGAGAGAGAGAGCGATATCACACTTAACACACCTGCTCCCCTTTCACAACTCAGACCTTGTAACACCGAGTCACATGAGACCGGGGACGGAAAATGGCCAATTGGGCCCAATTTGGACATTTTCACATAGCGGTGTACTCACTTTTGTTGCCAGCAGTTTAGACATTAAAGCGGAGCTCTGCCGTAAAAAAAAAAACATTAAAAGCCAGCAGCTACAAATACTGCAGCTGCTGACTTTTAATATTAGGACACTTACCTGTCCTGGAGTCCAGCGACGTCGGCAGCAGAAAACGAGCAATCGATCGTCTCTCGGCTGCCCCCACCGCCATCATGGGTGAGGGAATCAGGAAGTGAAGCATTGCGGCTTAACTTCCCGGTTCCCTACTGCGTATGCACGAGCAGCGCTGCGCATTTTTCACTGGTCCCTGCTGTGTTCTGGGAGCCGTGTGTTTCCCAGAACACAGGGGGGGGGGGGGGGGCTGAACTGGGAAGTGACACTGCCCGCAGTCTACCCGCAGTGTGTATCCTGAGAAGTGGGTGCAAATACCTGTCTTAGACAGGTATTTGCACCCCCCTCCCCCCTGAAAGGTGCCAATTGTGGCACCGGAGAGGGGGAGGAATCCAATGGACGGAAGTTCCACTTTAGGGTGGAGCTCCGCTTTAATGGCTGTGTGTGGAGTTATTTTGAGGGGGCAGCAAATTTACATTGTTATACAAGCTGTACACTCACTACTTAACATTGTAGCAAAGTGTAATTTCTTCAGTGTTGTCACGTGAAAAGTTATAATAAAATATTTACAAAAATGTGAGGGGTGTACTCACTTTTGTGAGTCACTGTTAGGGCTGGGCGATTTTCCCCCCAAAAAAAATCTGCGATTTTTCTATAAAAAACTTGATTTACGATTCGATTTTTTTTAAATTATATTAATTAACCACTTAACGACCGCCCACTGTAAATATACGTCAGCAGAATGGCACCGACAGGCAGAATCACGTACATATACGTGATTGCCTTTGTATAGTTGGGGGGTCCAATCGGACCCCCCTTCTTTACAGTGGGTGGTCGTTTTACCTTTGGGAGCGATCCGGCATGAGGGGACGGCCGTTCGATTCCGGCCACCCCCTCTCGATCGCTCCCGGCGAATGAGAGAGCTTCCCCTGCCTGCCAGGAAGGAGGAAGTGATGTCATCTCTCCTGGGGCGCTCACATATACCGAGCGCCGTACAGGAGAAGATGCCAGGTTAGTGCACACAACACTACACTGACACCAGGACACATAGGCACATAAATCGCCCCCCCAGATCACCCCCCAGCCCCCAGTCACAGTGTCACAGTGTCACTGATTGCAGTGACCATTTATTTAGTGATCACTGCAATCAGTGACATTTGTGACTGTAAAAGTGTCACTACATTTAGTTTTAGGTCCAGTGTAGCCCCCTAACCCCCCCCTAATAAAGGTTTAACCCCCTGTTCACCCCCCAGATAACCCTTTCACCCCCTAGCACCGCCGTCACTAAGCAATAATTTTTCTGATCGATGTCTTAGCGTCTGTGATGCTGATCGGTAGCCAGTAATTTTTTTTAGGTTCGCCGCAGGTTTTTATAGCGTCGGGTACCCCCATATATTACCTAATAAAGGTTTAACCCCCTTGATCGCCCCCCAGGTAACCCTTTCACCCCCTATCACCACTGTCACTAAGTTATAATTTTTCTGATCGATGTCTTAGCGTCGGCGATGCTGATCGGTAGCCAGTTATTTTTTTTAGGTTCGCCGCAGGTTTTTATAGCGTCGGGTACCCCCATATATTACCTAATAAAGGTGTAACCCCCTTGATCACCCCCCAGGTAACCCTTTCACCCCCTAGCACCGCCGTCACTATGCGATCATTTTTCTGATCGATGTCTTAGCGTCGGTGATGCTGATCGGTAGCCAGTAATTTTTTTTAGGTTCGCCGCAGGTTTTTATAGCGTCAGGTACCCCCATATACTATCTAATAAAGGTTTAACCCCCTGATCGCCCCCCAGGTAACCCTTTCACCCCCTATCACCACTGTCGCTAAGCAATCGTTTTTATGATCGCTGTCTTAGTGTCGGTGATGCCGATAGGTAGCCAGTAATTTTTTTTTAGGTTCGCCGTCAGGTACCCCCATATATTACCTAATAAAGGTTTTAACCCCCTAATTGCCCCAAGTTAACCCTTTCACCAGTGATCATCATATAAGTGTTACGGGTGACGCTGGTTAGTTAGTTTGCTTTTTATAGTGTCAGGGCACCCGCCGTATATAACCCAATAAAGGTTTAACCCCCTGATCGCCCGGCGGGTGATATCAGTTAGGTTTTAGCGTCAGAGAGGGTCTGCGTCACACCCCAGGCAGCGTCAGGTTAGTGCCAGTAGCGCTAACACCCACACGTGAAGCATACACCCCCCTTAGTGGTATAGTATCTGATCAGCTCAATATCTGATCTGATCAGATCTATACTAGCGTCCCCAGCAGTTTAGGGTTCCCAAAAACGCAGTGTTAGTGGGATCAGCCCAGATACCTGCTAGCACCTGAGTTTTGCCCCTCCGTCCAGCCCAGGCCACCGAAGTGCAGTATCGATCGATCACTGTCACTTGCAAAACACAACACACATAACTGCAGCGTTCGCAGAGACAGGCCTGATCCCTGCGACTCCAGTGCTGTAGGAGGTGATTTCACCACCACAGTTAAAAAAAAAAAGCATATATGCCGAAGCATTGGGGCAGCAGGAGCGGAGGAGCGATTTTGCTCCTAATGCCGCGTATATACGGTCGAAATTCCAACGGAGGCTTGCCCGTGGAAAAGTCTGACCATGTGTACGCGGCATAACTTTTGCGAGAAGATGCCCCCATGCTTCGGCATATATAAATGGTGCATGTATGCCCATCATTAGAAGTGGGTGTATGAAGGGCGGTATTCTAATGGTGGGCATACCCACCGATCAATCTTTTTTTCGTTCAGCCAACAGGCTGCATGAAAAAAAAGATTACAATACATGTCCAACAAGGACCAGCAACGTACTGGTATGTTGCTGGACTTTGAATGTTTATACCATCATTCTGGTATAAACATTCAAAGTCCAGCAACATACCAGTACGTTGCTGGTCCTTGTTGGACATGTATTGTAATCTTTTTTTTCATGCAGCCTGTTGGCTGAACGAAAAAAAGATTGATCGGTGGGTATGCCCACCATTAGAATACCGCCCTTCATCCACCCACTTCTAATGATGGGCATACATGCACCATTTATATATGCCGAAGCATGGGGGCATCTTCTCGCAAAAGTTATGCCGCGTACACATGGTCAGACTTTTCCACGGGCAAGCCTCCGTTGGAATTTCGACCGTATATACGCGGCATTAGGAGCAAAATCGCTCCTCCGCTCCTGCTGCCCCAATGCTTCGGCATATATGCTTTTTTTTTTTGGGTGGATGAAGGGCGGTATTCTAATGGTGGGCATACCCACCGATCAACCTTTTTTCTCGTTCAGCCAACAGGCTGCATGAAAAAAAAGATTACAATACATGTCCAACAAGGACCAGCAACGTACTGGTATGTTGCTGGACTTTGAATGTTTATACCAGAATGATGCCTGCGGGTTTAGGTATCATCTTGGTATCATTCTTTTCAGCCAGCGGCCGGCTTTCATGTAAAAGCAATCCTAGTGGCTAATTAGCCTCTGGACTGCTTTTACAAGCAGTGGGAGGGAATGTCCCCCCCCCCCGGATATAAAAAGCGCCATTGGGAAATTGGGAAAGCATTTTATCACACCGATCTTGGTGTGGTCAGATGCTTTGAGGGCAGAGGAAAGATATAGGGTCCAATAGACCCCAGTTTTTTCAAAAAAGAGTACCTGTCATTACCTATTGCTATCATAGGGGATATTTACATTCCCTGAGATAACAATAAAAGTGATAAAAATAAATAAATATGGAAGCAACAGTTTAAAAATAAAATAAAAAAGCAAAATTAATAATAAAAAAAAAAAAAGCACCCCTGTCCTGCCCTGCTCTTGCCCAATGGCGAACGCAAGCGTCGGTCTGGCGTCATATGTAAACAGCAATTGCACCATGCATGTGAGGTATCACCGCGAAGGTCAGATCGAGGGCAGTAATTTTAGCAGTAGACCTCCTCTGTAAATCTAACGGGGTAACCTGTAAATGCTTTTAAAGGCTTTTAAAAATGTATGTAGTTTGTCGCCAATGCGCGTTTGTGCGAAATTTTAAAGCATGTCGTGTTTGGTATCTATGTACTCGGCCTATGATCATCTTTTTTATTTCATCAAACATTTGGGCAATATAGTGTGTTTTAGTGCATTAAAATTAAAAGAAGTGTATTTTTTCCCAAAAAAAATGCGTTTGAAAAATCGCTGCGCAAATACTGTGTAGAAAAAAAAAATGCAACACCCACCATTTTATTCTGTAGGGCATTTGCTTTAAAAATATATATAATGTTTGGGGGTTCAACATAATTTTCTTGCAAAAAAAATATGTTTTAATGTAAACAAAAAGTGTCAAAAAGGGCTTTGTCTTCAAGTGGTTAGAAGAGTGGATGCAAGCTTCCTAATGTTGTGTATAAAATGCCAGAACAGTTCAAAACCCCCCCAAATTACCCCATTTTGGAAAGTAGACACCCCAAGCTATATACTGAGAGGCATGTCGAGTCCATGGAATATTTTATATGTTGACACAAGTTGCGGAAAAAATAAAAAATTTTTTTTTTTTTTTGCACAAAGTTGTCACTAAATGATATATTGCTCAAACATGCCATGGGCATATGTGGAATTACACCCCAAAAAACATTCTGTTGCTTCTCCTGAGTACGGGGATACCACATGTGTGAGACTTTTTGGGAGCCTAGCCGCGTACAGGACCCCAAAAACCAAGCACCGCCTTCAGGCTTTCTAAGGGTGTCAATTTTTGATTTCACTTCTCACTGCCTATCACAGTTTCGGAGGCCATGGAATGCCCAGATGGCACAAAACCCCCCCAAATGACCCAATTTTGGAAAGTAGACACCCCAAGCTATTTGCTGAGAGGTATGGTGAGTATTTTGCAGATCTCGCTTTTTGTCACAAAGTTTTGAAAATTGAAAAAAAAAGAAGAAAAAAAAAAAAAATGTTCTTTCTTCATTTTCAAAAACAAATGAGAGCTGTAAAATACTCACCATGCCTCTCAGCAAACAGCTTGGGGTGTCTACTTTCCAAAATGGGGTCATTTGGGGGGGTTTTGTGCTATTTGGCATTTTATGGCCTCCAAAACTGTGATAGGTAGTGAGGAGTGAAATCAAAAATTTGCGCCCTTAGAAATCCTGGAGGCGGTGCTTGGTTTCCGGGGTCCCGTACGTGGCTAGGCTCCCAAAAAGTCTCACACATGTGGTATCCCCGTGCTCTTGCGAACGGAAGGGGACAAGGACATTGTAAGTCTAGGGCCTGAACTTTTTTGTTCCAGGCTGACAGTATGGCCCCTTGCAAATTCCTTGAATGGAATTGACCGTAGGGTACTGCTTCGAATGATGCCACCATTTTTCCCAGCAGCCTCATATAGCTGCTACTGCTGGTTGTATCACCAAGCAGATTTTCATAAGGACTCCAATCTTTTATCTATTGGGTTCTTGAACATTTGGACATTATCCACTGGACATGTCAGTGATTTATACATACAAGAGATGGCTGCGTCCATTGTAGGGACCTTCCATTTTTTTTTTTTTTTTTTGATGAACTTATCCTCCATGGGATAGACCACCGGAAATCTCTTGGGGGAATAAATATTTTCTCAGGACGTTCCCAATCCTGGTAAATGAGCCCTTTCAGTAAAGGGTGAAGTGGAAAAGAACAAACAGTCTGGGGGCTTCTAGCGACCCCAACGAGGATACAGTAGTGGTTGATGGTTCCGCAAGGTGCATTTTTAAATGCTGATCGGACCATGTTAGTCAGAGACTGAACCCCCACTGTTGATTCCTCTATAAAAGCATCAACCTTATCCTGATCCCCTTCAGGCAGGTCGATCCCTGTATGGGACTGTTGCTCTGCTAACAGGCACTCTGAAGGAGGAGACGGAGATCGGGCGTGCTTTCCCTGACAGGGAGGCAGCGATCAATGTTGACAATCTCTCTCTAATCCTCCCAGAGCTGAGGAAAAAACCTCCTCTGTTACATACACAGGAGCAGGTGACTGAAGACAGCCACAGTACCAAGTACCCCTGCGGGGTCTCTACGGTCACTTACCTCTGAACTTCAGGGGAGACTGGTGCAGCAGGAGTATGCCCAAGATCCTCCGAGCCCGATGAGACCCCCTTCGCTTCCTGGAAGATTCAGTTCCGGAGCTTCTGGACGGCATATTCCTAAGCCTAAAGCTGAGGTATTCCAGCCGTAATACACCACTTTTACTGAGAATAGTCTAGCACAATTGCTGCTATATCACAGTTGGTGTCTACTAATGTGCCTTTCTAGGGGATGCCTGTATCAACCGCTTGCTGTATGCCTTTAAATGTTGCCAGCTCTGTCTCTGTACTTCATAGCCAGCTCACTACAATATTGTGTTTTTTTTAAACTGCTGGGACGCCCGCACATGCGCAGAAGCGCTGCGGCGCGCACAGAGCGTCATCCCCCAGGCTCCGCCCCCTTTCCCGGCTCACCTCTATATATAGAGGCGCGTGCACGGGCACGTGCGCCTTCGGCGCTAATTTCAAATATGGTAACAAGGGACAGGAGCCAGGGCCCCTCTTTGCCGCAGGCCGGGGGATGGACGAGCACTGCAACATGGCAGAGGAAGCAGTTTCCTATAAGAGAACTCACCATCTGCCTGGACTTTGCTCTGCTGAGAAGAAGCTAGTCCACATGACAAGAAAACATTCCACAGCGGCCTCTAGTGGACAAACACAGGTACCGCAGTCTAATATATTAAATATATAAAAAAAAAATTTTTTTTTTTTTTTTCTTGACCACCATTAAAAATTATTACATTTTTTTAGTAGTTACAGGCATGCACAGAATTTTGCGGGAATACCATTAGGTAACAGACAGAAAGACAAATTAGGCTTGGGGGTCCCCCAATAGAACCAAGTTCCTGGGGGCCCCCACTTACCTGTTCCCCGCCGCAGGACTTTGTTTGGTCCACAAAAGCCCAAACTTCACCTATCACGGCAGGCATTGTAATCAAACCTTCAGGGACCGGGTTCCCAAGGATTCCACTCCCCTGGACCTGTATAGCACCCTGCACAGAAAACATCTTGGTCTTGGGTATGACCAGAGCTCTGGATCCCAGGGTCCAGCTCTCCTAAGAGAAGCATTACAGGCAAAACCTTGCTCTTCTCTGCAAGGCCCGGGTACCGACCGTTTAGCTATGAAGCTTTTTTGGTCGGATCCGGAATAGCTTACTGAGGCCCAAAAGAACCTGTACGCAAGCTCAGTGAAAAACACATGTTTCTTCTTGGCCAACACCTTAGACACTGGCAAAAAACTGAGGTGCTCCCGGATGGGAGGGGCTTATATAGGGGAGGGTACTTCCGGTTTTGGAAGTTGCCAGTGCCAGCACCTGACGGTATCTATATAACCCATTAGTAATGACTATGTCGCTCTGTGTCCCGTGATGTACGAGAAAGAAATTGAGTTTATTCGATTCTTCTTATAACAAAAAGTAGAAAATATCATTTTTTTTCAAAATTTTCGGTCTTTTTCCGTTTATATCGCAAAAAATAAAAATCGCAGAGGCAATCAAATACCATTAAAAGAAAGCTCTATTTGTGGGAAGAAAAGGACGCAAATTTCGTTTGGGTACAACATTGCATGTCCGCACAATTTACAGTTAAAGCAGCGCAGTGCAAAATTCTGAATTCACCTCTGGTCCTTTAGCTACCAAATGGTCCGGGGCTTAAGTGGTTAAAGTGCATCAATAAACAAAATTGCAAAGGCAAACCCTTTCTCTAACTGCAAAGTCAGTGTGCAACAAAGATTGTTAAACATCCGAATTATTAATACTGTATTTGGATTTAGCTAACAACAAAAAATCCTGAGGTTACTCTTAGTTGAATTGAACTGTGCCCATGCCTCACTGTGCCCAATGCCTCACTGTGCCCAATGCCTCACTGTGCCCAATGCCTCACTGTGCCCAATGCCTCACTGTGCCCGTACCTGATGCAGATTTTCATGGGATACGGATTTTACTGCTACACCGGCGGCCATTCCAGTATACAAAAGCCGCGCCTCCTCCTCGTCTGTGATAGGCGGAACACTCAATTTCCCAGCATTCAGTGTTCCGCCTATCAAGGATCATCCGCTCATCCTCATAACACAGACGAGGATGAGAGGATGTCCGTGATAGGCGTAAAACTGCCTGCTGTGAAAATGAGTGTTCCGCCTATCACAGACAACGAGGACTCGGGAGGCGCGACTTTTGAACACTGCAATGGCCGCCGTCTGTCTGCATGACACGCTGATCAGGTAGGCAGACGGCGGCTTGCGATTAGTTAGTGTTACATTACATCTACTCGTAGCGGCTGAGGCGAGTAGATGTAATTGGGGTAACGCCGCCCAGTGCCATTCCGGATACGCCCCCTGCAGCCCTGCTACGGAAACTTAATAAAAAAAAAAATTAAAAAAAATAAAAAAAAAAATGACAAAAAATTACAAAAAATCTAAAAAAATCGATTTTCTTCAAATCTGAATCGATTTGCACTCAAAACTCGATTCAAGATTAAAATCGATTTTTTTTCCCAGCCCTAGTCACTAGATGTAACCGGCCCTGAGATTCCCCAAGCCATCAACATCCAGGTTTCAATAGCCAGGCCGCCAAATTTAGCAACCGTAAAGTAGGGTGGAGTATAAGTCCTTGAGACGGTAGGACTAGGCGGGCCAGAAGAGTTCATGGATCATCCACAGCCAATCTTACTAGGTCTGAATACTGGGGCTACCAACATAATAAAGGGATTCGCCTCTTCTCGGATCCTGTGCAAGAGATGTGGCAGCAGCTGAAATCGGGGGAAAAAGCATAAATCAGGTAGAACCGGTTTCACAGGACCAGCAGAGCATCTACTCTGATCACCCACAGATCTTTTGCTCTGGACACCAGCGCTGGCAAATTTCCCAAAAACCTTGGGGTGCAAGGACCTTTCCCCTGGAAACAGCTGCAGGTGCCTGAGATAATACGCCTTCCAGTTCTCTCCCGGAATATAGACTGCTGACAGAAAAGGCACATGCTGTTCTGCCCAGATTAGAATGTGGCTCAGCTCCTCCTGAGCCAACCAGCTCTTGGTGCCGCCTTGATGGGTGATCCAAGCCACTGCTGTGGCATTGTTCGACTGGATACTTGTCGGACAACTACGCAGCCTGACTGACCAGAAACTCAAAGCAAGGCATACTGCCTGTAACTCCAGGACATAAAAGCGTAGAAACCTCTGATGAGGTTGAAATATCAGCACATGTATGTCTATGAAAGCAAGAAAATCTCCTGCTTGCAGTAAGGCTACCGAGTCCCCATTTGGTTTTGGAACTGTGTTTAAGTAGAACCCTGCAAATTGATTGTATGCTGGAACTTCTGCTTGAGTCAACAATTGGTCGAGTGCTTGAAACAACAGGCTTTTCTTCTAATCTGAGGGTACGTTGGACCTGAGAAAACGATGAGTCGTAAGGACCCGAAATTGGAGCATGTACCCTAAGGATTTTGAGAACCCTTGAAGCCTTCCCTCCAGTTGAGTCAGTGGGGGCGCCCCTTCAAAAGGGAGGCTTAGTGCCAGTCTTAGAAGGCTTCTGAACCCAGGGATTTTTCCGCCCCTGGTTTTGAGGCTTGTCCCTTTGGCCAGACCCTTGTGGGCACCTAAACTGCCTGGAAGATGAAAAATTGGCAGCAGGAGTACTTGCCCCCTTAAACTATGGACGCTTGCTTCTCCTTTTAACCGGTAGGAAAGAACTTTTCCCTCCTGACATCTTTTGGATATATCTATCCAAATCCTCACCAAATAACCACTCACTTTGCAAAGGAAAACCAGCCAATACTTTTTTGCATGGTAATTCAGATGACCATTTCTTTAACCACTAAATTCTGCGCATATGCACAGATAAAAGTGCTAAATGCGAAAACCTGCTGTATTGAATCCCTGAGGGCAACTACCGCAAAGCAGACATCTCCTCCTGCCCAGGCTTACCCGACCATTTCAAATGGTCCTTTAGGGATTGACAGATGCCAATTGCCGTCACCGCAGGGTGCACAGCAGATCCAGCGAGGTAAAAGGAAGCTTTTAGTAAAGATTCAAACTTTTTATCAGCTAAATCTTTAAATACTTGAGCATCATCAACTGGACAAGTTAAATTCTTGCTCAAGGAAGAAACTGCAGCAGGGAAAGCAATTATAGCCTAGTTCCGACTAGGCTCTTCAGAAGCTGCTGGCTGTGCACACATGCCCTTTCCTGCTGAGCCTCCCCACTCCACTTTCTGAAAACAATTGATAAGAGTACTTGGGCTAGTGACAAAATCAACACAAACTCCCTCAGTACAACAACTCCCATGCAAGGCTGTGATCCAGCAAACTGCAGCTATCACGACCCAACAGAAATATATGCAACACTTTAGATCACCCTGCCAACTGTAACCGCACACCAAAGGACTCATGTGCGTCAACAGTTAGCCTGCTCTGTGTCCCCAGCTGCAGCCTTTTGGAAGCCCCATGTACAAGGGACTGACCACCTAAGTAAACTGGCCGCCATTAAGTTCCATCATTTTACTGCGCATGCGCTGCTGCCACGCTCAATGTGAGCGCGCCTATGGAAAATCGCTACTGCGAATGCGCGGTGCTTCACGTGCATGCTCACCATGCAATTCGGCGGCAGCCTGGAATCCAGCCCATCCGCCATACAGAGAGAAGCAGCTGGGGAATGTGTAAAAATGCTAGGCATGTCGGCTCCTATTGTGAACAGCATACCCTCTGGTTATAACCCGTACCAGCAGTTTTTCAGAGCAAGAACTGTCTCCACTGGCCTTTAGTGGCTAAAAAAAACTGGAACAGATATTTTGTAGTTGCCAGGCTTCATACAAAAAAAAAAGGGAGCAGACAATATGTTTACACAACCCCTTAAACATTCTAAAAATGAGAGGCTTCACTTACCCATATCGCTGCAGGTCCTAACAATATACAGAGGCCCAAGCTTCACCCATCACGGTGGGTTTGTCACTCACGACATTCAAGGATTGGGTACACTTATTTCTGGGGTTCACTCCCTTGGACCTGTACAGCACCCTGCAGTAATTGCCTTAGTTCTTGACTGTCCAGGGTTTCTATACAAAGGTTGCATTACTTGCAAAACCTTGTTGAATCTCCTTCTTCCAATGAGGCTCAAGTATTATTATAACATTGAGCTGTTTAATCTGATCCGATCATTCAGCCCCTTGATTCTTAACAGAATCTAGGACTAACAGTACTGAGAGAGCTTAACGTGACCATCACCTTGAAGACACTTGCAAAAAAACTGAGGTACTTCCTTTATGGGAGGGGTTATCTAGAGGGGGGCTTCCTGTCTGTTCGGTGTGCCAGTGTCCATTCACCTATAGGTGGTGCATAATCCAGATAGTAATGTTTATAGCCTGCTCTGTGTGTCCTGTGATGTGCGATAAAAAAAATCTAAGAAAGAAACAATAGAGAATAGAACTAATTTTCTTTTTATTGCTTTATTTAGAGAATTGGAAAGTGAAAAAAGAAACTGCGCTACAGATATAGAACTAGGCAGATATATCAAATGCCCAGAAACAAACAAAGGGAAAAAGCAGCAACTATTCTGAAAACTAACAGTGCACACAAACAAGAAAAAATATATATAGTCGCGCTAACTTATGAATATAAACATAAGCCCACCACTGAATGATTGAAAAAATTATCTTCAAATCATCACAGTGAAGAATTATGTAAGTGCTCAGTGAAGAACAATAAATAAAAAAAATATATAAACAAAGCATATGGAATAATAATACAAACTTAATTAATGATATTAATACATGCTTGCATAGGGCCTTAAATAATCAAATCCAAAGTCCATACAAAGAAGCACCCGTGATCAAGTGTCCATGTTA
This sequence comes from Rana muscosa, assembly GCA_029206835.1. Classification (NCBI taxonomy): domain Eukaryota; kingdom Metazoa; phylum Chordata; class Amphibia; order Anura; family Ranidae; genus Rana; species Rana muscosa. Next base: position 187,107,074 of record CM055124.1, on the reverse strand, counting down.
AATGAAAAAAGAAAAATGAAAAAAGCAAAAGAAAACAAAACAAAAACGATTCCAAATCTTCTTATATTCGTGACTTTCACCACCACCAGTAAGAATTCCTGCTTACCAAAAAGCGATGGTCCCCTATGACGGAGGACCCCAAACAGCCTCAAATGATAATCAGTAGGACTCCAGACTTCAGTGTATGCTGAGCCTCAATTGTTTTGATAGCCAAAATGCTCATATACCATCATGCAGTACTCGATACGGAACATGGAAGGAAGGGAGGACACTACATAGTGTAAAATCCTTGGTGGATGTTTATTTAAAAGAAGAAAACATACTTACAAAAATGCAGTTTAAAAAACAGCCTTAAAAATGTGACAGCGCCGACCGGTCAAAGGCGCTAGTCACACACATACGTCCGTGGAAGTCGAGCAGTGGAGGGTGACGTCAGCACAAAGCTCGTATCCTGCCCTACGCGTTTCGTGAAAATTCACGTCGTCTCGGGGCACGGGCGATGGGCTGCGTCACCCCCTCTTTATAGGGAACACAAGAACTCAAGGGTCCAGCCCGAGGGAAGGCGCGCGCACCTCGCGCCGCGAGGTAGCCACGCCTCGCTGACGTATCCACCAAACAGCAAAAGCAGCGGATGCGCGCGCATCTCTCCCCACGAGGAAGCCAAGCCTCGTTTGCAAATACATGCCGTGCGCGTCATCACGCCAAACGGGATGACGAAAGCATGGCGGGGAGTATGCCGCACACACGCGTGTCCATGGCAACAATGGCCACGACCGCAATGCGCGCGCCACCCAGGGGGGAGGAGCCTCCAGGTGTGTCACAGGAGGCAGTAAGACTCACAACCTCCGCCGCAGCCATAATGTGCGGTGAACATAATGGGACTTGAACTGCTCCAAATTTAAAATCCTAACTGTAGAGGACATATACATACATGAATATAATATAAGACATAAATGTCATACCAGTATCTAAAGCCATACATGTTTGAAATATACGGAGATAGATTAACTCATAGTAGTTAATAATCCATAAATGATAATAAAATCACCAAGGTTACAACGATTACCATCTAATCTCGTCCCTCTTACTACCCCGCTTAACATGGTCAATGTCCATTACAAAACGGGAAAAAGAGACGGAAGTAAACGGTTAAATTTAAACAGAAAAAGGAAAAAGGAGAAGAGAAAGAGTGTACATACAGCACGATCTACATCTCCCAAAAAACTATACTCCAATATAGTTCAATAGTCCACCCCAAACAGCCATTATAAAAACATAATTAACTGATTGGCTAGATTAATTCAAGAATTGTTAATAAAAGCGTTAACATCAGTGTCCACATTGAGTCCGTGCGGAACGTAAGTCCTCAACCTGTACACCCATGCCATTTCTTGCTTGGAGATTTCTCTCACAAGCGAGCTGCCTCTCCAATGGGGTCTGTATTTGTCAATAGCGATGAATAGTGTACCAGATGGGTCTCTCTTGTGGACTTGATCGTAGTGCCTGGATACAGAGTGTTTATCGAAACCTTTGCGTATGTTCGCTATATGTTCGTTAAGTCTCACCCTTACTGCCCTTTTGGTCCTCCCCACATATTGGAGACCGCAAGGGCATTGTATGAGGTAAATAACCCCCAAAGATGAACAGGTGATAAAGGGTTCGATTTCATAGGAACGGCCCGTGCTCGTTGAAGAAAAATGGCTAATCTTCCTATCCCTACAGCTATTCAAGCTGCACACTTGGCATTTTTTGCATTTATAATATCCTGTCAGGTTCTCTAGGAATGTTCTATTAGCCCGTGGGGGGTCCTGGACACTTGGGGCCACCCTGCTGGACAGTGTAGATGCCCCCCTAAATACAATAGCTGGTCTCTCTGGAAGAGACGGTGCCAACACTAAATCACTGGTTAGCACATGCCAGTGCTTACGTATCAGACTTTTGATGGTCTGATGCTGTACGGAGTAGGTGGTAATAAATGGAAGAGAGAACTTACCATCCCTTACCACTCTCTCCCTGTCGGCCAACAATGATCCTCGATCGATCTCACTGACAGATTGTATCAATTGAGACAGATCACTCTGTTGATAACCTTTATCAACAAATCTCTTAGAGAGAACCTCGGCCTGGCATTTGAAAGCCTCTAAGTCTGTACAATTACGTCTCAATCTGGTGAATTGTCCCTGAGGGACGGCCTTCAACCAAGGGGCATGATGACAACTGTCAAGCGGAATATATGAGTTTCTGTCAGTTGGTTTGAAATAAGTGGTCGTAACAAATTTGCTATCAACCACTGAAATTTTCAAATCCAGATAGTGTACTGACTCCTGACTGGCCTCAAAAGAGAATCTGATACCTCTGTTGTTATCGTTTAGGGACAGCATATAATCCCGCAGATCAGGTTCACTGCCGTCCCATAGGAGGAGGACGTCGTCGATGTACCTGACCCAGAGAACAACCTCTGGTCTCCGGCAAACATCGACGACGTCCTCCTCCCACTTGGCCATAAACAAGTTGGCCAGGCTAGGGGCGTACTTCGCCCCCATCGCCACACCTCGATCTTGGCGGAAGAACTGATTATCACACCAAAAATAATTATGGCCTGCTGCATATTTCAGTAGGGTCATAATAAAGTTAATTTGCCGCGATGGTAGATCTGATCCTCTCACCAAATACATCTCAACAGCCTCAAAGCCACACTCATGGGGGATGATGGTATAGAGCGAGGTCACGTCTGCCGTGACCATCCATATACCATTTGTGGGAGTGAGATCTTTGAGTAAATTGATAACGTGTTTAGTGTCCCTTACATAGGAAGGGATCTGCTGAACCAAAGGCTGCAGGAAAAAATCAATATACTTCCCGACCCGGGACGTGATGGAGTCTATCCCACTTACAATGGGTCGTCCCGGGGGGAAGTAAGACTTTTATGGATCTTCGGGAGGTAATATATAACGGGAGTCCGGGGGGCACAGGGTATCAAAAACAATCTCTCCCTGTCATTAAGAATGCCCTCCCGGTGTCCCTCATCCACAATAATCTCGAGGTCTCTTTTATACTTGACAACGGGGTCCCTGTTCAAAGGGGTATAGGTTTCGGTGTCATCGACGATCCTGTGTAACTCTTTCAGGTAGTCACACCTATCGAGAATGACTATCCCCCCCCCTTTGTCTGCAGGTCTAATGACCAGGGACTTATTGGAACAAAGGGACTCAAGCCCGTTCTCCAAATTCTTTTGCATTTTGACCTTTTTTACCTTGATCTTTTCAAGATCCTTGAGTACCACATCCCTGAAAACTTTAATGCTCGGGGCCAATGAGCCAGGGGGATTAAACAGTGAAGCATTGGCCAACCCAGTATGTTTGTACCCAGGTAAGGGACTCACTCTATCCATAATAGGATTAGACAGAAAATGCCTCTTGATATTGAGCTTCCTTGCAAACTTGTGGACATCCATAAAGGTTTGAAATTTGCTCAAGCTCCTAGGCGGAGCAAATTTCAAACCCTTATCCAACAAGCGCTGCTCAGTCTCTGACAAGGCCTGTTGGCTCAAATTAAAAATACCCATACCTAGATTCTTTTTCTTTTTGAGCAACTGGGCCCTCCTCCCCCCTCTAACCCCTCTCTTCGTTCTGATGGGCCGAACCGGCCCTGGTGGCCCGTGGGAAAAACCCCAACTGGGGTTCGGTCTGAAATCATATTGACCTGGGGGATAGGAAGGTCTAGAATAATCATAACCCCTGTCAAAATGATTAGACTGAGGAAATTGGCCATTCCCGTCCGGATTATTGAATCCATATCGCCTTTCCATAGGTTCACGGCCTAATGGCCCCAATGAGTCTGTTAAGGGAAAAAACCGGTTATGGGTGGGGATGTTAAAATCCCGCATACCATTGGACTCAAAACTGGTTCTTGGAAATCCCTGATTATGTCCCGCATCATGATGGATGGGTCCAAATGAGGGATGCTCCCATCCTCTCATGGATTCATCCTGATAATGCTGGAACTGTACATCAGACCTATATGATTTCACATTTTTAGGCATTTTAGATGAAGAATTGCCCTGTTTGGGCCCGTTCTTAGTCTTGACCTTATTGTTACGTTGAGCTGGAGTGGGAGTGGGGGGGTTAGAAACCCCTCTCCTACCAGTCATGGGAGGGTTGGCAATCGGGCCGGATGGCACCGCACCCTGAGGGGCAGTGTCCATCACTACCTCATTTATCTCATCTGCTGCCAACTTTTTCTGCCACAGAAAAACAAGGCCCGACTGGTAATCCTCAAAATCTCTAAGGTATTTTTTCTTCTTTTTTGTTTTTTGATCCTTTTCTTCCCTCTCTAAGGTTTTTTGGAGAGAGTTAGAACACTCCCTATATTCCTCTCCATTTTTGAAAGAGGTCAGCAAATCTCTAACCGTTTTAATTTCGGTATCAAGTCTCTGCAGCTTCTCGCTTTTTCTTTGGGCCAGAAATCGCAAAAAAGAAACTCCAGCATCATTGAAATATTTAGCCCAAACCTCCAAATCAGGCTCACCTTTTTGTGGGCTTACCTCCCAACGGAGGCTTCTTGGGACCATGGCATTCCGAATATAATTCTCAAGGAACGCTATGTCCCACTGAGTGTGTATCTCAGTTGTCATGATATTCTTTAGTCGCATAAAGAGACCACTGACATCAGAGCTACCGGAGGCCGGGGTGGAGTCGAACACCCCAGTCGTGTTGACTGTCCGTTTCGCTCGGAAGTCGAAAATATCCATTGTGGTCAAATTAATGACCACTCACTAAGCAGCAGTTAATGGTAGTTAATGTAAAGAGTTGGAAAGTGAAAAAAGAAACTGCGCTACAGATATAGAACTAGGCAGATATATCAAATGCCCAGAAACAAACAAAGGGAAAAAGCAGCAACTATTCTGAAAACTAACAGTGCACACAAACAAGAAAAAATATATATAGTCGCGCTAACTTATGAATATAAACATAAGCCCACCACTGAATGATTGAAAAAATTATCTTCAAATTTCTTGTTTGTGTGCACTGTTAGTTTTCAGAATAGTTGCTGCTTTTTCCCTTTGTTTGTTTCTGGGCATTTGATATATCTGCCTAGTTCTATATCTGTAGCGCAGTTTCTTTTTTCACTCTCCAACTCTTTACATTAACTACCATTAACTGCTGCTTAGTGAGTGGTCATTAATTTGACCACAATGGATATTTTCGACTTCCGAGCGAAACGGACAGTCAACACGACTGGGGTGTTCGACTCCACCCCGGCCTCCGGTAGCTCTGATGTCAGTGGTCTCTTTATGCGACTAAAGAATATCATGACAACTGAGATACACACTCAGTGGGACATAGCGTTCCTTGAGAATTATATTCGGAATGCCATGGTCCCAAGAAGCCTCCGTTGGGAGGTAAGCCCACAAAAAGGTGAGCCTGATTTGGAGGTTTGGGCTAAATATTTCAATGATGCTGGAGTTTCTTTTTTGCGATTTCTGGCCCAAAGAAAAAGCGAGAAGCTGCAGAGACTTGATACCGAAATTAAAACGGTTAGAGATTTGCTGACCTCTTTCAAAAATGGAGAGGAATATAGGGAGTGTTCTAACTCTCTCCAAAAAACCTTAGAGAGGGAAGAAAAGGATCAAAAAACAAAAAAGAAGAAAAAATACCTTAGAGATTTTGAGGATTACCAGTCGGGCCTTGTTTTTCTGTGGCAGAAAAAGTTGGCAGCAGATGAGATAAATGAGGTAGTGATGGACACTGCCCCTCAGGGTGCGGTGCCATCCGGCCCGATTGCCAACCCTCCCATGACTGGTAGGAGAGGGGTTTCTAACCCCCCCACTCCCACTCCAGCTCAACGTAACAATAAGGTCAAGACTAAGAACGGGCCCAAACAGGGCAATTCTTCATCTAAAATGCCTAAAAATGTGAAATCATATAGGTCTGATGTACAGTTCCAGCATTATCAGGATGAATCCATGAGAGGATGGGAGCATCCCTCATTTGGACCCATCCATCATGATGCGGGACATAATCAGGGATTTCCAAGAACCAGTTTTGAGTCCAATGGTATGCGGGATTTTAACATCCCCACCCATAACCGGTTTTTTCCCTTAACAGACTCATTGGGGCCATTAGGCCGTGAACCTATGGAAAGGCGATATGGATTCAATAATCCGGACGGGAATGGCCAATTTCCTCAGTCTAATCATTTTGACAGGGGTTATGATTATTCTAGACCTTCCTATCCCCCAGGTCAATATGATTTCAGACCGAACCCCAGTTGGGGTTTTTCCCACGGGCCACCAGGGCCGGTTCGGCCCATCAGAACGAAGAGAGGGGTTAGAGGGGGGAGGAGGGCCCAGTTGCTCAAAAAGAAAAAGAATCTAGGTATGGGTATTTTTAATTTGAGCCAACAGGCCTTGTCAGAGACTGAGCAGCGCTTGTTGGATAAGGGTTTGAAATTTGCTCCGCCTAGGAGCTTGAGCAAATTTCAAACCTTTATGGATGTCCACAAGTTTGCAAGGAAGCTCAATATCAAGAGGCATTTTCTGTCTAATCCTATTATGGATAGAGTGAGTCCCTTACCTGGGTACAAACATACTGGGTTGGCCAATGCTTCACTGTTTAATCCCCCTGGCTCATTGGCCCCGAGCATTAAAGTTTTCAGGGATGTGGTACTCAAGGATCTTGAAAAGATCAAGGTAAAAAAGGTCAAAATGCAAAAGAATTTGGAGAACGGGCTTGAGTCCCTTTGTTCCAATAAGTCCCTGGTCATTAGACCTGCAGACAAAGGGGGGGGGGATAGTCATTCTCGATAGGTGTGACTACCTGAAAGAGTTACACAGGATCGTCGATGACACCGAAACCTATACCCCTTTGAACAGGGACCCCGTTGTCAAGTATAAAAGAGACCTCGAGATTATTGTGGATGAGGGACACCGGGAGGGCATTCTTAATGACAGGGAGAGATTGTTTTTGATACCCTGTGCCCCCCGGACTCCCGTTATATATTACCTCCCGAAGATCCATAAAAGTCTTACTTCCCCCCGGGACGACCCATTGTAAGTGGGATAGACTCCATCACGTCCCGGGTCGGGAAGTATATTGATTTTTTCCTGCAGCCTTTGGTTCAGCAGATCCCTTCCTATGTAAGGGACACTAAACACGTTATCAATTTACTCAAAGATCTCACTCCCACAAATGGTATATGGATGGTCACGGCAGACGTGACCTCGCTCTATACCATCATCCCCCATGAGTGTGGCTTTGAGGCTGTTGAGATGTATTTGGTGAGAGGATCAGATCTACCATCGCGGCAAATTAACTTTATTATGACCCTACTGAAATATGCAGCAGGCCATAATTATTTTTGGTGTGATAATCAGTTCTTCCGCCAAGATCGAGGTGTGGCGATGGGGGCGAAGTACGCCCCTAGCCTGGCCAACTTGTTTATGGCCAAGTGGGAGGAGGACGTCGTCGATGTTTGCCGGAGACCAGAGGTTGTTCTCTGGGTCAGGTACATCGACGACGTCCTCCTCCTATGGGACGGCAGTGAACCGGATTTGCGGGATTATATGCTGTCCCTAAACGATAACAACAGAGGTATCAGATTCTCTTTTGAGGCCAGTCAGGAGTCAGTACACTATCTGGATTTGAAAATTTCAGTGGTTGATAGCAAATTTGTTACGACCACTTATTTCAAACCAACTGACAGAAACTCATATATTCCGCTTGACAGTTGTCATCATGCCCCTTGGTTGAAGGCCGTCCCTCAGGGACAATTCACCAGATTGAGACGTAATTGTACAGACTTAGAGGCTTTCAAATGCCAGGCCGAGGTTCTCTCTAAGAGATTTGTTGATAAAGGTTATCAACAGAGTGATCTGTCTCAATTGATACAATCTGTCAGTGAGATCGATCGAGGATCATTGTTGGCCGACAGGGAGAGAGTGGTAAGGGATGGTAAGTTCTCTCTTCCATTTATTACCACCTACTCCGTACAGCATCAGACCATCAAAAGTCTGATACGTAAGCACTGGCATGTGCTAACCAGTGATTTAGTGTTGGCACCGTCTCTTCCAGAGAGACCAGCTATTGTATTTAGGGGGGCATCTACACTGTCCAGCAGGGTGGCCCCAAGTGTCCAGGACCCCCCACGGGCTAATAGAACATTCCTAGAGAACCTGACAGGATATTATAAATGCAAAAAATGCCAAGTGTGCAGCTTGAATAGCTGTAGGGATAGGAAGATTAGCCATTTTTCTTCAACGAGCACGGGCCGTTCCTATGAAATCGAACCCTTTATCACCTGTTCATCTTTGGGGGTTATTTACCTCATACAATGCCCTTGCGGTCTCCAATATGTGGGGAGGACCAAAAGGGCAGTAAGGGTGAGACTTAACGAACATATAGCGAACATACGCAAAGGTTTCGATAAACACTCTGTATCCAGGCACTACGATCAAGTCCACAAGAGAGACCCATCTGGTACACTATTCATCGCTATTGACAAATACAGACCCCATTGGAGAGGCAGCTCGCTTGTGAGAGAAATCTCCAAGCAAGAAATGGCATGGGTGTACAGGTTGAGGACTTACGTTCCGCACGGACTCAATGTGGACACTGATGTTAACGCTTTTATTAACAATTCTTGAATTAATCTAGCCAATCAGTTAATTATGTTTTTATAATGGCTGTTTGGGGTGGACTATTGAACTATATTGGAGTATAGTTTTTTGGGAGATGTAGATCGTGCTGTATGTACACTCTTTCTCTTCTCCTTTTTCCTTTTTCTGTTTAAATTTAACCGTTTACTTCCGTCTCTTTTTCCCGTTTTGTAATGGACATTGACCATGTTAAGCGGGGTAGTAAGAGGGACGAGATTAGATGGTAATCGTTGTAACCTTGGTGATTTTATTATCATTTATGGATTATTAACTACTATGAGTTAATCTATCTCCGTATATTTCAAACATGTATGGCTTTAGATACTGGTATGACATTTATGTCTTATATTATATTCATGTATGTATATGTCCTCTACAGTTAGGATTTTAAATTTGGAGCAGTTCAAGTCCCATTATGTTCACCGCACATTATGGCTGCGGCGGAGGTTGTGAGTCTTACTGCCTCCTGTGACACACCTGGAGGCTCCTCCCCCCTGGGTGGCGCGCGCATTGCGGTCGTGGCCATTGTTGCCATGGACACGCGTGTGCGGCATACTCCCCGCCATGCTTTCGTCATCCCGTTTGGCGTGATGACGCGCACGGCATGTATTTGCAAACGAGGCTTGGCTTCCTCGTGGGGAGAGATGCGCGCGCATCCGCTGCTTTTGCTGTTTGGTGGATACGACAGCGAGGCGTGGCTACCTCGCGGCGCGAGTTGCGCGCGCCTTCCCTCGGGCTGGACCCTTGAGTTCTTGTGTTCCCTATAAAGAGGGGGTGACGCAGCCCATCGCCCGTGCCCCGAGACGACGTGAATTTTCACGAAACGCGTAGGGCAGGATACGAGCTTTGTGCTGACGTCACCCTCCACTGCTCGACTTCCACGGACGTATGTGTGTGACTAGCGCCTTTGACCGGTCGGCGCTGTCACATTTTTAAGGCTGTTTTTTAAACTGCATTTTTGTAAGTATGTTTTCTTCTTTTAAATAAACATCCACCAAGGATTTTACACTATGTAGTGTCCTCCCTTCCTTCCATGTTCCGTATCGAGTACTGCATGATGGTATATGAGCATTTTGGCTATCAAAACAATTGAGGCTCAGCATACACTGAAGTCTGGAGTCCTACTGATTATCATTTGAGGCTGTTTGGGGTCCTCCGTCATAGGGGACCATCGCTTTTTGGTAAGCAGGAATTCTTACTGGTGGTGGTGAAAGTCACGAATATAAGAAGATTTGGAATCGTTTTTGTTTTGTTTTCTTTTGCTTTTTTCATTTTTCTTTTTTCATTTAACATGGACACTTGATCACGGGTGCTTCTTTGTATGGACTTTGGATTTGATTATTTAAGGCCCTATGCAAGCATGTATTAATATCATTAATTAAGTTTGTATTATTATTCCATATGCTTTGTTTATATATTTTTTTTATTTATTGTTCTTCACTGAGCACTTACATAATTCTTCACTGTGATGATTTGAAGATAATTTTTTCAATCATTCAGTGGTGGGCTTATGTTTATATTCATAAGTTAGCGCAACTATATATATTTTTTCTTGTTTATTTAGAGAATGTCTGTTCACCTAAGCACACTAGCAAAAACGGGAGCTTGCTGGGAGTTTGACGGGTTATGCTTTGGCTGTCCTTGCAGCTTTGTTTGCCACTGTCCTACCTAAAAGGCAGCTGAGACCAAGATTCTGTGCTTTGTAATGTACAGACAACTATAATCATAAACTTTTGTGAATCACATCTACAGTGTTAGTCAATATATGGAATTACTATAAGAAGAGAGGGAAGGACAAATACAAGTTGAATTCAGGATGCAGTCAGGGATATTCTTTTACACTAACAAAGAAATAAAAAAAACTTACACTTTCCTCATCTGCGTTCAGGGAAAAATTGATGTTTGCTGTTTTGTCAAACGGAGCACTGAGAAAATAAACAAAAAAATATGCCATGAAATAGATGCTCTTGAAAGCAATAATTTTCCTGATTGACAATCCTAACACTCTAAATTAGAGGTAGAAAACACAAACAGGCTAGTGAAAGAAGAGGAATTTGTGATATACTTGCTGTTCCCTCATTTCATGCAAAACCAATTACACCACATGTGCTCATCTACGCTCTCCAAGCAAATAGAAATGTTTTAGTGAACAGTGCTTAGCCACAGCCATCATGCAAAAAAAAAAAAAAAACGTAAAAGTGATTGTTAGTTTCACCCATAGTTTTGAACTTCCAACAACAAAAACACTAGCGATATGAGGAACTGTGCTGCGATGACAATGTACACATGCTCAATAAATCATAAAATTGCAACACTGGCACATATAGACAGGAGGTGGAAAATGACTTGCAGTATGAAATGACTACAATACATCTACACACGCCACATGCACATAGAATGTTGTTGGAATGTCCACTAAAAATCCTATAGAAATAAAGATAATATTCTACAATTGTAACTAAAATATGAAAAGATTATATGGGGCAGAAAAAAAGCCAGGCATCAAAAAGCAAACAGTACCAAAGCTATGACTTTGTGACACGACCCCCAACTAAAAAAACAATAAAAAATTGGGCCGCTGTGTAAAATCTACATAAAAAACAGAGTGCAATGGTCTGCAAACCTCACAAACCCACATTTTATTCACAATAGAAAGCATTTGTTTATACTCAGAAAATGTACCATTAAGAAAAAAAAATTAATTTTGAAATTGATGGCAGCCACACGTCTCAAAAAAGTTGTGACGGCCCACAAAACTAACAAAAGGTACTAACAAGAGCTAACTTTAAAAAACATTTTGCCACTTAAAAGGTTAAATTGGCAAAAGATCAGTAACATGCTTGGTTATGAAAAGGGCATCTTAGAGAGTGAGTCTCTCAGAAGTAAAGATGGACAGAGGTTCATCAATCTGTGAAAAGTGGCGTTTAAAAATTGTTGAACAATTTCAGAATAATGTTCCTCAACATAAAATTGCAGAGTCTTTAAATATATTATCGTTAGGGTTGTCCCGATACCGATACTAGTATCGGTATCGATACAGAGCATTTGCCCAAGTACTTGTACTCGGGCAAATGCTCCCGATGCTTCACCCGATACCTGGACAGTCAGCGGTGATCAGTGCGTGGGAGATCACCGCTGTATAGATTTAAAAGTCTCTCCGCCTCTCCCCCCCCTTTAAGCTGCTGTAGTGAAATCAGCGGTGATCGGTGCTTGTAACTCACACACGATCACCGCTGACTGTCCCCGCATCCTCCTCCAGCCCCTCTCCGTTCTGCGTCTCGTGTCCCCTCCATTCTGATGTCTCCCTCCGTCCGTGACCCCCTCCACTCTGGTGTCTCCCTCCGTCCGTGACCCCCTCCACTCTGGTGTCTCCCTCCGTCCGTGACCCCCTCCACTCTGGTGTCTCCCTCCGTCCGTGACCCCCTCCACTCTGGTGTCTCCCTCCGTCCGTGACCCCCTCCACTCTGGTGTCTCCCTCCGTCCGTGACCCCCTCCACTCTGGTGTCTCCCTCCGTCCGTGACCCCCTCCACTCTGGTGTCTCCCTCCGTCCGTGACCCCCTCCCACTCTGGTGTCTCCCTCCGTCCGTGACCCCCTCCCACTCTGGTGTCTCCCTCCGTCCGTGACCCCCTCCCACTCTGGTGTCTCCCTCCGTCCGTGACCCCCTCCCACTCTGGTGTCTCCCTCCGTCCGTGACCCCCTCCCACTCTGGTGTCTCCCTCCGTCCGTGACCCCCTCCCACTCTGGTGTCTCCCTCCGTCCGTGACCCCCTCCCACTCTGGTGTCTCCCTCCGTCCGTGACCCCCTCCCACTCTGGTGTCTCCCTCCGTCCGTGACCCCCTCCCACTCTGGTGTCTCCCTCCGTCCGTGACCCCCTCCCACTCTGGTGTCTCCCTCCGTCCGTGACCCCCTCCCACTCTGGTGTCTCCCTCCGTCCGTGACCCCCTCCCACTCTGGTGTCTCCCTCCGTCCGTGACCCCCTCCCACTCTGGTGTCTCCCTCCGTCCGTGACCCCCTCCCACTCTGGTGTCTCCCTCCGTCCGTGACCCCCTCCCACTCTGGTGTCTCCCTCCGTCCGTGACCCCCTCCCACTCTGGTGTCTCCCTCCGTCCGTGACCCCCTCCCACTCTGGTGTCTCCCTCCGTCCGTGACCCCCTCCCACTCTGGTGTCTCCCTCCGTCCGTGACCCCCTCCCACTCTGGTGTCTCCCTCCGTCCGTGACCCCCTCCCACTCTGGTGTCTCCCTCCGTCCGTGACCCCCTCCCACTCTGGTGTCTCCCTCCGTCCGTGACCCCCTCCCACTCTGGTGTCTCCCTCCGTCCGTGACCCCCTCCACTCTGGTGTCTCCCTCCGTCCGTGACCCCCTCCACTCTGGTGTCTCCCTCCGTCCGTGACCCCCTCCACTCTGGTGTCTCCCTCCGTCCGTGACCCCCTCCACTCTGGTGTCTCCCTCCGTCCGTGACCCCCTCCACTCTGGTGTCTCCCTCCGTCCGTGACCCCCTCCACTCTGGTGTCTCCCTCCGTCCGTGACCCCCTCCACTCTGGTGTCTCCCTCCGTCCGTGACCCCCTCCACTCTGGTGTCTCCCTCCGTCCGTGACCCCCTCCACTCTGGTGTCTCCCTCCGTCCGTGACCCCCTCCACTCTGGTGTCTCCCTCCGTCCGTGACCCCCTCCACTCTGGTGTCTCCCTCCGTCCGTGACCCCCTCCACTCTGGTGTCTCCCTCCGTCCGTGACCCCCTCCACTCTGGTGTCTCCCTCCGTCCGTGACCCCCTCCACTCTGGTGTCTCCCTCCGTCCGTGACCCCCTCCACTCTGGTGTCTCCCTCCGTCCGTGACCCCCTCCACTCTGGTGTCTCCCTCCATCCGTGACCCCCTCCACTCTGGTGTCTCCCTCCGTCCGTGACCCCCTCCACTCTGGTGTCTCCCTCCGTGCTGCCATCCCCTTCCGTTCTCCTCCTCCACCCCCTCTTACTGTCAGGATGGAGCGCGGAGGTAGGACCCGGTAAACCCGGCTCCTTACTGTTCCGAATGAACAGAGTCAGTGATCACTGACTCTGTTCATTCACAAAACTGAAACATCGTAAACTGTGTTTACAATGTTTCAGTTTATGAATGGAGAGGAGCCGCTGTCTTCTCTCCATTCATTTTCAGCGCAGCTGAGGCTGCAGAGAAAGGGACTGGGGAATCTGTCCCTAGTCCCTTTCTCTGTCTCAAAGGGGAGATGTAAGAGGTCTGTTAAGACCCCTGATATCTCACCAAAGCCCCCCAACAGGGCTGATAAAAAAATTAAAAATTTTATAAAAAAATAAATAATAAAGAAATGAATTGTAAAAAATAAATAAAATAAAATAGAAGAAAAAACACACTGACACTGTCCACCCCCCCACCCCCTTAAAAAAATAAAACATTGTAAAAAATCAATAAATAAATAAAATAAATTGTAAAAAAAAAAAAAAATTTTTTTAAAAGAGATAAAAAAAAAGTATCGGTATTCGGTATCGGCGAGTACTTGGAAAAAAGTATCGGTACTTGTACTCGGTCTTAAAAAAGTGGTATCGGGACAACCCTAATTATCGTCTACAGTACATATCACCAAACGATTCCAATAATCTTGAGAAATCTCTGCGTTCAAGGGACAAGACTGAAACACAACAGCACTGCAGTAATACCAGCCATGATTCTATGATGAATCACTGTCTGAACACAGTTTGTCGTGCCATCCTAAAATGCAAGCTAAAGTTTCGTCATGCAAATAAGCTATATCTGAACATGATCTAGAAACACTACAGTCTTCTCTAAGCCAAAGCTCATTTAAAATAGTCTTTTGCCAAGTGGGAATGCTAAAGGTCAGACTAATTGAAACGTGAATTTTTTTTTGGCAACCATGGGTGTCGTGTTCTCCAGACTAAAGAGGAGACGGACCTTTTGGTTTGTTTTCAGCATTCAGCTCAAAGGCCTGCATCTCTCATGGTATGGGGGTGCATTAGTATGGATGGAACGGGCAGCTTGCACATTTGGACAGTCATCAATTAATGCTGAAGGCTATATCCAGGTTTTAGAACAGCATATGCTCAGGCAAAAATGGGACAACATTCCTCTCCCAAAACACCAGCAACTGGTCTCCTCAGTTCTCAGACGTTTAGGCTTGGTTCACACTTCTGCGGATCCTAGGGACGCGCTTTGTGTGGTGCCTCCTGAAAATGCAAGGAAAACATCCCTGCTCTATTGTTCAAATCGCAGTCTGCATGGAAACCCCAAGTGCAGTGCAGTTGTCAGTGCTGGAAGTGGCTGCTGCTATTTCCAGTGCGTGCAGATGCCATTAGCATCAATGGCAACTACACACCATCTGCGTTTTTTGTGTGGGTGGTTGAGGTTTCGGGAATGGGTGTGGACCTGTAGCGGGAACCAGGCTTAACAGAGTGCTATTAAAGGGGTTGCTGGGGGGGATGTAGAGGGGATGCTGCAACATGGTAAACATGGTCCTGTCCCAACTCTTTTTGGAAGTGGTTTGTACTTTGCCAGCTTTTTGTTGCCTTGTCAAACTTTTTTGAGCTATGTTGCTGCCATCAATTTCAAAATTACCATTTTTTTTAAATGATACATTTTCCTCAATTAAACATTTGATATGTTTTCTATTTTCAATTGTGAATAGAATACAGGCTTATCCGGTTTGTAAATGGTTGCATTCTGTTTTTATGTAGATTTTACACAGCATGCTAACTTTTTTGGAATTGGGGAGATTGTGTGTGTAATATATATATCACACATACATACACCCTTATAGAATAATTAGGATTCTTAACCATAGGGGCCATATGGTGCAGAAAAATTACTGTTTCATGCCCTACCCACTTTGTTTTACCTCTTCAGCTGTCGAAACTGAGCACTGCAAGTTAGAGAAAGAGAAAGAAATAGCAGGCATATCAAACTAAGGTTGAAGCATTAAGCTGATAAGAAGGAAAATGAAAGTTCGATAACAATATACTAGCAAAGTGCACTGTTAGTGGATAAGTGTGCATTCTGTTCAAATTATCAAAGTCTTTTCCGAAACAAGCCATTAAAATGTTTGCCCTTAATAGTTAAATTACTTTTCCACAGGATATATATGAGCACAAGGAAAGATTAACACTTTTCACACATAAGGCTCAATTCACAAAGCTAACACACAAAGCTAAAGATAGTTATTTTAACCACTTCAATACAGGGCTTTTTGTACCACTTCAATCCTACATGTACAAATCATCATTCTTTTGCTAGAAAATTACTCAGAACCCCCAAACATTATATATGTTTTTTTTAGCAGACACCCTAGGGAATAAAATGACGGTCATTGCAACATTTTTTCATGCACGATATTTGCGCAATAATTTTTCAAACGCCTTTTTAAAAAAATAAAAATGGTTTCATGAATTAAAAAATAACAAAACAGTAAAGTTAGCCCAATTTTGGGGGAAAATATGAAAGATGATGTTACGCCGAGTAAATAGATACCTAACATGTCACGCTTTAAATTGCGCACACTCATGGAATGGCGCCAAACTTCAGTACTTAAAAATCTCCATAGGCGACGCTTAATTTTTTTTTTTACAGGTTACCAGGTTAGAATTACAGAGGAGGTCTAGTGCTAGAATTGTTGCACGCACTCTAACGCACACGGCGATACCTCAAATGCGTGGTTTGAACAGCGTTTACATATGTGGGTGACTTGCGTGTGCTTTCGCTTCTGACCGCGAGCTACCGGGGACAGGGGCGTTTTAATTTTTTTTATTATTATTATTTTTTTTTTTTATACTTATTTATTTTTTTACAATTATTTTACTTTTCTTTTTTTTTTTTGATCACTTTTATTCCTATTACAAGGAATGTAAACATCCCTTGTAATAGGAATGTGTGTGACAGGTCCTCTTTATTGAAAGATGCGGCGTCAATAAGACCCCACATCTCTCCTCCAGGCTGGAAAGCATGAGATCAGTGAATTTTTTTTCACTGATCTCATACTTACAGCCGCAATGGCGGCTTTGTTTACATTTGAGGCCCGGGCGTGACGTCATCACATCGCGCCCGGGCCTCCGACGATCATAGAGATGACTGGTGACCATCTGGTCACCAGTCATCTCTATGCTCATCACGTGACCCACCAACGATGCCGGAAGATTTGCTCCGGGTCCCCGATCGCACGGGAGAGCCTGGAGAAGCACCGGATGGCGGCGGGAGGGGGGGTGTCCCCTCCCGCCGCCTATAAGAACGATCAAGCGGCGGAATCGCCGCTATGATCGTTCTTATGGTGCACAGAATCGCCGGCCCAAGAAAAGGATATCTGAATGATGCCTCTAGCTGCACCCATCATTCAGATATCCCCCTACAAAGCCGAGGACGTCATATGACGTCCACCCAGGATGGGAGATCCCATCTGTGGACGTCATTTGACTATGGCTGGGTAGGGAAGTGGTTAAAAAAGTGAATTTTTTTTTTTAAGCCAAAACCCACAAACTTTGAAAAAACCTGCCACATGGCTATTTTTTATAAATTATATATTTATAATTGTGTAAAGAGTAGTGGTGAATTGAGGCTAAAGAAAATATTTATAGGTCACCAACACTATTCTCTTAAAGCTTAACTAAAGGAAAGAAATAAATTGCAAACAGGCAGGCTCTTTATTACAAAAGAGATTTGCAATGTCTCTAACGCAATAAAACCACTTACCTGCCTGTTTGCAATCCTCTGCAGAACGTACATGGTGCATGTGTTACATAGTAGGTGAGGTTGAAAAAAGACACAAGTCCATCAAGTCCAACCTATGTGTGTGATTATATGTCAGTAATACCTTGTATATCCCTGTATGTTGTGGTCGTTCAGGTGCTTATCTAAGTTTCTCGAAACTATCGATGCCCCCCCGCTGAGACCACTGCCTGTGGAAGGGAATTCCACATCATTGCCACTCTTACAGTAAAGAACCCTCTACGTAGTTTAAGGTTAAACCTCTTTTCTTCTCATTTTAATGAGTGGCCACGTGTCTTGTTAAACTCCTTTCCGCGAAACAGTTTTATCCCTATTGTGGGGTCACCAGTATGGCATTTGTAGATTAAAATCATATCCCCTCTCAAGCGTCTCTTCTCCAGAGAGAATAAGTTCAGTGCTCGCAACCTTTCCTCATAACTAATATCCTCCAGACCCTTTATTAGCATTGTTGCCCTGAGGGCCAGTTGGAGAACAGGCAAGTATTCTTGCCTTTAGTTTCACTTTGAACGCAAGCAATAACGATTTGATAATGGTGTTGGCAATCTGTCTTAAAACGACAAACATTAACACAAGACACAACACGTGTTGTGTTAACACAATGCACACGTATAGCAAAGTTTGAATAGGCCCTAAAAAAAATTCAATAATTAGAGTCAGCAAAGCTTTATCTCATTCAGTAAGGTAACTTAAAATACACTTTGCAAAGAACCAAGACCTGCAAGGTAACAAATGCTAGGCATTTCACAATTTCAAAGAGAAGAAGTTGCCTGATGAGGAACGGGAACATGTTAAGTCCCAAAAACTCAATGTTATGTCCCACTGGAGTGGCAGCAATAAAATAGTTAAACTCAAATCAAAATTCATTTTCAACTAGCAAACACTTCATCCACAAGGACATAACATAGCGTTTGACATAAACCGCTTCATCTCCAATTATTGAGGTTTATGTACACATACATAGCTTGAAGAAAAGTGTGTGTAAAGGGTGCTATCTGTATAAAAAAATGTGAGCAATAAAACCTTACATAAATAAATCCAATGTAAATGATCAAAAATGTGCACAATTCATCAATATAAATAAAAGTCCATAAGGATCAATATAGACAGTTATTCAATATATGCTCCAACACCGTGCTCCTGAAATATGTGCTCCAAGACTCCAAAAACAACAGTGCTTCACCCGAAGTGACTATAAATTGCGCTCACCGGATTTCCACGGCCAGCAAGTGACCACAAAGCATGTAATGTGAGAAACTCCTCAATTCATAGGTCTATCTCCATCAGAATCCACATCTATTTCTCTCCTCCATATGTGGATAAATACGGTCACCATCGAATATGCAGTGGTATGTAAAATAAACTCTCTCAAATATCATATATCCTCTACTGTATTCATCTGTCTCTCAACACAAGACTCTGTGGGATTGGCTCCGCACAAAGAGCCACAGAAGGCAGGTATAATGTAATATTGCTTTTTATTTAAAAAAGGTGCACTTACATATGTCCAAATCGGATGCAAAAGGCACAAAAGCAGCTTGAGGGTCTCTAGAATCGATCCTGCACTGCTGTGTAACTAGCGGCGTACGTTGCAACTACCCAGCGAAAATGGAGGGCTCCTGTCAGTTTGCATGTCAAGCCTCTCTTTTATGCATTTCATGCTCAAGCGTGCGTCATTGGGGATTTATTAAATTATAATATTACACTATACCTGCCTTCTTTGGCTCTTTGTGCGGAGCCAATCCCACAGAATCTTGTGATGGGAGACAGATGAATACAGTAGAGGATTTTTGATATTGGAGAGTTTCTTCTACATACCACTGCATATTCGATTGTGATCATATTTATCCACATATGGAGGAAAGAAATATATGTGGATTCTGATGGAGATAGACCTATGAATTGAGGAGTTTCTCACATTACATGCTTTGTGGTCACTTGCTGGCCGTGGAAATCTGGTGAGCGCAACTTATAGTCACTTCGGGTGAAGCACTATTGTTTTTGGAGTCTTGGAGCACATATCATTTCAGGAGCACGGTGTTGGAGCATATATTGATACTTATGGACTTTTATGCATATTGATGAATTGTGCACATTTTTGATCATTTACATTGGATTTATTTATGTATGGTTTTATTAATTGATCAAATTTTTTTATCCAGCGCCCTTTACACACACTTTTTTATTATATATTAGTATATACTAGTTTCAGGTGCAGCACTAGGATATTTAGTTATATATTATTTAGTTGGCGGCGTAACCTTTACTTTTTTCACATACAAAGCTTGTAGGTTGCCTTTATTTCAGAGGGTATACTTTTTGTGTATTATTTTTTTCATTATTTATATAATAGTTTTAAATTACTTGTTTTTAGTAAAACGTATGGTTTTAATGAATTTCCCAATCAATACAGGGTACATAGGACTAATTTATTGGCTAAGTTTTTCATAAGGGGTAAATGATTCCATTTTATTTATATCTAGCCTTGCGAGGCATTAGCTGAGTATTCCAGTATTTCCATGGCAACTTGTTAACAAATGGCGGCATCTTAAACTGCGCATTGTCACTAGATTCCATACCCTGAGGAAGTCACATAACCAGTTCTGCTGGGACGCAAAACAGGAAGTGAGAGCCACTTGTTTGTACCAAATACATACTGCTCAAAGCTTTGTTTTAAACGCGAGTGTATTATTATCTTTATATTATTGGTGGAAATTTATTGGATGTTGTGCAATGAGAATTCTTATATTCTGTGTCCAAGCTACACTGTGATTGGAAGCAGGCTGACCCGGTCTCTGAAAGGGACATTTGTTGGTAAGGGAGTGATAACAGATGTAGAGTGGATACGCAACCAAAACATAAAAATAAAAAAAGTTGGAGGTAAAAAATTGGAGGCGAGCAGGCATTGCACACGGTAATGGATTGGTGACATAGGGGAGTTTGGCAATGGATATGTCAAGATTGAAGATCTACCGGTATATATTTTTCCATTGCACGCAGATAGTTGATAAATAAAAAAGTTTTTCTTTATTTTGATGTTAAGCAAGTGGCTTAAAAAATGTGGATATATAATACTACCAAAAGTATTAGAAAGTCTGCCTTTACACAGCACCCTGCGGCATAAAGGGAGTCGCTGCTGGGCACTCTGCAACCTATGGGGGGGGGCTCTGCTGGGCACTCTCAGATGCAAGAGGGGACCCCTGATGGGCACTCCTGGAAGGGGGGACCCTCAGCTGGGTACTCCAGCATGTAAGGGAGGAATTATTCATTCCGTTAAAATGTTATGCATTCATTTATAAAATAAAATTTTTTTGGGGGGTCGCAAATATTTGTAAAATATAAAAGGTGTCCCTCGTACTGAAAAGTTTTGAGACCCCTGCTTTAAACCAATCGATCGAATGATGACCTGTATAATTCAACTAGCCATGCCAAGCAGCTGTTTCCAAAGTGAGCAAAATCCTTTGTATTGAGAGAGGTATAGAATCCAGTGAGAGATATCATTATGCCCCTGTACAAACCATTAGCAAGTCCTCATCTGGAATATGCAGCTCAGATTTGGGAACCAGTTCACAAAGGATACCGGGAAACTGGAGAAAGTGCAGAGAAGGGCAACCAAACTGATAAGAGGCATGGAGGAGCTCAGCTTTGAGGAAAGAGTAGAGGAACTTAATTTATCCTCTCTTAAAATGAGGAGATTACGGGGGGATATGATCAACATGTATAAATACATAAGGGGTCCATATAGTGAACTTGGTGTGAAGTTATTCACTTTAAAGGTCATTAAAGACAAGGGGGCATGCTTTACGTCTGGAGGAAAAGAGATTTCATCTCCAAATACGGAAAAGGCTTCTTCACAGTAAGAGCTGTGAAAATGTGGAATGAACTCCCTCCAGAGGTGGTTCTGTCCAGCTGAGTAGATTGCTTTAAAAAAAGGCATGAATTATTTCCTAAATGTACATAATATAATGGCATACTAATATTTATAGGTAAAGTTGATTCAGGGAATATCTGCTTGCCTATTGGGGGGATCAAAAATACAAACAATATTCGCGCTGCTAACACGTGTAAGCAGCTACAATACCTGTGGAAAAAGTAACAACAAAGAATATACAAAAATGTAGCGCTATGCGTAATAACAATATAAGACACCCAAGTGCTCAAGGTGACTAGATCACAATGGATCTAATAATGAGTCCCGATATATGAAAATACAAAACACAAAAAAGAAAAGTCTTTGATGACAAGACCGTGAATAAAATTGAAACTGTCCGGTTCAAAAATGGTGAATGTTCAAAGTATTGGGTGACTTGTGACGTGACCACCACCACATGAAAGGGAGGCTTACCGGATGGAGTAGACCCTGTACACATACGTGTAGAGGGTCAAACAGGCTTAGTATGTATATATCCGTACATATGAAATCCCAGCTAGCACTGCACACATATGTATCCGAGATCCAAACTCCAATAGTGGAGTCTCCACTGCTGCCACTGAGTGTTCTGCAAAGCGCTATGTTCATGGATTGAATGTAAGTGTACTTACCTACGTTTATTAAATATCCTTTACGTTATTACGCTATGTGCCCTCTCCTTCTTCCTTCTACATGATTTCCATGTGAGCCATTTTCATCCATCTATTGGGCTTGGATATCTGGCGTCATCCTTGAGTTTGGATCTCGGATACATATGTGTGCAGTGCTAGCTGGGATTTCATATGTACGGATATATACATACTAAGCCTGTTTGACCCTCTACACCAGGGATATGCAATTAGCGGACCTCCAGCTGTTGCCAAACTACAAGTCCCATCATGCCTCTGCCTCTGGGTGTCATGTTTAATGCTGTCAGAGTCTCGCTATGCCTCATGGGACTTGTAGTTTGGCAACAGCTGGAGGTCCGCTAATTGCATATCCCTGCTCTACACGTATGTGTACAGGGTCTACTCCATCCGGTAAGCCTCCCTTTCATGTGGTGGTGGTCACGTCACAAGTCACCCAATACTTTGAACATTCACCATTTTTGAACCGGACAGTTTCAATTTTATTCACGGTCTTGTCATCAAAGACTTTTCTTTTTTGTGTTTTGTATTTTCATATATCGGGACTCATTATTAGATCCATTGTGATCTAGTCACCTTGAGCACTTGGGTGTCTTATATTGTTATTACGCATAGCGCTACATTTTTGTATATTCTTTATTGGGGGGATCAGGATGGATTTTTTTCCCCCTGCTGGAACAAAATGGAATGTGCTTTTTGCATGTTTTTTTTTTTTTTTACCCTCTGGATCAACTGTGGGGTATGGGATTGTGTATATAGGATTGTTAAAAAAAAATTCCTTTTATTGGTTGAACAAGATGGACTTGAGTCTTTTTTCAACCAGACCAACTAGAACTATGGAGTGAGAACCGTCACAGGACAAAGAAATCTGAATGTCTTAAGGCTGTAGCCGAGAGGTATGCTCTCAAAAGTACACTGAAAGGGGCAACTGCCAGGGAGTGTGCCCAACCAGCCACACCACATTGGCGTACCACAGACTACGTGGCCAATCTGTGGCTAACAGAATGACCGTAATTTCTTCAGCCATTATCCTATGCAGAAGGCGAGGGAGCAGCTTGAAAGGAGGAAAGGCTTAAATGAGAGACACTGTTTCCACCGTGCCACCAACATATCCACTGCATCCGCCGGGGGCCCTGCGCTCTTGTAACAAACCCCAGCACCTTCCTTTTGAGGCGGGACACCAGAAATTCCACGTACGGGGTTCCCCAGTGTAGGCAGATCTGTGTCAAACACCAGGCACTCAGGCCAAATCAGGTCCCCCAGGTCATTTCATGCGGCCCTCACACCGAAGGCCCTTTTTATTCAGCAGGGAGGTGGCAGAACTGTTACGTCTCCTCTGGCTCTCTGCTCACCCCTGCCACATGTAACACATGTAAACACAGAAGCCTTCTGTGTTTACCATGTCAACTTTCCTCGCAGGGGCTCTCAGATCCCTGCCTGCTCTGAACTCTCGGCAGGGACAAGGGAGATGCAGGTGCAGTGTGGTCATAGGTGGGATGGGGCATCATGTGGTAGGCTGCACTGTGATCCCCATCTGTGCCCAGGTGCACAGATGCTGACCAATGATCTCTCTTCAAGCGAGAGAAAAACAGAGCCGCCTAACACTGAGGGTTCACCATTGACACCCGAGCGTAGGGAAGGCGCCTTGGGCACCTATGATTTCACTATTGAACACAGTGTTGGAACACAGAATGTAAGAAGAGTTTTGGAATCACTTTCCTGTATATGTATGCATGGATTGATACAAAATGTGGATACGATCATTTGGACTTTTTTTGGCACTTATGGTTATATGTGCATGAAATTGAGATCATTTAGTGATGTTAACCACTTGCTGACCGCCGCCTGTATATATACACATCAGCAGAATGGCACGGCTGCGCAAAGGGATGTACCTATAGGTCCCTTTGAACTTGCCGCCGGCGGCGCGTGCCCCTGCCGCAAGCTCTGTGACCGTGCCCCCGGGACCCATAGACTCGATGTCCGCCGGAGCTGCAGAACGGAGAGATGCCTATGTAAACAAGGCATTTCCCTGTTCTGCCTAGTGACAGGACAGTGATCTACTGCTTCCTGTCATCAGGAGCAGTGATCACTGTTGTGTCATTCGTAGCCCAGACCCCACACAGTTCGAGTCACTCCCTAGGACACGCTTAACCCCTTCCTCGCCCCCTAGTGGTTAACCCCTTCCCTGCCAGTGTCATTTACACAGTAATCAGTGCATTTTTATAGCACTGATTGCTGTATAAATGACAATGGTCCCAAAATAGCGTCAAAAGTGTCCGATGCGTTTCCGCCATAACGTCGCAGTCACAATAAAAATCGAAGATTGCCGCCATTACTAGTCAAAAAAAAAAAATGTCATAAAACTATCCCCTATTTTGTGGACGCTATAACTTTTGCGCAAACCAAACAATATACGCTTATTGAGATTTTTTTTACCAAAAATATGTCGAAAAATACATATCAGCCTAAACTGAGGAAAAAATGTGTTTATATTTTTTTGGGGATATTTATTATAGCAAAAATTCATTTTTTATTTTTTTTTCCAAATTTTCGCATTTTGTTAAAAAAAAAAAAAAAAAATCGTAGAGGTGATCATATACTAGAGGTCGGCCGATATATCGGCCGATATTTGGGCATTTTTGATAAATCGGCATCGGCCGATTATTATCAAAACTAGGCAGATATTTTACACTGGCTGCCCATTCTCCTCCCTTCTCCACACTCAGCGGATCCGGCAGCATACAGCGCAGCGCTGTGTGTGAAACTGCAAGTAACAGAGAGGAGAGAGAGAGGAGCTGTCAGCTCGATGTCGGGGGTGGGCGGGACCCAGGAGATATATTACACCAGCCAATGGGATGGTATCTGGGCGGGCCACTACATGCATGTGGCCCCGCCCCCTTTCTAAAGCAGCCCAATCATTGGCTGGTGTAATTTAGCTGCTAGGTCCCACCCACCCCGGCCGGGTCCCACCCACCCCCACATCGAGCTCAATTCTGACAGCTCTCTCTCTCCTTTCTGTTGTCAGTTTCACACAGTTCGTTACACTCGGCTTAGTGTGAAACTTGCCAGTGCCACTGCAAATCAGTGCCCCCAGCTGTTGTCATCTGTCAGTGTTACCAGCCAGTGCCAATCAGTGCCATCTGTCAGTGTCACCCACCAGTGCCAGTGTCACCCACCAGAGCCAACCACTGCCAGCCAGTGTCATCCGCCACTGCCAGCCAGTGCCACCGCCAATCAGTGCCACCTGCCAGTGCCATCTGTCAGTTCCAAACCAGTGTCACCTGCTGCCAATCAGTGCCATCTGTCAGTGCCACCTGCCCGTGCCAATAATGCCATCTGTCAGTTCCAAACCAGTGCCACCTGCCAATGCCAACCAGTGCCACCTGCCAGTGGTCAGTTCCAAACCAGTGCCATCTGTCAGTTCCAAACCAGTGCCACCAACCAGTGCCACCTGTACTGAGGACATCAAGTGTGTGCTAGAGTGACAGGAGTAAGCAGGAAGAAGTGGAGTGGGTGAGGTGTGTGTGTGTGTTTTTTTTTGTTTTTTTTAAATCGGCCTAAAATATCGGCCACAAAAATCGGCATCATATATCGGCCATCGGCCGCCCCAATTTATAAATATCGGCATCGGCCAGAGAAAAACCCATATCGGTCGACCTCTATCATATACCACCAAAAGAAAGCTCTATTTGTGGGAAAAAAAGGACGTAAATTTTGTTTGGGTGCAACTTCGCACGACCGCGCAATGAATCAGTTAAAGAGACAGTGCCGAAAACGCAAAATGTGCTCTGGTCAGGAAGGGGGTAAATTCTTCCGGGGCTGAAGTGGTTAAATATTATGCATAGTTTTATGTGCACATGTATACTTTAAGATACACAAGATGCATTGGGAAGTCGTTTTTTTTTTAGTCTTGATTGGTTTGTAATTAATCAGAAGCGCAACACATTTTATACATATATCTTTATTGGAGATGTGAGCAGACTGTGAAAGAGCTAAAACCTCCACTATGTACGCAGCGCACTCCTCAACCTTGCAGTCTGCACACAGTGTACTCTGAAATCTACAATCTGTACGAAGCGCACCCTTAAACCCTGCACTCTGTACGTAGCGCACCCTTAAACCCTGCACTCTGTAAATAGCGCACCCTTTACTTGCTGCCCGTACTATAGCCGAAATATGGCTACAGAGCGAGCCTTAATTGCCAGGAGGGCGTCCATGGACATCCTCCCGAGCAAGCACTGTCTGCCCGTCCCTGCGGGTTGTGCGCGGCGTTGCTCTGTGATCACCAAGTCCATGAGACTCGGTTGATCACAGACCAGAGTAAGGGGTCACTCCCGCCGCAGAGATCACTTTCATCTTAGAGGACAGCCCGCCGCTGCAGAAAATACCGGGGCTATGGCAGCTATCTGTATTCTATGTCAAAGTACTGACGTATAGCTATGGTGGTTTGCAGTAAGTGGTTAAACCCCGCACTCTGTACATAGCGCACCCTTAAACCCCACACTCTGTACATAGCGCACCATTAAACCCCACACTCTGTACATAGCGCACCATTAAACCCCACACTCTGTACACAGGATCTGTGTGATATTCCCTGTCAGAACATAAATTTGCCTGGTTTACACAGGCAGATCCCCGTTCTGTCACTGCGGGGAACGTTAAATGGGTGGCCGGCGGACATCGAGTCTGCCCCACCCACTGATTGGCTCCCCCCGCTGCCCAGTGGGTGCGTGCGTCCCGAACCATAGTACGACAATGGCGATTTGCAGGAAGGAGCTGACCTGCCGCTGTATGACGGCAGCTGGTCGGCAAGTAAAGATGAACTTAGTCTTGAAATCTAGATTCAATTAAAGCAGAACTTCACTCTCAATCAACATTGACCATCTTTAATCCTTATGCTAGCATTAGTAAATTAGCCTCTGGCTCCAATAGGTGCTTTAAAAAAAAGACCTCTCCACATTGGAATCCATGGTCCGGTGTCCTGAAAAAGGGGCCAGACGCAGAGATAGGGGAGGCGGCGCCAGTGCGCCCTTAATGGACGGGCCGCCCCTGTTGTAGTACTTCATTGCTTGGTCGGCTGTGTCGACACCTCCCATGGTGTTATTGTAGTCCATCACTACTTGTGGCTTCATGATATCTTTCCCACCTTTCATGCGTACCATGACAGTGGCGGTATTATGAACTGTAATGCCTTGCTGCCAGGCAACCATTTCTCCAGTCTTGAGCTTCTTATTGCCAAACATTGGCGGCATGACGGGCTGGTTAGCCCTAACGGTTCCATAGGCATCTGTTTTGTTTTGCAGAAGAAACTCAAAGTTCAGGAAACTTATAAAAGGTTGTTACCCAATAGCCCCGATTTAGCAATGGCTCAAAGTGTGAAACGGAAGATGTTGTCATTCCATAGAGAAAAAAGGTGAAATACTGCGCTAACAAGAAAATATGAATAAAAATTATATAAATGTCAGCAGCAGCTGAAACGCAAGATATTACATGCAAAAACCATAAAGAATCCCAATCACCACGACACCAACGTGATCCACCACCACATAGATGACCTGCTTACCAGAAGCAGGCTAAAGACAAGCCTGTAGGATGTTAGTACAGATAAGCCGCACTCCACCGACCAGGATAGGTATATGGACTGGGGGTACTCCAACACTCAAGGGGGTGATCCTCCAACCGAGTCCCAGAAATTAAGATGGTGGATCACGTTGGTGTCGTGGTGATTGATTGGGATTCTGTCATCCCCTTCACGCATTCTCATCTTTACACCTGATTTGTATTTCTTTACTTGGGTTTTTCACCAATTCCATCAGAGACTTTTATTTTAAACACTTATCATATTTGTCACAGTACATGATATTGGGTCACATGTTTATTGTTACATTTCCTATGGTATAGTGTTTTTCAATTCACTGTATTAGCGCAGCTTAGTTGACTATTTATTGTCATTCCATAGTTGCTGTAATTTGGATTTAATTTTTTTTCCTTTCCCAGTGTATATGACTGAATTCCAAATTTAGCCAGTTGACAATTTGCATGGCATGTAGGATTTTATGCCAAATCATGCTCTCTTTGATGCAATGTATTGTACCCAGCTGAGTCTTCCCTTGTAGGCCATTAGACTTTCATCTATGCTAATATCTCTTTCTGGCACATAGCTCCATTGGAAATTCTTTAGAATCATTTGAGATACTTCCCAAATTTTCTTTATTTTTGGTGCAGGAGTAGTTTCATCAAATTCTTCATTGTTTTCGAAGTGTAAATATTTCATGATCAGGGAAAATCTTTACTCCAACATTACAATGCCAAAGAATTGAGTGGCAAGTAATTTATTAGTTGTCCAATACCACTAATGCAGGTGTTTCCCCACCACTCCCTGAAGTATTTTTAGGTCCAGAAATGTCATCTTTGGTCACTTGGCTCAATTCTGCAAGCGATTCCAATTCACCATCGCCGTTTTATAGCTGATCTAAAACCGCTTTTGACCTAAAGGGATGTTTTTTGGATGCCATGGACGTTCTCAAGTTTCCAGGCAGAAAGAACAGTAAAGGTGCAGACAGGGCACTGGACAAAGCACTAGGGACAAAACTGAGGTGAAATGGTTTAATACTGTAATGTAATCTACAGAATACAACGTATTGTGTGTATGTTATGTTTTGAAATTTTATGAATTTCCTGCCGGCTCTACCCCCCTGTGCTCGCAGGGAGGGAAACCAAAAAACGGATGCATCAGCCGGAGGACTTTGGGGGATCGGAGGGACAAGGTAAGTAACAGTACAGGGTTACTACGGTGTAGTCCAGAGTGTGGCTCGGGATTACCGCCAGGGAGGTTAAACTAAGAAGTTTTCTCTCAGGTGAGTTCTCGGCAGTTCTCAGGAGGAATGTTTTCTCCTCTGCAGTCTGTTTATAAAGCCGAGAACTTCTGTTCTCAAAAGGAGAACAGAGAAGCTTTTCCTCTGAGATCCGTGTAAAAAGAGGTGGGCTGCTTGTAATCTTGTGAGATTACAGAGCAGCCGAGATTAAAAAGTGAAACCAGAGTTAAAAAGAACACGTAATTACATGATTGAAGATAATAAGGATT
Source organism: Rana muscosa (assembly GCA_029206835.1). Lineage (NCBI taxonomy): Eukaryota > Metazoa > Chordata > Amphibia > Anura > Ranidae > Rana > Rana muscosa. The sequence goes on along the minus strand of CM055124.1, from coordinate 187,078,038 downwards.
ATGCACTGTGTGTAGAGATATATATATATATATCTACACACAGTGGATATAAAAAGTCTACAAACCCCTGTTAAAAAGTTAGGTTTCTGTGATGTGAAAAAATGAGACAAAGATTAATCATTTCAGAATGTTTTCCACCTTTAATGTGACCTATAAACTGTACAACTCAGTTGAACAACAAACTGAAATCTTTTAGGTGGAGGGATGTAAAAAAAAAAATTGTAAAAAATAATATGGTTGCAATATTTGCCCACTCTTCTTTGCAAAAACACTCCAAATATGTCGGATTGCGAGGGCATCTCCTGTGCACAGTCCTCTTGAGATCACCACACAGATTTTCAGTCGGATTCAGGTCTGGAATCTAGCTGGGCCATTCCAAAACTTTAATCTTCTTCTGGTGAAGCCATTCCTTTGTTGATTTGAATGTATGCTTTGGGTCGTTGTCATGCCGAAAGATAAAGTTCCTCTACATGTTCAGCTTTCTAGCAAAAGCCTGAAGGTTTTGTGCCAGTATTGACTGTTATTTGGAACATTTTATAATTCCCTCTACCTTGACTAAGGCCCCTGTTCCAGCTGAAGAAAAAACAGCCTCAAACCATGATGCTGCCACCACCATGCTTCACTGTGGGTATGGTGTTCTTTTGGCGACGTGCAGTGTTGTTTTTGCGCCAAACATATCTTTTGGAATTATGGCCAAAAAGTTCAACCTTTGTTTCATCAGACCATAACACATTTTCCCACATGCTTTTGGGAGATTTCAGATGGGTCTTTGCAAAATCTAGCTGGGCTTGGATGTTTTTCTTCGTAAAAAAAAAAAAAAGCTGCCATCTTGCCACTCTACCCCATAGCCCAGACATATGAAGAATACGGGAGATTGTTGTCACATGTACCACACAGCCAGTACTTGCCAGATATTCCTGCAGCTCCTTTAATGTTGCTGTAGACCTCTTGGTAGCCTCCCTGACAAGTTTTTATTCGCGTCTTTTCATCAATTTTTGATAACTGTCTTCACTGTGTTCCATGGTATATCTAATGCCTTGGAAAATCTTTTGTACCTTTCTCCTGACTTATACCTTTTAGCAATAAGATCCCTCTAATGCTTTGGAAGCTCTCTGTGGACCATGGCTTTTCTGTAACATGCAACTAAGAAAGTATCAGGAAAGACCTACTAGAACAGCTGAACTTTATTTGGGGTTAAACAGAGGCACTTTAAATGATGGCAGGTGTGTACTGACTCTTATTTAACATAAGTTTGAATGCGATTGCTTAATTCTGATCATTCTGAAATGATCAATTGTTAAAAAAAAATTACATCACAGAAACCTGACATTTTAACAGGGAGTGTAGACTTTTTATCCACTGTATGTAGTGTAATATATATATATATATACACACACACACACATATACACACACAGTGGGTACGGAAAGTATTCAGACCCCCTTAAATTTTTCACTCTTTGTTATATTGCAGCCATGTGCTAAAATCATTTAAGTAATTTTTTTTTCCTCAATGTACACACAGCACCCCATATTGACAGAAAAACACAGAATTGTTGACATTTTTGCAGATTTATTAGAAAAGAAAAACTGAAATATCACATGGTCCTAAGTATCCAGACCCTTTGCTGTGACACTCATATTTAACTCAGGTCCTGTCCATTTCTTCTGATCATTCTTGAGGCTGGGTTCACACTGATACTACACGACATTCATACAACTTTCATCCTACTTTGCTCTGCGACATCAATCCTACATTGGTCCTACATCCATCCGACTTTCATGAACAGGATAATACATTGATCCGACTTTGTGATAGTCTGACTTGTTCTTTGACCAATCAAAACAATCCCAGTGTGAGATAATAGGATTTTTATAACAGCTTACCTGTAAAATCCTTTTCTTGGAGTACATCACGGGACACAGAGCGACATAGTCATTACTAATGGGTTATATAGATACCGTCAGGTGCTGGCACTGGCAACTTCCAAAACCGGAAGTACCCTCCCCTATATAAGCCCCTCCCATCCGGGAGCACCTCAGTTTTGTAGCAAAGCAATAAGTGTCCCTAAAGAGGGGCGGGAGCTCTGTGTCCCGTGATGTACTCCAAGAAAAGGATTTTACAGGTAAGCTGTTATAAAAATCCTATTTTCTTTCTCGTACCTCACGGGACACAGAGCGACATAGTCATTACTAATGGGATGTCCTAAAGCAATGCCAAATGAGGGGGGGGGATACACCATATATAAGCTGAGCGCTATCAGACATGAGGATCTTTTGCGGCCTGCAACACACTGCGCCCAAAGGCGACATCCTCCTGACTTCTAACGTCCACCTGGTAGAACCTAGTAAACGTGTGAACTGAAGACCATGTTGCGGCCTTACAGATTTGAGCCAGGGAGGCCTGGTGATGCACTGCCCATGAAGTTCCAACTGCTCTCGTGGAGTGCGCTCTAACTTTGAACGGAGGCGGTCTCCTTCTCAAGCCATAAGCTTGCATAATGACCTGTCGAATCCACTTGGCTAAAGTAGATTTTGACGCTGCCTGACCCCTTCTGGGGCCTTCCGGCAGAATAAACAAAGTATCCGTTCTGCGAATCTGAGCAGTGGCCTTTAGATAAGCTTTAACTGCTCTTACTACATCCAAAGAATGCAATAACTTTTCCTCTACCGAAGTAGGTTTGGGGAAAAAAGAAGGAAGAACCACATCTTGGTTCAAATGAAACCTCAATACCACCTTAGGAAGAAAGGCTGGATGAGGACGTAACACTACTCTGTCCTTATGGATAACCAGATATGGCTCCTTACAGGACATAGCTGCTAATTCCGATACTCTTTTAGCCGAACAATTGGCTACTAGAAAAATCAATTTCCTGGTGAGAAGCACCAAGGAAATATACTGTAATGGTTCAAATGGTTGTTTCTGTAGAACCGACAGAACCAAGTTTAGATCCCATGGACATATGGGAATATTAACCGGAGGACTAATACGCATCACTCCTTGTATAAAGGCTTTGACTAGTGAATGCGAAGCCAAGGGCCTTTGAAAAAATATTGACAAGGCCGAAATCTGACCCTTGATAGTACTCAAGGCAAGCTTCCTATCTACAGCCCACTGTAGGAAGTCCAGAATCCTACCTATTACGTACTTATGTGGATGCCATTTCCTGGCCTCACACCACGCGATGTACGCCTTCCAGATTCTATAGTAGATCTGCCTGGATACCGGCTTCCTGGCATTGATCATGGTAGATACCACAGCATTAGAGAGCCCTCTCTTTTTTAGAATGTGGGCTTCAATAGCCAGGCCGTCAAACCTAGGGCTGGTAAGGAAGGGTGGTATATCGGTCCTTGCGAAAGCAGGTCCGGACGATGTGGGAGAGTCCAAGGACTCCCCACTGAAATTTTACAATCTCCGCGTACCACGCTCTTCGGGGCCACGCTGGAGCCACCGGAATCACTGTTTCTTTTCTACCCTGATTCTGCGGAGTAATCGGGGTAACCATTGTGGCGGTGTGAATGCATATATCAGCTTGAACTGATCCCAAGGGAACACTAGGGCATCCGAGCCGCAAGCTAGGGGATCCCTTGTCCGAGAGACAAACCTGTCCCCCTTTGCGTTGAATCTGGATGCTAGAAGATCTACATCCGATGTTCCCCACCGTTGACATATTGTCCAGAAAACCTCGGGGTGAAGGGACCCTTCCTCTGGGCCTAATTGCTGGCGACTTAGAAAGTCCGCCTTCCAATTCTCCCCTCCTGGAATGAATACCGCAGATATGGCTGGGACATATTTTTCTGCCCATTTCAGGATGTAATTTACTTCCCTCTGGGCTGCACGACTCCTGGTGCCCCCCTGATGATTGATATATGCCACTGCTGTGGCATTGTCTGATTGAATTCTGACAGGGGACCCTTGGAGTTTGGATGTCCATGCTACTAGGGCATACCGGGCTGCTCGTATCTCTAAGAGATTGATGGGCAGGGCCTTTTCTGCATCCGACCATCTGCCCTGGAGAGACTATTGCTCCAGTACTGCTCCCCAGCCTATAAGGCTGGCATCTGTAGTGACCACCTTCCAAGAAATCGGACTGAAGGATTTCCTTTTTTCCAGATTCTGGGGAACCAACCACCAACGGAGGCTCTTGCGAACGGAAGGGGACAAGGACATTGTAAGTCTGGTGCCTGAACTTTTTTGTTCCAGGCTGACAGTATGGCCCCTTGCAAATTCCTTGAATGGAATTGACCGTAGGGTACTGCTTCGAATGATGCCACCATTTTTCCCAGCAGCCTCATATACAGGCGTATGGACGGCTGTCTTTTTTGTACCCACTAAGTGGATCAAATCTTTCAAAGACAACACCTTTCCTCGAGGCAAGAATATTTTTCTCTGGCCTGAATCCAACCTTAGCCCCAAGTATTCCAGACTTTTGACTGGTTTTTAGGGCTGACTTGTCTCGGTTGATAATCCAACCGTGAGATTCCAGATACTTGATTGTCTTGTGAACGACCACGTCTAGTTTTTTCACTGAGTGGTCTATCAGCAATAAGTCATCCAGATATGCCATTATCATTACACCTTGTGTTCTTAAATTGGCCAATAAAGGGCCAGAATTTTTGTAAACACTCGTGGTGCTGTGGCCAAACCGAAGGGTAAGGCTCTGAACTGAAAATGGCGCCCTTCTACTGCAAAGCGTAGACATTTTTGGTGGACTGGAAAGATGGGAATGTGCAAATAAGCATCTTTGATGTCGATCGCGGCTAACCAATCCTCCCCTTGTAGGGCAGTGGCCACCGATCGGATCGACTCCATCGGAAAGTCCTGATATACAGGAATTTGTATAGCCCTTTTAGAATTAATATGGGCCTCCCGTCCGCGTTTGCTTCGGGACTGTAAAGAGGTTTGAGTAAAACCCGAACCCTCATTCTTCCAGGGGAACCTCCATAATTACTCCTTGGAGCAATAGTTGTTCTAATGCCAACAGGAGGGACTCTCTCTTCCGGGGATCCCTTGGCACGTTTGACCTCAAAAATGGGAAGGAGGAGAGTCTTTTAACTCCAAACTGTATCCCAAACCTACTGCGGAGAGCACCTATCTGTCTTGATCGTGTCCCGCCAGGTCTCTTGCGAACAACTGGAGTCCTCCCCCCACCCGACTGAGTGGGGGCTTCAATGAATTTAACTTTGGGGGAGGTTTTGTACCTCCCCTGACCCAGGGTTTCTCATTACCCTGCTACTGTCCCTGTTTTTTACCCCCGGGATTTGACCGAGGAGGCCGTCGGAACTGTTACACAGCCGATGCCCCAGGGACTGGAGAAGCAGGCCTCTCAAAGAGGGACCTCTAACTCTGTTTTTAACCGGCAAGAGCGTATTTTTACCGCTGGAAATTTTCTGGATATATTTGTCCAGGTTTTCCCTGAATAAGCGTTCACCATGAAACGGGACGCTAACCAGCCATTCTTTACAGGGAGCTTCAGCAGACCAGTTTTTGAGCCATAGGAGCCTACGCATATGTACTATAGACAGCGTAAGGCGGGAGGCCTGATGGACTGAATCCTCTATGGCGTCAACCGCAAAGCCTAAGGCTCTAGGTAGATCAGCTAGGGCAAAGCCTGCTGATCTGTCAAGTCCCTCAAGACCTGTTTCAACTGATCCTTCACTGCTTAGCAGACCCCAATAGCTGCTACTGCTGGTTGTATCACCAAGCAGATTTTCATAAGGACTCCAATCTTTTATCTATTGGGTTCTTGAACATTTGGACATTATCCACTGGACATGTCAGTGATTTATACATACAAGAGATGGCTGCGTCCACTGTAGGGACCTTCCATTTTTTTTTTTTGATGAACTTATCCTCCATGGGATAGACCACCGGAAATCTCTTGGGGGAATAAATATTTTCTCAGGACGTTCCCAATCCTGGTAAATGAGCCCTTTCAGTAAAGGGTGAAGTGGAAAAGAACAAACAGTCTGGGGGCTTCCAGCGACCCCAACGAGGATACAGTAGTGGTTGATGGTTCCGCAAGGTGCATTTTTAAATGCTGATCGGACCATGTTAGTCAGAGACTGAACCCATAATCCTTCAGCTTGAGATGCTGAGAAAAGGTTCCCCCACTGTTGATTCCTCTATAACAGAATCAACCTCATCCTGATCCCCTTCAGGCAGGTCGATCCCTGTATGGGACTGTTGCTCTGCTAACAGGCACTCTGAAGGAGGAGACGGAGATCGGGCGTGCTTTCCCTGACAGGGAGGCAGCCTCTCTAATCCTCCCAGAGCTGAGGAAAAAACCTCCTCTGTTACATACACAGGAGCAGGTGAACTGAGGACAGCCACAGTACCAAGTACCCCTGCGGGGTCTCTACGGTCACTTACCTCTGAACTTCAGGGGAGACTGGTGCAGCAGAAGTATGCCCAAGATCCTCCGAGCCCGATGAGACCCCCTTCGCTTCCTGGAAGATTCAGTTCCGGAGCTTCTGGACGGCATATTCCTAAGCCTAAAGCTGAGGTATTCCAGCCGTAATACACCACTTTTACTGAGAATAGTCTAGCACAATTGCTGCTATATCACAGTTGGTGTCTACTAATGTGCCTTTCTAGGGGATGCCTGTATCAACCGCTTGCTGTATGCCTTTAAATGTTGCCAGCTCTGTCTCTGTACTTCATAGCCAGCTCACTACAATATTGTGGGTTTTTTTTAAACTGCTGGGACGCCCGCACATGCGCAGAAGCGCTGCGGCGCGCACAGAGCGTCATCCCCCAGGCTCCGCCCCCTTTCCCGGCTCACCTCTATATATAGAGGCGCGTGCACGCGCACGCGCGCGGCCACGTGCGCCTTCGGCGCTAATTTCAAAATATGGTAACAAGGGACAGGAGCCAGGGCCCCTCTTTGCCGCAGGCCGGGGGATGGACGAGCACTGCAACATGGCAGAGGAAGCAGTTTCCTATAAGAGAACTTACCATCTGCCTGGACTTTGCTCTGCTGAGAAGAAGCTAGTCCACATGACAAGAAAACATTCCACAGCGGCCTCTAGTGGACAAACACAGGTACCGCAGTCTAATATATTAAATATATATATAAAAAATTTATTTTTATTTTTTTTTTTTTTTCTTGACCACCATTAAAAATTATTACATTTTTTTAGTAGTTACAGGCATGCACAGAATTTTGCGGGAATACCATTAGGTAACAGACAGAAAGACAAATTAGGCTTGGGGGTCCCCCAATAGAACCAAGTTCCTGGGGGCCCCCACTTACCTGTTCCCCGCCGCAGGACTTTGTTTGGTCCACAAAAGCCCAAACTTCACCTATCACGGCAGGCATTGTAATCAAACCTTCAGGGACCGGGTTCCCAAGGATTCCACTCCCCTGGACCTGTATAGCACCCTGCACAGAAAACATCTTGGTCGTGGGTATGACCAGAGCTCTGGATCCCAGGGTCCAGCTCTCCTAAGAGAAGCATTACAGGCAAAACCTTGCTCTTCTCTGCAAGGCCCGGGTACCGACCGTTTAGCTATGAAGCTTTTTTGGTCGGATCCGGAATAGCTTACTGAGGCCCAAAAGAACCTGTACGCAAGCTCAGTGAAAAACACGTTTCTTCTTGGCCAACACCTTAGACACTGGCAAAAAACTGAGGTGCTCCCGGATGGGAGGGGCTTATATAGGGGAAGGTACTTCCGGTTTTGGAAGTTGCCAGTGCCAGCACCTGACGGTATCTATATAACCCATTAGTAATGACTATGTCGCTCTGTGTCCCGTGATGTACGAGAAAGAAAAATTCCTTTTACTGCTGCTGTAATCACCATGTCGGATGTCAAAAGTCAGATGGTTAGGACAAGGATCCTACTTTGATCCGACTCCAATGATATTCAATGGGCTGAAGTAGGATCAAAGTCGGACCAAAGTAGTACGGGGAGCATTTTCAAAGTCAGACCGACTTGTGTCGGACCAGTTAAGACAGCTCTCATAGGGAAACATTGATTTTCACACGTCATGCGACATGAGTTCCCAATGTCGGAGCGTTTGTCGGACCAGTGTGAACCCAGTCTGAAGCTGGGTTCACACTGGTCCGACAAATGCTCCGACATTGGGAGCTCATGTTGCATGACGTGTGAAAATCAATGTCTCCCTATGAGAGCTGTCTTAACTGGTCCGACACAAGTCGGTCCAACTTTGAAAATGCTCCCTGCACTACTTTGGTCCGACTTTGATCCTACTTCAGCCCATTGAATATCACTGAAGTCGGATCAAAGTAGGATCCTTGTCCTAACCATCCAACTTTTGATATCCGACATGGTGATTACAGCAGCAGTAAAAGGAATTTATCTCACCCTGGGATTGTTTTGATTGGTCAAAGGACAAGTCAGACTCGCACAAAGTCAGATCAAAGTAGTATCCTGTTCATGAAAGTCGGATGGATGTCGGACCAATATAGGATCAATGTAGGACTGATGTCGCAGAGCAAAGTAGGATGAAAGTTGTATGACTGTCATGTCGTACCAGTGTGAACCCAGCCTGAGATGGTTCTACACCTTCATTTGAGTCCAGCTGTGTTTGATTATACTGATTGGACTTGATTAAGAAAGCCACAAACCTGTCTATATAAGACCTTACTGCTCACAGTGCATGTCAGAGCAAATGAGAATCATGAGGTCAAAAGGAACTGCCTGACGATTGTGGAAAGGCACAGATCTGGCCAAGGTTACAAAAACATTTCTGCTGCACTTAAGGTTCGTGAGAGTACAGTGGCCTCCATAATCCTTAAATGGAAGATTTTTGATACGACCAGAACCCTTCCTAGAGCTGGCTGTCCGGCCAAACTGAGCTATCGGGGGAGAAGAGCCTTGGTGAGAGAGGTAAAGAAGAACCCAAAGATCACTGTGGCTGAGCTACAGAGATGCAGTCGGGAGATGGGAGAAAGTCAACCATCACTGCAGCCCTCCACCAGTCTGGGCTTTATGGCAGAGTGGCCCGACGGAAGCCTCTCCTCAGTGCAAGACACATGAAAGCCCGCATGGAGTTTGCTAAAAAACACCTGAAGGACTCCAAGATGGTGAGAAATAAGATTCTCTGGTCTGATAAGACCAATATAGAACTTTTTGGCCTTAATTCTAAGCGGTATGTGTGGAGAAAACCAGGCACTGCTCATCACCTGTCCAATACAGTCCCAACAGTGAAGCATGGTGGTGGCAGCATCATGCTGTGGGGGTGTTTTTCAGCTGCAGGGACAGGACGACTGGTTGCAATCAAGGGAAAGATGAATGCAGCCAAGTACAGGGATATCCTGGATGAAAACCTTCTCCAGGGTGCTCAGGACCTCAGACTGGGCCGAAGGTTTACCTTACAAGACAATGACCCTAAGCACACAGCTAAAATAACGAAGGAGTGGCTTCACAACAACTCCGTGACTGTTCTTGAATGGCCCAGCCAGAGCCCTGACTTAAACCCAATTGAGCATCTCTGGAGAGACCTAAAAATGGCTGTCCACCAACGTTTACCATCCAACCTGACAGAACTGGAGAGGATCTGCAAGGAGGAATGGCAGAGGATCCCCAAATCCAGGTGTGAAAAACTTGTTGCATCTTTTCCCAAAAAGCCTCATGTCTGTATTAGATCAAAAGGGTGCTTCTACTAAATACTGAGCAGAGTCTGAATACTTAGGACCATGTGATATTTCACTTTTTATTTTTTAATAAATCTGCAAAAATTTCAACAATTCTGTGTTTTTCTGTCAATATGGGGTGCTGTGCGTACATTGAGGAAAAAAAATGAACTTAAATTATTTTAGCAAATGGCTGCAATATAACAAAGTGAAAAATTTAAGGGGGTCTGAATACTTTCCATACATACAGTATCTCACAAAAGTGAGAACACCCCTCACATTTTTGGAAATATTTTATTCTCTCTTTTCATGTGGCAACACTAAAGAAATTACACTTTGCTACAATGTAAAGTAGGGAGTGTACAGCTTGTATAACAGCGTAAATCTGCTGTTCCCTCAAAATAACGCAACACACAGCCATTAATGTCTAAATCGCTGGCAACAAAAGTGAGTACACCCCTAAGAGAAAATGTCAAAATTGGGCCCAAAGTGTCAATATTTTGTGTGGCCACCATTATTTTCCAGCACTATAAGGATGAGCTCCGGCGTGGTCGCACATCCCACGTGCAGAGCCCGCCAGGAAGTCGGCACTGCGCTAATCACAGGCAGTGAGACATTGTCCCGATGCACAGCTGCAGAGATCAGGAAATGTCTCACTGCTTGTGATTAGCGCAGCGCCGACTTCCTGGCGAGCTCTGCACGTGGGCTGTGCGAACATGCCAGAGCTCATACTTACTGCCTTAACTCTCTTGGGCATGGAGTTCACCAGAGCTTCACAGGTTGCCACTGGAATCCTTTTCCACTCCTCCATGACGACAACCCGGAGCTGGTGGATGTTAGAGACCTTGCGCTCCTCCACCTTCCATTTTAAGGATGCCCCACAGATGCTCAATAGGTTTTAGGTCTGGAGACATGCTTGGCCAGTCCATCACCTTTCCCCTCAGCTACTTTAGCAAGGCAGTGGTCGTCTTGGGAGGTGTGTTTGGGGTCGTTATGTTTGCATACTGCCCTGCGGCCCAGTCTCCAAAGGGAGGGGATCATCCTCTGCTTCAGTATGTCACAGTACATGTTGGCATTCATGGTTCCCTTAATGAACTGTAGCTCCCCATTCCCGGCAGCACTCATGCAGCCCCTGACCATGACACTCCCACCACCATGCTTGACTGTAGGCAAGACACACTTGTCTTTGTACTCCTCACCTGGTTGCCGCCACACACGCTTGACACCATCTAAACCAAATAAGTTTATCTTGGTCTCATCAGACCACAGGACATGATTCCAGTAATCCATGTTCTTAGTCTGCTTGTCTTCAGCAAACTGTTTGTGGGCTTTCTTGTGCATCATTTTTAGAAGCGGCTTCCTTCTGGGACGACAGCCATGCAGACCAATTTGATGCCGTGTAAGGCGTATGGTCTGAGCACCGACAGGCTCACGCCCCCCACCCCTTCAACCTCTGCAGCAATGCTGGCAGCACTCATGCGTCTATTTCCCATAGACAACCTCTGGATATGACGCTGAGCATGTGCACTCAACTTCTTTGGTCAACCATGGCGAGGCCTGTTCTGAGTGGAACCTGTCCTGTTAAACCGCTGTATGGTCTTGGCCACCATGCTGCAAGCTCAGTTTCAGGGTCTTGGCAATCTTCTTATAGCCTAAACCATCTTTATGTAGATAAATAAAAATTGAATTCCTGCTGAAAACTAACATACAAATAGTGGTAAATACAAATAGTATTAGATACAGCCAAAGGTATGTGAAAAACTACAAAAAATATTTATCATGTGAATAAATATCATTAATATATAGCACTTCAAGACCAGAGTGCTAGTAAAAAAGGAAAAAGTGACGTAGCTACATTCAATAAATACTGAGTCCTGAGCCAATAGTGTCCAATGGTCTCAAAAAGCCAAAATAATATAACTAATACAATGAAAAAGTGATATAAATGTGTACAAAATTGTGATAATGAGCTCTCCCTCTTTCCTCCATTGCAATCAGGTTCCCCTGAAGAAGTCACGAGGTGCGTGACGTAACGCCGTAGGGAGATCGAGAGGTACCGCAAACCGGAAGTACCCGGACTCAGAGTAAGACGGCGATAGTGCCGCTCTCATATCACTGCAATTTTAATCTCATTATATGTAAGAGCATTATCATTTCAATAAATTGGTGCTATCCAGACCTACTTCACCATTGGAGATTCCTTTTTTTCCACCCTCCCCCACCTCCTCCCCTCGGAGCCATTGCTGGAGCTGTGTCCCATTCCCTCCCCCTCCCTTTCGGTTTTTTTCCCTATTAGGAGTATAGCGCCAATTACGCTAGTGGAGGAAAGAGGGAGAGCTCCTTGCACATACTAATACAAGCTGGAGAGGACACATTAGAGGAGAAAGATTTTATGAAATCTGCCCATAATCATCCACCTGGAGGTAAGGGTCCAGTGAAACCAGAGATTTGGGAGACATTCCAATTAGGAGACAAGACAGTTCACCATAGCACTGGAAGGAGAGTCTTAATATTCACTATCATGGAGACTTATCTATCCAGTGCATAGATTTTTCATTGTTGCATCATTATCATCACATTATTGTACACATTTATATCACTTTTTCATTGTATTAGTTATATTATTTTGGCTTTTTGAGACCATTGGACACTATTGGCTCAGGACTCAGTATTTATTGAATGTAGCTACGTCACTTTTTCCTTTTTTACTAGCACTCTGGTCTTGAAGTGCTATATATTATTGATATTTATTCACATGATAAATATTTTTTGTAGTTTTTCACATACCTTTGGCTGTATCTAATACTATTTGTATTTACCAATATTTGTATGTTAGTTTTCAGCGCGAATTCAATTTTTATTTATTTACTTATTGTGTAAGGTGAACACATTTAGTTTTTGCAGCCGTTTCCACATTTATTGACACTTAGCACTTTTGTATCATTCCATTACTCAATAGAAGCGCGAAAGCACATCTCTTTTTTCATCTTTATGTAGCGCAACAATTCTTTTTTTCAGATCCTCAGAGTTCTTTGCCATGAGGTGCCATGTTGAACTTCCATTAACCAGTATGAGAGAGTGAAAGTGATGACACCAAATTTAGCACACCTGCTCCCCATTCACACCTGAGACCTTGTAACACTAACAAGTCACATTGACACCGGGGAGGGAAAATGGCTAATTGGGCCCAATTTGGACATTTTCACTTAGGGGTGTACTCACTTTTGTTGCCAGCGGTTTAGACATTGGCTGTGTGTTGAGTTATGAGGGGACAGCAAATTTACACTGTTATACAAGCTGTACACTCACTACTTTACATTGTAGCAAAGTGTAATTTCTTCAGTGTTGTCACATAAAAAGATACAATACATTTACAAAAATGTGAGGGTTGTGTGTGTGTGTGTATAATTATATATATATATATATATATATATATATAAAAGAAAGTCTTCTTCTTCCTCTAATCCAGGGGTCTCAAACTGGCGGCCCTCCAGCTGTTGCGAAACTACAAGTTCCATCATGCCTCTGCCTGTGGGAGTCATGCTTGTAACGCCTCATGGGACTTGTAGTTTTGCAACAGCTGGAGGGCCGCCAGTTTGAGACGCCTGCTCTAATCGCACCGGATTCTCCATCTCTGAGCTGTAGAATCTGGGAAGGAGATATTTCAGAGTAATGGGCAGTGAGATCTTCAGACCTCACTTTCATAAACTGACCGTTTGTGACAGAACAGTCATGTACTGTGATGAGAAGCCAAGAACATGTTCTTAGCTCCTCATCTCAGCTACACTGCCTGGTATACACGAGAGATCAGCCGCGATCCTGATGATACCTAAATAAAGATCAGGGATAAGACAGATGGGTGAATAAGAATACAAAACATAAGTTCTCTTTTTTTATTATAATATTTTGTGGAAGCCTCTTTCTAGTGACTTGTATAGGTATAGATATAAATCGTGATCTTTGCAGTTTAGTGAATTATCTAACTCTGTTTAAAAGATAAAAGTTGCGCGATAGGCATTACATGTGAGTAGTTATGTAATGTAAGGTATCTTTTTAAGATGTGTGCAAATGTTTTGTACAGGATTTCTTTTGGTATTGTAAGCTGCTGAGTTACACAGGATTAAACTGAATTACACATAGTTGAGGTAGCTTCGGTATTCATTGCCCATTACTAAAGAAACCAATCTCTATTGACAGCAGACCAGCTATGTGCAAGGCTTTGTAAGCTGAAACACATTAGCCTGCTGTTGTATACTAGACCACTTGATTTTTGGAAAACTATTTTAAAAAATTGACTCCAGCGGTGACTTTTTGAGTACCAAGTGGATAGGGCTGTCAGGAACCCAGCTGGGAGACTGACTACTGCACAAGAGAGACATGGGCCCAAAAGAGGACCAAATTTATATAGACCAGCTCTCCTGCTTCATGGCTGCAACATACAGTTTCAAAGTGTTGCTGCCCATGCTAAACAAGTTCTATAGGTATTATTTTTAAAAGGGCTGAGCACTTTGGTAATGAAACAGGATTTAAAGCGTAGTTCCACACAAAAGTGGAACTTCCGCTTTAAGCACTCCTCAGTCCCCCTACCAGGCCACATTTGGCATGTAATTTTTTTTGGGGGGGGGAGTGGGGGCTTCGTTAGGAGTGGGACTTCCCGTCACACTTCCTCCTTCCGCCCAGGGACCTCCTAGGCGGCGACTCCTCTTGCCTTAGGGCCCCCCCCCCTCTAGGCGATCTCCTGGGACACGCAACAGGTCCCAGGAGATCGCCTGTCCACTCCGGGAGCACAGCGCGACTCCGAGTGCCCGGCCGTGAAGCCGAAAGCTGTCACGGACGGGTGCCCAGAGTGGCAATGGAGGTGCCGGTGAAGATGAGGGGGAGAGGAGCGACGCTCCGTTCAGCTGCATCGCTGGACCGTGGAACAGGTAAGTGTCTGTTTATTAAAAGTCAGCAGCTACACTTTTTGTAGCTGCTGACTTTTAATAAACATAAAAAGCCTGGAACTCCGCTTTAAAAGGGACTAACCCCCAATCCTGGCTTTGTCCACCTGGATGGGAACAGCCCCAAATGGATCTTCAGTGGCTTCACCTGCTGATGGACCATGGCTCTGGACCTGTATAGCACCCTGTGGCAAACGCAACATGATGCATATCGAGCCCCCACAAGATACAGTGCCCAAAGACCAATTAGAGGATGGCCCCCACATCTTGGTCCAGGTACAGTCCCCCAAGAATCACCAGAGCAGTCCACTAATCTAGAAAGCTGCAGATGAAAGACACAGCGGCTCTGGAGCAGTTACAACTGCTAAGTTCATCAAGTTCTCTCAAAGAGAACATACATCACCTAAGGACACTGCCAAAAAACTGAGGCCAATTAGAAGTGGGATGGGTTAAAGAGAAAACTCCCTGCAACAAATTTTTTCACCAGTGTCCAATAACCTGAAAGTAGTTGCTTATTACCCATAGTTATGACTAAAGATCATGTGTCCCGTACTGCAATAAAAAAAATATAATGGAAATTTTTACTTACAATTATACCATTTGCCCGATTATACATATAGGTAGAGGTAGGATTCATTTATTTTTTCTGCATAAGAGCTCTATGTATAGAGCTCAAAAGCTGCTGAATAATATTCAAGGTAAGAGAACAGCACATAGTCTACAGGTTGCTTGCAAAAGCAGAGTCAGAGACAGGATGCTGTGTTGATATTTTTGTTGGGGGTAATGGGTGGTATAAAAGCTTAAAAGAGAAGTATGGGTTTTTCCTCCATTATACTTAACTAGGTGTGATGCTGCATCTGTCCCCCGGCGCCTCTCCACTGAGAACCCGAGCGATCGTACATCACAGATGGCTCGGTTCTCACAGCTCCCCGAGCAGAGAGCTGCAGACTGTCAATCAGCAGCTCTCCGCTCTGCTCCTTCACGCTCACTGGAGCGCCGAGCTGTGGAGGGGCGGGGAGCGGCCGTCTCAGGCTCTTAGCGGCTTGCTGAGATTCTGAGACGGGTGTCAGTCCAGGCATCTGGCAGATCCAGACTGTCGCGATGACTGGACCGATATCCGTGACGTCAGAAGAGAGCGAACTTCAGTCCGCTCTCTGCTGAAAAAGGATCGCAGGAGTGCAAAATGAATTGCACTCTTGTGGCCCTTAGGAGAAGCCCAGCCAAATAAGCTTTGGCTGGACTTTTCCTTTAACAAAATTTTAATTCTGGGACACGCCAAAGGTACATTTTGCAAGGTTAACCAATGTTTCACACCAGTTGCCATTCATTATTAGGAAATTAACTCCGGGAAAAAAGAATTATACATAAAAAAAAAAAAAAAGAGGAAATTTGGCTTACTTGTAAATTTAAAATCTTGATGTACAGTACAGGAACACATGAAAAGTATTCACAGACCCTGGGTTTTAGGCTTGTGCACCTCCCCTATAACCCTTACCCACTCTGCAAGCCCTCACTTTTGTAGCATACATTGCAGAGTAACAGGGGAATGGAAGGGAGAGTGGCCTATGCCCTGTACTGTAAGAGGAATTTAAAAAGGTAAAACAGAATTTATTTTATCTTTATCGTACAGTACAAGATACAGGCAATGTATTCATTGATCTTGGAACAACTACAAGGACAGACCACTTCTTTGTGAACTCTCTTTTTTCGTGGATAGAGTAGAGCAAATGTTTTAAAGAAGTAAAAATATTTTCTGTAGCAGCCCAATAGTCACAGATTGTACATTCTACCCGTTCGTGAACAGGAATTGTTTTGAAATCTTTTGCACGTCCCTTTGAACCCAAAATGGCACAGTAAGACGGAGGAGAATCTAGGTGTACAAAGGCAAGGCTTTTGTGGATGGCAGCAGTGAGTTTTTCACATTAACAAGCATGTTGAGTGAAGCTTCTGCTTCACTACAGTGGCAACTAGGGAAGTAAATATTTCCGCAGCTTCGCCCCAATACTGCCTCAGTGTCCTCCTCATTCCATTTTATGTCTGCTCCGTCTAGGGAAGGCATATTGGGTCCCAGCTTTAGTAGAGAAACCAAGAGTAGGAGAAAAGGTGTGACATTTATAAACCCAAAGCAAAGATGGCTGTAATAATGCTGTTATTTGTCCAAGGAATTGTGACATGCATAAAATAGGATTTTTTTTTGTACTCACCGTAAAATCCTTTTCTCTGACGTCCATGGACTGACACAGCATCTTCAATCTTGACAAAGTGGGTTATGTTCCTGCTCATAGGAGAAGACTAGGCAGAATGTTGGATGTTTTAACATACATTCCATTACCAGAGCTGAACAGCCCCACCCAGGGGGCGGTCCCTCTGGACATAAACCTCCTACCTGCAACCAGCTGCCTCAGTTCGTAGCAAAGCAGTACAAACTTAAAGAAAGGAGGGGTGGGAGCTGTGTCAGTCCATGGACGTCAGAGAAAAGGATTTTACGGCTAGTACAAAAAATGCTATTTTCTCTTACCGTCCATGGACTGACACAGCATCTTCAATCTTGACAAAGTGGGACGTCGCAAAGCAGTGTCAAAGAACGAGGGGTGGGAACAGTATCCAGGAAAAAACCAAACTTGACCCCCAACAAGCAGAGCTCCTCAAGGGAGGAGTTGCAACATTAAACAGCCGCTTGCAAAACCTTGCGGCTGAAGGAGCATCAAAAGATGCAGCCACATCAACCTTCTAGAACCTTGAAAAGGTATGTGCGGATGACCAGGTCGCCGCCTTGCACACTTGTGCAACGGACGCTTGTTGTCGGAAAGCCCAGGAAGCACCAATTGCCCTGGTTGAATGCGCCGTACCCGGAAAGGGAGGCGCCCGCCCCTTAAGGGCATATGCCTGTATGACGGTCTGCCTGATCCACCGAGAAATGGTGGCAGACGAAACCGCTTGGCCCTGTTTTGGACCAAACACAGATACAAACAGCGAGTCAGACTTCCAAAACAAAGCCGTAGCAGGACAGGTACACCCAAAAAGCACGTACCACGTCTAACGTGTAAAGCGCAAACCCTCTGGGATGCGATGGACGAGGACATAAAGACGGAAACACAATGTCCTCAGTAAGGTGGAAGACCGAGACCACCTTTTGGAGAAAAGAAGGCTGTGTGCGTAGCACCGCCTCATCCTTATGGAGGACCAAGTATGGCAGTTTGCAAGACAAGGTCGCCAATTCAGAAAACCCAGCTGACAGAAGTTAAGGCTACTAGAAAAGACACCTGAGATAAAGATGAGAGGAATCTCTCTAATGTTTTCAAAGGGAGGTTCTTGAATAACCGAGAGCACCAAATCCAAATCCCAAGGAGGAAGAGGTGGTTTAATAGGGGGAAGCACACAGCGAACCCACTGCATGAAGGCTCTAATCAATAATGCCCCGCTAGCGACCGCTGACAGAAAACATCTAAAAGCTGAAATCTGACCCTTAATGGTGCTTAAAGCAAACTTATGGTCCACTCCTCGCTGTAAAAACAGCAGGATCCTGGAAACGGATTACGTCCATGGACGCCAATCCAGCTCCTTGCACATAGCGATGTAGGCCTTCCAGGTACGGTAGTATGTCTTCCTGGGAGAAAGATTTCCGTGCCCTCAGCATGGTCGAGATGACCGAATCTGAGAGACCTCGGTCCCTCAGCACCTGGCCTTCAATAGCCATGCCGTCAAAGCCAGCGACTGTAAAGCTGGATGAAGAATGGGACCTCGACACAGAATGTCCTCCCGCAGCGGTAGTCGCCATGGAATGTCCGCCACTAGGCGCACAAGACCGGTGTACCAAGGACGCCGAGGCCAATCTGGAGCAATGAGGATCACCTGAATCCCCTCGGCTTCCACCCTGCGAAGTAGTCGAGGAAGCAACTTCAGTGGAGAAAAGGCATAAATCAGCCGATACTGACCCCACAGGGCCAGCAACGCGTCTGCCCAGGGATTTCTGGACCTGGCCACGAATCTCAACACCTTGCGATTGAGTCGAGAGGCCAGTAGGTCCACATCCGGCATGCCCCACCTCCGGCGAAGAAGTTGAAACACCCCTGGACGTAAGGATCATTCCCCCTGATCCAACATCTTGTGTTTCAGATAGTCCTTAGAATGTGAGCGGTCTCAGACGCTACGGCCGATCTCCGCAGTCCCCCCTGATGGGTGACATAAGCCACCGCCGTGGCGGTGTCCGACTGAATCCTGACAGAGCGCCCTTGTAGTCTCTTCGACCACGAGAAGAGACGCAGTCTGATTGTTCCAGGACAGTGATCTGCAGACGGGATTTCGTCCGAAGTCCAAAGCCCTTGGGCTGATAGAACTCCCCAGACTCCATCCCAGTCCGAAAGACTGGCGTCCATCGTGATCACAGTCCACTGGACAGGAAGGAACGACTTCCCTGACCGAAGGGCCGGGGATCTCAGCCACCATGTCAGGAATGCCCTGACCAGGTGACTCACCTGGATCTGACGATCCAGAGATAATGGAGACTTTCCTCAGTAGGACAGGATCTCCTTTAGTAAGGCTCGAGTGTAGAAATGGGCATACGGTACAGCCTCGAAGGAAGCCACCCTGAGTAGCAAAAACGGAGTGACGACCATTTTGCGGGACATCAGCACCCGTACCGCAGACTGAAGAGTCTGTAATTCGTCTAAGGGTAGGAAGACCCTCGCCTCCGAGGAGTCCAGGATCAATCCTAGGTACTCCAGACGCTGAGTCTGAGCCAGGACCGACTACTAAATGTTCAGCAGCCAACCGAGTCACGTAGAGGGCCTGACTGGCTATCAACACAAAATCCTCCAATTCTGAGCCAGAGTCTGCTTTCAGAAGAACGGCCAGATAGCCCATGATAGCAATGCCTCGCTGTCCCAGCAAAGCTAGAATCGGGGCAAGCACCTTGGTGAAAATCCGCGGTGCTGACGCTAAACCGAAGGGAAGAGCCACAAATCGATAGTGGCCTTTCGCAAAGCGCAGAAACTTCGTGACCCGCGCAGATTGGGACATGCAAGTAGGCGTCCTTGAGTCCAAGGACGCCAGAACATCCCCCGGGTGGAGCGCAGCAATCATCGAGCGAATGGATTCCACGCGGAATTTTCAAACCTTAACAAAGGCATTAAAGGACTTGAGGTCCAGAATTGGACGGACTCCGTCCTTCGTGACCACAAAAAGATTTGAATAAAATCCCTGAAACCTCACCTTTACCGGCAAAATCACCCCGCACCGCAGCAAGTCGTTCACTGCCCTCAATAGGGCAGCCCGATGCGCTGGAAGGAGAGAGATTTGAGGGAAAGAACCTGTCTGGTGGCCAGGAAAGAAACCCTGTCCTGTACCCCGAGGTAACCACCTTGCATACCCACCAGTCGGAGATCCGGGAGGTCCACCGATCCGGGAAACTGCAAAGTTGTCCCCCTACCCCAGAGTCGGGCGGGGGCAAGTCCTCATGCGGTGGCGGGCTTGTCAGCCGTCTTGTTCGGCATACGTACCCAGGGACGCTTTTGTCCTCCACCCGCACTCTTGTCTGTGTGAGAAAAGATGGGCCCGGTTTACGGCGCGGCTCCTTCGCCTTAGTAGGCTGAGGAAGAAGGGTGCTCTAACCACCCGTGACATTTTCAATGATGTCATCTAGGGAAGCACCAAATATTCTTCCGCCCTTAAAAGGTAATCCGTCAGGAGCTTCCTAGAGGCCAGGTCAGCAGACCAGCATTTCAACCAGATAAGGGGACGCCATACCACCGCAGACACTGAGGTCCTAGAAATTGAGACAGAGTACATAGTGGTATCGCACACATACACCAGGTCCTGCACCATTTGGTCGGCCAGTGTAACGCAATCCGGAGTAAGATTATGCTCCTGCACAGTCTGGTGCAAAATCCTTGCCCATTCTGTGAGTGTCTAAGACACCAGGGTCGCTGCTACAATAGGACGTAGCGCGGATCCCAGCATGGTGAACATGGCTCAGCCCACCACATCCGACCTCCTATCAATAGGGTCCTTAAAAGGTAGAAGTCCCCTCAACGAGGAGAGTCGTGGCTTTATTCAGCCTGGCGACCGGAGGGTCGACAACCGGAGGAGAAGCCCATTGTTTAATCAGGCTCTCCTCAAAAGGGGGTACCTAACCGCCAGACGCTGCGAGACCGCAAGGATCATCTGCGTTTGTCCCATACCTGGTCTATGATTTTGTCAAAGAAAGGTGTATAGGGAAAAACCTTTTTAGAAGGATTAGCTTTAAATGAACCAAAGGAGATTGCCTCCACCAGAGGTTCTTCAGCTGCAGCATCCAGCTTGAGAGTGTCCCTCACAGCATCAATGAGTTCACAAAACAAGAAACCTGTCATTTACTGACCCAGATAAGGAGTCTTCCTCACAAGGAATGTCCTTGATCAAAAAAAATCCAAAAATCCAGAGCTAGGGTCCTGTGCTGCAGCATTGCCCATATCTGAATCTGAGCACTCCCCTGGAGATGGCATGGGGAGAGTGCGCTTTTTAGCTCCCCTGCGCTCGCACATCGCTAACATCCTGGTAACAAAATTATTCCAGGTTTGCTGACAACTGGCCCAGAGGGACCGCAGGTGCCATAGCACTGCCTGTTACCTCTGACATAAATGGGGAAGCATGTGACACTGACTCCATAATACCACCACCCTCTGAGACTTTGTCATGTGAGAGAAAAAGTCCACCCTCCTGCTGCACTGACTGTGGGGGGGGTTACCCAGGGGACTCACCAACCCAGTCAGGACCGCTCGGTTCCGCTGCCTGCGCTGTGCTCCCAGCGCGAGTGAACAGTGAGGAGACGGAGAAGAATCGCGCCGTTCCAGTCAGCAAAAGCGGCCAAACCAGCACAAAAGAGCGTGCGGCTTCAAGAAAATGGCCGCTGCAATTACAAGTGCGCCACCGCGAGGCCACGGCAAGATGGCCGCCAATGAGGTTTTCAATGTAATGAAAAAACATAGGAAACACATGGCGCCAAACAGCGCACAAGGCCCAGACTGACACAGAAAACAGCCCACACCGCAATGCAAACCTCTATGTACCCCCAGTCAGCGCATCACTAGAGTAGATGACAGAGTAGCAAAATACACAAGGGGGAGACAGGGGAACCCCCCACAGCATAGGAACACACAGCATGAGGAGGAACTACTTACACCCGTCCATGAAGGACCCACTGGCGTGTTCCTGACAGACCTATCACAGTGCAGTACTGAGTAGCGGTCAGCCCAGTCCACTGTGAAAGATACAGCAGAACTGTTCAGTCATATATGTGGACCTCAGAGCAAAAGCTCACCGGCCACCCCTGGAGCCGTGGGGTATGTCGTGGACTGATCTCACGCTGAGCGAGACTCAGCACGCTCCATGGTCGGACTGGGAAGACTGCGAGGACAGCGAACTACCCAACCTGTTGCCCAGCCGACTGTTGATAGAAGAATCTCAAAAATAAAATAATAAAATTCAAAAGGAATAAAAAAAAAAATCCTCAAGAGACTGGCTCCAAAGAGAGCCACGTCCTCTCCTCTGCTAGGCAGAAAAAAACAGAGGCAGCTGGCTGCAGGTAGGAGGGTTATGTCCGGAGGGACCGCCCCCTGGGTGGGGCTGCTCAGTTCTGGTAATGGAATGTATGTTAAAACATCTAACATTCTGCCTAGTCTTCTCCTATGAGCAGGAACATAACCCACTTTGTCAAGATTGAAGATGCTGTGTCAGTCCATGGACGGTAAGAGAAAATTGTTTTTGGCAAATAGGCCACTAGTTGTATGTATGAAATAGAGCTAGAATTGGATGCAGATAGTGGTTTTAGAGGTGGGTCTTGTTTCAGCGCAAGGGACATATCAGTCTGAGGCGGAGTGTTGTACAGGCTTTCAGCATAGCGAATGTTCGCCTGTGGTTTTGCAATGGCTCCCTTTTGCTTGGTCTCCGCTACAGCTACATGTGAAGGTAATCCCCTAAGGGGCACTCATTAAGTAGGGCAAGGAATATAGTGTAAGCGCGTCCAGAAGCACAACACAGCAACCCAGGTTTGGACTGTTCTCTAGCAAAAGGGTAGAAGGAAGCACCTGACAACCTTATAAAGACTCCAGGCAGAGGATGTGGTAAACTGAAGAGTGGGACCAGTGGTGTGATGTTACATCTGACGAGCCTCCTGAGTCTAAGTTCTAATTGGTTTCGTTTTAGCACCAAATGTAAATATTTTACACTGTATTGAATACATGGACTTGTGTCTTTTTTCAACCTCACCTACTACTATGTAACTACTAATTCAAATATCGCCCCAGTGATTAACAGTAATAGTCAAAAAACAGTGTGACCCTGTCTTCCCTGTCTAAAACGATGGGACTATACAGTATATAAAGTCAAGGCTTCACCCATCATTGTGGGCATACCCAGACCTGTATAGCTGGCTACACGCATTGCACTAAGTGCCAAGGTGAGGCTCACGAAGGATCAAGTGTCCGAAACATTACATGCTGTCTGCATGGCATAGGGTCCTGGTACAGCTCTAAAGGTTTACCAAGGTTGTGCCGATTCAGATGCACCGTTTCTATCTGTGATATCAGAAGCCAGTGAGGAGTTAATTGAAGAAATCAAAAGATCAAACAATAAAGTAAAATTATTAAGCTAAGGGTTATTTTCTCTGTGAAGGAGAAGAGGTCTATCACCTTGAGACACTAGCAAAAAACTGAGGACTCCTAGTAGGGAGGAGTGATAGGAGAGGCACCACAGGGGTGCATCCTCGAAAGCTTAGCCCATGTAATTTTATTGAGAAAAAAAAAAGGTGTTGCTTGTACAGAAGGAAGAAAGCAGGAAGTGGGACTTTATATGAAGCACACAGCAAATAAAGAAGTATAATGACTAAGAAGTTATTTATATTGTATGATCTCTTATATAACAACATTTTTGGGCATAAAACCTCTAGAAAAACTATCACATTCAACATAAATTACATAATAATCCACAATCCAATAGACATTCATATATAGTATAGAATACAAACACAAGTGGCAGCTGATACATACATTATATACACATTATGCAATTAGGACCCAAATGACCTTCCTAAGTTCCTCGCAAAATAAATAGAAAAAAAGGGGGAAAAACTGGGGTAGGATAATAATAGCAATAACATAGCAAATTAATGGCATGAATTAAACCATAAAGAACATTGTTGATCAATGATTAAATCATTGTAAAAGTTGATGGCTCAACGCGTTGCGCGGCCCATTAGCCGCTCATCAGGAGCAAAAACCGTGGAATATATCTAGAAATAGAGAGCATACATGTCTATATAATCTCAAAAAATAAAATTGTAGAGATATTGGAAAATCTGAAAAAAAAATTCTATGTACGATTTTTTTTTTTTGTCAACATTTTTTCGTTTTCATTTATATTCTTCAAAATAATTTCTTCAGATTTTCCAATATCTCTACAATAAATTTTTCGAGATTATCTAGACATGTATGCTATTTCTAGATATATTCCACGTGTTTTCTGTTCCTGATGAGCAGTTATAAGGCTGTGAAACGCGTTGAGCCATCAACTTTCACAATCATTTGATCATGGTTCAACAAGATTCTTTATGATTTAATTAATGCCATTAATTTACCATGTTATTTCTATTATCCTATGCCATTTTTCCCCCTTTTTTTATTTTGAGAGAAACTTAGGAAGGTCAACAGGTCATTTAGGTCCCAATTGCGTAACGTGTATATATGTATGTATCAGCTGCCACCTGTGTTTGTATTATATACTATATATAAATGTCTATTGGATTGTGGATTATTATGCAATTTGTTGAATGTGATAAAAAAGTTATTCTAGAGGTTTTATGCCCAAAAATGTTAGATAAGAGATCACACAATATAAACATAACTTTAGTCATTATACTTTATTTGCTGCTGTGTGCTTCATATAAAGTCCCACTTCTCGCTTTCTTCCGCCTTAAAAATAATGATAGGGATGGAGGCAGGTACCCCTTAGGTCCTTGCTTCATATAAAGTCCCAAAAACCCTTTTTTCAGCGTTACTTGTACAGTTGCTTTAACTGACATTAAAACTACACCCCTTTGATTTTCTAATGAATGAAACCATAGTGTTTACAAACACTGCTCAAAAGCTCAGTTTTTGAAAGCCAGCAGCTACTGCTGGATGCTGCATTACTGAGCAAGCGCCATCTGTCATTTTGACAGTCAGTAATTGCTGGTAAATGTGGCAGGGTGGAGCACAAGCAATGGGAGATGAGCAGTGAGTGATACACACGCCCCATGTACTCCAAAGTAGAAATATAGACAAAGCTTTTTTTCCCCCCATTTTGTAAGATAGGGAAATCCCTGCAAATTATGGAAATTCTTTTGGGACCCTCCAGGCAACCAAAACTAGTGTACCCATTGGGAGATTTCCCCACTATTACTTTTCTGGGGACCACACAAAATGTGGAATTTTCTTTTACTTTCAATGATAAAGGACAAATGGAGAGGATGAATCTCAACAGGGACACACGTTCTAAATCCCTCAGTACTCCATCCAAAACTAAACAAAATGTTTTTCCTTTAGTTATACTATAAAGTGGTTAACCCACCGTAAGTAGTCTATGTAATCCTCCTCGTCTCCTAAGGATATGTGCTCCTGTGTCTGTGTGTATGTATAAGTATATATATATATATATATATAAATGTATAAAAAATTCAGAGCGCAGAACGGCGCTCACGTGAACCGCCTGCTCTTCCCTCTCCCCGTCTGATATATAGTAGGCAGGGCCGAGATTTCCCAGCTGACAAGTCTGGAGGGGAGGAGGAGAGAGGCAGCGGGTCACGTGAGCTGATCGGCTCTCTGAATTCAGGCATAATCCTCATTTTGACACCGGAGCACATATCCTTAGGAGACGAGGATTATATAAAAGTATTAAATGTTATTTCAGCAGCGGGGGGCAGGCTCTGACAAAGGAGCTGGCAGGGAGGGAGGGGGGAGAGGAGGACATGAGACACAGGAGAGCTGCGGATGTCAGAGGCATGTAAACTGACCACGGTGCAGGGCTCAGCAGCCATAATACAATGTGGTCAGTTTACAAAGGGGAGGGCAGAAACTGGCAGGGCCAAATTACACAGCACAGGCATTTTAATGGTTCAAAAGAATGTCAGGCAAACTGGTCGGCCCTCACGCATGTTCACTTCATCAAATCTGGCCATCTTTGAAAAAAGTTTGGACACCCCTGCTTTAAGGGAACAGGATCCAATTTATTTTTTTGTTAACAAACACTACGTTGTTTTTGAGGCGAAAGTAGCACGATTAAATGTCCACAGCTGTTTAACACACTGCTTAACAAATGATCAGAATGTCAGCAATTAAAATATTAATAAGAGACACTTACTTGACACTTTCTTCTTGCTCTCCAAACTCCTCATCGTTGAAACCAAAATGATCAATAAAAGCAGATGTCATTTGTTGCATCTGGTAGTCCACAAATGCCTGGAGAAAACATACCATCATGCATTAAATGACGAGCACAATGTTAGGATATTATATATATATATATTTAAAAAAAAACACACACACAACATCACATCACCTGCTGTAGTACAGTTTCTTGGGGAAAGCTGAATTCCTTTAGGTCATTATCTTCATCATCACTGGAAGAGTGCATATTTCTTGTGTTTACCTGTAAAACACACAAAACTACTGACATATACAAAGTATATATATTAGGATAGGTTCCACACTGGTGCCATACAATTGTGATCCGACTTTCAGTGTGAATATGTATTGCTACTTGGATGCAACTTTGAGCAGGCTTGTATATTATATGGGGCCAAAATAACACTGGAATCACACCAAAGTAGAACAGGAACTTTTTCCAAAACTGCTCAGTGCCGAGTTGCAATAATGTGAACTGGCACTATTAAAAACAATTTGATTTCCTTTGTCATGTGATTCTGTGTGACTCAAGTTGCATCTGAAATCGCACCAGTGTGAACCAGGCCTTAAAAACAATGTGAAGGTGGCAAGACTACTGTAAAAACATACTTCATAATATACTTACCGTATATACTAGAGTATAAGCTGACCCGAATATAAGCCAAGGCACCTAATTTTACCACAAAAACTGGGAAAACTTATTGACTCGAGTACAAGCCTAGGGTGTGCCTCACTGTGTCCATGCCTCACTGTGTCCATGACTAGTCTGACGTTTAACATGGGAGTCTATGGAGGGGGTGCCCGGCTTTGAAAAAATCGGTGCTCCCTGGCTGTAAGTCCCCCGGACAAGAAACATTGCAAACTTGTGTGCCAAGTTTGGGGTCCAGAGGACCTACGACCGGCCGGTACCGGGTCCCCAAAATCACCAGAGAAATGACCGTTTAACACGGGAGTCTATGGAAGGGGTGCCCGGTTTTGAAAAATCGGTGCTCCCCGGCCAGGAAACTTTGCACACTTGTAGAGGAAGAGTGGGGCTATATGTGTGCCAAGTTTAGGGTCCAGGGGACCTACGGCCGGCCGGTACCGGCTCCCCAAAGTCTGGGAGATCAGGCGCAAAAAGGTGACTCGAGTATAAGCCGAGGGGGGCATTTTCAGCACAAAAAATTGTGCTTAAAAACTCGGCTTATACTCGAGTATATACAGTATTCAAATTGTATAAGATTTCAGAATTTTGCTAGGCCACAGTGGGGGGAATTAGACGTACATGTGACATATTTTATATGGTTTTACTTCTTAAAAGGAGAAGTTCACATTTAAAAAATAAAAAATGAATTTTAGCAGGTTAAAAAAAATGTGCATTTATTACTTTTTTTGAGCCTGCAGAGCATTGTACCAGCAATTAGCAGATTGCGGGTGCAATCAGTCTCCAGCAGTCTCCAGCAGAAGCAGACTCTCAACATAGCTGTCTGCTTGTATCTCATTAGGGCAGGAAGTTACCTGAGAGCAGGAAGAAGCAATGTTGAAGGGGTTAACTATTTCTGAATGTGAATGCATGTACTTTGATGCCTTTGTACTTTTAGCATCAAATGGTCAGCTTTTGGGCTACATTAGCTGGGTCAACAAGTCCTGCACATATTAGCAGTGGCTTAAAAACCATGAAAGATTTTTTCCTTACAGTAGAATGACAGAACACCAGACCCTGAGATTTATTAAAGAACAAAACAATCCCCCCCAAAAAAAACACAACAGGTTCTACCTGTATACTTCTTAAAGCAGGTCTAATCGCTGGCAACTAATCTGAAACACTTGATAGATCAAATTAAGTTTTGTTTGCCTTTTCATATATGTATAAAAATTCAATTAAGCCTTGTAGGCAGGCACACCTCCCTAACCCATAATCAGATAAATACTATTCTCTTTGTTCGATTTATTGCCTGATCTCTCCCAAAGAAGCGGACCTAAAAATCTGTGTCAAAATGATAACTAGCTGCAATCCTTTCTTCTACAAATAATCCACCATGACCAAGTGAAGTCTGTGCAAGGACAAGACGCACATGTGCTCAGATCACAGTGGGTTGCTTTAACTCCAACTCCTCCGTTCAGCAATCTTTCTGCATACCTTTCAACAAATGCAATGCACTCTATGACTGGGGGAGCGAAATGATTGCCACAATAACACTCTAATAACCAAGCATCATGCATTCCTTGAAGAGAAGGCAAGACATTTACTGAAAGAAGGAGCTGGAGTGCAAGCGACCCACTGTGACCGGAGTACTCCAGTCTGAACTGCAAATCTCAATATCAAATGCTTGGCACTGACTGCACTGTATGGGTGAAAGTCAGAGTTGTACATAACTGTACAGCCTAGAGACACAGGACACAATTCATTAGCATTGATTTATTTTTACAGTACACGTCACAGAACAGCCCTTGCCCAGAGTTCAGCGTTGACCAATCTAACAGTACAGCAAGCCCTTGCCAATTTCACTAGGTCAAAACAGTCATGCGGGGTAGCATTCTCAGCTGATCACCAAACCTCCTAACTTTCATACACCCAACTAATATAATAAAATGTTCAGCGTTAAAGAAAAACAAAAATACTAAGTATACCAAACCCCAATAATAAAGCATCAAAGAACAGTGCAGCACCTTGAATACAATTATTATACCCAAACCAAGTGTGCTACATCATAGTCTAAGCACAATTTACATAAATATCCATACATTTGATCCTAAACAAAAATACATTTTGAAATGATGAAATGAATGCAAAAACTTAAAAAAAAAAAATGTGCACCACATGTTTAGATCCTTTCCACAACGGTTTGACTAACACGCTCAATTGCACTCACCGACTCCTAAGCTGCCAGAGGAGAGCAGCAACATGCTCATTTGTATTACTACAGTCCCTCACACATTGTCATCCAGATAACCATTACACTAACCACTTAAGCCCCGGACCATTTGGTACCTAAAGGACCAGAGGTATTTTCAGAATTTTGCACTGCGCTGTTTTAACTGTAAATTGTGCGGACATGCAATGTTGTACCCAAACGAAATTTGCGTCCTTTTCTTTCCACAAATAGAGCTTTCTTTTAATGGTATTTGATTGCCTCTGCGATTTTTATTTTTTTGCGATATAAACGGAAAAAGACTGAAAATTTTGAAAAAAAATTATATTTTCTACTTTTTGTTATAAGAAAAATCGCATAAACTCTATTTTAGTCATACATTTAGGCCAAAATGTATTCAGCCACATGTCTTTAGTAAAAAAAATGTCAATAAGCGTATATTTATTGGTTTGCGCAAAAGTTATAGCGTTTACAAACTAGGGTACATTTTCTGAAATTTACACAGCTTTAAATTTATGACTGCCTATCTCATTTCTTGAGGTGCTAAAATGGCAGGGCAGTACAAAACCCCCCCAAATGACCCCATTTTGGAAAGTAGACACCCCAAGGAAATTGCTGAGAGGCATGTTGAGCCCATTGAATATTTTTTTTTGTCTTAAATGATTGAATAATGACAAAAAAAAAAAAAATTACAAAAAGTTGTCACTAAATGATATATTGCTCACACATGCCATGGTTATATGTGGAATTGCACCCCAAAATACATTTTGCTGCTTCTCCTGAGTACGGGGATACCACATGTGTGGGACTTTTTGGGAGCCTAGCCGCGTACGGGCCCCCGGAAACCAAGCACCGCCTTCAGGATTTCTAAGGTCGCAAATTTTTGATTTCACTCCTCACTACCTATCACCGTTTCGAAGGCCATAAAATGCCAAAATGGTACAAAACCCCCCCAAATTACCCCATTTTAGAAAGTAGACACCCCAAGGACACATTTAGTGACAACTTTGTGAAAAAAAAAAAAATTGTCTTTTTTCCGCAACTTGTGTCAACATATAAAATATTCCATGGACTCGACATGCCTCTCAGTATATAGCTTGGGGTGTCTACTTTCCAAAATGGGGTCATTTGGGGGGGGGTTTGAACTGTTCTGGCATTTTATACACAACATTAGGAAGCTTACATCCACTCTTCTAACCACTTGAAGACAAAGCCCTTTTTGACACTTTTTGTTTACATGCAAAACATATTTTTTTTTGCAAGAAAATTATGTTGAACCCCCAAACATTATATATATTTTTAAAGCAAAGGCCCTACAGAATAAAATGGTGGGTGTTGCATTTTTTTTTTCTACACAGTATTTGCGCAGCGATTTTTCAAACGCATTTTTTGGGGGAAAAACACACTTTTAATTTTAATGCACTAAAACACACTATATTGCCCAAATGTTTGATGAAATAAAAAAGATGATCTTAGGCCGAGTACATAGATACCAAACACGACATGCTTTAAAATTTCGCACAAACGCGCATTGGCGACAAACTACATACATTTTTAAAAGCCTTTAAAAGCCTTTACAGGTTACCCCGTTAGATTTACAGAGGAGGTCTACTGCTAAAATTACTGCCCTCGATCTGACCTTTGCGGTGATACCTCACATGCATGGTGCAATTGCTGTTTACATATGACGCCAGACCGACGCTTGCGTTCGCCATTGGGCAAGAGCAGGGCAGGACAGGGGTGCTTTTTTTTTATTTTTTTATTAATTTTGCTTTTTTATTTCATTTTTAAATTGTTCCTTCCATATATATTTTTTTTTTTTATCATTTTTATTGTTATCTCAGGGAATGTAAATATCCCCTATGATAGCAATAGGTAGTGACAGGTACTCTCTTTTTTGAAAAAAATGGGGTCTTCTAGACCCTAGATCTTTCCTCTGCCCTCAAAGCATCTGACCACACCAAGATCGGTGTGATAAAATGCTTTCCCAATGGCGCTTTTTATATCCGGGGGGGGGGGGACATTCCCTCCCACTGCTTGTAAAAGCAGCCCAAAGGCTAATTAGCCGCTAGGATTGCTTTTACATGAAAGTCGGCCGCTGGCTGAAAAGAATGATACCAAGATGATACCTAAACCTGCAGGCATCATTCTGGTATAAACATTCAAAGTCCAGCAACATACCAGTACGTTGCTGGTCCTTGTTGGACATGTATTGTAATCTTTTTTTCATGCAGCCTGTTGGCTGAACGAAAAAAGAGATTGATCGGTGGGTATGCCCACCATTAGAATACCGCCCTTCATCCACCCACTTCCAATGATGGGCATACACGCACCATTTATATATGCCGAAGCATTGGGGCATCCTCCCGCAAAAAAGTTATGCCGCACACACATGGTCAAACTTTTCCACGGGCAAGCCTCCGTCGGAATTTCGACCGTATGTACGCGGCATTAGGAGCAAAATCCCTCCTCCGCCCCTGCTGCCCCCATGCTTCGGCACATATGCTTTTTTTTTTTTTTTAACTGTGGTGGTGAAATCACCTCCTACAGCACTGGAGTCGCAGGGATCAGGCCTGTCTCTGCGAACGCTGCAGTTATGTGTGTTGTGTTTTGTAAGTGACAGTGATCGATCGATACTGCACTTGGGTGGGCTGGGCTGGACGGAGGGGCAAAACACAGGTGCTAGCAGGTATCTGGGCTGATCCCGCTAACACTGCGTTTTTGGGAACCCTAAACTGCTGGGGACGCTAGTATAGATCAGATATTGATCTGTTCAGATACTATACCACTAAGGGGGGTGTATGCTTCACGCGTGGGTGTTAGCGTTACTGGCATTAACCTGACGCTGCCTGGGGTGTGACGCAGACCCTCTCTGAAGCTAAAACCTAATTGATATCACCCGCCGGGCGATCAGGGGGTTAAACCTTTATTGGGTTATATACGGCGGGTGCCCTGACACTATAAAAAGCAAACTAATTAACCAGCGTCACCCGTAACACTTATATGGTGATCACTGGTGAAAGGGTTAACTAGGGGCAATCAGGGGGTTAAAACCTTTATTAGATAATATATGGGGGTACCTGACGCTATATAAAAACATGCGGCGAACCTAAAAAAAATTACTGGCTACCGATCTGCATCACCGACACTAAGACAGCGTTTAGAAAAACGATCGCTTAGCGACAGTGGTGATAGGGGGTGAAAGGGTTACCTGGGGGGCGATCAAGGGGGTTAAACCTTTATTAGATAATATATGGGGGTACCTGACGCTATATAAAAACATGCGGCGAACCTAAAAAAAATTACTGGCTACCGATCTGCATCACCGGCGCTAAGGCAGCGATCAGAAAAATGATCGCTTAGCGACAGTGGTGATAGGGGGTGAAAGGGATATCTGGGGGGCAATCAGGGGGTTAAACCTTTATTAGGGGGGGGGTTAGGGGGCTACACTGGACCTAAAACTGACTGTAGTGACACTTTTACAGTCACAAATGTCACTGATTGCAGTGATCAGTAAATAAATGGTCACTGCAATCAGTGACACTGACACTGTGACTGGGGGGTGATCTGGGGGTGTCTCGGGGGGCGATTTATGTCCCTATGTGTTCTGGTGTCAGTGTAGTGTTTTGTGCACTGACCTGATGTCTTCTCTTGTACGGCGCTCGGTATATGTGAGCGCTGCACCAGAGATGACATCACTTCCTCCTGCTTCCTCTGCCTGTGTGTGACAGAGGGGGCCTTTTCATTCGCCGGGAGCGATCGCGAGGGGGTGGCCGGAATCCAACGACTTCCCCCTCATCCTGGATCGCTCCCGAACGATTAACGGCCGCTCACTGTATAGGAGGGGGGTCCGATTGGACCCCCCAACTGTACAAAGGCAATCACGTACACTCTACGTGATTGTGCCTGTCGGTGCCATTCTGCCGACGTATATATACAGTGAGCGGTCGTTAAGTGGCTAAACTTGCCTGGTAGTACCACTTCTCACCATCGGGGACAGCCAAACGCTCTGTTGGTTGCTAAATGTGTCGGATCATCCTTCTCAGTACCTGGTGATCCAGTGCTGTAATTCTGGCCCATCACTGACTGGTCTTGTTGCTGCTCATATTCCTGATGACTTCCGGCCACCATTGGAGTCATCTGGACACTGCCAGAACCCTGCTGTATTACAGCCCATGGGTAGTATCAAAAAACTGAGTGAATGATCCCCACGCTACCAGGAAATAAATGACTAGATAAGATGAATAAATGAAAATGCTGCAAAATCTAAACTGTTCACAGTACACAAATCAATAAAGTGATATTGCGTAATTTCTCAAGTGTCACTTTGTGTATAAGCACAAACCAAAATTGTTACAAATAAATCAAGCAATAAGTCCGATAATAATGTCCAAGTATCAATAATACATATATAAATGAATTCTTCTGTGTTAGTTGAACTTCCACCTAAGAAATTTCCCGTGCCTTTACACAACTGCTCAGTGCTGACCGAACTCTCACCTCAATAGAGAGAATAGCAAGCCTTAAGGGCACAAAAATGTGCTGATGGAATCCAACCTCCAGATTACAGGCTCTTGTAGTATATCTAACAGCTCTGCACCATATGTAGAAATGAAATAGATAAAAAGCCTCCCATGGTGTAAATCGTATAAAGAATCGAAGATCTATTAAAGGACAAATGGATGCTTACAGCAATATAGGGTAAAAAGCGCAGTAAAGATAAAAACAATGGCGTTTGATTGCCTCTCACGTCACTTCCGGTCCGCTTCTCACTCCGGCCACGCCCTACGTGTTACGTCACTTCTCGTAACTTCATCAGGGGAACCGAGAATCAAGAGGAATGGCAAATGTTTTCCTGCTTTTCAGCTTTTCTCCATCCACATGCTGGAAGAGCGGGTAGTAGGAAGCGCTGTCTCTGGCCTTTTTCCTTTTTGCTCCCCACTGGTACATACATATCCAGCTTTCCCCTGCAATGAGATGCGATAATCTTTCCCAGGATTCATGCGATTCACATTGGCATCCCAGAGTTGGTTGAAAGATTTGGAAAGCTCATGGTTTAAACTACCCCTGGCTGCATCTGTGGTCATGTCACCAGGCAGTCAAGTACACACCGCCTGTCCATCAGCTTTTTGAACCATTGTGATGATGGAGCTGGATGACCATGTGTGAGGGGCTGTAGTGATAAAAACACACATGCTGCTACTCTCCTCTGGCAGCATAGGAGTCAGTGAGTGCAATAGTGTGTTGCTGACAACGTGGTGGAAAGGATCTTAATATAAATTAAAACAGTGATGGTGTTGGCGCTGTGTTTAAACAAAGAGAAAGTGCGAGAACTGGGAACAGTGTGACTGATAGCACACTAAACCTAAATATTATTGTGACCTTTAGTGAAATATAAATAAATAAATTAAGCTCAAATGTGATCAACGTGGTCATGTAACCACATGTATCCAAATGGTCCAATCGTGATCAAATCGAACAGGTGTACTAATATATATAAATATATACAATTGCAAAAGGAATATTATTGAAAGGTCCAAATAAGTCCAAAACCGTGCAATCCAAAGGTATATATAAAAGTGAATCCCGTCACCAAAAATGAGAAAATAAAACACACATTAGTTCAGTGCTTAAAGCTTGATATGTCTTCAGTGCTTCACCTCTGTGCCTGTGCGCAGCTTCCCTTTGTAGTTCGATGTATATTATTGGTATTTTTATATATATATATATATATATATATATATATATATATATATATATATATATATATATAGTAACATTTCTCTTTTTAATTATTTATATATAGTTTTTATTACCACTAGAGGTTTAGATGTTAATGCTATGATTCGATGCCTGGGTCTGCGTGCTGGGATCTTGGTGTGCGGCACTTGTTCAGAATACCTTCATACCTCTAAAATATTAGTCAAATTTGCCACTCCCTATGAATACCACCGATGCATTACTATTTTTAATGAATTGATTATAGTGGATTTTAATATTTCAACATTTAAAATTTTATATATATATATATATATATATATATATATATGAATATATATATGAATGTATGTGTACAGGCTTTCGGATCAGAGGTCAAGATTCTGATTCCGACCTGCACATTTTAATTTTTGCAGTGTCTCTCCTCTGGATCTGTGCTTAACAAGCCGTCTATCTTGTCGTTTCTCACACCACTCCTTGCCATGACGTTGTGCTATTGCAGCCAGGATCAGTGGTTGACCAGCCTATGATTCTGGGAATATCAGGAGTGACGCGTGTGAGCATTGACAGGATCTGAATTAAAATCCCCTTCCTTGTCCCTGGTGGATTAGCCACTAGGGCAAGATGATAGACCCATTATTTTGTAGCTGGTCCTTTTTAGTCCGGCCTATATGGCCATTGTAATAAACAGGGTGCAAACCTTGACACTGATGCCAGACTGACAAGCATCAGCCTAGGCAAAATGGTGTCCGTCTGTTTACTATCTGTCTGTTGCACTTCAATCAAATGGCGGCCGTGAACCAATGGCTGAACATGTGTACTAGCATACACAATACAAGCTAAAACACTCCGGAATGACCCTGGCAAAATGGCGCCGGTTTGTTTACAAGATAAGACCACAACAAAATGGTGGCCGCATACTTACTGTAAGTCCAATTAGCAGACTATATATTGTCAGCAGCCCTTCACTCTAGTATCCCCTGATGAAGTCACGTGACACGTGACGATACGCGTAGGGATTGGAGTATTGCTGACAGACCAGGACCCGAGCAGGTAGACGAGCGAGGCGCTCGTATGATACCCTGCAGTCTCCGTCTTAAACCTTATGTGAGTGTTATATCTATATTGTTTACTTTTAATAAAAAACTCTTCCGGTACGGGATTATGCTATGTCTGCCATATCTTTTATTTCATTGAACACGATGCCCATCTGAGACACCACTGTACTGAGACTCACACGGAGCCACAGACAATTAGAGGGACGACGAGTTCAACGCTCGTGGAGACGCTCCCATATTTATCTGTGAAGTGAGTACATTTCTGGCGTGTGTGTGTGTCTCTGGACATTGGCGGTACTACACCATGATCCATCTTCTTTGGTTTTATATATGATACTTGGGAGGATTGCAGCAACAGGAAGGAGACTGGCATCATTCAAATTACTGCCCACCCGCTCTGTATAACCCTGTGACCTGGTTTTGTTAAGCTTAATTAGCAATAAGGTAAGCTGCTCACAGGCACAGAGGTGAAGCACTGAAGACATATCAAGTTTTAAGCACTGAACTAATGTGCGTTTTATTTTCTCATTTTTGGTGACCGGATTCACTTTTATATATACCTTTGGATTGCACGGTTTTGGACTTATTTGGTCCTTTCAATAATATTCCTTTTGCAATTGTATATATTTATATATATTAGAACACCTGTTCGATTTTATCACGATTGGACCATTTGGATATATGTGGTTACATGACCACGTTGATCACATTTGAGCTCAATTAATTTATATTTCACTAAAGGTCACAATAATATTTAGGTTTAGTGTGCTATCAGTCACACTGTTCCCAGTTCTCGCACTTTCTCTTTGTTTAAACACAGCGCCAACACCATCACTGTTTTAAATTGTTCTGAGTTTTCCTGAATTGGATTCACAGGTGTTTGGCGGCAGCAGTGCCCCCCCCCCCCCCGTCACGGTGTATAGGTTCACCCATCCATATCACACGTTAGGGCAGCGCGGGAGTTTACCCAACTTTTTTGCAAGGATCTTAATATATTGCGGACGTGCTGGAAAGGATATATTGTGGAAGACATCTTGTGGCAGAAGATAACAGCACATATGGACACTATTTGGTTATAGCACTTTATTGAAATGTTTTTCTTTCATTTCATCTTTTCACAATTTTTTTTTTGTCAAAAACAGAATTTATGAATATTTATGTAAAGCGTGGTTAGACAATGATGTATCAGGTGTCGCAAGCCGAAACCAGGTGGATTTTTGAAATAGGCTCTCTTGCGCCAGCCGGCCTCAACATAGACATAGATCTCAATTGTTTTCTCGCGGATTATTAGTAGAGATCAATCGAGTTTATACCCATTACTTTACCTTTTTTCTGAAAATGAATATATGCATCTATCTGGCTAATATCTGATTTGAAATATTTTTTTTTTCATTTTTTTTTTTTTCATTTTTGTTCGGATGTGCGATTATACACATTCACAAGCCGATAGAGCTTTGTTTCTGCTGGAGATATATATGTTCTATGGAAAGCATATTTTTTGGGCAGAACACATGACTGTTTCATCCGAGTATAAGGCTCTGTTTCCTCTTTGTATTACATTGTTCTGGCAGACTCAACTCTGTCCACTAGCCCTGTGTTATTTATCACTTATTATTCAGATAAGGCTTAGACACGTGAATTTGTTTTTACAAGTACTGTATATACTCTACTGTGTTAATGATTTTTTTTTTTATAGATCCTCATTTGTACAGGTCTTACGCTCAAATTGTAGTTGGCATTAGGGATTGACGTGTTCTATTTTTCATAAGAAAAGGTCCAGAAAATAAGCCGTGTCTATTTTGAATAGACGTTCGTTGTGAATGCTATTGCCCCCAATGACATTTTAAATGCACTAAATTGTTTTATTTTTGCTATTAAATGGGTTCTCCTAGCAGCTGTGGAAGTCAGTTGATTATACTAGTAAATATTTTTTAATTTTAAGAGGTATTTTAGGTTTTAGTCCATGTTTGGATTGGACCAATGACGTCGATTGGTCCGTTATTTAAGCTGAAATAATGTGCGTCAGACCCACTTCCTGATGACGCGTGCTGGAACGCAAAATGCATAGAAGCTAGGTCTGACACGCACTCCACGTCACTTCCGCTGGGGGGTTGCCTAATGAATAGTATACACCGCTGGTCAGATGGCGCTGTCTGAACGGACTTCCACCGCACTAGGTGTTCCCGATATACTGATGCACTTCCCCTGCTGGAAAAATTGTAAGTGACAATCTTTAACATTAAACAAGCGTTACTACACTATATCTGCCTTCCCTGGCTCTTTTTTTCTGGGGCTTGATTTGCACATGTGGGAGATTGGAGCGGAGGATAGACACTAAGGATTTGATCTGGTGGTTTCCGGGTTTATTCGACCAAGTTCACCACGAATGTGAACGATTGATTGGAAGGAGATAATTGAATGGTTTCCAGGAATTGAGGAGTTACTTCATGTCTTATGGTCACTTGCTGGCCAGAGCCATCTGGTGAGCGCATTTTGTTGTCACTTTGGGTGAAAGGTCACGATTATTTGGAACACAGATTTTATTTTCCACATGGTGTTGGAGCGGAACCATCTAAAAATATTTCTGGAGCTGTTTTGAACTTTTCATGATATATTTGTTTGAGCAATCAAAAACATATCAATCAGTTTTTTCTGTAACATTTGTGCACATGTTTGAAGTGAAGCAATTAACGAACACACATCTATCTATACACGGTCACAATCGCATATATATTTGCATAGATACCTTTTTGCACTTATAGTGATTGTTTTGGGAGCGCCCTTTACTACATTATTTAATGATTTATCACACTTGATTTGGGTATAATATTTGTATTTAAGACAGCACTGTTCTTTGATTCATACACCCAAGAAAAATCAAGGATGGTGTACTCACACTCAACCATTAAGGAAACAGCTCAAGTATCACACAAATATGCAGAGGCTCACGGTGACTTATAGCATTAAATTATTTAGAAGCCAACTCCACTAAAAATTGAAAAAAAATATTTTTTATGTAGAAAACGGAATCACATACAGACCTTCTTGATTGACTGGGCACTTCACTTGAGAGTACCTGAAGATCCTCTTATGTACCACAGCCAAAGAAAAACCAACTGAGAAAGTAATGAACCATCATAAAATTCTCCATTATTTTTGAAAACATATTTGGAAACTAAGAAGTGAGAATACAACTTTGCTAAGGCCTTGTGGAAGATGGAGTATGTCATTAGCAGAAAAAAATCTCACCACAGAAAGTCCCAGAGATGAAAATATCTATAACGTTAACCCAGCAGTGACCATCAGAATCTAAAAAATATATTTTCGGTTGCTTTGACCTCAATTTTTGATGCAATATCACATTAAACACACTCACAAGGTCGACAGTGTTCTTCTTGTTGGTCTCCGAAAGAGATCCAGAAACAAAATGTTCCCATTGTTCCTGCTGTTCTTCCGAGAGCTCTGTGAATGTACAGAATCCTTTTAGTTATATTAAAGGGAAAACACAAAAATAGAGTGTGAGTGGAAGCCCCACCCACACCGTGCTACAAAACAGTTTAGTGCAATCTGTGCTGCAGACAGAGAACTTCTTTTCTACCATGAGGCAAGCAAATGTACATCTATTATGGCAGTGCCATCTTGCAATTTCTAAAACAACTCACTATACTGGATGTAACATTCAGGATTGCCCTATTTTGTATACTGTGCAATAAGCTACATACTGCACAATACTGTATTCTGAATCCTGTCCTGAAAAATTACATACTTTAGAGCACTAATAATTAGGGCTGCAACTAACGATTATTTTCATAATCGATTATAGGGTCAAGTGTTGTTTCGATTAATCGGTTAATAACCTTAAAAAATTTTGTTTGGGAGCCATGTCGTACGACCGCGCAATTGTCAGTTAAAGCAACGCAGTGCCGAATCGCAAAAAAGTGGCCTGGTCTTTGGCCAGCCGAATGGTCCGGGGGTTAAGTGGTTAAAGACGTCTTCCTTCAAAAAATTTTTTTTTTTTTTTTTTTTAAGAACGTTTGATTTTCTAATCGTCAGTGGGGTCAAATCGACGTTCATTTTCAACCACAGTGATGAGAAAGTTTGGAAATAGAAAACTTCTTGGTCAAAGGATTTTTCAGACAGTGTATGTGGTTTTCCTTCAGAAATTACATTAATTTTAAAACTGTATGTTAAAAGCAAGTGAAAATTTCAAACATTCTTTCATTCAGCCAATGTACAAAGATTTTTCGTATTAATATAATATTAATATAATATCAACAGTAGTGATTATTTGCTATTTTTGTACTATAAAGGGCTATTTTTTTTTTTTAAACACATTATGTTACTGGCAAATTAATATATTATGATAATAGTAATCGATTAATTTCATAATCTATTAGTTGTTTCGGCCCTACTAATAATCGCAAGTATTGTGATTATACAGTATTATTCATAGCAACAAAAAAATGATTTACCTGTAAATGCCATATCTCAAGTACAGGACATGGGTTTGATATTCATAGATATCAAGTTATAGGCTGGTACCTTCAAGAGACTGGTCACTTTCAAAGCTTTTAAAGACACGTCCCCGAGAGTCCCCCTATAACCTTATCCCAGGCCTTGAGTCCTCAGTTTTTTAGCAGGCAATGTAAAGTAACCTAGGATTAATATGAAGGGTGGTTTGTGTCCTGTACTCCAAGATAGGGAATTTACAGGTAAACAAAAATTCCTTTTACCTTAATCGTACAGTACAGAACACCGGATTTATATTCATAAACCCTGGGACTTTCTCAAGCAATGAAGAAAGATGAGAAAAACAGAACTGTTCCAACAGGTCCAGCAATCACAAGGGTCAACAGACCTAACTTCAGAGTGCTGCTGCAAAAGCCTTGCACCCAAAAGTGTACACCTGGTAGACCTTTGAAAAGGAATAGAATGAACAGAAGACTTTGTGAATGTCTTACAAAGCAGAACGGGGCAGGCTCAATGTTGGAATGCCCAGAAAATTCCCATTGTTCTGGTGGAGTGAGCACATTAATAGTGCAGGTCCTATCCATCCAGATTTGGTGGACTTTGAAGTAACATGTCCCTTGTGAGACTCAGAGGATAGGAGGAATAGAAAGTCAGTTTTCCAGATAGAAGCTGTAGCTTTGCGGTAGGTAGCTACTAATGGCTCTGACTACGTCAAGGCAATTAAGAGCATTTTCGTTTTAAAGCCTTGGGCATGGGCACAAAGAGGGAAGGACTATATTTTCAGATGTGTAAAAGACTGATACCACCATAGGAAGAAAGGATATCTTGGGCACAAGACTACACCGTCTTTGTGGAGAATTAGAAATGGCTTCTTTCATGGGCTGCTAGCACAGAGACATGTTTGACAGACATGAAGGCAGCAACTTTGCAATAGAAAACATCCAAGTGGCTTTCCCTTACATATTCAAAGGGTTGTTTCTGCAGGGTAGAATTAACCAAATTAAGGTCCCAAAGAAGCACATGGTGCTTAAGGGAGGTCTGATCTGAGATACACTCTTTATAACGATTTTGACAAGGGAAGGCCATCTTGCAGGGGAGATCCTCCAAAGAGTTCCCTGATGAGTTCAAAGGGTGGTTTCTGCAGGGCACAGAGAACCAAATTAGGATCCAAAGGAAGCATAAGGTGCTGGAAAGGGCAGTCTGATCCCCAAAAAAAAAAAAAAAAAACATTGCATAAAAGGGTTTTTGGTAGGGATGTCCCGATACCGATACTAGTATCGGTACCGATACCAGGCAATTCCCCGAGTACTTGTACTCGGGGAAAATGCTCCGATGCTTCAGCCGATACTTGGGCAGCCAGTGATGATCGGTGTGGCGGGGGGAGTTACAAGCACTGATCACCGTTGTATAGATTTCAATACAGCCCGACCGCTTCTCCCGACCCCCACCCCTTCTTTTCAGCTGTTTTAGTGAAATCTATACAGCGGTGATCGGTGCTTGTAACTCCCTCCAAAGCCGCACCGATCACCGCTGACTGTCCCTGTATCCTCCTCCAGTTCCCCCATCCGTGCTGCTCTCCCCCTTCACGCTCCGTGTCCGCCCCTCCATGCTGCTGATGTCCTTCGTCTTTCTGCTCTCCCCCCCCCCCCGCGCTCCGTGTCCCCCCTCCATGCTGCTGCTGTCCTCTGTTATTTTGCTCTCCCCCTCCGCGCTGCTGCTGTCCTCAGCTCTGTGCCACCCTCCATATCCTCCTCCGCTTCCCTCTGTCAGGATGGAGAGCAGAGGTAGGAGCCGCTAAACCCGGCTCCTACCTTTTCCGAATATACAGAGTCAGTGACTGACTCTGTCCATTCATATAACTGAAACATCGTAACCTGTGTTTACGATGCTTCAGTTTATGAATGGAGAGGAGCCGTTGTCTCCTCTCCATTCATTTTCAGTGCAGCTGAGAAAGGGACTGGGGAATCTGTTTCCCTAGTCCCTTTCTCTGTCTCAAACGGGAGATGTCAGAGGTCTGTTAAGACCCCTGATATCTCACCAAAGCCCCCCAACAGGGCTAGAAATAAAAAAATAAATTGCAATAAATAATAAAAAAAAAAATTATAAAAAATAAAAAATAAAAAACAAAGCATTGTAAAAAAACCTGACAAAAAATTGTAAAAAAAAAAAAAATTGTAAAAAAAATAAAAATAAATAAATACTGACACATAAAAAAAATTATTTTGGCACAAAAAGGACAAGGCCAAAA
Organism: Rana muscosa; assembly: GCA_029206835.1. Classification (NCBI taxonomy): domain Eukaryota; kingdom Metazoa; phylum Chordata; class Amphibia; order Anura; family Ranidae; genus Rana; species Rana muscosa. Next base: position 187,035,739 of record CM055124.1, on the reverse strand, counting down.
CCTGTCCTTTAAAGTACCTGAGGCCAAGCTCTGGTAAAGTCTTGATTAGAGGAAGGCCAGAATGTGAGGCACATCGTAACTTCTGAAACTGAAGTGCCTTTGTTCACACCAAGCAAAAAAGGGATCTCATAATACAATAATAGGTCTTTCTGTAAGTGGCTTTTCTTGCTTTTAGCAAGGTGGTAATGACAGACTCAGAAAACCCCTTTGTGCCCCTGAACCTGGGCTTCCACAGCCATGCCACTAAAGTGACTAAGAAGCAGAGGGCCCTAAGAGTGCAGAGGACGTCTACTAACACTGATGTCTGTATATCAGTTTCTTTTGAGCCAGCTTGGTGAAATGAGAATCAGCAGCTTCTTCTCTTGCTCTATTTTGCGGAGCAGTCAAGGCAGAATTTGCCCTGAAGGAAAGGCATAGATTACCCTTAATTGAGTCCAATTAATTTTTAAAGCATCTGGTTGATATCCTAGCCTGTTGTATCCACAGGCTAGTATATCTAGGTCTGGAGTTCCCATCTCTGAAATATCTGGTTGAAGATGTTGGGGTGAAAGACCCATTCATCTTGGTCTAGGCAGCAACTGCTGAGATAATACACTTTCAAACTGTCCGCTCCTGGTATGTGGACAGCAAAGATCCCTGGGCAGAGTTTCTCTGTCCATGAGATAATCCGATTTACTTGCTTCCTTCAAGGCTACATGGCTCTTGGTGCCTCTCTGGTAATGGATGTAGACCACAGATGTGTCACTGTCTGGTTGCAGCCTGACTGTGTATCCCTGAAGAAGGAGGGGGGGGTCCAGTGGTGCAGAGTCATCCCTATCGCTCTGACCTCCAAGATGTTAATGGGGAGCTTCACTTCCTTTGGTGACCAGGTTCCCTGAACTGTGAGGGGATTGGAGCACTCTTCCCCAGCCCCACTGGCATCTGTTATCACCACTTCCAGTGATATGGCAAAAACTAATGCTGCACCAAAAACATTTCGGTGCCAAAACCAAAAATTCAGGATGCACTTGGCCAAAACTGAAACTGACTTTTTAAAAAAATATATATATATATATATATATATATATTTGAATTATATTCTACTTTTTAATTAAAATCATAAATTTAAATGAACATTGTCGGCACCTTTTCGGTCGATAGGCTGCTTTCACACTAAGCCGTTTTTGAAGAGATTGAGCGTTAGAAAAAAAAAAAAACACATGCAAGAAACATTCTATATGTATGTCTTCACAATGGTTGCCTCCCCACTGAAAAGCAAGCAAGAACGCAACAAAAGTGCACCTGCATTGAGTTTTTTTGAGTCACAAACTACGAAAAACACACCATAAGCATGGTTAAATGCCAGAAAAATTGCGTGTTATCGGCAACAATTATCAGCACCTTTTTTTTTTTTCTATCGGCAAAACGCTGATGACCCCATTTTTGTCCAATAGTTTTCAGTGGCCGAAATTTCAGCCTATCACTAGCAAAAAGTTTTTTTTGCAAGGCTGAGCTGGAAATGAACCATGCCAAGGAATTTCTTGCATGGCTGGATAGGAACATGGGCAAGTTAGGTGAAGGAGCATGCTTGTTTCAAGCCAACAACAAGTGGTGTTGAAAAAGTCTTAAGTAAAATTGGGCAAATATAACAGCCTCGGAGGAGGCCACCATTAACACCCAGTACTCTCAAAGAATAATCACAGGCACATCGCTTTGATCTCAAGTCCCAAAAACAATAGTTCTGAGATAGAGCAATTTGTTTTCTGAAAGAACAACTTTTATTTGAACCATGTCTAGAAATAGGCCCAAGTATTCCAAATCAAGCGAAGGCTGGAGATCGAAGTTTTGGAAATGGACTACCCACCTGAAAGCATGAAGCACATAACCTCACACCCATACATCCTCCTTGCTTGCTTATCCGTCACCCACCCTTAAACATGTTTCCACTTCTATCCACTTTTTCCACATATTAAATTTGTGTTTATTTCCTCTCTTCATATATATATAAATTCTTCTTTTGCAACTGTATCATCCATCACCTTCCAGCATTCTCTCATTGTGGGGGGGGGGGGGGGGGGGCTTTCCGCTTGCCACTTCTGCGCGATAATTTTCCTTCCTTGGAACAAACATCTTTTATTGCTACTCGTTCGTCTTCTAGTAGTCCCCCTTCTTCCAGAAGACCCAATACACATAGCCTGGCTTCTGGTTGCAGAGATGTCGCAATCACCGTATTTATCCTTTCAACTATTTGCTTCCAGTATTGATATAACTTGGGGCATCTCCAGACCATGTGCATTAGATCTCCCCTATTGTCCCCACATCTCAGACATCTCGAGTCCGGCCTCCTACCGAACTGAAACATCCTTTGGAGGTGTATAATATACTCTATATATCAGGTAAAGTTGGGACATTATTTGAGAGGATGACCATGACACTCTGGGTCCTGTAGCTAATATTTGCTCCCATTGTTCCTGCGAAAGTGGGCCCACATCTCTCTCCCATTTAACCTTATTTTTACTGACCACTGCCTCCCCCTTATCGGCCCTTTCTAGAGACTCGTATATGCCTGAGATTGCCCCTCTGGAGAACTCTGCATTTACTAATTTACGAAGAAGGGGCATATCGTTCCATTCTGGTGGGCTCTGTCCAAACTGTGCATTCAGCGCATGTCTGATTTGCAGGTATCTGTAAAAGGATCTATTTGGGACAGCATAATCCTCCCTTATTACTTGAAATGATTTTATTCTTCCTGCCTTATAAAGTTGTGCCAATAGATGTATTCCCAATCTGTCACACTCCCCAACCTTCCCCATAACGGAGTTCCTGCAGGTTGCTGTTATCCCATATGAGAGAAAACTCAGAAAATCCCTTATATCCCATGATCTTCTTAACCTCTTTCCAGCATTTTACCATTCATTGAGCTGTGGGACAATTAGAACAAAAAGAGCCCGCCTCCACTGCCTCTACTTCAGTGTCATGGCATGTATCATTCAGAATTAACCCCTTTGTTTCTCTTCCTGCCATTTGGTTACTACCTCTCATATGCTGCGCCTGGGCAGCTAGAAAATAGTATCTAGGGTTCGGGAGGGCCAATCCCCCCCTTCTCTTTTGGTTGTTGTAAGGCGCGGGAGGTAAATCCTTGCTGCTCCGTTCCTCCAGATCAATTCCCTAAACACACTATTTTCTTAAACCACCGTCTTGGGATCCATACTGGGGAGTTATGAAGAATGTATAAAATTTGCGGCATCCATACCATTTTTATCAAGTTGCTCCTACCAGCCACAGAGTGGGAGCCTGTTCCACACCCGGCATTTTTGTCTGAGCTTTGTCAATAAGGGTACCTAAGTTTCCCGTTATATACTGCCCCGGGTCCTTTGTTATATTAATTCCTAAGTATCCGATTTGGGTCACCACTTTCACTTGATCTATCTGCCCTATCAATGGGTCTATTGGTAAGAGAGCCGATTTATCCCAATTGATTGTTAGCCCCGAGAATTTACCAAATTCACCTATTATGTCTATTGCCCTTTCCAATGAGGCTTGCGTATCCCCCAAAAAAAGCAATACATCATCCGCATACATAGCCATCTTCTCCTCCCTCAGTCTCATCTTGAAACCCTTTATTCCCGGGGGTTTCCCTTTTAACGATGGCCAGTGGTTCCATGGTAAGGGCGAAAAGCAGGGGCGACAATGGGCATCCCTGTCTTGTCCCCCCAGCCAATTGGAACCAATCTGAACACTCTCCATTTATCCTTACCTTCGCCCTGGGACTTTTGTATAATATTTTAATCCATTGAATAAAGTTAGGGCCAAAATGAAACTCTACCAGGGCTTTCCAAAGGTAATGCCACTCAAGGCTATCAAACGCCTTGGCTGCATCCAAGGATAATATTGCTCTTGACCCCTCTACTTCTGTTTGCAACTGAGTGTTTAGAAATGCTCTTCTTATATTAGAGCTGGTAGACCTACTGGGATAAATCCCGTCTGGTCTGGGTGTACCAGCTTTGATATTCTCTTATTTAGCCTCCTTGCCAATGTTTTGGCCAGGATTTTTACATCTGCACATAAGAGATATCGGTCTGTATGAGGCCGTCTCCAATTGGTCTTTCCCTTCCTTTAATAATACAATAATCGTTGCTTCTGTCATAGACGCGGGTAACTTCCCTTCCTTAGTTGCCCAATTAAATACCTCCAGGAGTCTTGGAAGCAGTACTTCACCATAGGTTTTATATATTTCTATTGGCAAGCCATCCGGTCCAGGAGCCTTTTGGCTTGCCATATCCGTTATTGCCATTTGTAACTCTTCCAATGTGAGTGGTGCCTAGAAACCCTCCCTGTCTTCCTCTGATAGCCGGGGGGGGGGGGGATCTGCAAACCCTTAAAAAAGGCTTCCATCTCTACCTCTATATTGCCATTTGATGTACTACTATACAGACTCTGGTAATATTTTTTGAAGGCCTCTTATTTCTGATGTACCTCTCCTAATTTCCCTCTCCTCATCACAGATCGCCGGGATGACAGATGGGGGGGCCCCAGCCCTAGCTATTAGGGCCAGATTTCTCCCCACTCTCTCACCCTCCCCATAGAAATTCTGTTTCTGGAAGTTTTTTATTTTCCGCCTTTCTTATTACTATTTTTTTTGTACTCTTCCTGCGTCTCTAACCATTCCTTATAATTCTCTGTAGTTGGGTTTCCTGTATAGTTAATCTCTGACCTCGTCACTTTTTCTCTCGCTGCAATTTCCTTGGCGTGTGATTGTTTTTTGATAAATGATATTTTTTAGATTAAGATTCCCCGTAGAAACGCTTTCAAAGTATCCCAAATCACTCCCGTTAAGGCTGATCCAGTGTTTGCTGTTACAAATGCCTTCAGGCTAGCACATATTCCCCCCGGGTCCTCAATTGCTTCCAACCAGAATGGGTTTATCTTCCAGTCCCCTTTACCATACCCTCTATCCATCTTTATTTCAAAAATTACTAAGGAATGATCTGAGATGCTTTTTGGTTCATATACCACCTCCCCCACCTCTCCCAATGCCTCCTCGTTACAGAGTACGAGGTCTATCCTGGACAGGGTCATGTGCGCCCTCAAGTGGCAGGAAAATAGTTTTCCCCCCGGGTATCTCCTCCGCCACACATCTGATAAACCCACCTCCTCACAAAATTCAGTCATAATAAAATCCCTCGCCACTATTGCGGGCACACCCGCCCTGCCCATGACGAACTCTAACTCCCACAGGACTCCCCCTTCTACTCCTATTAATCTGTCCTTTAGTGTTTTAAGTGTATCCTTCTCTCTTACACATCTCGTCCATGCATTATATCTTCTTTCTTATTTCCCACACCTTTGTACCACTCCCTGCAAAAAATACAGAGAATACACTTTCACAGTCCTTCCCTCGTTCCCACCCCCCTCCTGCTCCCATGTCAGAGAAACAGATTATTCCTCTGTACAAAAAAAAGGAAAAAACCCCCAACCTCCTCTTCACCCCAAATAAAAAATTGTGATGAAGAGGAGGAATAAGGTGCTTCTAAATATTTTAGTGTTTACTACTCATTTCCACCCTGCTGTGTCTCCCCTTCTTTTGTATTCATCCAAAATGTCAGTTCAGCAGGCGTATTAAAAAACATGTCTTCCCCATTTACAGTTATCCCCAAACGTGCCGGATAGAACATTGCGTATTTAATTCCTTTTTTCTGTAGTCTATGTTTGCACTCAGTAAATTTAGCCCTGTGTCTCTGTAGTTCAGGGGAAAAATCCGGGTAAATTGAAATTCTTGCACCATTGAATTGTATGTTTTTCATCTCTCTTGCTTTTTGAAGAATGGTAATTTTATCCCTAAAATGTAGAAGTTTGATAAGGATAGGTCTCGGCTGACCTCCCGCTGCTGGCGCCCTGGAGGGGACTCTCAATTGAGAAATATTTTGATAAACAGTCCTTACCAAACACTTCTTTAAGCCAATCCTCCATAAATTCAGTGGGGCGATTACCTTCACTTTTCTCGGGGAGACCGAATACCCTTATGTTTTTCCTTCGTAATCTATTTTCCATGTCATCGATTTTATTGACGCACATATTCAGCTGATCTGTCATTGCTCTCATCTTATTTACCATAGGGCTAACATCATCTTCGACCTGGCTAAGTCTCTCCTCCAAAGCAGAGGTCCTCACGCCGATCCCCTGAACTTCATGTTTTAGCACTAACATGTCCTCTTTTATCCCGCTTAGTTGGCCAAATATTTCAGTCAGTCAATGAGGATTTGCAGCTGTTAATTGCAGAGAAAATCTCTCTCATAGAAGGCTCGCCCTCCACCATTAATCCTGTGGTTGTCTTTCGTTTTTTCCGGTGCTTCTTCCTTAGACCCCTGGTCCCCTACCACCTTTGCCGGTTTCACTGTATTTGATGTCTGGCTCTGACTTTTCCGCTGAGAGTTCAATTGTTGGGCCCCCTGCCCCTTTATGGGTGTGTGGCCTGCTGTATGTGCTGGAACATGTGCATATTTTTCCAGTTTGGCTGCTGCTGCAGCCTGGCTTGCTTTGGTTCCCCGTGTTGACTTTGTCTGTGACGGAGACTGGGGCTGTTGCTGTGCACATTCACTGGGCCCCTCGGAGGAATTCCTGGTGATCACCGATAGTTTGCCCAGCATTTTTCACCCGCAGATATGCTATTATAGGGGCAAAATATTATATGTTATCTGTTGTGTTATAGCTTTCCCTCTCCAGCTGCTCTTTCTACTGCCACCGACTAGACCTCTGCGGGCTCCGGTAACCACATAGTCCCCTATGGGGGTTCAATAAAGTCCGCTCTCCCCCGCCTCCTCCACCAAACAAAATACAACAATGGGTCCGCTCACCTCAGGCTCCGGTAATGCAGGACCCAGCATACCTTGGCAGCGTGACTTAGCAACGTCTTCTCCCAGCTTCCCACGATATACAGGCGGAGATGGCTGTGACATGACCGTGGCAGGGAACTAGTGTTAGTAGGGTGTTAACACTTCCAGGCGGCAGGGATCGATGGAGTGTTCGTTAGTGTAGATGTCACATGATCCGGAGTGTGGCGGTCAGCTGATCAAGCATGTATGGCCGGGACCAGAGGCCGGTGCCGGGATAAGACCAAAACCCCCGCGCACAGAGCAGCAGAACCTCCAGAATGACACGACACGGCCAAAAAACCCCTCCACCGGCCAAGCCTAGCGCACCAGGTCTCCACACACCAAGCTCCGGAAGATCAGCCAGTCAGTCCTCTTCCCATCCTTCTCTCTCTCCTTTCCAGTTTCCTCCGACCATACCTTCAATCGGCGTGCGCCATGGGAGTGAGGTACGAGGGCCGGGCTGTCTCGACCTCTCACCTCAACATCCGGTCACGCCCCCCCTACCGTCAGTAGAATCTTTGAAGGAACATATTCAATTAGTACTGTAAAATTCTTAAGACAGAGATGGTAGGGTAAACTATAATAGTCCACTTCTTGGAGAACTCTTTCCACTGGATAGAGCTTGACAATGATTCTCTGATGGGTGAAAATTTCTGGATTGACTCAATCGTCAGATTGCCCATTTTATTATTTGTTTATGAATAGGCTATGCTTTTTTTTAGATTTGGCAGATCTCTTTGTATCCCAAAGGAGCATGGTCAGAGAGAATCAAGTGCTTCGGCTTAGTACTGAGGCTTTTTGCGTACAGAAGAAAAAATATATACATTGGCTAGCATACTGCATGAGGCCAAAATATCAGGTGTATGGGAACCAGGGTGAGAGAAATCTTCGTAGGCCTCCTCCAACAGTCTCAGAGTCCTCCTTATTTTGTTCTATGTCTACACCTTCTAATGCAGGCAGATAGGGATCGGACTCAGGTAGAGATGGTGGAGCTGGAAAGGGTGCTTGGTGCTTTTCAGGCCTAGATAGTAATGGCCGTATTACAGCAGGTTAGTGGTCTGTGACCGATGCAAAAAAGTCTGCCTTAGTCAAGTAGGCCGCTTACTGTGTACCTGAGATAGAGCTAGATACCGACGCAGAGACCGGTGTTAATAGGGTCCTACTCTGGTGCAAGTGAAGCATGGCCACTGAGTTTGTGGTTTTCAGGCCTTTGGCAGAGGAAATGTTATCCTGAACTTTTGCAGTGGCTCCCTTGTGCTTGGTTTACACCATTGCTAAAGGTGAGGGGAATCCCTTGTGGGGTACTCAGAGAAGGGTTTGGAAATAGGGTAAGCAAGTCCATGAAGGAGTACATAACATCCTGTGTGCAGACCAAGCTGTAGCAAAGTTTTCATGGCAAAAGAGTTGGTGGAGGCACCTGAGTGCCTTATAAAAAGTTCTAAAAAGAAGTGATGGCAAAGTTGTGACCTGTGGTGTGATGTAACACCTGGTCAGACACCCGAGACTAAGCTCTGAGTGGTTGAGATTTAGAGACAAGTCTGAAAAGTATGAAACATCTTGCCGTTTTCTTAAGAATCCTTCAAGTGTCAACTGAAGATCCACATAAACAGTGTAAAGAAAATGTGAAAAATACAATAAAAATATCTTTAACCACTTTCTCCACTGAGGACGTCATAAGACACCCTCGACTTTGTGTAGTGATATCTGAAGGATGTCTGCAGCTACAGGCATCTTTCAGATATCACTGTTTTCTGCCGGCGATTCTGTGCACAATAAGAACGATCATAGCGGCAGTTCCGCCGCTTGATCCTTCTTATAGTCGGTGGGAGGGGACGTCGTCTCCTCCCTCCCGCCGCCATCCGGTGCTTCCCCGGGCTCTCCCATGCCATCGGGGGCCCAGAGAACGAATCGGCCGGCACCAGCTCACGACGATAGACGTTGTGACGTCACGCCCGGGTACCCGGAAGTAAACAAAGCCGCAATTGTGGCTGTCGACATGAGATCGGTGAACTTTTTTCACGATCTCATGCTTTCAAGCCTGGAGGAGAGATGTAGGGTCTTATTGACCCCACATTTCTCCATAAAGAGGACCTGTCACAATGATTCCTATTACAAGGGATGTTTACATTCCTTGTAATAGGATTAAAAGTGATCAAAAAAAAAAAAAAAAAAGTAAAAAAAAAAAAAAAGTGTTCAAAAAAAAAATTAAGTAAAAATAATAAAAAAAATACATTTAAAAACGCCCCTGTCCCCGGTAGCTCGTGCTCAGAAGCGAACGCGCATTTAAGTCCCGCCCACATATGTAAACGCCGTTCAAACTCCACATATGAGGTATCACCGTGTGCAACAATTCAAGCGTCGCCTATGGAGATTTTTAATTCCCGAAGTTTGGCGCCATTCCATGAGTGTGCGTAATTTTAAAACCTGACATGTTAGGTATCTATTTACTCGGGGTAACATAATCTTTCACATTATACAAAAATTGGGCTAACTTTACTGTTTTGTTATTTTTTTAATAATGAACTTTTTCCCCCCCACAAAAAAAACGCATTTGAAAAATTATTGCGCAAATACCGCCATTTTATTCCCTAGGGTGTCTGCTAAAAATATATAATGTTTGGGGGTTCGGATTAATTTTCTAGCAAAAAAAATATGATTTTACATGGAGAGAAGTGCCAGAATAGGCCCGGTGGAGAAGTGGTTAAAAAAAAACCATTACTGGTTCCTATATAGCAGGGATATGCAATTAGCGGACCTCCAGCTGTTGCCAAACTACAAGTCCCATGAGGCATAGAGAGACTGACAGCATCCAGCATGACACCCAGAGGCAGAGGCATGATGGGACTTGTAGTTTGGCAACAGCTGGGAGGTCCGCTAATTGCATATCCCTGCTATATAGGCTGTGGCAAATCCCAGTGGGGTTTAAAGGCACAGATCACCTGTACAAAAAACAGTCTATGCAGATAAGGGGGGTCCGTAGATTAAGAAAAAAAAAAATAGTATTTTTGTACTCACCGTAAAATCCTTTTCTCTGTCGTCCATGGAAAGACACAGCTCCTTAATTCTTGACAGTTGGGTTATGTTCCGTCTATTAGGAGAGGACTAGGCAGAACATGTTAGATATTTAATACATGTTACTTTAACAGAGTTGAACAGCCCCGCCCTCCGGACATAACCCTCCAACCCTGCAGTCAGCAGCCCCAGTTCGTAAAAAGCAGTACAAACTAAAAAAGGAGGGGTGGGTGCTGTGTACATCCATGGACGACCGAGAAAAGGATTTTACGGTGAGTACAAAAATCCTATTTTCTCTTTTCGTCCATGGACGGACACAGCTCCTTAATTCTTGACAGTTGGGACGTCCCAAAGCAGTGTCAAAAAACGAGGGGTGGGAACAGCAATCAAAAAACCAATTTCACCCCAAACAAGCAGAGCTCCTCAATGGAGGCGTTGCAACCTCAAACAGCCGCCTGCAAAACTTTGCGGCTGAAGCTAGCATCCGAAGATGCACTCACATCAACCTTGTAAAATTTTGAAAAAGTGTGAACGGACGACCAGGTCGCCACCTTTCACACTTGTGAGACAGACGCTTGATGTCAGAAAGCCCAAGAGGCACCAATAGCCCTGGTTGAATGCGCCATGCCAGGAAAGGGAGGCACATGCCCCTTAAGGGCATAGGCCTGGATGACGGTTTGCCTGATCCACCGAGAAATGGTGGCCGACTAAACCACCAGACCCTTCTGCGGACCAGACACTGACACAAACAGCGAGTCAGACCTCCGGAATGGAGACGTAGCAGACAGATACACCTGTAAGGCACATACCATGTCTAAAGAGTGCAGCGCAACTCTTTGGGATGCAATGGCCGAGGACACAAGGATGGAAGTACAATGTCCTCATTCAGGTGAAAGGCCGAAACTACCTTCAGAAGGAAGGAAGGCTGCAGGCGTAGCGCCGCTTTGTCCTTATGGAGGACCAAATATGGGGACTTGCAAGACAAAGCCGCCAATTCAGAAACCCTCCTGACTGTTATGGCTACTAGGAAGGCAACCTTCTGAGAGAGCGTCAAAAGAGGAATTTCCCTGATGTCCTCAAATGGAGGTTTCTGAAGTACCGAGAGCACCAGATTCAAATCCCACAGAGGTAGTGGTGGTCGGACCGGAGGGGCCACATGTCGGACCCCTTGCACAAAAGTGCTCACCAAAGAATGAGCCACCAGGGGTCGCTGAAAGAAAACAGCCAAGGCTGAAATCTGCCCCTTAATGGTGCTTAAGGCAAGTTTCTCATCCACTCCACGCTGTAAAAACAGCAGGATCCTGGAAACCGAATATGCCCGTGGACGCCATTCCATCTCCTCACACAGAGATGTAGGCTCTCCACGTGCGATGGTAGATCTTCCTAGAAGATGATTTCCGTACTCTCAACATGGTTGAAATGACTGAATCCTACAGGCCTCGGTCCCTTAGTACCTGGCTTTCAATAGCCATGCCGTTAAAGCCATCGACTATTAAGCAGGATGAAGAATGGGACCTTGCGAGAGAAGGTCCTCCTGCATTGGCAGTCGCCAAGGTGCATCCGCCACCAGGCGCACAAGGTCGGCGTACCAGGGACGCCTGGGCCAATCCGGGGCGATGAGAATCACCGGAATCCCCTCGGTCTCTACTCTGCAGCAACTTAAGTGGGGGGAAAGGCATAAAATAGACGATACTGACCCCACGGGACCACCAACGCGTCTGCCCAGGGATCTCTGGACCTGTCCACGAACCTTGACACCTTGCAATTGAGACGAGAAGCCAGGAGATCCACGTCTGGCGTGCCCCATGTCCGGCAAAAGAGTTGAAAAACCTTCAGATGTAGCGACCATTCCCCTTGGTCCAGCATCTGGCGACTCAGATAGTCCGCCTGCCCGTTTTCCACGCCCGGAATGTAAACTGCCGATAGAGCCGGCACGTTCCTTTTCGCCCACCGCAGGATATGAGCAACCTCCAACGCTGCAGCCGAGCTTCTTGTTCCTCCTTGATGGTTGACTTATGCCACTGCCGTGGCGTTGTCTGACTGGATCCTGACCGGACGCCCTTGTAGCCTCTGTGACCACTTGGAGAGGCAGGCACAGCCTGATCGCCCGGACTTCCAGGACGTTGATGGGCAGTTGGGAGTCGTCCGGAGTCCAGCGGCCCTGGGCCGCCTGAACCCCCAGACTCCCCTCCCCAACCGGTCAGGCTGGCATCCGTCATGATCACAGGCCAATGAAAGGGGAGGAACGACTTCCCGGACCAAAGAGCCGGGGAGCTCAGCCACCTCGCAGACCCACTGGTCGGAGAGAAGGGAGGTCCACCGAGCTGCAAACCCGCAAAGCCACCCCCCCCCACCCTGGAGTCGGGCGGGGGCAAAACTTCATGCGGTAGCAGGCTTGTTGGGTTTGCGCACCCAGGGACGCTTCTGTCCCCCAGCTGTACCTTTGTCCGCTTGGGAGGGTCTGCCAGCAGGTCCTGACGGACGAAAATACCGCTTCTGTGTGGGAAAGGAGGGCTCCGGCTTACGGCGTGGCTCCTTCCCTTTAGTGGACTGAGGGAGAAGTGTGCTCTTACCTCCAGTGACATCCTTAATGTCGTCCAGTGAGGCACCAAAAAGCCTCCCACCTTTGAAAGGCAAATCTGCCAGAGTTTTCTTAGAAGCTTGGCCAGAGAACCAGCATTTCAGCCAGATTAGGTGGCGCAATACCACCGCAGATGCGGAGGCCCTGGAGATCAAAGGGTACTGCATCCAGGGTTGCATCACAGAGGTACACGAGTCCCTGTACCAACTGTTCGGCCAGTGACACGCATTCTTAAAAGAGCTGATGCTCCTCCACAGTCTGGTGCAATATTTTTGCCCCTTCAGGGAGTGTCTGGGACACCAAGGTAGCAGCCAATATAGGCCGCAATGCTGACCCCAGCATGGTGAACATGGAGCGGCTCATCGCTTCGGACCTCCTATCAGTAGGGTCCTTAAAAGCAGGGGTCCCCCCTCCACCGGGATTAGTGGTTACTTTATTTAACCGAAAGACCGGGGGCGACCTGAGGAGAAGCCCATTTTTTTTTTTTAAAGGCTCTCTTCAAATTGGTGACGGACCGCCATGCCCTGAGGGACCGCAAAGGGCCTCTGCGGCCGTTCCCATTCCTTATCCATGAACTTGTCAAAGAAATCAACATGAGGAAAACCTTAAACAGAGCAGGTCGGTTTGTGCGACCCAAAAGGGACAGGCCCTGCTGTGGAAGTTCCAGCTTGAGAGTGTCCCTCACAGCATTGATAAGTGCACAAGTGCCCTGTCTTGCGCTGACCCTGACAAGGGGTCCTCCTCACAGGGAAGGTCCTGGTCCGCCTCTTCTGACATACCAGAACAGGGGTCCTGAGCCACAGCCAGGCCCGAGTCTGAGTCAGAACATTCCCCAGGAGAAGGCGGGGGCGCTTAGTACCCCCCTTACGCCGCTTCCACCCTGGCAACAAATGACTCCAAGACCGCCAACAAAGCATCCATGGGAACCGCAGGGGCACCGGTTTCTGCCTCTGGAATGTTTGGGGAAAAAATGCCAGCTTCTGACTCCATATTGCCCTATGACAAGCCCTTAGGGACTTAGTCAAGATACCTGACACCAAATACAGTCCACCCTCCTTACTGCACTGACCGAGGGGGGGGGGGTACCCAGGGGACTCATCGCCTAGCCAGAGACTGTTCAGTGCCGCTGCCCGCTCTCCATCCGCACACCGCGTGTGCCTGAGGAACTGTGTGAGGTGAATGGTGCCGTTCGCGCTGTTCAGGAAGCCAGCCAGCACTAGAGGCCAAAACCTACTCCAAAATGGCCGCCGGGTGCCTCCGAGAAAGAGCACGGACCACAAGAAAATGGCCGCCCGCAATTGCAGACCTGCAACATAGCGCAGCCACGGCAAAATGGCCGCCAATGAGATTTTCAATGCAATGCACAGGCCCCAGCGCTTCAAAAAATGGCGCCCAGCAAGCAAGGTGGACGAGAAGGCCAGCAACAGAGGTTTCCCATAAATTACTACACCCCCACACAGAGCGGGGGCCTGGACACCCCCACAGCCCCCCGCCGAGACCTGGAGCCCCCCCTAAAGGTATTCCCCGGTCGCAGCGAGCCTCGCAAGGGGAGGAGGAAAAAAGGGGTGACAGAGGGAGAGAGGGAAGGGCAGGAGGACCCTCTAATGATCCCCGTAGAAATGCCCAGCTGTTCCATCCCACCGAAGTAGGAGGAACCGTACTTACCCGTCCTTGCGAAGACCTGCTGGTGTGTTCCTGACAGACCTACAACCAAGCAGTACGGAGTAGCTGTCGGTCTGGTCCACTGTGACTGAGACAGCAAGTCGCCCGGTCATATGTGAACCCTGGAGCATAGCTCACCGGCCACCCCTGGAGCCATGGGGTATGTCGCGGCCGACCCCGCACGTAGCTAAGGCCTTCTCACGCTCGATGGCCGGACTGGGGGGACTACAAGGATCTATATTATCCTGCCTGTCATGCCCAGCCGGCAGTTGATAGAAGATTCTCAAAAAAAAAAAAAAAGTAAAAATTTCTTCAGGACTCTGGGCCCAAAAGGAGCCAGGTCCTTCTCCTCTACTAGGCAGAAAAAAACTAAGGCTGCTGACTGCAGGGTGGAGGGTTATGTCCGGGGGGACCGCCCCCTGGGCGGGGCTGTTCAACTCTGTTAAAGTAACATGTATTAAAGTGGTTGTAAACCCACTTTGTAAACAAACACCTACAGGTAAGCCTAGATTAAGGCTTACCTGTAGGTGTATGAAATATCTCCTTAACCTACACGGTTAAGGAGATATTTGCATTTAAAAGCGGCGACGCTGACGTCACGCGCATGCGCATGGGGTTAACCCCATTCACAAATTCGGCTAGGTCGCAGAATTCGACGAGGTAGCCGAATTCGACGGCTCATGCGCGCATGCGCGGAGTCACGTGTTCGCCGCTCCGGCCAATCACAGCGCCGGAGCGGCGCTGTGATTGGCTGGTGCAGCGATACCCGGAAGTAACATTCCGGCTATCGCCGCAGTGATGGATGCGGCTGAAGAGGGAGACGAGGACGGCTTCGGGGGCCCCGATCTAAGGTAAGTGATGCATAATGAGCTATTATGCTAGTCATATTAGCTCATTATGCCTTTGTCTTACAGGTCGTTGGGGAAAAAAAAATAGTGGGTTTACAACCACTTTAAATATCTAACATGTTCTGCCTAGTCCTCTCCTAATAGACGGATCATAACCCAACTGTCAAAAATTAAGGAGCTGTGTCCGTCCATGGACGAAAAGAGAAAAAACTGCGGCTTTGACCAAAGTTGAAAAATGCCCTAGGCCATTTATGTACCTCATTAAGCCTGACTGGAAAACTACTAGGAAATAGCTGAGAGCTGCCCAGCTGTTACTGTTCACTTTCACCATCACAGGACTGAGCACTTAAATGATGAGCTCAGAGCGACTGCATCAGGGGAGAGAAAGAGCATGAGGGTGTTTAAATCAGAGAAAGATTACTCCTGTGATGTTAAAGGTGAACAGTAACACCAAGGGGTCTCTTAGCTACATCCTAGGAGTTTTCACAGTTAGGCTTCATGAGGCATGTAAATGGCCTACAAGGGCATTATTTAACTTTGGTCAGAGCTGTGCAGCTTGCTTTTATCTATAGAAGTCCTTTATCTCTAAGATTTTTTTTTGGTAAAGGTGAACCATAATGTGCATTTAAACCCTACTGGGATTTGCCACAGAAAATTATACTGGGTGCGGTTTCAAAGCAGCAAAAGGGCAATTAAATCCTAAACTAGCACCATAAAAAGGCAATTGGGACTCAATTTTCGTAAAGATTCACATAAACACCCCTCTGTAATACTGTAAGGAAACAAATCATACTGAAACTCACAAAAAGACCTGGAACTGGACAAAGGATCCAAGTAGACCAGAGATCATGCAAGAACCCCCACACCCTTCAAAAGTCTGTATGTAATTGTTTGATAAATGAAAAAAAAAAACTATTAAACTTGTAAGCCAATAAATTCCTGTGCGGTTACCAGCGCTCCCTGTGGACTAGAGAACACCCCAACTTTATGTTATGGAGGTGAAGAGGTGTTCTGTAGAGCTTACATCCTGTCCTAGAGTGACTATGTTGCTCTTCCAACAAAAGGAAGTCGTCACACTGAAGTGCATTACTGGCAGGATCGCCAGGTGAAAATGAAGTAAAAAAACAAGACTGAAGGAAGAGTACGAATTCAACCACCACATATGCTGTAAAGTATAGTAAGCTGCAAAATGTTACTTTTTTTTCTTGATATTAGATACGCTTTAAAGGCCAAGTTCACCTTTACAGAAAAAAAATATGCACATATTTTTGCAGAAAAAACGTGCATTTCTATTTTTCCCTGCAGGAGCCTGGAAAGCATTGCACCCATGATTAGTAGATCATGGGAGCAATGGAGTCCTGCAGACATGTTCTCAAGCTTTCAGCTCGTACCTCTAAACAGGCTGTTTCCAAGTTGAAGGACATGTCAGTGGACCATGAGTGCTCATCAGCGCTTAACAGACCTACTGAAACTACGTCTGCTGCTGTGGAAGATGGTACATGTAAGTGTATTCATTCACAGAAGTCTGAACGAATGACGTAGCTGCGTGGGCAGATCACCACCTGTGATGGTTTTTAAAAAGTGACAGTGGATGCGGAGAGAAGATCCCCTGCCTGCTGTCACAGGGAGGCGGGGTGAATTAAGTCAAAAAACAACATTCAGATCAGCCAAATGTGTATTGGTTCATACTAAGCGATTTTTAAACAACACACAAACTATCTCTGTACAAGTTAAATCTCAAATTTAAAAGGGATTAAAAAAAGTCTGTTCAACAATTACTGAAAAAAGAACAGTTGGACCAAAATGTTTTTTCAATAGCAAGGCTTATTTTGCCATTCAATACACCTTTACACTAAAAATTTTACTTTTTTTTTTCTCTCTTAACAAAACTGCAGTACTTCTTTCAATCAATTCGCTGTAATCACCTTTAAGCAGCTGCCCAATAAGCAGTGTATTGTGTCCTTTTTCTGAACTTTGCACCAATGCGTTTGCGATTTTGGTGAGATGACCCATAAAGCCTTTCCTCCGTCCACCTTCAGACCTGAAACATTTAAAGACTAACATAACATACGTTGCATAGCAAAATACAGGGTTCAAAAAATTCCTTATAGACCACAAATAAAAAAAAATCCTTATCTATAGAGTCATAATTTATTAACTGTAAGCATAGGGTTCAACTGTAAAGTTTTTTTGAGAATCTGAACTAAGCTGTACTGCACTGTATGGGACCCCGCACACAGCTGCATATACCTCATTAAACTGCACTGCATATGGATCCCTAAAAGAAAAGTGGTGAAATCTGCATCTGTGATCAGTAATTTCCGTGTGTATGCATCTAAATGTGAGCGAACAAATGCACATAATTACAGGTATAAAATTTGACCTATACAATGGAAGAAGAATTTCACAGATCTATACATGTATGTGTCTAAAAATATGGTTAAATAGAAGTACCGTATTTATCGGCGTATAACACGCACCGGCGTATAACACGCACCCCAAGTTTAGGAGGGAATTTTAAGGAAAAAAACTTTTAGGAGGGAAATTCAAGGAAAAAAAACTTACATTTAAATGCAGCATGCAGCCTTGCCCAGTGTCCATCTGCAGCCTTGCCCAGTGTCCATCTGTCCATCTGCAGCCGTGCCCAGTGTCCATCTGTCCATCTGCAGCCGTGCCCAGTGTCCATCTGTCCATCTGCAGCCGTGCCCAGTGTCCATCTGTCCATCTGCAGCCGTGCCCAGTGTCCATCTGTCCATCTGCAGCCTTGCCCAGTGTCCATCTGTCCATCTGCAGCCTTGCCCAGTGTCCATCTGTAGCCGTGCCCAGTGTCCATCTGTCCATCTGCAGCCGTGCCCAGTATTCATCTGTCCATCTGCAGCCGTGCCCAGGGCCTTTGCGATCGTGTCAGTCCCGGCGGTTTTTAAAATTTGGCGCCGATTTCTGTGGAGAGGAGCGAGCGGGGCCGAGTGTACTTCGGCTGGACTCGGCTCCTCTCGCAGTTCCGCCCATCTCCACTGACTGCGCCGCTGACGGAGAAAGCCGAGTGTACTTCGCCTAGACTCGTGTCTGCTCACAGTCACAGGCAGGACTGCGAGAGGAGCCGAGACTAGGCGAAGTACACTCGGCTTTCTCCGTCAGCGGCGCAGTCAGAGATGGGCGGGACTGCGAGAGGAGCCGAGTAAAGCCGATTGTACTTCGGCTTCGCTCGCTCCTCTCGCTCGTTTTCAGCAGGGGAATTCGGAGTATCGGCGTATAACACGCACCCACGATTTTCCCCTGATTTTAAGGGTAAAAAAGGGCGTGTTATACGCCGATAAATACGGTACTTGGACTGCTAGGTGCACTTTTTTTTGGAATCCATACGATCACAGCTGCATGCACGTGCCCTAATGGCTAGCAGCAATCTGAATACAAAAATAAGCAAAAGTGTAATCATACATGGTATGGTCCCCCTTTTAAATTTTTTTGTGATATAAACGCAAAAAGACCAAAAATATTTTCTATACTGTGTTATAAGAAAAAAATCCAATAAACTCACTTTTAGTCATACATTTAGGCCAAAATGTATTCAGCCACATGTCTTTGGTAAAATATAATAAGTTTTCTGGAATTTCCGCAGATTTGTTTAGGACTGCCCATCTCATTTCTTGGGGCCGTACAACCCGCCCCCCCACCCCCCCCCCCAAATGACCCCATTTTGGAAAGTAGACACCCCAAGGAAATTGCTTAGAAGCATTTTGAGCCTATTGAATATTTAATTTTTTTGTCACAAGTGATTGAAAAATGAAAAAAAAATAGGATTTTTATAACAGCTTACCTGTAAAATCCTTTTCTTGGAGTACACCACGGGACACAGAGCTAGTCATTACATAATGGGTTAAGGGTCACCAGCGGTGATTGGACACTGGCACAACCAATGGAAGACAGTTCCCCTCCATATAACCCCTCCCATCAGGGAAGTACCTCAGTTTTGTAGCAAAGCAGTAAGGTTCCCATAAGAAGGGGGGGACCTCTGTGTCCCGTGGTGTACTCCAAGAAAAGGATTTTACAGGTAAGCTGTTATAAAAATCCTATTTTCTTTATCGTACACCACGGGACACAGAGCTAGTCATTACATAATGGGACGTCCCAGAGCAATGCTCATATGAAGGGGGGAGACACAGATCAGAACAGGCCGCTTGCGGACCAGAAGCCCTATACTGCTGCCTGCAGCACACTTTGCCCAAAGGCGGAATCCTCATGTCCTTTCACATCTATTTGATAGAATTTGGAAAAATGTATGGACTGAAGACCAAGTTGCAGCTTTACAGATCTGAGCCATCGAAGCCTGGTGGTGCACTGCCCATGAAGCACCTATCGCCCTGGTAGAGTGCGCCTTAACAGGAAAAGGAGGAGTCCTGTTTTTTAAACCATAAGCTTGAATAATTACTTGTCTAATCCACCTGGAAATGGTGGATTTTGATACCGCTTGGCCCTTCTTGGGCCCATCTGGTAAAATAAACAAAACATCTGTTTTACGTATCTGAGCGGTTGCTTGCAGATACACCTTTACCGCTCTCACTGGATCTAGAGAGTGTAATAATTTTTCCCCCGCCGTCCGCGGGTTTGGAAAAAAGGAAGGCAGAACAATGTCTTGATTCAAGTGAAAAGCCGACACCACCTTAGGTAGAAAAGCCGGATGGGGTCGTAGTATGATTTTGTCCTTGTGACAAATTAGATAAGGCTCTTTACAAGAAAGAGCTGCTAGCTCTGATACTCTCCTAGCAGAAGCTATAGCAATCAGAAAGGCCAACTTCCTACTTAATATAATTAAAGGAATATGGCGAATAGGTTCAAAAGGTTGCTTTTGCAACACTGACAATACCAAATTCAAATCCCATGGACACAAGGGAGTCCTAACTGGAGGATTTATCCTCAGTACCCCCTTAATGAATGTCCGAACTAGGGAGTGAGATGCCAATGGTCTCTGAAAGAAGACTGATAGAGCCGATATTTGCCCTTTGATGGTGCTAAGGGCTAAATTCATATCCACTCCTAACTGGCAAAAAGCAAGAATCCTACTTATTTCATACTTCTGAGGATTCCAACATCTGGATTCACACCAGGAAACGTATGCTCTCCAGACTCTCTGATAGATGAGTCTGGAGGCTGGCTTTCTAGCATTAATGAGCGTAGAAAGAGCCGGACCAGAGACCCCTCTCTTTTTAAAAATGTGGGTCTCAGCAGCCAGGCCGTCAACTTTAGCCTTTGTAAGGAAGGGTGGAATACTGGACCCTGTGACAGCAGGTCGTGTCGGAGTGGAAACTTCCAGGGCCTTCCTATCGCCGTTTTTACAATCTCGGCGTACCAAGGCCTCCTGGGCCAGTTTGGGGCCACTAGGATTACTGGTATTCCCTCCTCCTTGATCCTGCGAAGCAGTCTTTGTAGAAGAGGGATCGGAGGGAATGCCTAGATCAGTGAGAACTGATTCCATGGAGTTATTAGAGCGTCTGTATTATTAGAGCGTCTGTCCCGTAGGCTAGAGGATCTCTCGTTCTGGACACAAAGTTGTCCAATTTCTTGTTGAACCTGGCAGCTAGCAGGTCTACATCTGGGTTTCCCCATCTCAGACATATGGCCTGAAAGATCTCGGGGTGAAGAGACCACTCCCTGGTAGCAGCTGCTGACGACTCAGGTAGTCTGCTTGCCAATTTTCCATCCCTGGAATGAAGATTGCAGAAAGGCAAGGTACATGCTCTTCTGCCCATGCCAGGATCCGGTTCACCTCTCTTTGGGCTGCCCGACTGCGGGTGCCTCCTTGGTGATTGATGTAAGCTACTGCAGTAGCATTGTCGGATTGAACCCGAACTGGGTAGCCCTGTAACCTGTATGTCCAGGTTTTGAGGGCTAGATATACCGCCCGGATCTCTAGCACATTGATGGGCAGGATCCACTGAGTCTTGGCCCAGGTTCCCTGGGTAGAAGCCTCCTCGAATACTGCACCCCAGTCCGATAGGCTGGCATCCCTAGATACCACCTTCCAGGCCACTGGGAGGAAGGACTTTCCCTTCCGTAAATTCCTGGCTTCTAGCCACCAATCGAAGCTGTGGCGTACTTGTGAGGACAGGCGCATGGGTATATCCAGAGCTTGGCTCTTCCTGTTCCAGGAAGCTAAAATATTGCCTTGAAGTAGTCTCGAATGAAACTGGGCGTAAGGGACCGCCTCGAAGGAGGCTACCATCTTTCCCAATAGTCTCATGCAAAGGCGAATAGACGGCCTCTTGTTTGCTTTGACCTTGTGGATCAGGTCTTTCAGAGACTGTATCTTCGGTTCTGGCAGGTATACCCCGTTTTGGGCTGTATCTATGATCATGCCCAGGTACCCTATCCTTCTTTGGGCCTGGAGAGAGGATTTTTGTAAATTTATAATCCATCCTAAATGCTCCAGGTATCCTACTGTAGTGTGTACAGCGTGACCCAATCCGTCCTTTGACTGATCTATTACTAGTAGATCGTCCAGATAGGCTGTTACCGCAATGCCCCGTGTTCTTAGGTTTGCTAACAGAGGAGCTAGCACCTTTGTGAATACTATGGGCGCGGTGGCTACACCAAACGGCAGAGCCACAAATTGAAAGTGGCGATCTTCTACCGCAAACCTTAGGAATCTTTGGTGAGCGGGGAGGATGGGTATGTGTAAATGTGCGTCCTTGATATCTATGGGCGCCATGAATTTTCCGCCCTTTAAAGTGGCGGCCACGGATCGGATCGTTTCCATTCGAAAATGGCGATCGTTCAGGAACCGATTTAGGGATTTTAGATCCAGGATGGGTCTGACATCTCCATTTGGCTTTGGAATCACAAAGAGGTTTGAGTAAAAACCTGAACCTCGCTCTTTTTGGGGTACGTCTGTAACTACCCCTTGAGCCATTAAGTGATTCAAACCTTTGAAGAAGGATTCTCTTTTTTGTGGATCCTTGGAGAGTCTTGAACCTCGGAATTGAGAAGATGGGATCTCTCGAAATTCCAGTTTGTACCCTGAGGATATTGTGGATACTACCCAATTGTCCTGGATTTCTGACCACCAAGTTGCTCAGAACTGACAAAGCCTTCCTCCCACTCGGCCGAGCGGGGGCGCCCCTTCACTGAGAGGCTTTGGGGGCTTGCTTATTAGCTCTTGCACCCCACGGCTTCTTGTTCTTCTGAGCTTGCCCCTTGGCTTTTGTGGGCGGCTAAAACAGGCCGCCGCCACTGGTTGGAGTCAGATTTCCCGGGAGCTGGGGAGAGAGCGTTTAAAACAAGATCTCTTGTTTTTCTTTCTCTCAGGTAAAAGTCGTTTTACCACTTGATCTTCTGTATATATTTTTCTAAATCTTCCCCAAATAGGCGTTCGCCATGGAACGGGAACTTGCCAACAGCTTTTTGCATGGGGTCTCCGCTGACCAATGCTTAAGCCAAAGTACTCTGCGCATCTGTACCAGCTGGAGTGTAAGGCGTGATGCCTGTATGATAGAATCTCTCATGGCATCCACTGTGAAGCATAAGGCTTTAGGCAAATTTTCCCAATTTCTAGCCTGCTCTGAAGGCAGTTCCTTCAGCCCCTGCTTTACCTGTTGGCTGATGACCTGACCCATACCGACTGCTGCTACTGCAGGTTGGGTAATTGAGCCGGCCAAAAGGAAGGAGGATTTCAACTTCCTCTCAGAAGGATCTTTTAAACCCTTGTACATTATCCACCGGACATGTCAGGTTTTTATTTACACAAGAAATAGCCGCAACTACCGCAGGCAGGCTCCATTTCTTTAAAAAAAAAAATTCCCCCATAGGATAAAGAATGTTAAACCTTTTTGGAGGTGAGAAACGCTTATCTGGATGTTGCCAGTTTGCGTATATTAGATCCTCTAGTAACGGATGAACCGGGAAGGAGCATGCACCTTGCAGGGATCTTAATGACCCTAGGGAGGAGACAGGTAATTCCGTTACCTCCGCAGAGGTTAACTTAAATGCACTGCTATAGCATTGTACCTGTGACCTTAAAATCTGGCTCCTCATCCTCTGCTGATGTAGCCTCCTCCTCCTCATCCTCCTCCCTCAGGTACTTCTGAAGGGAGGTCCAATACTGGAAGAGACCTGCTTCGCTTATTGTCCCTTTTTAGAGGACTTAGCGATTAAGGTAGCAATTTTTTCCTCCAGATTGTTTAGGGCAGCTGATAAAGTGTCCTCAGTGACATATACAGGCCCAGGCTTCACTGGGGAAGCCGCCATACCTGACAGAGGTAATGGCTCATCCTGAACAGGTGCATTTAGCAACACAGGAGAGAAAGGTACCGAGTCAGCACAGTTAGAGCCTCCTCTCAGGCGGTGGTGCTTTCTTATCTCTTTTTGTCCGTATTACTTCCCCTGGAAGGCTTACTGTTTAGACAAAATACAAGGTACCTAAATGCATATACTACCGTGTTTAGTTTAGCAAATACATTAAGTATGCAACTTTTAACACATAACTATGCATAACATGGATGTCTTCTAGGAAGTACCCAATCCAACCACATGGAGTCTTACGTCCCTGTATAGCTGCTGTGTTTCTCTGCCAGGAATAAGAGAACTAACGAGCTTGCTTGCTGCTGCAGTGCTTCTCACACTGACAGTCTTTTAAATTTGGCGCCGTTTCTGTGCCTGCGCGCGCCACGTGCCTGCGCACGCCTTCGCCCCCCCCCCCCTCCGATAAATCGCGCTCCCGCGCGCGCGCGCGGCCCTTAGCGCTATGGCGGTGGCCATAGTGAGAGAGGACTCTCATCAGCCCTTGTTCCCACTTACCTGCATCTGCAGGTGTCTGGTCGGCCACCGAAAGGAGGATCGGGGTGCCCCAGCAAGCTCAGCAGCGGAGGTGACGAGCAGTGTACTTCGCCGAAGCCGACACTGAACAGAGTGAGGTGAGTATATTCAGCTCTTTACTCCCCCCAGTGGTGGAAAAAAAGAAGACATCCACTTTTTGAAAAAGGTCCCAACCTAGTTATGGACCTTCTAATCTCACCTTATCCACGCCGCAGGTTTTTCTGCTGAAAGATTTCAGACAGATACCAAACTTCACCCTTCACGGTGGGCTATGTGTGCCAACCTTCAGGGATATGGGTTCCTATTTAAAGGATACCTCTCCCCTGGGCCTTGTACAAGACTCTTACCAGGACTTTATAGCGAAATAGCGAAAGTGCTGGATCTTAGAGCCCAGTCCTCCGAAGAGAGACATTACAGGCGACGCCTCATGGATGAGGCCCGGATCCCATCCAGATTCAGCTCATTTGTAGGCGTCTTGGATGGATCCGAAAGCATAGCTCTTTTACCCCCAGAGGGTCTCTTTGGTAGAGCTTTCCTTTAGCACCTCCTAACGCGTCCAACACCTTTCGACACTGGCGAAAAAACTGAGGTACTTCCCTGATGGGAGGGGTTATATGGAGGGGAACTGTCTTCCATTGGTTGTGCCAGTGTCCAATCACCGCTGGTGACCCTTAACCCATTATGTAATGACTAGCTCTGTGTCCCGTGGTGTACGATAAAGAAAAATGAAAATAAAATTACACAGTTGTCACTAAATTATATATTGCTCACACATGCCATGGTTATATGTGGAATTACACCCCAAAATACATTCTGTTGCTTCTCCCGAGTATGGGGATACCTCATGTGTAAAACTTTTTTGAAAACTAGCTGCATACGGGGACCCGAAATCCAAGCACAGCCTTCGAGATTTCTAAGGGTATAAATTTGTGATTTCACTCCTCACTACATATCACAGTTTCGAAGGCCATAATGGCAAGATAGCACAACCCACCCCCTCTAAATTACCCCATTTTGGAAAGAAGACACTTCAAGCTATTTGCTGAGAGGCATGCCAAGTCCATTAAATATTTTATATTTTGCCACAAGTTTTGAGAAAATATATATTTTTATTTTTTTACACAAAGTTGTCATTAAATTATATATTGTTCAAACATGGCATGGTTAAGGCAACAAAGGAGTGGCTCAAGAAGAAGCACATTAAAGTCCTGGAGTGGCCTAGCCAGTCTCCAGACCTTAATCCCATGAAAAATATGTGGGAGGGAACTGAAGGTTCGAGTTACCAAATGTCAGCCTCGAAACCTGAATGACTTGGAGAGGATCTGCAAAGGACTGGGACAAAATCCCTCCTGAGATGTGTGCAAACCTGATGACCAACTACAAGAAACGTCAGTACTTCGTGGCAAAACCCTTGTTGGCAATCACAGAGGTCAAAGTCATGTTTTGCCTTGTTTTGTCAAATACTTATTTCACTAATTTAAAAAGTTTTTCTGGATTTTTTGGGTTATTCTGTCTCTCACTGTTAAAATGAACCTAACAATAAAATTATAGATCGATCCTTTCTTTGTCAGTGGGCAAATGTACAAGCTCAGCAGGGGATCAAATACTTTTTTATATATATATATATATATATATATATATATATATATATATATATATATACACACACACACACACACACACATACATACATATTAGAGCTTTTTTTGATTAGCTAATTAATCCTTTGAATAACTTTACAAAAAATGATAAGTACATAAAAAAAAAGGGGTAAGATAAAAGAATATAACTATATACACACATAAATATATATATATATATATATATATATATATATATATATATATATATAATATGTGTATGTATGTGGTTATATTCTTCTATCTTACTTTTTTTTATGTTCTGTTTTACTTTTCTCTTCAGAATTGTTCATGAATGTTTATAATTTTTTTTTTACAATGCTTTCTTTTTTTAAGGGGGGGGGGGGGGGGGGGAGATGTGGGGACAGTGTCAGTGTGTTTTTTTTATTTTTTATTATTATTTAAAAAAATATATAAAAAAATTACCAGCCCTGTTGGGGGGCTATGGTGAGATATCAGGGGTCTTAACAGACCTCTGACATCTCCCATTTGAGACAGGGAAAGGGACTAGGGACACAGATTCCCCAGTCCCTTTCTCAGCAGCCTCAGTTGCACTGATAATGGAGAGAAGACAACAGCTTCTCTTCATTCAATAACTGAGACATCGTAATCACAGGAGGTTACAATGTTTCAGTTATGTGAATGGACAGAGTCAGTGATCACTGGCTCTGTCCATTCAGAAAACGAAGGAGCCGGGTTTACCGGCTCCTACCTCCGCTCTCCATCCTGAGATACCGAGGGGGACGGCAGCACGGAGGGGGACACGGAGAAGAGAGGGGGACAGATGCACGGAGGAGAGAGGGAGACATGGAGCAGCACGGAGGGGGACAGAAGCATGGAGAAGGCGGATGGGGACTGGAGGAGGATAGGGGACAGTCAGCGGTGATCGTGTGTGGGAGAAGCACCGCACTGAAAGCCGCGGTGGGGGTGTATTGACCTGCAACTCGCAACGTGTGACGCATCGACACCTTTCACGCACGTGGATGTATTTTCGTAGTCGACATAATCGATTATGTCGACGCGTCGTGGCAGCTTTAATACATATACATAGATATATCAATACACACACAAAAAAAACAATATATAAAAAACAAAACAAAAAACAAAACAAAAACTTACTGTTCTTTTTCATTATCGTCCCATGCTGAAAGTACCCTCTGTACAAGCTGACATTTCTGTAAAAGCTGGCATTAAAGAAGTAAAAAGGTAATTAATCCTATGTTATTTCTACACCAGAGTAAAAAATGTTTTTTTCAAACAGCTTTTAACGAATATTAGCACAGGAGATTAGCGACATAACACAACTCGTTTTTCTTTCTAATCTTCAATCTTTATTAAAGTTTTTTTACAGTAATACAACATACCAACATTACATCAAAACAATAATTCTACAGAATATAACAAAACAATAATTCTACAAAATATATATTTTAAATCCCAATCTCTTATTTCAGACAGACAATCTCCAGAATATCAATATACAGTGGGTACGGTAAGTATTCAGACCCTCTTAAATTTTTCACTCTGTTATATTGCAGCCATTTGCTAAAATCATTTAAGTTAATTTTTTTCCTCATTAATGTACACACAGCACCCCATATTGACAGAAAAACACAGAATTGTTGACATTTTTACAGATTTATTGAAAAAGAAAAACTGAAATATCACATGGTCCTAAGTATTCAGACACTTTGCTCAGTATTTAATATTTGCACCCTTTTGATCTAATACAGTCATGAGTCTTTTTGGGAAAGATGCAACAAGTTTTTCACACCTGGATTTGGGGATCCTCTGCCATTCCTCCTTGCAGATCCTCTCCAGTTCTGTCAGGTTGGATGGTAAACATTGGTGGACAGCCATTTTTAGGTCTCTCCAGAGATGCTCAATTGGGTTTAAGTCAGGCCTCTGGCTGGGCCATTCAAGAACAGTCACGGAGTTGTTGTGAAGCCACTCCTTTGTTATTTTAGCTGTGTGCTTAGGGTCATTGTCTTGTTGGAAGGTAAACCTTTGGCCCAGTCTGAGGTCCTGAGCACTCTGGAGAAGGTTTTCGTACAGGATATCCCTGTACTTGGCCGCGTTCATCTTTCCCCCGATTGCAACCAGTCGTCCTGTCCCTGCAGCTGAAAAACACCCCCACAGCATGATGCTGCCACCACCATGCTTCACTGTTGGGACTGTATTGGACAGATGATGAGCAGTGCCTGGTTTTCTCCACACATACCGCTTACAATTAAGGCCAAAAAGTTCTATCTTGGTCTCATCAGACCAGAGAATCTTATTTCTCACCATATTGGAGTCCTTCAGGTGTTTTTTTGCCAAACTCCATGCAGGCTTTCATGTGTCTTGCACTAAGGAGAGGCTTCCGTCGGGCCACTCTGCCATAAAGCCCCGACTGGTGGAGGGCTGCAGTGATGGCTGACTTTCTACAACTTTCTCCCATCTCCCGACTGCATCTCTGGAGCTCAGCCACAGTGATCTTTGGGTTCTTCTTTACCTCTCTCACCAAGGCTCTTCTCCCCCGATAGCTCAGTTTGGCCGAATGGCCAGCTCTAGGAAGGGTTTTGGTCATCCCAAACGTCTTCCATTTAAGGATTATGGAGGCCACTGTGCTCTTAGGAACCTTAAGTGCAGCAGAAATTTTTTTGTAACCTTGGCCAGATCTGTGCCTTTTCACAATTCTGTCTCTGAGCTCTTCATGCAGTTCCTTTGACCTCATGATTCTCATTTGCTCTGACATGCACTGTGAGCTGCAAGTTCTTATATAGACAGGTGTGTGGCTTTCCTAATCAAGTCCAATCAGTATAATCAAACACAGCTGGACTCAAATGAATGTGTAGAACCATCTCAAGGATGATCAGAAGAAATGGACAGCACCTGAGGTAAATATATGAGTGTCACAGCAAAGGGTCTGAATACTTAGGACCATGTGATATTTCAGTTTTTCTTTTTTAACCACTTAACGACCGCCCACTGTAAATATACGTCAGCAGAATGGCACCGACAGGCAGAATCACGTACATATACGTGATTGCCTTTGTATAGTTGGGGGGTCCGATCGGACCCCCCTTCTTTACAGTGGGTGGTCGTTTTACCTTTGGGAGCGATCCGGCATGAGGGGACGGCCGTTCGATTCCGGCCACCCCCTCTCGATCGCTCCCGGCGAATGAGAGAGCTTCCCCTGCCTGCCAGGAAGGAGGAAGTGATGTCATCTCTCCTGGGGCGCTCACATATACCGAGCGCCGTACAGGAGAAGATGCCAGGTTAGTACACACAACACTACACTGACACCAGGACACATAGGCACATAAATCGCCCCCCCAGGCCCCCCCGACACCCCCAGATCACCCCCCAGTCACAGTGTCACTGATTGCAGTGACCATTTATTTAGTGATCACTGCAATCAGTGACATTTGTGACTGTAAAAGTGTCACTACATTTAGTTTTAGGTCCAGTGTAGCCCCCTAACCCCCCCCTAATAAAGGTTTAACCCCCTGATCACCCCCCAGATAACCCTTTCACCCCCCAGCACCGCCGTCACTAAGCAATCATTTTTCTGATCGATGTCTTAGCGTCGGTGATGCTGATCGGTAGCCAGTAATTTTTTTTAGGTTCGCCGCAGGTTTTTATAGCGTCGGGTACCCCCATATATTACCTAATGAAGGTTTAACCCCCTTGATCGCCCCCCAGGTAACCCTTTCACCCCCTATCACCACTGTCACTAAGTTATAATTTTTCTGATCGATGTCTTAGCGTCGGCGATGCTGATCGGTAGCCAGTAATTTTTTTTAGGTTCGCCGCAGGTTTTTATAGCGTCGGGTACCCCCATATATTACCTAATAAAGGTTTAACCCCCTTGATCACCCCCCAGGTAACCCTTTCACCCCCTAGCACCGCCGTCGCTATGCGATCATTTTTCTGATCGATGTCTTAGTGTCGGCGATGCTGATCGGTAGCCAGTAATTTTTTTTAGGTTCGCCGCAGGTTTTTATAGCGTCAGGTACCCCCATATATTATCTAATAAAGGTTTAACCCCCTGATCGCCCCCCAGGTAACCCTTTCACCCCCTATCCCCACTGTCGCTAAGCAATCGTTTTTATGATCGTTGTCTTAGTGTCGGTGATGCCGATAGGTAGCCAGTAATTTTTTTTTAGGTTCGCCGTCAGGTTTTTATATAGCGTCGGGTACCCCCATATATTACCTAATAAAGGTTTTAACCCCCTAATTGCCCCTAGTTAACCCTTTCACCAGTGATCATCATATAAGTGTTACGGGTGACGCTGGTTAGTTAGTTTGCTTTTTATAGTGTCAGGGCACCCGCCGTATATAACCCAATAAAGGTTTAACCCCCTGATCGCCCGGCGGGTGATATCAATTAGGTTTTAGCGTCAGAGAGGGTCTGCGTCACACCCCAGGCAGCGTCAGGTTAGTGCCAGTAACGCTAACACCCACACATGAAGCATACACCCCCCTTAGTGGTATAGTATCTGAACAGATCAATATCTGATCTGATCAGATCTATACTAGCGTCCCCAGCAGTTTAGGGTTCCCAAAAAGGCACTGTTAGTGGGATCAGCCCAGATACCTGCTAGCACCTGCGTTTTGCCCCTCCGTCCAGCCCAGGCCACCGAAGTGCAGTATCGATCGATCACTGTCACTTGCAAAACACAACACACATAACTGCAGCGTTCGCAGAGACAGGCCTGATCCCTGCGACTCCAGTGCTGTAGGAGGTGATTTCACCACCACAGTTAAAAAAAAAAAGCATACATGCCGAAGCATTGGGGCAGCAGGAGCGGAGGAGCGATTTTGCTCCTAATGCCGCGTATATACGGTCGAAATTCCGACGGAGGCTTGCCCGTAGAAAAGTCTGACCATGTGTACGCGGCATAACTTTTGCGAGAAGATGCCCCCATGCTTCGGCATATATAAATGGTGCATGTATGCCCATCATTAGAAGTGGGTGGATGAAGGGCGGTATTCTAATGGTGGGCATACCCACCGATCAATCTTTTTTTTTCGTTCAGCCAACAGGCTGCATGAAAAAAAAGATTACAATACATGTCCAACAAGGACCAGCAACGTACTGGTATGTTGCTGGACTTTGAATGTTTATACCAGAATGATGCCTGCGGGTTTAGGTATCATCTTGGTATCATTCTTTTCAGCCAGCGGCCGACTTTCATGTAAAAGCAATCCTAGTGGCTAATTAGCCTCTGGACTGCTTTTACAAGCAGTGGGAGGGAATGTCCCCTCCCCCCCGGATATAAAAAGCGCCATTGGGAAATTGGGAAAGCATTTTATCACACCGATCTTGGTGTGGTCAGATGCTTTGAGGGCAGAGGAAAGATCTAGGGTCCAATAGACCCCAGTTTTTTCAAATAAGAGTACCTGTCATTACCTATTGCTATGATAGGGGATATTTACATTCCCTGAGATAACAATAAAAGTGATAAAAATAAATAAATATGGAAGCAACAGTTTAAAAATAAAATAAAAAAGCAAAATTAATAAAAAAAAAAAAAAAAAAAAAAAAAAAAAGCACCCCTGTCCTGCCCTGCTCTTGCCCAATGGCGAACGCAAGCGTCGGTCTGGCGTCATATGTAAACAGCAATTGCACCATGCATGTGAGGTATCACCGCGAAGGTCAGATCGAGGGCAGTAATTTTAGCAGTAGACCTCCTCTGTAAATCTAACGGGGTAACCTGTAAATGCTTTTAAAGGCTTTTAAAAATCTATGTAGTTTGTCGCCAATGCGCGTTTGTGCGAAATTTTAAAGCATGTCGTGTTTGGTATCTATGTACTCGGCCTAAGATCATCTTTTTTATTTCATCAAACATTTGGGCAATATAGTGTGTTTTAGTGCATTAAAATTAAAAAAAGTGTATTTTTTCCCAAAAAAAATGCGTTTGAAAAATCGCTGCGCAAATACTGTGTAGAAAAAAAAAATGCAACACCCACCATTTTATTCTGTAGGGCCTTTGCTTTAAAAATATATATAATGTTTGGGGGTTCAACATAATTTTCTTGCAAAAAAAATATGTTTTAATGTAAACAAAAAGTGTCAAAAAGGGCTTTGTCTTCAAGTGGTTAGAAGAGTGGATGTAAGCTTCCTAATGTTGTGTATAAAATGCCAGAACAGTTCAAAACACCCCCAAATGACCCCATTTTGGAAAGTAGACACCCCAAGCTATATACTGAGAGGCATGTCGAGTCCATGGAATATTTTATATGTTGACACAAGTTGCGGAAAAATATACAATTTTTTTTTTTTTTGCACAAAGTTGTCACTAAATGATATATTGCTCAAACATGCCATGGGCATATGTGGAATTACACCCCAAAATACATTCTGTTGCTTCTCCTGAGTACGGGGATACCACATGTGTGAGACTTTTTGGGAGCCTAGCCGCGTACGGGACCCCAAAAACCAAGCACCGCCTTCAGGCTTTCTAAGGGTGTCAATTTTTGATTTCACTTCTCACTGCCTATCACAGTTTCGGAGGCCATGGAATGCCCAGATGGCACAAAACCCCCCCAAATGACCCCATTTTGGAAAGTAGACACCCCAAGCTATTTGCTGAGAGGTATTGTGAGTATTTTGCAGATCTCGCTTTTTGTCACAAAGCTTTGAAAATTGAAAAAAAAAGAAAAAAAAAAAATGTTCTTTCTTCATTTTCAAAAACAAATGAGAGCTGTAAAATACTCACCATGCCTCTCAGCAAACAGCTTGGGGTGTCTACTTTCCAAAATGGGGTCATTTGGGGGGGTTTTGTGCTATTTTGGCATTTTATGGCCTTCAAAACTGTGATAGGTAGTGAGGAGTGAAATCAAAAATATGCGCCCTTAGAAATCCTGAAGGCGGTGCTTGGTTTCCGGGGTCCCGTACGTGGCTAGGCTCCTAAAAAGTCCCACACATGTGGTATCCCCGTACTCAGGAGAAGCAGCAGAATGTATTTTGGGGTGCAATTCCACATATAACCATGGCATGTGTGAGCAATATATCATTTAGTGACAACTTTTTGTAATTTTTTTTTTTTTTGTCATTATTCAATCACTTGGGACAAAAAAAAAAAATATTCAATGGGCTCAACATGCCTCTCAGCAATTTCCTTGGGGTGTCTACTTTCTAAAATGGGGTCATTTGGGGGGGTTTTGTACTGCCCTGTCATTTTAGCACCTCAAGAAATGAGATAGGCAGTCAAATTAAAAGCTGTGTAAATTCCAGAAAATGTACCCTAGTTTGTAAACGCTATAACTTTTGCGCAAACCGATAAATATACGCTTGACATTTTTTTTACTAAAGACATGTGGCTGAATACATTTTGGCCTAAATGTATGACTAAAATTGAGTTCATTCGATTTTTCTTATAACAAAAAGTAGAAAATATCATTTTTTTTCAAAATTTTCGGTCTTTTTCCGTTTATATCGCAAAAAATAAAAATCGCAGAGGCAATCAAATACCATTAAAAGAAAGCTCTATTTGTGGGAAGAAAAGGACGCAAATTTCGTTTCAGTACAACATTGCATGTCCGCACAATTTACAGTTAAAGCAGCGCAGTGCAAAATTCTGAATTCACCTCTGGTCCTTTAGCTACCAAATGGTCCGGGGCTTAAGTGGTTAATAAACCTGCAAAAAATGTCAACAATTCTGTGTTTTTCTGTCAATATGGGGTGCTGCGTGTACATTAATGAGGGAAAAAAATTAACTTAAATGATTTTAGCAAATGGCTGTAATATAACAAAGAGTGAAAAATGTAAGGGGGTCTAAATACTTTCCGTACCCACTGTAGCTAAAAGATGTATTGACCTACAACAAAAACAAAACAGACAAAAAAAAAACTCAAACCCTCCCTTCCATCATCCCTGGCCACCATTATCAATCCTCCTGTACCGTATAAAACGTCATATCCGGCCAATATTTACCTGTCCATTACCTCATTGATCATTCTATGATATTCTACGGGGGGCCCAAGGAAGATAAAGCCGGACGTTAAGATTCTGGCAAGGATTTGGGCAATGAGATTGGGCAAGGTTATGCAGGGATTGATTCACCCAGATCAGTCTGGTTTCATACATACTAGGTCTACAGCGATTAATTTAAGGAAACTTTTTAAATATGCAGTTACCATCAGACAACCCGGGAAAGAGAGCTATTCCGTCACTCGACGCTGCAAAGGCATTCAACAGCGTCGAGTGGACATACTTGTAGGAGGTTCTGGACAGGTTTGGTCTGGGAGATAGATTTATACCCTGGGTTAAGTTAATTATATTCTGCCCCAAGGGGCAGACAAATGGCTTAGTGACAGAATTTTTTCCGTTATCGAGGGGCAGTCAGCAGGGGTGTCCCCTGTCCCCATTGCTATTCGCACTGGCTGTGGAGCCGCTAGCTGAAGCTGTTCAACAGTCTGAGGATATCTGTGGGTTTATTAGAGTACAGAATGAGAACATTTCTCTCTATACGCAGGCGACGCGTTGATGTTTCTTGGATATACGGATAATTCCCTGATTTCCCTAATGACCCCTATAAAAAAATTTGGCTCATTCTCAGGCTTTATTAATTGGGACAAATCTGTCCTATTTCCTCTAGATGACTAACTTGAATATACCAAGTGAGGCTCAGCAAATGAAAGTTGTGCCATTCTTTAAATATTTAGGAATATGGACATATCCAAGAGTGAAAGATTACTTACAATATAATTTGACTCCCATCTTGGATAAATTTAAACAAAAGAGTCTAGCTTGGTCTAAGTTACCTTTATCAGTGGTGGGCCTAGCAAATCTCATAAAAATTCTGGCGCCCGCCCGCCCCCCCAATTATTATAGGTTTTACACAACTTGCCTATATGGATTCCTCTTAAGTGGTTTAAGAAAAATAGGATTTTTGTACTCACCATAAAATCCTTTTCTCTGAACATTCATGGACTGACACGGCATCTCTTATTCACTGTACACGTGGGTTATGTCCCTGCTTGCAGGAGAAGACCTAGGCAGAATGTGAGATGTTATACATACATTCTAAAAGCCAGAGTTGAACAGCCCCACCCAAGGGGGCGGTCCCTCCGGACATAACCCACCCCTTGCAGTCAGCAGACCTCAGTTCGTAACAAAGCAGTACAAACTTTAAAAGGAAGGGTGGGTGCCGTGTCAGTCCATGGATGTCAGAGAAAAGGATTTTACGGTGAGTACAAAAGTCCTATTTTCTCTTATCCATGGACTTATCCCAAAGCAGTGTCAAGAGGAATGGGAGCAGTATAAATGGAAAAACCAAAAACTTCACTCCAAAACAAGGCAGAGCTCCTCAACGGAGGAGTTGCAACTTTAAACAGCGGCCTGCAACACCTTGCGGCCGAAGGAAGCATCCGAAGATGCAACCAAATTAACCTTATAAAAACGTAAAAAAGGTATGAACAGACGACCAGGTCGCCGCCTTGCACACTTGCGCAACCGACGCTTGATGTCGGAAAGCCCAGGAAGCACCAATTGCCCTGGTGGAATGCGCCGTGCCCGGAAAGGGAGGCGCCCGCCCCTTGAGAGCATAGGCTTGAATGACGGTTTGTCTGATCCACCTAGAAATGGTGGCAGACGAAGCCGCTTGGCCCTGCTTCGCACCACAGGCAGTCACAAACAGTGAGTCAGACTTCCGAATAGAAGCAGTAGCAGACCGGTACACCCGCAAGGCTCGTACCACGTCCAATGTGTGAAGCACAAACTCTCTGGGATGCGATGGGTGAGGACACAAGGACGGGAGGACAATGTCCTCATATAGGTGAAAGGCCAAGACCACCTTTGGCAAAAAAGATGGTCGCGGACGCAACACCGCACTATCCTTATGGATGCCCCAGTATGGCGACTTGCAGGACAAAGCCGCTAACTCAGACACTCGTCTAACAGAAGTAATTGCCACTAAAAGGGCCACTTTCTGAAACAAAGTCAAGAGGGGAATATCCCTGATAGAACCAAGAGTACCAATTCAGATCCCACGGGGGGAGAGGAGGCTTGACAGGAGGGAGCACATGGCAAACCCCCTGCACAAAGGTGCTAACCAAGGAATGACCCGCTAGTGTTCGCTGAAAGAAGACGGCCAAGGCCGAAATCTGACCCTTAAATGGTACTCAAAGCAAGCTTTTGGGGCACTCCATGCTGCAGGAAACGCAGGATTCTAGGGACGGAATACGTCCGAGGACGTCAGTCCAGCTCTTCGCACATGGCGATGTAAGCTTTCCAGGTACGGTGATAGATCATTCTGGAGGAAGACTTCCGTGTCCTTAATATGGTCAAAATGACCGAGCCCGAGAAACCTCGGTCTCTCAACACCTGGCTTTCAACAGCCATGTCATTAAAGCCAGAGACTGTAAAGCAGGATGAAATATAGGACCTTGAGACAGAAGGTCCTCCCTTATTGGCAACCGCCAGGGAACGTCCGCGACGAGACGTACCAGATCGGCGTACCAGTGACGCCGAGGCCAATACGGACAATGAAGATCACCGGAATTCCCTCGGTCGCCACCCTGCGCAGCAGGCGAGGGAGCAACTGCAGCGGAGGATAAACGTATATCAGGTGATAATGACCCCATGGGGCCACTAACGCATCCTAGGCATCCGCCAAGGATCCCTGGATCTGGCCACAAAACTCGAAACCTTGCGATTGAGTTGAGAGGCCAACAGGTCCACATCTGACGTGCCCCACCGTCGGCAAAGGAGTTGAAATACCTCCGGGTGCAAGGACCACTCTCCCTGGTCCAGCGTCTGGCGACTCAAATAGTCCGCCAGCCAATTGTCTATGCCCAGAATGTAAACGGCCGACAGAGCCGGCACGCTTCTTTTAGCCTACTTCAGGGTATGGGCGACCTCGGAAGCCGCAGCTGAGCTCCGAGTCCCCCCTTAATGGTTGACATACGCCACCACCGTGACGTTGTCCGACTGGATCCTAATGGAGCGATCCTGCAATCTCTCAGACCACGAGGAGAAGCACAGTCTGATGGCCCGTATTTCCAGAACATTGATCGGAAAACGGGCTTTGTCCGGAGTCCAAAGCCCTTGGGCTGACAGGACTCCCCAGACTCCACCCCAGCCTGTCAGGCTGGCGTCCGTCGCGAACACCGTCCATTGGTCGGGGAGGAACGACTTCCCGGACCGAAGAGCCGGGGACCCAACCACCATGTCAGGGACGCCCTGACCAGGTGACTCACCTGGATCGGAAGATCCAAAGACAACAGGGATTTGTCCCATGAGAACAAGATCTCCTTTTGCAATGCCCTGGTGTGTGATTGGACATACGTAACAGCCTCGAAAGAGGCCACCATGAGTCCCAGGACTATCATGCAAAAACGGAGTGACAACCATTTTTGGGATGTCAGCACCCGCACTGCAGACTGAAGTATCAGTAACTTCCCTGGAGGTAGGAATACCTTTGCCTCCAAGGGGTCCAGAATCAGACCTAGATACTCCAGACGCTGAGTCGGGACCAGGACTGACTCCTGAATGTTCAGGAGCCACCCGAAGTCCCTGAGGGTCCGACTGACGATAGTCACACTGTCTTCTAATTCTGAGCCACTTTCTGCTCTTAGAAGAATAGCGTCCAGATAGCCCACGACAGCGATGCCTCGCCGCCTCAGCAAAGCTAGAACGGGCGCAAGCACCTTGGTGAACACCCTCAGTGCCAAGGCTAGGCCGAAGGAAGAGCTACAAATTGATAGTGGACTTCGCCGATCACAAGCGCAGAAACTTCTGGTGACTTGTGCAGATCGGAACATGCCAGTAGGCGTCCTTGATGTCCAAGGCCGCCAGAAAATCCCCTTGTCGGAGTGTATCGATCACCGTGCGAATGAATTCCATGCGGAACTTTTGCACTTTCACGAAGGCATTCAGGGCCTTGAGGTCCAGGATAGGCCGAACCCCGTCCTTTTTTGGGACGACAAACGGATTCGAGTAGAATCCCTGAAACCTCTCCTGTGACGGAACCGGCACACCGTTTGGCCCTGATCCTGAATAGCCCCATACGGCTGCCTGACGGGCAGGAAGGAGAGGAAGATTCGAGGGAAGAATCTGTGCGGGACCAGGAACGGAACTCTATCCTGTAACCTGAAGTGATCACCTCGCACACCCACCGGTAGGAGATACGGGAGGTCCACCGATCCGTGAACCTGCAAAGTCGTCTTCCCACCCCAGAGACGGGTGGGGGCAAGACTTGACGCGGAGGCGGGCTTGGGAGCCAGCTTGTTTGGCTTACGCACCCAGGGGCGCATGTGTCCATCAGCCGCACTGCTGTCAGTCTGGGAGGGCCTACCCGTGGACTCTGACTGACGAAAAAAAACCTTTTTTGCTGGAAAGGAAGGACCCTGCTTACGGCGGGCCTCCTTACCCTAGCTAAACTGAGGAAGAAGAGTGGTTTTACCTCCCGTGACATCCTTGACGATGTCATCCAGCGCAGCATCTAAAAGCCTACCACCTTTAAATGGTAGATCAGTCAGAAGCTTCTTAGAGGCTAGGTCAGCAGACCAGCATTTCAACCAGATAAGATGACGCAATACCACCACCGAGACAGAGGCCCTGAATATTAGGGGCCGCGTCTAACATGGCGTCGCAACATAAACCAGGCCCTGCACCATTTGGTGGGCCAGAGCAATAGTGTCTGGAAGAATATGCTCCTGTACAGTCTGGTGCAAAATTTTTGCCCATCCCGTAAGTGTCTGAGACACAAGGGTCGCCCGCTACCACAGGCCGTATGGCGGACCCCAACAAGGCAAACATGGCTCTGCTCACCACTTCTGACCTCCTGTCAGCAGGGTCCTTAAATGCAGGCGTCCCCTCCATCGGGAGAGTGGTGGCCTTGTTCAACCGGGCGACTGGAGGGTCGACCACTGGGGGAGAAGCCCACTTTTAAGTAAGGCATCTTCAAAGGGTATCTGATAGACCAGGGATATGCAATTAGCGGACCTCCAGCTGTTGCAAAACTACAAGTCCCATCATGCCTCTTCCTCTGGGTGTCATGCTTGCTGCTGTCAGAGTCTCGCTATGCCTCATGGGACTTGTAGTTTGCAAAAGCTGGAGGTCCGCTAATTGCATATCCCTGTGATAGACAAACGCAGCGGGACCATAAAAGTCTTCTGCGGCTTTTTCCCAGACCTTATCAATGAGCTGGTCAAAGAAAGGTACATATGGAAAAAACTTTTTAGAAGACCCGGCCTTAAAGAACCAAAGGAGACTGTCCGCCTGAGGTTCTGCATCCGCAGCATTCAGCTTGAGAGTGTCCCTCACCGCAGCAATGAGTTCACTAACAAGCGCCCTGTCATTTACTGACTCAGAACTGGAGTCTTCCTTGCAAGGAATTTCCTGTTCAAAACCATCAAATATGCAGAGCTAAGGTCCTGAGCGGTAGTGGCTAGGCCCATATCCGAATCAGCGCACACACCCCTTTTTTTTTTTTTATGGAAATAAAGTGGGGAGAGGGGCTTTTTTGCTCCCTTGCGCTCACACACTGCTTCCCTCCTGGTCAGATTAATGATTCCAGGACTGCCGACAACTGGTCCATAAGGACCGCAGGTGCTGGAGCACTGCCTGTTGCCTCAAACATGTAAGGGGAAGCTGTGACACTGACTCCATATTGCCCCTCTCTGAGATTCCCCAGATAAAAAAAAGTCAACCCACATGCTGTGCTGACTGAGGAGGGGGGGGGCGCCCAGGGGACTCACCAGACCGGACCAGGACCGCTCAGATACGTCTGTCTGTACCGCGCTGTGTAGCGCGAGTGAGCTTTGAGGAGATTGTGAGGAGATTTGCGCTGTTTACAGCTGCGATAGAGGCCAAACTAGTGCTGAAAAGCGCGCGGGCTACAAGAAAATGGCCGCCGCACTTCACAGAGGTGATCCGCCGCAAACTGGTCGCCATGCGCAGATAAAATTAAATAATTCAAAACAGCACACACACAGCGCCAAACAAGGCCCAGGCCCCAAAATTACACAAAAAGCCCCCAGCGATATGCAGACCAGCATGAGCCCCCCCCCCTCCAGGACAGTATGACCCCCAGGCACCCCCCACAGCACAGCGCCAGCAATGGTGACAGAGAGTGACAATAAAACACAGGGGGAGACAGGGAAAATCCCCCACAGAGAAACACACACAGCATTTTGTACTCACCTGCAGGCAGGAGAGACTACTTACCCGTCCCCTGAGGGACCCACTGGTGTATTTCTGACAGACCTATCACAGAGTAGTACTGCGTAGCTGTCGGCCCGGTCCACCGCTAGAGAAACAGTCCGTCAGGTACTGTTCAATCTTGAGAGGACCGCGGGAGCATAAAAGCAACCCGGCCACCCCTGGAGTCATGGGGCATGTCGTGAACCGAGTCTCACGCACACAAGGTGAGGATCAGCGCGCGCGATGGTCGCACAGGGAAGACGAGGATACTAGTGTACCCAACCTGTTGCCCAGCCGACAGTTGATTGAAGGTCTCAAAAATAAAATAAAATTCCCAAAGGAATAAAAATTAAAGTAAAATCTTCCAGAAGACTGGATCCTGAGAGAGCCACGTCTTCTTCTGCTAGGCAGAAAAAAACTGAGGTCTGCTGACTGCAGGGGGAGGGTTATGTCCGGAGGGTCCGCCCCCCTGGGCGGGGCTGTTCAACTCTGGCTTTTAGAATGTATGTATAACATCTCACATTCTGCCTAGGTCTTCTCCTGCAAGCAGGGACATAACCCACGTGTACAGTGAATAAGAGACGCCGTGTCAGTCCATGGACGATAAGAGAAATAGTTTTTGGTTTCGAAAGTTATTGTGGAAAGGAAAAAGTTCCAGGATTAAACTTTCTACCCGACAGCGTGCTAAGGTACTTATGAACAAAGTATGGCAGGAAATGAGACGTATAATGAAATATGAAGGGGTGTCAGAATTTTTACCATTATGGGGGAATATGCATTATGAAGAACTTTGTAAACTGGAGGGGTTTGAGTGCTGGCGCTCTCAAGGGATACAATAAAGGGATTTTTATAACAGCTTACCTGTAAAATCCTTTTCTTGGAGTACATCACGGGACACAGAGCGACTTAGTCATTACTAATGGGTTATATAGATTACCTTCAGGTGTTGGCACTGGCCAATTCCAAACCGG
This sequence comes from Rana muscosa, assembly GCA_029206835.1. Lineage (NCBI taxonomy): Eukaryota > Metazoa > Chordata > Amphibia > Anura > Ranidae > Rana > Rana muscosa. The sequence continues at coordinate 186,995,229 of CM055124.1, read as the reverse complement.
AAGTACCCTCCCCTATATAAGCCCCTCCCACCCGGGAGCACCTCAGTTTTGTAGCCAAGCAATAAGTGTCCCAAAAAGAGGGGTGGGAGCTCTGTGTCCCGTGATGTACTCCAAGAAAAGGATTTTACAGGTAAGCGGTTATAAAAATCCCTTTTTCTTTTTCGTACATCACGGGACACAGAGCGACTTAGTCATTACTAATGGGACGTCCCAAAGCAATGCCAAATGAGGGGAGGGATACATAAGCTGGGCGCCATCAGGCATGAGGATCTTTTGCGGCCTGCAACACACTGCGCCCAAAGGCGACATCCTCCTGACTTCTAACGTCTACCTGGTAGAATCTAGTAAACGTGTGTACCGAAGACCATGTTGCGGCCTTACATACTTGAGCCAGGGAGGCCTGGTGATGCACTGCCCATGAAGTTCCAACTGCTCTTGTGGAGTGCGCCCTAACTTTGAACGGAGGCGGTCTCTTTCTCAAGCCATAGGCTTGTATTATGACCTGTCGAATCCACTTGGCTAAAGTAGATTTTGATGCTGCCTGACCCCTTCTGGGGCCTTCCGGCAGAACAAAGAATCCGTTCTGCGAATCTGAGCAGTGGCTTTTAGATAAGCTTTAACTGCTCTTACTACATCCAAAGAATGTAATAACTTTTCCTCTACCGAGCTAGGTTTGGGGAAAAAAGAAGGAAGAACCACATCTTGGTTCAAATGAAACCTCGATACCACCTTAGGAAGAAAGGCTGGATGAGGACGTAATACTACTCTGTCCTTATGGACAACCAGATATGGCTCCTTACAGGACAAGGCGGCTAATTCTGATACTCTTTTAGCCGAACAAACGGCTACTAAGAAAATCAATTTGCTGGTGAGAAGAACCAAGGAAATGTGTTGCAATGGTTCAAACGGTTGTTTCTGTAGAACTGACAGAACCAGGTTTAAGTCCCATGGACATATGGGAATACTAACCGGAGGGCTAATACGCATCACTCCTTGTATGAAAGCTTTGACTAGTGAATGCGAAGCCAAGGGCCTTTGAAAAAATATTGACAAGGCCGAAATCTGACCCTTGATAGTACTCAAGGCCAGCTTCCTATCTACAGCCCACTGTAGGAAGTCCAAAATCCTCCCTATCACGTACTTACGTGGATGCCATTTCTTGGCCTCACACCACTTAATGTACGCTTTCCAGATCCTATAATAGATCTGCCTGGATACCGGCTTCCTGGCATTGATCATGGTAGATACCACAGAATTAGAGAGCCCTCTCTTTTTCAGAATGTGGGCTTCAATAGCCAGGCCGTCAAACCTAGGGCTGGTAAGGAAGGGTGGTATATCGGTCCTTGCGACAGCAGGTCCGGACGATGTGGGAGGGTCCAAGGACTCCTCACTGACATTTTTACAATCTCCGCGTACCATGCCCTTCGGGGCCACGCTGGAGCCACCGGAATCACTGGTTTCTTTTCTACCCTGATTCTGCGGAGTAATCGCGGTAACAATTGTGGCGGTGGGAATGCATATATCAGCTTGAACTGATCCCAAGGGAACACTAGGGCATCCGAGCCGCAAGCTAGGGGATCCCTTGTGCGAGACACAAATATCTGTCCACCTTTGCGTTGAATCTGGATGCTAGCAGATCTACATCCGGTGTTCCCCACCGCTGGCATATTGCCTGGAAAACCTCGGGGTGAAGAGACCATTCCCCCGGGCATAATTGTTGGCGACTTAGAAAGTCCGCTCTCCAATTTTCCACTCCTGGGATGAAAACCGCGGATATGGCTGGGACATATCTTTCTGCCCACTCCAGGATGCAATTTGCTTCCCTCTGGGCTGCACGACTCTTGGTGCCACCCTGGTGATTGATATATGCCACTGCCGTGGCATTGTCTGATTGAATTCTGACAGAGGACCCTTGGAGTTTGGATGTCCATGCTACTAGGGCATACCGGGCTGCTCGTATCTCTAAGAGATTGATGGGCAGGGCCTTTTCTGCTTCTGACCACTTGCCCTGGAGAGACCATTGCTCCAGTACTGCCCCCCAGCCTATGAGGCTGGCATCTGTAGTGACCACCTTCCAAGAAACCGGACTGAAGGGTTTCCCTCTTTCCAGATTCTGGGGCACCAACCACCAATGGAGGCTCTTGCGAACGGAAGGGGACAGGGACATTGGTAAGTCTAAAGCCTGAACTTTTTTGTTCCAGGCTGACAGTATGGCCCTTTGCAAATTCCTTGAATGGAATTGACCGTAGGGTACCGCTTCGAATGAAGCCACCATCTTTCCCAGCAGCCTCATGCAGAGGCGTATGGATGGTTTTCTTTTTGTACCCACTAAGTGGGTCAAATCTTTTAAAGACGACACCTTCTCTGGAGGTAAGAAAATCTTTCTCTGATTTGAATCCAGCCTTAGCCCTAAGTATTCCAGACTTTTGACTGGTCTTAGAGCTGACTTGTCCCGGTTGATAATCCAACCGTGATATTCCAGATACTTGATTGTCTTGTGAATAGCTACTTCCAGCTTTTCCACTGAGTGGTCTATTAGTAGCAGGTCGTCTAGATATGCCATTATCGTTACACCCTGTGTTCTTAGATTGGCCAATAATGGGGCCAGAATTTTTGTGAACACTCGTGGTGCTGTGGCCAGACCGAAAGGTAAGGCTCTGAACTGAAAATGGCGCCCTTCTACTGCAAAGCGTAGAAATTTCTGGTGGGCCGGAAAGATGGGAATATGCAGATAAGCATCCTTTATGTCGATCGAGGCTAACCATTCCTGCCCTTGTAGGGCGGTGGCCACCGATCGGATCGACTCCATCCGAAAAGTCCTGATATTTAGGAACTTGTTTAGCCCTTTTAGATTTAATATGGGCCTCACGTCCCCATTTGGTTTGGGGACTGTGAAAAGGTTCGAGTAAAACCCGAATCCGCTTTCTTCCAGGGGAACCTTCATGATTACACCTTGGAGCAATAGTTGTTCTAGTGCCAGAAGGAGGGATCCTCTCTTTTGGGGATCTCTTGGCACGTTTGACCTCATAAATTGGGCAGGAGGAGTGCCTTTTAACTCCAGCTTGTATCCCAGACTTACTGCGGAGAGCACCCATCTGTCTCTGATGGTGTCCCGCCAGGTCTCTGTGAACAACTGAAGTCTTCCCCCCACCCGATTGAGTGGGGGCAACGCTTCATGCCTTGGGGGGAGGTTTTGTACCTCTCTTGATCCAGGGCTTCTTGTTACCCTGTGATTGTCCCTGATTTCTGCCCCCTGAATTTGACCGCGGAGGCCGTCGGAACTGCTTCACAGCCGATGTGCCCGGGACTGGAGAAGTAGGCCTCTTAAAAGAAGGACTTCTACCCTTGTTCTTAACCGGTAAGAGTGAACTTTTACCGGCAGAAATCTTCTGGATATATTTGTCCAGATCTTCTCCAAATAAGCGTTCTCCATGAAATGGGAAGCTAACCAGCAGTTTTTTACAGGGAGCTTCAGCAGACCAGTTTTTGAGCCACAGAAGCCTACGCATATGTACTATAGACAGCGTAAAGCGGGAGGCCTGTTGGATTGTATCCTTTATGGCGTCCACCGCAAAACACAAGGCTCTAGGCAGGTCAGCTAGGGCAAGAGCCTGCTGATCTGGTAAGTCCCTTAAGACTTGTTTCAGCTGATCTTTCACTGCTTGGCAGACTCCAATCGCTGCTACCGCAGGTTGTGTCACCATGCTTGCTGTAGAGAAAGCAGATTTTAGTAAAGACTCCAATTTTTTATCTATTGGGTCTTTGAACATTGGAACATTATCTACTGGACATGTCAGTGATTTGTTAACAGAAGAGATGGCTGCGTCCACTGTAGGGACCCTCCATTTTTTTATGAACTTATCCTCCATGGGATAGATCACCGGAAATCTCTTGGGGGGAGCAAATATTTTATCAGGATGCTCCCAATCCTGGTAAATAAGCCCTTCTAATAAAGGGTGGATTGGTAAGGAACAGACAGCCTGGGGAGCTTTTAGCGACCCCAGCGAGGAAACCGTAGTGGATGGTGGTTCTGCCAGAGGCATTTTAAATGCTGATCGGACCATATTAGTCAGAGACTGAACCCATAATCTTTCAGCCTGAGATGCTGAGAAAGGTTCTTCCACTGTTGATTCCTCCATAACTGAATCAACCTCATCCTGATCCCCTTCAGGTAGGTCGATCTCTGTGTGGGGCTGTTCCTCCACTAACAGGCACTCTGAAGGAGGAGACGGAGATCGGACGCGCTTTTCCTGAGACAGGGAAGCAGCGATCAATGCTGTTAATCTCTCTTCCAATCCTCCCAGAGTTGAGGATAAAACCTCCTCTGTTATATATACAGGAGCAGGTGGACTGGGGACAGCCGCAGCACCAGGCATTCCTGCGGGGTTTCTACGGCTACTGACCTCTGAATTCTCAGGGGAGATTGGTGCAGTACAAGCATGCCCAATATCCTCAGAGCCCGATGGAGACCCCTTTGGCTTCCTTGAAGATCTATTTCCGGAGCGTCTGGACGACATATCCTTTAAGCACAAAGCTGAGGTATTCCCGTCGTCATACACCAATTTTGCTGGTAATAGTCTAACACAGGTGCTGCTATATACCAGCTGGTGTCCACTAAAGTGCCTTTCTATGGGGATGCCTGCATCAACCGCCTCTGTGTGCCACTGTTTGTTGCTAGCTCTGTTTGCATCCAGCTGACACTTGTACTGTGTCTTTTAACCATGCTGGGACGCCCGCACATGCGCAGAAGCGCCGCGCATCGAGCGTCATCCACCCGCCCCGCCCCTTTTTTTCATAGGAGGCGCGTGCACGCACCCGCGCGCGCGCCCGTGCGCCATTGGCGCCCTTTTCGAAATCAAACAGGGGACTAGGAGCCAGGGCCCTTTTTGCCGGAGGGCCTGTGCGGTGGATGAGCGCAGCAACAGGGCAGAGGAAGTGGATTCCCACAGAGAAACTTACCAGCTGCCTGGATCTTTTGACTTGAGAAAACCAAAGATCCACATGACAAGAAAAAATGGACTACAGCGGCCTCTAGTGGTTTAACACAGGTACCGCGGTCCCTTTTTTTTTTTTTCTTGACTACTATTAAAATTGTACATTTTCAGTAGTTACAGGCAAACACAGATATTTAGCGGGAATACCGTTAGGTAACAGACAGAAAGACAAATTAGGCTTGGGGGTCCCCCAATAGAACCAAGTTCCTGGGGGCCCCCACTTACCTGATCCCCGCCGCAGGACTTTGTTTGGTCCACAGAAGTCCAAACTTCACCTATCACGGCAGGCATTGTAATTAAACCTTCAGGGACCGGGTTCCCAAGGATTCCACTCCCCTGGACCTGTATAGCACCCTGCACAGACAACATCTTGGTCGTGGGTATGACCAGAGCTCTGGATCCCAGGGTCCAGCCCTCCTAAGAGAAGCATTACAGGCAAAACCTTGCTCTTCTGCTGCAAGGCCCGGGTACCGACCGTTTAGCTATGAAGCTTTTTTGGTGGGATCCGGAACAGCTTACTAAGGACCAAAAGAACCTGTACGCAAGCCCAGTGAAAACACATGTTACTCTTTGGCCAACACCTTAGACACTGGCAAAAAACTGAGGTGCTCCCGGGTGGGAGGGGCTTATATAGGGGAGGGTACTTCCGGTTTGGAATTGGCCAGTGCCAACACCTGAAGGTAATCTATATAACCCATTAGTAATGACTAAGTCGCTCTGTGTCCCGTGATGTACGAAAGAAATATTGCTTAGATATAATCTCAAAATATCCTGCGGACTTTTCAGGAGTCTTACCAATTTCCTCGTAATAATTTTAATAAATATTTACAATTACGATATGCAGTCCAGTCACAGTTTAAACGTGCCAGGATGAATATAAGATCTATGCCACTTTTATCCTTATTGGCATGGGCTATAGAAAAAAAAAGACTTGATTTCATTAGTATATAATCAACTTATGATGAAGTATCAAGATATTCTAGAGACAGATCTTGGGTCATACCCGAGGCGGAATGGCAAAATATTTTGAATAGGGTCCCATTGGTATCTTTATCATCTACACAATGCTTATCACAATTGTTTATTATATATAGGACATATAAAACCCCGGTAAAGTTATACAAGTGGAGGGAAACCCAAGATTGCCCACGGTGTAAGCAATCTCCGGCTGACTTGCTCCATATGTTGTGGAAGTGCCCCAAACTGGTCAGATATTGGTGAGAGGTGGTGACCAAAATTAATGGAGCCTATAGTACCCATATTGAACTGGACTCCAAGACCTGTTTTCTGGGTTATTTTAATGAAGAGCTACTTCCAAGGGAAACTTTAATACCAATTAGTAGATTACCGTTTATATAACTCGCAAGCTAATTGCCAGAAAATGGATGTCCCCCAGTATACCATTACTTGAGGAATGGCGTTCTCAAGTAAAATGATACAATACTAATGGAACAACAGGCTTATCGGAATAGGGATACACCATATATATTAGTTAAGATGTGGGGACCATGGCTAAAGGCCCCAGAATTGGCTTCATCTTCCTTGCCCCCCCCGTAGAATATCATAAAATGATCAACTCTCTTTTCTGAAGTCGATGATTACAAGTTCAGTCCTTCGTGGGCACTACAGGATAAAACTAAAGCAAGGGTCTCTGACATTTCTAAACAAAGCCCAGTTTACTGTGCTTTAGGTATTAGGGGAGCAACAATGTGGCCACTGGGGGTAGAAAAAATGTCTAGGATTCAGTGGGAATAAACAATGAACAGTAGGATTACACATAGTGCCCTGTCTTTGGCATCAGAGGGTGTGCCGCCGTTGGTGGAGACAGAGGGAGGAACCGCGCGCCGCCGTTGGCGGAGACAGCGGGAGGAACCGCGCGCCGCCGTTGGCGGAGACAGCGGGAGGAACAGTGCTTTATCATTGGTGGAGACAGAGGGAGGTACAGTGCTTTATCATTGGTGGCAGTGGCAGAAATCTTGCCCCATTTGTTTCAGCACAAGGAATAGTACACCTTTTAGCAGTGAGAAGATTAGTGCCTCAAGGGCCAGGTGAAAGCAAGCAGGTTTGGCGACCACTGAACTAAAGGTACTGTATGTGCGGACAATTCTAGATACCAGCTTTAGAACCATAATTAAAGTTTGTAACTTTTAAGGGACAACCACACAAAAGTGACAAGCCCTCTTATTTTTTGGTTTAGCAGAGTTTTTTTTATTTTATTTTTTTTAACTGTTGCTTGGGTTGCCTTGTTGAGGCATTTCCCCTTGCTTTCTGTCTCTTATTTACATTGAAATATGAAGTGTGCAACAGTAGCATAGGCAACAAAATGGAGGTTCTAAGCCTTTTTCCATTCAAATCTATGAAAAACCTCTGGTAGCCTACCGCAGAGTTTGAAAATAATCCAAAAATCACAGCAATATTTTGGTAAAATTTTTCCATACCTGTACACAAATGAGTCTTACAAGTGGCAAACTGACAATTTTCTGTGAAAGTGCTACACATCATGTCATCTTTGTATAAATTATATACTATTAATATCTCATGTTCTTATCAACTTAAAAACATTTTTTAATCTACTTATCAAAAATTAAAGGTTCTTTATGATAATAAACCTCAATGTAACCTTAGATTAAGAGACAAAAAAAAATACCCCAAACAATTTAAATAAATGTTCTTACATATTTAACCAGTTCGTTCTCTTGGACTTCACTTTCATTTGTTTCTTGAATAGGGATTGAATTTAAAACCGTTGTGATGCAGACCTCAATTTGTGAGTGCAAGAAGTTATTGTACATGTACTTGAAATACAAATTCTGAAACACGGAGATACAAAGTGTTAACGGGACTTGGAGAAAAAAAAAAAAGTTATTTACACATATATACTTCATATCCTATTCTCACTGTAAGGCTAGGTTCACAGTCCGGCTGCGGTTTGCAGTCAGTTTTTAAAAGGAGTCCAGTGCAGCTTTGTTGACCAGTTCAGGTGCAAAATCTTACTTTAATTTGCATCTGATACAGACCTAAATTCGCACAGGACTCTTCAAAATCGGACCTTAAACGCCCCGGACATGTGTGAATCGGTTCGATTGCAAGCCGGTCCGGTTCACATTTTATGCAAATCGGATGCAGATCAAAATGAATCCAATTCGCATATATGTGAATCAAGCCTAAAAGAAGAATACAGGCTATTAACCATTTAAGGACCGAGTCTCTTTCTGAGATTTGGTGTTTACAAGTTAAAAAACATTTTTTGCTAGAAAATTACTTAGAAAAAAACATATCTAATATTTAGGTGTTCTAACACCCTAGAGAATAAAATGGCGGTCTTGCAATACTTTCTGTAACACCGTATTTGCGCAGCGGTCTTACAAGCGCACTTTTTGGGGAAAAAATACACTTTTTTTAATTAAAAAATAAAACAGTAAAGTTAGCCCAATTTTTTTTATATTGTGAAAGAATGTTACGGCGAGTAAATTGATACCCAACATGTCACGCTTCAAAATTGCACCCGTTCGTGGAATGGCGACAAACTTTTACACTTAAAAATCTCCATAGGCGACGTTTCAATAATTCTACAGGTTGTATGTTTTGAATTACAGAGGAGGTCTAGGGCTAGAATTATTGCTCTCGGCTCTAACGTGGCGATACCTCACGTGTGCTTTGAACACCGTTTTCATATGCGGTCGCTGCTCGCGTATGCGTTCGCTTCGGCACGCGAGCTCGGCGGGATGGGGCGAGTTTAAAAAAAAAATGTCTTCTTATTTTAACTTTTTTTTTTTTACACGGTTCTTTAAAAATAAAAAATAAATGTGTCACTTTTATTCCTGTTACAAGGAATGTAAAAATCCCTTGTAATAGAAAAAAAGCATGGCAGGTCCTCTTAAATATGAGATCCGAGGTCAAAAAGACCTCAGGATCTCAAATTTAACCTAAAATGCAATAAAAAAAAAAAAAAAAAAATTAAATGTCATAAAAAAAAAAAAAAAAAAAAAAAAAGTCTCTTTAAGAGCACTGGGCCGAAGTGAAGTTTTGACGTCGCTTCTGCCCTGCAATGATATGGAGATGGGTGGGAGCCATCTTCCCCTCACTCGTCTCCATACTAAGCCAGCAAGAGGACGCGATTGCCTCTGCCGCTACCGACGGCTCCGGTAAGCGGCGGAGGGCACCGGAGCACGGTGGGGTGGCCCTCTCCCGCCGATCAAAGTGATCTCGCGGCGAATCCGCCGCAGAGACCACTTTTAGTGGAAAGCGGACTGACCGCGGAAGAAGAGGATACTGGGGTTATGGCAGCTAGCTGCTGCCATAAAAACGGTATTCCTCTTCAAAGTACCAATGCAAAACGACAGTGGGCGGTTGAAAAAAGTTACTTACACATACATACTTTATATATTTATACATAGGCTTCATGCACACAGGACATTTTTGCAGCTGCTGATAGGGGAGATGGGCACTTTTTTTTTCCTGCCTCAAACTGCCCCTTCGTGTTAGCCTAGGTGTCCATGCACACATGGACTTTTGAGCTTTTAGTGGCAGGAAGGTTTAAGAGGCAGGAAAAAAAACCTCTTCCAGTGCATCCAGGAGCAGTAGAGTTTGGGTAGAAAAAATGCCTGCTTATAAACGCACCTCAACGCGTATTAACACTAGGCGTGGTTAGCACTTGAGCGTTAATTCATTTCAATGGCCAGAATTATTCTGGCCAATCAAAAGAGGAACTGCAGTCTGCTCACAATTTGCAATTCTGAAGCTTCCTTCCAACCACTTATTTTATGTATACTGCGATTCTGTACTTGCCAAATATGCTGCAGAAATCTCCCTCCACCGAGTCTGGCTGCATCCATTTTAACTGTGGGTAGCTGAACCTACTTCCTGGATTTACACAGAGGCACACCTCCAGCTCTGCAGCTTTCATTGGCCCAGTTTCAACTCATCCCCCCTCCCTTCCTGGCAAACTCTCACCTGAGAGCTGTGCATGTCATAAGCCTAGGCGGCTTTTTACCAGACAAGAAACGGGAAGTGGGCTGTATAGGGTATTTACTATCCAAAGTAAAAACAAGGGCAGAAGATTTAATAGATGGAAAGTTGAAAAAATGACTGAAGGTCTGCTTGAACAGCCAAGAGATTGAGGCCTGTAAATGCGCCTAAGCACTTGTTAAAGTGTTAAGACATTTTTCTAAGCGTCAAGCATTTTTCCTGCAACGCCGCTGTTTTAGAATGAGTCAAAAATCAACTTGTGTGCATGAGACCTTAGTATAAAAGAACACAGGCAGGATGTAAAAAGGAGTTTTAGAACTATATACCGAGCCACAAGTATAGTGGGTGTCAAAGGACTTGCACAACAGCACACAACACACACTTTGCTTTGTGATGTTTTTTGCTCAGTAGCCACACACTGGCAGCCTTTTCTTTATTAAATGGTTGATGTAATGTAACACATTGACTTGAATGCAGTAGCACACTGCAATGGATTAGCATAGTAGGAAAGGAGCCTTAATATTTTCATTCATACTGGTGGGCAATGAGGACTTAGGAGGGGGCTTCCCAAAATGCCAGGCAGTATGTGCTTTCCATATGGTTTTAGAAACTTCTAGATCAGCTGCTATGTTATTTCTGAGATCCCATAAATGTGTTTAAAAACTTGCCAACTGCGCTACAGTCGAATGACGAAGATGGGGGGTCCCAGCGAAATGCGTAGACGTCATGCTCCTGCTTAGGAACTTCCATATCAGCTGCTGTTATGTCTGAGATCCCAGAAATGTGCTTAACCACTTGCCAACCGCGATATAGCCGAATGAGAGCTACTGCACTCCCGGCCAGTTCTAGGAAAGCGTCAATTAAAATCCTCCCATGATTGCAGGCGGCACGCTCTGTGATCACCTTGTCCTTTGGCTCTTTATCCTGATCTGTGATCAGCTGTGTCCTATCAGAGGCCCTTTACCACGTGATCAGCTGAGTCCAATGACAGCTGATCACAATGTAAATACAAGCCGGTTATCAGCATTCCTTTCCTCATGCTGTCTGCTTAAGTAAAGGAATACAGATAAACTGGCTTGTGTGAGAGGGACATCTACACTGATAACCAGAGCACTGATTATCAGTGTAGTCCCAACAATGCTGCCTATCAGTGCACATCAGCAAAATTTATAACTATGAAAAATGCTTTTTTTTCCCCCCAAGATTTTTGGTCTTTTGTTTATTTAGCAAAAAATACAAAAACCCAGTGGTGATTAAATAACCACCAAAAGAAAAGCTCTATTTGTGTGAAAAAAAATAAAAGATAAAAATTTAATTTGGGTACAGTGGTGCATGACCGCGCAATTGTCAAAGTGCGACCGCGCTGAAATCTGAAAATTGGCCTGGGCAGTAAGGGGGTAAAAGTGCCCAGTAGGCAATTGGTGTAAAGCAATTTAGGCTTTAATAAGACCTTTACTGTTAAAAATCACACAATGTTTTGAAAAACACATATACAGTATAATAGCCTTATAATTAAAGTAAAACTAAAGGCAAACGTTTTTTTTTTGTTTTTTTTTTCGTTTTGGAGAGTGGAGAGGGATTAGAACACTTGTCAGTTTTTATTGCTGTGTCCCTGTTGGGTAGATTCACCCTCTCTATTTGTCCTGCCTACCATTATCATTCAAAGTAAAGGAAAATCACAAATTGGGTTGTCGCCAGAAAAGTAAATAGGTGGGAAATCTGCCAATGAGGATTCTAGTTCTGGTGACCTAGAGGTCCCCAAGGAATTCCCTTAATTTTCTGGGATTTCCTCTCACTTGCTGTTTGGCAATGGAACAAGAAGTGTAGAGAAATCTTCGCAATGGGACACAGATTTACTATTTATCACCATATTCATTCTGTGTTCTGCCACAATGTTTACATGAGGCCGCTGTGTCTTCTACTTCCCACTGCCTGCGCGCGCGCGCGCGTGTGGTAGAATGTCATTGATTTATAAGAGACCAGGAGACTTATCTTTATAAATGCAAGGTGCTCTATTGCGCATGCGTTGGAAGCAGAACCAAGACCTAGCCTTTAGTGACAGTTCTGCTCTCCAGCGATGACAGCACATACTAGCAATCTGCCCCCAGCACAGCAGGTCTCCTACCATCAATAACCTTTTTCAGTAGATCAAGCGACATGCAAAAGCCACAAATAAGCAGTGATGGGGACATTCTGTGCTGGGAGCCAATAGCTGGTATCTGCAAAGAGCATTGCAGGTTAGACAGCAGCAGCACGGTTACTAAATGCCAGGTCCACACTGAGGATAGGGTGGAGTCTTTGGGATAAACCAAAAGGGCTCCAAAACCAAACCCCCCACAGTAGCAGCAAGTAATAAGTAGTGTTGCATGCGCTGTGGCACAGACATTTAAATGAAGACAGGCACCATCCACAACAGCCATACACAGCAGGAAGCAGATAAGTCTATGTTGCAATGTGGATTATGACCCAATCAGCCCATTTTAACTCCCAACACTCTGCACTGGCTTACATAGGTACTGTAATCTTTGGCCTGGCAGCTCATACCACATCTGGAGAACAGATGACACCACCAAAACACATGCCCTTTGCCACTGTCAATGCAACCTCCTCACCTTGCTTCAAACTTCCCCACCACTGCACCTTTATGTCAAACCCCTGGGCTCCCTCCATCACAGCTGATGACCATCATTCTCCCCCCCTGGACCACACGACACACCAACCATCATGGTTACCATTGCCCCAGATGCCTCCCGCCCCTGCTCTCACCATCTCTACCCCATTACCCCCCATTTACTGGTCACTGCACCAATACATGCCTCAGTGCTTGCAACCACTGTACCAATGCACACGTCTGTGGTCGCCACCACTGCAGTTAGGCGCCCTTCCGTATTCAGCCTTTTCAACAAATACGCACACTTTGCTAGTCTGTAATTAAAAGTATCTACATACAATGAAATTGTGTAAGTTATCTTTAAAAAAATTACTTGCAGAAGAAAAGTCATACTTACCAGCATGGTGTTGATGGAATCAAGTTTTATAAGTTCCTGATTTAAAGCCCTGTTGTTCGCATTAATTGTGCTTGCAAGCAATTTCACAACATGAAGACGAGTATTCCCTAAGGGTGGATCAAGAACACCCCAAGTTGTAAGTAAACTTTGTTTCTAGAAAGGAAAAAATAAAAAATGTTAAGAGGTTTATAATCACAAATACAATGTGGGTATACTTTGAATAAGGAATGGTTAGAATAATTTTCTATGCCAATTTATAAAGTCTATGCTGTGCCGGCACAAGAAAATACATTTCCAAATGCATGGTTTTACCTGCAATTTGTATTTTATATAGTCCTAAATCACTGAACATGTATGAGCAACACATCAAGGCCAACATGTTCCAAACCCACAAAGAATAGGGGGAGCCCCACTAAAAAGCTACATGCAAGACCTTCACCCAAAACTGGCATCTGTAGAGGTGTGAATATTTATCTAGGAGAATTTTGTAAATGTGTGGGGAAAAGAGCAGCCCAAGATGCATGGCCACTCATGGTGGAATGGGCCTTGCCAGGGAAAGGAAGAACTTTGCCCTTGATACTATAGGCCTGAGAAATAAGCGGACAAATCCACCCAGAAATGTTGGATCGAGAAGCAGCCTAACCCTTGTGAGGACCCTCAAATAGAACAAACTGGAACTCAGACTGCCGAAACAAAGTATAGACTGCAAATGCATGCAAATAGCTTGAACAACATTAAAACAGTGATGCACTTCCTCCACCAGATGCTTAGGATTAAGACAAATATATGGCTAGATAAGCCGATTCAGGAAAACCTCTTATGCAAAAAAAGAGAAATTGGGCTTCAAAACTACTTTACAACTAATTGGTGCGGACCAGGAGAGGTTCTTTAAAAGTTAAAGTGGTTGTAATTAAGATATAATGCATTAGGATAAAAAAACCTGTGTGCAGCAGCCCCCTTTAGCCCTCCTAATACTTACCTGAGCCCCATCTAGCTCCAGCAATGTTGCAGGATTGTCTAAGCTGCCGGGGACTCCCCTCCTCATTGGCTCAGATAGCAGCGTGGCGCGATTGTCTCCCATTGCTGTCAATCAAAATCAGTCAGCCAATCAGGAGAGGTGGGGCCGGGTTGCAGCTCCGTGTCTGAATGGACACAGGGAGTTGCGACTCGGGTGCCCCCATAGCAAGCTGCTTGCTGTGGGGGCATGGAGCACAGAAGAGGACTGGGGCTGCTCGGTGCAAAACCACTGCACAAAGCAGGTAAGTATAACATGTTTGTTATTGAAAAAAAAAAAAAAACACACAAGCTTTTACAATCACTTAAAGCCAAGGCCCTACAAGCTGCCTTAAATGGCAATGAAAACAAATAAATTTGCATGAGTAACCAGGGATTTTCTCTGGGAGGCTTAAATGGAGAAGTCTCTAACAGTCTGCACCAAATTAAGGTCCCATGTAGACAAAGAGAACCACCCAAAAATTAACGTTGTTACACCTTGCACAATATTCTTACCAAATAAATGAGACATGATTGGTCCTTGCAAGAAAATGGCCGAGATTTTCCCCTTGATGGTACATTAAAAAAAAAGTTAGAGACCCCTCCACACAAGACTGGAAAAAAGGCCAAAATGCACTCCATGACATACTGTCATGGATGAAACTTAGAAAGACCCTTGTCCCTCAGGGCTCATGCTTCAATGACTATAAATTTAAAAAGCAAATATGTCAACATTTTACCTGAAATCGCACCTGAACCAAACCCAAAATCGTACAGGACTCTTTAAAACCACACCGCGCCTGCCTACGTGTGAACCGGCTGCTTTGAATAAGGCTGCCAATTCACATTATGCAAATTGGATGCGGTTAAAAACGCATCCAATTAGCATATATGTGAACCAAGCCCAATTCTGTACAACAGGCAAGAAAGAAGCTGCAGTGGAGGAGAAGGCATTGATCGGGAAAATAAATCCCAGGTAGGCAACCACCACAAAACACCTGAGAATTCCCGGTCTGTGATACAAACCTGCCTGGCTGGTTGTTGAATCTGGATGGCAAGAAATCCACATCTGCTTTCCCCCATCGCATACAAATCTCTGAAAACACATTTGGGTGAAAGACCCAATATCCCTTATTAAGCTGTTGACTGCTGAGAATGGGCACCTGACAATTTTCAACATGGGGAATGTGCAGAGCAGAGAGGGTTTGGAAAGTGAAGTTCTGCACAAAACCAGATTAGGGCCACTTCTTACTGAGTAGCACAACTTCATGCCACAACCATGTCTGACTGCACCCTGACAGGGAGCACCCAAAGGCTGGTAGAACAGTGTAGGAGAATCGGCAGAAATGCACAAAGTTCCAGGATGTTGGATCAGCAACTTCTGCTCCACTGACAAGAACTTAATTTCTTGTAGAATTTGCTGAGCAAAACATTTCAGCTGTGCGAAAACCTTCTCCGGGGGCGAGCCCAATTGACTTGCATCACTTCCTGCAAACCAGGGTCTATGGGAGAAGATTTGGGAGGTTTGGGTGGCTGCCAAGAATGAAATCTAGTAACTTTGTGAGAAGAGGACTCTGGAAGCGGCAACTTCAAAATTATTTTGAAACATGTCCGTCAGAAAGCCCACTGCGGAGTTCTGTGTCGGAGACAGCCTGAGACCTTTAAAAGATCTCCTGAGAGGCTTCATCTAACAAGCCATGCTCAGCATTCCCTGCACCAAAAATGGCACAAATTATGAAATACACTGGTGCTCCTATGCCTAAAGTGTTGCAGCCATGCTTCAGCAAGAAACTTGGAGCAGCATCCTGGGCACGAAGGAACACTGAAGGAGGAAAACTAAACTCCGCACTTACCAAGCCAGTCAGCTTGACTCAAACATGGTACAGCGGCTGTGTCCCTACACTGGCATCTTCTCATCATAAGGATTACCAAAATGCCTTCCACACTTTGATCCTGTGGTGCAGAGGAGGAAGAATCTTCAGTGAAGGAAAGGGTAAAGATCAGGGTCCAGCATCCACCTGTAACAAAGGTCCTGGGAACACCTTGGGGCAGAGGGATCATTCTTTCAGGTGCAGATGCTACAAGCTGAAAAAATCTTCCAATGGTCTGAAAAACGCAGAAAGTGTTGGCGAGTCAGAAAGATGGGTACATTTATGTCCACTAAAGCCAGGAATCCTCCTGGTAGAGGTAAGCCATGACAGATGGTTGATTCAGGCTGGAATTTTTTGAGTTGACTGTAAACATTCAGGGCCCTGGGGTCCAAGATAGGACCAATGCTCCTTAAGGTTTTTTGATGGTAAACTGATTTCCATAAAACCAGGTCATCAGGGTCTATGGAAACAGTGGTTAAGTTCTTTTAAAGTGGATATTTCCCCCCTTTCACTAAAAAACACATCAGCATACAGCTCTCCAGGCTGATGGGAATAAATCTTACATTCGTTAGAAAAACAATTACCGTATTTTTCGCACCATAAGACGCACCTGACCATAAGACGCACCTAGGTTTTAGAGGAGGAAAACAAGAAAAAAAATATTCTGAACCAAATGGTGTACTAAAATATTTTCCAGTGCCCATGAAATGCAGCCTGACCATTGCCATAGTAAACGCAGAGTGACCATTGTCATAGTAAACGTAGAGTGACCATGCCATCAGTGGTGGGACACCCTGGGAAGAGGACAGAGGGGACGCCGTGGGAAGAGGAGAGAGGGGACGCCGTGGGAAGAGGAGAGAGGGGGCGCCGTGGGAAGAGGAGAGAGGGGGCGCCGTGGGAAGAGGACAGAGAGGGACGTTGTGGGAAGAGGAGAGAGGGGACGCCGTGGGAAGAGGACAGAGAGGGACGTTGTGGGAAGAGGACAGAGAGGGACGTTGTGGGAAGAGGACAGAGAGGGACGTTGTGGCAGTCAATAAGGCCTAGAGGATATCAGGTTAGGCACTTCCTAATGGCTCAGACCCTGGGAATAGTAATGGATAATGGCCAACAGGCCCTCTTACCAGACCCAGCGAAATCGCAACAGTGATCCCTCTGGCTGGACGTTCGCTCACTCTGGGTTGCCAGGGATGTCTCTAGTCAGTAGTGTAGCATGTCTGTATCCTGGCAGCGGCTCGGTCTTTCTCCCTCTCTGGTGATGCGGGTACAATGTGGCTCCCTCTCTGGCGGTGCGGGGTACAGCGTGGCTCTCTGGCGGTGCGGGGTACAGCGTGGCTCTCTGGCGGTGCGGGGTACAGCGTGGCTCTCTGGCGGTGCGGGGTACAGCGTGGCTCTCTGGCGGTGCGGGGTACAGCGTGGCTCTCTGGCGGTGCGGGGTACAGCGTGGCTCTCTGGCGGTGCGGGGTACAGCGTGGCTCTCTGGCGGTGCGGGGTACAGCGTGGCTCTCTGGCGGTGCGGGGTACAGCGTGGCTCTCTGGCGGTGCGGGGTACAGCGTGGCTCTCTGGCGGTGCGGGGTACAGCGTGGCTCTCTGGCGGTGCGGGGTACAGCGTGGCTCTCTGGCGGTGCGGGGTACAGCGTGGCTCTCTGGCGGTGCGGGGTACAGCGTGGCTCTCTGGCGGTGCGGGGTACAGCGTGGCTCTCTGGCGGTGCGGGGTACAGCGTGGCTCTCTGGCGGTGCGGGGTACAGCGTGGCTCTCTGGCGGTGCGGGGTACAGCGTGGCTCTCTGGCGGTGCGGGGTACAGCGTGGCTCTCTGGCGGTGCGGGGTACAGCGTGGCTCTCTGGCGGTGCGGGGTACAGCGTGGCTCTCTGGCGGTGCGGGGTACAGCGTGGCTCTCTGGCGGTGCGGGGTACAGCGTGGCTCTCTGGCGGTGCGGGGTACAGCGTGGCTCTCTGGCGGTGCGGGGTACAGCGTGGCTCTCTGGCGGTGCGGGGTACAGCGTGGCTCTCTGGCGGTGCGGGGTACAGCGTGGCTCTCTGGCGGTGCGGGGTACAGCGTGGCTCTCTGGCGGTGCGGGGTACAGCGTGGCTCTCTGGCGGTGCGGGGTACAGCGTGGCTCTCTGGCGGTGCGGGGTACAGCGTGGCTCTCTGGCGGTGCGGGGTACAGCGTGGCTCTCTGGCGGTGCGGGGTACAGCGTGGCTCTCTGGCGGTGCGGGGTACAGCGTGGCTCTCTGGCGGTGCGGGGTACAGCGTGGCTCTCTGGCGGTGCGGGGTACAGCGTGGCTCTCTGGCGGTGCGGGGTACAGCGTGGCTCTCTGGCGGTGCGGGGTACAGCGTGGCTCTCTGGCGGTGCGGGGTACAGCGTGGCTCTCTGGCGGTGCGGGGTACAGCGTGGCTCTCTGGCGGTGCGGGGTACAGCGTGGCTCTCTGGCGGTGCGGGGTACAGCGTGGCTCTCTGGCGGTGCGGGGTACAGCGTGGCTCTCTGGCGGTGCGGGGTACAGCGTGGCTCTCTGGCGGTGCGGGGTACAGCGTGGCTCTCTGGCGGTGCGGGGTACAGCGTGGCTCTCTGGCGGTGCGGGGTACAGCGTGGCTCTCTGGCGGTGCGGGGTACAGCGTGGCTCTCTGGCGGTGCGGGGTACAGCGTGGCTCTCTGGCGGTGCGGGGTACAGCGTGGCTCTCTGGCGGTGCGGGGTACAGCGTGGCTCTCTGGCGGTGCGGGGTACAGCGTGGCTCTCTGGCGGTGCGGGGTACAGCGTGGCTCTCTGGCGGTGCGGGGTACAGCGTGGCTCTCTGGCGGTGCGGGGTACAGCGTGGCTCTCTGGCGGTGCGGGGTACAGCGTGGCTCTCTGGCGGTGCGGGGTACAGCGTGGCTCTCTGGCGGTGCGGGGTACAGCGTGGCTCTCTGGCGGTGCGGGGTACAGCGTGGCTCTCTGGCGGTGCGGGGTACAGCGTGGCTCTCTGGCGGTGCGGGGTACAGCGTGGCTCTCTGGCGGTGCGGGGTACAGCGTGGCTCTCTGGCGGTGCGGGGTACAGCGTGGCTCTCTGGCGGTGCGGGGTACAGCGTGGCTCTCTGGCGGTGCGGGGTACAGCGTGGCTCTCTGGCGGTGCGGGGTACAGCGTGGCTCTCTGGCGGTGCGGGGTACAGCGTGGCTCTCTGGCGGTGCGGGGTACAGCGTGGCTCTCTGGCGGTGCGGGGTACAGCGTGGCTCTCTGGCGGTGCGGGGTACAGCGTGGCTCTCTGGCGGTGCGGGGTACAGCGTGGCTCTCTGGCGGTGCGGGGTACAGCGTGGCTCTCTGGCGGTGCGGGGTACAGCGTGGCTCTCTGGCGGTGCGGGGTACAGCGTGGCTCTCTGGCGGTGCGGGGTACAGCGTGGCTCTCTGGCGGTGCGGGGTACAGCGTGGCTCTCTGGCGGTGCGGGGTACAGCGTGGCTCTCTGGCGGTGCGGGGTACAGCGTGGCTCTCTGGCGGTGCGGGGTACAGCGTGGCTCTCTGGCGGTGCGGGGTACAGCGTGGCTCTCTGGCGGTGCGGGGTACAGCGTGGCTCTCTGGCGGTGCGGGGTACAGCGTGGCTCTCTGGCGGTGCGGGGTACAGCGTGGCTCTCTGGCGGTGCGGGGTACAGCGTGGCTCTCTGGCGGTGCGGGGTACAGCGTGGCTCTCTGGCGGTGCGGGGTACAGCGTGGCTCTCTGGCGGTGCGGGGTACAGCGTGGCTCTCTGGCTGTGCGGGGTACAGCGTGGCTCTCTGGCTGTGCGGGGTACAGCGTGGCTCTCTGGCTGTGCGGGGTACAGCGTGGCTCTCTGGCTGTGCGGGGTACAGCGTGGCTCTCTGGCGGTGCGGGGTACAGCGTGGCTCTCTGGTGGTGCGGGGTACAGCGTGGCTCTCTGGTGGTGCGGGGTACAGCGTGGCTCTCTGGTGGTGCGGGGTACAGCGTGTCCCCCAGCAGAGTATATTCTTTTGCTCCTCTTCTAACACCCCTTCCCCCCCCCCTCCAGCAGAGTGTTTGCATGCTGGAGGAACTGGTGCCAGAACTCTGCAGGGACTTTATTTCCCATGATGCCCGCAGAGTCTTCTGATTGGCCCTCTGCTGTGGCCAATCATGGGGAGGGAAACAGTGGGCAGTAAGCTGGGTGGCGGCCAGCAAATCCAATTAGAGCGGCTCTCTTTCTCTTCGGCTTACAGAAAGGGAAGGGGGGCGGCGGGGGATGTACAGACAGCCCGCAGCTCTCCTCTCCCTGTCACAGCGCCGCTGCTCTATTTGCCAGAGAACTTGGCAGCGGTGCTGTGACAGGGAGAGGAGAGCTGCGGGCTGTCTGTATATCCCCCGCCGCCCCCCTTCCCTTTCTGTAACCCGAAGGGAGAAAAGAAAGAGAGCGGCTCTAATTGGATTCGCCGCAATGCAAGCAATGTGTAAGGGGCGGTGCCACCGGCGGCGGGGGGGCGGAGCCAGTGGATTCCAGCGGCTACGGGAGCAATGAGAGTGGATGACGGGCGGTGCCAGAGGCGGCGGGGGGGGGCGGAGCCAGTGGCGGTGGTCAGGGGATTCCAGCGGCTACAGGAGCAATGAGAGCAGATGGCAGGGGCGGTGCCAGCGACGGCGGGGGGCGGGGCCTGTCATGTATTCGGACTATAGGACGCAGGGACATTTTCCCCCATATTTCTGGGGGGAAAAAGTGCGTCTTATAGTCCGAAAAATACGGTATGTTTTTATTTACAATTACTATTTGTCCACTTCCTTGTTGAGTGAGGCACTAATGATGCAACCCTGGCCTCTCAGCTGTTTCAGGCGCCTTTTTTTATTGTAGAAAAGGGTTAAATTCCTGTCATGTTTTATTTAATTGTGGTCAGTCCCCCTATTAAAGTGAAAGTTAACTTCCATGCATGACTTTTCACCTATAGGTAAGCCTATAATGAGGCTTACCTATAGGTAATGTACAGATCTCCTAAACGTGCACTGTTAAGGAGATATTTCATGTACATGCAGCCAGCAAACATCACTGGCGCATGTGCTTCTGAAGCAACGGCCACCCATGCTGTTTCTTCAGAGCTCCGTGCCGTGACTGGCATGCGCGGAAGTAACATCAATGCGGCTCCGGCCAGTCACAGAGCTTCCAATGAAGGGCTTAGTTTTAAGGTACGTTTAACATAATGTGCCAGTATGCAATGCATACTAGCACATTATGCCTTTACCTTGCAGGGTAAAAACAAAAAAAAACATCCAGCGGTTTACAACTACTTTAAGAAGGCTTTTAACTTCCTGTTAGAAGTGAACAAAAATCTAACAGGAGTCTAGACATCCATAGAAAAAGGATACTAATTCTTCCCTCTTCTAAAAAGATTAACATAATTACACTAGTAACAAAATTATCACTAAACACCACATATATTTCACATTTACAAGCATATTAGTGTACCTTAGGTGGGTCAATAAGAAGTTGATGAAATTCTGGTAAACGCTGTTTAATAGCCATAAGTGTGCCTAAACTGGCTTGGGTATTGGAGGATCCATCTAATCCAGCTGCATCCATCTCAAGCCCTTCCAGAGTACAGTAGAAGGCAGTTAATCCACCCAGCTCAGCTCTGCCAAAGAACCAAGGACACCCAAGTGTCAAAAGAGAAAATACACAAAAAAAAACAAAAAAAACACAAAAACAAAAACAGCATAGGAACCCTGAAAATCAAAAAACTTTGCAGCTTTAAACATGAACTCGGTGCAGATATGAAATTATAGTTTTATTTTTTATTTTTTTATGTAACCAAAGTACCTGCATATTAACTTGATTTTAGATCCTTGCGATCCCCTGTACAGCAGCATATGAGAGTGGGGGCCAGTTCAGCAGGGGCCAGGTGAATTTCAATCCATCTATTGCCGTCCCCATTCATGAGAAGCCAATCTAAACCGACTTCTCAACCACCATGACTGCCAGGATCTTATGGAAGCAGGAAATGGCAAGGTTAACAGTTAGAGAACCCTACCTTCACCGAGTACTGGTGAACAAATTGGTTCGGCTGTAAATACTCCTTTTATGGGTGAACCCAAGCAGCACGCATCACTTCCGGTAGGTGACGGTGCCCTGGAAAGGACTTGAAGATTATTGGCAGAGGCTAGGACCCACAACCAGTGACTTTAGAGAAAAAGGATTCCGGTAGCAGTAACTTTAGGTTAGTGTGAACCACATCTGCCAGGAAGCCCACCCTATTCTTCGGTGTCAACGAGACCTGGACCCTGAGATTCCTCTTGGGATATCCACAGAGGATTGCTAATCTTCAACTGCTTCCTCATTATAAGGCTTTTACTCCAACAGCATTCTCCCTCAAAAGGGAAGGAGAGTTCCCATGTTTGCATTCCAACCAAGCTAGAACCCAAGAGAGCTGCTCAGGCAACCCATATATGGTTTTAAAAATTTATTTCTTTGACACAAAAGAAAGTGGAGGAGGATTGTGACCTGGATTAGTGGAAATACCAGGTAAGGGCAAGGATTCAATGGTAATCTGACTCTTTGGGGAACCACTGCAGGGAAAACTTTTCAGGGGGTCCTCCCTACCTGATAGAGATTTGGAAGACCATCCCATCGTTCTTCCCCCACCTCTTAGCCATCGCAAGACCTTGGCTTGCCGAGGGTTAAGAGGCTAATGAAACCCAGAAGGAAGCAGCCACCCAGCTGAGGGGAGGGTCGCCCCAGTACACAAGTGCCCCACTTATTACTTTCCCTGATATTCAAGTAGCAGCAGAGCAGGGCTTTAAGCTGAATGTTGCTGGATCAGTAAGCCGTTTGCAGTGCGGTGCAACTAGTTCAGGAACACCATGAACTCTGAAAACATGTGTACTTGTGCCAGACACCTGTAAAAGTGGCAAAGTACAGGACACATGTGATGACGTTTCCATGATGGACCTCCCTTTATGAGGTCCATCATTGCCATACGCCATACCTCGTGGAGAAAAACTGCGTAAATCACCCCCCCCCCCACCCAAGGAACACTGCCTGGGGGGGGGCTGCCACATGCTGCACTAATATCAGAGGAACACACCGGGCCATACCTGCAGGGCCAGAAGGCCAGATCTTTACCAATCACAGTAGCCCAAATCGTTGCTCTAGACCAGGGGTCTCCAAACTGCGGCCCTTTGCTTGCCTTTATCCGGCCCTTGGGGCACTATTCCATCCACTGACACCAACAATGGCGAACCATTTTTATTGCTGAAACCACCAATGGGGCATTATTCATCCAACTTACACTATCAAAAGGGTACAATTCCTTCTATTGACACCAACAATGGGGCACTAGTCCTCCCACTGACACCAAAGGAATGGTATTATTTACTCCCTCTCGACATTTTCTACTCCCAATGGCCCTAGTCCGGCCCTCCTAAAGTCGGAAGGACAGTAAACTGGCCCTTTGTTTAGAAAGTTTGGAGACCCCTGCTCTAGACATATAGCACCTTGCCAGCAAGGTCACTGAATACGCTGTACCGAGAAGATCACTGCCTGTAAGATCCATCACCGTACGGAATGCTAAAAAACTATTGTTTAACTAATCTTGGAGGGGTTATGCCTCTGTGGGAAAATCTTGTCTTTTTTTGGTCAGTGTTCATTTACATGAAGGTAGCAGCATAACCCAAGTAGTAATGAATATGAACTCCTCGGTTTCCTATGCTGTACAATTAAGAAAATCAAAATTTTGCAATGTCACCAGAACAAAAATAAAGGAGACACCTTCCAGAAAGGACACTAGTTCTAGTAACCCTGATGATTCTGTAACTTTCGAGATATTTCCTCTCATTCACGGTTTTGCCTTTGTGACAGGAATTAAAGTAAATATAAACCCGATTCATGATATTTGAACTGGGCACAGCTATCTGTAGTGTTCACTTATCTCTCTTCAAAGCCCCAAGTCTTTCTGCTGCTAGGTTCTTCTGTTATCAGGATAACTTCTGACAAGTTCTCCAACAACCAAGATAAAACCAGCCAGATGGGATAACACTGAGCTTAACCCTGACTCATTGCCTCTAATATCTGAATAACTGTTTTTCTCCCCCCCTGCCCTCTATGTATTTCATTGAACTGACTTTTGTCCCTCTGTTTCCAACTCCCATGGTGTATCTCTCCCACTTTCCCCCTTCAGGTTACATACCCCTCAAGGTAACGCCCTCCTTTGTCTTAACTTACACTAGGAAGTTTCCTACGGGAGGTTAATCCATGGAGCTCTAATTATTATTAAGTGTTGGTTTACCCCTGCATTCAAAGCCTGCTATAATGGGTTGCCACTTTTATAACTTCCAGCCCTGGTTCACACTAGTACGATTTGACATGTCAAAATCGGTGGAATTTGCTGGCAATGGCACCATCCTAATCGGTACGGCGCTGCACCGATTTCAAAAAGTAGTTTCTGTACTACTTTTTGCGATTTCAGCATGCGATTTACATTGACATCTGTGCAGAAACTGCACAGATGTCTCTGTAATCCCAGCTGAAATCAGGACTGACAAGCCGGAGTGAAATCGTGTGAGTTCAGCTGAACTCGCACGGCTTCACTCCCGCAGCCCAGTGTGAACCTGAGCTCAAGGCTTTGCCTTGCTTTTTTGTTTTTTCTTTCTTTCAGTTTGTCAAAATTCTGTTTTCCTGTGCCACATGTGCGATGTATTTTAGTTGTATTGTCATATTTGTCAATGACTCTTTTTCTGTATATGTAATTCTTTGGAAAAGTTCAATAAATATACAATTTAAAAAAAACGGCCTGAAATCTGTGTCAGGGATGGTGCATTGAAACAGATTAGCAGACAGCTGGTCTATTAACACTGCAGCTCTGCACATTTCTTCCTTTCTCTGCCTATGTGGAGGGGGAATGGGTGCCTTTCCTCCAATCAGCTGTCACAAAATGTATGCCAAGAATCCACACCCAGTGGTGGAACAGGAAGAGAAAATTCTTACAGGATGTGCACTTTCTAAACAGTTTAGAAAGTTGAGGAAAGCACATACAGAGAGGGGAATTTTTTTTTGGATCCCCTGCTTATTTTGTATGTTTGCCCACTGACAAAGAAATTATCAGTTTATCATTTTAATGGTCAGTTTATTTTAACAGTGAGAGACAGAACAAAAAAAAAACATCCAGAAAAACGCATTTCAAAAAATGTATAAAATGGATTTGCATTTTAATAAATGAAATGGGTATTTGACCCCTTCGCAAAACATGACTTGGTGGCAAAACTCTTGTTGGCAATCACAGAGGTCCGATGTTTCTTGTAGTTGGCCACCAGGTTTGCACACATCTCAGGAGGGATTTTGTCCCACTCCTCTTTGTAGATCCTCTCCAAGTCTTTAAGGATTCAAGGCTGACATTTGGTAATTCGAACCTTCAGCTCCCTCCACATAATTTTTATGGGATTAAGGTCTGGAGACTGGCTAGGCCCCTCCAGAACCTTAACCACTTCCCGCCCCGTCAATAGCAGATTGACGTCCGGGAAGTGGTTCAGTTATCCACACTGGACGTCATATGACCGGGGGGGGCGCGCATCGCGGCGATCGGTGGGTCAGTCTGACCCACCGCTACACTGATCTCGGTAAAAAGCCTCCGTCGGAGGCTTTTTACCACGTGATCAGCCGTGTCGAATCACAATGTAAACAGGAAGAGCCGTTGATCGGCTCTTCCTCACTCGCGTCTGACAGACGCGAGTAGAGGAGAGCCGATCGGCGGCTCTCCTGACAGGGGGGGTTCGCGCTGATTATCAGCGCAGCCCCCCCTCGGATACACACACTAGACCACCAGGGAAGCCCCCCAGGACCACCAGGGAAGCCCCAATCATGTGGATGGCCCCCATGGCCATCCACATGTAGTAAAAAAATAAAAATAAAATAAAAACATACAAAAAAATATGCCAATCAGTGCCCACAAATGGGCACTGACTGGCACTTTCACAATGTGTGGTGGCTGGCATTGCCGGGCACCAGTGCCACCAATGCCACCTACTAGTGTCCATCAGTGCCACCTATCAGTGCCCATCCGTGCCAATCTGTGCCCACCTATCAGTGCCGCCCATAAGTGCCCATCAGTGCCGCCTATAAGTGCCCATCAGTGCCGCCTATGAGTGCCCATCAGTGCCGCCTATGAGTGCCCATCAGTGCCGCCTATGAGTGCCCATCAGTGCCGCCTATGAGTGCCCATCAGTGCCGCCTATGAGTGCCCATCAGTGCCGCCTATGAGTGCCAATCAGTGCCGCCTATGAGTGCCAATCAGTGCCGCCTATGAGTGCCAATCAGTGCCGCCTATGAGTGCCAATCAGTGCCGCCTATGAGTGCCAATCAGTGCCGCCTATGAGTGCCAATCAGTGCCGCCTATGAGTGCCAATCAGTGCCGCATACCAGTGCCACATATCAGTGCCCATCAGTGCCGCCTATCAGTGCCTCATCAGTGCCACCTCATTGGTGCCACCTCATCGGTGCCCATCAGTGTCGCCTTATCAGTGCCCTTCAGTGCCGCCTTATCAGTGCCCGTCATTGAAGTAGAAAAGGTACTTATTTACAAAAAAAATTAACAGAAACAAAGAAAAACTTAGTTTTTTTTAAAATTTTCGCTCTTTTTTTATTTGTTGTGCAAAAAATAAAAATCGCAGAGGCGATCAAATACCACCGAAAGAAAGCTCTATTTGTGGGAACAAAATGATAAAAAAATTGTTTGGGTACAGTGTAGCATGACCGCGCAATTGTCATTCAAATTGCGACAGTGCTGAAAGCTCAAAATTGGCTTGGGCAGGAAGCTGTATAAGTGCATGGTATTGAAGTGGTTAAAGGTTAAGTTCACCTTTACAGAAAAATCTGTAAGGTCAACTTCAACTGAACTCGCATGGCTTCATTTCCGCAGCCCAGTGTGAACCTGGGCTAAGAGTGCTCCTAATGTCAGCTCGTTACCTGTATAGAAGACACCTGGGAGCCAGAAATCTTGCCGATTGATAGGGGATCAAATACAATTTCACTCATTAAAATGCAAATCAATTTATAACTTTTCTGAAATGCATTTTTCTGGATTTTTTTGTTATTCTCTTAATGTTAAAATAAACCTACCAATAAAATGATAGACGGATAATTTCTTTGTCAGCGTGAAAACGTACACAATCAGCTAGGGAATCAAATACTTTTTTCCCTCACTGTACACAAGTAAAACTTATGCAGGGAGATTTGTGCATCACCTGAGGCTGTTCACTTCACTAGGTATATGCAAGGGTTTACATCAACTTTAAAAAGCAATCTTCCCCATTGAAGCACAGATTACAAAGAACCTTACAGGGGTTATAACCTTCCCTTATTCTAACAGTGTTTCTCAACTCCAGTCTTCAAGGCGGACTAACAGGTCATGTTTTCAGGATTTCCCTCAGATGAAACGGCTGTGGTAATTACTAAGGCAGTGAAACAAATCACATGTGCAAAATAGAGCTGCACGATTCTGGGCAAAATGAGAATCACGATTCTTTTGCTTAGACTAAAGATCACGATTCTCTCACGATTCTCAAAAACTGAACGCCAGAAACCCCCCCCCCCCCCAAATAAATAAACAAACCTGTGATATATATGAATGTATAAAAAACAGACCAGTGATATGTCTATAATGTTAAAGACCATATAACTCCTATGAAAAAATCAGAATCAAAGTTTGATTCTGCTTTTTTCATAAGAGTTATATGGTCTTTAACATTATAGACATATCACTGGTCTGTTTTTTATAAATTCATATTTTCATATATATCACAGGTTTGTTTTATATAAATCATACATTTGTTCATTGATTGCATTCAGCTGGATTTTATACAAGCAGCGCCAACATCCCAATTTTTAAATC
Organism: Rana muscosa; assembly: GCA_029206835.1. Classification (NCBI taxonomy): domain Eukaryota; kingdom Metazoa; phylum Chordata; class Amphibia; order Anura; family Ranidae; genus Rana; species Rana muscosa. The sequence continues at coordinate 186,967,569 of CM055124.1, read as the reverse complement.
TTTCAGAAGCAGTACCGCTGGCAACCACTAGAGACAGTGACAGCTGACATGTAGGAGGAGACGAGAACGATGCTGTCCTGAGTCCACTGGGTGGCGCATGGATACACTCTACAGTTGTACAGAACTGTGAGAAAGAAGGAAGCCCACGCCCAGGCATCCATCCAGCGGCGCAGGCTGCTGACGTCAGTTCCGATATCAGCGCCATTTGCGTTCCACGCTGGTTCCGACGGCTTCTCCTCGGTCCAGTCTACATCCCGGGGGAGACATGAAAAATCGAGGTAATCCAGGCCGGAGATCGTGGGGAGGGGGGGGGGGGGGTGAATCGAGATCGCGATTAATGTACGATTAATCGTGCAGCTCTAGTGCAAAATAAAGGAAAGTCTGAAAACATGACCTGTTTGGTGCACCTTGAAGAGTGGAATAGAGAAACACTGTTCTAACCAATTAAAAAAAAAAAAAAAGTTATGCGTTCAGTTGCACTTTAAAGTGGTTCTAAAGGCTCAAGGTTTTTTTACCTTCATGCTTTTAATGCATAAAGGTAAAAAAAAAAACTGTGCAGCAGCCCCCCTAATACTTACCTAAGCCCCATCGCGATCCAGCGATGTGCACAAAAGCCTCAGCTCTCTGCAGACTCTCCCTCCTCATTGGCTGAGACAGTAGCAGGAGCCAGTGAGCCAATGAGGAGAAAAATAAATGGGGAAGGAGCCAATCTGCATCTCTGTTTGTGAATGGACACACAGAGCCGGGGCTCAGGAGCGAGCCTGCTCAGGTGCCTCATTGCAAGCTGCTTGCTCTGGGGGCACTGAGCAGAAGGGAGGAGCCAGGAGCGCCGGCAGGGGACCCGAGAAGTGGAGGATCGGGGCTTCTCTGTGCAAAACCACTGCATAGAGCAAGTATAACATGTTTGTTATTTTTTCTAAAATACATACTTATACACACACTTCCACTTGAAAAATGCTAACAAAAAAGCATTAAAAATTACCCTAGCACCTAATTCATACTACAAGTATTTCACAGCTGTTTGAGATGTTTGTAAAATGCTTTAATGGGAGTACTTGGAGTGATTTTAATTGTGATTGTTCAGACTGGAGTTGTGCTTAAAGGCTTTTTGTAAAACTCTCACATACTGTATTCTCCTTTGCATAAACTAGCATCTTTGCTTTCAATTTTAATCAACGGAAATGCAAAATACTTCCTAAATGCGCTCTACAAAACTTTTTTTTTTTTTTAAAAAAGATCACAATATGCTTAAAAATTATTGAAAACAATTCGCAAAATTATCAAATGCTTTGAAAATGAGCGTATGCTTGTCACTTGAAACCTACTGTGAACAGGCCCATCCATACTTGGTAGCCTACCTAGGTCTACGTGGTTCCAGTAATGTCAAAAGCACTTGGATGCCATTCACAATCACAGACTCATTATGCTCGCCATCAAACATGTTGCCAAGAAGTTGCTCAATGGCCTCTTGCCTGTAAAAAATAAATAAATGTGTTCAGCAATATACAGTAACAAATCACAAAACACAATGCAATAATACAAAAACAGAGCATACATTGAGGCACCATAAATATCCAACGAGTAAAAAGTGAAAACTTGACTTAATTGTAAATTCCATACCTTTGAGTACACTACAGGATACAGGCTATATATCTGGTTATTCATAGACCCGGGGTAACCGGCATCTACCTTAATGCGACTGGACAGTGGCAAAGCTTTGCCTGGACACACACCCTAGGAGTATCCTTAGAACCCTGCTCCACTGAGTCGTCAGTTTTTTAAGCAAGCAATGCTGAGAAACACAGGAACAGAGGGGAGGGTGTCCCATGTTCTGTACTGCACTGTATTCCAATATAAACCCACGGGTAGTTCAATTGGCAGAGGCGCCCAATAAGATAGTTTGAAAGGAAATGCACGAGTCATCTGCTTTATTAAAACATCCAATTGCTTTATTTCTCCTTTGAACAACCACATTGGGCACCTCTGCCAACCGAACTACCTACAGGCCCTTTTTATGCTGACACTTTCTACTACTAAGAATGGATTGAAGATGGGAGCTCCTCGTGGCTCATGACTCAGATTTAAGAAAGGGGGATGTTTTTGCGCTGAAAGCCAACAATTAAACTATATAAAGTGCAAAAAGCCTAAGGCTACAACTAGATGGGGTGCTAAAATATTTGGGTCTATGTAAATAGTCCTCAATTAATTAATATCCAATGATAAATAAAGTGCACAAATATTAAAGTGCAATGAATTACATATAGGTGAGTGAATTGTGGTATGCTGACATAAATGATAAAGTGCACACAGTGCTATCTATATCTCTATCTCTATCTCTATATATCTATGAACCACAACAATGCTATATATACATTTCAATAAATTAATATTGAGAATAAAAAAAGAAAAAGTAAAAAAAGGGTCCGTGCTCAAAAGTCCTTGAAACGTGGATGTTCAAACAAAACGAACTAATGTGGAGTATAAATCCTCTACTGAATAAAAGGATAGAAATATCTCCAATAGGTCCATGCAGTGGTCTCACAGAACTCTCACCTCCATTAGATCATAACATGTATGTTTGAGCAGTATATCTCCTTAATGATGGTTCTTCTGATCTTTATTATTGCTACTCCCAACCTGATCTCCTCTGTGTGTAATAGTATTGCAGTCCCTAAAGAGAAAAAAAAGGGGGGAGGCGGGGGAAGGGGAGTGCAGCTCCAATGGGATAGGGTAGGAATAGGGAAGAGAAAAGGTCCTCCAATAGTGTAGTATTTAAATCCAAAACTGGTTTATTGTAAAATTATTTGTAGTGCTCGTACATTAAAACAAAGGTAATGTGCCTTAAAAAGTAACAACAGCGGCTATATACGCCGTCTTACTCGTCCTCCGGGTACTTCCGGTCTGCGGTACCTCGTGATGTCCCTACGTCGTTACGTCACGCACCTCGTGACTTCATCAGGGGAGCCCGATTGGCTATTGAGGATTTGCTTATATATACGGAAACCGGAAGTGTTGGTGCGGCCATTTTCTTGTGGCCTCGTATATGTATTAGGCCGTCGCCATTTTGGAAGTGGTATCCTATTAGCGCGCTTGCCCATAGTATATGGACGCACATCTAACTATTTCCTCAATCTTTCGTCAGTTATTAGACCATAGTGGAGGTTAAGTGCAAAGATTATCTTGGCATCAAAGAGGGATGAAGCAGTATATTCCATGTACTAAGGACCAGCAGTTAGCTGACTGTGTGTACAATACACATAGAGTACCTGCAACAGTGCCATCTATAGGATGCAGATGGGTACTGCTACTAATGGCATGACAATACATGATTGAAATGAAATGACAATGTAATATCTGTATTAGTTAAAATTAAATGGAAAAATATATTAAAAATTAAAGTCCTGATTCAGGATAATCATGATAAAATATTAAAATCAACTAAATATGTTGAAGTCTGGGTACTAGAACTCTACCATATTAATTGTTATATGTAGGTTACCGCAGACCAAATGCTCCCTATTAGGATTGCATAATGTAATCATATTCATATGATGTTCAATAAAACATTAAAATATATCATAAAATACCAGCAAATATATCATTAAAATATGAATAGATAAAATTAGAAAAGATGTGTAAAACCCATGGCTATGTGGTCCATTAAAGTTACAATATAGTCTAGAGCAATAATTAGGTATTCTAGAGGTAATGATGTTTATGTATGGTGTATTATTGGCTATTGATATTGGTGGACTAAAAATTGCTTAAAAAGCAATTTAAGTCGAATTCCACATTCATTCCTCCAGGTACTAGGGTTCTCAAAGTGTGGATCCATTTAGACTCTTTTTGACTAATTGCCCTAATTTTGTGACTTCCTCTCCAGTTTGCTTTGTATTTGTCTATGCCCCAAAACTGTAGTTGGGAGGGATCTTGGTTATGGAATTGTGCAAAATGCCTGGAGACATTATGTTTGGGAAACCCATTAGTAATGTTCTGCACATGTTCTTTTATTCAAACCTTTAAGGCCCTTTTGGTCCTTCCAACGTATTGGAGGTTGCAGCTGCATTGTAATATATAGACCACCCCTTCTGAGTGACAGCTTATAAAGTCTTTAATCTTAAAAGATTGGCCTGTATTAGTCCCTATAAATTCTGTGCGTTTGCCTTGGAATTTTCTAGCATGGCGGCAGGCATAGCAATTTCTGCACGGAAAAAAGCCTTTCCCATTAAAAAAAAAGAGAAACTAGGTTTGGGTGGGGAAATCACCACAGATTTTGTGATTAAATCCTTTAGAGTAGGCGCTCTTCTATAAATAATTCTCGGTCTATCAGGTAAAATGTGTTTAAGGTCTTTATCATTCTTTAAAATGTGCCAGTGTCGTTCAATAAGTTTGGCCACATCTTTATGTTGCACGTTGTAATCTAGGATTAGACAAGGGGCATCCTGAAAGGGAGATTGTTTCTTTTTGTCCTGTAACATGTCCCTTCTATCCATCACTCCTACATTTTCAAGATATCTGGATCAAAAAACAAATTGAAAATGTAGGAGTGATGGATAGAAGGGACATGTTACAGGACAAAAAGAAACAATCTCCCTTTCAGGATGCCCCTTGTCTAATCCTAGATTACAACATGCAACATAAAGATGTGGCCAAACTTATTGAACAACACTGGCACATTTTAAAGAATGATAAAGACCTTAAACGCATTTTACCTGATAGACCGAGAATTATTTATAGAAGAGCGCCTACTCTAAAGGATTTAATCACAATCTGTGGTGGTTTCCCCACCCAAACCTAGTTTCTCTTTTTTTTAATGGGAAAGGCTTTTTTCCGTGCAGAAATTGCTATGCCTGCCGCCATGCTAGAAAATTCCAAGGCAAACGCACAGAATTTATAGGGACTAACACAGGCCAATCTTTTAAGATTAAAGACTTTATAAGCTGTCACTCAGAAGGGGTGGTCTATATATTACAATGCAGCTGCAACCTCCAATACGTTGGAAGGACCAAAAGGGCCTTAAAGGTTTGAATAAAAGAACATGTGCAGAACATTACTAATGGGTTTCCCAAACATAATGTCTCCAGGCATTTTGCACAATTCCATAACCAAGATCCCTCCCAACTACAGTTTTGGGGCATAGACAAATACAAAGCAAACTGGAGAGGAAGTCACAAAATTAGGGCAATTAGTCAAAAAGAGTCTAAATGGATCCACACTTTGAGAACCCTAGTACCTGGAGGAATGAATGTGGAATTCGACTTAAATTGCTTTTTAAGCAATTTTTAGTCCACCAATATCAATAGCCAATAATACACCATACATAAACATCATTACCTCTAGAATACCTAATTATTGCTCTAGACTATATTGTAACTTTAATGGACCACATAGCCATGGGTTTTACACATCTTTTCTAATTTTATCTATTCATATTTTAATGATATATTTGCCGGTATTTTATGATATATTTTAATGTTTTATTGAACATCATATGAATATGATTACATTATGCAATCCTAATAGGGAGCATTTGGTCTGCGGTAACCTACATATAACAATTAATATGGTAGAGTTCTAGTACCCAGACTTCAACATATTTAGTTGATTTTAATATTTTATCATGATTATGCTGAATCAGGACTTTCATTTTTAATATATTTTTCCATTTAATTTTAACTAATACAGATATTACATTGTCATTTCATTTCAATCATGTATTGTCATGCCATTAGTAGCAGTACCCATCTGCATCCTATAGATGGCACTGTTGCAGGTACTCTATGTGTATTGTACACACAGTCAGCTAACTGCTGGTCCTTAGTACATGGAATATACTGCTTCATCCCTCTTTGATGCCAAGATAATCTTTGCACTTAACCTCCACTATGGTCTAATAACTGACGAAAGATTGAGGAAATAGTTAGATGTGCGTCCATATACTATGGGCAAGCGCGCTAATAGGATACCACTTCCAAAATGGCGACGGCCTAATACATATACGAGGCCACAAGAAAATGGCCGCACCAACACTTCCGGTTTCCGTATATATCAGCAAATCCTCAATAGCCAATCGGGCTCCCCTGATGAAGTCACGAGGTGCGTGACGTAACGACGTAGGGACATCACGAGGTACCGCAGACCGGAAGTACCCGGAGGACGAGTAAGACGGCGTATATAGCCGCTGTTACTTTTTAAGGCATATTACCTTTGTTTTAATGTACGAGCACTACAAATAATTTTACAATAAACCAGTTTTGGATTTAAATACTACACTATTGGAGGACCTTTTCTCTTCCCTATTCCTACCCTATCCCATTGGAGCTGCACTCCCCTTCCCCCGCCTCCCCCCTTTTTCTCTCTTTAGGGACTGCAATACTATTACACACAGAGGAGATCAGGTTGGGAGTAGCAATAATAAAGATCAGAAGAACCATCATTAAGGAGATATACTGCTCAAACATACATGTTATGATCTAATGGAGGTGAGAGTTCTGTGAGACCACTGCATGGACCTATTGGAGATATTTCTATCCTTTTATTCAGTAGAGGATTTATACTCCACATTAGTTCGTTTTGTTTGAACATCCACGTTTCAAGGACTTTTGAGCACGGACCCTTTTTTTACTTTTTCTTTTTTATTCTCAATATTAATTTATTGAAATGTATATATAGCATTGTTGTGGTTCATATATATATATATATATATATATATATATATATATATATAGATAGCACTGTGTGCACTTTATCATTTATGTCAGCATACCACAATTCACTCACCTATATGTAATTCATTGCGCTTTAATATTTGTGCACTTTATTTATCATTGGATATTAATTAATTGAGGACTATTTACATAGACCCAAATATTTTAGCACCCCATCTAGTTGTAGCCTTCAGCTTTTTGCACTTTATGTAGTTTAATTGTTGGCTTTCAGCGCAAAAACATCCCCCTTTCTTATTTCTATTAGTGTGTAAAGTGAACACAATTAGTTTTTGCAGCTTTTAGCACGATACACTTCACTTGCTTTTCATTTACTCTTTAGTAGCGCGAAAGACCATTATCGTTTATCATGACTCAGATTGGTGTATTCAGAGAAGACAAGCACAGAGAAAATGTCAGCAGCTCTCCATCTGGAAAGTGCTTTGCATTTTTCAAAATAACAAACATGTCATACTTACCCTGCTCTGTGCAGGGGTTTTGCAGAGCAGACCCAATCCTCCCCCGGCGGCGCTCCTGTCTCCTCTTCCTTGAGTGCCCCCACGGAAAGCCACATTCCATTGGGGTCACTCGTGCGGGCGTGCTCCCGAGTCCTGCTGCTGTGTCTTTTGACGCAGACAGCAGGACTCAGCCCTGCCCCCGTGTCACTGAATTTTATTGACAGCAGCGGGAGCCAACGATCGGTTCAGGTAATAAAAAGGGGAGCTCTGGGGGGGCAGCTGCAGCACAGGAGGTTTTTCACCTTAATGCATAGAATGCATTAAGGTGAAAAACCTCTAGAGTTTACAACTCCTTTAAAGTGGATGTAAACCCAATTCATGAAACTTGAGCTGGGCACATCTATCTGCAGTGTTTTTTTAATCTCTCTTCAAAGCACTATGTCCCGTAGCTTTGTCCTGCTCCATTATTCTGTTATCAGCCTGATAACTTGACAAGCTCTCCGAGGCGGGAGATAGAAGTGTGTGTTGGGGGAGGTTGCTATAAATAGATTAGCACACTGCTAAACTATTCACAGGCAACCTTTGCATGTGTGGGGAGGGGGTGTGTGCCTTTACTCCAATCAGCTGTCTCAGTGTCTAGCAATAATCCACTCCTACAGGGGAATCAGGAAGAGAAAATTCTAACAGGATGTGCACTTTCTAAACAGTATATAAAAGGTGAAGACAGCAGATATACATGTAAAACTTATGTAGGGAGATTTGTTTTATCCCTGTGTATCATATGAGGCTGTTCGCTTAACTGGGTATATGTGAGGGTTTACATCCACCTTAACCGGTTCCCGACCGGCTCACGCAGATATACTGCGGCAGAATGGCTCTCCTGGGCAAAATCCTGTATATATACGGCTTTGCCCAGGAGAGCCACCACCGGCGGGGAACCCGATGCACGTGTCCGAGGGCCACGATCGCGTGCACGAGCGGCAGCAGGGGGTTTGTGTGTGTTAACACACAAATCCCTGTTCTGTCAGAGGAGAGAAGACTGATCGTGTGTTTCTACAAAGTAGAAACCTTGATCTGTCATCTCTCCTAGTTCGTCCCATCCCCCCACAGTTAGAACACACACATAGGGAACACAGTTAACCCCTTGATCGCCCCCTAGTGTTAACCCCTTCCCTGTCATTGACATTTACATAGTAATCAGTGCATATTTATAGCACTGATCGCTCTGTAAATGTCAATAGTCCCAAAAATGTGTCTAAAGTGTCCGACCTGTCCGCCGCAATACCGCTAAAAATCACAGATCACCGCCATTACTAGTAAAAAATAAAAATCGCCATATAAATGCCATAAATCTTTCCCATAGTTTGTAGACGCTATAACTTTTGTGCAAACCAATCAATATACGCTCATTGCGTGTTTTTTTTACCAAAATTATGTAGAATACATATCGGCCTAAACTGAGGAAAAAAATAGAATTTTGTGTTTCGTTTTTTTTTTTTCAAATTGGGATATTTACTATAGCAAAAAGTTAAAAGATAGTGTTTTCTTTCAAGTGTCGCTCTTATTTATACGGGGTAGAACACCGCACGACCACGCAATTGTCAGTTAAAGCGCCGCAGTGCTGTATTGCAAAAAAAAGCCTGATCATTGAGCAGCCAAATCTTCCAGGGCTGAAGTGGTTAATTGTCACTAAACCTAAATTTTAGTCATATGTAAAAGCATGTATCCACTTATCTATATAACCTATTCATTATGCAGGCCGTGATGGTTAGTCGAGACTGCAGATTTACTCGACTTCCCTATTTGGAGTAGCAACGGAATATTAGGCGTTTCTGTGTATTATCCAGTGCCATACTCATTGCGCATGCTCTGGCAGATTCCTCTTCAGAAGCCGTGCACCCGCATCTGTCCGCTCTGGAAGCCACACAAGTGACTGTTTACATCAAAATTGAAGAGAGAAAAATTGCGCGAGAATGTCCAAAAATAAAAAATGCTAAAAAGTCTGAAAATATAAAGTTCCAAAAAAATTTCACAAATGGAACAAATGCTTATATCATGATTGATGGTAGTTGTGTTGAAAACTGATGAAATACATGCTTACCAGAAAGCAAGTTATTAAGACAGGTGGCTATAGCCCAGCCCAGGCCTTTGGTTAGTGGAAGAACACTAACTAATCCAATGATGCTAAATTCTCCAGGTGGATGGAAGGTGAGCTCCTCACACATTAAGCAATTGGTTAACCCAAAAGAGAAGAAAACATCATAGCGTAATCCTGTCTCATTACACAACCCCAATGGGACTAATGCACTTACAATGTTGATGGGTTTGTTTTACATCAAATTGCACCCAGTGTAATGTCCCTCACAATTGAAACACCACAGTCCACGTGAAAGACCTTCTTGCTAAACAATTGATAGATACAGGCAGAACTGTTCAAAAAAACAGGAATGACACCGCAGTGTGCACCACCACCATAAGAGATGTCCCCTTCCCAGACTGCAGATATTGAAAGCAAACAATCACTAATAGGTCTCCTCCAAATGAATCAGGTGAAAGGCAAAACAGATAGGGATAATCACCACAGTATACCACCACCGTTAAAGGATGTCTCCTTACCACACGGCTATTTTTGAAGGCAAATAGTAACTGGTAGGCGTCATCTATAGGACCCTGGTTAGGTGTTGATGGATGGATGGATAAAAATGGTTCCGTGTCCGGTCCGTGTATTCCGTGTTAGGCGTGGGACAATTGTAAGTGGAACACAGACAATCTCTTATGGTGGTGGTGCACACTGCGGTGTCATTCCTTGTTTTTTGAACACTTCTGCCTGTATCTATCAATTATTTAGCAAGAAGGTCTTTCACGTGGACCGTGGTGTTTCAATTGTGAGGGACATTACACTGGGTGCAATTTGATGTAAAACAAATCCATCAACATTGTAAGTGCATTAGTCCCATTGGGGTTGTGTAATGAGACAGGATTACGCTATGATGTTTTCTTCTCTTTGGGTTAACCAATTGCTTAATGTGTGAGGAGCTCACCTTCCATCCACCTGGAGAATTTAACATCATTGGATTAGTTAGTGTTCTTCCACTAACCAAAGGCCTGGGCTGGGCTATAGCCATCTGTCCTAATAACTTGCTTTCTGGTAAGCATGTATTTCATCAGTTTTCAACACAACTACCATCAATCATGATATAAGAATTAGTTCCATTTGTGAATATTTTTTGGAACTTTATTTTCAGACTTTTTAGCATTTTTTATTTTTGGACTTTCTAGCGCAATTTTTCTCTTTACAATTTTTCTGTGTTATATCCCACATTGTTGCAGCTTTGGACTGGTTCATCCAATTAGATTCAACTTTTAAGCGCAGTTTTTTTTCCCTTTATATTATGACTTTCAGGTGGCTACAGCAGGTCCCTGCCATCTCCTCCCACTTCCCTTCTCTCCACCCCACTTGTTAATGCAGAATGTCTCCAGTAAGGACAACTGACAATCTTCTTCCTGCTAGCAGTCCCTTATGTGACGTAGACAGGCTACACACCACTTGACAAAGCAGAGCGGCTCCAGCAGATGACTGAATGCCTAGTCCCTGCTCGATGCCCCTTGCGTGATGGCAGCAGGCACCCCCCCCATTTGACAATGCAGAGCAACTCCAGCAAGGATGAGTGACAGTCTTCTCCCTGCTAGACGTTCTTTATGTGACATCACAGGCTGCGCCGAGCTTTCTGCTTTGCTCCGCCCACCCGTCTCACAAAATGCTATAGTGAAGGAACTATATGTCATGGGACTACAGCAGAGTGCACATAAAATAAGGTATTTAGAACAATATTTCTTGAATTCATATTAATTGTTGTTTTTAGTGTTCTATTTATTGAGGATACATTTAAAAGCGTGTAGATTTAGATTAGGAATTTAGCATTTCTTATTATCAGAATATATGAATTACATGATACCTGGTGGATCAGATATCTTATAAATAAAACCATACAAACCGCAAATTTTCAGAAAATTATTCATCTGAGCCATCACAAATGTGTGCTTGCACAGTCTTAGACATCACCACTGTGCCAATTTCCTTCTCTTTTACTTTTCATTGTGATGAATGCAGCAGGAGGTTCATAACCATTACAGAATAGACCAAGCTGAGCAAGATGATCTTCCCTCTAGAGTGCGTAAATAATTCTCTCCACTCACAAAAACATTGCTTCTGAGGTTTTTTACCCATTAAAGTGGTTGTAAACCCACTCTTGCAACTTGCACCTACAGGTAAGCCTAGATTGAGGCTTACCTGTAGGTGTTTGCAATATCTCCTAAACCTACTAGGTTTAGGAGATATTTGCTAAAAAAATAGTACACTGATGTGTACGGCGTGTGCGCGTCGTAGACACTGGCGCAGGCGCACTGTAAATGCCGGTTTTATGAATTTTAACGACGGCTTTCACGGCTCCCGCGCGCATGCGCGGAGTGACGTCACCGCCCGCTCCAGCCAATCACAGCGCCGGTGTGGTGATACCAGGAACAAGCTCCGAGGGGACATGACAGCGGCGGCGGAGGGGAACGAGGACGACTTCGGGGGCTTCGATTTCAGGTAAGTGCCACATAATGAGCTAGTATGCTATGCATACTAGCTCATTATGCCGTTCTCTTGCAGGGTCTTATTTTACCCCTTTTTTTAGGGGGGGGGTTACTTCCTCTTTAAGGAGAATTGTGACAGTGCATGTTTTACCAGAGAAAATCCATGTCTTACTTTTCCAGAGTAGCCAACAACTGGTCTGGCTCAGGACTATCCTGTATTTGGATCATCTGTTCACGGCTCAGGCGAATGATATCGCACAGTGACTGAGAAGCGTTGGAATGTTGCTGAAACACAAATACAGAAACATAGAAATGTTTGAAAATCTAAGTTTAACAATGTTTTCTAGCGTTAAAGCAGAAACAACTGCATCTGAGCACCGCAAGCCAAAAACGCTATTCAATTAATTTTTGATATTCAAAAGCAAACTCCCCCATCCATCCAGGTCTCCATGCTTTATTTTGCTGAGAAATCACTTTGAAAAAACCCTCCAATCATTTCTGGCCAAGCCATCTTGAGTAAAGGGAGATTTGTGTAGTCTTTACTTCCTGGAATTCATCTGCCCTTAGCTCAGGCATGCAGATAGGAGGGTGTGCTTAGCTGAGAAAACCCCTCCCCCCTATTTGAAGATTTCTGGATCGTATAACATTTGCCAAGCCTGGAAACCAGAAACTAACAGAAGAAATGTAAAAAAAAAACTAAATATGATATACTTTCCTATGCTAGCAGCTTAAGGATTAAAAATAGTCAATGTTGATAGAGGGTGGAATTCGCTTTAACTTCATCAGTAAACTAGCACCCAATAAACCTCATGGCAAAAGTAGGATTTATTACCCATGACAACTACTTACTGGTCTAATAACTTTTGGGGTTAACAAAATAACCTAATTTCTACTGCATAATGGTTACCAAGTTGGAGCAAAATCCGGGTGTAAATAACATTAGCACCTTTGGTTTAACACATCACAAAATTATTTTATTAGTTTTAAAGCGGAAGTCTTCATACTTACTAGTCCAGTTCTTCTGAGCGCCGGTCTTAAGGCCTTTCATTGGCCTGCAGGGGATGACATCACTCCTGCACCAGAGGAGACAGTGAGCAGACAGGTAAGGGTATTTTACTGCAGAAAAGACAGTGCATGTCTCATCTGCAATAAAAGTCTGCCCGCTCACAGGTTTTTACAGGAGGACTTTAGTTCCGCTTCACAAGTTTTTTTTTTTTTTTTTTTAAAGATTCATACTTACCTAGGTGGATGCAGCATCGATCTGATGCTGCATCTGTTCTCCCGACACCTCTGCACTGAGAACGGAGCGATCGAACACCGCCAAATCGCTCAGTTTTCAGAGCTCCCCAAGCAGAGAGCTGCTGACTGTCAGTTACAGCTCTCTGCTCCCTCCTCGCGCATTGGGCGGTGGGGCGGAGTCAGTCCAGGCACCTGGCAGATCCAGACTTCGTCCCGATGACGCGGTGCCTGTACCGACTTCTGTGACGTCAGAGAGCGGACTTCAGCCCGCTCTGTGCTGAAAACGGGTCACAGGAGTGCAAAACGAACTGCACTCCTGTGATACATAGGAGAAGTCCAGCCAAACAAGCTTTGGCTGGACTTCTCACTTTAAGCCTTTGGGATTTATTGGCACCTACAGGAGGATTGGACACAAAAAAAATAATAATAATACATATATGTAGAGCTAGCCCAGGATAACCCTTCCTACTATCAGCAAGCCTCAGTTTTGTAGAAAAGCAGGACCAATCATGTTTTTTTCTTTTTCCCATTTTAGCTAGAGTAAGGAAGTGGTATAACTCATGTCAGGTTTTTTGGCATCTGTGTCCAATTGGGTAGCTTTCCCTTCACTTCCTGTCGCATAACCTCAATTAGGAGTAAACAGGATATATACAGGAGGCTGGATCTGCCCAATGGGGGCACAGACAAAATAAAAACCTGACAAGTGTTCTAATCCCTCTCTAATAAAAAAAAAAAAAAAAAACACTTTTGCTTTTATTTATACTTTAAGTTCAGTGTTCTGGTCAAGACCGCAGCTTGTTCACACCAAGTTAGGATTCCCAGGTACGATAGAGGATATTCCTGGAAGAGTTCTTTTTTTTTTTTCCCAAGGTAGGAATAACACTCAGACACCCTTCTGTCTCAGAGGTATGGGATAAGCAAACAAAATTAAAAACCTTCCCATTTACCTCCATGCAGCAGTGTCAAGCTGCAGTTGCCTCATGTTGGCTCTAATACTGAAAACTGAGTGATCACATGACAAACGATCACTCAGGTCTCGGTTCGCTCGAAGTAGAGGTCAGTGACCATTGGCCACTGCTCTCTGCTCCTCCAGCACTCACTAGAGCACTGGGCTGGAAAAGATACGGGAGTGGCTGGCTTTGGCTCTCCGTCGTGCACTGAAATTTGTAGCCAGCTGTCAGTCAGGCAGCTAGGTGGATCCCACCAATATAGTTGGGATCTATCCAGAGCCTGGCACTTCACTCCCTGGGTCACAGGAGAACAAAAGTAAGTGTAGTAGTCAGAGCATGCCGGTGTACCAGGTTCTTCAGGGCCAGGTTTGGTGCAATAAGAATCACCAGCTTCTTTTCTTGATCTATCTGGTAGAGGAAAAGCATAGAACTTTTTTCCACTGGATAGAGTTCAGCAAAGATTTTGGAAGTAGTAAAAATCTTTCCTGGAGTGGTCCAATCGTCCTACATTGCACATTCCTGTTCATGAACAAGAAAGTTTTTGTAGGTCTCTTTGCGTGGCAAGACAGAGGGGAATCAAACTGGTCAATGCCAAGGCTTTTGCAGATGGCAGCAGTGAACGTTTCCACATTGGCAAGCATGCAGCTTCCTCCAATAGTGCCTCAATGTCCTCTTCATTCCCCTTCTGTATCTGCCTTATTTAGGGCAGGCATATAAGGTTGTGACTCTGATGCAAAAACAGGAGTAAGAGGGGGCATGGCATTTTTGAGCATTGGGCAAAGATGGCTGTTTTAAGGCTGTTATTTGTCCAACAAATTGCACCACAGATGCAGAAATTTCGGCATTTGTCAAATATTCTACGTGTGGTGTGCCTGAAACAGATTGTAATTTGTGAAGATTTTTCTTTATACCTAATGGTTACTATACTCTGTACCCAGGGCTAATTACACATTATAATGCATAAAAAGTCTGACATGTGTCCTTTTATGCATGTCTGCACCTCTCAGAGAATACACATCTTTAGTTGCAGCTTCAGAGTTTAGTTGTGTAGTATTTTGCATAGATTTATTCAACTTTATAAATTGACACTCAAACCCCTATTGTGTAAGGTGAAGACTGCTCACCATTTATGGGGGTATTTTCTATTCCAACATCCAATTTTAGCCAATTGGCTTAATTATATGTAGTGAACTGTGAATGACATATCACCATTTCTACATCTTTTGGATAGAACTCTCTTCATAGTGTCCTGGAATATCCCTATAAGTCGAAATATCTATGAAAAATTACACCACTAATCTATAAGACTGCAACTAAAGATGTGTATGCGCTGAGAGGTGCAGACATGCATAAAAGGACAAATGTCAGACTTTTGGAAGAATGTGCCTGAAACAGAGCTAGAATCAGGTGCAGAGATTAGTGTTATAGCTGGCTCCTGTTCTGCTGCAAGAGGTGCATCACCACTCTGAAATTGAGTGTTGTGTGGGCTTTCAGCGGAGCAAATGTTTGCCTGAGTGTTTACTGTGGTTCCCTTTTGCCTGTTCACCAGAGATATACGTGAGGGTAGTCTCCTGCTTGGTACTCATGAAGTAGTGTGTGGAATAAAGGGTAAGCATGTCCAGGAGAATGCAGCCACCCGTGTGTGTAGACTGTCTTGTAGTGAATCTTGGTGTTAAAAGGGTGGGAGGAAGCAGTGGATATAGTGAATATCTCCTAAGGCCCCTTTCACACTGGGGCGGGAGGTGTGCTGGCGGTATAGTGCCGCTATTTTTGCAGAGGCGCATTGCGGGCAGTATAGCCGCGGTGTTCTATTGATTTCAATGGGCAGAAGCGGTGAAGGAACGGTATACACACCGCTCCTTCACGGCTCCAAAGATGCGGCTAGCAGGACTTTTGGAGCGGTCCTGCTAGCGCACCGCTCCAGTGTGAAAGCCCTCGAGCTTTCACACTGGAGAAACAGCAGCCGCTGTTTAGGGTCGATTTGCAGGCGCTATTTTTAGCGTAAAAGCACCTGCAGACCGCCCCAGTGTGAAAGGGGTCTAAACAGTGCAAGTTTAAGAGATATTCAGGGTACCTACAGGTAAGCCTTATTAGAGGCTTACCTGTAGGTAAAAGTGGTAGTAAAGGGTTTACAACCACTTTAAGATAAGGTTTTTCCTAGAGATGCATTTTATTTTCTGGGTTGTAACCATTTACATGTACATATGCATTATATTACAAATGGACCAACAAATGCACTGCAGCAATTGCAGCAGTTCGAGCAGCTCCATATCAGGCCATATTAACAATTATCATGGCAAGACTTTCCAAGACATATCAAACATGCATTGCCTAAATGAAGGATGAATAAAATGATATACTTACATTATCATCTTTTGAAGGATGGATCATTTCAATTAATCTTTGAACAATTTTTTCTTCATTAAGCCACTGTATATAATAGGAAAATTAAAACAGCTTAAAAAATTGGTTTCCTCAAAGTATACTCTATGTAAATCCTGACAATTACGCTATTTACTTCCTTTGTCAAATATGCTACTAAAAAAGGTTTTGTAATACACGTTTGATAACCATTCTTTCCCTTGTTGTGGCGATGAGGAGGGATTCTGTAGGCAACTGGGCAAGGTAACATGACTTCTTACGATTTCAGTTGAGAGAAGGCACCATACTGTCAGCCACAACAAATGGTGACAGTTATGCCTGTATATGCTCTGACACCTCTGAGACTAGTAACTTCCATAGTGTTATAGAAAGTAACGATTTACAGTGAGGGAAAAAAGTATTTGATCCCATGCTGATTTTGTACGTTTGCCCACTGAAAGAAATGATCAGTCTGTAGATTTAAAGGTAGGTTTATTTTAACAGTGAGAGACAGAACAATGAAAATATCCAGACAGGTGTCTTCTATACAGGCAACAAGCTGAGATTAGGAGCACTTTTAAAAAGGGAGTGCTCCTAATCTCAGTTTGTTGCCTGTATAAGGACACCTGTCCAAAGAAGCAATCAATTTAGACTCCAATCTCTCCACCATTGCCAAGACCAAAGAGCTGTCCAAGGATGTCAGGGACAAGATTGTAGACCTACACAAGGCTGGAATGGGCTACAAGACCATCAACAAACAGTTTGTGTGATTATTCGCAAATGGAAGAAACACAAAATAACTGTCAATCTCACTTAGTCTGGGGCTCCATGCAAGATTTCACCTTGTGGAGTTTTAATGATCATGAGAATGGTGAGGAATCAGCCCAGAACTACACGGGAGAATCTGGTCAATGATCTCAAGGCCGCTGAGACCATAGTCACCAAGAAAACAATTGGTAACACTACGCTATGAAAGACTGAAATCCTGCAGCGCCTGCAAGGTCTTTGGGGATGTTTTTCTTCTAAGGGGACAGGACAACTTCACTGCATCAAAGGAACAATGGATAGGGCCCATGTAATGTCAAATCTTGGGTGAGAACCTCCTTCCCTCAGCGAGGGCATTGAAAATGGGTCTTCCAGCATGACAATGAACCAAAACACACGGCCAAGGCAACAAAGGAGTGGCTCAAGAAGGAGCACATTAAGGTCCTGGAGTGGCCTAGCCAGTCTCTAGACCTTAATCCCATAGAAAATATGTGGAGGGAGCTGAAGGTTCGAATTACCAAACGTCAGCATCGAAACCTTAATGACTTGGAGAGAATCTGCAAAGCGGAGTGAGACAAAATCCCTCCTGAGAGGTGTGCAAACCTGGTGGCCAACCACAAGAAACGTCTGACCCCTGTGATTGCCAACAATGGTTTTGCCAGCAAGTCATGTTTTGCAAAAGGGGTCAAATACTTTTTTTACTCAATAAAATGCTAATCAATTTATACCTTTTTTTAAATGCATTTTCTGGATATTTTTGTTATTCTGTCTCTCACTGTTAAAATAAACCTACCATTAAAATGATAGACTGATCATTTCTTTGTCAGTGGGCAACCTTACAAAATCAGCAGGTGATCAAATATTTTTTTTTCCCTCCCTGCAGGTCTTGTTTACACAGTGCGATTACATCCGTGCCCCATGCAGGTCCAAATTTAACCGGCACAGGGATGCACAGATGTCGCATGCATCCTCATGCCAGCAGTCCCATTGTTGTCTAATGGAACGTAGTGCATGCATGGACACAGCCGCTGCTCTCAGTGCGTCATCCATGCAAGTGCAAGGCCCTCACCCAGGGTTTGTGGACAAGTACCCATACCCTAACAAATGTCATATTGGGACACAGTGGCTGGGTGGTTTCTCTGCAGAATTGCAAATAATTTTGCAATCAGCTTCCAGGTTTTATTGCTAAAGCTTATTAAAGGAGAAGTATGGGATGGGTTAAATGACTAGTACAAATCACATTAGTCACATATCAGCTAATCTTTTTTTTCCCTACCTCTTAGTTTTTACAGCATGTGCACATGAACTTTCCTTCAGCTGGCAAAAACTGTCCAGTTTCAGTTTGAAAAGTTTCAGGGGGTGTGTTGGTGAAGATGTACACACCCCCTGAAACTTTTCAAACTGCTTCTGTCCCCCATCCCATAAGAGACATGGCTGTGCTGATAGATAGAAATATATAGTGTAGATTCTCATACACAGCACTATCAGTCACATGCTGCAGAGGAGGAGGGAGGGGGAGAGGAGTGAAAAGGGAGGGGGAGCAGCTATGCTCTGTGAGAGAAGAGGGAGGAGAGAGGACATCAATCAAGCAAAATGACTGGAAAGGGGGTGTATCCAGACTTCATGTCCAGACCATTGTCAGGATGATGCTGTATGAAAGACTGTAGAACCTCCCACAGGCATTTATCTCGATTTTAACAGAATGGGGGCACTTCTGAGAGGGCTGGGAGGGTTTATAGATATCAGCAGCTCACATAGAATAAATGTAAGCAAAAAAAAAAAGGAAACCCATATTTCACTTTTAATTAAACAAGCTGAGGTTAGACCGATGTGAATGTAAAGTGCTGCGTAAATTGACAGCGCTATATAAGTACCTAAATAATAATAATAGAAGCGGATTGGTTTCTATGCAGAATTGTGACTAATTTTGCCCTCTCTAGCCTAAGTAAATAAAGCCCAGAGTGTCATAATAGACATGAATGGGACTGTTCGCATGAGAATATACAGATCACCTGCGCATCCCTATGTAGATAAACATGGCCGTGCACGGGGAACAGATGTGATCATCCTGAGTGAATGAGGCTTTATTATTAGGCATAAAAACTTATAAACACATGGTAACCACTTGGCCAACCATAACAGTGTCGTCGTGAGCCAACATTAATTGGAAATAAACCTCCACAAAAAATGGGCCCCACACATAAACACATCATGGGATACTCTTATGCACCAAGCACTCTCCTTCAGTGCTGCACTGTCAACACTCCAGTTGGTCAAAAAAAAAAAAAAACACATGGTATTCTTACTTGCTCTGTGCAATGAAATTGCAGAGTGGTACCTGACCTCTTTTTTGGTGGTCCCCCGCCAGAGTTCTCTGCTCCTCCGATAGCCCCCGAAGCAAGCCATGTGCTATGGGGGCACCTTCACGAGCCGGCTCAGCTATGCCTCCCACTCCCTCCTTACAGTATTTACTTGACAGCAGCAGAAGCCTATTGGAATGCATTAGTTTTTTTTTTATCTTAATGCATTAGGATAAAAAAAACTTCTGTGTGCATGGGGGGGGGGGGGGGGGGGGGGAGAGAGAGAGATTGCGGGGGGCAAGCCAAAGCTCCGAGTCTGAATGGAGACACAGAGCAGTAACTCAGCTTGGGAGCCCCCATAGCAAGCTGCTTGCTGTGGGGGCACTCAGCAAAAGGCCAGGAGCGCCAACGAGGGACCCAAGAAGTGGAGGATCCGGGCTGCTTTGTGCAAAACCAAGTAAAACACGTTTGTTATTTTTAAACCTAAAAACCCAAGACTTAAATATCACTTTAAGGTAAAAAGGTCTTGTTCACAATTACTCAAAATACTGATGCTCAAACGCACCCAAAGCATTAAAACGAGTTGTTCACTGCATTTAAGGCACGTTAAAGGCGTGTTAAAAACAAAATTCCCAAATGTGCGTTTGAAACACATTAGGCCCTGTTCACACTGCCATAAAAAAGGAGTTTGAGACATGTTTTTAACTCTCACAAACTCCTAGTAAAGCAGTCTGCAATATGGACAACACACAGTGCTGTTCACATTGTCAAAATATGACGTGTTTATGCTGCCTTGCTGTGCTTTAAAAATTAAGCGTCATGTGGCATTTGGAAGGAGTTGAAGCATTTCGGCTTGTGTTAGCAGCGCATTTTGCGGTGAGTTTGCAGTGCATTAGGCCTTGTTCACAGCAGCCCAAAGATTTTTAAACACACCTTTAAAGCACGTCAAATGCACATAGGGCATTTAGGATGTGCTTTTAACATCCAAGCAAGCCCCATGTCTAACGTGTCTAAAACATTGGTTCCTTTACAGGGGTCCAGGCTTCACCTGTCACAGTGGGCATAACCCTGAAACCCCTGGACCTGTAAGGAACCCTGCAGCCGACTACACGCATTGCACTCACTAAAGGCCAAGATGAGCGCCCAGGCAGGATCAAGTGCCTGAAGCAGCATTACAGGCTGACCCCACATTATGGGGTCCAGATATGGCTCCCAAGGTTGCACCAATTAGCAAGCATGCAATAATTTTATTGTTGTATTAAAAAGGACAGCGAAAAGTTGAAGGATCCGAACGTAAACTAATAAACCAATTAAGTAACAAGTGATTTCTCTGTGAAGGAAAGGAGGTCCATCACAATACCAAAAAACTGAGGACTCACGGAGTGGGGAAGGGATTAGGGGAGCATGTCCTTAAAAGCTTTGCCAGTGTCCAATAGCCTGAAGGTACGAGCCTATAACTCAGGGTCTAAGGAATACTTGCTTGGCCTGTGTCATGTACTGTACAATTACCACTTTTTTCTGATGCAGCTAGCTACATGGCATTCGTGTTTCACAAAAAGTAAAAGGACATTATGTTACAATTTAACTGCTTGACGACCGGCTTGCGCCGATATACGTCAGCAGACTGTAACGTACAGACAGATCACCGTACCTGTACGTCGCCTTTAAGAAGCGGCATTGTGGGCACAAGCTCCATGAGTGTGATCACGGGTCCCGCGGACTCGATGACCGCGGGGATACCCACGATCATCTCACAGAGAGGAAGAACGGGGAAATCCTGATGTAAACAAGCATTTCCCCATTCTTCCTAGTGACAGGCCACTGATCACAGCGCCCTGTAATTGGGAGCGGTGATCAGTGTTGTGTCACACATAGCCCATCCCCCTACAGTTAGAACACATCCCTAGGACACACTTAACCCCTTCAGTGCCACCTCCTGGTTAACCCCTTCACTGCCAGTCACATTTACACAGTAATAAGTGCATATTTATAGCACTGATCGCTGTGTAAATGTGAATGGTCCCAAAATAACTCCAAAAAAGTGTCCGATGTGTACGCCATAATTTCGCAGTCACAATATAAAAAAAAAAAAAACAATCGCTGATCACCGCCATTGCTAGTAAAAAAATAAAAATAAAGAAAATGCCATAAAACTATCCCCTATTTTGTGGACGATATAACATTTGCGCAAACTAATCAATAAACGCTTATTGCGATTTTTTACCAAAAATATGTAGAAGAATACGTATTGGCCTAAAAAATGTTTTGTTTATAGCGTAAAAAATAAAAACCGCAGAGGTGATCAAATACCACCAAAATAAAGCTCTATTTGTGGGGAAAAAAGGACGTCAATTTTGTTTGGGACTCACGTCGCACGACCGCGCAATTGACAGTTAAAGCGACGCAGTGGCGAATCGCAAAAAGTGCTCTGGTCCGGGGCTTAAGTGGTAAAAAAAAACATGTAAAGACATGTAAAGACAACAACTTATTACATGGATTTAACAATCAGCAATAATATAATTTTCCTTTTAAAGCTTACTCACATTGAAGACATCCTGCCTCAGCTGAGGTTGCTCGACACATGTCAAAAGCCGTAATAGCAGATCCATGATTGCAGATGTACCAATATGCCGAAGCAATAAATTCACAAAGTCATCTTTCTTTCGAAGAAAGGCAACAATCTGTAAAACGCAAAGCAATGGATCGTAAAACAATTAATGTGCAAGTGTTCATCAGCTACTGTAAATCAGGGGAAGACAAATGTAGACGAGACGCTTCATCTTCACTTGAAACCATAGTTCCTACATCCTAAAACTACACCTAAAGCATGTGAAGGATTCAGTACCATTATTTAAAGTTTTCTGCAGCACAATTTCTAAAAATCCCACTTGCTACACTTGAGGTGTGACTTCCAGACAGTGCATCTTACATTAGATGAATGGTACTGCACGAAAAATGCTTTATACATTTGGCTTAATGCATATAACTACAACATTCCAATCCGATGGTAAACCCAGAGAAAAAGCACTTGTGCAAAATATATCAAGACCCCATCACCATTGCAACACATGTAAAACCTAAGGAAAATTAAGAGCAGGAGTGAAAATAGTCAATAAACAGGACTGCACAAGGACTTTGCTAGGAAAAACATTTTCTTACTTTAAGCAGCAATGAACTGGCTCTGTGTGAGGAATGGACCTTCTAGTGTCTAGCTTATAAATCTGAAAAGTTTAAAAAATTACCTGTTCAGTCTTGCGGTTAATAAGTATTCCCATTACTTTGCTGAAGAAGCTGGCTAGCAAAGGATTCAAGTCTTCGTCATTTTGCAGAAAGCCATACAACTGCTTCAGTAAAGACTCGTCTTCCCCTAATGCATCATTAACCTGTGATACGTCTGCTGTCAGTATCTCACATGACACACTGGCATACCTAATATTTAAAAAAATAAAAATTTAATTAAATTACATTTAAAGCATATTTAAAAAAACACACCACAACAAAATAATAAATATAACCACAATTAAAGAATTTTAAAAAAAACACACTATATTATTTTGTTGTAATAACCACAACACTACACTTTTTGGTGGGAATGTTGATAAAGGAGGGACAGAGGAATAGTAATATTTGAAATACATGTAAATGTTTGATAACTTTTTGTGCATCAATGAACAAGTAGGCCTCATGCCCACAGACGTTTTTACAGCCGCGTTTTTTACAGCTTAAAAAGGCCTGTCCATGTTATTGTATACATTTTTTTTACTTTTTGTGGAAAAAACGTTGGAGCTCAAAAACGCAATTGCGGCGTTTTTGCGCGTTTTTTTTTACAGCTTAAAAGCGCCTATGCTATTTGCAGCTCAAAAACGCCTAGGTGGGCATGAAGCTATAGACTAACATGGACAGGCGTTTTTAAGCTGTAAAAAACGCTCAAAAACGCGGCTGTAAAAACGTCCGTGGGCATGAGGCCGTATGGTCAAGGATCAACACTTTCAATTCAGTATTATGAACATGATAACTTCAAATCAAATTTAGCTCCCAGCTAAAAGGCTTTCTTGGCCATATGTTTGCTTTAATTATTGGCCAGAAGTATTGGTGTACACACCAAAGGGAGAATATGATGTAATAAAACTTACCAATTAAGTGGCTCATGTCTCCTACCTGATTGGACCTACCTTCCACAAAATATAAATGGTATCACTATGTAAGCCATTGGAAATTTACTGACCACATTATACATTTAAAGGATAAGTTCACCTTTTGGAGCATGTTACACCCATATTTAGGGTGAATGATTACAGAACAAGCTGCAAAGCATGCAGGGAATTCAGAAACTTATTTAACCCTTCACTGACTGTTGAAAGTATAAAAATGTCCTGTCAACGAGTGGTTATTACAAGATCTTGGTAACTTTATTTTCTCTTTCGTCCATGGACGGACAGAGCTCCTATAGTCTCGACAAGTGGGTTATGTTTCGTCTATTAGGAGAAGACTAGGCAGACATGTTAGATATACAAAAACATGTAAATATACCAAAGCTGAACAGCCCCGCCCGGGGGGCAGTCCCTCTGGTCATAATCCCTCACCCTGCACTCAGCAGCTCATTTTTTTTTCTACCTAGAGTAGAAGGACCTGGAGAACTTTTTTTTATTTTATTTTCAATTTTGGATCCTGAGATCTACTATCAACTGCCAACTGGGTGACAGACTGGATAATATAGATAATTGTAGTCTCCCCAGTCCGGCAATCGAGTGTGAGCAGGCCTTTAGCTACGCGCTGGGTCGTCCACGACATACCCCGTGGCCGGTGAAGGGGTGGCCGGTGAGCTATATGCTCCGGGGCCCACATATGACCGGGCTACTGCTGTCCAGTCACAGTGGGCCGTGGCCGACAGCCACTCCATACTGCTCGGTGATGGGTCAGTCAGAAACGTGTCCAGCAGTCCTTGCAGGGACGGGTAGGTTCCCCCTGTCTTGGCAGGATGGGACAGCTGGGCATTCCTGGGGTGGTCCATTAGAGGGTCTCTAGTCCTCCCTTTCCCCTCTCCCGGTCCATCCCTCCTCCCCATGCTTTGCCTGGCCTGCTGTGTACCTCACCGGGGGGTCCCTGAGGGGGGCTCCGGGTCCTGGCTGGGGGCTGCGCGGTATGTCCGGGTTCGCTTTAGTGTGGGTGGTCTGGCTTGTGGGGGGTCTCCGCTCAGAGTCCCAGTGTTTTCGCTGCCTTTTATTTTTACCTCAGAAAGCTGCGCTGTTCCTAATGCCAATACAGCTGGTGGCCATTTTCTTCTAGCCGTGCTGTTTCTATAGCCAATACAGCGGTCAGCCATTTTCTTGTAGCTCGCGCTCTTTTTTCCTGAGGTAACTGGCGGCCATCATTGTGAGGATTTTTACATTGGCTGGACCTCTAGCGCTGGTTTATCATTCTGAATGGCAGATCAACTCAGAGACACCTCAGGCGCACACTGTGCAGGAGTTTAGAGCGGACGGCAGCGCTGAAGCAGTGCCTGGGTCAGGGCGGTGAGTCCTCTGGGAATACCCCTCGGTCTGGGCATCTAGGAGGGTGGGCCTTTTCTTGTACCTTGACTTGTTCCCCGAGTGGCTGTCAAGTGTGTGGGTCAGCATGGTGTCAGAAGCTGGCGTTTCTTCCCCAGACATACCGGTGGTAGCAACCGGTGCCCCTGCACCTGCGGTACCTGTGGACGCTTTGTCGGCGGTCCTGGAATCATTTGTTGCCAGGGTGGAAGGGGTGTGCGGGCGCAAGGGGGGTATAAAATGCCCCCTCCCCTCACCATCTTCTGGGGAAAGCGCTGACTCAGATTCAGGCCTGGCTGTGAAACAGGACCCCTGTTCTGAAGGGTCGGAGTATGCAGACCAGGACCATTCGGACAGTTAGGAAGACTCTGTATCCAGGTCAGCGCAGGACAAGGCGCTTGTTGGAGCACTTATCACTGCAGTGCGGGAAACCCTCAAACTGGAGGATCCGGCTGGGACATCTGCTAAGGTGTCGGTCCTTTTTGGGTCCCACAAGCCGACCTGCACTACTAAGGTGTTTCCCTATGTAACTTATTTTGATAAGTTTATAGACAAGGAATGGGAACAACCGCAGAGGACCTTTTCGGTCCCAACACACATGGCGGTCCGTTACCCTTTTGAGGAGAGCCTTCTGAAAAAATGGGCATCTCCCCCAGTTGTGGACCCCCCGGTATCCCGGTTAAACAAAGTAACCACTATTCCGGTTGAGGGGACCCCTACATTTAAGGACCCTGCGGATAGGAGGTCCAAGGCGGTGGCCCGGTTCATGTTTACCATGCTGGGATCTGCATTACGGCCAGTTTTGGCTGGGGCTCTGGTGTCACAGACACTTACAGAATGGGCTAAAATTTTGCACAAGGAGTTGGAAAGACAATAGGTTTCCCCGGTCTGCGTAGAAATGGCTGACCGGTTGGTGCATGGCATCAAATATGTCTGCGATGCAGTCCTGGACACAGCTCCCCTGCTTTCTAGAGCCTCAGTATCTGCTGTGGTACTGCGACATCTGATTTGGCTAAAATGCTGGTCCATGGACCAGACTTCCAAGAAGGCTCTGGCTGATTTGCCTTTCCGGGGTGGAAGGCTATTAGGAGTCTCGCTGGATGACATTATTAAGGATGTCACTGGGGGTAAGAGAACACTGCTCCCACAATCCAGAAAAGGTAAGGAGCCACGCCGCAGACTTGGGCACCCCTTTTCCGCTCTTTTTTTTCGTCAGTCTGGGCCCGCAGGCAAGCGTTTCCAGGCTGACAAGGGGCCAGCTGAGGGACAAAGGCGTCCCTGGCTTCGCGAGCCAAACAAGCCTGCGAACAAATCTGCTACTGCATGAAGGTTTGCCCCCGCGAGTTTTCAGCTCGGTGGACCTCCCTGCTTTTCGACCAGTGGGTTTGCGAAGTGGTTTCATCAGGGTACAAGATAGAATTTCTTTCTTGTCCAAAAATATTTATTTACTCAAACCTTCATCTTCCTCCAGCTCGTCGGAACACCCTGTTTGGGTCAGTGCAGGACCTGCTGAAGCGCGGGGTTATAGTACCTGTGCCGCTGCCGGAAAGGTTTCAGGGATTTTACTCCAATCTGTAGTCCCAAAGAAGGACGGGGTTCATCCAATCCTGGATCTCAAGGCCCTTCAACACTTTTGTAAAAGGTGCGAAGGTTCATAATGGAATCAGTTCGATCTGTGGTCGCTGCACTCCATCTGGGGGATTTTCTAGCGTCCTTGGACATCAAGGACGCATACTTGCATGTCCCCATAAGCATCAGAGAATTGTTTTGCAGTCAGGGACGGTCACTACCAATCTGCGGCTCTCCCTTTTTGGCCTGGCATCGGCACCAAGGGTTTTCACCAAGGTGCTCGCCCCGATTCTGGCCTTGCTGAGACAGCGAGGTATCGCTATCGTGGGCTACCTGGACGACCTTCCTTCTGAGAGCTGCTTCAGACTCAGAATTAGAGGAGGCTGTAGCGATTGCCAGTCAGACCCTTCAAGAATTTGGTTGGGTACTGGACCTCCAGAAGTCGGTGTTAGCGCCTGGAATACCTGGGCTTGATCCTGGACTCCTGAGGCGAAGGTTTTTCTCCCTTTTGAAAAATTGCAGGTGGTCGTCGCTGCGCTTTTGCATGCGAGTCCTGGATCTCATGGTGGCCTCCTTCGAGGCGGTACCATATGCTTAATTCCACACTCGAGTCTTGTAGAAGGAGATCCTGTCCAAGTGGAACAAGTCTCCGTTGTCCCTGGATTGTCAAATCCGGGTGAGCCAACTAGTCAGGACTTCCCAGGTCTGGTGGCTGACATCTCCGGCCCTTCAGTCTGGAAAGTCGTTCCTTCCCTTTTACTGGACGGTAATCACGACGAACACCAGCCTAACTTGTTGGGGGGTGTTTGGGGGGTCCAGTCGACACAAGGTCGCTGGACACAGGAAGAATTCCACCTGCCGATCAATGTACTGGAACTTCGGGCGATCAGGCAGTGCCTCTCCACATGGTCACAGAGGCTACAGGGGCGTCCAGTCAGGATCCATTCGGACAACGCCACGGCGGTGGCATATGTCAACCATCAAGGAGGAACAAGGAGCTCGCTCACATCGGCCGTATACATTCCGGGCGTAGAAAACTGGCAGGCGGACTACCTAAATCGCCAGATGCTGGACCAAGGAGAATGGTCGCTACACCTGGACGTGTTTCAACTCTTGCCTAAAATGGGGCACGCCAGACGTGGCTCTCCTGGCTTCTCGACTCAATCGGAAGGTATTGAGGCTTGTGGCCAAGTCAAAAGATCCCTTGGCGGACGCAACGGACGCGTTGGTGGCCCCGTGGGGACAGTATCGGCTGATCTATGCTTTTCCCCCACTGAAACTTCTGCCTCGTCTGCTTCACAGAGTGGAGACCAAGGGGATTCCGGTAATCCCAATTGCCCCAGATTGGCCTCGGCGTCCCTGGTACGCCGACCTGGTGCGCCTTGTGGCGGATGCCCCTTGGCGACTGCCGATGCGGGAGGACCTTCTGTCGCAAGGTCCCATACTTCATCATGTTTACAGTCGCTGGCTTTAATGGCTTGGCTATTGAAAGCCAGGTACTAAGGGACCGACGCCTGTCGGATTCAGTATTTTCCACTATGCCGAGGGCACGGAAGTCATCTTCTCCAAAGATCTACCATCGCAGGTAGAAGGCATACATCTCCACGTGTGATGAGATGGCGTCCACAGGCATATTCGGTTTCCAGGATCCGGCTGTTTCTACAGCGTGGAGTGGATCAGAAACTTGCCTTAAGCACCATTAAGGGGCAGATTTCAGCCTTGGCTGTTTTCTTTCAACGACCCCTGGCGGCGAATTCACTGGTGAGTACGTTTGTGCACGGGGTACGACATGTGGCTCCTCCAGTTTGACCATCACTACCGTCGTGGGATTTAAATTTGGTGCTCTTGGTACTTTAGAAACCTCCCTTTGAGAACATCAGAGATTCCTCTTTTGACACTCTCTCCGAAAGTTGCCTTTCTGGTGGCCATTACATCTATCGGGAGGGTTTCTGAGTTGGCGGCCTTGTCTTGCAAATCCCCCTACTTGATCCTCCATAAGGAAAAAGCGGTGCTACGCCCTCAGCCTTCGTTTCTTCCGAAGGTGGTTTCGGCTTTTCATCTGAATGAGGACATTGTACTTCCATCCTTGTGTCCTCGGCCGTCGCATCCCAAAGAGGTTGTGTTACATTCCTTAGACGTGGTAGGTGCTATGCGGGTGTATCTGTCTGCTACGGCTCCGTTTCGGAGGTCAGACTCACTGTTTGTGTCGGTGACTGGTCCAAAGAAAGGCCTGGCGGTCTCATCGGCCACCATTTCTCTGTGCCTCCCTTTCCTGTCACGGCGCGTTCGACCAGGGCGATTGGTACCTCCTGGGCTTTTTGACATCAAGCGTCTGTTTTACAGGTGTGTAAGGCGGCGACCTGGTCGTCCGTTCACACCTTCACTAAATTTTACAAGGTTGACGTGCATGCATCTGCGGAAGCTTGCTTCGGCCGCAAGGTTTTGCAGGCGGCTGTTTAAGGTTGCAACTCCTCCGTTGAGGAGCTCTGTTTGTTTGGGGTGAAGTTTGTTTGCTTGCTGTTCCCACCCCTCGTTTTTTTGACACTGCTAGGCGACATCCCACTTGTCAAGACTAAAAGGAGCTGTGTCCGTCCATGGACGAAAGAGAAAATAGGATTTTTGTACTCACCGTAAAATCCATTTCTCTGACGTCCATGGACTGACACAGCTGGATACTGTAAAGGTGTGGGTATATGTCCCTGCTTGCAGGAGAAGATCTAGGCAGAATGTTAGATTGTTAGAAACCTACATTCTAGAACAAACCAGAACAAACCAGAGCTGAACAGCCCCGCCCAGGGGGGGTGGTCCCTCCGGACATTACCCTCCCACCTGCAACTAGCAGCCTCAGTTCGTAACAAAGCAGTACAAACCTTAAAAGGAAGGGTAGGTGCTGTGTCAGTCCATGGACGTCAGAGAAATGGATTTTAGGGCGAGTACAAAAATCCTATTTTCTCTTATCATCCATGGACTGACATACTGTAAACGTGTGGGACGTCCCAAAGCTGTATCAGAAGGGTGGGAGCAGTAGTAAAGGAACAACCAAAACTTCACTCCAAACAAGCAGAGCTCCTCAATGGAGAAGTCGCAACATTAAACAGCAGCCTGCAATGCTTTGCGGCCGAAGGAAGCATCCGAAGATGCAGCCACATCAACCTTATAAAATTTTGAAAAGGTATGAATGGGCGACCAGGTCGCCGCCTTGCACAATTGTGCAACCGACGTTTGATGTCGGAAGGCCCAGGAAGCACCAATTGCCTTGGTGGAATGCGCCGCAACTGGAAAGGGAGGCGCCCGCCCCTTAAGGGCATAGTCCTGTATATGACGGTCTGCCTGATCCACCTAGAGACAGTGGCAGACGACACTGCTTGGCCCTGTTTTGGACCAGAGACAGACTTCCGAATGGAAACAGTAGCAGACAGGTACACCCGTAAGGCTTGTACCTATCTTAATGTATGAAGCGCAAACTCTCAGGGATGCGATGGGTGAGGACACAAGGACGGAAGAACAATGTCCTTCTTAAGGTGAAAGGCCGAGACCATCTTTTGAAAAGAAGGACGGTTGTGGGCGCAACACCGCCATATCCTTATGGAGGACCAAGTAAGGCGACTTGCAGGACAAGGCCGCCAACTCAGACACCCATCTAAACGAAGCAATGGCCACTAAGGCCACCTTCCGGGACAAGGGCAAGAGAGGAATCTCTCTGATATTCTCAAAAGGGATGTTCTTGGAGAACCGAGATGCATCAAATTTAGATCCCAAGTAGGGAGAGGAGGCTTGACAGGGGGGGGGGGGGAAATCACATGGCGAACCCCCTGCACAAAAAGGTGCTAATCAAGGAATGGCCCGGTAGCGGTCGTTGAAAAAGAAAGCCCGTGCCGAAATCCGACCCTCCAAAAAAAAGGTATGCAAGGCCAGCTTTTGGGTCACACCACGCTGTAAGAACAGCAAAATCCTGGGAACGGAATACATCCGAGGACGCCACTCAAGTTCCTCGCACATAGCGATGTAAGCCTTCCAGGTACGGTGAGATATCTTTCTGGAGGAAGATTCCAGTGTCAACAACATAGAAGAGATGACCAAATACGAGAGAACTCGGTCCTTCAGCACCTGGCTTTAAACAGCCATGCCATTAAAGCCAAGGACTGTAAAGCAGGATGAAGTATGGGATCATGAGACAGAAGGTCCACCCCAATAGGCAGTCGCCAAGGAACGTCTGCGACTAGCCGAAGTAGATCGCGTACCAATGTCGCCGTTCCGGAGCAATGAGGATCACGGGAATGGCCTCAGCCCCTACTCTGCGAAGCAGGCGAGGCAACAACAGTAGCGGAGGGTAAGCCTACATCAGGCGATACTGCCCCCATGGGCTTCCAACGCATCTGCCCAGGGGTCCCTGGACCTGGCCACGATCTTGCCACCTTGCGAGTGAGTCGAGAGGCCATAAGGTCCACTTCCGGTGCCCCACCTCCGGTAAAGGAGGTGGAAACACCCCTGGATGCAAAGACCCTTCCCCTGCAATGCACACGGCCGACAGGACCGTCTTGCAGCGAGATGTATGAAAATCCCAAAGAAACTCCGCAATGTATCGGAGAAGAGAGGCCCCGGTGTACAGGGTGCCTCAACTGTTGGCCAATAAAGGCAACTTGACAGAACTTCCCTAGAAACTCGATCAGAGGACCAGTACCTCAGCCTCCACAGGTGGCGCAAACCCACCCTGGGCACAGAGACCCTAAAGGCTAAAGCAGTTGCAGTGCATCTGCTAGTCGACTAATGGATGAAGCAGAGGCTTTTGCCCAGTCATTGAGCTACAAAAACGCCAGAGACGCAGCCATTAACAAGCGTAACGCTAACCTCAGCCTGGCGAACACAGTCCAAGCCAGCGCTTCTGATCACCACTGAAAGCAGGTGGAAAGTGGTACCCCTTAAACCAGGGATCCTTGTGACAATGCTTCATCCAGCAGCTACCCATGGATAAGTGCCGATTGTACAAACACATAGTTTATACTATGTATTGCGTCAAACACGCAAATAGAGTGTGGGAGAAAACCCACCCAGCCACAAAGAGCATAATACAACCACATACGGCGTATGTAGTTTAGTATGTGTGGATAAACCTATTAAAACACGTTTATACTGTGCCAGCGACGAAGGCGCGCACATCATCGGGGCTTGGACGTAAACCAGCCACGCAGATAGCGTACACAACCGTGTGGGTATGTTAGCCTGCGAATAAACAAATTGCACATGTTTATACTGTGCGTAGCGCTGAAAATGCGCACACCATTGGAACACAGGGGCGAAACCTGAGCACCCGGATGAAACCCATGCAGACTGCATACGCATACCGTGTAGGTATTATAGTATGTGTGCTAAACATTTTGCACAAGCCCATGTGTGCATAGCACCGAAGGCACGCACACCGTTGGCACGTGGGAGGAACCAAAGTACCCCACGCATACCCAGAGAATGCAATACCTACAATTACTGTGACTGTATTTAGTGTTGTGTATAAACATAATGTGTATGTTTACACCGTGTATTGCACCAAAGGCACGCATGTCCTGTAGCGTGGGCGGAGACCACAAATTTAGGCTGTGCATAGCGCCGAAGCGCCCATACCAATGGAGTGTGGGAGGGAACCGGAGTACCCGGAGGAAACCCACACAGACTGCATACACAGACTGCATACACAGACTGCATACACATACCGTGTAGGTATTATAGCATGCGTGATAAACATTGAACATGTTTAACTGTGCAGAAGGCCAAAGGCGCACACACCGTCAGCGCGTGGGAGGAAACCGGAACACTCGGAAGTACTCCACGCGGACAGCACACAGATACCGTGTAGGAATGATAGCATGTGAATAAACATATTGCACATGTTTATGCTGTGCATTTCCATTGGAGCGTGGGGGGAAACCGGAGTACCCGGAGGAACCCCACGCAAACAGTATACCCATACTGTAAACATGTATAGTATGTGCAATAAACATGTTGAACATGTCTATACTGTGCCGAGAGCCGAAGCGCACATACCATGAGAGCGCGGGAGGACACCGGAGCCCGCGGCGGAAACCCGCGTTGACCCAGAGAGTAGAATACATACTGTGAATGTATCTAGAGTCGTGCATAAACATATTTTGTACGTTTATATCATGTATGGCACTGAAACACAGCCTTGGAACGTGGAGGAACACCCACACAGACACAGAGACCAATAACACATACATACACTGTGAATTTATGCAGTGTAGAGGTATAGGATGAGTTTAAATTATGGCGCAGAGGCGCATAATCTTCTCTGTATCATTCCAACCTGCTTGACTGTGCTGCCGAAGCAGCATGCAGGTAACCTCTGATGCTCAGACCGTGTGTCGGCCAGAGCTCAGAGCGTTCCCCAGGAAATGGCGGGAAACCACAGGTGCAGAGACCCTGTTGTCGCCTCAGGACATCACACAGAAGGCTCACAGGGACTAGAGACATAAATTAATAAAGTCCCCCCCCCCCCCACCATGCTGCACCGAGCAGGGGGAGGGAAACACTGTGTACCACTGTATCATCCATGCTGCTCTTGACGCAGCATGTGAGGAAAACAGTGAGGAAGCTGTGTAAAAGAAAAGCTTGAAGGAACCAAGGGAAACAGCATCCACCTGAGGTACCTCAGCCACAGCACCCAGCTTGAGAGTGTTCATCACATCATCAATGAGATCACTTACAAGCGCCCTGTCATTCACCGACACAGAACTGGAGTCTTCCTCACAAGGGAATGTCCTGTTCATAAACATTAAATATTTAGAGCTAGGGTCCTGAGCACAGTATCTAGGCCCATATCTGAATCAGAGCACTCCTTCACTAAAGATTTTTGTGGGGAGAGGGGGCATATAGCTCCTTTCGCTCGCACACCGCTTCCATTCTGACAAGGAATGATTCCAGGACTGCCGACAACTGGTCCATAAGGACCGCAGGTGCAGGAAACATATGAACATGTTTAACTGTGCAGCACTGCCAGTTGCCTCAGGCAAGTGTGGAGAGCAGGTGTATCAGACTCCATAACGCCACCCTCTGAGACCTTATACACTATACAGTGAATATACAGTCCACCCACTGGCTACGCTGAGGCTGAGGAGGGGATACCCGGAGGACTCACCAACCCTTAAGGACTGCTCAGTCCTGCTGAAGAAACCGTGCTGTGAGCCTGAGGAGAGAAGAATCTGTGAGGAGATTCGCGCCGCAGCGCCGCCGCTAGAGGCCGAAACCGATAAGTAAATGCGCGGCGGCTACAAGAAAATGGCCACCGGTCGCAGCTATAAC
Source organism: Rana muscosa (assembly GCA_029206835.1). Taxonomy (NCBI): domain Eukaryota; kingdom Metazoa; phylum Chordata; class Amphibia; order Anura; family Ranidae; genus Rana; species Rana muscosa. The sequence goes on along the minus strand of CM055124.1, from coordinate 186,933,806 downwards.
TGCGCCATTGAACCACGCCAAGATGGCCGCCGAGCACGAAATTCAAAGCTCTAATGCGCGCTAATGGCGCATGCAATAACCACCTCACACACCAGAAAAACTGCCCCTCTCTCCAGAACCCACTACAGACATGAGCGCCCAGCCAGGCCAGAGTGACCCCCAAGCACCCCCCACAGCACAGCACCAGTACAGGGTGCAGAGAGCGGCATAACAGGGGGGAGACAGGGAGAAACCCCCCATATAAAGAAACACAGCCAGCATGTACTCACCTGCAGTAGGAGAGACTACTTACCCGTCCCTTTCAGGGACTCACTGGCTTGTTTCAGACAGACCTATCACAGAGCAGTACTGTGTAGCTGTCGGCCCGGTCCACCGCGAGAGATACAGTCAGTCAGGTACTGTTCAATCTGGAGAGGACCGCGGGAGCATGAAAGCAACCCGGCCACCCCTGTTGTCATGGGGCATGTCGTGAACTGAGTCTCACGCACACAAGGCGAGGATCAGCATGCTCGATGGTCGGACAGGGAAGACTATGAGGATACCAGTGTACCCAACCTGTTGCCCAGCCGACAGTTGACTGAAGGTCTCAAAAATAAAATAAAATTCCCAAAGGAATAAAATGTAAAAGTAAAATCTTCCAGGAGACTGGCTCCTGAGAGAGCCACGTCGTCTTCTGCTAGGCAGAAAAAAACTGAGGCTGCTAGCTGCAGGTGGGATGGTAATGTCCGGAAGGACCGCCCCCCTGGGCGGGGCTGTTCAGCTCTGGTTTGTTCTAGAATGTATGTTTCTAACACTCTGCCTAGATCTTCTCCTGCGAGCAGGGACATATACCCACACGTTTACAGTATCCAGCTGTGTCAGTCCATGGACGATAAGAGAAAATAGGATTTTTGTACTCACCGCAAAATCCTTTTCTCTGAAGTCCATGGACGGACACAGCATCCACCCCTCCTGTTTGAGTTTGTACTGCTTTTTGACGAAAAGAGCTGCTGAGTGCAGGGTGAGGGGTTATGACCAGAGGGACCGCCCCCTGGGTGGGGCTGTTCAACTTTGGTATGATTACATGTTTTTGTATATCTAACATGTCTGCCTAGTCCTCTCCTAATAGATGTAACATAACCCACTTGTCAAGACTAAAGGAGCTGTGTCCGTCCATGGACTTCAGAGAAAAGGATTTTACGGTGAGTACAAAAATCCTATTTTTTTTCCTTTAAGACGAGCAAAATCGTCTGTCTTGTAAAAGTGGCCACTTTTATGGTACCAAAAAGGACTTCATCTGTGCTCATCAGCTGCTTTAGAGGGCAGGGGAGACATTTGGGGGTCTACAAAGAGTAAAATAAAATAGTTGCCCCTGACAGCAAATGGTTAAAGAGATTGCCAGCATACAGCAGTCACAATATCGAAAGGGTATTTTTTTCAAGAAAGCCTATATTGAATTGTCATAAAAATAGTTTGAATAACTATTGCAATGCTAATGTTATAAAATTAAAGCATATGCTGCAACTATAAATGTATTTTATTTGCTTCATATTTTGTGAAAGAGGGGTTCCACCCGCAATTTTTTTTTTATTTTAAAGTCAGCAGGTACAAACACTGTAGCTGCTAACTTTTAATAAGGACACTTATCTGTCATACTCGCCCGCGATGTCAGCCGCCCCCCCCCCCCCCCCCCCGAGGCCGATCCAAGCAGCTCCCGGCGCCGCCATCCCCAGTAAGGGAAACAGGCAGTGAAGCCGTACGGCTTCACTGCCTGTTTTCTACTGCGCGAGTCTCGTATTGTTTTCTGAATGGGCGGCTTGCTCTCTGGGATACACGCAGTTCCCAGAAGGCAGCGCGCCCCATTCACCAGAAGACAACGCGAGGAGGATGCGGAAGAAGACCAGCCGCGGATAAGAGGCAGATTAGGGACTTCCGCATAGCAACCCGTATTTCCGATGAGTAAATTTTTTTTTGATTTTTTTGCAGGTTTGTGTTTTTTTTTTTTTAGGGTGGAACTCCACTTTAAATTGGTGTCACAATCTCTTGATGTTCAGCGTGTAAAAATTTTAAGAAAACCATGATTTTTTTTTTCCTACCTGTAAAATAAGTTCCTTGGAGTACAGTAAACTTTACTGTACTCCAAGGAACTGATTTTACAGGTAGGAAAAAAAATAACTTATTTTTTTCAAAAACTGATTAAGAAATAAAGGACTTTTGACTTGCCTGTAAAATCCTCCACTCTATCACCCATGATCAAGACAGGCTCCTTTAAGTCTTGATCATAGGTGATATGCTAGCCCATAAAACCCCTTTCACTCCAAGCAATTTTCAATTTTCTAGCAAGCAATTAGAGGAAAATGCCAGGATAGAGGGGAGGATTTTACAGGCATGTCAAAAGTCCTTTATTTCTTAATCACACAGTACAGGACAAAGGCAACACAAGCAATAAAACTGAGTGGTGGGCATTGCAGCAAACAATGCTAAAAGGCATAAAACAAGGGAATCAGGTTGCCAACTCAAACAGCTGTTTGAAGCACCTTACAGCCGAAGCTGGCATTAGCAGATGTCTAAACATCCACCTGGTAAAACGTCACAAATGTGGGAACAGAACACCAGGTAGCAGGCCTTGCAAATATAGATAGATTTCAGAATTCAGAGTGCTGAAAGCCCAAGGGGCACTGACTGAACGGGTTGAATGAGTCTCAACAGGGAAAGGAGGAGAATACTTCAAGGACGTAAATCTTGATGATAATCGGCCTAATCCACCTAGAGTTGGTGGAAAGGCATGCAGGCCAGCCCTTTCAAGAGTCAGCAGGCAGGACAAACACAGAATACAAGGTTTAAATGGAAGAGGTGGCCAAGAGGTAAACTGGCACTGCACATACGTCAACTAAACAACGTAGACAGATCTCTATACGGTAAGTCAAATATTTAGCTGTGCCACCGTGTATGAATTATATATATATATATATATATATATATATATATATATATATTTTTTTTTTTAAATCAGAACGTTTATTGTATACAAAGTTGTAATGTGATAAGTAAAATGTTCATTAGTAAATCAAAATGACAATACAAAAGTCCCTGCATTTAAAGTGGTTGTAAACCCACTTTGACAACTTGCACCTACAGGTAAGCCTAGATTAAGGCTTACCTGTAGGTGAAAGAAATATCTCCTTAACCTACACGGTTAAGGAGATATTTGCTGAAAACACAGCTCCAATGTCTACGGCGCATGCGCGCCATAGACAACGGCGCAAGCGCACTAGCGGGCCGGCTTCTTGGCGGTTTTCTGAATGGGATCTTGCCGGCCCGAGCGCGCATGCGTGTGACATCGCCGCTCCGGCCAATCACAGAGCCGGAGCGGCGATAACAGGAAGGGACATCGAGGCAAGTTGCCGGACCGAGCACGCATGCGTGACGTAATCGCCGCTCCGGCCAATCACAGCGCAGGAGCGGTGATAACAGGAAGGGACATCAAGGCAAGATGGTGGCGGCGGCGGAGTGGAACAAGGAGCAGTTTGGGGGCTTCGATCTCAGGTAAGTCATTCATAATGAGCTAGTATGCTATGCATACTAGCTCATTATGCCTTTCTTTTGCAGGGTTTTTAAAAAAAAAAAAAAATCAAGTGTTTACTTCCTCTTTAAAGTTCATCACAACAGTGTTGAAAACTGATCAATCCTCCACCATCCAATCTCAAATGAATCCACCAGCAAAATTCCTCAAGATGTGGGCCCCGTAGTGGTCATATGCTCTTCCGACTCTGCACCCAACAAGTCTGGGTATCCCTGGATAACTCAGTCTGTTCCTCAACCTGCAAGAACCCTCTCTTCCTGACCTGCTGCCTTGTATTTCTCACTTCTTCAGTCTTCTTGCTCTTCTCTTCCTTACTCCAGTGTGTTTTCCTCCACCCCAGGGAAAAAAGATCCTTCACGAGGGGTCGTCCGGATATTCAATAATTTAGATTTCAATGCAAGCACAGTAGCGCAAGGATCGGGACAAGCACCTTGAAGACCCAAAAAGCCATGGGCCGAGGTCAAAAAGGGAAGAGCCACAAACTGAAAGAGCTGCCAGCCCACTGTAAATCAAAGGAACCGCTGATGTGGGGAATAAATTGGAATATATCAATCTACATCCTTGGTGGCTATTGATGCTAGACATTCACCCTGTTACAAATAGATACCAGGCCAAGTCAATCTAGAACTTTTGGGACCACAAAAAAGTGTTGAGAGCCTTTAAGTGTAGAACAGTGATTCTCAACCAGGGTTCCGTGGAACCCTACGGTTCCTCCAGAAGTTGCTAGGGGTTCCTTCAGCATTGGGCAATTTATGCCTCTCAGATAATTTTCTACTGACACCATTGATCTTTTTAGCTATCTGTAAGGAGGTAATTCTTCCCAATGACAAAGTGTAAGGACCATCCTTCTCACTGACCATCACACTAAGGTTTCATGAATTGTAGATCTATAATTTTTAGCAGGGGTTCCCCGAGACCGGAGAACTATTTCAAGGGTTCCTCTGTGTTGAAAAGGTTCAGAAAGGTTGGTGTAGAATCAGATGAACATCACCATTGAGCTTCAGAACCATAAACAGGTTTGAATAAAAGCCCTGAAAACGTATTTTAAGGAAACGAACAACCACTGTCAGAATGAAATTGCTGCAAGGCAGTTTGAAGGGCCAGCAATCTTGTTGGAGGAGCAGGCAGGTTTGAGGGCAGAAAAAAATCCAACTCGTGCCCCAGAGACACCCTGTGTAGATCAAAAATGTCCCAAGTCCAGGCGACAGAAAGGGCCAATCGATATTTCCCCACTTGCAACTGGGGGGCAACCCTTCATAGTGTGGAGTACCTAGCCGGCTTGAACATCCAGCACTTGCGATGGATCGGAGTGAAAGACTTGGCTTTTGAAAGGGGACTGGGAGAGACAAAAAAAATAGCTCTTCTAAAATCCAGAAGTCTCAGATTTTGCAATGGGACCTTTCTATTCTTCTTACTAGATAGGAGAGTACTCTTTCTGCCTGTGATTTTCTTGATAAAAGGTGTCTAGCGATGCTCTTAAATGTCATTCTCCAATGAACGGAATCCTTTCTAAACATTTCATACAAGCTGTCTCCACAGTCCAATTTAGTAGCCAGATAATCATGTGCATCTGTACTTACGAGAGCGAGCCAAATTGTCTACATAGTAGTGCAAGTCTACTGGGTAGAGCTTCAGTTTTTGGAGCACAAAAAACTTTGCGGCCGAAAGAGGTACGTGAAGATGCACCTACATCAACCTTGTAGAATTTTGTGAAAGTGTGAGCGGACTACCAAGTCACCACCCAAGAGGCACCTATTGCCCTGGTCGAATGCGCCGTGACCAGGAAGGGGGGCGCTTGACCCTTTAAGGCGTAAGCCTGGATTACTGTCCGTCGGATCCACCTAGAGATGGTGGCCGACGAGACTGCTTGGCCCTTCTTGGGACCAGCCACCGAAACAGTCAGTGAGTCTGCCTTCCGGAACAGGGAAGTAGCAGATAGGTATACTCTCAAAGCTCGGACAACATCCAAGGAATGCAATGCCGACTCCTTAGGATTCGACGGATGAGGACACAAGGATGGAAGTACAATGTCTTCGTTGAGATGAAAAGCCGAAACGACTTTCGGAAGAAAGGATGGCTGCGGCCACAGCACCACCTTATCCTTGTGGAAAATCAAATAGGGAGCCTTGTAGGACAAGGCTGCCAGCTCAGAGACTCGTCTAACTGACGTAACAGCCACCAAAAAGACCACTTTGTGAGAAAGTGTCAACAGGGGAATATCTCTAATATTCTCAAACGGTGCCTTCTGAAGCACCGAGGGGACCAGGTTCAAGTCCCACGGAGGTAGCGGGGGACGGACCGGAGGGGCTACATGTCGAACCCCCTACACAAATGTACTCACGAGAGAGTGAGTCGCCAGGGGTCACTGAAAAAAGACAGCCAGGGCAGATATCTGTCCCTTAAATCGTACTTAGGGCAAGCCTTTGGTCCACCCCGTGCTGTAAAAACAGCAGGATTCTGGAAACCAAATAAGTACGCGGATGCCATTTCATTTCCTCACACATGGAGATGTAGGCCTTCCAAGTGCGGTGACAAACCTTTCTAGAGGACGGTTTCCGAGCACTTCTCATAGTAGAGATTACTGAATCTGACAGGCCCCGGTCTCTCAGTACCTGGTTCTCAACAGCCATGCCGTTAAAGCCAGTGACCGTAAAGCAGGATGGAGTATGGGACCTTGCGATAGCAGGTCCTTCCGTAGTGGTAGGCGCCAGGGGACGTCTGCTACCAGACGTACTAGATCGGCGTACCATGGACGCTGAGGCCAATCTGGAGCGATTAGGATCATTGGAATTCCCTCTGCCTCCACTCTGCGGAGCATTAGAGGAAGAAGCCTTAAGGGATGGAAGGCATAGATTAGCCGATACTGACCCCACAATGCCACAACGCATCCGTTGCGTCTGCCCATGGGTCTCTTGACCGGGCCACAAACCTTAATACCTTCCGATTGAGTCGGGAAGCCAGAAGATCTAAGTCTGGTGTGCCCCATCTTTGGCAGAAGAGTTGGAACACCTCCGGGTGTAAGGACCATTCTCCCTGGTCCAGCATCTGGTGGCTCAGGTAGTCCGCCTGCCAGTTTTCCACACCCGGAATGTACACGGCCGACAGTGCCGGTACGCTCCTCTCTGCCCACTTCAGGATGCAAGCGACCTCCAATGCTGCAGCTGAGCTTCTTGTTCCTCCTTGATGATTGACATATGCCACTGCTGTGGCTTTGTCTGACTGGATCCTGACTGGATGCCCTTGCAGCCTCTGAGACCATTTGAAGAGGCAAAGCCTGATCGCCCGGATTTCCAGGACATTGATCGGTAGGAGGGCTTCCTCTGGGGTCCAGCGACCTTGCGCCGACTGAACACCCCAGACTCCCCCCCCCACCCCACCCCCAACCTGTAAGGCTGGCGTCCGTCGTGATCACTATCCAGTAAACCAGAAGATATTACTTCCTGGCCATTAGAGCCGGTGCTGTCAGCCACCATACCAGGGATCTCCTGACTAGGTGGCTCACTCGGATTTGATAATCCAGAGATGATGGACATCTGTTCCATCTGGACAGAACTTCCTTCTGTAACACTCGAGTGTGGTATTGAGCATATGGGACCGCCTCGAAGGAGGCTACCATGAGGCCTAACACTCGCATGCAAAAACAGAGTGACGACCAATTCCTGGAAGTCAGCTGCCATACTGCAGCCCGGGGGGTCTGCAACTTCTCCACAGGGAGGAATACCTTTGCCTCTGAGGAATCCAGAATCAACCCCAGGTACACTAGGCGTTGAGTGGGCACCAATACTGACTTTTGCGTGTTTAGTATCCAACCACAGTCTCGAAGAGTCTGACAGGTAATGGGCACGCTTACCTCTAATTCTGAGCTTGAAGGGGCCTTCAGTAGAAGGTCATCCAAGTAGCCCATGATAGCGATACCCCGCTGTCCTAAAAGTGCCAGAAACGGAGCGAGCACCTTGGTGAACGTCCTGGGTGCTGAGGCAAGGCCAAACGTAAAGGCCACAAACTGGTAGTGGTTCTTCCCGATAGCAAATCGCAGAAACCTCTGGTGTCTGGAGTATATAGGGACATGCAGGTATGCGTCCTTGATGTCCAAGGAGGCCAGAAAGTCCCCCGGATGGAGAGCCGTGACTACAGATCGAACCGACTCCATCCAAAATCTTTGTACCTTCACAAAGCAAATGAGGGCTCTGAGATCCAAGATTGGATGAACCCCATCCTTCTTCGGCACAATGAACAGATTTGAGTAAAAACCCAGACCCCGTTCCTGTTCTGGAACTGGAATAACTACCCCGCGTTCCAGTAGACCCTGGACCGCCCCATACAGGGCCTCCCGACGGGCCGGTAGTAGCTGGAGATTGGAGGTGATGAATCTGTCCAGTGGACAAGAGAGAAATTCTATCTTGTAGCCTGAGGAGATTACTTCGCAAACCCACCTGTCGGAGACTAGAGCTGTCCACTGAGTCACGAATTTGCGAAGACATCCCCCCACCCGAGAGCTGGGTGGGGGCGGACCTTCATGCGGACGCAGATTTGTCCGCAGGCTTGTTGGGTTTGCGGGACCAAGGACGGTTTGTCCTTGGGCAGGCGCCTTGTCAGCCTGGGGTCTTTTCCCTGTCACCCTATGGGGACAAAAAAAAATGCTTGTGTGCAGTAAAGGGGGGCCCTTGCCCTTGGCGTGGCCCTTACCCTTGCTAGTTTGAGGAAGCAAAGTGCTTTTACCTCTTGTGGCATCCTTGATGATGTCATCCATAGAGGCCTTAAAAAGTCTGTGGCACCAAAAAGTCTGTCGCCCCTAAAAGGCAGATCCAACAGGGCTTTCTTGGAGGTCTGGCCCGCAGACCAGCCCTTTAGCCAGATCAGGCGGCGTATTGCTACTGCATAAACCAAAGCTTTTGACAGCAGGGGAATAGTATCCATGTCTGACTCGCAGACAAACCTAAGGCCCTGGACTAACTGGTCGGCCAATGTTATCTCATTAGGAGGAGCATTTCGCTCCTTAACCACTTAAGCCCCGGACCATTTGGTAGCTAAAGGACCAGAGGTGAATTCAGAATTTTGCACTGCGCTGCTTTAACTGTAAATTGTGCGGACATGCAATGTTGTACCCAAACGAAATTTGCGTCCTTTTCTTCCCACAAATAGAGCTTTCTTTTATGGTATTTGATTGCCTCTGCGATTTTTATTTTTTGCGATATAAACGGAAAAAGACCAAAAATTTTGAAAATAAATGATATTTTCTACTTTTTGTTATAAGAAAAATCGAATAAACTCAATTTTAGTCATACATTTAGGCCAAAATGTATTCAGCCACATGTTTTTAGTAAAAAAAATGTCAATAAGCGTATATTTATTGGTTTGCGCAAAAGTTATAGAGTTTACAAACTAGGGTACATTTTCTGAAATTTACACAGCTTTAAATTTATGACTGCCTATCTCATTTCTTGAGGTGCTAAAATGACAGGCCAGTACAAAACCCCCCAAATGACCCCATTTTGGAAAGTAGACACCCCAAGGAAATTGCTGAGAGGCATGTTGAGCCCATTGAATATTTTTTTTTTCTCTTAAATGATTGAATAATGACAAAAAAAATAAAAAATTACAAAAAGTTGTCACTAAATGATATATTGCTCACACATGCCATGGTTATATGTGGAATTGCACCCCCAAAATACATTTTGCTGCTTCTCCTGAGTACGGGGATACCACATGTGTGGGACTTTTTGGGAGCCTAGCCGCGTACGGGACCCCGGAAACCAAGAACCGCCTTCAGGATTTCTAAGGGCGCAAATTTTTGATTTCACTCCTCACTACCTGTCACAGTTTCGAAGGCCATAAAATGCCAAAATAGCACAAAACCCCCACAAATGACCCCATTTTAGAAAGTAGACACGCCAAGGAAATTGCTGAGAGGCCTGTTGAGCCCATTGAATATATTTTTTTTTGTCCCAAGTGATTGAATAATGACAAAAAAATAAAAAATTACAAAAAGTTGTCACTAAATGATATATTGCTCACACATGCCATGGTTATATGTGGAATTGCACCCCCAAAATACATTTTGCTGCTTCTCCTGAGTACGGGGATACCACATGTGTGGGACTTTTTGGGAGCCTAGCCGCGTACGGGACCCCGAAAACCAAGCACCGCCTTCAGGATTTCTAGGCACAAATTTTTGATTTCACTCCTCACTACCCATCACAGTTTCGAAGGCCATAAAATGCCAAAATAGCACAAAACCCCCCCAAATGACCCCATTTTGGAATATAGACACCCCAAGCTATTTGCTGAGAGGCATGGCGAGTATTTTACAGCTCTCATTTGTTTTTGAAAATGAAGAAAGAAAAAATATATATATATATATATATATATATATATATATATATATATATATATATATATATATATATATATATATTTTTTTTTCAATTTTCAAAACTTTGTGACAAAAAGCGAGATCTGCACAATACTCACAATACCTCTCAGCAAATAGCTTGGGGTGTCTACTTTCCAAAATGGGGTCATTTGGGGGGGTTTTGTGCCATCTGGGCATTCCATGGCCTCCGAAACTGTGATAGGCAGTGAGAAGTAGTGAAATCAAAAATTTACACCCTTAGAAAGCCTGAAGGCGGTGCTTGGTTTTTGGGGTCCCGTACGCAGCTAGGCTCCCAAAAAGTCTCACATGTGGTATCCCCGTACTCAGGAGAAGCAACAGAATGTATTTTGGGGTGTAATTCCACATATGCCCATGGCATGTTTGAGCAATATATCATTTAGTGACAACTTTGTGCAAAAAAAAAAAAAAAAATTGTAGTTTTTCCGCAACTTGTGTCAATATATAGAATATTCCATGGACTCGACATGCCTCTCAGTATATAGCTTGGGGTGTCTACTTTCCAAAATGGGGTCATTTGGGGGGGTTTTGAACTGTTCTGGCATTTTATACACAACATTAGGAAGCTTACATCCACTCTTCTAACCACTTGAAGACAAAGCCCTTTTTGACACTTTTTGTTTAGATGAAAACATTTTTTTTTTTGCAAGAAAATGATGTTGAACCCCCAAACATTATATATATTTTTAAAGCAAAGGCCCTACAGAATAAAATGGTGGGTGTTGCATTTTTTTTTTCTACACAGTATTTGCGCAGCGATTTTTCAAACGCATTTTTTGGGTTAAAAAATACACTTTTTTTAATTTTAATGCACTAAAACACACTATATTGCCCAAATGTTTGATGAAATAAAAAAGATGATCTTAGGCCGAGTACATAGATACCAAACACGACATGCTTTAAAATTTCGCACAAACGCGCATTGGCGACAAACTACATACATTTTTAAAAGCCTTTACAGGTTACCCCAGTAGATTTACAGAGGAGATCTACTGCTAAAATGACTGCACTCGATCCGATCTTCGCGGTGATACCTCACATGCATGGTGCAATTGCTGTTTACATATGACGCCAGACCGACGCTTGCGTTTGCCATTGGGCAAGAGCAGGGCAGGACAGGGGTGCTTTTTTTTTTTTTTTTTTTATATTTTTATTATTAATTTTGCTTTTTTATTTTATTTTTAAATTGTTCCTTCCAAGTATTTTTTTTTATCATTTTTATTGTTATCTCAGGGAATGTAAATATCCCCTATGATAGCAATAGGTAGTGACAGGTACTCTTTTTTTGAAAAAACTGGGGTCTTCTAGAGCCTAGATTTTTCCTCTGCCCTCAAAGCATCTGACCACACCAAGATCGGTGTGATAAAATGCTTTCCCAATTTCCCAATGGCGCTTTTTATATCCGGGGGGGGGGCATTCCCTCCCACTGCTTGTAAAAGCAGTCCAGAGGCTAATTAGCCGCTAGGATTGCTTTTACATGAAAGCCGGCCGCAGGCTGAAAAGAATGATACCAAGATGATACCTAAACCCGCAGGCATCATTCTGGTATAAACATTCAAAGTCCAGCAACATACCAGTATGTTGCTGGTCCTTGTTGGACATGTATTGTAATCTTTTTTTTTCCATGCAGCCAGTTGGCTGAACGAAAAAAGATTGATCGGTGGGTATGCCCACCATTAGAATACCGCCCTTCATCCACCCACTTCCAATGATGGGCATACACGCACCATTTCTATAAGCCGAAGCATGGGGGCATCCTCCCGCAAAAAAGTTATGCAGCACACACATGGTCGGACTTTTCCACGGGCAAGCCTCCGTCGGAATTTCGACCGTATGTACGCGTCATTAGGAGCAAAATCGCTCCTCCGCTCCTGCTGCCCCAATGCTTTGGCATATATGCTTTTTTTATTTAACTGTGGTGGTGAAATCACCTCCTACAGCACTGGAGTCGCAGGGATCAGGCCTGTCTCTGCGAACGCTGCAGTTATGTGTGTTTTTGTTTTGTAAGTGACAGTGATCGATCGATACTGCACTTGGGTGGCCTAGGCTGGACGGAGGGGCAAAACGCAGGTGCTAGCAGGTATCTGGGCTGATCCCGCTAACACTGCGTTTTTGGGAACCCTAAACTGCTGGGGACGCTAGTATAGATCTGATCAGATCAGATATTGATCTGTTCAGATACTATACCACTAAGGGGGGTGTATGCTTCACGCGTGGGTGTTAGCGTTACTGGCACTAACCTGACGCTGCCTGGGGTGTGACGCAGACCCTCTCTGACGCTAAAACCTAATTGATATCACCCGCCGGGCGATCAGGGGGTTAAACCTTTATTGGGTTATATACGGCGGGTGCCCTGACACTATAAAAAGCAAACTAACTAACCAGCGTCACCCGTAACACTTATATGGTGATCACTGGTGAAAGGGTTAACTAGGGGCAATCAGGGGGTTAAAACCTTTATTAGATAATATATGGGGGTACCTGACGCTATAAAAACCTGCGGCGAACCTAAAAAAAATTACTGGCTACCGATCTGCATCACCGACACTAAGACAGCGATCAGAAAAACGATCGCTTAACGACAGTGGTGATAGGGGGTGAAAGGGTTACCTGGGGGGCGATCAAGGGGGTTAAACCTTTACTAGATAATATATTGGGGTACCTGACGCTATAAAAACCTGCGGCGAACCTTAAAAAAATTACCAGCTACCGATCTGCATCACCGACACTAAGACAGCGTTTAGAAAAACGATCGATTAGCGACAGTGGTGATAGGGGGTGAAAGGGTTACCTGGGGGGCGATCAAGGGGGTTAAACCTTTATTAGATAATATATTGGGGTACCTGACGCTATAAAAACATGCGGCGAACCTAAAAAAAATTACTGGCTGCCGATCGGCATCACTGACGCTAAGACAGCGATCAGAAAAATGATCGCTTAGCGACAGTGGTGATAGGGGGTGAAAGGGTTATCTGGGGGGTGATCAGGAGGTTAAACCTTTATTAGGGGGGGTTAGGGGGCTACACTGGACCTAAAACTGAATGTACTGACACTTTTACAGTCACAAATGTCACTGATTGCAGTGATCAGTAAATAAATGGTCACTGCAATCAGTGACACTGACTGGGGGCTGGGGCGGTGATCTGGGGGGGCGATGTCCCTATGTGTCCTGGTGTCAGTGTAGTGTTGTGTGCACTGACCTGATGTCTTCTCTTGTACGGCGCTCGGTATATGTGAGCGCCGCACCAGAGATGACATCACTTCCTCCTGCTTCCTCTGCCTGACACAGACAGAGGGGGCATTTCCATTCGCTGGGAGCGATCGCGAGGGGGTGGCCGGAAACGAATGGCTGCCCCCTCATCCCGGACACTTAGCCACCGCTCACTGTATAGGAGGGGGGTCCGATTGGACCCCCCAACTATACAAAGGCAATCACGTATGCTCTACGTGATTGTGCCTGTCGGTGCCATTCTGCCGACGTATATATACAGTGAGCGGTCGTTAAGTGGTTAAACCCTGGAGTAGCAATCTTGCCCATTCAGTAAGTGTCTGAGACACTAGGGCCCCCGCCAATGCCGGGCGTACTGCAGAGCCTACCACTGAGTATAGGTAGCGAGCGAGTGCTTCGGCCTTCTTATCCACAGGGCCCTTGAAAACAGGAGCCCCTTCTACTGGAATTGTGGTAGCTCTATTAAGTCTGGACACCGGAGGGTCCACTATAGGGGGAGAGGTCCATTTCTTCAGAAAACTCTCCTCAAAGGGGTACCGTACCGCAAACCTCTTTGGGGCTGTAAAGACCCTCAGTGGGTTCTCCCATTCCTTGTATAAGAGTTTATCAAAATAAGACACACAAAAGAACACCTTAGCAGTGCGGGCAGGTTTATGAAACCCAAAGTGGACAGGAGTCTCAGCTGCTTCTGCAATATTTTCCAACTTTAGCGTATCCCGCACTGCAGTAATAAGGTCAGATACCAAAGCCGTCTCGCGTACTGACCTGGAGTTATCCTCACTGTCCGGTTACGGTCTGCAGTCTCTGATGCATCAGAATCTGGGCCCTGAGCCGTAGCTGGACCTGGTTCTGCATCAGAATTATCCCCAGAAGCTTACAGGGGACAGGGGCGTTTACTACCCCCTGTATTCCCATGTGCTGCTTCCACCCTGGCAGCAAACGCCTCTAGGATTGCCATCATAGCGTTCATAGACACCTCAGGGGCACCAGCTGCTAAATCTGGTGTTTCAGGGGAGAAGACATCTGGCTCAGATGCCATGCTGACCACGCGCTGACACCCACAGGGCTCCAAGCAAGATATCAATAGGCCACCCTCCTGTGTTGCAGAGATGCTGGGTCATCCAGAGGACTCACCACCCTTGGATCGGTACCGCTATGCTGCCGTGCCTGTGATGCTGTCCCACCGCTGCTGTGTCAGTCTGCTTCTTTTATCAGTGCTTCCTGTGTGAATTTCTCGCGCCAGTGTAATGCACCCTAGAGCATACCTCCCAACTGGCACGGATTGTGAGGGTTTTACCCGCAGAGGCTCCTCCTTCCCGCACTCTCGCGAGACTATCATGTTTCCCGCACAGCAGGAAACATGAACAGAAGAAGAGGAGGAGCAGCAGCAGCTGGTAAGAGCCCCCCCCCGCGATCGGCGCACTAGTATGCCCCCCCGATCGGCGCCCCCCGCGCCCTAAACCCCCCCCCCCCCCCCCGCTCAACAACTTTTTTTTTTGTAATGTCCCGCACCCCCCCGCTCAACAACTCTGGTTGGCAGGGGAGAGGGGACATCAGAATGTCCCGCGAAGGGACTTTACAAAGTTGGGAGGTATGCCCTAGAGGCCGGAGACTCTCGCAAAATGGCCAACAAACGTCTGTATGGAAGAATGTGGGCTCTAAGAAAATGGCAGCCGACTCGAAGATAGAGGCCAAAGCAGCCGTAGACCACAAAAAGATGGCTGCCGAACGGCAATATATACATACAGCGTGGATCATTACAAACATGGCCGCCGATCAGTCGATAGAGGCCAGAGGGTGTGGAACTACAAGAAAATGGCGCCGAAACCACAGGAAGATGGCCGCCGGGCAGTCACTAGAGGCCGAACCCGGCATGGACCACCGCAAAATGGCCGCCGACAGCATGGAGGAGGAAACACACACAGGTAAGCAGAAATTACATTTCTTCTAAATGTTAGTTACAGCCAGCCCCGCTCCAGTGGAACCCCTTAGGTGACACCCAGCAACCTTTAGCTAGAAGCCCAGGGAGGAGGGAAAGGCAGGGAGAGGGGGAAGAAAGGGGCCACAACCACTTACTTGATCTCTCCAGGAATGTCCAGCCAAATCACCCAGCCGAGGCAGGGGAGTTTACTTACCTATCCTGCATGTATCATGCTGGAAGACATTCCAAACAGATCATCGTCCGCGCACGGAAGGTGACTGTTGGCCAGGCATGCTGTGATTGGACCCAAGGGGACGATCATATGTATGCCCTGAAGCGTGACGCTCACCGGACAGGCTGCTGTGACTCGGCCATAAGGTCAGCCGAAGCTGAGCGGTCTGATGCAGGCCCTGGAGCGTAGGCTCACCGGCCACCCGTGGGAGCGACGGGCATGTCGTGGAAAACCCAGCTCGTAGCTAGGGTCGGCACACGCTCGATGGCCAAAACTGGGGAGACTACAAGGATCGAGGATCCAGCCTGTCACCCAGTCGGCAATTGATCGAAGATTGCAGGAAACAAAAAAAAAATAAAATAAAAAAATGTAGCAAAAAAATATCTTTTTCCCCCGGACCAATGGGCCCGAAGGGAGCCATGTCCTACTCCTTGCTAGACAGAAAAAAACTGATCTGCGAGATGCAGACTGAGGAGATATACCCAGAGGGTCCGCCCCCTGGGCGGTACTGTAGAAGGTGTGATGCAACACTTTTTACAAGTTTTCTGCCTAGTCACTCCTAATTAACGGATAATACCCACTTTGTCAATAGAGAAGCTGTGCCGGTCCATGGACGAAAGAGTAACCTTTATTCCTGCTTTGGCTCTGAAGACTGGGAAATCCTCAACTGGAACCCAAAATGAGTTAAGACAGAAAATAGCCAGATTCACCACAGGCACTTTCCAATTCTAGTGGCACGCCTTGTACAGAATATCATGTACTAGTGCAAAAGCGACTTGGTCTTTGTATGAGACCCAATACTGATGACCTTAGCTTCAAGCAGGTAGGGTCTTGCTTCTAACAGGAGCACTCCTTACCCACCAGAAACTTTGCAGCTTCATTCAGCTTAGCAAAGATCAAAGACAACTGCCCATCCTCCCAGTAGTTCTCAGACTCCAAGGATTCAACTTACGCTTCCTCATCTAGAGGTAATGCTACCACGATTGTTCTACTTGTCTATGACTCAAAAGAGGACACCTATCAGTGGCGTTTACACCTAGCGAGACCCTCCGTCTCCATCAGAGCAGTGAATTTCCCGATATGGTCATCTATAGAGGCAAAAAATTCCTCTCTGGTTAAAGAGGAATGGAAAGTACCCAAAAAGATAAGGGGAGACTCTGAGGTGTAAAGAGTGAGCTCCAAAGACCCAGGTAGAGAGCTTTGAGAGGGGCCCTGAAAATCTCAACATGGCCTGGTGCACAGTGTGTGGTAGACCGCCCTTTCATCCCATATCCCTGGTCTCATGTCCTGCCATGAGGGGTACACACAACTTTATCAGTGCAGAGACTGTTGCTGCGGGGCAGAAGGGTTTCAGTCATTATGTGTCCCACACCCGAAGGCTGCTGGATAACCCGGTGAAGGCTGATGCAGAGACCTGGACAATCTGGATTAGAGTAACTGCTGGAGCTGTAGTGTGCTAGCCCAGAATTAGGGGGAGGGCTAAGAACCTCCTACAGAGAGGCTATGCACACCTGAATGTGTTGCAGGGGTTGTGCAAAAATCGTCATAGCCTGTGAGGAGTGGCCCATGTTGTACTCACTGCCACAACAATCCACTTAATGCGGATCACACTAGGTAATGGCCTAGGTAGTGACACACTGCTGCTGGACTAAGGCAGGGGCCAGATGTTGAAGAACTATCACCAGGATGGGGGGGGGGGGGGGGAGATATACCCCTTCCTTCATGGAGAGAGTCTTCTGGGACTGGAACTACCAGGATTCAAATAGCCACTGGCCTGGACCTGAACAGCATTTTGCAGTCAACTACACTGCTGTACCACACACAGAGTCTAGTGCCAAAGGCGACATTACGGGACAGCCTTGGGTCTTCCATGTGAGGCAGGGTCTGAATACAATACAACCGGTGTGGAAGATACAATGATATTGCTGCAGTGGTGTTGATTCAGCCAGGGGAGAAGGGATTTCTTAGTGTAAAGAACCAAGCATGGTCTTCAATGTTCCAGGAAACACAGAATTACAAGCCAAAAACCTGCTTTCAGTAGAGGGGTCGTTCCTACACCTAAGAACAAGAGCAAAAACTGAGGATTTCTGTGAGTTGGATGGGTTCTATCAGTTGTCCCAACAGTGGTTTGCCAGTGTTTTCAACTAAAGGTGGCAGAACTTAACTCATGGTCAAGACTTATAGGAGCCTATGTCCTGTACTATACGATTAAGAAACGTTATTACTGGTAAACGAGTCCCTGTATTTTGCAATAGTACTGTAAAATATATAATGTGAAATCACCAGGCCCAAAATTAGACTAGCTTTTATACTCTTAAGAACAATATTTGGGAGAGCCATAGCTAAAGAAAAAATAGGACTTTGTACGTACCTCTAAATTCTGTATCTTGACATACGAGACACAAAAATGGATTCTTAGACCTGTGTTTCTCAACTCCAGTCCTCAAGGCGCACCAACAGGTCATGCTTTCAGGCTTTCCATTATTTTTCACAGGTGATTTAATCAGTTTCACTGCCTTAGTATTTACCACAGCCGTTTCATCTGAGCAAAATCCTGAAAACATGACCTGTTGGTGCGCCTTGAGGACTGGAGTTGAGAAACACTGTCTTAGACCATGGGTTATATGTGGCTACCTTCCGGGGACTGGACACTGGCAAAAGCTTCACTGTGACCGCCATCCAGTGTATTCCTCCATTGTATCCATATAACCCCACCCACTCCATGAGACTTCAATTTTTAAACAAGCAATAAGAAGATCACAGATTAGAGGAGAGGGACCTGTGTCCTGTACTCCAACATATGGAATTTTACAGGTACATCAAAATTGCTATTATCTTAATAGAGTACAGGACAGGAATTCTTAGACTATGGGATTCCCCCAAGCAATAATTTGAGGTGTAGGCAACAAAATCGCTAGAATAGCAACAGGCCCACAGGAAAAAACAAGAAGGGTCAAACTCGAGAGACTGTTTGAAAGTGGAAGTAACACAGCTTTGACAAGGTTGAGGCCATTTTTTGGGTGGTTTATCCTGCCTCAACCCCTCATGTCTCGGTGTCTCCCTCTCCTCCCTGATGCTGGGCCCATGAATTGAGTTGACGTGTTAGTAGTATAGGCATTTATCTATTCATCCATTTTTTATCCATTAATTTATTTTTAATTCATTCAAAATTATTTTTATTTTTGTTATTGTATATACAATTTTTTGTTTTTCATAGACGAATTGCTGCGAACTCCTGATGAGTGGACCCTAGTGAGAGAGAAAACGTAGAGATTCATAGATGCTACAATACATTTATTAATTTAGGGATCAACTGTGCATTTTGTTGTATTGATGTGATATTATATTATACAAGTATAGTATTTTATTATATATGGCTCTTCTTACTGCTAATGTTTATACGACTTTCTGCATAGATATATTATATATTTTTATATATCATGAATTTATAATAAATGATCAATTGTATCCTAGTTGTGCCTAGTCTGTGATCCACCTCATTCAAAGTCCCATGACCACTCATTTTTGTCTTTGTATGGATATTGGCGGCACAGCGAGGCAGAGACACGCGGAAAACCCATGAGCGGTCAAGCCAGCAGTGCTGGGAATGTGTTGACGCTGTACATGGATTTCCCTAGAAGTCTGCTTGTTCATCTAGGTTAGCTCTGTTTATGTGGGTAGAATTTATATTTTTACACTATGTGAGCCTTTTTCTGGCGGACTTCCTTTCACTGATTTAACCTTCTGAGGGAAAGAAGCTGAGATGGGAAAGCTGTGAGCCGGGTGGACCTAAAATTTTAAGCGTGCTTGCCGTTCTTTTAAAAAAAGTCAAGCCCTGAAATCCGATGAGTGTGGGGTGGATCACGTTTGGTGGCTGTTTGCACCAGTGGATTTTTTTTTGGAGGCTTTCACAGATTATATATACACACACACACACACGCATACACCAAAAAAAGAGCGGCACTCACGGGTCTTAAAAGGTGAACGCACCATGGTGGTTAAAGCGGAGGTCTACACAAAAAGTGAACTTCTGCTTTTCGGAACCCATCCCCCCCCTCCGGTGTCACATTTGGCACCTTTCAGGGGGGAGGGGGGTGCAGATACCTATAGATTACAGGTATTTGCACCCACTTCTGGGAATAGACTTCCACGGGAGTCACTCCACTCCCCCCCCCCCCCCCCCCCCGCTGTCTTCTGGGAAACACACTGGTCCCAGGAGACAGCGGGAACCAAGGAGGGCGCGGCTCGCGCATGCGCAGTGGGGAACAGGGCAGTGAAGCTGCAACGCTTCACTTCCTGATTCCCTCACCAAGGATGGCGGCGGGGGCAGCCGAGAGATTGCTTGGCCTCGGCTGCCGACATCGCAGGCACACTGGACAGGCAAGTGTCCATTTATTAAAAGACAGCAGCTGCAGTATTTGTAGCTGCTGGCATTTAAAAAAAAAAAAAATTGGGGTGGACCTCCGCTTTAAATTCAACGTTTTGAAGAGGCATAAGCTTGTTTATATATATATTTTTAAAGCCAGCAGCTACAAATACTGCAGCTGCTGACTTTTAATAAATGGACACTTGCCTGTCCAGTGTGCCCGCCATGTCGGCAGCCGAGGCCGAGCCATCGCTCGTCTCTCAGCTGCCCCCATCGCCATCCTCGGTGAGGGAATCCGGAAGTGAAGCGTTGGGGCTTCACTGCCCGGTTCCCTACCGCGCATGCGCGAGCCGCGCCCTCACTGGTCCCCGCTGTCTCCTGGGACCAGTGTGTTTCCCAGAAGACAGCGGGGGGGGGGGGGGGTTTCGAGTAACTCTCGTGGAAGTCTAGTCTATTCCCAGAAGTGGGTGCAAATACCTGTATTCTACAGGTATCTGCACCCCCTTCCCCCTTGAAAGGTGTCAAATGTGACACCGGAGGGGGGGGGAGGGTTCCGAAAAGCAGAGGTTCACTTTTTGTGTGGACCTCCACTTTAACCACCATCGTGCGTTCACCTTTTAAGACCCGTGAGTGGCGCTCTTTTTTGTGTATATGTGTGTGTGTATATGTATGTGTATATGTGTGTGTGTATATGTATGTGTGTGTGTGTGTGTGTGTGTGTGTGTGTGTGTGTGTGTGTGTGTGTGTGTGTGTATATATATATATATATACATACATATACACACACACACACACACACACACACACACCGTATATACTAGAGTATAAGCCGACCTGAATATAAGCCGAGGCACCTAATTTTACCACAAAAAACTGGGAAAAATTATTGACTCAAGTATAAGCCTAGGGTGTCCATCACCATTCCTCACTTTGTCCATGCCCATGCCTCACTGTGCCCATGACTAGACTGACGTTTAACATGGGAGTCTAGGGAAGGGGTGCTCGGCTTTGAAAAATCGGTGCTCCCCGGCCGTAGTTCCCCCAGACAAAAAACTTTGCACACTTGTTGAGGAAGAGTGGAGCTACATGTGTGCCAAGTTTGAGGTCCAGGGGACTTACGGCCAGCCGATACCGGGTCCCCAAATTCACCAGAGAAATTACCGTTTAACATGGGAGGGAGTGTGTGTGTGTGTGTGTGTGTGTGTGTGTGTATATATATATATACACACACATTTTTTTGTTTAAAAAAAAAAAAAGACACGTTGTCTCACACTAGCATGTGTGGGAACAGATTCATTTTCCTTCATGTGATTGGGACACTTGCTGGATGTTTAAATATGGACATTTGTATAACTAAGTGCAGGTTCACACAGGGGCAACCCGACTTACAGCGCGACTTTGCAAGGCGACTTCAGCGCGACTTTAGGTCGCCTCCAGGACAGGCGACTTTGGCTGTGGCCAATCACAGAATAATCATCTCTTTGGGAGGGGTTTGCCTGAGTAAATTATTTTCTTTTCCTGTAAAGTTGCTTCAGTTAAGATGGAGATCCGACTTTGGAGGCGACTTCCATTGAAATCTATGGGTACAAGTCGCCTAGAAGTCACCTTGAAGTAGTACAGGAACCTTTTCTGAAGTCGGAGCGACTTCAGTAGTGTACATTAAGACGGCTCTCATTCACTTCAATGGAATTTCTCATGTCGTGCGACTTGGGGCGACACAAGTCAGATCCCAAGTCGCTGTAGTGTGAACCGGCACCAACGTTTTTTGTTTACAAACATTGTTTGGATATTAAGTTTATTTTTATTTGACACTGTATATCAGGTAGGCTCAACCCATGGGAACTTGCTTTACTGAACGATTGCTGGTCCTCCATAATCCACTATTGTGGACAGGCCCCCATTCGTCTCTCTTTCCCAACACACAGACACAGGAAGAGGAGCCTTTAGCCAAGTGGATTAAATGTAGTATCCATAGCATACATGCAGGGGGTCTGAAGGTGGATTCTCACAGATGTGTGGTGAGCTTGGTAACTTGGTTCAAGTTCCTTCAATATCCCCAGTACTGCAATTAAACAGCCTTATGCAGTACTTGCATTGGTTGCCACAGGGACAGAAAAACAGCAGTGTGGGTTAAAAGAATAGACGTCAGCAGGCTGCTAGGCCTGTGACAAAGTCTTGATGATGAAACATGTCGGGAGGAGCTTGATAACATTATCGCATTGTGACCAGGAAAGTGCTGTGAGAGCTGCTGAGTACACTGAGGGCGATAGACAGGCTCTGGATGAGTTGTTATCCTTATGCACATTTAATTGTAGGTGTATTTGTTTTATTCTAATCTTAAACAAAGACTGTATTCAACTGCAGTGTAAGGTAAATAAAAGACAGGCAACAACTTAAATTTTCACCCATCAGTCACACCCCTCTGTATAATATATCTTGGAGGGAGATGTGCTCCATCTCTGCCAGCACCTGAATACAGAATGTCAACTTGGGAGACGGATACTACAGCCTTGGAGCAGTGCCAATCTGTTATGGTAACTATTAGTTTTTATTTTATCTTTAGGGAAAAGATCTGTACCTACCTGCTGTGTGGTGTTAATGCACCCATCCTTTAAAGGTAAGGGGCGCTAACAGGACCAACAGTGGAGGGGACAAGACAATGCCATTATATATCCCCTTAAAAAGGGAAAGGAGTAGTATAGACCAAGGCTAACCAGATCCCACCATTTAAGGCGAGAGTCCATCTTTTTTATAAATTGGGAAAGAAATAAAGTGGTGGTGTGAGTCAGTATTTTACACGCAGAATTTAAGTGGAATTGCATATCAAGATTGAGCACTGAAGAGCACATTGCATACTTTTGGGTCACATTTTTAAAAGGGTCGGAATTGTATCATTTTGAATATTTTAACGAGCCTAGCACAACTTGCAAACCAGCAATATACATGCTATATCCACATAAACTAGAATTGTCCACATAGGCTAGAATTTTGCCATGGTCTGACTAACTTAAAGAGGGATTCCACCCGCGATTTTATTTTTATTTTTTAAAGTCAGCAGCTACAAAACACTTTAGCTGCTGACTTTTAATAAGGACACTTACCTGACCTACTCGCCCACGATGTCAGCCCCCCCCCCCCCCCCCGAGGCCGAACCCTCGATCCAGGCAGCTCCCGGCACCGCCATCCTCAGTGCGGCTTCACTGCCCGTTTCCTACTGTGCATGCGCGAGACACGCAGCGCTTTGTGAATGGGCCAGCTGCTCTCTGGGATACACACAGTTCCCAGAAGGCAGCGCGCCCCATTCCCCCAGAAGACACCGCGGGTAGGACGGAGGAAGAAGACCAGCCGCAGACGATTAGGAGGCAGATTAGGGACTTCCACAAAGCAACCGCCATTTCTGGTAAGTAAGAAGAAAAAAAAATTCTATTTTTTGGGGGATTTTTGGTGAAAAAATAAAAAAATTCAGGGTGGAACTCCACTTTAACTCAATTGCCAAATTAACCAAGACCGTGACGGCTTACAACATCATTAACTCAACATTCAGGCTCCTGTGAAGAAAAAAAGTACACAAGCAGTACTAGGTTACAGATTGTTAAATCTCAGGAGGTGCAAGTGACCTCTTGAATTACAGCCCATTATTTATAATTTAAACTTTTATTGAAAGCCAATAATATAGCTTTCCCTATACTTTCGGAGCTCTGAAAAGCAGACTTGCAGTTGCCTACACAGCAGCCACCCTGGCTGCATCTCCTTTCCCCTCTATTCACTGAACACTTTATCATTTTCTGTTTTCATTGGAGGAGAGGTGAGGTGAACAAATGACAGAACAGCTATACTATCGCTTCTCAATTAGGCCTCATGCCCACGGACGTTTTTACAGCCGCGTTTTTGAGCGTTTTTTACAGCTTAAAAACGCCTGTCCATGTTAGACGTTTTTGAGCTGCAAATAGCATAGACGTTTTTAAGCTGTAAAAAAAAACCAGGACCAGTGCGTTCCTCAGCGTCAGAATTAGGCAGAAAAAACCGTGAGCGTCAAAAAACGCGCAAAAACGCGCACTAACGCGCGGTCGCGTTTTTAGCTCCGACGTTTTTTATTTTTAAAAAAAAATAAAAATATTTACAATAACATGGACAGGCGTTTTTAAGCTGCAAAAAACGCAGCTGTAAAAACGCCAGTGGGCATGAGGCCTTAAAGTGTAAATTGTAAATAACAGGCAGTGATTTGTAACAAAGCAGCAAAAAAAAAAAAAAAAAAAAAGGTTTTTTTTTCCTGGAGATGTTCTTTATCCAAGCTAGGCTTTGACAACAATGCAATGTAAATAATCATGCGTTACATTTGAGATCATGCTTACTTATATCGCAGTTTTTCATCCATGTCGCTGGTTGGCTCCTGTGTAATGCAGGTCACCAGGTCCTCCATGTGCTGAGGCTGGACAAGGAATTGCACAAGCTTGCGATTGACTACTTTGCACTCCTGCAGCACATCCTCTTCATCAAGCAGTTCATAAAGGGTAACATTTTCCCTTTCTAGAAGGGTGTCCACATGTGAACTTGTATGCAGGTCAAACTTCCAAAACATGTCTCACTGCAAAGTAAGAATATACATAAATTAGAAAGGTTTTCTTTTATTGGGTTAGACAAGTGTTTATTTCAACCTTATTTCAGTCAGGGCACTCTTTAGAATTGTGAACAACCTCGGGGCACACCAGTCTGAGGGCTCGTTCACATGCACGCTTTTTATTGCACATTCCCAATCGTTGCATTTTTAACGGGCTGCTGTGTGTGCATGAAGCACACAAAAAAGGTGGCATCTTTATTAAAACTGCACCACACGAAAACATGATATTGTGCTACCATGCATTTTAGTAGAAGCAAGCGCATGGAACCAATGCGGATCTTCAAAAGGTAGAGCATTTTAGTATGATGCAGGAAAACAAGAAAATTTTACATATTTTACCACACTGCACCTGGTGTGAACAAGCCCTAAAATGTAGTTGTAGGCTCCATGCACACTGAGCTTAAAAACGTCTGTTCTCTTTGGAGTAAAAAAACGCTCATATAGCGCTTTTTTTTGTACAAAGTTTAGACAAATTTTACGTTTTTTCTGCCAGTGAGCTCCAATCAGAAATGCGAATGAGAAAATAGGATTTTTGTACTCACTGTAAAATCCGTTTCCCTGACGTCCATGGACTGACACAGCTGGATACTGTAAACGTGTGGGTATATGTCCCTGCTCGCAGGAGAAGATCTAGGCAGAATGTTAGAAACATACATTCTAGAACAAACCAGAGCTGAACAGCCCCGCCCAGGGGGGCGGTCCCTCCGGACATTACCCTCCCACCTGCAGCTAGCAGCCTCAGTTCGTAACAAAGCAGTACAAACCTTAAAAGGAAGGGTGGGTGCTGTGTCAGTCCATGGACGTCAGAGAAACGGATTTTACGGTACAAAAAATCCTATTTTCTCTTATCGTCCATGGACTGACACAGCTGGATACTGTAAACCAGGGCTTGACAAATTTGCTTGGAATCTAGGAGCCAGCTAAAAAATTTAGGAGCCAGGTTTGTTTTTTTTTAACGACCAATGCGTGCAGAAGCGAACGCATACGCGAGTAGCGCCCGCATATGAAAGCAGTGTTTAAACCACACATGTGAGGTATCGCCGCAATTGGTAGAGCAAGAGCAATAATTCTAGCTCTAGACATCCTCTGTACCTCAAAACACGCGACCTGTAGAATTTTTTAAATGTTGCCTATGGAGATTTTAAAGGGTAAAAGTTTGTCACCATTCCACGAGCGGACGCAATTTTGAAGCGTGACATGTTGGGTATCAAATTTACTCAGCGTAACATTATCTTTCACAATATAAAAAAAAATTTGGCTAACTTTACTGTTGTCTTATTTTTTTAATTTAAAAAAGTGTATTTTTTTCCTCAAAAAAGTGCGCTTGTAAGACCGCTGCGCAAATACGGTGTGACAGAAAGTATTGCAACGACCGCCATTTTATTCACTAGGGTGTTAGAATAAAAAATATATATAATGTTTAGGGGTTAACTTCTAAGTAAAGGGAAGGAGATGGGTGGGCAGTGAAACAGGCAAGCATTGCAGGTTGACTTGTCATACCAACGGCCACCACAAGATGGCGCCAGATTACAGAATGAAGCCTAGGCCTGCAGAAGGCCGCAAAGCCGTGGCCTAAATTAACGGACGGCGCGGCCCGACGAGATCACGCGATCGCGGAGGGGGGGCGCACAGAGATACAGGTAACCTCAGCTGTGCTACCCCAGGTGCCAGGTCGCTAATTCTAGTCGCATTTGCGACCTGGCGCCCGGGGATTGTCGAGCCCTGCTGTAAACATGTGGGACGTCCCAAAGCAGTATCAGAAGGGTGGGAGCAGTAGTAAAGGAACAACCAAAACTTCACTCCAAACAAGCAGAGCTCCTCAACGGAGGAGTTGCAACATTAAAGCGCGGCCTGCAATGCTTTGCGGCCGAAGGGAGCATCCGAAGATGCAGCCACATCAACCTTATAAAATTTTGAAAAGGTATGAACGGACGACCAGGTCGCCGCCTTGCACACTTGTGCAACCGACGCTTGATGTCAGAAAGGCCAGGAAGCACCAATTGCCTTGGTGGAATGCGCCGCAACCGGAAAGGGAGGCGCCCTGTATGACGGTCTGCCTAATCCACCTAAAGACGGTGGCAGACGACACCGCTCGGCCCCGTTTTGGACCAGAGACAGACACAAACAGCGAGTCAGACTTCCGAATAGAAACAGTAGCAGACAGGTACACCCGTAAGGCTTGTACCACATCTTAATGTATGAAGCGCAAACTCTCAGGGATGCGATTGGTGAGGACACAAGGACGTTAGAACAATGTCCTCCTTAAGGTGAAAGGCCGAGACCATCTTTTGAAAAGAAGGATGGTCGTGGGCGCAACACCGCCATATCCTTAAGGAGGACCAAGTAAGGCGACTTGCAGGACAAGGCCGCCAACTCAGACATCCGTCTAAATGAAGTAATGGCCATTAAAAAGGCCACCTTCTGGGACAAGGTCAAGAGAGGAATCTCTCTGATATTCTCAAAGGAATGTTCTTGGAGAACCGAGATGCATCAAATTTAGATCCCAAGTAGAGAAAGGAGGCTTGACAGGGGGGGATAACACGGCAAACCCCCTGCACAAAAGGTGCTAATCAAGGAATGGCCCGGTAGTGGTTGTTGAAAAAGACAGAAATCCAACCCTCAATGGTATGCAAAGCCAGCTTTTGGGTCACACCACGCTGTAAGAACAGCAAAATCCTGGGAACGGAATACGTCCGAGGACGCCAATCCAGTTCCTCGCACATAGCGTGTAAGCCTTCCAGGTACGGTGATGTATCTTTCTGGAGGAAGATTCCCGTGCCAACAACAAAGAAGATGACCAAATCCGAGAGACCTCGGTCCTTCAGCACCTGGCTTTAAACAGCCATGCCATAAAATCCAAGGACTGTAAAGCAGGATGAAGTATGGGATCATGAGACAGAAGGTCCACCCCAATAGGCAGTCGCCAAGGAACGTCTGCGACTAGCCGAAGTAGATCGGCGTACCAATGTCGCCGTTCCGGAGCTATGAGGATCACCGGAATGGCCTCAGCCCCTACTCTGCGAAGCAGGCGAGGCAACAACAGTAGCGGAGGGTAAGCATATATCAGGCGATACTGCCCCCACAGGCTACCAACGCGTCTGATGCGTCTGCCCAGGGATCCCTGGACCTGGCCACGATCTTGACACCTAGCAAGTGAGTTGAGAGGCCATAAGGTCCACATCCGGTGCCCCACCTCCGGTAAAGGAGGTGGAAACACCTCCGGATGCAAGGACCCTTCCCCTGCAATGCACATGGCCGACAGGACCGTCTTGCAGCGAGATGTATGAAAATCCCAAAGAGACTTCGCAATGTATCGGAGAAGAGAGGCCCCGCTGTTGGTCAATAAAGGAAACTTGACAGAGCTTCCCTAGAAACTCGGTCAGAGGACCAGTACCTCAGCCTCCACAGGTGGCGCAAACCCACTCCGGGCACAGAGACCCTAAAGGCTAAAGCAGTTTCAGTGCACCTGCTAGTCGACTGATAGATGAAGCAGAGGCTTTCGCCCAGTCATTGAGCTACAGAAACGCCAGAGACGCAGCCACTAGTGGGTGCGACGCTAACCTCAGCCTGGCGAACACAGTCCAAGCCAGCGCTTCTGATCACCACTGAAAGCAGGTGGAAAGTGGTACCCCTAAAACCAGGGATCCTTATGACAATGCTCCCTCCAGCAGCTACCCATGGATAAGTGCTGATTGTACAAACACATAGTTTATACTGTGTATTGCGTCAAACGCGCAAATAGAGTGTGGGAGGAACCCCACCCAGCCACAAAGAGCATAATACAACCACATACGGCGTATGTAGTTTAGTATGTGTGGATAAACCTAATAAACAAGTTTATACTGTGCCAGCGACGAAGGCGCGCACATCATCGGGGCTTGGACGTAAACCAGCCACGCAGATTGCGTACACAACCGTGTAGGTATGTTAGCCTGTGAATAAACAAATTGCACATGTTTATACTGTGCATAGCGCTGAAAATGCACGCACCATTGGAGCGCGGGGGAGAAACCGGAGCACCCAGATGAAACCCACGCAGACTGCATACGCATACCTGTAGGTATTATAGTATGTGTGCTAAACATTTTGCACAAGCCTGTGTGTGCATAGCACCGACAGCGCGCACACCGTTGGCGCGTGGGAGGAACCGAAGTACCCCACGCATACCCAGAGAATGCAATACCTACAACTACTGTGAATGTATTTAGTGTTGTGTATAAACATAATGTGTATGTTTACACCGTGTCTTGCACCAAAGGCACGCATGTCATGTAGCGTGGGCGGAAACCCACGCAGACTGCACAGACATACCGGGTAGGTATGTTAGTATGTGGATAACAAATCGCACAAATTTAGGCTGTGCATAGCGCCGAAGCGCCCATACCAATGGAGTGAGGGAGGGAACCGGAGTAGCGGGAGGAAACCCACACAGACTGCATATACATACCGTGTAGGTATTATAGCATGCGTGATCAACATTGAACATGTTTAACTGTGCAGAGGGCCAAAGGCGCACATACCGTCAGCGCGTGGGAGGAAACCGGAACACCCGGAAGAAACCCACGCAGACAGCACACATATACCGTGTAGGAATGATAACATGTGAATAAACATATTGCACATGTTTATGCTGTGCATTTCCATTGGAGCGTGGGGGGAAACCGGAGTACCCGGAGGAATCCCACGCAAACAGTATACCCATACTGTAAACATGTATAGTATGTGCAATAAACATATTGAACATGTCTATTCTGGCACATACCATGAGAGCGCGGGAGGACACCGGAGCCCGCGGCGGAAACCCGCGTTGACCCAGAGAGTAGAATACATACTGTGAATGTATCTAGAGTCGTGCATAAACATATTTTGTACGTTTATATCATGTATGGCACTGAAACACAGCCTTGGAACGTGGAGGAACACCCACACAGACACAGAGACCAATAACACATACATACACTGTGAATTTATGCAGTGTAGAGGTATAGGATGAGTTTAAATTATGGCGCAGAGGCGCATAATCTTCTCTGTATCATTCCAACCTGCTTGACTGTGCTGCCGAAGCAGCATGCAGGTAACAGGTAACCTCTGATCCTCAGACCGTGTGTGTCTGTCAGAGCTCAGAGCGTTCCCCAGGAAATGGCGGGAAACCACAGGTGCAGAGACCCTGTTGTTGCCTCAGGACATCACACAGAAGGCTCACAGGGACTAGAGACATAAATGAATAAAGTCCCCCCTCCCTACCATGCTGCACCGACCAGGGGGAGGGAAACACTGTGTACCACTGTATCATCCATGCTGCTCTTGACGCAGCATGTGAGGAAAAAAGCTTGAAGGAACCAAGGGAAACAGCGTCCACCTGAGGTACCTCAGCCACAGCACCCAGCTTGAGAGTGTTCATCACATCATCAATGAGATCACTTACAAGCGCCCTGTCATTCACCGACAGAACTGGAGTCTTCCTCACAAGGGAATGTCCTGTTCATAAACATTAAATATTCAGATCTAGGGTCCTGAGCACAGTAGCTAGGCCCATAACTGAATCAGAGCACTCCTTCACTAAAGATTTTTGTGGGGAGAGGGGGCTTATAGCTCCTTTCGCTCGCACACAGCTTCCATTCTGACAAGGAATGATTCCAGGACTGCCGACAACTGGTCCATAAGGACCGCAGGTGCAGGAAACATATGAACATGTTTAACTGTGCAGCACTGCCAGTTGCCTCAGGCAAGTGTGGAGATCAGGTGTATCAGACTCCATAACGCCACCCTCTGAGACACTATACAGTGAATATACAGTCCACCCACTGGCTACGCTGAGGCTGAGGAGGGGATACCCGGAGGACTCACCAACCCTTAAGGACCACTCAGTCCTGCTGAAGAAACCGCGCTGTGAGCCTGAGGAGAGTGAAGAATCTGTGAGGAGAGTGAAGAATCTGTGAGGAGATTGTGAGGAGATTCGCGCTGCAGCGCCGCCGCTAGAGGCCGAAACCGAAAGTAAATGCGCGGCGGCTACAAGAAAATGGCCACCGGCCGCAGCTATAACTGTGCCATTGAACCACGCCAAGATGGCCGCCGAGCGCGAAATTCAAAGCTCTAATGCACGCAAATGGCGCACGCAACAACCACCTCAAACAGCGATAATGCGCGCGCTAATGGCGCACGCAATATCACCTCACACACCAGAAAAACTGCCCCTCTCTCCAGAACCTACTACAGACATGAGCGCCCAGCCAGGCCAGAGTGACCCCAAGCACCCCCACAGCACAGCACCAGTACAGGGTGCAGAGAGCAGCATAACAGGCGGGAGACAGGGAGAAACCCCACATATAAAGAAACACAGCCAGCATGTACTCACCTGCAGTAGGAGAGACTACTTACCCGTTACCTTTAAGGGACCCACTGGCTTGTTTCAGAGAGACCTATCACAGAGCAGTACTGCGTAGCTGTCAGCCCGGTCCACCGCGAGAGATAGTCAGTCAGTCAGGTACTGTTCAATCTTGAGAGGACCGTGGGAGCATGAAAGCAACCCGGCCACCCCTGGAGTCATGGGGCTGCACTGCGCACAAGTGGATCATCCAGCAGTCAATCTTGCACGATGCCAACACTGGCTTTGCAGCCCTTCATGGACAGGGGTGTCCGAATACAAAATAGAAGAAAAGAAACAAGGGCGCACCAGCCTAGTGTATTATCATTTAGGATAGATTTTATTAAAAGAGCATCAATACTACTCACAAGTGTACAAGAAAAAATCGCAGTACAATGACGTTTCAGGTAGATGGCAGCTGAAAGTTGAGCTCGAAACCGCACTCCACAAAGGCACCGCGGATATGATGAGGGACACTTCTTCCTCAGAGCCCAGCAGTCTGACTGCTGGGCTCTGAGGAAGAAGTGTAATGCTTCGAAACGCGCAAGCCGGCAGTGGCCCTCATCATATCCGCGGTGCCTTTGTGGAGTGCGGTTTCGAGCTCAACTTTCAGCTGCCATCTACCTGAAACGTCATTGTACTGTGATTTTTTCTGCTACACTTGTGAGTAGTATTGATGCTCTTTTAATAAAATCTATCCTAAATGATAATACACAAGGCGAGTGCACCCTTGTTTCTTTTCTTCTATGTTGTGAACTGAGTCTCACGCACACAAGGCAAGGATCAGCACGCTCGATGGTCGGACAGGGAAGACTACGAGGATACCAGTGTACCCAACCTGTTGCCCAGCCGACAGTTGATTGAAGGTCTCAAAAATAAAATAACATTTCCAAAGGAATAAAATGTAAAAGTCAAATATTCCAGGAGACTGGCTCCTGAGAGAGCCACATCTTCTTCTGCTAGGCAGAAAAAAACTGAGGCTGCTTGCTGCAGGTGGGAGGGTAATGTCCGGAGGGACCGCCCCCCTGGGTGGGGCTGTTCAGCTCTAGTTTGTTCTAGAATGTATGTTTCTAACAATCTAACACTCTGCCTAGATCTTCTCCTGCGAGCAGGGACATATACCCACACGTTTACAGTATCCAGCTGTGTCAGTCCATGGACGATAAGAGAAAAGGTTTTTTTTCTCCCCTGCCTCTAAACGATCTAAAAATATGCCTGTAAACGTCCTAATGTGCACGGACACATAAGATAACATTGAGCTGCGTCTACAGGCATAACACAAAACTCTGGTAGAAGCAACGTTTTTGTATGCCAGTGTGCATGGAGCCTGAGTTAGATCTTCCCCCAAAACCTCTCACCCAAGCACAAATGTTTGTAACCCTTCCCCCATTGTATCCCTGGACCCCCCCCCCTCCTTCCCAAAAACGTACAGGTGGCCAACAGGTGTAGTGACAGCAGCAGAGAGGAGCACAATGACGTGGGCTCGGCTCTGCTCTCCCCCAGGAAGCTGCTGCAGGACAGTGAAGCTTGTGAGGCAGCTGCTGAGACAGTCTTCCTGTGTCGGCACTCTGATGCGGGAGAAAGAGAGGCTGACCACTGGAATGTTTAGTGTGGGGTGGAGTGTTGTTACATCGGCGCAGCATACATGGTCAACATAAGTGGCTAGCACTGTAGGCAGAGGGTTCTTATCACCTGGTGCCCCCATGTTCAGCGGACCACAGGTTTCCGATCTAAGAGCCTTTCGAGGCCATCTCCTGTATATATGTGTATATATATATGTGTGTGTATATATATATATATATATATATATATACATATACACATATACACACACACACACACGAGGGAGGAGCTGTAAGAGGTAAAAAACAGCCCACGCCTCACTAATCTTGTTTTCTACTAAGAAAGTTGTGGGCACCTGACTTGTCCTTAGTGACTGATGACGTCATCAGTTGTTAGGACGCAGGCGGCCTGCACAGTCCTCCTGCCCTTTCATGCCAGTTTAAAAAGCACCAGACTGACACGCTGTAAAAAAATTAAAACCTGAGCAGGTAGTGAAATTTTTTAGTCGGGACAATTCTTTTATCCCTACCCTGAGAACTCTTTGCAAAACTCAAGGGTGCTGCGGCACACCTGTTAAGAAACATCACTGCAAGTTAGTATTTACTATTAAAATTACTTTGGGCTTAAACCTTTATATAAAATGCATGCTTTCATATTCTAGCATTCCTTTTTATTTCCTCTGCTACATTTCAAAAACAAACAGTGTTCCACCCACACAGGCACCCAATTAATTCAGAGTTCTGTGAACAAATGGTGGGAGTGGATGTCATCGCACAAACCCGGAAGTGAGTGAAGGAATCACAAACACGAGTTGCAGTGTCCTTATGTTGTATTGCACCAGTTTTTTACTGTGCACTTTATAATGTGAGTATTAGACCCCTTTCACACTGAGGAGTTTTTCAGGTGGTTTGGCGCTAAAAATAGCACCTAAATACCACCTGCCCCTGCAGTCTCAATGTGAAAGCCCGAGGGCTTTCACACTGAGGCGGTGCGCTAACAGGACCGCTCCAAAAGTCCTGCTAGCAGCATCTTTGGAGCGGTGTGTTTACCGCTCCTTCCCATTGAAAGTAATGGCAAACCGCAGTAATACTGCCGGCAATGCGCCTCTGCAGAGCCGCCTTGCGGGCGGTATTAAAGCGGTTGTATACCGCAAAACTTTTTTTTTTTTGGTTAACCTGCAAGGCAAAGGTATAATGAGCTAGTATGAATAGCATAACTTACCTTAGATCGAAGCCCCCGCACGCGTCCTCCATCGAATCCATGATACCCGGAGTGACTTCCGGGTATCGCCGCTCCGGCGCTGTGATTGGCCGGAGCGGCGATGACGTCACTCCCGCACATGCGCGGGGAACGGCACGATCCCCGCGCATGCGCGAATTTCCGGCAGTGTCCGGCAGGCTCCCATTCAAGAGCCGCCGCGCTCAGTGCGCCTGCGCCGTTATCTACGGCGCGCATGCGCCGTAGATGGCGGTACAGTTTTTTTTGCAAATATCTCCGACACTGTGTAGGCCTCGGAGATATTACAAGCACCTACAGGTAAGTCTTAATGTAGGCTTACCTGTAGGTGCTTGTACAAAATTTGGGTATACAACCACTTTAACCCTTTTTCGGTCGAATACCGCCGCAATTCCGAGGTAATTCTGGACGGTATAGCGCCGCTAAAAATAGCGGCGCTATACCGCCACAGTGTGAAAGGGGCCTTAGTGATTTTCAGAAGCTGTAAGCACAGTGGTAACTTTGTTTTTTTGAGTTGCAAGAGGAAGAGTGTGCACTGGGATAAAGTGGTTGCTGCTATTAATGCAAGGAATCATTTTGAGTGGAGGTGCAGAAGAAGAATACCTGGGAGGCGGTTTTGCCCCTTAAAGGGGAAGGCGCATTTTGACCTTTTGTGGTTTGTCATGCATTCAGAAACGTGTAGATGCAAAAAAAAAAAAAAAAGTAAAGCAAGCGTGCCGTGCATTTTCTTGTGAATTTCCGTGCTTTTGGGAATGCGCAGATGTGAATAAATGGTACTAAAACGCGACGTGCATTGCGATTTGTTTTTGAAACGCATGACAAAGCAAAACATTTTTATCGCTGGTTGCTGCGCGGTTTCTATATGCATGGTGAAGCGTGCTTTTTGTAGTGCAGGTTGCTGTGCTCTCAGAAATGCGTAGATGCAAACAAATGGTAAGGCAAGCGGGCCACACATTGTCAGACGTTTTCGAAGTGCTCACCAAACCGTGCATTTTCTTGCGAGTTGCCTGCATTCGGAAAACTTGCAGATGCAAACAAATGGTAATGTAAGTATGACGCGTGTTGTCATGCGTTTTCAACATGTTTGTTATTTTGAGTGTTTTTGCGTTGCTAAGCGTTTTTGAAAAACGCACAAGTGCGTGTTTTCTGTGCTGGTTGCATTTGGTAAAGCATTAATTAGAACGCAGCCTAAATGGTAACCCAAGCGTGACATACATTGCTGCTCATTTTCAAAACACATGACAGAGCATGCGTTTTTTTTATTGTGGGTTGCCGTGTTAGGAAACAGGCAGATGCAAACGAAAGGCAACACAAATGTGATGCGCATTGCCATGCATTTCTGGAACACATGGCAAAACGTGTATTTTCTTGCGGGTTGTCATGCATTCAGAAGCGCGCAGATGAAAACGCAGCCCAAATAGAAAGTGCAACGTGCATTGCCACGCATTTTAGAAAGCGTGTGTTTTCTGTTTTGGTTGCCATGCGCGGAGATGTGAACCCAGCCTATGTGGCACTGTGAGAGTGAAACGTGTTTGGTGGGTGTTGCCATGGGTTTTTTCTGTGTTGGTTGTGTGATGCAAACAGCAGTGGGAGAAGAGGAAGGGCTGCTCTCTACAAAACCCATTACAAGGAGCAGAGAAGCATGTAAATAAAAAAAAAATTGGCTTTAGAATCACTAACTTTCTGATAGGATTACACCGATACTAGTATTGGCACCGATACCGAATATTTGCACGCGGAGAGAGTCAACAGGCTGGCAGCGTAAGGTAAGCTAACCAGGGCAGGGTTGGGGGTCGCACTCGCATGTTCCGTCGGAATCGGTGACCCAGGCTGTCACATTCGTAAACAGAAGTGACGTCCCGTGTCTCCGTCAGGGATTGAACACCGCAACGTCCATCTTGGTACACCCTGCACTCAGCCACAGTAAGCCTGCAGTCACAAGGCGGTAGCGGACATCTTGTTACACCCAAGCCCATATAGTTCACCAACTATATGGGCTGGCTGTAACAAAATGTTCACGGCTGCCCTCCGACTGTAGGTTTTCTGCGGCTGAGTGCAGGGTGTACCAAATGGGTGTCGCAGCATTTGTACTAGAGCTGCAAAATCCTGCAAGTTTGTCTCAGTGCCAGACATAAGTGCCCATCAGTCAGTACCACCTATCAGTGCTGCAAATCAATGCCCATCAGTCGATATTGTGCTTTGAAAACTGTCACATGACCTTAAAAAAAAAATCGGTATCGGCGAGCACTCGAAAAAAAGTATCGGTACTTGCACTCGGTCTTAAAGTGGTTGTAAACCCTTTTAAAAAAAATTTTTTTTTTAAACTAACCTGCAAGACAAAGGCATAATGAGCTAGTATGACTAGCATACTAGCTCATTATGCATCACTTACCTTAGATCGGGGCCCCCAAAGGCGTCCTTGTCTCCCCCTCCAGCCATCGCTGCAGCGATAGCCGGAAGGTTACTTCCGGGTATAGCAGCTCCAGCCAATCACAGCGCCGCTCCGGCGCTGTGATTGGCCGGAGCGGCGAAGACGTGACTTCGCGCATGCGCGCGGGAGCCGTCAAATCTGGCTAAGCCGGATCTGTGAATGGGATTAACCCTATGAATGCGCCGTTGTCTACGGCGCATGTCATTTTTAGCAAATATCTCCTAAACCGTGTAGGTTTAGGAGATATTTCTTGCACCTACAGGTAAGCCTTAATCTAGCCTTACCTGTAGGTGCAAGTTGCAAAAGTGGGTTTATAACCACTTTAAAGTGGTATCCGTACAACCCTACTTTATGACCAAAGCTCCACTTCTTCCCTATTCCCTGCACAGAGGAATGGAGTGTGGGGGGGGGGATAACAATTCCATTCCTCCCCCAATCACCACCCACACAAAGGCCCAGAAACACCCACAGTAATCCTTAGACCTGCCCACATCAACTCCCACAGCTGCTCCAAGTGACTCCCATAGCCCACCCTGAAACTACAGAGGCTCAAAGCATGATGGGACATGTAGTATCAGGACTGGTAAAAGGAAACAGGAAGACAGAGAACTTTGACATTAAAGCAGGAGGAGTGACATCACAGACACAGAAACCTGCTGTATTCAGCTAAAAGGAGGCAAGTTACGCACACACACTGATATTGGGGTAGTGATTTGTTTACATGCAAAATGCATCTGTTTTGGGGAGGAAAATTATTTTTCATCAAGTAAAAGGAGTAGCCATGGGTGCTAAATATGCGCCCGGTATGGCTCAACAAGTGGGTAGAGGAGGCGATATATAGTAAACATTGGCAACAATTAAAGTGGTTCTAAAGCCAGAAGGTTTATCATCTTAATGCATTAGGATAAAATACCTGTCTGCAGCTCCCCTCCCTCAGCCCCTCTAATACTTACCTGAGCCCATCTCAATCCAGGGATGTTGCAGGAGTGTCTCGGTTACCCGGGACACTCCCCCCTGATTGCCTGAGACGGTAGCATGGCGCCATTGGCTCCCGCTGCTGTCGAAGTCAGTGAGCCAATGAGGAGAGAGGGGGTGGGGCCCAACTGTGGCTCCATGTCTGAATGGACACACAGAACGGGGAGGGTACTCGGTATGAGGAAGGTGCCAGAAGCGCCGGCGAGGGACCCGAGAAGTTTAGGATCTGGGCTGCTCTGTGCAAAACCACTGCACAGAGCAGGTAAGTATGACATGTTTGTTATTTTTAAAGAAAAAAATTGAGACTTTGATATATCTCTTGTACAGTCTTAAAGTGATACTATTTTGACTGATCTGGGAAGGAACATTGGAACAATTCTTAAAGTATATCAATTCTAAGAAATATGGCATCCAGTTTAGCGATAACATTAATAGAGACAAGATCAACTATCTAGGTTTAGTTTTATTTAAACATCAGAGAAGATTGTGTACAAAGATGTATTTTAAAGATGTGGCTAGAAATAGCTACATACCGAATCCCTAAAAGGCCAGATGATGAGGATAAAAGGTGAAGCGGTGACTTGAAATTATGACAACCAAAGATTTTGCTAAATAGGTTTGCAGAGAAAGGATATACCGGTAATACACAGGAGTTGAAGTACACCAATAATATGATAAAGTCCATGGATAAGTACCGTATATAGTCGCGTCTAAGCCGAGTTTTCCAGCACATTTTTTTATGCTGAAAAAGCCCCCCTCGATTTATACTCGAGTGACGGTCCCACTTACC
The DNA here is from genome assembly GCA_029206835.1 of Rana muscosa. Taxonomy (NCBI): domain Eukaryota; kingdom Metazoa; phylum Chordata; class Amphibia; order Anura; family Ranidae; genus Rana; species Rana muscosa. Next base: position 186,896,128 of record CM055124.1, on the reverse strand, counting down.
TGTCGATTGGCTGTGTTGTTCCCGCGCTGCATTCTGGGAGTTGTAATCTTCAGAGGCAGGCAGAAGCGAGTGACTCCCTGGCACGGGCTGGGCGATGGATGGCTGCAAGCAGGGGCAGTACAAGGGGTTGGAGGGGGCACCAGATTGTGAGCAGGAAAATCTGCCCACAAAATCTAGTTATACCACTTGTATGCCCCTGTTGCCAGCCCAAAACAAAGATTATGCGCCCCTGCTCATTGCTCTGTGGCAGAAGATACACCCCTTTCCAGGCTCCCTTAAGTTCCTGAGTCCCTCCGACCCCAGATCAGAGATGGTACAGTCCCAGCGGGGCAGAAAGAACCTCACAATGCAGCAGATGATTGGGTCCCACCCAGCACACAGCAGAGACCTCCTCCAGGGAAGAGTGAAGATTGTGTACAGCACGGAATGGAGGCTGGATCATCTGCTACTTACTGTAAGTCTCCACCGCTCTGCATACTGTGATGTGAACCTGCTCTATGCTTTTCAGTGCAGGTTTATTGAAAGTGAAAGTACCGTATATACTCAAGTATAAGCCGAGTTTTTCAGCACTTTTTGTGCTGAAAATATCCCCCCTCGGCTTATACTCAAGTGTGTCCATCTTCATCTTTGTGTGCCTAATCCCGGCCAGCCGTAGGTCTCCTGGACCCCAAACTTGGCACACGTCTAGCCCCACTCTTTCTCCGTACGTGTGCCAAGTTTGTTATCCAGGGGACCTACGGCCGGGGAGCACTGATTTTTCAAAGCCGGGTACCCCTTCCATAGACTCCCATGTTGAACGTCAGTCTAGTCACACAGCGCAGGAGATCAGTGAGGCACGCAGATGGACACCCTAGGCTTATACTCGAGTCAATAAGTTTTCCCAGTTTTTTGTAGTAAACTTAGGTGCCTCGGCTTATACTCGAGTATATACAGTAAAATTCTTGAATAGGTTAGGAATTAGTGTGACATTTCAGGTGCTACATAGATGTAATCCACATTCACATTACATCTTCTAAAAATAATGATTTTTAATCAGATATAATGTGTATGTGGATTACATCTATGTAGCACCCAAAATGTCACACTAATTCCTAACCTATTCAAGAATATAAGAACACACAGCAAAGGATGTGATGATATCCCAGCCCAAATCCAAGAAAGTACAGAAGTCCACTCTTGCAGTGTGGGGGAGGGGGAGAAGGGGGGCCTTTTGCTACTTACCTGATTCTATGCTCCAGCCAGCTCCAATGTTCTCCTCCTCCCCAACACATCATCACATATACAGGAAGATTAACCCTGTATGGTATGAAGTGGATGCTGGAGTGTGACCAATGTCAGTCCAGGCTTATACCCGAGTCAATACGTTTTCACAGGTTTTTGTGGTAAAATTAGGTGCCTCGGCTTATATTCGGGTTGGCTTATACTCGAGTATATACGGTAATCTTTATTGAAGGGTAAAATACAGAGTAAACTATTTTGGTATAGCTTTTAGAACTGGATTTAGTAGAGTATAAAAAGGTGGAGAAAATCTTTAAAAAACGTTGACCGATCCTCTTGCAGGATAGGGGAACAATGGGGAAACTATTACCAAAAAGGCCCAAGTTTACTTACACGAGAGCCCCTGGACTCAGAACAAAGCCGATTTATTTTTTTGTAAAAGGTATCTACCATGACATAAACATGACATAAAAGGAAGAAAAATTATGTTTAGGTCTAACCAAATAAGCAATACAAAATAGATAAGTTAATTTCATATGTACGCATGTTACCTACATACTGGCGTAGAAAACATATCAGAGAAATACTACTAGAAAACTGTCTAAGTGTATGAACTAGCATATTAATTAAATACACAAAGGCTTTAAAAAGTATAGTGTATCAAACCACTTCAGAATAGTACATAATAAAGACCCCACTGGACTGGTATTTTATGTAACAGGGTATGTAGCGATTGGAGGGGTTCTTACCTCCAAAAGGTAGATCTCCAGAAACAAGACGTGGATATACGAATTAGACACCCTTAAACCAAAAGGATTGAATGTAGAATTTGATTTAAACTGCTCTATTGCTCATTTTTAATCTTCCCCTTTTTTATTATCTTTACTATATAGGATATTGGTGGATAAACAAAATTAATGCCAATATTCTCATTGTACACATTTCTGGATTTGGCTCAGAAGGGTGCTGCATTAACAACCAGCTAGAGACTGAAAACTTCACAGGTCAATGTACATCTTTGCCAGCACACCACAGATCAACAAAGTACCATCTAAAAGTTTAATTGAACAATGATCACATTACAATGGACAGAGTGCAAAGATTCAGAGGTGATCAGCACATGCTTGAAAAAGGGGGTCACATCCACCATTTGGAGCGCACACTGGCTCCAGGAAGAGAGCTGAGCAGCACCTCCCAAATACTCGATTCGCCTGGCTGATTTCCATTGTGCCGCTTTGAACACTCACCATGTGCATTTTTGTGATGTTATGGGCAAATTTTAATAAAGTTATGCGATTAGGGGAACTTTGGTTTTTGTTTCCTGTAACTCCTGAGCAAATAAGGTACAAAGTGTATTGAGGTGTCACATTTTCATGCTTCCTGTGGCGATCGGATGAGGATCTTGAAAAAAGACCAGTTCTGCTACAGAACGCTATTCTAAACTATTTAATTATATGAGATCAAGAAGTTTTGGTGAGTGGACACCTTGAAGGGAGTGGAGGAGCATTTGTGCTGTGTGGCAAAAGGGACACCTTTTTTGACCACAAGAAGTGAACGTGTTTAATGACACCCTGAGTGGACATTGTAGACACTTTCTAAGCACTCTTTATGGACTGTATGAACACCACAGCTTAATGCTGAATATGTATTTGGTTTTGATTAAAATTTGAGCCTTTTAATTTGTATTGATATTATCTGGATAATTTAGCTTAATTCAGTTACCGTAGGTAAAACAAACATTTTATAGCCTGAGCGCAGTTCACATTTTTGAAGGAAACATTTCTTCATAAAATGTAGGCCAAAATGCAATCTGCTACAATTCTTTGGCAAAATAACCAAAGTCAGTGTATATTATTTAATCTGTGTGAAGCGAATAGGGTCTACAAATTATGGTATATATTTTTGAAAATTGATCAATCCTGATGTACTTGACTGCCTATCATTTCTTGAGGCCCTAAAATGCCAGGACAGTAAAAAAAAACAAAAAACTAAATAACCCATGTTTGGAAAGTAGACAGTCCTAGGTATTTAGTAAGAGGCATGGTGAGGTTTTTGAAGTTGCAATTTTTTGGAAAATTAAGAAATTACATTTTTTTCCCCACAAAGCAGTTATTAAAACATGTTATTTCTCTAATACAGCACAGACATACTGAACCACTTCCATACCGGGCCTATTCTGGCACTCCTCTCATACATGTAAAAATCAGAACACCCAAACATTATAAATGTTTTTTTAGCAGATTCCCTAGGGAATAAAATGACGGTCGTTGCAACTTTATGTCGCACGGTATTTGTGCGACAATTTTTCAAACAAATTTTTGGGGGAAAATAATGGTTTAATTAATTAAAGAACAAAACAAAGTTAGCCCAATTATTTTGTATAATGTGAAAGATGTTACGCCAAGTAAATAGATACCTAACATGTTACGCTTTAAAATTGCGCACACTTGTGGAATGGCGCCAAACTTTGGTACTTAAAAATCTCCATAGGCAACGCTTTAAGGGTTACCAGTTTAGAGTTACAGAGGAGGTCTAGTGCTAGAATTGTTGCTCTCGCTCCAACGCATGCACCAATACCTCACATGTGTGGTTTAAACGGCGTTTACATATGTGGGCGCGACTTGCATGCGCGTTCGCTTTTGTGCACGAACACACGGGGACAGGAGCACTTTAAAATGTTTTTATTTTATTTTTACACTTTCTCTTAAAAAAATATATTTTTTAATCACTTTTATTCCTATTACAAGGAATGTAAACATCCCTTGTAATAGGAATTGTGCATGACAGGTCCTCTTTATGGACCCCACATCTCTCCTCCAGGCTAGAAAGCATCAAATAAAAAAAATAAAAAGTTAACGATCTGATGCTTTCCAGTCGTGATCTCGGCTTTGTTTACATTCGATGCCCAGACATGACGTGATAACGTTGCGCTCTGGCCTCCAACACAAATCTCTATGCTCTTCATCCGGCAGCTTCTTTCTCCGGGTCCCCGATGGCACGGGTGAGCACAGAGAAGCACCGGAGGGTGGGGGGAGGGAGGGACATCCCCTCCCGCCGCCAATAATGATCAAGCGGCTGAGCTGCCACTTTGATCATTCTTACAGTGCACAGAATCGCCGGTGGAAAAAGATATCTGAATGATATCTGTAGCTGCAAGCATCATTCAGATATCCCCACTGAAAGTAAAAGACGTTATATGACGTCCTTGGGCTGGAAGTGGTTAAATGATATGTTCACAAAAAAATAAATGCACTTTTTTGCAGGTAGAAAAATGTGTAATTATTTAATTTTTTTCTGGAGCATGTAAACAATGCACCAGTGATCAGCAGATTGCTGGTGCCAAGCAGGCCTATTGTAGATTATTCTGTGCATCTGTGTGCCTGTACATCCTGTACGGGCAAGTAGATACACTGACAGGAAGAATCAATGAACTACCATGGCGCTCCACAGTGCCGTGGCAGTTCATTGATAACTACAAGCCAACATCTCTGCCAGAATAGTTTGTGGTTCATTCACACACAGAGCTGTGTGAATGAATGATGCGACAGTGTGGGCAGAGCTAGTGACGGCTAGTACAGGGAACTTCTCCCCATACTGCTGTCACCGGGAGTGAGGGGATCAGGCAACAGTTGCAGCATTTGGAACATGTTACATGTTCCACCCTAAAAACGTGTGGAGCATGCAACAGGTTTCCAAAGGTGAATTTATCCTTTGAAATTACACCAAAGAGTACCTTTCTTTGGCCTTTCAAGGAACATAAATTACACTAAGGCTGGCCATACATTATACAATTTTCTTATTCAATTTTCCTTTAGATTTACCAAAACCATATAACATGAGGTCAAACCTAAACACTTACAATGTGTATGCAGTCAGGCAAGCCCTTGTACTACATAGTTGAAGGTAAATTTAAAGAAAATTGAACAAGAAAATTGCATAGTGTATGGCCAGCCTTTCCCGACTTAATATCATATTTCTTGAGTCCCTAAAGTGCCAGGACTGGATAAACACACACAAAATTACCACATTTTAGAAAGCAAACACCCCAAGGCATTGCCTGAAAGGCATGGTGAGTCTCTTGAAATTTTTATTTTTGCCAAAAAATTTTTGGAAACTGTAGCAAAGAAAATATTTTCAAAGTTGTCAATAAGATATTTCTAACATTTGTACGGATATACATCCAAGTTTCTGACCAAGAAAATGGACACACCCACAAAATTACCACATTTGGGAGAGTAAACACCCCAAGGTATTTTTAAGAAGTGTGGCGAATCTTTTGAAGACTTTTACTGGTACAAGTTTTTGCAAAAAGCGGAAATAATTTATTTTTATTTTATTTTTTTAACACACACAGTTGTCAATGTAATAGGATATTTCTCACGCACACAGCATAGGCATACTTAGAATTACAACCAAAAAAACACATTCTTCTACTCCTCCTGGGTATGGCGATACCCCATGTATGAGACTTGGTCTAAACCAGGGGTGCCCAACCAGTGGCCCGGGGGCCACATGTGGCCCGCGACCTCCTGCTCTGGGATGGAATAGAATACAGTTATTAAAGGTCAGTTTATTACAGCCTGACCAATTGGACCCTCCATTGACCTCTAAGTAGTGGCAGACATAAACCAACTTGTGTTCTACCTCCAATCCGATGAAAAAAAAAAAAATGCAGAGCAGACACAGACATGACATCCACAGATCCACTCATTGTGGCCTGCGACCGGTTACAAAGTCACTTAAGTCGCCCCGCTCTTCAAAATTGTGCTCAGAGCCAACCTTTGGGCCACACCACGCTGCAAGAACCACAGGATTCTGGGAACAGAGTACGTCCGTGGACGCCAGTCTAGCTCTTCGCACATAGCGATGTAAGCTTTCCAGGTACGGTGATAGATCTTCCTAGAAGAAGACTTCCGTGCCCTCAGCATGGTCGAAATGACCGAATCCGAAAGCCATGCCGTTAAAACCAGAGACTGTAAAGCAGGATGAAAGATAGGACCTTGAGACAGAAGGTCCTCCCTCATGGGCAACCGCCAAGGGGCGTCCGTGATGAGACCGACCAGATTGGCGTTACAATGACGCAGAGGCCAATCCGCGGCATGAGGATCACCGGAATGCCCTCGGCCGCTACCCTGCGCAGCAGACGAGGAAGCAACTGCAGAGCAGGGTAAGCATAAATCAAGCGATACTGACCCCATGGTGCCACAACACGTCCGAGGCATCCGCCCAGGGGTCCCTGGACCTGGCCACAAACCTCGACACCTTGCAATTGAGTCGAGACGCCATCAGGTCCACGTCCGGCGTGCCCCACCGCCGACAAAGGAGTTGAAACACCTCCAGATGCAAGGACCACTCCCCCTGGTCCAGGGACTGGCGACTCAGATAATCCGCCTGACAGTTTTCTACGCCCGGAATGTAGACGGCTGACAGAGCCGGCACGCTTCTTTCCGCCCACCTTAGGATGTGGGCGACCTCGGATGCCGCAGCCGAGCTCCGAGTGCCCCCCTGATGGTTGGCATACGCCACGGCCGTGGCATTGTCGGACTGGATTCTGACCGAGCGGCCCTGTAGCCTCTTCGACCACGCGGAGAGACACAGTCTGACCGCTCGCAATTCCAGAACGTTGATTGGTAGACGAGATTCATCCGGAGTCCAGAGCCCTTGAGCTGACAGGACTCCCCAAACTCCTCCCCAGCCCGTCAGACTGGCGTCCGTCGTGACCACCGTCCACTGTATGGGGAGGAACGACTTCCCGGACTGGTGTCTCCAAACCTCACACATAGCAGCCCCAGCACACAGACAGGAGCGCCCCCCGCCAGGCCAGAGTGACCCCCAAGTACCCCCACACAGCACAGTGCCAGTACAGGGTGCAGCATAACAGGGGGGAGACAGGGAGAAACCCCCCATATAGAGAAACACAGCCAGCATGTACTCACCTGCAGCAGGAGAGACTACTTACCCATCCCAGAGGGATCCACTGGCTTGTTTTAGACAAACCTATCACAGAGTAGTACTGAGTAGCTGTCGGCCCGGTCCACCGCGAAAGATACAGTCAGGTACTGTTCAATCTTGAGAGGACCGCGGGAGCATAAAAGCACCCAACCACCCCTGGAGACATGGGGCATGTCGTGAGCTGAGTCTCACGCACACAAGGCGAGGATCAGCACGCTCGATGGTCGGACAGGGAAAATTACGAGGATACCAGTGTACCCAACCTGTTGCCCAGCCGACAGTTGATTGAAGGTCTCAAAAATAAAATAATAAAATTCCCAAAGGAATAACATTTTAATCTTCCAGGAGACTGGCTCCTGAGAGAGCCACGTCTTCTCCTTCTGCTAGGCAAAGAAAAACTGGGGCTGCAGGTAGGAGGGTTATGTCTGGAGGGACCGCCCCCCTGGGCGGGGCTGTTCAGCTCTGGTTTTGTTCTAGAATGTATGTTTCTAACATTCTGCCGAGATCTTCTCCTGCGAGCAGGGACATATACCCACACGTTTACAGTATTAGAGCTGTGTCCATGGACGATAAGAGAAAACTGACCTATATTACAGGTATTACTTCAAGGGGTTTGATTTATTGTGATAACCGATGCGGCTCAGCAGCCGCTCGGCTGTTATTACAAGCAGAAGGAGGGGACTTCCCCCCCCCCCCGCCCACCTCTCACCCGGGGCTCTCCCGTCCCACCGGGAGGCCCAAGAAACTAGCCGGCATATCCACCAGCTGGCCGAAGACCCAAACAGAGTCTCGGATCCAGGAAGCTATGTCATGACATCACGTCCCGGATTACTGGCATCTTAAAAAGGCACCAGTTATAAAAAATAAAGTATTCAAAAACACAGATCTTGACGTTTTAAATACTTTTAAGTGCAGAGGAGGGGCTTGGGGTCTTATAGACCTCAGATCTCTCCATAAAGAGTACCTGTCACTGCCTATTACTGTCGTCACAAGGGATGTTTAAATTTTGACAGCAATAACAGTGATAAAAAAATAAAAAGTAAATGGACAGTGATTTTTTTTTTTTTAAATGTACAAAATATCAGCAAATAATATTGGCTATCGGCAGGAGATGGCCAAAATATCAGTATCGTAAAAACTATATCGGTCGATCCCTACTCTATACTATACTTTGCAGGTTCCTATTGGGGCACTCTAAAGGGAGGAGGAGCCAGAAGCATCAGTGGGGGACACCAGAAGAGATGGATCCAGGCTGCTCTGTGCAAAACAAACAATTACAGGTTTGTTTTGTTTTTTTAAATACTTTAAAAACTGTGTGCAGGGAAGATCAGCATCTGAACCCAGAGAAAGTTGAGTCTAATAGACTGGAAGTAATAGAAGGCATTACAATTACATTTAAAGTAAACTTTTACCAGTATTGTACATTATATTTAAAATTATTATATCCATGAAAAAAAAAAAAAAAAAAAAAAAGTCTTAGCTTTTAGTACTATTTTAATATAAAAGATTTAGCTCTCCCTTCCACCCTTCATAGAGCTTCATGTCTGACTCCTAGTTATAATGCCCATATATCCTACTCCTGGGGGGGGGGGATATATATATATATATATATATATATAGCGATTATCTGCTCTTTGTACTATAAAGGGCTCATTTTAGTTTTTTTTAACCCATGACAGGAGATACAAAACAAAAACACGCTGCTGCTACTTAACATCTTATGCCACGTACACACGCTCAGGATTTTCGATGGAAAAAGTCAGACGAAATTTTTTCATCGGGTATTCCGACCGTGTGTATGCCCCATTGGACTTTTTCCGTCGGGAATTCCGACGGACTAAGAATTTTTTTTTGTTGGAAAAAAAACAGAACATGTTCTCTTTCTATCGGAATTTCCATTTGTCTGGATGCAATTCCGGACGGACTAAAAACCATGCATGCTCAGAATCAAGTCGACGCATGCTCAGAAGCATTGAACTTCATTTTTCTGGGCTCGTCAGTGTTGTACGTCACCGTGTTCTTGACAGCTGGATTTTAGTGTGACCGTGTGTATGCAAGACAGCTGGAGAGGAATTCCGTCGGAAAAACCCGTCGGAGTTTATTCGGACGGAAAAACCGGGTCGTGTGTACGAGGCATTAGGCCTGGTTCACACCTATGTGTTTTCTGGTGCTTTTTGCAGAAACGCACTACAGTTAATTTAACATGGTTTCCTATGGGACACGTTCACATCTATGCTTTTTTCAGCCCCTGCGTATATGGAAAGGGTCAAGAACTTTTTTCAATGCAAAACGGTGCTTTTTTTGGTTCAATAGACTTTAATGGAGAAGCTGCAGAAAAGCATGTAGTGCATTTTTGCAGTAATTTGCATTTTTGAATCTGCCCAACAACAAATTGGTCAAAAATAAATAAAAAAACACAAAAAAAAAGCAACACTCAAATCGCAGCAAAATTGCCTGTGCAAAAACGCAAAATGCACAGCAAAAACGGATCAAAAGCAAACTGCATATGTGTGAACCGAGCCTTATGCTGGCCACACGTATCGATTTTCGGCCGAGAATATTCATATGAAAAATCTTTGTATATCCGCTGAATGAAAGAATGTCATTTTAAAATTCCATTTGCTTTTAACATTCAGTTTTAAAACAAAATGTAATTTCTGAAAGAAAACCACATACACAAATTCCTTTGACCATGAAGTTTTCTATTTTGCTACTTCAAATATTTCCATCACTGTGGTCAAAAAGAACGTAGATTTGAACCCAGTAACGATTAGAGAATCGAATGAATGTTTTTAAAATGACTTTTTTCGAAGGAAGACATTGTTTTTGTATGGCCAGCCTATATTACAGTTCTGTCTGAAAAATCGGCAAAACAAAATTTGATCCGAGTCGTCTGATATTTACCAGATTCAACCTCTTATAGTATATACAGTATATCTCTTCTGTCTGTTATTCTCAGAGTGCATTAGAGGTTTTCCTCCCTAACCATATAGTTGGTTATATTTACCGCTGCATAGAGTTATTTAAAAATAAATGATACACCACACTTAGGGTTATTATACCAAATAATCAAAACAATAATCAGCCAACGAATCGATTTTGAAAATAATCATTAGTTGCAGCCCTATATAAAACCAGTTAAACAAGTTAATAAACAGCCAACAAATTTCCCTGGAGTGCGACTTTAACAGGCTGATGCCCCCCAATTACATACCACCTAGTGCCTCCCAGTTAGAGTGAAAGTAAATTGCCTATAACAGCACTGGCACCTCCCATACTCCCATCAGCGATAATGACATTGCCACCTACCCACATGCAGACTCCTGGAACATATTGCATACCTCAGGGGGCTGCAGGACCAGTCTTCCTGCTATGCAAGATCGCACACATGTGCAGTGGGGGTCAAAGCCAGTACGTAAAACCAAGGTGGCGGTGCCAGGAACCCACATTGGTGGGAGGAATGAGCTGCAGGAAGACAGCGCAGAAATCCATGAGCTAGTAAACATTTGATTTTTAAAAGTGAGCAGCTACAGTAACTGTTACGGCTGACTTAATTTATTTTAAAACTAAGTGAATTTCCTCGCTAAGCTGTCACCACAATAAGATACTGTTTTTTCTACACATAAACGACTTCCTCTTGAGTAATACTCCTGTAGGACGAAACAATCAGCTCCTCCTTACATTACATAGGCCAAATTGCAACATAATAAACATAATAATGTGAAATATTTTAAATCTTGTCAAAATCTAAAGGTTTAAAAGAAAAGTAAACAATGTAATATATATCATGTTTGTATGGAAGCTTTTGCTTTTATATACGTCGGCACTTTAAATATGGATATCTCGGTAACGGCAGCAGCTGCTGCCACAACCGAGGTATCCATCTTTTCTGTGGGCGGTTTGGTTTACGATAATGGTGGTCTCTGCAGCGGATTCGCCGCAACATCACCTTTATCGGTGGCGGGAGAGGGCCCCCCCTCCTGCGCCCTCCGCCGCTTACCGGAGCCGTCGGTGACGGCAGAGGCGATCAGGTCCTGTGTCCTGTTAGGTATGGATACGAGTGAGAGCAAGATGGCCCCCACCCGTCTCCATACCATAGCAGGGCGGAAGCGACGTTAAAACGTCACTTCCGCCCATACGTCTTAAAAGGGCCATTTTTTTTTTGTCATTTTTTTAAATGACCAATACGGTGTGATGAAGTATTGGAATGACCGCCATTTTATTCTCTAGGGTGTTAGAAAAAAAAATTATAATGTTTGGGGGTTCCAAGTAATTTTCTAGCAAAAATTTTTTTTTTTTACTTTTAAACACCAAGTCTGAAAAACAGGCTCCCCAGTATATTTCATTTAAAAAAGCATTTAAAATTTCCCTATGGGAGCCGTCTTAACTGGTCCGACTTTAAAAAAGCTCTCTGCACTACTTTGGTCTGATTTTGATCCTACTTCAGCCCATTGAATATCACTGAAGTCGGATCAAAGTCGGATCGCCATCTTGCCTGATCCGACTTTGGCATGCGACTTGTGCTCTGATGATCTTGAGGGGGAAACTTCATGCCAAATTAAAAAAAAAAAAACAAAAAAAAAACACATGGGTTCCCCCACTAAGAGCATACCAGGCCCTTCGGTCTGGTATGGATTTTAAGGGGAGCCCCTACCTACGCTGAAAAAACTACGTGGGTCCATACCAAACTCTTATCCGAGCATGCAGGCCAGCCGGTCAGGCTGCCCCTTATGACGTCACCGTCCCATCATGCCCCGGGCAGTGATCTCATAAGGGGCGGGGTCACTGGATGACATCACCTGGTGAGCCCGTCCATGCCAATATAAGTCGTTGCGCACCGCGCACACGGCATTATATCGGGAGAGAGCGTTGTGTCAATATCGGAAGAAGAGTGAAGAAAACAGCGAAGACCGGGCAAGAGCTACCAAAAAAAGGGGCAAAAGAGCAGAAGAAAGCGGAGGAGGCCCAGCAGAAGACACCGGACAGCGGCAGAAGAACTGAAGAGAGCGGAGAAGAGCCGGAGTGGGCAGAAGTCGGAAGAGACCCCCGGAGCTGCCTAATAAATTACTTTAAAAACCTGTGTAGTGTGTTTCTTTTATTGACACTTTTTTTCCCAGGTGAATGGGACAATGTACCCCATACTCATTTACATAGGGTAGTGGGCCGGGAACTGGGGGCCCCCTTATTAAAGGGGGCTCCCAGATTCTGATAAGCCCCCGCCCGCAGACCCCGACAACCAACGTCCAGGGTTGTCGGGAAGAGGCCCTTGTCCTCATCAACATGGGGACATTCTGCTTTAGGGTAGGGGGGGGCGCAGGGCCCCATCTGCCCCAAAGCACCCCCCCATGTTGAGGGCATCCGGCCTGGTACTGTTCAGGAGGGGGGGGCGCTCGCTCGTCCCCACCCCCTTTCCTGACCGGCCAGCTGAGTGCTCGGATAAGGGTCCGGTATGGACTTTGGGGGGACCCCCACACCTTTTTTTGGCGTAGGGGTTGCCCTTAAAATCCATACAAGACCGAAGGACCTTAGAGGGGGAACCCATGCCGTTTTTTTTATTTAAAATTTGGCGTGGAGTTCTTCCTAAAGATTCATACCAGACAGTACCTGGTCTATTCGGGGATCGAAGTCGGATCCCTGTTCATTGAAATCGGACGCATGTCGGACTTCAAGTCTCAGGGCAAAGTCGGATCCAAAGTAGTACGACTGTCGTGTCGTACCAGTGCGAACCCAGGCTTAGAGAGGAAGGGGTAGCATATGCCAATCAGGCTTGAAAACAATGCCAAATGCTGTGAATCCAATATATGGAAGCTTGTTAATTGTGAGCACAGGGATGACCTGATCACTACGCTGCTGTTCCTTTACTGTCCCAATTATAGTCTTAAATCAAGCTGTATAGCCTTGGATTGTATTTTCAGACGACAACTGTACTGACTAAACGAAAAATCGTAGGATCTGGCATCGTACAAGGAAAATTTTTGTGCTTGTCCGATCGGATAATAATCTGATGAAATGTCGTGATCAGCTCTCCAAAGCTCTGTACCAATGATCCGATTATCGTACGATCACGTCAAAAGCATTATTTTTTATCCGATTTTCGGATCGTGTGTATGGGCCATTGGAAAACTGTCTGAAAGGGCAGAATATTACACAGAGCATCAAAAGAGAAACTTCACCCTCATCTTAGAAATTGCTACAAAAGGCACCTTTTTAGTAATGACCATAAACAAACAGAAATGAAAGAGATAAGGTATGCAATTAAGCCTGCAATTTTTCTTTTCCTCCCCATTCTTCTCACTTTGGCCATTTTCACTAGGGGCAGAATAATCATTTATTTCCTGCAACTCTGCATAGAACTCTGGGTCTGCCTCTTGGAATATGTGAGAGGAAATTCCCAGGATGCCACTGTGAATCCCTGAATAGATCATCAATGCCTCATTCAACTATGAAGTGGAAAAACACTAGGGTCCCATTCACACTTTGGGGTCCAAAGTTGCATGACAAGTCACACCCCATATTTCCCAATGAGTACCGTTCATGTCTGTGCGACTTAAAGTTGCAGCAGCTAGCTGCCATAACGTCGATATACAGGTGATACTCGAAAAATTTGAATATCGTGCAAAAATTAATTTATTTCACTAATGCAACTTAAAAGGTGAAACTAATATACGAGATAGACTCATTACATGCAAAGCAAGATAGTTCAAGCCGTGATTTGTCATAATTGTGATGATTATGGCTTACAGCTCGTGAAAACCCAAATCAACAATCTCGGAAAACTAGAATATTGTAAAAAGGTGTAATATTCGAGGCTCAGTGTCCCATTTTAATTAGCCAATTAAGCCATAACACCTGCAAAGGGTTTCTGAGCCTTTAAATGGTCTCTGTCTGGTTCAGTAGGAATCACAATCATGGGAAAGACTGCTGACCTGACCGTTGTGCAGAAAACCATCATTGACACCCTCCCTTAGGAGGGAAAGCCTCAAAGGGTAATTGCAAAAGAAGTTGGATGTGCCCAAAGTGCTGTATCGAAGCACAGTAATAGAAAGTTATGTGGAAGGGAAAAGTGTGGAAGAAAAAGGTGCACAAGCAGCAGGGATGACCGCAGCCTGGATAGGATTGTCAGGAAAAGGCCATTCAAAAGTGTTGGGGACTTTCACAAGGAGTTGACTGAGGCTGGAGTCATTGCATCAAGAACCACCACACACAGACGGATCCTGGACATGGGCTTCAAATGTCTTATTCCTCTTGTCAAGCCATTCCTGAACAAACAACGTCAGAAGGATCTTACCTGGGCTAAAGAAAAACAGACCTGGTCTGTTGCTCAGTGGTCCAAAGTCCTCTTTTCTGATGAGCGCAAACTTTACATCTCATTTGTAATCCAGAGTGGATCCCTGGTCTACGTTGTCTAGGCGAAAGTCCCTTTTTGTAATAAAGCCAATGTCCACAAGGGTGTAAAACCTAAGCAGCAAGGTTTTATTCTTTTCTTCATGTAAAACTTGTAAGAGAGAGAGTAGAAACGACAAGTAGGGGAAGGTTCAGGCACGCAATGCTTAGAGAACACTTTCGTCGCTACCCAAGCCTGAGTGGATATTGCTCACCCGGATAGTCCCTATGAGAGCAGTCCTAGCAGCCGGAGTGGAGCACGGATGTCAGAGATGATAGCTCCCCCTTTAGGTAGGCCTCCATGCCTCTCCGCGAGATAGCAGTACCGTCGCAATCTCCACCGGGACTGATCTTCCATTGGAACTCCTTCTCTAAAGATGTGCCCCCTTTAACAGGGCAGCCTGGGATCCCTCTCCGAAGCGTAGGCCCTCGATAGGAGAGCTGGGCCAACTATACAGCAGTAGAGCATCGAGCTAAAGGTGCCCGAGACCCATCACACAGGTCCCGTGCCATGAGGGCCATGAGACACGTTCACTGGACCAGAGGTCCCCCCGATCTCCTCGGGGTCCCCCTGGAATCGCCTCACGCCTAATGGCGTCTGCCCCTTTTGTACCCTCTTCCAGCATGCACAGCGGGTAGACCACGCCCACTGCCGAGAGAGGACATCCAATGGCGCTGCGATACCCCCTGCGGTTCAACCTGAGTCGAAGATGACAGCGCCATTTCCAGGCAACAGGGAACTATACTGCCAGGCAGCACCAGACCCAGAGCAGAAGCAATTTAATATATAAACAGGTCTGAGCCGAACTATTAGCTCAGACCACCCTTAAATTTGCACATATAGCGTCCCATAAATTGGGATGGGCGCTACACATGTAAACGGTTCAAATCACACGTGGATCAAGGACCAAGCGACACTGTTATGCCACTGCCCTTTTCTGCCATTTTTACACGCAACCCTGAATGCCAGGGTGCTTACCAAAAAGGATTGCAACGTAATTCAATATACTAACCAAACAGATTGCAGAATGCATGAGGCAAGAGCTGTGGTGTAGTAAAGAGAACCACTAACTTTCAATAAAATACTTGAAGTGTACATACATGAGGTCACTACTGCAAGCAGACAAAAAGAAATGTGAATTATACAGACTCCAAGGTCCTGAAAATCACGAGGCCTGAGCTGTACCATATTTCTGACTAGAGATAAGGTTAGGCGTCCTCTGAAATTGCACTTTATTTATTTTAACACTCTAGTTCAGCCTTTCTCAACCTTTTCAACACAGAGGAACCCTTGAAATAGTTCTCTGGTCTCGGGGAACCCCTGATAAAAATTACAGATCTACAATTCATGAAACCTTAGTGTGATGGTCAGTGGGAAGAATGGTCCTTACAATTGTGGTCATTGGGAAGAATTACCTCCTTACAGATAGCTAAAAAGATCAAAGGTGTCAGTAGGAAATTATCTGAGAGGCAGAAATTGCCCAATGCTGAAGGAACCCCTAGCAACCTCTGGAGGAACCCTAGGGTTCCACGGAACCCTGGTTGAGAATCACTGCTCTAGTTAATGACATGGCCCACAGCTAACACCCACAGTCCATCTCTGTGTTTACATAAGCTGTGAGGCAGTAGTGACCAGGCTTGCAGCTCACTGGAGTAAAAAGTGCACAAGTTCAGAGCTCAGCTAAAAAGGAGTTTGGTGCATTCACAAGCTTATCACTATTTATAACTCAGACATTGGTCATTAAAAGTGTATCCATGGTAAAAATATATTGTATTTATTTATACATTATAACAACAATGTTGAAGACTGTAAATTTTGTGAAGATCTCCATATACTTTCTTGAATTCTGTGACATATTATCACTATGCTCTTCTATGAGTAGGCACTGCTGTGTCACAAACGTCATGGGAGTCTGTCTTCTGAAATACAGAGGTGCGGAAAGGTGGAGTTTCAGGAGCCGCATCCAATTCGCAAGACAGGAGATTGTGACTGGCTCTCAATGGAACCGGTTCACACATCTCCGGGGCAGCAGGGGAGCGGATTGCACAGGGGTCCTGTGTGTCTTTGGCTTAATTTCAGGTCCGAATTCATGCAAATATTTGATCCTAATTCGTCCCTGAAATGGAGAACAGGGATGCACCAGACCCCTGCTGTCAGCCGCATCCATCTTAGGGGTGAAACCCAGCCTTAGGGATTAGACAAAACCGGATCCTGCGCCCTCACGCTTTAGCAGTCTTGAGCAGTGGACTGTTCCTCACATCATCAAGCCCAGGCTCCAAAAACTTTCTCCGGCTGTGAGGATGCCAGGAACAGTCCACCGCTGGATTATGGGGGAGCGCTGTTTAATGGAGGATCAGAGGAGTAAAAGGCTTTATCCTCTCCCTTAGACAAAACAAGCACTTAACCTTTGTTTTTGCCTGGAGTTGGACTTTAAAGTGGTTCTACAGACCAAAGGTTTTTTACCTTAATATATTCTATTCATTAAAGTTGAAAAAAGAACAAATTCTGTGCTTAAGGATCACCCCCCCCCCCCCCCCTATACTTACCTGAGCCCAATCTCAATCCAGTGCTGTTCACGAGAACAGCGGGTCTCTCCCTCATTGGGCAGATTGATAGAAGCACAAGCCATTTGCTCCTGCTGCTGTCAAATTCTGTGACGAGGGACCAGGGACTGGGTCTCAGCCTATACAAGTCCCCCTATATAAAGCGGCTTTCTATGCGGGCACTTTGCACTGGCAGGGGACCCCGGAAGAGTAGGATTGGGACTACTATTCAACAGAGCATGCAAGTATAAAATGTTTGTCATTTTGAAAGCTTTACAATCACTTTAAGCTTATATTACCCCCAAAAAAAAAAAAACACACAACAGCTATTCAAACTGTTTCTTGAATGACTCCTGAAACTTTTTTTCATTATTGGGTTTACTATTTTAAAGCAACTTTTTAAGAGGTTTTATCACACCTGCCCCTGTCAAAGTCCTAGATGGTGCTTATGCATGACCTCTTCCTAGATATGCCTGACAACACAGGTGTGTTGAAAGCATATATCTTTGATTGCTCAGGGCATTATAAAAGCTGTCTCAACAAGTCAATTTTATACTAATATACATCAAGGGAATTACGTTATGGTTATTAGTAGGTAAATACCAGGAAACTAAAACAAAACATGTGCCGTAGTAATCTTTCAAGCTATTGCTAACATGGAGTGGATATACAGATATTGTATCAAATTTTCAGAAATAGCCAAACATTAGCCAGGTTAAGACAAAACAGAACCTAAGGCCCCTTTCACACTAGGGCGGGCAGGTGCGGTGGCGGTATAGCGGCGCGATTTTCAGCGCCGCTATACCGTCGTTATCACCGCGGTATGCGGCCGCTAGCGGGGTGAATTTAACCCCCGCTAGCGACCGAAAAAGGGTCAATACCGCCCGCAAACTGAGGCTATTGCCGCGGTTTGCGGGCGGTATTACCGCGGTGTCCCAATTGATTTCAATGGACAGCCGCGGTAAAGGAGCGGTGAACACACCGCTCCTTCACCGCTGTAAAGATGCGGCTAGCAGGACTTTTGGAGCGGTCCTGCTAGCGCACCGCTTCAGTGTGAAAGCCTTCGGGCTTTCACATTGAAGAATACAGGGCACGATTTTTTCAGGCGGTATAACAGCGCAAATATTAGCGCTAAACCGCCTGAAAAACGTGCCAGTGTGAAAGGGGCCTAAAGGCAGCCTTCAGTGCCTTGAAAAAAGTATTCATAAGTATGGGACCTTGCGACAGAAGGTCCCCCGCATCGGCAGTCACCAAGGGGCATCCGCCACCAGGCGCACCATGTCGGCGTACCAGGGACGCCGAGGCCAATCTGGGGCAATTAGAATTACCGGAATCCCCTCGGTCTCCACTCTGCGGAGCAGACAAGGAAGAAGTTTCAGTGGGGGGGGGAAAAGCATAGATCAGCCGATACTGTCCCCACGGGGCCACCAACGCGTTGCGTCCGCCCAGGGATCTTTTGACCTGGCCACAAACCTCAATACCTTCCGATTGAGTCGAGAAGCCAGGAGATCCACATCTGGCGTGCCCCATTTTAGGCAAAGGAGTTTAAACACGTCCGGGTGTAGCGACCATTCTCCTTGGTCCAGCATCTGGTGACTTAGGTAGTCCGCCTGCCCGGAATGTATACAACCGATAGAGCCGGCACGCTCCTTTCTGCCCACCGCAGGATGTGAGTGACCTCCGATGCTGCAGCCGAGTTCCTTGTTCCTCCTTGATGGTTGACATACGCCACCGCCGTGGCGTTGTCCAACTGGATGCCCCTGTGACCATGTGGAGAGGCACTGCCTGATCGCCCGGAGTTCCAGTACATTGATCGGCAGGTGGGATTCTTCCTGTGTCCAGCGACCTTGTGTCGACTGGACCTCCCAAACACCCCCCCGGTCAGGCTGGCGTCCGTCGTGATCACCGTCCAGTGAAAGGGAAGGAATGACTTTCCGGACTGAAGGGCCGGAGATGTCAGCTACCAGACCAGGGAAGTCCTGACTAGTTGGCTCACCCGAATTTGACAATCCAGGGACAACGGAGACTTGTCCCACTTAGACAGGATCTCCTTCTGCAAGACTCGAGTGTGGAATTGAGCATACGGTACCGCCTCGAAGGAGGCCACCATGAGACCCAGGACTCGCATGCAAAAGCACAGCGACGACCACCTGTGGGATGCCAACAGCTTCACCGCCACCTGAAGAGCCTGCAATTTTTCTAAATGGGGAAAAACCTTCGCCTCCGAGGAGTCCAGGATCAAACCCAGGTATTCCAAGCGCTGAGTCGGCACCAATACCAACTTTTGGAGGTTCAGTACCCAACCAAATTCTTGAAGGGTCTGACTGGCAATCACTACATCCTCCTCTAATTCTGAGTCTGAAGCAGTTCTCAGAAGGAGGTCGTCCAGGTAGCCCACGATAGCGATACCTCGCTGTCTCAGCAAGGCCAGAATCGGGGCGAGCACCTTGGTGAAAACCCTTGGTGCCGATGCCAGGCCAAAAAGGGAAAGCCACAAATTGGTAGTGATCGTCCCTGACTGCAAAACGCAGAAATCTCTGATGCCTGATGCATATGGGGACATGCAAGTATGCGTCCTTGATGTCCAAGGACGCTAGAAAATCCCCCGGATGGAGCGCAGCGACCACAGAGCGAACTGATTCCATTATGAACCCTCGCACCTTTACAAAGTTGTTGAAGGGCCTTGAGATCCAGGATTGGACGGACCCCGTCCTTCTTTGGGACTACAAACAGATTGGAGTAAAATCCCTGAAACCTTTCCGGCAGCGGCACAGGTACTATCACCCCGTGCTTCAGCAGGTCCTGCACTGCCCCAAACAGGGCGTTCCGACGAGCTTGAGGAAGATGAAGGTTTGAGGGAAAAAATCTGTTTGGTGGACAAGAAAGAAAATCTATCTTGTACCCTGATGAGGCCACTTTCGCAAACCCACTGGTCGGAAATCAGGGAGGCCCACCGTGCTGAAAACTCGCAAAGGCGACCCCCCACCCGAGAGTCGGGCAGGGGCAAACCTTCATCTAGCAGATTTGTTCGCGGGCTTGTTTGGTTTGCGAACCCAGGCACACTTTTGTCCCTCATCTGGCCCCTTTTTGGCCTGGGAACGCTTACCTGCAGGCCTGGACTGACGAAAAAAATGCTTCTGAGCGGAAAAGGAGGGCCCAGGCCCGCCGCGTGGCTCCTTACCTTTTCTAGATTGTGGGAGCAGTGTGCTCTTACCCCCAGTGACATCCTTAATAATGTCATCCAGCAAGGCTCCAAATAGCCTTCCACCCCGGAAAGGCAAATCAGCCAGAGCCTTCTTGGAAGTCTGGTCCGCGGACCAGCATTTTAACCAAATCAGGCGATGCAGTACCACAGCAGATACTGAGGCTCTAGAAAGCAGGGGAGCTGTGTCCAGGGCGGCATCGCAGACATATTTGAGGCCATGTACCAACTGGTCAGCCATTTCTACGCAGACCGGGGAAACCTGTTGTCTTTCCAACTCCTGGTGCAAAATTTGAGCCCATTCTGTAAGTGTCTGACACCAGAGCCACAGCCAAAACTGGCCATAATGCAGATCCCAGCATGGTAAACATGGACCGGGCCACCGCCTCGGACCTCCTATCCGCAGGGTCCTTAAATGCAGGGGTCCCCTCAACCGGAATAGTGGTTACTTTGTTTAACCGGGATACCGGGGGTCCACAACCGGGGGAGATGCCCATTTTTTCAGAAGGCTCTCCTCAAAAGAGTAGGTCCTCTGCAGTCGTTCCCATTCCTTGTCTATAAACTTATCAAAATAAGTTACATAAGGAAACACCTTAGTGCGGGTCGGCTTGTGGGACCCAAAAGGGACCGACACCTCAGCAGATGTCCCAGGCGCATCCTCCAGTTTGAGGGTTTCCCACACTGGCGGTGATAAGTGCTCCAACAAGCGCCTTGTCCTGCGCTGACCCGGACACGGAGTCTTCCTCACTGTCCGAATGGTCCTGGTCTGCATACTCTGACCCTTCAGAACAGGGGTCCCGTTTCACAGCCAGGCCCGAGTCAGAGCTTTCCCCAGAAGATGGTGGGGGGAGGGGGCGTTTTTAACCCCCTTGCGCCCGCACACCGCTTCCACCCTGGCAACAAATGATTCCAGGACCACCGACAAAGCGTCCAGAGGTACCGCAGGTTCAGGGGCACCGGTTGCTACCACCGGAATGTCTGGGGAAGAAACAGCAGCTTCTGATGCCATGTTGACCCACACACTTGACAGCCACCCAGGGAACAAGTCAAGGTACAAGAAAAGGCCCACCCTCCTAGCTGCCCAGACCAAGAGGTATTCCCAGGAGGACTCACCGCCGTGACCCAGGCACTGCTTCAGCGCTGCCATCCGCTCTTAACTCCTGCACAGTGTATGCCTGAGGTGATCTGCCTTTCATAATGACAAACCAGTGCTAGAGGTCCAGCCAATGTAAAAATTCCCACAAAGATAGCCGCTGGTTACCTCAGGAAAAGTGAGCGCGAGCTACAAGAAAATGGCTGACCGCTGTATTAGCTATAGAAACAGCGCGGCTACAAGAAAATGGCCACCAGCTGTATTAGCATTAGTAACAGCGCGGCTTTCTGAGGTAAAAATAAAAAGGCAGCGAAAACACTGGGCCTCAGAGCGGAGGCCCCCCACAAGGCAGACCACCAACACTAGAGCGGACCCGGACACACCGCGCAGCCCCAGCCAGGACCCGGAGCCCCCCTCAGGGACCCCCCGGTGAGGTACACAGCAGGCCCAGCAAAGCATGAGTAGGAGGGATGGACGGGGAGAGAGGAAAGGGAGGACTAGAGACCCCCTAATCGACCACCCCAGGAATGCCCAGCTGTTCCATCCTGCCAAGACAGGAGGAACCTTACTTACCCGTCCCTGTGAGGACTGCTGGACGCATTCCTGACAGACCCATCATCGAGCAGTACGGAGTGGCTGTCGGGCACGGCCCACTGCGACTGGACAGCAGTAGCCCGATCATATGTGGGCCCCGGAGCATATAGCTCACCGGCCACACCTGGAGCAAACGGGGTATGTCGTGGCCGACCCAGCGCGTAGCTAAAGGCCTGCTCATGCTCGATGGCCGGACTGGGGAGACTACAAGGATCTATATTACCCAGTCTGTCACCCAGCCGGCAGTTGATAGTAGATCTCAGGTTCCAAAATTGAAAATAAAATAAAAAAAGTTCTCCAGGACTACACTAGGCAGAAAAAACTGAGCTGCTGAGTGCAGGGTGAGGGGTTATGACCAGAGGGACCGCCCCCTGGGCGGGGCTGTTCAGCTTTGGTATAATTACATGTTTTGTATATCTAACATGTCTGCCTAGTCCTCTCCTAATAGACGGAACAAAACCTACTTGTCAAGACTAAAAGGAGCTGTGTCTGTCCATGGACGAAAGAGAAATATTATTTTTACATGTAGGAGAGAAATATCCTTTAGACCACTTCACAATACAGCTGGAGACCCTGTGTGATTGATCAGCAACCATTCTATGTTGTGACACATCAAGTGATCAATGAGAATCATAGGAATTAAAAGAGTTTGCCCATCAACAAACTTTCCTGCTGCCTGTTACATTTTAGCAGCTTCTCTTTGATCACAGCAGCTTAAGCTTTCAGGAGAAAGAGCATTATGTGACAGCCAGAGTAAAGAGTGAAAAATAAAATGTATTTTTATAAATCCTCCATTAAATAACTGTTGAGCCAAGCAAAGTACGGAAAAATGCAAATATAAAGAAAATGCAAAAATTAAACACATTTAACTGCATGATTTTCACATTTTTGTACATTTCTGCTTAATTTAAGAAAAATGTATTCCGGGTACTTAACAAGTAAACAAATGAAAGCCCCACCTTAAAAACAGTGTGAACATAATTTTGGTATTCAAAAGCAGTTACAAAGTTATTGCAGGACTGGATTTATAGGAATAAACCAGCCAATGCATACAAAAAAAAACAGTCTTGACACAAAAGGTTTTAATTACGCTGGGTCCTGAAAGGGTTAAACCATGTTATGAAAAACTAACCCTTGGAAGGCCCCCACAGAATTGGTATATGGTTTATCCCAACCACGGTAATTGACTTTTTCTGTACAACAAAGGTCTATGAAATAAAAACGGTAATTCAGGTGTACTGCATATACATCAGGCATGTCCAAAGTCCAGCCCGCATTCCGGTTTCGGACGGCACGCCTGTTAATTTTGACATATATATCTTTTTTGGCCCCCCCAACGAATCCCCGAGCGCAGGGGGCCACAAAAGATATAAATACTTACTGCCTTGGAGGGGATGGGACGAGTGCCGTACAGGATACAGGAGTATTTCCTGTTTACACGGCGTCCTGTGTAAAAGGAAGTCCTGTCTCCTGCGCTGCCATTGGACAACGGTTCTGTCCATCACAGGAGGCGGGACTTTCAACTAAAGAGGCAGCCGAGAAAACAGGAGTTTCTCCTGTATGTCTGTCGGCGCTCATCCCACCCCCTCCCGGTCTCAAGGCTGCAGATGGACATGAATCAGGCTGCACTGACGGCAATGGCGAGTCTGCGTTCATGGCAATACGGTGGGTGCTGCAATCATGGCACGGATTAGGCTGCATTAATGGGCACTGGCCCTTATTTTGCTTCACAGCTCTTTATTTAAAATGTAAGATTTCTTCCTGAAACTTCCTTTTTAAAGTTAACTCGAACGAACACACTCAGACCAAATTTTAATGGTTTAAAGAATGTCAGGCAAAATGGTCGGCCCTCAAGCATGTTCACTTCATCAAATCTGGCCCTCTTTCAAAAAAGTTTGAACACCCCTGGTCTAGGGGTTGATTTACTAAAGGCAAAAAGAGGGTGCACTTTGCAAAGTGTAGTTGCCCTCTGCAACTGCAGGTGCCCCAGAGCTTAGTAAATGAGCGAGAGCTCTGCTGACTTCCATCATCCAATCATGTGCAAGCAAAAATGCTGTTTTTTGTTTTTTTTCCTTGCACGTGATTGGTGGGTGCTCTTTGCAAAGTGAAGCCTTACCTCATTTACTATGCTCTGGAGCAACTGCAGTTGCAGAGGGCAACTACACTTTGCAAAGTGGACAGTCTATTTGGCTTTAGTAAATCAACCCCCAGGTCTACATTTAAAACCTGCAGATAAAGAAAGCATGGGACACATTTGGTGGCCAGTTATGACTTTTTTTAAAATATGATGGCTGCCTATATCCGCTTAGTGAGGTTATATTAACTGGACTTACTAAATCTGTGACCTTCTAAGTGCCGGTTCACACTACCGCGACTTGGGATCCGACTTGTGTCGCCCCAAGTCGCGCGACATGAGAAATTACACGTTAGTCAATGAGAGCCGTCTTAATGTACACTACTGAAGTCGCACCGACTTCAGAAAAGGTTCCTGTACTACTTCTAGGCAACTTGTACCCATTGATTTCAATGGAAGTCGCCTCCAAGTCGGATCCCCCGTCTTAACTGAAGCAACTTTCCAGGAAGTGAAAATTGTTTTCTAAGGCAAACCCCTCCCTCCCACAGAGCAGATAATTATGTGATTGGCCACTGGCAAAGTCGCCTGTCCTGGAGAAATTTAGGCCTTGCTGTGCATTTTTCTGCAAAGAGGTGTACACAAATCTCTAGACCAGTGGTTTCCAAACTGTGGCCTGGGGGCTGGCCCAACAAAGGGCCAAAATTCTTCCCTTTGCTTGCTTTTATCTGGCCCTTGGGGCACCCTTTCATTCACTGACGCCAACAAAGGGACAAAATTCTTCCTAATGACACAAGCGAAAAGTTTGGACACCCCTGATATACATGAACCTTCACTGTCTAATCCAGGCTCTCTCAACACAGAGGAACCCTTGAAATAAGTTTCTGGTCTCAGGAAACCCCCCTGATAAAAATTACTATATCTACAACTCTAAGATTCATTAGTGTGATGGTCAGTGAGAAGAATGCTCCTTACACTTGTGGACATTAGGAAGAATTAGAGATGGCTAAAAAGATCAGTGGTGTCAGTGGGAACTTATCTGAGAGGCAGAAATAGTTTATTGCTCAAGGAGCCCCTAGCAACCTCTGAAGGGACCCTGGTCTAATCACAGGCCTAGATGTATAAACGGTAGTAGAGCTCACTTACAAAACCAACATGGACATGTCTTTTGGTACGATTGTTAAAACGTAGAAATGGCAAAAAAGGAACTGAAATCCTTCAGTAGGTTAAATCGATCATAAACTCCGCTTTGCAACTTTTAGCTACATGTAAGCTTGTAACAAAGCTTACCTGTAGGTAAATAAATATCGGCTAAACATGCATTGTTTAAAGAGAAAGTAAACCCTGATGGGTTTTACTTCTTTTTTAGTTCTCTACAACAGCCTTTCTCAACCAGGGTTCCGTGGAACCCTAGGGTTCCTCCAGAGGTGGCTAGGGGTTCCTTGAGCTGTGGCTGATTTACCTCCTGTTTTATGGTGCCTACATATTTCTGAGCCGATGCCACTCTGAGGAGCCAGTGGTATGACACCAATGATCTTTATAGCTCTCTATAAGAGGGCCATTCTTACCACCACTGTAAAAAAGAGCATTCTTCTCACTGAAGTAAGGGGCATTTCTTCCCACTGACCCCCAATGAATGGGTTTTATCAGGGGTTCCCCGAGACCTAAAAAATGATTTTAAGGGTTCCCCTGGGGTAAAAAGGTTGAGAAAGGCTGCTCTACAATGTAAATGCATAATGTGCATCGCATAGTAGCACATTATGTGCCACTTACTTGCAAACAAAGCCTGCGATGTCCCCGCTGGAGGCCGCATCCATCTTCACCCGTCTTCCTTCTGGGGCCGCGGACTCCGGCTCTGACTGGCCGGAGTCGTGTGACGTCACTTCCGCGCACGGGAGCGGCCAGTCACGGCATATGCCAGAGACGAAACGGCCCAGCGCACTACAAGGTAAATAGCTCCTAAACGGCATTTAGGAGATATTTACTGTACCTAGGAGGTACAACTTCCGCATTGGGGGTTTACAACCACTTTAGCCCCGGAAGGATTTACCCCCTTAACGACCAGGCCATTTTTTTGCGATACGGCACTGCATCGCTTTATCTGACAATTGCTCAGTCGTGCAACGATGTACCCAAACAAAATTAAGGGCCTTTTTTTCCCTACAAATAGGAGCTTTCGTTTGGTGGTATTTGATCACCACTGATCAAAAAATATAAATAAAATCGCAATTAGCGTATATTGATTGGTTTGCAAAAAAAATTATAGCGCCTACAAAATAGGGGATCTATTTATGGCATTTTTATTATAATTTTTTTTTTTATACTAGTAATGGCGGTATTCAGCAATTTTTAGCGGGACTGCAACATTGCGGCGGACAGATCGGACACTTGACACTTTTTTGGGACCAGTGACATTATTACAGTGATCAGAGCTAAAAATAGCCACTGATCACTGTATAAATGACATTGGCAGGGAAGGGGCGATCAAAGGGTTAAGTATTCCCTAGAGAGATGTTTCTAACTGTGGGGGATGGGACTGACTGGGAGTAGAGAGAGATCACTGTTCCTGATCACTAGGAACAGATGATCTCTCTACTTCCCTCCTGTCAGAACGGGGATCTGTTTGTTTTAGGGCTGCAACTAACGATTATTTTCATAATCGATTAGTTGGCCGATTGTTTCGATTAATCGATTAATAACCGTAAAAAAAAAAAAGTCATTTTGCTGCGATTTGCATTTTTTTTTTTTGCCCAATTTGTTGTTGGGCAGACTAAAAAACACAAATTGCTGCAAAAACACATTACATGCTTTTCTGCAGCTTCTCTATTGAAGTATATTGAACCAAAAAAACAAAATAGCACCGTTTTGCGTTAAAAAAAGTCCTTGCTCTTTCCAAATACGCAGCAGCTGAAAAAAATCATGGATGTGAACTTTTTCCATAGGAAACCATGTAAATGACCTGTAGTGTGTTTCTGCAAAAAGCACCAAAAAACACAGAGGTGTGACCCAGGCCTGAGATGTTTAGTAACATAATGGTGTTAAAAAAAATAAAATTAGTACAAAAAGAGCAAATAATCGCTGTAAGGGGTTCATTTTTTATTGTGGGATAGTGAAAGTAATATTTTCAGTAGTGATTTGCTCTTTTTGTACTGTAAAGGGCTCATTTTAGTTTTTTTTTAACCCCATCATGTTACTGGCCGATTAATCGATTATGAAAATAGTAATCGATTTCATAATCGATTAGTTGTTTCGGCCCTAGTTTGTTTACATTGACAGATCCCGTACTGGCTCCCTGTGCAGAGATCGCAGGTGGCTGGCGGACATCGCAGCCACCGGCCAAGTGCATCGGCTCCGGCGACGCACACGTGCCTGCTATAGCCGTTAAACGGACCACCTTACCGGTACAGCGATTTGCGCAGCAGAGCCATTTTGCCGCAGTAGAACTGCGGCGGCTTGTCGGCAAGCAGCTAAAGCGGAGTTCCACCCAAAAATGGAACTTCTGCTTTAAGTGATGGTGACCCACTGACATGCCACATTTGGCACCCAGCTCCCACTTCCTCCTCTGGCTCCGCGGTGCTGGAAGTTTTCCTCTCCCCCTCCCTCCCTGCAATTTTCTGGGACACGTCCCAGAAGATTGCCCGGCCATTTACAGCACGCAGCGCCGCTCGTGCATGCTCAGTGCAAGCCCGACGGTGAAGCCATAGCCGGGCACCCAGAGTTAGACTACACTTTTTGTAGCTGCTGACTGTTAAATTAGTGGAACTCCGCTTTAAGAAACATTCACATGCTTTGCATTCACACTGTACTCTGAAAGGATGGCATACTGATTGGCTCCCGTGCATGCGCGGGAGTGAAATCATCGTGGCTTGGCCATTCAAACAGCTGGAGCCCACGAACCCATAAGGAAAACCTAGTGAAGATGGGAGCCCTGTCAGCAGTGACAGCGCACCACTAAAGGGCTTCATTTTAAGGCAAGTCTTTCATAAACGTGCCAGTATGAGATGCCATTACCCTACAGGGAGCCCTGAATTTTTTTCCTGGATTTGCTTCGGCTTTAACTACTTGTCGCCCAGCCGCCATCATACTGCGGAAGGTTGGCTCTATTGCGTGAATCGCCGTAGCTGTACGTCGCAATGTCCGCCAGCCACCCGTGATCGCTTCAAAGAGAGCCAGAACGGGGATCTGTCAATGTAAACAACAGATCCCCGTTCTGACAGGGGAGTAGAGAGAGATCGTCTGTTCCTAGCGATAGGGAACAGCGATCGCTCTCCTCCTCCAGTCGGTGTACTCCCCCCACAGTTAGACCGCTTTCACACTGGGGCGATTTTCAGGTGTTTTAGTGCTAAAAATAGCTCCTGTAAAGTGCCCATCAAGCCACCCCAGTGTGAAAGCCTGAGAGTGCTTTCACACTGGTGCAATGCGCTTGCAGGACAGGAAAAAGTCCCGCAAGCAGCATCTTTGGGGGCGTTGCAGAAGCAGTGTTGTATACACCGCCCCTGCTGGTTGAAATGAATGGGCAGTGCTTCTGCAGCGCCGCAACACAGACGCTATTAACCTTTTCTTCGGCCACTAGCGGGAGTTAAAAGTGCCCTGCTAGTGGTCGAAAAGCACCACTGTAACAGCGGTAAAGCGCTGCTAAAACTAACAGCGCTTTACTGCTAACGCCCCAGTGTGAAAGGGGTTTTAGAAACACCTCCCAGGGAACACATTTAACCCCTTGAACACCACTAGTGTTAACCCCTTCCCTGCCAGTGTCATTCATATAGCAATAAGTGCACTTTTACCAAAAATATGAAGAAGAATACATATTGGCATAAACTGAGGAAGAATTTAGTTTTTTTTTTATATTTTTTGGGGGGAATTTTATTATAGCAAAAAGTAAAAATAAAATTGCTTTTTTTTCAAAATTGTCACTCCTTTTTTGTTTATAGCGCAAAAAATAAAAACCACAGAGGTGATCAAATACCACCAAAAGAAAGCTCTATTTAAGGGGAAAAAAAAAGGACATACATTTTGTTTGGGTAAAGCGTTGAATGACTGCGCAATTTCAAAGCGACGCAGTGCCATTTCACAATAAAATGGCCTGGTTATTAAGGGGGTAAAATCCTTCCGATCCTTAAGTGGTTAACCTGTCCTTTGAATGAATTCAACTGTATTCAGGTGTTTACCTGGTTCAGCTACACATATATAGTTTGGGAATTGTTGATGAGTACAATACTGTAAAAACAAATGGGATTTTAACCAGGCCTAGGCTTGCCACTCTACTAGGAAAAGGCTGATTGTACTGCTCAGGTTTCACCTAACACTATTTACAATTAGCTGCATATCACTACAGTAATCATAAGCAGGTTCACTTTCCATTCACATACTTTGCCGAGTCACTCATAAAAGAATGAAAATATGAAAACCACTCCCCATTGAATTGCAGAGAACAGATAGGTAATCTTAGTTCTTTAAAATCCGCATTTATTAAGCCTCCACATAGCGTCATAAATTTTGTACAGAGTTGAGAGTCGAAACGGTCTGATTCTAATGATGAGATTCACACTCACTTTGTGTCTTCGGGGCAAGAAACGAGAGGTCTGAGTCACAGGGACATGAAAACCAAAGCCAGCAATGACCACTTTACAGAGGTTCTCCCCTTTCCCCACTGACAGATAATGTTTTAATTCTTTCTACCCCCCATTGCAAAGATTTTACATCGATTTTTGACCCACTAAAAAAGGCTCATTCACAAAAGACGGCCGGGGCGGCAAAAGCAGACTGTGAGCCACGGTATTACCACCCACCTGACAAAAATCAAACT